>JAYKKI010000096.1:3955000-5350000 GCA_039881145.1 Druceiella hillmani | reverse complement strand
TAGGTGCATTATATAATATTGATTACCGTTATTTTTAATCAAGTTTATTTCTTGTTTGACATATTAACCAATTTCCCGTAAATCACGATTATCCTCAGTGTAATTTAAAAAAAAGATGTAACATTCGTAAAACCCTCGTTTTAGAAAAATATAATGCGTTTAGATTTATTGTTTTAAAAAATACTGGAAGTAAGAGGATTAAAATCGAATTTCCTGAGATGGATACAAATATGAGACGCTCCAATCAATAAATAATGTATCAAAAGAATATTTCTAATAAAAATCATGGTTTAGTTATTGGGCTCATCAACGTCTTTGAGGAGGTTTTTTTTAATTTATACTGACACCATAGTTTTACTCTAGCCTTCCCACTATATGCAGCATACTTCTCACGCCAAATTAATAATTTATTCATCATGCACATGATAAAAAAATAAAACATTATTGCATCAGTCATCGCAGGTTATATTGTATATTGACAAAATATTGCCATTCGGAAAATTGTTTGGACCTTAGAAGAATATAATATAAGTAATATCAGAAAAAAATTATTATATTTATATGCACATTAATAATTTACTTAATAATCATATATAATTTACTTAATAATTTACTTTATAATTATATAGTAACAGGAAAAGAATACATTTTTTATATAAACAGAATTGTATTGTATACAATTTTAATTATAATTTGCGTATTTTATCGCATCGTATTCTACGTTCAAAGTAAAGCAAATGTTGAAAACTTTGGAGAGTAAAGTTTTTTAAAAGCAACCAATTGAAACTACAAATGTTTGAAATTTGTTTGTATAATATGTTATCCAGCAAGCAAATATCTATAACTCCTTACCATAATGTTTCCTAAGTCAATAATCATGAACTTGGATTGAACATTTTTGCTCATTTTTTTCACACTTGACATATTTAATATAAATTTGTTAATTTATTTCTAAAATGTAATTTATAAGAATTTGCCTTAAAACATTCTATTGGGAGCATTCTAATTAAATTATTGTACGATAATGGTATTGAGCAAACAGAAATTATCTCTATAATAAAATTATCTTGATGTCTAGTGGCAATGATCCTAATTATAGCACTATGTGACTCCACAAAGATCAGTTTATTTTACAAGAAACTTAAGTCAACGAAACTTGAAGGTAACTTTAATGTCCAATTAAACGTGATATTTCTTGCATGGATTTTTCGTTAGGGAAAGTTATATATATATATATATATATATATATATATATATATATATATATATATATATAAACATATATACTCACGTAAATGTATGGGTACATTCTTGTGTCAATTTCTATGTAATACTTTTTAAAGAATAAAACGGTCTATATGACAGTAAATATAATTTTCCTATTTATTAATAAAATCATTCCCAGAAACATTTTCAAAGTAGTTATTTTCAGAAATTCACTACGAATAATAAAATATTTAACACAACTGTTTGGTTCTAATAACACGATAATCATTGAAAGTAAAAACGCAATATTGTTTGTATTTTTTAAATCTTTGATTCGTCCTTTTAAATCATAGTCAACTTGCAAAGAAATAACGTTACAAGGCAAAATTTTAAAGGAGCTTACCTTTAAACTTTTCTCAACATTTATTGTAAAAACCCTTCAACTGCTAGTTTGTAATAAGGCTACTGTGTCTCTGATTTGTGATTGATTTTCAATCATTCCTTTGCCAGTAAAAACCTACTTAAATGTGATCTGCTATTAATCTATGATTATAACTTTCATTGTTGTTCTTTGTGTCCACAAGTCAACTTTCTTCTATTAAATTCAGGTATCCAAAAAGTACCTGTATAATAAGATAGTTTACTACTATGTGAAATTGGCTCTGTTTGTGAAACATTAAAGTTTTTTTCACATTTTAATATTAAAATATTTTTATTTGAACGAATTAAAAAGGAAAAAGCAAATATTTAAATAGTTGTTAATAATAAAATTTAAATTTAATTGTATTATTTTATTTTTATGAAATAATTTATCACAGAAGTATTTCTTAATAATGTATTGAAAATATGTTTTTAATTATATATATATATATATATATATATATATATATATATATATATATATATGTATTTATATATATATATATGTATTTATATATATATATATATATATATATATATATTAAAAGCGTGAGAATGATATCTTTGCCAGACATATATTCAGTTTCCATAATGTAATTTTAAGACGAAATAAATCAGTCAAATGCGAGTCGGACACGTGCACAAAAAGTGCCGTGGTACCAAACAATATTAAACTTATATATTTGTATTTCTCAGAGACACTGTGAAAAATAAAGTTATTACTGCGGTCGATACCAAAAATAACCCATATCTCAAAACTACACAACATATTTTATTCAAACATATTTTCGCTGATAGTTTATTTTAAGTTCTACTACCTTATTCTTTTTTCAGAAGTGTACACACGTTAGTTGAAAAGTTAGTGAGTGTGGCACAATTGTTAAGAATTGAGATCAGAATTTAGATATCTCACCAAGCATTGACTTATCAATGTTAATTATAAGTCAATGGTTGGTGAGATATGCGCTTCATATAATTTTCTCTTGGTACCTCTATATAATTTTCAAGACCTATCTAGCGATACCCCACACGCCTATGTGCATTGTTACATGTTTCCATTCTATTTCATAATTCCATTCTATTTCATTGTGTAACGGCTCGTAGAAGACGGCAGTCCTAATAGTCTCCGAGTAAAATGGATATGACTATAGATAGACAGACAGATGTATAAGACAAAATTTTAAGGATTCCATTTTTGCCATTTGGCTAAGGGCGCAAAGCAGACATTTTCCGTTGAATTAACGTATTAATGTTCACTTACTTACAAAATTAACTTAATTCTTTCAAATGACAATTCGAAAATTCGAGTGAAAAATGCGTTTAATAAAAATACTCCTCTGGGGATTATAATAATTATATCGTTGTGAAAATTACCCGCTTCCTTACTCAACATTAAATTATTATGCAGCCAGTTACTAATACAATAACTTTGATTACAAATGAAATGGTTACGTGGACATTTGAGCGATTTTTTTTCGTGTTTTTATTTCACACCTGAAGAAACCTTGCTGTGTTTAACTAAAAACATTGCAGCGGTTTGTTGCCTAAATTACACACCAACCTCAATCAAATATTAATGGGTGAAACGCCAATTCGTTAGAAAAACATATGTTCGTTCATCACGAAATAAAATCAACCTACTCTAATATCCGTCGTAACTCGAAATGCTCCCGGAGATGTTATAATTTCTTTCATTACAAAAGTACGTATTAAAAATAATTTTTAAAGCGTCCGGCGCTGAAATAATTGCATTGGAGATCCTGCTCCAAGGCGAAATCACTAATATTTTCATAAAGTTACTTAAAAAATACTCCTTCGCTGAACATATTTTCAATTTTCTTCCTCAATCGAATGCCTTTATATTTCCAATATGCTTATATCAGTTTCCTGGAAAATGTCTATCGACTGACTGGTAGGTATTACTGCACACCCTGAGTTTGTTTTTTTCATCATATTGGCCCTTGTTGATATAAAATTGAAGTGTTTTGTTTTTATAAAAACATTTTCAAATTATTTTCTTATGGTCTATCTGTTAAGGTTTTAGCACCTAATATTTCCAGAAGGTTTTAAAGAAAATCTGTAAGGAAAAGCTCACAAAAATATTTTTTTTAATATTGACAAATTTAATCCGAATAATAATTTTACTTGGTACAGTCACGTGTTATTAATTTATTGTTTATTTATTTATTAAACTTTTAAGAATAATTATCTTGTAGTGTATATCAAAAATTAAAATAGTAATAAGGTGTTGAAGTAGTTTAATTATTTATACAATAATTATAGTTATGCTTATGTTCAAGTCAAGTAAGCAACGGTAAATGCAAAAGTCCTTGTATACGTTTAAAAATAAATATTATTGATTTTACATAATTCTCCAACATGGGACTACACTACAACTTTAAAGTTGTACGAGGATCAAATGAATTTAGTAATTATGTTGATGGTATCATGAAAGACTCATGATACCATCAACGTAATTATTATATTTTTAATGTAATTATAAAACGTAAGGATGGACAAAACTTAACTTTAAATAACTGCTTATATTGAAATTCGCTTATTGCTCAAATTACACTTAATTACCGAATTACAGTATTGATCACTGAAATCACATTTTTAATAAAAAGTCGAATTTTCTTAGCTATTGTAAATTCCATCCCTAATGCCATAATATAAATTACATCATATAGTGTAACTAAAAAGTAGTACGAAAACATGTAAATAAATTCTAGTAGAGAGTAATTAAGAATACGGTATTCATAACTCATAGCTTGTTTTAAATTATCGTCGGTCCTCAAATTATAACAGTGCCCCAATTATTAAACGTAAAACGCTGAAAATATATTTTAATGACCGTAATATATCTCTGTTACGGTCGCCTATCGATCCAAGCTTCTTCAAACTGTAGAACAGACGGCTACCATATAACTCTTTAACACTAAAAAAATGACTTTATTATGAAATAAATCTACACTTACCCTGAGTTAAACGAGTTTTATTTTATTATGAAACTAAGCCACAGATCAGATGTGAATATTTGGCCATCTTAGTTTTTGCTTCTCGTTTACATTTGACATTCGCATTTCTGCTTGTCTATTAAAAAGTATGTACTGAAAATAAAAATAAATAATATACGCATATAAATATGTCACAGCAGAGAATAAGTCAACGTTATAGAACTGTTAATAAGATTTAAGAAAAAATAAATGAAAAGAGAGAGAAAATCTTAAAGTGTTTCAAAAGGAAAACATAAAAAGAAATTATGTTTACTAAAATACATGTGAGTATGAAAGGACCGATGATAAATTCTAATATATAATTGAAGTCCAAAATATATTTATGATAAGACAAATAACTTTAATAGAAGACAAAAATGTGGATCTATTAAGAATGAAAATGAAGAACAACGAGTATCATATAACACTAGCCCCGTTCTACGAAGTATAGTCCTCCTATAATATAGATAGTTTAAAAATAGGTAAAATGTTAGAAAAAAGGACAGCTGAAGGTGAATATGACTAATACCCTGTGGATTTCGTATCGTTATATCATGTAACTGTAAAGCATAGTATATATTTTATGAATTTACAAACACAAAGGATAAAACGAAAAATAACTTTGCCACGTAAAATATAAAATTTGAAATTACGGAAATAAATTAATAGACCTTAGTTACGAGCTCTTCTTTCGTCCCAAATTTCAAGAGTCTGGGTTAACGGGAAGTACATTATAGGTTTTAATGAGAATATTGGTATTAAAATATGTGATATTTGAAACCCATTATATTTGAAAGTTCGAAACGAGAACCATGAGGTCATAGACTTGAGTGTGTGTAGTGATTTTAGTTTCAAGTTAATAACTCCAGTGAATCGTGAGAAAAAGGGTCTAGTTGGAGAGATAGACAATTTAAAGTTACTAAAAACAATTGATATTTACTCACAATTTAAAAAATACAAAATATTTACTTAATGGCTATTTAATGGTAACGATAATGGTTAAAACTGTAGTAAAATAAATGGTTGCCATAAATCAAGTATTTGCTTAAACTTCCTAAAGTCGGTAATTAAATTCTATCACATCTTGTAGTCTTCTCACTCTATACTTTTATTCATAAAAATTAAATTATAAGGGCCTATGAAGTTTTCAATCACCGACTTTTTAAATGTTTAACAATCTCGAAAGAGCAAGCTTTTCTCTCGATAGAAAAAAACTTGGAAAACTTTTCCACCCTAAAGGGAAAAGCACCCTCCTAATGGGCAGCGTACATATAACATACAGAGATAAATGGTGACCATTGGCCGAAATCATTTTAAACCTTTGCCCTTTTTATGTGGCAATAAATTCTGTTATGCATGCTATTCAAGCATTATTTATGTCAGCTGCTCATTCAAAATGTCAAAATTTTGTTTCGTTGGGCAAACTTACACCAGTTGTTTCAATAAAAACCGAGTGTTTAAAGTAATATGAGTTATCCTGTTTATAATTAAAATGTAAATTACGAATGTTTAATAAATTTTCAATTATTTTTTTTTTTAATCTAATTAATACATATCGCAACTGTCATTAAATTGATTTGCTATTATTTCTTCTATCCCTGTAAATAAGCCCACTGACTGAAAAAAAATAATTAGCAGTCTTTAGTAAATAAAAATGATTGATTAAAATTCCTATAATAATAAAATTAAAACATCTCTATTTAATTAAAATATTTACACATATACTTTTACTGAAAAACGAAATTTCATTACGCGTAATGTTTCATCAACTGTTTCTTTTCTCTCACCCTAAATCCGCGTAAAATTTTCCCTCCGTTGAATAGTAGCGGCAACAATGGTTTGCATTGTTTAAAACTGCAAACAAATATAGAATTTTTTTTCAAATTATTATCCACAGCCTTTATTAGAAAGATAAAATGAAAAATTAAGTAATATCTACTGGTTACAAAGAAATTCATATATATTTAGTGTATTTATATCTCACACCAATTTCATTTGAAAGATTTTCATTACTTAACTTATTTTTGATATAACTTTGAAGGGAGCTTCGGAATAATATCTCTTTTCTATTTGTTTCTACCAGTAGCTTTCGTGCGTTTTATGAACTGTAAGAGCTTTTGCGAAAGAAACATCTTGTAGTAACATGTTCCGACAAAGGGTTTCTTTATTACAATTGTTTTTCTCCTCAATATTTTGATACCTATGTTATTTTGTAGATTTATAAAATTTTGTCGGTTTGCACCATATTTTCTCATTTAAACTTTCAGGTGCAAACTATTTAGTAGCTTTTATGAATATATTTCAGTATCGATCTGTTCTTCTATCAAAGTTTTCGTTTTTCATAATCTTTGACAGAAGGACATAAATTATTCCCCACATAATGAAATAATATTTTGGTACAATTATACGGAACAGTTAAATTCCACCATATACACCGTCAACAAACTTCTAAAATTTTTAACGTACAAACGACGAACATAGGAGATTATTACGAGTAATAAACTCACTGATTGGCAGAAAATATATATTTACAAATAAACCAGTGAATAAAAAATGCCTTCAATTTGTATTGAAAAGTCAATTTATCTATTAAATCGTTTCATAAAATATTTCCGCCTGACATCCTATATAGCTATAACTTTCACGTCCGCAAATTTGTTAGCATCAATCAGAAAGTTCTAGCCCATTCCGATAATTTTGTTTATATTTTCCAGAAGAAATTAATATTTTACTTTATAAGTTCAACGTTAAATATTAATTAATTAATTTCCATTATTCCGATACATAACGTTTACGTTTTGAAGCATATTAGATACAGAAGATTAATGAAATAAATATAAGAAGAATTAACTTCATTAACCACATATTTTACATAAATGGGTAGTTTCATAACCTAATAAAAAACTCTAATATTGATTGTTCTGTAATAAATAAAGTTGTTTTTGTCAATTCATTATCAAATGAATACACGGAGATCTAAAAGCTGTTTAGGATAAAAGTTGTATAGAAAGGCGCCACTTGAAATAGTAATGAAAGCTACAAGCAACTATTACAGTTGTTATTATTTGGAAAAAAACCTTAAGATAATACCTAATGATTAAATCCTGCGTGTTTGATTAAGAGTAATAATTTCTATTCTTTATTTTACGTATGAGAAGCAAGACCACTTGGAAAAAAGTTAAAAAATGAACAGAAGATATAGTGTGCTATTGTTCGGAAGGCTAGAATATATTGTTAATGACATGTAGAAGACAATAGTGGCAGTGAATGTAATAGAAATAAATTAATATGAAGTTTCCGAAGCAAAGTAAAACTAATTATCCAAGTAATAAAATTATTATACAAAAAATATTTCACGATATCAGACGGTTAAATAATTTTTTTTCATGTTATAGACATAATGGACACAAAAATATATATAACCTTATATACATTTAAAAAATAATTTATAAATTTTATAATTATTTAAACAAGGATGAAATGGGAAGCATGGATAATATTGAATTAATTCGGAAAATAGGAGTATAGTGAAAGATAATTAATAATCTTAATCATAACCTAAGTAGAGTTTTGGGAGTAATAATATCATAATATTTATACTATTATTTAAGTAACAATTAAAAGTTGAAATATTTTGTTTTAATTTTGCTGTTGACAATGAAAATTTTCCGAATCTCAATTTCCTTTTATTTTGCTGTTAACACAAATCAATAGTCTTACTAAATTCGAAATAGATATCTGACTTAAATAAATTAGTTGGCTATCAAAATAATTGTTTGCAAAAAATATTGAATTAATTTGGCTAAAAATTCATTATTAATATCGTTTCGAAATAAATGGCCTAATATATATATATATATATATATATATGTGTGTGTGTGTATGTATATATATATATATATATATGTATATATATGTATATATACTTATTTCAAAATTTACTAGTAATTAAAGTTTAGTCACAGATTTTATACATAAGGAAAAAACTCATTGTTAAATGATTTATCATATGGGCATATAATATTTAAATGGTTCAAATTTCTTATCCCGAAATGTGAACTATTTAGATATGTTAACCACATACTAACCAAACCATTCTAAAATTGTTCAAAATCAATTTCATGCCAAAAACAAACAATTATGTTAATCAAACCTTTATTAGAAACCGCTATGCTTGCCGAAAAATAAATGTTTATAATGAACACTTCCCAATCACGAAATAAAATCAAACCACTTCCAACATCCTGCGCGACACGACATCCTTCCGGTGAACGTAACGTTTGTTTCATTACAGGAGTGCGTATAAAATAATTCAATTTCTACGCCACCATCGCCAAGATAATTCTATTCTAAATCCGGTTCCGGAGCGGAACCAATAATATTTCCATCTACTGAGTTACAATCTTGATTAAAAATATTTTCGATTTATTTCCTACATTGAACGCCTTTACGATCACGATATGATTATATATTTTCGTCGAAAACAATATTTTACTCCTAAATACCATCTCATTGCTACATTTTATGTGTTTTCTACATATATATTTCAAATATAATATTATTTATCATTTTTATAATGGAACGATAATAAAAATAGCATTTGTAAGAAGAGTAATGAGTAATGTTTTCAAACTACCTTGTTGAAAATTCATAGAATTTGCCTTGAAATATTAATGAAAAAGCAAAATTTTAAAAAATTGGTAAACATATTTTCACTAATATCATTAAACACGAACAAATTATGTCAAAAGGCACTAAAATAAATTCGGTCCATCTTACTATAACCGCTTTCATTATTCACTTCTATTATTTTGTTGTTTACAATTAATTGTTTTTTTACAATCTTTGACAGAAATACATGAATAATTCCTCACGTAAGGAGGTAATATTTTGGTACAGTATAAGGAATAGTATATAATAAAATACCACCAAAACACAGTCCTCATATGCACATTCTCAATGATAGAGGTTTCTCCTCATTTAAACTTTGGTTTTCTATTCTCAGGAGAACATGTAGTTTCTTAACAATTTTAAACATTAGGGGGGTTCCAATCCGATCAATAAATAACGTATAAATATAGAACAGGCCTCTTATGTATGTACATATACATTGGTACTGATTGGCAAAAAAAAATATATTTACAAACAAACCAATAAATAAAAATAATATTTCAGTATATATAAAAAAAGTCAATTTACCAAAATGATCATCAATCAATCGTTTGATAAAGTATTTACATTTCCGCCTGGCATCCGTCATAACTTTGACGTTTACAAATTTGTTAGCACCAGTCAGAAAGTTCTAGCTTATTTCGATGATTTTTGGACGTTTTCCCCAATAAATTAAAAATTATTCTTCTCATATACAACGTTATTCATTAATTGACTACCTTCCAATATTTCAATACACAACATTTTCGTATTGAAAGATATTCCATAATACTAGACAAAAAACATTCATTAAATAAATATTAGAAGAAATAATCTCATTAACTATAGATTCTACATAAATGGGTAGCATCATAACGTAAAAAAAAAGCTCTAATATTGATTCCGTAATAAATAAAATGTCGTTTATTATAATTTAACCAAAACGTCAAACTACAAGCTAGTTGAACATGAGAGAAGTTCTATGAGAAGTTCAAAAAACTATTTATGGACAAATTAGTTTTACTTATTTTTAGATGTCTTTATTGACATGTATAATTAAGTATTTGGATCTAATACGCTCATAATAATAACGGATCTTAAAGTTAGAGATAAAACTTAAAATGTTAATTTCTTTTTTGTCCCGATGGCCATCGCATAACTCGTCCAGTATGCCGTACTGCAATAAAATTTAAAATAAAGTCTATGAAATTTGTTCAAAATAATACTTATCTCGTAACTACGTAAAAACATGATCAAAATCCATACCTACTCTTTTCGAAAAAGTTTATAAAATTTGTCTAACATCATACAGTTTAAGCCGGGGGAAAAGGTTCAAATTTCAAAAGAAGAACCGTCCAAACTTAAAAGCACATTCTAAGCTACAATAGTGGCTCCACATTCGTGTCAATCTATTCATTCTAAGAATTGTGTGTCTATTTATACTTTCTGAAGTAATAGAACTTACTAATTCAAATTGTTAACATTTCAGTTAGCTTTAACCATGGTAAACAGAAAGAAATAACACTTCATTTCTATTAGGTATCACTCTTTGTTCCACTTGTAAATTTATACTTATAAATTATAAAAACCGATGAATTTTCTACGGGCAGCACTTTTGATTTGTAGCGGATTCAGGAGGCGAGCTTTTTGCGTAATCTTCGAAAACCTTTTCATCCGTATTGACGACGCGCACGCTCCAGTGAACGGTATACATTTTTTATATAGAGATAAACGGTAACCAATAGCCTAAGCGATTTTAAATGAATTATTCCTTTTATGTGGCACTCAATTTTATTACGCGTATTACTTGAATATTACTCGTGTTAGACGTCTTTCAAATTGTGAACGTATTTCTCAATAAAATGCTTATTAGTTGACTATCATAGAATAAATTTCGTCTGACTAATCGGATAAAACAGATGATATTTAATAAGACAAATTAATATTCAAATAAACCTAAAACTGCTCTCAATATGTAAAATATGTGATTTAAAATATTATTAATTAATTCTGGAATATCTAATAGATATATTTAAACACCATCGTATATTTCATTATTATTAAATATATATTGTTAAACGGTACGACCTGCAATTTATGTCACTTGAGCCCTTTCTGCCTCTGCAGAATCTAGGGTCCTATAATAGGAGGGGATATATAATAGGAAGGGCCATGTAAAGATAAATAACCTATATGAAAAATTACGCTTGAAACGCGGTTAAAGTTTAAGCTTTAAAATCCTTTCTATTGAAAATTTCGTTTTGAAATCATTGCAAAGGATTTTTTTAAATACATACTTTTCAGTATGAAATTATATCCAATTTACTAATCTCGATACCTCTTAATTTGAAATTAAAACTAAAAGAAATAAAGCTACTGGGTGTCTAGCGCGCGGTTTAATAAATATTTCAGCTTAAGTTTTCATTTTGTTAGTGCTACTAGATTTCGCTAAGAAAATTGAAATAATATAAACACATATATTATAATTTTTTAACGAAAAAAATTTAACCGACTTTTACTAAGCATTGATTAAGAAGCGTACTGAAAATTCAACGAGTATACTCTTCAATAATTCTTAAACCGTAACTGTTAAATTAGGAGATATACCTTAATGTTTTGTAAGTTGAAACATTCCCTTATATATAAAGTTTTTACGGGTAAAAGAAACATCAAAATAGCTTAAGTAAGACTTGAGGAAATCGGGAACATACATAAATGCTTACATCATACATACGAGTGAAATAGAAAACCTCCTTTTTTGAAGTCGGCTAAAAATAAATTTTCTTTTAATCTTTACATGAGAATGTGCCCTTTAGTAAATTAGCTTGTAACATATGAAATATGTAAAAGGATTTGAGTTAAATGTAAGTCTATTAAATGATTTTCTTACAACTTTTTTTTATTGTCTCATCTGGTTTTAAATAAAGTTTTGACGTTAAAAACTTAGGTTATTGAAAAATCTATGAAAAACTTCCGATTACATTATATTAAGTTATTACTAGTAACATGATACGGTGATTAAAAGCCTTTCTTTTAAATTACTTTGCTTCTATCTGTTATTTATCACAATCTGTAATACTTTCACGTGTATTGTAAAGAACATGAGGAAAAAGTGTTGTTGTACAATAAGCTATCTTTACAAATTTTCATCCTTTAGAGTTACCACAGTGCACTGCTATGTATTAAATTATTTACCAATGGTATTAACAAACATACCAATCAAGGAAATAAATATCTAGTGAAAGCATTTCTTAAAACCTCTACACTTTTACTTAAAATTGTTTGCCATCCCAAAAAAAATTGTCTATATTTTTTTACCTTTCAAAAATAAGTAATTTTTTATAAGTTGTTGTTAATATTTACGTCAATATAAGGTATTAAATATTAAAAATCATTAAAATATATTATTATAAAATAAGCGTACCTTTGTAATACATTATTACAAAAGTACTCTGTATCAGAAACTTCGTTTATGATGGCGTTTTGTTCAAGGAAAATTTAGCTATCATACAAATCTTTTAAAATATATTACAGCATTTAGTTCCAAAAAATACACGATAATATAAAACATTATAAAGTAATGAAATATTAAGCACGATTAGAAGACTTAATTTAGATATTCTATATACTATGTTAATTGTCAATTTATAATGGCGTTGTAATAATTTAGCGGGAAACGCTAAAAATTAATTTTAATTACAGTAACACCACCATCAGGGACGTCCACCGTCCGGTGCTGCTGTGACAAATTTATTTCGTAATATCCCTCTATTACGGGAATATCATTGGTGCTTTAGGCAGAACAAAATTCGAATAAAGCGGCAGAAAGAATTAAAATTTGACAGGCAACTAAGTGGCAAGTACGAAATTCTTCTTACGCAATTAAATTTTTGTTTTTCGATTCCATTTCATTAAATTTTATCTTCGGCCTCTCATTTAAACTTTAGTATACAAAGAACTTTATTTATTCGATTATTCTCCAGTATAAAACAATTCTTATTTATAATCGGAGTTATCACATTTTATACATATTATAATCGAAGTTACACATAAACTCCAATAAAAGTGTACATTTAATAATAAATATATTTGGCGTTAATTTTGTAGAAATTCATTATTACACAATTATTTCTACTTTCTTTAATTTCTTTACCACGACCTAGGTTTCGTTGTATGTACAACATCTTCAGGTGGGATATTAGCAAAGATGCTAATATCCCATCTTTGCTAATATCCCACCTGAAGATGTTGTAATACAACGAAACCTAGGTCGTGGTAAAGAAATTAAAGAAAGTAGAAATAATACTATATCACGTAGTTTCATTTAATTGTAAAAGTGTACAGTTAGAGATAATGTCTCTAGTGAGTGGAATAAAACGACGTCGACATAAAACGATTAATATGAGGTAAAAAGTTGTGTTAAAAGGTTTTCAGGAACTGGGAAATAAATACGCTGAATGTGGACCATCAAATGGAACATAATTTATAAGAAAGCAGAGTTTCCTAAAAAGAAGTGAACGAATATTCGACTCTATTTATATCCTAGCAACGTTATATATATATATATATATATATATATATATATATATATATATATATATGTATATATATATATATATATTACATTCTAGCGACGTTATACATATATTTATTCATACTTGAGGTTCCGTAATTTTCTGTCTTTTGAAATTTTGATGCAATTTAAGTGATACAGTGTATTCTTAACTGAAAATTCTAACCAAATGCTTGAAATTCTTTAAATTTCCTATACTCATGACCGAAGACTTATAAGAGGTCGGATACATTACACGTCACTTGTAAACCAAGTATTTCGCAAACAGAACTTAACAATTAAACATTTTAAATGATCTCCACTCGATGGGATACGTAGACAAAAAATGTTGCGCCCTTTTGTAGTATGAAAAGGTACATTTAGAAATATAATATTTTTCTATGCATTAAATGATATAAGAGATATATATATGAAGCATCTACTTAAATTTAATACATATAGTTCTAAAACTGTTCGTACAGTTTCTATCTAAAGTTGTTTAAATTATAATAGTTATTATTTAACTACATAAATATTTGTGTTATTCTATTTAAGATATAATTACACCTCCTTCTACGGGAAAACAAGTGGACACAATTATGGACTCAATTTTGAGATCATATGTACAGTGGCGCACATGTCTGGAGAGCAATTCTGTGTAAGCAATCATATGTTTATTATGTTAATTCCAACCTCAATGTGACCGAAAATTACATCATGTAGTATATTGCAAATGTCTCAATCAGGTTTACACAATTAACGATTTGAATATGTGTACTCCTACAAATAGACGTCAAACTTGTATACATCTCGTTCTAATGATCGTTTACAAATATTTTTATTGTTCGTAATTCTAATGATACAAAGTAATGCTAATGTCATTTTTTCCGCAATATTGGTCAAAGTTATTTATAGTAATATATGAGAATTTACACTGTTTTATCCCATATTTTAATTGTCACCTTCCTCTTAAATGTGATCCTAATCATTAATATTATGAGGACTCTGCGACAATCAACGTATCTTTTGTGCGATGAGTTGGAATGATCTGTATCCAAACTGTAAAGTGAATTTCACCGCTGAAATTTTTGAAATATAGTTTATTCAAATATTAATATATGGGTTTTCATAAGAACGGTAAAATCTATAAAGGTGAAGCACTCAGTCTTTTTGCATCAACTTCAGATTTTCGAATTTAAAGAAAAATATATTTCCTTCATTACTAAAACACTACTGGTAAAGTCACTAGCTTCCGGTTTATTGCGATCCATTTCAAGGCAGTTAAATTATTGAATTTCGTTTTGCATCACAGCAGCTATTCAAATCGCAAAGGTAAAATTAATGTTAACTGGCATATATTTAGCATTAGAATTTTGACAGTGATAGCCTCATATATTTTACTAATTATATCTCCGCTCATATTGGTATCCGGTTTCAAATTAATACGAGTATTACGTATTTAGACTAAATTATATATCTTTCATTATTGCTAATAATAATAACTTACAGAATCACTTTCACGATGTAGATTTCTACTAGGTTTTTATACTTTATATAATATAAACGTTCCTTTAATTTTCAGAAATATGGTACATCACAAGAGGCATGCCGCCTGTTGATTGTAAGTCTCATGACGTCAATAGTGTGGTAATATAAAATGTACGAATAGTTTATAGCTCGATATAAAAAAATGCATAGTGGTGAGTTTATAATTACATGATGTACCAACTAAATGAAGTTATCTATTTTGGAGTCAGGTTCGATTCGTGGTCAAATGACAAACGTAACGAAAAGTTGTTTATATAGCTTGAATTTGTATTGCGTATTGCAAAAGAGATTTACTCTCCTAGTTTAATACTATACGTGTTATTAGTGTGAAATAAGATCATTGCAATCACGTGAAACCCACACGAAACCAGAGTGATTGATAATGATTAAACGCATAAGTAAGAAACTGTGGCTATCACTGTTTTATATTCATTACCGATTAATAAATTATTATTTGTATTGTTCTTCGTGTCAAATAACTGTTTGCCCTTATGTAGTCATGTCTCAGTAATAATAAATAACAACATAAACAAAAACAAAAATAACAACATAAAATTCATTATATGTTGGCAACATATAATGAATTTTATTTTGTTACTTATCATGAATTTTATTTAACTTAGTTTTTTCACACAGCTTCGCTCGCGTAAAGAGTAAAAACCTATGGTGTAATAAAAAAATTCTATTCTTGTAAAAAGAACACATCTTAGTAATGAATTCTGTAAATATCTAAATAATTTGAGGTGCACATAATAGAAAAAAATGGTGAAAAGAAAGAATCATAAATATTTTGTAGTTTTTCCGAAAAATATTGCCAAAACCAAACAAAACTTATTTAAAAGTTTATTATAACCTAAACGCTACATTAATTTCTACTGTACATAATAAAGTTATGCAAAATTTCATGAAAATCGATTGAACAGTTGAACGATGAAAGCGAAAGTAACAAATAAACAAACTCATTTTGGCCCTTATAATATTAACTTTATGATTATATTGTAAATTTATTACATTCCTGTAATTATAGTTGACATAAATAAAGTAACTGAATTTAGTATTAGAAACCCACTAATATGACGTTCTGGAGATAATCATTGCGTTACAAACGTTAGAAACTTGCTCGAAATTCGAATGTCCCATATTGGGGATAAATATAATAACTTCAAATACCTGGCTAAGTTTGTGATCAATAGGTATAATTATTCGCACTTTAGTGTTTCTCTTTTGATAGTGTAACTAAATTTTCATCAGAGTTTATAATGTAAACATAATAGAATACGTGTTTTCTTTAGTTAATTATATTTAAGTTAATTTAAAACCAAACTTACATAATTGGATTGGTTGCTTAATTTTATATGCGGAGTCCACTAAAAAGAAAAATCAATTTTTTATTTTTCGCATTACAGTTAACAGAGTTTCTCAGGAGAGTTTAGTACACATTTAGGGATTTAAATGTACGTAGTATTTCTACTAACCTATTTACAAATATAAATTTTTCACCTTTCACCCCGTATTGCCTCCTATATTTTTGCAGGCTTAAAAAGTTAGTGCATATTTAAAAAATTATAAGATCGATTAAAATTGCTATGGTCTTCTTACAGCTTTGCGTAGGCTTCGAAAAACCCTGTGATTTCATAATTTTAAGTTGAGTAAAATTGGAAATAAGGTAGCCGGGAACATATCACTTTGTATATTTTTCAGCATATCTCTGAAGATATACTATCTAAAATTGTGAAAAAAATACTGTTGAGACCCTTAGTCCTTATAAATAGTACCATACATTATAAATGGAATTTAACAAAAAATAAATTACCTAATTCACACCAAAACAAATTTCCATAATGACATTATTTAGTATTAACTCTTAATATATATGCCGGTTAATACATTTTTTTACTACGCCAAATTTCAAGTTTCCACGTCAAGCGGTTTCTGAAAAAACAGCTGTTATAGACGAACGGACCGACACGTAAAAGATTTCACAAGGGTTCCGTTTTTCCTTTTGAGGTACGGAAAATTAAAAAAAACATTAAAATCAATTTACATTAAAATTTAAAATCGATTTTTAAAAAAGTGTTCAACGTCCCAAAGCAGGTCTTTACTGTGATATTCATACGCCATAATTAAACCATTTCGTCACTTTAAAATTTCAAAAGAACAATGCAATAAATTGCTACAAACTTTTTATATAGAAGGTTCATTCAATACGAGCTTTTATTTGAATAAAGAACTTTTATTCGATTGTAAATTTCAAAACTCGACTAAAAGTAATTTTGATGTAACTTTGAAGTAGAACTTTTAAAATAACATCTAACTCCTCTCGTACATCTTTGAAAAGCTCTGAAATCTTTCGTGGAAGGAATATTTTTCTCATTTCTATAGATAATCATATGCATACTCGATTATGCATTTTTAAAGTTCGACCCAACTTTACTATTGTATGAAAATATGACTTTTTTTTAATACGAATGAATTTTTAATTTCACTTTTTTTAAATTATTCTTTAACACACGACTACAATAAATTATTGTAGTCGTTTAATACCATTTTTTTATATATCTCATTAAAATATGTAAATACTTAATAATGATTTATATTTGACGTAAGCACGTTTATATTTTGAATATATTAGTGGCTAATTCTTAAACTACCCTTCGCACAGTGGAAATGCCTAAAATGAAACATCGTTTTCTTTTGGCTGTAAAAAAATGTAATTTTAATCTTCTGACGGGCTATTATTAGTTACGGCTTAATACTTAATTACCATCAAAATTGCTAAGGGATAACTAATATAATTAAACTTCGATCTTTTTTAAAGTCACTTTACTTTCATGAAATATTAAAGTTTTAATGGAAATATGCTAAAAATATTTTTTTAGGTATTGTGTAACGAAGTTTCTCCATTGTTGGTCGAGAGAGAAGATTTTTCATTATATCAGACCTTCCTTATAAATTATTTCATAAATTTTGCATGATAGGATATCTATGACGAATTATTTCTATTTTTTTTCTCAAACTTATCACTTGCTAATATGTAATATGATTCTGTAATTTAAAAAAAAGGAACATTGATAGTAAACTGATAAAAACCTGAATAGTTTCATGAGGTTTACGAAAATATTATTAAGGAAAGAATTTCAGATAAAAGGATATTCTATGAAAAAGAAATGTTACTCGAACAAAGTATGCGAAGAAAAGAAAAGAGGCAGGAAACTTTTAAAAACAAAGAAAAGAAAATGAAATAAAATAGGTTAAAATTATTGGCGAACAGTATAACAAAGAAGTTTCATACCTTAGTTATTATAAACGAATTAAGGGAGTTAGGAGAGGATTTGATCTAGGAGAAGGTTTTTAGAAACAAAGCGTGAAAGCGTTTAATGTGAGAAAAAATAATGTTCTAAATAAATGACAGATTTTTTTTATAAAATTTCATAACCAAAAACAGAGAAGATAAAATAGCGGTATAATCTATTAAGTAAGAAAGCAAGGAAATAACGGACACGCTTAATTAATCAACGAAGTGTAAAATAGTAAAAAAATGTCGATGGATTCGCAAATAGAGATAACATGTCTAAAATATAAAAAGGAGTCTAAAAAGAATCTCGTGTACAAGACGCTTTTCAAATTTATTAGCAACGAGTTAAAAGATGATGCGAAAGGCAGGCTATAGAGTAGCAGAAAGTTTCGAAAATATCATTGACCGTAGACCAAATGTTATCCGTAAAAATATTTTTCAATAGTCGTCGCAAATTCAACATAGCTATTCAAAAACTTTTGGTCGTTGAAAAAGGCCTACGAGAGCATTTAAAGAAAAAAGCTGTTTCAGACAAAGCTATGTAAATAAAATGAGATTTCGTCCCAAGGTTGGAAGATTAATTGTATTTACCTTAATCGAAACCCGTGGGAAAGTAAGAATACAAAATTTTTTTACTGGAGAATTTGAC
This sequence comes from Druceiella hillmani, assembly GCA_039881145.1. Taxonomy (NCBI): domain Eukaryota; kingdom Metazoa; phylum Arthropoda; class Insecta; order Lepidoptera; family Hepialidae; genus Druceiella; species Druceiella hillmani. Next base: position 5,330,684 of record JAYKKI010000096.1, on the reverse strand, counting down.
TTAAGAGGGTCATGAGGAAAGAAAATCTCTTACAGTTAAAATGAGTAAAGTAAAAGTAAAAAATAATATTCAAGAGGAACAATTTTTAATAGAACTATCCAATATTTTGAGAAATGTTTGAAGAATAGCATTTATCCAAAAAGGAAAATATCTAAGTATTATAAAGATCAAATAGGGAACAAAATTTTGGTAGAGTAAATTAATTGAAATATTTAAGACTACTAATTGCAGATAGAAATAAAATGGAGGTTGAAATTAGAGGAAGAATGTTGATAGGAGACTCTGGTGAAATTCATCCATATCAAAATAAAAATTCTCATTTACAAAGTGGTCACTGGTCTAGTGACCACTTTGTAAATGAGAATTTTTGTTGTGTTTTATGGATCGGAAATAGGAGTTTTAAATATTTTATTATGAGCTATTACATATTTGAGAAAAGAAAAGATTTATTTTTAAATCTGCAAGAATAGAATATAAACTAATATAGAAATATTTGATCAATATAATCTCAAAAATGGAAATGAAAAAAAATACAAATTGAAGAAATAAGAAAAGAAATCAAATAGCTAGAACACCTTAGCTTAGACGGGGAAAAATGGACAGTAATAGATGATGTTCAAAGTTTGCTAGAAGGAAATTCAAGAGGCTCATGGCTCAGAGGAGAACCCAGAAATAGATGGAAAGATCAGATGGAAGAAGATCTTAGAAAATTGGGAATTTCTAATTGGCAAAAGAAAACAGCTAACACAGAAGAATGGTCGGTCTCAATGGAGACCAAGGCTCCGTAATTACTTAAGCGCCAGAAAACATATTTTTTATCCATTTATGAGTACTTTGTGAAGAAATAAAGCTTGTAAAAGAATATAATTAAACTTGGTAGGCACTTTCATGTCTAATTAGCTACCTGTCCAGGTTTTGCCCGGACAAAAAGGAATAAAATACATTTAATTGTACTGCAGTTCCCGAATAAAATGCATTTTGTTATATATTAATTATTTATGGTAAGCGATTTTGTAAAAACGCTGAAGTAAATACTTTTTGTAACCTTATCTGATTTTTTCTTGGAAACTAAGAAAAATATAATGCAAAATTTTAAGTTTATATTTCTTAAGAGTATGTATTCTAATACGTTGTTAAATAATCCTTAATGGACGAAAGTATAAAATTTATTACTATTTACTCTGTAAATGAATACTTTCACATCCTTATTTTTCTATAAAACTCGACCAATAATATATACTCCGACAGTGATACACAAATTAAGTCTTAATAATAATTAAGACAAAATAAGATCATGAAGTCTTAATGAATTTGATTATGTCATAAATCTAATAAATTTTATTTACGAAAACTGAAATATTTTTACCATTTATAACGTTTATAAAATACGAGTATGAATTGAATATATGCTCTTCCAAGGCACTTTGATTTTGCTGTTAGAGCACGTTTTAGATGTTGCTAATAAAACATTTAATATAAATTAGTAAATAAATTAAATGTACAATTATACGTGAAATAAAATCGTTATTACACAAAATTAATATTTAGATTTTCCACAATAAACTTTACGTTAAGAAGTGTAAAGCTTTCAGTAAGATATACAAAAATTTAAACAAAATTATTAACAAAACTAATTAAAAATGTAATGTTCGGACATTCTATGACTTGTGTCAAATTGGGTCTCTGTAAAATGTATCGCTAGCCAAATTATAACTGCTCCTTAATTATTTGCAGAAAAACGATGAAAATTCATTTTAATTACGGTTACGCCGACATTAGGGTCGTACGTTTTCCGGCGCCGCTATGACAAATTTCTTCCGTAATGTTGCATTATTACTGACTAAGCATCGCTAAGTGAGACTGAAAAAAAAACAGCAAGCTGAATAAAATTTGACATTCAACTGAGCAGCGAGTAAAAAATTTATCTGACCCTGTTCAATCTTCATTATTCTCGTTGAATTTTGTATCTAACTCGTATTTCTATTGTGACTTCTAATAAAATCTATAACAAAAGGAATTTAACTAAAATATATCGATTAAATAAGTAAAGTATGAGTCTTTAATGAGAACAAAAGAAAATGTATCGGATAGAATCAAGTCAATTGAGAAACTTTTCTAAATAGGCCTCAGAAACATTTTTTTATATTCCCTTATTTATTGAAATTAAAATAATATTGTCTAACGTAAAATACACATGGACTCTTTGTGAATGAACTATCTGAATGACCATTATAAAAACAAATTTATCCATCAGTACTTTGACCATGGCAAACGGACAAAATTAATAAGTCTGCTTTTCACAAATAGAGCATATTAAACTTGTCGATTTACACTCATAAATTACATGAAACTTTGAACCTTTTACAGGCTTTTACTTTTGATTTATAACTAATTCCAATAAGCTTTTCCGTAAGCAAGAGAGAAGTTTTCTAATATGCACCAGAGGCTTACTCACCTTAACAAGTATCATAGTTTATATTTCTTATAAACAATTATTATGAACTGTTTTAAAGGCGTTTTATGTGAAATATATCTTTATTACGTGTACTACTGGATTATTATTTACGTTCGACATTTATTTAAACAGTAAAATGTATTTATTGAATAAATGTATTTATTAATAATCTAATTGAAAAATATGGTATTTACACATTTGTGAACGTTTAATAATTAACTTTCATAATATGTTTTCTTCTTCGTGCAATCTATTTTTTTACTCAGATTATAATATTCCTAGTTAAACTTTCTGGCTTTTGAAAGAGACCTTAGAAAATATACGTCCATATACCATGTCCATCAGCTCGATCAGTTGACGAGTTGGTCAGCGTCAAGTCTATATAATTTTTATCCATTTACTGGTAAACGAGTTACTTTTAACAAACGGTGTTATCCACATGAAATATTATATGCGTATCACTACACAAGCATATTTAAACCATCAAACAGTTTTTTTTTCATAATAGTATTATTAAGTAACTGTAGAAAATACATAATTTTTCTTCAGATCTATGTAGTAGAACATATCACTGACTAATTTATTTTTGAGCTAGTTTCGTTAACATATAAGAATTCCTTAACATACTATCTTTCATCTTTATTATAATAATAATTCTTAAATTAAGACGTAGTTATGTGACATTGTAAAAATATTAAACTTTAGTTACAGAAAACTTAATATTATCAGTTCATGTAATTACCGCCACAAAGCCATTTCAATTTATTTATTCATGATGTTGAATATAATTCTAGATATGAATTTAGTTTTTATTAATTAGCATTACAATGCTTTCACAATAATGTTAGACATAGGTATATAGCATTTTTTTTAATTTAACATAAATTTCGTAACTCCACAAACAGAGTGTTTAGAATAGCTTTGAAAGCAAATTTCAAAAATAAAATTTCAGTCCTTGTTTACCTTTTAGGAGATGTAAAAAAATTCACATTAAATCATCGATTAATGTACTCCGCCATACTTATGAAACGAAAAGGTTTTTATTTTATAATAACTCGTACATAGACACATTATAATACTATGAATTCTTTCACATTTAAGAAAATGCGAACAAAATGAAATCTGATTTCCATGTTTTGTATTCGGATATTTATCGTATTTTTTTGAATCAGAGTAGGTTTCTGAATAGCCTTTCAAAATTTATTTTCAATATTTGTACAATTCGAATAATACAGTTGGTGTATCGGTTAATACAAGAGTTGTATATTATAGTATACCTATTGAGTCATTGGCGATGTATAAACATCGTGTAAATGATTTCTCATATGAAAATATTTTTGTATATTAATAAATTTTAATGGATTTTTTTCATTAGACGGTAAATTTTAGTTTCTGTTGGATAAATTTATTGTTTTTGTTTGACGACGACTAGTTACATAAGGCTCTATAATTAATTATAATCGTGTAAGTTACCAATAATTGGCTATTACAATTTTAACTTTTTTCGTCTTATTTTTAACTTAAAAACTTTGCCCCTGCTTTTTTTTAATCACCTTTTTAATATTAATTAACTGAATTATTAAATTGCATGTCAAGTGTACCACCTGTTCGATTTTGTATATTGTTTCTTAAGCAGTCTTACTAATTTTGAATTATGAGTCATCTATCCTACAGTAAACCTGTGTTACACATTTAAACTTTTTTAGAATAAATGAAATTTCAAAATAGATTCATGGTGAAAGAAAGAAATAAATGTTTCATTATGAAGGCGAAACATTGAGCGTTTCATAAAGTAAAACATACGAAATTATTTAATTATGTAGAGTTGCTTTGTCATAACATAACATTATACATACATTTTCAACGATAACATAACATTAAATTGTATATTTATTTAATTGAAAGTTATAATAATTTTTTAATAATTACAAGTTTTTTTAATCACTAGCGCTTGAGTGGATAGTTTATGTGGTTATTATTTCTTCAAATATCTAGTTTCTTTAAAATCACATGAATTTTATTTTTATTAGTAACGAAGAAAGAGGCTAATCGGATTACTATTTTTAATTGTGTCAAATAAAAATTAAAGATCTTTTAAGTTTTTTTTAAATAATTTTATTATTTCTTTTTGATCATTAACAATGATTTAAGAAAAAAGTTACTAAACAAAAAAAATAACCATGAAATATCTTTTATCAAAAAAATGGAAAATTAAAATAATCGATTCGTCACAGAAACAGAGATAAATTTTAATTTTTTCAGAATATATAGACATTTAGTAATGTCGGCATAGTAGTGTGTTGGTCGCTCACAAAGCTTACGGATTTAACGGTGTGGCGCGCTATGAGATTCCGAGTTCGATTCTCGGACCCTCGTTTAGTGGGACTAGAGTGATGTTTAGAATTGTGGTTAAATGCCACAAATCAGTGACAAGATAGTAATGCCACTGTTGCAAGAAGCTGCACACTGCTTCAAACCGCCTGCCCAACGTGGCGATTTTGGACTTTACCTCCAGTAATATAAGAAAGGTCTATGCTCAGCAATGGATTGAGATAGGCTATTAATAATGATGTAAAGGTATAAATAAATATTATGTATGAAAACATTATAAACCAGTTGTCAATAATATATCGATTATATCATCGTTTACATATAAATAAACTATCACTGGTTAAATTGTACTGATTTTCAATTATATTAATATGTTTATGCAAAACAAGATAACATTAAATTTATAATTTCTGTTCCTATCACCATTTCACATATATGGACATGTTATTTCAGATTTTATTACAGATATGTTATTTTGATCTAATTCATCCTGTAATTGAATTCGCCTCTTTATAGTTTACCTCAAACATTTCTGGACTAGTCCGATCTATGATATGTAGCGCAGAGATAAGAAATTATTAAGCCAATCCTACTAATCTGGTGTTCTATTACACCAATTTGAAAGAAGTGCTTACAGTTTTAGACGACTTTTTTGTGGATATTTTATAAAAAATTCAATAAAATAAACCATAGTGTATTTAAATAAATACAAAAATTATTCAACGACAATTTGAAGTATGAAATGAACTGTTTATCAAACAGTAAATGAAAATTCTTTTTTGGCGCTTTTTAATACATTTATTTTAATTGAATAACATAAATTATTTAAATATATTTTCCTTTCCTCGAATGTACATAATATTCGATTTTATAAACGTGTATAACATCACATAACATTAATATTCATAACAAGTTTATCTTTAAAAGCACAAAACGATTTGATTATTTAATAACATTTGAGAAGTGAAACTTCTTTACATGCCATTGACATGATCATAGTGCTATGGCTATTAGGAACAAACTTACTTGATTATTGTTTTATCATTATATTTAAGCAACCTTGAAAATGATACAACAATTGACGTCACGAAACTACCACATGACACTGACTTTAAGAACTTTGGCTATAATAGCCAAAGTACGTACGTACATTTCACATATAAGTATGCTTAAAATTTGTCAGTATCGTAATCTTCAAAAATGTTGATAATACATCTATTATGTAAACAAGCCTCAGATAATGACGCATGAGAGATAATGAAACTCTAATTTATCCGCACAACAATATTAAACACAGAGATGGTGTTAAATAAAATAAGACGAGATTTGCCTTCACGTAATCAAAACCCTGTCTAGAATCGCTTGCATTCGCGGCAATGCCGGCCGCATTGTTACGGCAAATTGGACCATAAACGATATTGCGACGTTCCACTGGCACCAAGATACAGTATTGCCGGCGAAACGCCACTTTGCTGCAAGATGCCGGATTGTCGGCCTCCAGAGACACCCGACGGTGTGTTGTGGAGCCAATTGATTTTATGTTTTCGGCTTTAGATACCCCCTACTGAATGAAATCTATAGATTATATCGAAGATTGAAGATGATATATCAGATTGTCGCTTAACGTATATTTGTTACGAGAATCTATTCGGGTGTTGAAATGAACCTCGAGAAATAATGATGTACCCCGTTTGAAGTGTGAATATCGAGAAATAACGATTCCATTATGTCTCAATATTCACAACTTATTTATATTACTTTTATAAAACGCCAATCGCCTGCGTCTTTGTTCTAAAGATATTATGGCGAGCTATTTATAAATCTTAAATTTGCCGAGAATTGTTATAGGCAAATGGATTAAAGAAAGATTAAAAAATGGTACAAATTTGACTCTTCATAATTTAGTAATCTTGTAGACGCCTGGTCTTACTATCAAGCGGCAATTAACATTTAGTGATTGATTATTATTCGATATTAATTTGAATGTTAAACAGATTTGTATATAAAAGTCTAGGCCTCTCCTTTATTTATTTTTTTAAAGTATATCAAAGAAAGGGATAATAGTTACAGGCACGCAAAACAAGTGGTAAAGTAATATTATTTATTTTTTAATAGTTTATTGTATTAGTGATTGTGACGTCGTTACATATATCACGATATATCCTTAATTGTTTATAGAATGTTCAAATCGTTCTCATCATAAAAACTATTACCTCCGTAACTAAAATAAAGAAGATCAGCCAGTGATTATGATCTATTAACTTCATTCTGAGCTAAAATCAAACATCAAATGAACTATTTTTGAGCGAATAGTGAAAGAGTATCACGATCTACTTTACGATGGTTAAATAATTTAAATTTGCGATGATATACAAGGATTTTGCATCGAAATTTCGACAGTAACGAGTTTCATATTTCTCGACAATTAGATCTCTTGAGAAATTGGCACCCGGTTTAAGTTTCATATTACATATTTTGATTACAATAAAGCTTTCATTAGTGTGGATAACAAAAGTTTATTGAAGATAATGGATCAAGTATATTTTTTTAAAATTCTAATGCGTTTTATTCGCTGATAACCTGTAATATTTTTAATCATAGATGACACATAAGGTTTCGAGTGTGATATCGCATATTAATTTTAAATCGTCAATGCTTGGGCGACTGAAATGTATAAATAGCTTGCCACTCGATACACACACACAATAGTTAGTTTGTACTCTTTTATGTGCACTTATCGAGTACAAGTATACTATCAACGAGATAACCCTATACCAACTGAATTATGTAATATATTTTGAAGTTTGATCCTTTTCGTGGTCATTTAACAAATGCAGTGAAAATTTATTTAGATTTTATTAGATAACTTGAAGTTATTTAGATAGCTTGAATTTATTTCGCATAATAGGAGAGTATTCAAACCTTAGACTTAAGTTTACTTATTAAAGGCTTTATTTATACGAAGTAAGTTTAATTCATTCATATGAAGCCCAGAATAGACAATATTTATTAATAGTAATTTAAAGAGACCAAAAAATATTCCTGACTATGTGAAACACTAATTATTTTTTGTGGTACTGATAATTCTTACCGCGTTTCTTTCAATTTAATTCCTTTAGCCATTCGAAACACACGTGATGGTTAGTTTGTACTCTTTATGCACTACTCAAGTATAAATATATTGACCCTATGCTAAATTAATTAAATGATCGATTTTGGAGACCGATTCTATTTAGGTCATTTGACAAATGCAGTGAAAAGTTATTTAAATATTATTACATAGCTTGAAGTGATTTAAAAAGCTTGAATTTATGTCGCGTATTAGGTGAGTACTTTAGCGTTAAGTTTATTTACTGAAGGCTTTATTTAGGCAAAGTAATTAAATCATGTGGAGCCCATGCTGAACCATATTGATTAATGATAACCCCGTTTAACAACAATTTTGCCCATGGGATATATGTCCCTGATTTTTGTTGCTTTTATAGCGGAAAATAAGAAAAAAAATTAAAAATAAACCTGAATTTGATTTTGTGTGCAATAAATGAAATAACACGAAATAAAATAAATGAAGTAAAATCTGTATGTAAAAAAGTTTATTAAAAGAAAACGACATACGTCAATGATTTAGTCTTCAAAAATGGAGTCCAAATGATATAAAAATGTTTAAAAATGAACGGCTTTGCTTTTTCTGTTATGTTCAATAAAGGTTTTCCGAATCAACCCCCGAATATAATCCCCCATGCATGATGGGGGATTATATTCGGGGGTTGATTTCAATGTATTGATAACGTATCTCAAGCTCCATTATGTTTAGATGGAAGCGTTCCCCTTGTTCCTTCAAATAAACTCCCATATTATTCTTAAATTTATCCAAATCAGTATTCAAGATGTACCTGTTTAGAGACTTTCTACATTCCATGATACAAAGATTTGAAAGCATGTCAGTAATCAGCTCGTCTTAATTTTCAGCTCTATGATTTCCAATAAAGCCATGAATTACTGCCTTAAAACTGTCCCAGGCTTTTTTCCTGATTGTTAAATTTTTGCGTGCAAATTTCGCAATTGATAATTTTTCATTTGATAGTCTACAAACATTCCACCTTTAATTTTCGCCTCTGAAACCTTTGGAAAACAACTCTTCAAATATTTGAAAGCTTCGAACTCATGATTAAGAACCTTAACAAAATGTTTCATGAGGCCAAATTTAAAGTGCAATGGAGGGATCAATATATTTTTAGGATCAATAATTGCTACCCATTCAGCGTTGCATATTCCTATTTCGTACTCAGTTTGTTCAGGATAATGTTTTTGGGTGTAGTGAGCTACATCATTCCTACTATCCTACAGGCAAAGATAGTAGGAGTATGTAGTGCATCCACCTTGCATTCCAATTAGAAAACTCACGATCTTGAAGTGATCAATAACTTCCCATTCCTTATATTTTATTTATTTAATAGCATTTTAATACTCTCATTCTCTTTGAGATGTGCGGACTGTGTCAATGCAATAGATGGAAATTTATTCCCATTGTAAAGTAAAACAGCTATTACACTTTTCGTTGAGCTGTCAATAAAAAGGCACCATTCAGTAGTATGACATGTACCATTCAGTTGTATGTAAATTCTCGGCACGGCAAACTTCATTATTTTTTTCCAACTCGATACTAACCTATAATAAAACGTAACATATAACTTAATGAGCGGTCCCATATAAATTTACTGTATTTCATATAATTACAAAAAAAACTCACCACCCAGAATATATCTGCAAGAGTTACATGAAACATGTGGAGCCCATTTTTTTTCTGATTTCTAACAGATAGATTGAAATAAGTGTAATAAGCTTTGCAAATTTTTACATTTATACTTAGAGCATATTTTTTCTCTCTTAATGTAATAAATTCGCCGCAAATATAACAAAGTGAGTTAGCATCTCGTTTGTAACCTCTTGAAGCCATTTATACAGACAGAAATGTTATAGCGAAATTACCAACAAGTACGAAAAACACGTTATGCCTCTGTAATATGCAAACGCATACTGTTGAATACATATTAGCGAGGCAAGAAATACCACTCCTCTCCCCATCACTTCACTTTCCCCGCGACAGCACGCAATAATTAACTAAAAATTGGACTCGAAAATAAAAAATGGTCAAATTGCCATAACTTATTTAAAAGCAAATTTTTTCTATGTACCAACCGTACATAGAAAAAATTTGCTTTTAAATTGTAATATTTAAGATTAAAAAATCAAAATATTTTCTATTTTTGTTGACTAGTGTAATTTAAAGAGACCAAAAAATATTCCTGAAAAGTCTGCGTACTCGTCTACTCAAGTAAATGAAAAAGTTAACTTAATTTAATATGAGAAGCCTGCTAATGAAATGTTCCGGTGGTAAAAACAATGTCTCACAAACAATTAACATTTCCTCGAAATTAGAACATTCGGTGATATACTTCAGATGATACATGGAATTTTCAAGTTACATGTACTTTTACTGTGATAAATGAATAACGTTTATAAGTTTTCCCCTTAAAAAAATAATTAATTTTGGCATTGTTTAAATTATATTGCGAAAAATAAAAGTTATTTAGTAAAAACATATCGATTAAAGAAGCTGTTGGAAATGAAGAAAGTTCTGATAAAAAACTTTCTATTTACAAAAATTAAGATAATGCGAATATCTATATACTGATGCAAAATACACACCATCTATTTATGGATGAAGGACTATTCCTAAAATGAATTAACCCACATTTTAACCATAAGTTTCCTCTTATCAAATAAATTAACGAAATTAACGAATCGATTAACACCCACAAATTTGAAGAAAGTTCGAAGCTTTCATGATCAGAAATTTTCATTTGCAATTAAGTTCAACGGAAAAACATGTGTAAGCAAGAGGGAAGCTTTCCTTTCAGAGAGAGAACGACAACCATAATTGAAAGAACTTCTCAGAAGAATGTAAAGCAGTTTAAGTATCTTGGTTCAATTGTAGCTCAAAAAAAAAGCCCTGAAAAAGATATCCAGCACAGACTAACAACTGCTTGGCTCAAAAGTAGATCAATATCCTGGATATTGTGTGACGCTAGAATGTCCATCAATCTCATATTTTGAGTTTACAAGCAAGCAGCACAACTAGCACTGATGTACAGGTCGAAATGTTGACCAATGAGGAATGTGGATAAACAAAAGATGCATATTACAGAAATGAAAATGCAGCATTAGGCCGGGAGAGTCACGAGATTGAATAGAATTAAATACGTGTAAATTAGAGGAAATCTTAAAGTTGAAAGACTGAGGACAAGCTAAAAGAAAATCACTCCTGTTGATACGAATATGAGCTAGAGCAATAATAAAAAAATAAAGAAGGGAAAAGAGGCCGAAACCGACCCACTGTCACTTGATAGAGTACTGTTGAAAAAGATCTCAAATCTATGGACAAGAACTCAATGATACAAAAAATAGACTATTGTGGTGAAAATGTACGAGGAGGGCTGAGCCCAAATCTGATATGCTACTATAGCCAGGAGAAAAAACAAAAATTTGTCGTGTCTTCTTCTTCAATCAGCATCTACATATTTTTTTACAATATTTTAAACCTATGTTTTTAGTTTTCTTTAAATATTCTAATATCCTTTTTGCATACGTCCGATGTTTCTCATTATAACATATATTAAATTTACTTAGGTATAACACTAAATAAGCTATATCAGAACGTGTTAGAACTTCCAAGTACATCAAACTGCGTATCAGCTGTTGATATGGAATTTGAGAATCAGAAAATTATTTTGGCTTTTTAATAATTAGTTTGGCCTTCATTGGAGAGTCTGATTTTTTACAGTAAATCATATTAAAATGTACTTAGTAAATGATCAATATAATTAATTCTTTTGACTCAAGGTAAAATCACCATTATCCTTATCAAAATTAACTGACGTACCTTTTTTTACATTGTTTTACACATCTTAATCTTTCATTTTAAATCTATTACTCAACATTGATTTCAAATATTTCAATTCAAATTCAAAATTTGCAAAAACTAAAAAATCGTCCACATATAATGTAACAATGGTTCGTTTAGAACCAATAATTTTCGTATCTAAACATGGTTCTAATTTGAATTTATTACAGTCATCTACTATCATGCAATTCTCCACCTACTTGTGCCAAGATCTGGAAATCTATATGAGACTATGTTAAGCCCTTTTTTTTTAATTTGAGGACCTTAATGTCATCTGTAAGCTTCACTCTTATTCTTTAAAATATAAACATAAGTCATGCGGCTGTCATCGTCTACAAACAGTAGAAAATACCTTGACGGACATTTTCCATTGGCTCGCAAATGCCACTGTGTATTGTGTTTAACAGCTCTATACTTCTGTTGCCTTCGTGGGGAAAAGACAATCGACTTCGCTTACCCTCACAAAACACTACACAATTCATTTTACTTCTTGTCCAACATTACTCTTTCCTACATGTTAATCATGTATAAACTATTAATGTGTCCCCACCTACGATGTTATAGCTCAGGAGACTCCACTAGTGCAGCTAATAAGCAAATGGGCGTCTTCAGCTTATATACTCCATTTATAAGAGGAGCAGTAGGTAATAAAGTGTTCTTTATGTTATCAATTTCACACCTATTATTCGTAAATAATACCTTATTTCCTTGTATTATCAATTGAAATAACTGATAATAGATTTATAGTTTGACTGGGAACACATAAGAAGTTTTCAACCATAACCTCAAAACCACAGTTCGCAGTTGAAGTCGTGATTTTCACATTTCTACAACATAAAACTGGTAATTTATTTTGATGTGCCACTATAATTTCTTTAGAAAATCAATAATTACGAGCCTCAACTATCCAATATTAATTCGATGTTAGAGGTGAATTTGCTCCCGGGTCGACGTACCAGTCAATTTCATGAAATGATTCATTAAAAACACTGCACTAAACGCATTAGTGGATTTCTTTTTACTTTCAACCATATCTTTAGAGGTTTTATTGATATTCTTGCACTGGTTGTGATAATGACCAGTTTCTTCACATTTATAATATTTGATATCTTGTTTATCTTTGACATTAGTAGGCAATTTTTTCGCACTCGCACCATCTTTTCTTGGCACAAACTTATTTGATTTCTTATGTTGATAACAGAAACATGCTAATGCGTTAGTCATATTACTATCTTCCAGTTCCATGTCAATCAATTATGATTTAATGGCGTCGATCGTTATGCGTATGCCAGAATATTCGATGGCCATTATCATGGACATATATTTTTCAAATAATCCAGCCAGCATGATACTAATCCACTCATTATTAATGCCAAAGCCTATTCCTGCCAACTTGTTTTCCCCTTTTTATGTGGTACAAAATTGGATTTAGCATTCTTCTGCGATATTACCATAATTAGATGTCCAATTGTAAATTTAACAACAATTGTTCGATTTGCCTATATTCCAGGAATATAGTTTGGTAATTTTAACTGTCATTAAAAATGTCAAAGTGAAAAAATGTCTCTATGATCCGTAGAATACTTATATAAATTGCCCTACTTATTTTTAAATGGCCTTTCTATGATACTATTAGTACCATTTCCATTTTCATAAACATATTCTTTCCATGAATAAAAAGATAAAAGACAGTATAGATATCGCTGCACAAGCTAATCAAGATAAATTAAGCAGTATTGAGATTTTAAAATTAAAGTTTTTATTAAATCATTTAATAAAAACTTTAATTTAAAAAATTCAACACTGTTTAATTATCTACTGTCTAATTAATATTATCAAATTAGTTTCATAAATTAAAAAAAAGTTTAGTATGTAACATTAATACTGACTCAATTAAGAATTTTTATTAACACAACAAGACTTTCTTAAAAGTTTTAGATAAACTCTTACAACAGCACATTTTTACTCTGACATAAATTTGGAAACTCAGCTAAGACTTTGTTTGAGCTAACTTTGAAGACAAACTTCAAAACTAACATCTCAGTCATTTTGTGTAACTTTTATGATCTCTAAAAAATACCACTGCATAAAAGTTTACGGTATACCCTGGTATACATTGGTAGGAAAAGATTTTTTTTTAAATAATTTTTCACGCCGCCTGCTTTCGTGCTATAAAATCTTTTCCATATTTAAAGTAATTGGCGAATAATGACTCTCGTGTTTTATATCTTGGTATTATGTTTCCTTGAATACAAATAACCTTTCAAATTTTCTTTTCAATATACAGCTAAATAGATTTACAATCGTACATCAGATAATATTTTCTGGAACTTTTACTAAATATTATAGAACGCATTTGAAGTATTAATTAAATACCCACTTAAAAACATATGCTTTATAGATATTGTTTCATTAATATATACAAAACTCAAAAAAAAACTTACTTTCAAAGTTAAGTGTTTCCTTTTTTAGAAACATCCAAAAGGCGAAACTTTACTGCGTTGGTCAGTAAATTACCAGATTGTCATTTTATTACTAGATTTATTACCACAACAGAAGGCAGAGAAATACGGTATTACGATAACTTTAAAAACATTCTCTCCATCGAACGTGCACTTTTTACACGTAATAAAATTTAGTAATTCGTTTTACCATAATCTCTAAAAAATTTGATACCACATTAATTTTAAAAATAATGTCCAGATAATAGCGGCCTGTGAGCGACAACGAAACTCTCCTTTATCCGCACAAAAATATTAAACACAGAAATGGTATTTAATAAAATAAAACGTGATTTGCCTCCACGTAATCAAAGCCCGGTCTGGATCGCTTTCATTCACAGCACCGCTGGTCGCATTGTTACGGCAAATTGGACCATAAATGATATTGCGGTGTCCCACTGCCCACTAGAAACAGTATTACCGGCAAAAACCATATTACTGCAAGATGCTGGATCGCGGGCCTCTGGAGATACCCAACGGCATGTTGCGGAGCCAATTGATTTTATATTTCCAGTTACAAATACCAGTTATTGGATTATATCTTTAGATTTTATCGAGGGATGAAGATAAGATATTAGATCGTCGCTCAAAGTGGACTTGTTATAACGATTAGTTAATATTGAAGCAAGTTTAAAAATCTGTGTCATTTTGAGATGTGAATTTCAATTAATGACCGTTACATTTCAGATCATATAATTAACAATCGTATTTATTTCACCTCCATATGAACGAATCGTTGACCTGTTCTCAGTTTTAGATGTTTCTAAAAATATTATATTTCTAAAGATATTATTGAATACATTTGGCGTTAATTTTGTAGAAACTCATTATTCACAATTAAATGAAACTACGTGATGTAGTATTATTTCTACTTTCTTTAAGTTCTTTACCACGACCTAGGTTTAGCTGTATTACAACATATTCAGGTGGGCTATTAGCAAATATTCAATATTTTGCGAACTTAAAGAAAGTAGAAATAATACTACTTCACATAGTTTCATTTAATTGTGTCTAAAGATATTAAAAACTGACTATTAATCTTAAGTTTTTCCTTATAGTCTCAAATTATTAGATTTGAAATAATGATATTTAATGCCATATTGGATACATAGGATTTTAATAGGTATATTATTTCATTGTAACAGAGAGTAGAAGCTTTTGCTTATTTACAGTAAAGAGTAATTGTCTTATGAATTCTGCACTTTAATCAACCGGTGATTAATGTTAAGTGAATGTTAATGATTGAATGGATGATGTGATATTCATTTCATATTAAACACACTGTAAACTGCCGATAAACAGTCATATCTTGATGACGACTTCAAGATTTTTTCGGCAATAAAATTTTTGCTGATCATGCAAAATAGCAAGAAAACATAAATAGAAATGGCAAGAAAGCATAATAGAAGATCTTAATACATATATAGAATAAATAAGTGACAGTCAGCGTAAATCGGTCACTTTTTGTTTAAATAAAACTGTCCATTTTTTATATACGAAACATCTGAAGCCATTCTTTGGAACCTTTCGTTTCATATGCGATACTGGTAAATTTTATCGTAAATTATACTTTAACATTCACTTTGAGAAGATTAACATAGGATTAGAAGAGGCATTACATTCACTGAGTTTCGTAGTGAGAACTACCAAAGGTTTAAAGCAAATGCGAAGGTATCATATTCTGTGCAAGACTCTTGTCCGACTTTAACTTAAGTAAACTATTACAGTCCATCCATTTCAACTTGAGTAAACTATACAGTATATCCATATTATGCCACAAATTCCGATATGACTGAAGGGATGAGAAAAACGGTTTTCACGCACATTAGATGTGTTTAAATTGGGGCCATTGTTCTTTGTAATATCTGTTATATTTGGTACGTTTTCGCCGACTTAACGAGTCAGGTGCAGTTTCTTGAACCCGGACAGCAACTCGCTGTTCCACGGCCGTTTCCCCCGCCCGTACCAATGCTGGTACTTATATTTTGTTTTATGCCACTCTATAAACATATTCGCTAACTTATCATTCCAATACAAGTACTCGATAATATACGAATATCGCTCCATTATAATCTTGCGATATTAACGTCTTTTTAAAGTCCATGTTGAATTTTCTTTTTCTTTGTTTTCCCTTATCTTTGCAAATCAAATATTATACGTTTATTTAATATTTGATTGCTTATACTTCTCGTCCATTAGTGTTAATTGCTATTACTTCTCGTCCATTAGTGTTAATTATCATATTATTGAACGATTATTACAAATTTCTATAACGATTAATTTATCCAGTATTATGTTCAATTGAAAATCAATTGTTTCAAAATAATGTAATATATTTTTGGTGCGTTTTTAATTTTATTTACGTAAAATTAAATATTTACGTGCTTAGTATATTACTTTGATATAAAGTGTGACGATAGAAGTCAATTTAATACCCAAACGTTTTTTTCTTCACAAGTGTTTAATCAATAAATACCTGTACATGTAATAACATTTTTCCTGTATTTAATTATTTTCCTTATTCGCTGCTTAGTATATTACTTTGATATAAAGTGTGACGACAGAAGTCAATTTAATACCCAAACGTTTTTTTCTTCACAAGTGTTTAATCAATAAATACCTGTACATGTAATAACATTTTTCCTGTATTTAATTATTTTCCTTATTCGCTATTTTTTTAATATAAAATATGAAAATAACAAAGCACTAATAAATGCAGAAAGACATATGTAGTTTTAACGAAGTATAAATATTAACAAATAATACCAAAAATATACTACTGCACAAGAACCAAATTTTGGGTAGCGCAAAAGAAGAATGAAAAAATTTACTTGATGAAATTAAAAAAGCCGATACTCGCATACCAAAGAAGGCGTTATTGTGAGGAAATAAAAAGAAAAGTGGAAATTATTTGACAAAAAAATTTTAAATTCATTATCGCTTTTTACCTTACCCATGCTGCATTATTTATTTATTTATCTAATTTAATGTATCTAATTGATATATATGGCGAACTTATTGCTACAAGAGCAACTTCTTACATCCAACCATAATACCAGTCCATCCCCGTTCGACGAACGGCGGGGGGGAATCAAACCCGGGGTGCACCGCATCGTCCAAGCCGTATGCCTTATGATCAACCCAACACACCACGATGACGACATATAAGTATAGATAAAATATAAAATTTAAATTATGGCATAGTAATTACCATTTTCTAGTGCGTTACAATAACCAAAAATTAACGTTCATCGAATAAAATTTTATTCATTCACTACACAATATTTTTCATCTGTCAGTATATATTTAATGGTATTTTTGCATATCTCACCAAACTATTTCAGTAGACATTTTGTAAACTGTATGTAATAAGGCACTCAACATATTTACTTAAAACATTCCGGAAACTCCGGAAGCTTCCTGGTAATTACCATTTTGTGATGAATTGAAATGACTAGTGATTTTATATTCATTGGATGAGACGATGCGAGTCGCTCGCGCCTCTATGACGAGTGCGTTCTCGTTTAGATGGAAACCATTCAACCTTCGTTTCGCAGCTGTATCTAGACATCATATGAGAGTAATAGTGAGGTTTTCAATATAAAAATGAGCATGAAAGTACACTTATATCTTCACGAGATAGTGTTGCGTTTTATTCAGTGTTCTGTGTGAAAACAGAGTTATACTTTATTTCATTTACCTTATCATTTACCTTATCGCTTAAGTGTGTCTAAAATATGGAAAAGTGACAATTTAGAACACACTCAAAGGAACCTCACCAACATATGTTTTAAAATTTTGCATTTTTTATGCAAATTTTTTTATTCATTAATGATAAAAGACAAATAATAATTAAAAATATTAACGATATAAAAAGAATGGCAACAATATAATAGATAGTAGAGTGTGTACTACACGATAATTAAATCTTGATGGGATTTAATAAGTAAGCAAAGAGGAAGCACCATCATGGAACAAAAAGGACTACCCCTTTGTATACGTTATATATTATAAGAAACGTACTCATTTTAATACAGTATTTTTATTTTACTTTTAGTGATGATGTTCACGAACGATGACGTTAAATTAAGTTTTAAACACCATTTAAAATTACAAACGTAATTAATTAAAAACCTTTAAAACAAAATTCTTATGAAAATTATATTTCATTAACTTTTAGTTCCTGTATATCTATAGTAAATTTTTTCCCTAAAGCATAAAGTCAAAGAAAAGTAAAAATTAAATACGAGTCACCGAGTTGCAAGTCAGGGTTAATAGTCATTGATTCTAGAGTGTTTGATTTCCGGCCGCCCGCGAGTTTGGTGCTCGAAGACGACGAGCGAGCGTCAAACGCCGATTCCGGCCGAATAAAGCCTTCCATTAATTGAATGCTCTTCAGTCGTAATATTACGAAATGTCTCTAATCGAAAAGAAATCGTAAACTGCGCCAGTTCGCGATCCCGCTTCGAAGTCGGTGAATTTACTTTCACAAATATCTTTTACAATTGATGCTTTATCCTTTAAATTGAAAGTTTGATATTAGCTATATTAATTATTAAAACTTTAGAATCTTAAATAGTTTGAATAGCTACATATATTCTAGCCAACTAGCACTCACTGATTAACTCATCACGAAATCTCCAGAATAAAGCTGATAAACTTGATATTTGACAAGTTTGTTTTGCCTGGTTTAGAGGCTCTTTTTAAAAATGAATATTTCTAAATTCCTCCTCTAAAGATACATGCAAAATTTGCAAACTCTTAGAAAACAATAAGGAAACGTATGTTAGATCGGTTTTACTCGAAGACGGGACGGACAGCTAATAGCTAAAATACGTAATGCGGTCATAGATCATAAAGATGAGTGTTATATATGGGAGATTTATTACTAAGGAATGGAAAAACAGAAGTATATGGATGAACTGACAATGAATAGAGCTATTATGAGAATTTCACAGCTTTCATCCAAAATTTTTAGCAAAGTATACCAAAGGAATGGAATGTTAGTACTATTGTGTATTTACAGAAGTAATTTATGATAATGATGTAATGTGATATTGTGTGTTTTTTTAAATATTTTTGCGTATTCCTGATGATTCAAATAAATATCATTAAAATAATTGTCTTACAAATTATTCACAAAATATTTTCTGTAAGCCCATTAATGATTACATAAAAGTAACTTGTCGCGTGTTTATTCATTTTATATTTGAAAATTTAATATCCTATCCGTTTCAATCCACTTAGACCAAAAACGATTTCCTTCTTTACTAAAACAATGAGGATCTGATAGAGATTACGATATATTATTAACTTCATTCTAAGCTAACAGTAAAGGTCAAACGAACTAATTTTAAGCGAATTATAGAGAAACTAACTTCAGGCTTATCACAATCTATTAGCTAATGGTTGTATAATTCGATGGCGTTTTGCATCACAACACACACTGAAATCTCAGATAGTAACTTCGGTTGTAACGATTCTCGTATTTCTCGGCAATTACGTCTCATATCAAGTTAAATATTTTGATTATCATAAAGCTTTCATTAGTATGGATAAATTATTTATTAAATATTAATATAGATAAATTTTAAAATTTATTGAAGTGCATTGACAAAGAATATTTTTAGACCCGATGCTTTTTTTTCACATATAAAACAATATTTTAACAGCTGCGGAAGTGTAGTGAAATAAGAGTTGCGTGTTGCGATTTGCTTGTCACATATGCTTACAATCCGTCTATGCTATGAAGTATGGAAGAAGGGTACTTGCTACTCAACACGAGCAAATGTACAATGTTGAGTAGTATTAGCAAGACCGTCTTTGCTGACTCAATTAAGGAATGAATTTTCGAGCGATCCACATTCGATTCGTAGCCAATTGACGTATGTTACGTAGCAGCAGGGAGTTCATGTTAACCTTAAGATAACATACTGAATGCCTTATTTGTACGAAGTGAGTTATATTATTATGTATTATATTATATTATTATGTATTATATGATTACAAATAATATAATTATGTAATTATGAATAAATTTAAAAAATTAACTTAATTTCAAATACGAAGTTTATCATTATAGGCACGGTTTAGTAGTAATGACTGCGTCTCACAAACACTTAAAATTTATTTGAAATTAGGACATTTAACTCAAAAATAGGAAATTTCCAATTTGCATACACTTTGATCATTATTAATAAAGAATATTAATAAGTTACCCCTAAGAAACAAGTAGCATTTCTTACGGTACAGTCCAGCGGTGAGCTTTTCACGTAAGTTAAAAAAAACTTCTGTTATGTATGAGAGATGCATCCATCCTAGTGACCATCTTATATTTCTCACGTAAAAAAAAATATCAATCACATTCATTGAAATTGTTATGAAATAATCATAACAAAAAAATGCAACTAAATGGATAAATATTCATCAAAAAATAATGAATTGTCACTAAACGTCTTTCATCTTCGACAAAATTAACAGCTTTTTTATCAATTTGAAAAATATTTCCTGCTTAAATATTGCTTTAATAGTGGAAAATACAAAACAAACAACTATACTTCTTTCATATTAATTCCTATTTTGACTGTTTATGTAATTAAATCCCCTTAATATTGTAAATCTGTGATTTAAATAAATTTTCATGGTATTTAAAAATAATTAAATTGAAAAAAGCGGTTATTTTATTTACCAATCTACAAATTATTTATCTTAGATAAGAACCAACAGCTATCTAAAAGCTCAACATGTTTTACAATATCGATGTTTCCTCTTTAAATAAAGAATATTGATGCAGTAAAATTTAAAACTGACTTAAAAAAAAATTCCCACTATTGTGTGACAGTATGCGACAATAAGATATTATGACTAATGCAATTTTTTCAATTTGCAGAAAATATTGATATAGCTTACCATAAACCATTTTCCATTATATATTAATTCGATACACGAAAATAAGGAACTTTAACTTGAATATAAATTTAAAAGTTCGACTAACATTAATTTTGATGCAACTTTAAAGGAGAATAACATTTCATACTCTCGTCTATCTTTTGGAATTTGCAAGACGTTCTGTGAAACGAATATTTTGCTTACTCTGCGGATAGTCATATTATACATTCATGTCAGATTACAGATTGATAAGCAAGATTATATTCTGTGTTATATATTCATAAAATACATGTATTTTTAAGCTCGAATATGTACATTATATAATTTCACGTAAACTTTTTTTTGTAAAAATGAATTTTTTAAAACAAATTTCTCGAAGCTAGCCTATACGACACAACTGTCAGAAACGTTCGCCTATTATATGCTTCGCATCTTAATAAAATATGCTAGTATTAGTTTTTTTTTAAATATTTTTGCATAATGGAAGGATGCAAAAGGAAATATAAATTTCGGATAAATTTTAATCATTCATATTCCATTCTTAAATGCGCTACAATAATAATTTTTCACTGTAAATTTCCGAGGGATGTAAAGAAATTAAATTTGATCTTATTTTCATTCTACACCTCAAACAACAAACAAAATCCTTTTAAGATCAATCACGTATCTTCCACCTCCTGGTCACAGCTATCGTTATCAGAAACCGATTGATTTAGAAAAACTCTGCGTTAAAATTGGGAATAGATTGACTCGCATTTCTTTCCTTGAACTTTTAGATTATACTATTGTTGTATGTTTTAAATATTAATGATAAATCATCAAAGAAAACTTGGCATGTAATTCAAATGTATTGCTTCTGCTGTTAGTGAAATATAAGTATTATTACATAAAACTTACACATAGAAATGATGTAGATGAATCACAATAAATTAATTATACTGCCAAAAAGCAAAAATGATAATAATATTTCTCATAGAAAAGTTACTAATTAGTAATAAATTACTAAACAATAAAGTTACTAAATAGTAAATAAATTAGTCCATATAAAGATTTATTATATGCGGCCTATGGGAAAAAACTAGTTTCCCCGGTTTGTGACCCCTAAAAGCATTTTTGATAACAACTACGTTAATGGGAAACAATAATTAATACACATCTAATGATTTATATCTAATAAGCGTTGAATGTCTCCCCTTAGTCGTGTATTAAAACAATTTATATTTTTGTTAATAACTTTTATAACTGACTTAAAAAAATCATTTTTTTCCTAGAAAAGTCGCGCGAGCTTTTTTTTAACAAATGGAAACATTCGTTTCCATAAACATGCTGAAAAAGGAGATTAGAAGTAATCACAAATTTATTTCGTCTTTCTATGGCTTACGTTAAATAGGGTCTCTGAAGAATAACTCGCTAGTCAAATTAAAACGAGGCTATAATATTTGACGAAAAACGTTGAAAATTTACGTTTATTTCGACAACGCCGACATTACGGTCGCCCGTTAGACATCATACTCTTTTTAAAATATTTTCCAGGTACAGAATTTACCATGATACAACTTTGTTATTCGTATAGATATTCAATGTTCATTTCAATCCCTGAAATTTTATTTACATTATGCTCATTGTTTATTATTCTATGTGTATATATATATATATATATATATATATATATATATACATATATATATATATATATATATATATATATATATATATATATATATATGATATACACTTAGAAACTATCAATGCTAGATAAGCTAATGATATCTCTTCAAAAATTTTGAAGGTGTGCTTCGAAAATAAAATTCATATATACGTACATTTTTTTGTGCTAGGAGGTCTTGTGCACATTTTACGAGTAGCGAGAGTTTTCGTCAAAAGAATATCTGGTAGTCATACGACCCTGTATATAAGAAAATATTCAATATTAAGAGCATCCCCTAGATTATAATGTATTAATTCGCAATTTCATAAAATTCTACAGAATGTTGATTTTATAAATTTATGTCAACTGTATTTACTTGAAGAGGGTTGAGCTTTTGAATATAAATTACTTATATTTAACCATCAGCATATGGTAGCAAGGAAAATATTTGTTATACTCGATGTATTAATGATTTACTTGCAATATGAAACAATATCTACATAATGTCTTATAATAACCTTTTTGTGTAAAAATATACATTATCAATTATAACATATATACTATATATTCTTCACTTTAGATAGTTAATTTTTAAAATACTCTATGCAGGTTAGGATATGAAATGATTCGCCATTTTTACTGCACTATTTATACTTGAATGATTTTATTTTTTATGGTTCTATGGCCTTTATTTAACAGAACGCTACTACTTAATTACTAAAGAACTTACCAAGGAATGACTAATAAAAATTAATATTTTTTTAATATCATCCTAATTACTTAGGTACAAGTCTTCATTTAAAATGGAAATATTTTCAAACTATATGTTTAATTATGAAGTGTCGTGACCTCGTAACTAAAAATATAGTTTTTCTTAACCCTTAACTCAAGAAAAATTAACGGTCTAATTTTGACTTACTGACAAGGTATTTTGAAATATGCGCAAATCAAACTTCATAACTCTTTAAATTGTAATTGTGATATTTAGGAATTTTATTAAAATCATAGAATATGAAGCAATAAATATCATAGACAAACTGATCTCTATATTTGATTTGTTTTCTACCGGATCTATATTTTCACTATGTCCAGTTACATTTTATATTTATTGTATTTTTAGTCCTTGTTTTTGTTGATTTATATGTCCTGTGAATATGTTTTGTTGTATCTTATTAACTTGCTCAACGTATTGATACCAAGTTATAAGTTCAATATGGTCTTAATAAGGAAATAAATAAATAAATTTTGATTTTTTTATGCAAATAAGAATTATTTTCGTGCAAAAGCTATCCCTACAATAAAATAAAGAAGAAAATTCCAAATATACGGAATGGTTAGAATTTTCTATTAAAACGGTATTTTGTATGTATGTATGTATATATATATATATATATATATATATATATATATATATATATATATGTATATATATATATGTATATATATATATATATATATATATATATAAATATACGCTAAAGACTACTGATGTACGTTAAACTATATATCACTTTATAAATAATACTTCACAATGGCTTCGACAATGACAAACGAACAAAATTAATAAGTTTCCTCGTAACGAATAGAGGGTATTAAACTTGTCGATTTATACTAATAAATTATAGGAAGTTACAAGGGTTGGCCTTTGATTAGTTACGAAGACCAGTGGACTAAATTTCCCCTACACTCGGTAAAGCTTTCTGGCGTATTCGCGCAGCGCGTTCAAGCTAACGAGCAGCTTATATTTCTCATATGAAGATAAATGGTGCGAAGTTCCAAATAGATTTTGAATATATTTCCCTTTTTTACGTCGCACTAAATTTTATTGGACTTGCTATTTCGATATTGTTGTTATTGGATGTTCAATTTTAAATTCAGCTACAATTGTAATGTTTCCTTACATTCTAGGGATATATTTTATTATTTAGAAGAACGTTTAAATTGTGAAAGTACAAGAAATTCTCTACAAAATGAAGGATATATATAAATAAATTTATAATTATTTTGAATTCTATATATATAATAATATAATCAATTAACTCTTGTTTTATCATATTATTTCCTTGAATGAAAAAACCAGTGTAATTTTTATTGCACAAGCTTATCAAAATAACCAGTATTGTATAAAATTTTAACAAATCAATACATAAAATACATATTTTTTCAAATCAATGAAATAAATCAAACCATCGGTTAAGTTCGCTTTAACAACGATTAAAACTTCTTTAGCATATTTTTTCCATACATATAATCTTAAAATATAACGTACCGGCGCGAAAACTAAAAAATTAAACTTAAATAACTTTAATTAGATGACTTTAAGATTAACTGCTAAAATAAATGCATTTAATTATCACCGTAAACTCGTTTCGTCTTACTTTATTATTTTTAAATGATAACATTATTACTGATTCTAACAGAAAGTTTTTATCAATTACAAGTTTTTTCAAAATGGTACCTCAATCCTCTTGTGTAACTTTCATGAAATGTAAGAAAACTCGCGGATAACTATATGTTTATTATAGTGTACACCGGCATGAAAATATTTTTGTTTTGCAATTGTGCTTACGTCGCCATATTTGATGTTTCGCGTATTTAACAAATTTGGACAAATATTGGGTATCAAGATCTCAGTGCAGTTCTTGAAGAACTGCAATGCGAATCGATTTTCGAATAACTTTTAAAATGTTATTTTCAACGTACGGCTACATGGATTTACCAGGATTGATACAAAAGTTAATATTTTATGAATATTTTAATTAAATATCAAAATACGCGTTTGAAATCATCTAGGTGAGATATATGTAAATGTAGTGTTACGCTCTCTGATATAATGAAAAATAGAATCCACACGGCGGAAATTTCCTACTCTCTTCGGCACATGTAAACATAAGGATGGATGGAATTTCTCTTAAAATATCAAAAAATATTAATATTATTTTTTACCAAGTAAATTATTGCACAATATATTGTATTTTTAGTCCTTGTTTTTGTTGATAAGATAAATTTCGACTTCAATATTTTCGGAGAAAGGCGGAAAAATAGGAACATATTTATGTAAATATTTTTAAAAATATCTCGTGAAATATTGTACGTAAAGTTCTATAAAATAATTTTGAAATTTTTAATACTTCCTCGTTCAACCAATACTTCACACCGTTTACAAAAATTAAAAAGAAAGTTGATTTCATTATAAAAATTTTTACATAAATGCGTTTAAATCGTATACAAATATGTGCGGAATAATATGTTTCATCACTACGCGAAATTTAAAATTAAAAACCAAAATATTTCTAATTAAAACGATGTGGATATTTTCAACAATATATCAGAAACTATCTTAAGTATAATTATGAGCACAACATTTTTTGAAACTTTATTACTTGCTCTTTAAATTTACATAAAATTAAAAACATTCACGTCATATAAATATAGGGAAGAAAAATACTTTTTTAATTTTCCCCTCAAAAATTACTTTTTGTTATGGTTTAAATATAGAATTGAAATTCAGAATCAAATGTACCATTTTCCTGAGAAATATTCATGTTTAGTAAAAATACTGTAATTATCGTCACCGTATATATTGAAACACAGTTTGGGCCGTTATCTACATTACTTAAATATTTACAATTATTACCATCTATGCCTTAACGTCGCTTGTTGCTTTCCTTTATTCAGCGTAATATTGTCGGCATTCTCCCGACAAACCCTTCTCCTATGTAACCCAATTGATGTGAGTGCGTGGAATGTGCTAACAAATTGCAAAATTTAACATAATCTGTCTGCACTTGAACAATTTACTTTCAGTTTGTTAAAATCATTGTAACTCCATTGTAATACATAATACATATTCAAATATAGCCGTTGACAAGATTACTTAAAAACTGAGTTATAAACCTGATGTATTGAAGTCGGTCGGTTTGTAAACACCGTCCAAGTGGTCTGATACTTTGATGACGAGCGAAACAATATGTCAGCCAGTGGACGAAATATTGTCTCGGATAATATCAAAATTGTATTTGAACCGTATCAAAATGGGTATCAAATTACAGATCTAAATGAGATAATTACAATTATAATTGTATTTTCCTGGGAATTATTAAACAACGTAAATGAAGAAAAAAGGTAAATTCTTGATCTACGTGGACTCATATAAGTTTCCGTAGGTAAATAAAGAAAAAAAAATCTCATTAATATTTTTCTTATTACACATAAGTCTTTTTTCTACGGGGAAGCCAAAAGTAATAATTTTAAAGCTTTATATATAATGAATATTGTTCCCTAGTAATTTTGATTTCGAGGAGTAACCTTATTATCGATTATTATCAAAAAACTATCCACCGAAAAATTAAAAAAAAACAAAACCTTAAATCCGACCACAAAAAAATACAAAACAAGCGTTATAAGATTTTTCGCGCAATAAAGTGTTTAGATGTTTACGGAAATGGAAAAGAAAAACAATATTATTTTAAGAAATATTTTCCGTTTTATCGTTTTTTATTATGCGTAAAAGCTTATAAAGATTTTACATCAAACAATTTCTGAGAAAAACGCCTGCTACAAATGGATTATGGACGGCTGATGGACGCACAAATGTGTGATTTTCTAACGGTTGCGTCATTTTTTCCTTTCGAGGTACAAGTATAAAATATTTTTATATGCTAATAGTTTCCGAAAACTGTTTCCATGTTATATGCAGAGAGAAAAAACATCATTCTACGAACTGTTTTTACTCTATAAATTTCAGTTTTCTTGCGATTAATTTACTAATAATAGTATAATTTGACGTGCCATTAATTACAGGCGATTCACTAATTAATAATCTTTGAAACTCGTTAAGAATTGGTAATCAAGACTTCAACTTTCTTTAAAAACTATTTTAATTTTTTACTTAAAGTCTGTGCTTTGCCTTCTTTTTTTTAAATTTCCCTTTAATTTTAAACAACCGGAGAACCAAACGTCAAGCCTATTCATTATTGTACCGTTATAAGTATTCTAATTAATTTGGAGTTAATAAATATTCATTCTGGAATGTTTACTCATTAAGCTTTTGAAAAATTTCTTTAGATCAGAAGAAACTTATAAACTGTTGATAGAAATATTTAATTATGAAGGCAAAAATTACATAGAGGATGTTTTGTTAAAGAAGGCACACAAAATTACCTTTTTAATATTTAATAATATTAATTCACTTTGTTCAACGAGATTGTTATAATAAAATGTAAATGATTTCATTGAAAATTTTAATAATTTCTAAACAATATATATATATATATATATATATATATATATACATATATATATATATATATACATATATATATATATATATATATATATACATACATACATACATATATATATATATACATATATATATATATAGTGCTACTTAGGCATGATAGCTTCGACGGAAAAATTGTTTTGCTTTTTTTCTTCGTTAATAATATGATACGTTCTACTTTAAAAATTTGTAAAACTTTGTGTGGCATTTTCTCGCAATTATATTTTCTTTACAGTTTCTTGCACTTATTTTCACACTTCGATCGTCACTTTACCTTTCCCTTATGTATACATAGAGTTTACTTACTTTTTTTATTACTTTTCGATTGTCTTTATACAGGTTACAATTGTTTTTATTGCATTCTCGAAAAGTGCTAACATCGCTTTATTTTTACAAAAATTACAGGCTCATGAACGACAATGAAACTCTTGTTTACCCGCACAACAATATTAAACAGATATAGCATAAAGTAAAACAAAACCAGATTTGCCTTCACGTAATCAAAGCCCTGTCTAGAATCGCTTGCATTCACAATGCCACCGGTTACTACTACCACCCAGATAGAGTATAGCCGGCGAAATTCCATATTACTGCAAGATGCCAAACTGCCGGTCTCCAGAGACGATCGATAGCGTGTTGTGGAGTCAATTTATTTTATATTTCCTGTTACAAATAGCCATCACTTGATAAATTCTTTAGATTTTATCAAAGAATGAAGATATATGTTAGATCGTCGTTTAAAGTGATCCTATAATGAAAATAAATTATTGATGAAGCAAATATTAGATAATTTGCTTCCCTTTTGAATTTTAATTTCAACCGGTGACGTTTTAAATAATATTATTAATAATCCTGTTTATTTTATTGCCATAGGGGTTTCTAAAAATATGTTACTAAAATATTATAAAAAACTGGCTATTAATCTCATTTTTTTCCTACTAACCTTAAATGATTAGAATTTTAGATAATACTATTTTTTAACATATTGGATATATAGGATTTGTACAGCTATATTTTTTCAATGTGGGAGACAATACGTAACCTATGAGTTTTTCTTATAAAAATTAAAGATTTTGTAAAAATTGCATTTTTATCAAACGGCGATTAATGCTTAGTGAATGTTAATAATTTAAAAAATAATAATATTAATTTATTACACAATTAAATGAAACTACGTGATGTAGTATTATTTCTAATTTCTTTAAGTTATTTACCACGACCTAGGTTTCGTTGTATTACAACAACTTCAGGTGGACTATTAGTAAAGATCTTTGCTAATAGCCCACCTATATGAATTTCTAAAAAATTATCGCCTAATATATTCAATATTAATTTATTATTAAAAAGACTCTGTTTATGAACATTTATATCCTATTTACAGTTATATCCTACAAATATTTTGTCGAAAATAAAAGATTCTATTAATCACACAAATCCCCTAAAATATGTACATTAACACAAATACAATAAATAAAATACTATTATGTCACTGTAAAATTAGGTCTGTATATTTTTCTAACAATAAAACAATATAGTTCTATATCTACGACATGAGTAGCCGTTCTTAGAAATCTGTTCATTGCAAATACGATCTAAGCATGGCCTTTGATGATAAATTTGGACTTTAATACTCACAATTAAATGAAACTACGTGATGTAGTATTATTTTTACTTTCTTTAAGTTCTTTACCCTGACCTAGATTTCCTTGTATTACAACATCATCAAGTGGGATATTAGCAAAGATAATTATACGTCACATTTTCAAATCAATATTGTGGGCTATTAGCAAAAATAATAGATATCTTTGCTAATAGCCCACCTGAAGATGTAATACAACGAAACATAGGTCGTGGTAAAGAACTTAAAGAAAGTAGGAATAATACTACATCACGTAGTTTCATTTAATTGTGAATAATGAATTTCTACAAAATTAATGCCAAATATATTCAATATTTAATACTCACGTTAAAAAGATTACCTTGCGGGCTTATATTTTACTGGGCTTTGTCTTAAAAACTACCTAAATGTTTCAAGCAAATAAGAATGTATCGTATTCCTTGCAAGACTCTTTTACGTTATCAACTCGAGTAAACAGTTGTAATCTCGAGTCCCTATTAAAAACACTTCATGATTAACCGTGGGAAGAGATACAATATTAGTGCATTTTTTTCCATTTAAATACAATACACTACGTGGCAGGTAAGATAAGATTGCCTATTTCCTCAACAGTGGCAATTGTGCTTTATAAAATTATCGTAATCGATAGGATTTCGCCGATGTAGTGAGTCAGTTCTAGTTTCGTCTACCCGAGACTGCACTCCCAGCTCCCCTCTCGTTTCCACCGCTCGCATCTATGCCAGTGCCCGTGCGCCGCTGCATAGGCTTTGTAATGATGGCGACAAAATATTCTACCTTCTCGACATTTTCGCTAGCTTGTTATTCCAATACGAGCATTTATACGGACACTATACGAATATTAGTCAATGAAAACCTTATAATATTATATTATATAAAAAAAAACCTTATATAATATTATATTATATTTAAAGTCAATATGAAATTTAGTTATTCTCTTTTCCTCACCTTATTAAATCAAATCTTAGAGGTTTATTTATTATTGGATTATATTTGTCTTAAATGGAACTTATTATTATTTGCCTTGTATTATTGTTGATGATACCCATAATTTTTAACCATCGCTATAATTTATATATATATATATATATATATATATATATATATATATATATATATATATTGGATAAGAGAACAAGTAAATTTAGTATTGACTTTAAGTAAAATATAATATTATAAGATTTTAATTGACTGATGTTCTTATAGTGTTCGTGACTTTATTAACATTTCTTGTACATAGTATGCTACCTTGACGTTAGACCGTTAGGACACAACTTTCTTTATTACCTAGGAATGTCAGATGTTATACAAGAAGTACATCTTGGATAATGCAAAGAACGAAGGGATTAAATTAAATGCCATTAAAATTAGATTAAGGCAGAATGTACAAGGGAAACTTTCCTTGATTACATTGAAAAAGCCGATACTTAGATATGAAATAAAGCATACTGTGGACATAGTTTGGCTACGTACCATTGGGATGTAACAGACAAATTACATATAGGTGAAGCAGCCAAAAAAAAGTATTGATGAATAAAGGTAAGAAGTATCTAGAATGTATGAAATAGGAGAAATTAAAACAGCAAAGCTTGTATAAAAGCGGTCGTAAAATCAGATGAAGCTAAAAAAACTGTCAGAATAAGAAATTTGACTTTTCGTTATAGCTATTTACCTATGCTGTAAATGTCTTCGAAGCCAGGGGACTAGGTATTATTAAATATAAAATATCACATATGACGTAATAATTACCATCTTCTGACGAGTTGAACTCTCTATAAAATTTACATTCATAAAATAAATATTCATATATACCTTTTTTCTTCGAAAGTATTGATTTAATAGTTTTCTTTATATGTCTTACCAACCTGGCACGGTAGAAATTTTTAAATATTCGCGTAATGAGGTACTTAACATGTGTATAGAAGACGTTGAGAAAACCCATCCTCGGAGTGGTAATTATCATTTTGTCATGAATTGAAATGACTAGTTATTTGATATTCATTGGACTAGACGACGCAAGCCGCTTGTGCGCGTCGCTACGACGAGTGCGGTCTCGTTTAGATGGAGATCATTCAACCCTTGTATCGCAGCTGTATCATATGAGAGTAATAACTTTAATGCAAAAAGATGAGCTTGAACTGTATCTATATGAAGCAACGTTGAGGTTTATTCAGTATACTGAGTGGGAAAGTAGTTATACTTGGAAAAGTAGTTTGTTTCGTACTAACTTATTTGATAGATCGATTAAGGGATATGAAAAAAATATAGAATACGTCATCGATTGAGCGATATGGGACTTAATTTTTGGGTATTTAGAATACTATAATATTTTCGTATTATTTTGTAAAAAGTTTAGAATTGTGTTAATGCTGCATTGATTAACGATTAACTGAAAAAAACAAAACATTTACGATAAAAAAAGTATGGCAAAAATTTATTAAAAATAAATAATTTTTGAACTCCTTCAAGAATAAGACGATATTCATCTTCTCGATTATTCCTTTTACTGTACCATTATTAAATCGTGATTTGGAATAACAAATTATAGATCAAACAAATAAAAAGCGCCATGATGGTACAAAAGTAGAAGTGATTTAATAAGAATATAATATTTTCAATACGAAATGGTTTTTTGCTTTTGGTAATGTTGTTTGAAAACGACGAAAATTAAATTCAGTTAGCATCATTTTAAACCATAAACATAATTAATAACTATAAAATATTGAAACAAAATTGCTATACAATAATGATATTTCATTGATATATATTTTCTATATATCCTAACTTAATGTGAAATTGTCGTTGCTCGTTTGTTCGTTCGTTAATAGCTATTTATAAAATAAACTGATCTTTACCATATTTTATATGCTAATAGAAAATATTAGGGACTAATATATGCATAAACATAATATATGCACAGAATATTAAAGGATGAGAAAAAAAATTAGGAGCCAGTTTCATGGCGCAGTTGCTGCTTAACTTCAATAACCGAGTTGGTCGTCATAACATCGCCAATAAGGTTTATATTTTCACTAAACGATTGTAATTATTGAAAAATACAGTTTATGTAATACTAAATTTGATTACAGATCAATTTGGAGCGGACTAAGTCGCGAATAACAGCTAATATGAAACCTTTCGAATAGACGCGTCTGTATTGGTATATGCTCTTTAAAAGTTATAACAAAGGAAGGATGCATACGCGTATCTGTGTTAATAATGTTTTGTATTTATAAATTCATGTTTATAGAGATGTACTTCCATATTATTTTCAAGGAAAACACTTTTACCACTGAACTATCACTGAATAAGACGCATTCATTAAGATATTATTTTAACTTCTTTCTGAGCTTAACATATACATGCACGCACGCACCCCTATACACCTGTATAAATTTGGGGTGTGTGCGCGCATGCGTGTTTGCGTAGGTTTGTGTATATTTACGTACGGAACATTCTTCACCCTAAGTATCATCAAGGATAATAATAAGAAAATGCGTCAAGTAAATTACTCGTCTATTTATGGATTATATTATTCTTCTAAAATGCTCTTTAACTCGTATTAATTTATTAAAATTATTTCTCAACGAGATGAAAAATGTTGGAAATTTACCTTCACGGAATCAAATAAATAAAAAAACAGCAAGTTATTATATATTTAGACACACTTTTGCTTAAGCCATTACCTTCTTTTGATATGCCGTAAAAAGTAACATTTCTTTTATTTTTTATGGTGTTTCTTGTTGATCTTTTATTTATAGGTTTTTGAGTCAATAATTTCGAAAACGAAAAATTATTAAATTACGTACAGTGACAGTATTATTTTTAATGAATTCAATAAGCGAAAGAGTTTTCTCGATAATATTATATGTTAGCTTTTCTTCTGGGTTGAGTATTGCAGAAATATTTAATATACCTTTGAATTTTTAAATATATGCTTTAAATATAAAAATAAATACGAATAAAGAAGAATAAAACTATTTATTCAACGTTATGTCCTGGATATCGAATTTCTACAATCCTTACCTGGAGCCCAAAAATAAATGGCAAAACCTAAATTTATTTAGGATACTGCGAAATTTTTAGAGTTAAACTCTTTGACGTACAGTAAGATAAAAAATTAAACGGTACCATAAAATGCCGTTAGTATTGTCGGATTATGTACTAGTGTTATGAACAATACCGCATTACTCTATACATCCAAATACTCATACGCAAGCTTTATTGGTCAAGAAAAACCTGCCATGGTTTAACTTACCATTCTGTGTCGAATATTTCTGCTTATAATATCGTCTTTTATGTAAATGCCTACAACCCACAATTGTAAACCAATATAAAGATATAAAAGTTTAATTGGCTGCTAAATTAGATTTTTTTTAATTTCGATGTTATATTCAAAATAACAATAGTGGAATTAATTCTACTTTTTCGGTAAATACATCCAAAAAGATGAAATAATAATTATAGAAAGTGAATACAAGTTACCAAATCGTATATTAGGGTTAATACTCATCGACACTTTTAAACCCGATGTGTTTGATTTCCGGCCGCCCGCGAGTTTAGTGCTCGAAAGCGACGAGCTAGCGTCAAACGCTGAAACCGTTTGAACGAAGCCTTCCATTAACTGAATTCTCTTCAGTCGTAATATTGCGAAATGTCTCTGATCGAAGAGAAATCGTAAAATGTGCCCTTTCGCGATTTATCTTCGAAGACATTACCGAGGCAGAAGATAGAATGGTCGGTAAATACATTGAGAATGCCGAGAAAACAATTAAAAATTTTAAAAATATTTACGTCAATGCTTTTAAATGTACTTTCACAAATTTCTTTTAACTTTTTCCAACAAATCAAGTTCGACTTCAACTATTTTTTTATTCAGAATTGTTTAGAAATTTAGATTTGAATAACACTAACGCCACTCTCTGGTTATTACTGACTCCAGAATCGTACAGCTGATAAACTTGAATTTTGGCACGTATATTTTGTTTAGCTTCTAGATGCTTTTTAAGAAAGAATAATTTGAAATTAATCACCTAAAAGTGATGAATTTCGATATAATGCGGGTAGAAAGTTTGAAAGGAATTTCAAAATAAATAAAGTTAGATACGAGCAAAATTTTTATTTCGACTTAGATAAAAATAAGGAAAACCCATTTCATCGTTTTCGGAAAATCGTTAATTGTAAATAATCATATATAAAAACGAATAAAACAAAATATAGCAATGGCTCATTTTTGTCCGGGCCCAGCTAAAACGGGTAGGTAACACTTGTATAAAGATATTCAGATCTTCGTATCAATGCTGATATGCCTAAAGTAAGCATAGAAAGTATTGTATATTATCCATATAAGCATATATGTATGCAAGAATGTTTTTTTGCTACGAAACTGAGAGATAAAGAATTATATTAACGAGTTGACAATGAATTAAGGTGTTATGAAAATTTAACAACTTTCATCCAAAACTGTTTATAAAGTATTCAAACAAAGTGTTAATAGCTGTAGGCACGCAATAAAGCATAAGTACTATCAATTATTTACAGAAGTGCGTGTAGGGTAAAGTCGTTAAGTCACATGTCGTTCTTTATAATTTTTGCATATTCGTGATCAGTAATTTCAAACACTTGCTCTACTTACTTTTGTAGACTTTTCATACCTCCTTAATTTTTTATAGATTCGTAGTTATGAACTCAATCTGGTTTACAAATATAATTCTCAATGAAATACCTTGTCACGTGCTTCTTCATTTTATACTTTATCAAGATGTAGTACCCAACCAGGTTCAATCGACTTGAACAAAAAACTTTCCTTCGGTCACTAAAATAATGAGGAGTTTTTGAAACTATAATATATTGACTTCATTCTAAGCTAATACCAAAAGTCCGATGAATTAATTTTAAGTGAATGATAAAGTAACTAGCTTCAAGTCTATCGCGATTTACTTCACGATGGTTGCATAATTTAATATCGTTTTGTATCACAACAATGAAATCTCAGATGTCAAATTTGTGATGAGTAACATGGATTTTGCATCGAAATTTCGACGGGATAATGGGTCTCGTATTTCTCCGCAATTATGTCTCTTATCAAATTGATACCCGGTTGCGGGTTAATATTACGTATTTTGATTACGATAAAGTCATTAGTGTGGATAACAAACGTTTATTAAACTGCATTACCAAAGTAGATTTGTCAACCTGCATGTGTTTATTATTTGCAAATAACACATATATTTTCAGTTGTAGAAGCGTAGTAAATTACGTATTGAAAGTTGCTAATTGCTTGTCACATGTTAATTGCAAGTCATCTACTTGCAGACTATTAGTGCTATAGAGCTAAAATTTGGCTTGGTTTTATAAATTTGTTATGATATAAAGTTATGGATTACATTCTTTAAAA
Organism: Druceiella hillmani; assembly: GCA_039881145.1. NCBI lineage: Eukaryota > Metazoa > Arthropoda > Insecta > Lepidoptera > Hepialidae > Druceiella > Druceiella hillmani. Next base: position 5,294,580 of record JAYKKI010000096.1, on the reverse strand, counting down.
AAATTGTCGTCAGGTAACAATTTTTGGATGGGTTTTCCCCTCCATTTTATATTTTAAAATGTATATTTATCTGTTAATCTGAAGAGGATGACTTATGTTAAATAAAATAACTTTACCCCAAAAGCGTTTTGAAAACCTCGATTAGCAATTCACACTCACGCTTACCTCTAGTCGTTTTTTATGCAAATATCAATGTCTTTACGTCAAATCTCTCGAAGTTAACCTTTAACACACAACTGCAAAAAATGATTACAAACGTCTGATATATTTATATTATATGCTTTGTGTCTTAATAAAATATGATATTATCAACTTTTATGTCCCACTGTGTTCTTTGTAGAAATTTTATTACTTTTTTGTTTTATCGTTAAATGTGGTTCAATACTAAAACTCCTCTAAACGATGCCGTGGGTTGGTTCCTTATCTCAGAAAAGGAAACACGTAACCATTACAAGATCACTTACCTGTCGACCATCTGTACGTCTGTCACAGCGGTCCTTGGAATTCCATGGGTGTAGAAACTTAAAATCTTGTAATAAAGCGTATAGACCCATATTTATTTCTTTAGTTTAGACTGTAAAATATTCTGACAAATATTTAAAAAATTAACAAATAAACTAATAGCATTTATTTTCTAATTTCGTATATCGTGTGTGATATCGATTGAAAGAGAAAGTAACTTCTGTTATTAGCGCAATAAAATTAGAATTTTATGTAAGATAATTCCAGAAGTAATGTTGAATATACCCATAAAAAATTGCCTCTAGACCACAAGGTAGAATGACTCTAGACCACAAGTTATTTAGAAATCCATATGTTTGCGCCTGTTGCATATATACACCTAGTATATATACAACAAGCAATATTCTTAAATATTGAAAATTCTAAATATTTACATGTGCCTAAATGTTTACGGAAACCTCGTAGTTAGGTCTACTTCTACTTAACAAGTTTAATTTTATAACGCAATAATATGTTGCAAAAAATTAATAATGTAAAAAATTATAGTAGAAATATGTTAAGGTTACTTATTTAATTATAGAGGAGCAAGATTTTCCCGTTGTGGGACGTGAGAGACAACTTCCATTATTGGACATTATTTGTTGTCCATTACGAATTATTCACAACTTTTGTGACACATTGTTTCGTAACATACAATAGCATTCTATTATTACAACTACTAAGTGAATAATATAACATTGTTGAACTAATTGCACTAAACTTAAGAAGCATATTAATTTTTAATATACGACAATGAGTCTGTAAAAAATATGTAAGTAAATTTAAAAAAAATAATCCCTTACTCGCTGTCTTATTACAACGAAAGGACTTGATCTAATTTCATTTTAATAATAACCTAACTTATTTATAAAAACAAGAGTCCTATTATTTGAAGCATTTATGAAATTATTATATGAGTATAGATTTCATATGTAATTTTCCCAAGCCCTATTGACTTTATTATTGTTCTATGTTTTAATAATTAATAATAAACAAGCTATGAATACTTGGCATAGGTATAGGTTGCATATAGATCACAATGAATTTATTACTCCGTCAAGAATCTCATTTATTACTACGTCAAGAAGCTCCGTCATTCCATTTCTCGTAGAAACCTTATCGTCACTTTTTAACCAAATAAAGTGGTCAATAATAGAAGCTCAATATTAAATTGTTGCCTATGGCGAGAAAACTGTTTTTTTTTTGGGTTTTCGCTAGTAAAATCACTTTTGATTACAATAATTTCACAAGTAGAAAATGCTAATCAATACGCGCCTAATGGGCTATAAGTCGTTATGGGAAAAGGTCGTCTGTCCTTGGTCGTACATGAAGACAAATTAAATTTTATGTTAATAGGGTTTCACAATTAAATGAAACTGCGTGATGTAGTATTATTTCTACTTTCTATAATTTCTTTACCACGACCTAGGTTTCGTTGTATTACAACATCTTTAGTTGGGATATTGCTATTGGAATTATTGATATTGATATTGGAATATCCCACCTGAAGATGTTGTAATACAACGAAACCTAGGTCGTGGTAAAGAAATTATAGAAAGTAGAAATAATACTACATCACGTAGTTTCATTTAATTGTGAATAACGAATTTTTACAAAATTAACGCCAAATATATTCAACATTCAATTAATAGGGTTTATTATTGACTTCAACTACCCGGTTTATTAGCCTCAAAAGTCACGGGAACATTTCTATGACAAATGGAAATACCTCTTTCCACAAACATTCATATATGAATTATAACAAATTATAATGGAGCTATAATTAACTGATAAAAAACGAAGGAAATTTATTTTATTTTTAGACATTTAGTTCACCTTTAACCAGCACTGCTATGAAAGACTTATTCCGTAATGTTCGTTACTAACTAAACATTGTGACGAGTATACTAAGTATAAAGCAGGAAATTTCTCCTTCCAAACCTTTCCTTGTTTTATTAAACATTACAGTGTTTATATTGAGGCTTATATTAGCATAAAGGTAAAATAGAAGTAATTTCATTAAAAAATTTCTCGGTTAAGGAGACCAAATACTGACAAAATACTTCAATAAGGATAATCTCCTATCCATAAAAATTACGATAATGTCTCTACTCGTGCAAACTACACACTATATATTTATGGATAAAGTACCAAAACGACCATTCCGTAAACCAATTTTCCCGTACTTTGACCATAATAAACGGATAAAATTAATAAGTTTCTCCTAACAAATAGAGAACATTACATTTGTCAATTTACACTCATAAATTATACGAAACTTCGAAGCTTTCACAAACTGGCCTTTTGATTTGTAACTAAGTTCAACTGGCTTTTCCGTAATTTAGAGGGAAGGTTTTCGATATGCACAATACGTTTACCCGTTCAAATGACCAGTTAAAACAAGTGTATATCTTAATAGTAATGATTATTTATATGATAATTTATTTAATATGAAACTAAACTTTGCTGTGTGTGCTGCTGGATCGTAATTTATGTATGTCGTATATTCCAATAGTTTTTTTTACGTTTAACATTCTTTGTTATTTTTCTACTTAACTTAACGTTCTCCTTGTGTTTAAAAAAATATTAAATGTCATAATTAATTTCCATAGGAACTTACTAAATAATTATAAACAAACGTTAAAAATCGATCTTTTTTAATATCCCCTTATTTTCTTCATTTGCCATCGAAATATATTAAAATTATATTTTTAGTTACAAATTAATAAAAATTATATTACTACATTTTCTCACAATGGTCTAAATATATGTTTATTTACCTAAGCTTTTTATTTCCTTGCAATCTATTTAAAGGCAACAGTCAATGTTCCATTTTATATTATTTTTTAGTTTGGTTAAGTCAGTATTACTAAGAAAAATTGTATTAAAAGTATAGGTATATGTAAGTTATTTATGTGTTAGGGTGAGGACCGCCGTACGAGGTCTAAGCCTCCTCCAATGATCCCAAATGTTTTCTTTACAGTTCTCTGTATACTTTGAAATAATAGTTTCTATAAAGTCTATCTCCTTTTTTGTGGTGCTACCACGTCCATCCGTATTTTTATTTTCTATACAGTTCGTTTTCTATTTTTAATTTGTTTTGGTGGCAGAAATTTATAAATTATGGCCTCTCTAATTATACCTTTTGCCGTATCCAAATGCTCTCATTACTAAATGTTCATTTGAATCTGATTTCTCTATATTTACTTTCATATCACCCATAAAGATTACATATACAAATAATTGTCCCGTGGTTAGATCCAATTCATAGTAGAATTCATCGATTTCTGTTTATTAGGATTTCTCTGTAGGTGGGTAGACCTTTATCAGAAACTATATTTTTCCTTGCATTTCAACGAGCAATGCATTGCTGTATTACTGTGATAAAGTTATGTACTACGATATTTTTTTTGCCTCTTCATGTTTTTCTATAATTGCGGAGTAAGTATTCTCCGCTATCTTTTACTTTGTACCCTCCTCTCCTTATTTAAAATTCTAATTTTGTAGTAGATTTTAGTTCTATTATCCTTGTTTTGTTGGCTAATAATAGTACTTAAATTTAGCAATATAATATTTAATATTATTCGGAGGGTAGTAGTCTACTACCATCACAGTGACCAATCGTTTTGGGGAAGATATTTATTTTTATTTATATCATATATGTATATTAAGTTATGTAAAATCCACGTTCATTAAGTATAGACAAAAAGCACAACGTCTTGACTGCCCTAGTTAAAGTTAATGATGATATACATACGTTTTGATATTAATAATTCACAGTTAACAATCCATATACTACTCGATTTTAATAAAGTTTTTAATTCTTTCGACATTCATATTTTACCATGTTCTTAATTAATGTATATCACTAAGAATTTAATATCCTGGAAGTAGTAACAGACTCTTAAGATTGGTATTTCATTCTCTGAAAACACCTAAGGCATTTAAAAATGAACTGAATTTGTGACACGTGTTCTTTTGAGTCCTCCACCACTGTTTTTTCTATGTTTGGCGACATTAAAGTCAGTAATTTTCAATGCAGATATTATTTCTATGAAGATACATTGAGAATTGTTATTCATCCAAACCTGTGTATTATTTCAATATCCAGTATTAACACAAATATGGGTTTCTGTCGGATCCCTCAATGGGCCCGTAAAATTATACTTTATGAGTGTTCAGGCTAAGACTATTGACAGTAAACGGTTTTATCTAAAAATATCCTGCAAGTATCAGATTAACCTCAGTTATTATAGAATGATACTGCGATACTGAATTGTCTGTTGATCACCCAAAACATCTGTTGGCTACCTCAAACAAAGGATATAAGTTGTGAAATTTTCTATAAAATATATCTGAACTTTTATACCAACTAAAATTAAAATCCCCTGTGTCAAACACGTTGACAATATTTGCTTAACAACGGAGATATCTAATTAAATAGCTTAGAATACCTACACAATATGTTTGTATACTGTAATACTTTCGGACTCAGGAAATAAAATCACAGGTCCTATTTTAGTTTATTAGAATTTATGGTTCATCACTTGTTGAGTTAATATGAGAGCATATTTTTTTTCAAACTATGAATTACAGCCATTTTTAATTTCGTACTGATTGTGTTATAAGGCTCTATATAATGTGTACTCCCATTCATAGCAAATTCAAAAGAAATGCAGTTGTTAGATTTTATAAGAGGTGACTTACATGCTTATGTTGAAGAAAATAGTGAAACTTACGTTTATTCAAAATGTTAAATATTTATATGGACAATTCGTCAATATTGGGGTTATTTGTTATATTTTTAGTCAATATATCTATTTTGTCCTGTAAATATATTTTGTTATATTTGAAGTAAAAACTTCTTTAGGCGTACCATGCGCTTTTTTTCGGAGCAGTGAACGAAACTCAGCCGTCACACTCGGATCGGTGAAGCTGAATCGGGTAAACTGGGCATTGAACGTTCGGCATTGGCCAAGCGAGTTCACTGTTCAGGTAAACTCGGCTCCCTTCGGCATCGACCGAGCACATTCACTGTCTAACACGGAATGCATCGTTTCAAGAATTACATTTTAATCTTAAGTATAATTTAATATAATACATTTATATTATTGTAAATAATATGTGTAACATTTCAAGTGTGTACAAGTAAGGTTTAATATTTTACTCGTGAGTAGTTTAATACAATACTCGTATGTTACTGTATTTATTAAATTTAATTTTCAATTCAATCGTGTATTAATAAGAACACACCAGTATTTTTTAATAATATGCTGAAGGCATTAGCACCAAAATATAGGTCTACCAAGAGATTAGCTAAGTTTTAATGAATAAAAAAAATTATTTTTCTCAAATTAAGTAAAATGTTACATTGATTCAAAAACGAAGAAAAACTAACCGATTATTATCAATTAAAAAAGAAAATTCCTAGTTTCCACGCCATAGTTATATATAAATTTGGATACTGCTACCGTTTTGATGGATGTAAAAATACATAGCAAATCGGTAATAGTGCATCCGAACGACTTCGACAATGACAAACGGACAAAATTAATAAGTTTCTTCCTAACAAATAGAGAACATTAAACTTGTCGATTTACACTCATAAATTATAGGAAGTTTCAAGGGTTGGCCTTTGATTTGTTGCGAAGTCCAGTGGGCGAAATTTTCCCCTACACTCGGAAAAGCTTTCTTGCGTGCACGGGCAGCGCACTGAAGGTAACGAGCGGCTTATATTTCTCATATGAAGATAAATGGTTCGAAGTTCCAAATAGATTTTAAATGTTTTCCCTTTTTCATATGGCACTAAATTTTATTAGGCTTGCTTCTGTGATATTGCTGTTATTGGATGTTCAATTTTGAATTTAACCGCAATTGTTCAGTTTATTTATGTTGCATGAATATAGGTGAATAATTTAGGTGAGCTTTTAATGTATTAAAGTAAATAAATTTCGTTATAAGGTATAAAATAAGTATATCCTTTTCTAGTATAAGGTTTGTATATCTCTGTAAATTGCCTTATTTATTTTTTATAGTGGCTCTAAAATGTTTGTGTTTTGAAAAGTTATGTATATCACCGATGACTTACTTGAACTATAATTTTAAAAAACATAATGTTGCAAAACAATTAAACGGCGTTGTATTTTTAAAATTAAATTTATAGTAATAAGTCGTTTCAGAAAATATTATAACTTTTCAAGTCAGCGAAGGTAAACTATCTATTGATTAAAGAAATTTTACATTTCAATAAAATGTAAAATTTCATCGAAATGTAAAATTACTTTGATGTGTATTTTTTTCACGTAAAAAAACCGCAAAATATGACGTAGTAGTGTGATAACTGGAAATAATTTATTTTATTTAAATAGATTTGAGATCAACTGCTAAAGTAAGCGCATAAAATTATAGCCCTAAACTGATTTCGTCCTACTTTTTAATATTACGTGATGATAACGTTATTACCGAGTAATACAGAAAGTTCTTATCTATTAAAATCGTTTTCATTCTTACATAAGAGTCTATTCTTTGCTTTGCATTTTTTTCAGATTTCTTTTAATTTTTACCTAACAGACTATCCCGTCGCTGTCAAAATGATCCGCTTATTCTTTGTTGTACCATCTTTCTAAGTATTCTACATAATTTGGCGTTAATAACTATCCATTCTAGAATATTTTCTCATTAAACTTTTGAAACTTTCTACTTAGATCAAAATAAACTTATAAATAGTTGATGAGAATGTCTAATTATGAAAGTAAAATTTTTATATTGGAAGTTTTATAAAGGAAAGCATAGAAAATTATCTTTTTGTTATTTAATAATATAAGTTTGCTTTTTCTAATAATAACTATATTTAAATGTACATTTATTTCAATGAAAATTTTAATAATTTCTGAATGATCTGTTAAATGACGAGTGCTATTTATCCGTGGTAACTTCAATGGGCCTGATTGTTATTTCTTGTAATATTAAAATATTTTATCGCTGTGTGGATTTAACCTCTTCAAAGGAAGGCTAGATGGGACAGAGAGCAAATCGGATCTTTTTTCCTTGACCTTTTGCTACTTTTTAGTTATGAAAAGATTTTATTTAAATAAAGACAAAGAAGGATAAAATTATATATTTTTTTATAAAGAGTTTAAAAATGATATATATACCCCATTAGTTTAAACTTTTTGAGTGAAATCGCATCAAAAAACTCAATTTTCAAACTAAATTTTTAAAAATAAATAAAACAATAATACCGAGGTCAGCTGACATTCACTGACAAATAAATAAATAAATTCATCCTTTTATTTTGTATTTATAAAGAAATTCCTTGTGACGCCTTTCCAGACATACGTTTCTCCGTAATTAAGCATTAAATAGTGAATGTAAGAATTATTCTAAACCGAATTTACGCCATCAATTTTTCGCTATTTTATTTATTGCAGTGAAAACTATTTTGGATGTACCTGCGCACTTTTTCTGAACAATGAACGAAGCTAGGCTGTCAGGTTCACGTCGGTGACTCTGAATCGGATAAACTCGACTGCCTTTGGCATCGGCCAAGCCAATTCGAAATTCAAAGATTATGAAATATAATCAATTGAATGTGCAGTGTATTGTTCGAGTAAATTCGGCTCCCTTCAGCATCAGCTGAGCTATTTCACTGTCTAACATGGAGCGCATCCTCTCAAGAATTACATTCTATTTTTGAGTAATATTTTATTTGAATATAATTCAATATTACACGCGTATATTTTTCCTGTTTTAATTTTCGTATTGAAACTTTCCAACATATTATATTAATTGCAAATTTTCCACTTCAACCTTGTGGTCAAATGTTCATAGTCCTTGTGGTCCAAATTGTTTAGTTACGTATTGTTTATTAAAGTAAACACTGTAATAAATTTTAATATTGACATTAAATGACATTGATTGAAAACACTGTAATAAATTTTAACATTGACATTATTCAATAAATGTGTTCTGCAATCTTCTTTTCTTTTTTAAGACTGTAATTTGGGAAAACCTTATTAACAAACTGAAAACTGATCCATACGTCACTAGACTTAGGTATGTAACATGGAACGTGGTAAGTATTAAGATAGGCGAAAGCATGAAAGTACCGCCGCCTCATTTGAAAAACATTTTCTTCACGAAGCGTTCACTTATATTTTATACCATTTTGATTCGGTAATCAAACCTAAGACAGTAGCAGCTTATGAATGATAACACAATTCTTGTTTACTCACACAACAATATTAAACAAAGAAATTATATTAAATAAAATAAAACAAGATTTGTCCTCACGTAAACAAAGCCCGGTCTAGAACCGCTTGCATTCACAATGCCGCCTTCGTATTGTTACAGTAAATTGGACCATAAACGATATTGCGGTGTCCCACTACCGCCAAAATGGAGTATTGCTGGAGAATGCCATATTGCTGCAAGATGTTGGGTTGTCGACTTCCAGCGATAACCGACGGTGTATTGTGGAGCCAATTGATTTTATGTTTCTGGTTACAAATACTCATTACTGGATAATATCTTTAGATTTTATGGGGAGATGTGATAATAGATTCTGGTTTAAAGTGAGCTTGTTCAAGAAGGGGGCTGTGGGAATCGGGAAATTTATGAATTGGTGTACTTTTGAGATGTAAACTTCAATTAGCGATTCTAGATAATATTATTAACCATATTATGCTGATAAACAGTTATATTCTTATGACGACCTCAAGATTTTATGTTGATCGTACCAAACCACAAGAAGTTTATAATAAATACTTTAAAATGCGCATTTAGAATAAATAAGATACAATTAAGTTATAGTAAGGGAAATCGGCCACTTTTCTAAGAAAAGAGGCCGATTTCCCTTATCCCAATCCATTTCCATGTACATAACAACGATGACCAATCTTTGGAATCTATCTGTAGCATACTTGATTTAGACCTGAATTTTGATTGTAAATTACGCTTTATAGTCATGCTGAGAAGATTACCTCGCGGGCTTATATTTTGCTGGGCTTTGTCTTGAGGACTATCTAAATATTTCAATCAAATGCAAACGTATCCTGTTATTCACAAGACTCTTGTCCAACCTCGATTATTGCAATTTATAATAAATACTATACCACATAATTTGATATGATTGAACAACTGAAAAAGGTACATTGCAATATCGCATCAATACCCCCAAAGAAGCCAATGCTAATTTAATTTTTTAATTTAAATGCAGCAGTTTCGAACTTACGCTCGTACAATACATAATATTTTTATCAGAGTATTTATTTAATATATTTTTAACAACATCAATTCTTTACGTAATAAAGGACTTAACGTATATCTTGCCGACATAGTTAGGAAGATATTTTTAATTATTTACGTAATAAAGTACTTAACGTATATACCGAAATAATTCAAGAAACCCAGCCTCGGTGGGGTTTTTCATTTAAATGCAGCAGTTTCTTATATGCGCTCGTACAATACATAACATTCTTTATCAGAGAGTATTTATTTGATGTGTCTTTTAACATATCTTGCCGACATTGTTAGGAAGATATTTTTAATTCTTTACGTAATAAAGCACTTAACGTATATACCGAAATAATTCAAGAAACCCAGCCTCGGTGGGGTTTTTCATTTAAATGCAGCAGTTTCTTATATGCGCTCGTACAATACATAACATTCTTTATCAGAGAGTATTTATTTGATGTGTCTTTTAACATATCTTGCCGACATTGTTAGGAAGATATTTTTAATTCTTTACGTAATAAGGCACTTAACGTATATACCAAAAACATTCAAGAAACCCGGCCTCAGCGAGGTAATTACCATTTTGTGATGAATTGAAACGACTAGTGATTTGATATTCATTGGACGAGACGACGCGAGCCGCTTGCGCGCCTCTACGACGAGTGCGTTCTTGTTTAGATGGAGATCATTCAACCCTCGTTTCCCAGCTGTATCATATGAGAGAAACATAACAATGAGGATATCAATATAAAATATGACCATGAAAGTACGCTTATATTTGTACGAGGTAGTGTGGTCCATTCAGTTTGCTGAGTGGGAAATGGGTTCTATTTTATTTCATTTACTTCATTAAGTAGGTTGCTTAAATATATCTAAAATATGTAGCGACTTATTTTTTTATTTATTTACGTACTTTAATGTACAATTAATATATCCAGTGGACTCATTGCTACGAAAGCAATCTCTTACAATTCTTGAAAATGTCGCAATCGCAGAAAGTTATTTAAAATGTATTTTAAAATTTTGTGTTTTTTTATAAAAATTTAAATCCTTTATTAATTATATATTTATTAACTGTAAACGGCAAATAACAATTAAAACCATGTTCAATATGTAATAGACTAATACAGAATATTTAACTTCTTCAAGGATAAGACAATGTTCAATCTCTTGGTAACTCTATTCACTACGCAAGGACTAAATATTCATAGGAATTAATAAATAAACAAAGAGATTACACAATGTAGGAAAAAAAGGAGGTGCGGTTTATTTTACAATTTAATAGAAATGATCTTTTTAAATAAAAAATATTTTTTTTGGTAACGATCTTCGGGAATAATGAAGTTAAATTATTAAACAATTTTAAACCATTAATGTAATTAACCACAAAAATATTGACACAAAATCATTATACAAATAACATTTCATTGATTTATAATTTCGATATACCCTAACTAAAATTAACGTGAACTTGTTTTAATTTCTTTTTTATTACTTAATAGCTCTTTATGAATCAAACTGATCCTTACCACATCGTATACACTCATAGAACGTATTACAGATTAACATATAAATATCATCAGAGAAATATGCACGGATCGTTGAAGAATAAAAATAATTAAGTCACTGCTTCAATAAGAAGTTGCTGCTTCGCTTCAGTAATCCTTTTTTCGTCAAATTATTGCCCATAATATTTGAATTTTCATTACGAAACTTTAATTATTGTAAAATACAGCCTACGGAATATGAAATTTGCCCTTAAATCAATTTTTAAGCAGACCAAGTCGCAAATAACAGTTAATATGAAAATAATTTCCTTTTTTAAAAAAAGTATGTGTAATATACTTCAGTTGTTTCTTATCATTTTGGTTTTTGGTTGTATTTGTATAACTCAAAGATGGTAATCATTATTTAACCATAAAAGCTTTAAGATAGATACAGTACCATATATAATAACAGTTTTCGAATAGACACATCTGGATCGGCATAAGCTCTTCAAAAATGTAATGGGGGAGGGAAGATGCGCACGTGAATGTATATTACTAAGGTTTTGTATTTGTAGATTCAAATTCATAGAGACCTAATACTTTATAATGTCTCCACGGAGGATGCATATTGTAGCCCTACCGCCATATAAGACGCATTAATTAAAACATCATTATAGTCAGTTCTTTTTAAATTTAACGCAAAATTTTAAGAATATTTGGATATATTTTCTTAAGATTTAATTTTCAGTGTACGTTCTACAAAAGAAAATTAAAAAAGAATATACATATTTACATCACATGCACATACATGTGTATATATATATATATATATATATATATATAAATATATGTACATAATGTTATAGAATGAAGTTTTGAATTAGGTTTTAAAAGGAGAATTGGGTTTACAAAAATTTGTCTTAGTATCATTAAGAACAATAAAAAGAAAATGAGTGTATTAATATTTTTTTTTTTTATTTTCTAATTAATTATAAATTAGTTCTCAATAAAATTTAAAATATTACGGCTTAATCTTTTAGGAATCGAATAACTATAAAAACAACAATTATTAGATATTTATTTATAATTTTGCCTAAGCCTGCTCTTGCAAAGCGCGTAACAGAAAATTATGATTTTATAAATATCAATATTATAAGAGCATATATAAATGGATGTGTCTGGAAAACCATTCTCATTCTATTTTTAATCTGTGATTATTCATAGAATTCAATATTATTTATAGTTTGTTGGTCACAGACTTGTTACAACGCATTATAATTCACAAGTTTTTTGAGCTAATCATTTCGAGAATAGAAAAAACGTAAAATTATTATATTGTAATCATAGATCAGTATAAAAAACATACAGTAGTATTAATGTGGTTAGGTAATATTAATGTATTGTCTAGTAAATACAATTGGCGAAACAATATGATAGATCATATTATCATAGAGCTCGGAATTCCATTAGAACTTCTTCTGAGTTGAACTAAAAGATTTTTATAGCAAAATCAAATTTCGAACAAACTTACCTGGAGCGGTAAAATCAAATGCCACGTAATCGAAAACTATGGAAATATAAATTCATTTATGATACGACAAAGTTTTTTAACGCTAAACTTATTAATACACTGTAACATAAAAAATAACGACGCCTCATGAAAAGTTCCATTAGTGTTTTCAGATTATATACTGGCATTGTGGCAAATTCCGGATCGTCTATATACACCCCAAATGTAAGCTTTATGAAGCTTATAAAGCTTGATGAAGAGCAATTTGCCATGATTTAAATCATCATTATCTGTGTCAAATATTTCTGATTGTAATTTCACTTTTATTTAAAGGCAAATTTTGACTTATTAATTACAATTATAAGACGGTATAAAAAAACATCAGTTTAATACTTTATAATTACAGTTTTAAGACGGTATGAAGAAACATCAGTTTAATTGGTGGAGAAATTGGTCTTTAATTTCGATGTTATATTTAAAATAACAATAATGGATTCTTTTATAAATACATTCAAAAGGATCCAATAAACATAGAAAATAAATACAAGTTATAGGTTACTAGTTAAGGTTAATACCCTTCGAATCAAACACTTTGGCTTCTAAAGCCAACGTGTTTGATTTACGGCCGTCCGCGAGTTTGGTGCTCGAAGGCGATGAGCGAGCGACAAATCCCGATACCGGCTGAGTAAAGCTTTCCATTAATTAAATGCCCTTACTTGGAATATCACGAAATATCTCTGATCGAAGAGAAATCGTAAATGGCCCGCCAGTTCGCGATTTCTCTCCGAAGACATTACTAAGGCGGAAGACAGGGTATTCGAAGGGCGGAGGAAAGATGAAAATAGGTTAATTTTTTTGAACTTGCCAAGTAAACAAATGAAAATTTCAAGAGATTTATACATCAATGCTTTTAAATGTGCTTTAACAAATGTCTTTAACTATTAATGCGATATGTTTGCAAACTGTAGTTTTGCAAACAAACTGTGTTTTGACATTAATTATCTTTTGCTTAGGATTGTTACAAATTTAGAATTGTAAATTGAAAGAATAACATCGTATCAGTTTGCTAAATTCTATTCACTAAATGACTCATTCGAAGTCTCCAGAATTATAAAGCGGATAAACTTTAAAAGTAGCACATATGTTTCTCTTGACTTCTAAATACCCTGTAAGAAAATATTTCTCGAATTTTCTCTTAAAGATATAACAATGGGATTGAAAAATTTTATGGAAATTTTGAAATAATTAATGTTAAAGATGTGCAAAATTTTTATTTAGACTCCCTAGTTAGGAGTAAGAAACAGCATCCTCCGTGGAGACATTATATAGTATTAGGTCTCTCTGAACTTGAATATTCAAATACAAAACCTTAGTAACATACATTCACGTATGCATCTTCCCTCCCACATTATATTTTTAAAGAGCTTATGCCGATCCAAATGCGTTTATTAAAAAACTGTTATTTTTCATGGTAGTGTATCTAACTTAGAGCTTTTAGATTAATAACGATCACCATCTTTGAGTTATACTAATATAATCAAAAACAAAAAGCATTTTTATAAAAATCGATAATTGTAAATAATTAGTGCACATAAAACAAAATGCCGCCATAGTTCATTTCTGTCCAGGTAAAATTAGGACGGACAGCAAAAATGTACGGCAAATTTAAAAATAAACTTCAGGTATTGACCCGGAGCGACGGAGGCTCTTTTCGTTGTAATAGATTCTTGGAATACCAATTTCTATGTTTTAGAACAATAATAATCTATTTATATTCTCTTGAAAGCAATAAAATCTTAGAATGATAATTGAAACGAACATAATGCCCTATGAGTCTCATACGGTTTTATAGCGTTTATAATTGAATAAAGGACTATTGCAAAATTATCTTGTAACAAAAATAGTTGTTTAATATTTATTTTAAGCATTATTTCATTTCTTAAGAATATGTATGTAACACAGTTATCTCTTACAATAACGGAGAATAAAAAACGTACTTTCACATCGTTTCAATGAAATCCATCTAGAAGTAAAAAACTTAAAAAAAAAGTTCAATATTTTTTATATATATTATTTCAATATAAAAAATATTGTATAATTTCAATATTTTTTTACAAATAATCGAACAAACTTAACTGAAAATATAAAGCAACATAAGAAGTATATTTTTCAATTTATTAAATTATTTTTACTTATTTAATTTCAGTATTTATATATTTTATAGAGGTAGGGTACACCAGTACATACAACCGGAAAAATAATTTGTACAAACATAGATATGAAATAAGAAAAAAAAAAGAATATATATATATATATATATATATATATATATATATATATATATATATATAAACATAATGCAAATGAACAGCTTAATAATAAATAATATTCTAAGAAACAAAATCATCTCGAAGTATATAAATATAATTTACCTCAAATAAATTAGAAAATCACCCAGTGAAATTAGTATTCATCCTAATATTTTCTTTGTATTTTTCCTTCAGCTCTATTCAAAGTAATTAACTCGAGCAAGATATTCAAAGACAACTAGATTCATCCTAATAAGCAGAGTAAAAGTGAAAGTATTTTGTTTGTAACATAAACAATTTGCAACCAAGTAACGAATCGCCATAAAATTTTCCATATGTATTTTGTGTAACAGAGTAACACATAAAGTTTTCAATCCGAGACATAACATGATTCCTATAGAATGAAATTAGTTATTTATTACTTAATAATGAAAACGTGGTACTCCAACTTTTAATATATGGCTTAAGGTAGACTCTAGAACCTGAATGATACACCTGAATTTTTTTCACTAAATATTGCCAAAATTTTAACATTAATTATAGAAAGGGTTGTGATAGTCTCATCAAGTGAAGGATAAGTCCCGCCGCAATATTCAAAAATACATGCGCGTGAAACCTCAAGCAAAATCTAATTGAGTTCTTTGAATGTTAACAAAATTACTTGAATCAAACTATTTTATTATTTATTCTAAACACCAGGCCGAAACTTATCTCACGAAATTAATACGAAACAAAAGCTCGCCAACGTCTATCGCTGCAATAGCTTGAATTGTTCGAACTTATTACGAAACAAATAAATAATAGCACGTAATAACGGTCCACGGCGGAAGTTCCCGCACGGAATATGAATAAAGGCGACCCGACTTACAATTTCCGGTCTAAGGAAGAGGAGCTCGGAAGTACGCCTCTCAGCTACGAATCATTGACTTTATCTGTGAGAAGTATTGGAGAATATGCTCTTCGCCACGCTCATCCTTAGCGTAATTACCCGGTTGACCAGTGTCCCGCGACTAGTTTCGGCCGCGTTATGGCCCCTAATAAGGTCCTTAATGCGCCGTGCGGCATCTGTCATAAAATATGTGTAGCCTCATGTGAACAGGCAATTAGTAGCCCTAATGGAATTAATAACAGCCATTTGATTTTTCGAGTTTGTCATTTCCGATGGTAATTACGCGCTGTTCCATTTATTATTTAACGAGTTTGTTACACAGCTCCATCTCGGTTGTGATTGTACTGGAAGTGAATAACAAAATTAGTCGAGATATATGCTAATAAATATTATGTTTAGGTTGGATAGACTCACAGACTCACATGTCGTCATGGGATAATTTCATATACTCAAATCTAAATAATAATGTACTATTGGTGATTATCCAGCTTTGCTCAATATTAATTATATTATGCACATAGCACGTTTATTTTAGAATTCATGATAATATTTTTCGTCTCCCTTATTTTGACTCTGGAGGTTTGAGACTGAATTGCACATTAGCAGATTTATGAATTCATCTTTCTGTTTACTATGCAAATTATTTAGTCGTTAAGTCGTAAAGTTTTGAAATGGACCAATTCCGGGATGAGGAACTCATCGTCGATAAAAGTATGAAAATTTGTTTAAAACCATACCTTTTTCAATTACTAACCCTTTTGCTTTTTTGTTCCTTCCTTTTTGTAATTTTAACTGACGCCAATATCTTTAATGTTTTCAAAATTGCAAATACTGTAGTTTTAATTCAGTTATTCAAAATAAGCACGTTTGTGTTTTAATGGATATTTTGAGAGAATATTGAAGACATCCTTGAGTTCTTCAATATCATGCTATTTTATTATTTGGTTATGTCTAGAAATTTATCAGAATTTTTTTTTTATTTTCCTGCGTAATCAATTTTTTTCTCTTGATTATTGCGGTTTAGTGGAACAGATTATTTTCAAATATCAAAGAATACATCTTCAAAATTTCGTTAAGAGGAAGACTTCAGAATTTTTATGTTAAATTCTAGTTCATTGAAGATAGTTGCGACGTTGAAATGTATTTACATACATTTTCCTTTTAGTAGCTACTATAGATTCCAATCAAAATATTTGGAATATTTAAATATGATGTTTTCCATTCTATTTTTCTCTATTCCTGAATTACAGTTCAAATTATATTTGACCTTATTTCCTTGTACCTAATGTCAATAATGTCTAACACGCGAACATATCCACATTCATAGCCAGGTGACGGCCGTTTTCAATGACGAGTTTGTATTACCGTTCGCTCCGTGTGCTTAGTAATATCTTTGTAGTCGTGTTTCAATAATATATGATAGTGTTTCAATAATGATTATTATTTGCATTAGTTATTATTTGTTTACTATAAAATGCTATTTTTCTTACTACTTTTTGTCTATAGTTCTTTTGTATTAAAAAAGAGTATTAAGTACACAGAATCTCCACTTCTTCTTCTCTGAATTTCCACTGACTTCATGCGCAGGCAAGAAGTCTTGGATCAGATAACAGTCAATAACAGATGAGTACCATTAAGCAAATTCCGCTCAATTTAGAAATGAATACTTTGATACTACATCCTACATATAAATCAATTGACGTGTTACATTTTGTGAGATATATAAAACATTTTTTTCGTAAATTTTAAACACAACATTTTTATAATGAGCTTATATGAAATTATTTCAAAAATATTAAAAAATTTGTAGGTCATTTTATATAATTAAGTATATTTATTGCTAAGGGCTTCAGAGATAAAACTATGTCCCATTGAGCAAGACTGAATTCTGCCAAATTTATCGAAATATAAAATAGTAATATGCAATAATAGGAAACCCCACCTTAAAGATAGGTGAGTGATAGGCAAACATAAGTCTAAATATTTTAGGGGTGATAAACCAATTACAAATAACACATTTATTGTAAGCTATGAAATCGTTTTACAAGAAAATTACTCTATTTTAACTTATAATCAAGAAATTATACGTTTGTGCTCTGGTAGTTATAAAGCGAACTGAATGATTAAATGTCGCGGAAAAGCAAAAACTTCTAGTGTATTTCGATGTCAGTTGGTAGGTAGTATTGTAAAAATAAGACGTGGCGTAAACACAGTAATATCACTTCTAAGAATTAGAATCTTCTGTAATATGAAACCAAATTCTTTCCCAATCGCTATCAAAGAATAAAGTTATCAGAACCTCCGTGTATTCAAGTTGTAACTAGCCTTGATATATATGTCAAGTCGTTTCTGTACGAAGAAAAAACATCAATTTTCCGTACGTCAATATTATTCGCTACGGGCAGTGAAATTATTTCTCGCGGTACATTTCGCATCATGAAAAATATGAGAAGCGAAATCGAATTTCGTTTCGAGTACGAAGTAAGCAATTCTTTACTTTTTATTATTCTATCCATTCTTGTACCATTTCATACATAAATGACATCGAACAAGGAATTTGTATTTTATTTCATATTTAATTTTCGACACACAGTTTTAATATAATTTATTATTAATCTTAAAAAAAAAGAAGTAGATTGTTTCATTAACGTGAATAAGCCATTTTAAATGTGTAATTAAATATTGTCTACTCTTCACTCAATTTCTGTCAATCACTTACCTTTATGATAAGTTGTTTAGACATGAGATGAATTAACGAAGGGTTTTTCCCTTGCTCATAGCTAATACATTTCTTGTTTTTCTATTTAATTTACTTGATACGTACATAGGGTATTGTGCTCCATGGATGTAGGTTCTATTGATAATCTCGAATTTAGCATGATATGTTCCTATTCATATCCCAAGCCATGCTTGATGAATTTTTAAGCCTTGTTATAGCCATTACGATTTTAATTATCATTCTTCTCCACTTTAACTCCGACGGTGTAAAGCAGGAGTTCCCAACCAGGGGGGCGCGCCTCCCAAGAGGGGCATAGAGAGATGTTAAGGGGGGCGGAAAGCGTTTGCATTTTAAAAAGAGAAAAAAAATATATATACAAACAACATTAACAAATAACATTACAATGTAATGTTTAATTTACATGCATAAAATTAATGAAATTAAATATCATATTCACTATTATTACCACAAACTTGCGAAAAATTTGACGTTTTGGTGTACATTTTTTGTTGAGAAATCAGTTTGAGTGTGTAAAATTATTGTGTCTCACTGTTAAAAGGTAAGTTTTTGTATTTACAAATTTCAGTTACCATTTTTATTTAATTTACTAAATCAAAGGGGGCCATGAAAAAGTAAAGGGGGGGGTGGTATGAAAATATAATTTATAGTCCGGGGAGCCTGAACAAAAAAAAGGTTGGGAAACCCTGGTGTAAAGGAATTCAAGATCATGAATGGGTAATGCGACCAACCATTGCTAAGATTAAATATGCAGAAGTGTTTCCAATTAAGAGACTTTTTTAAAATTTCGATAAAATATTAACAATATTATATTCTTGTTAGTCTTCAAATTTTGAAGAAATTGAAAAAAAGAAGTAAATCCCATCAAAATATTACTATAAAAAAGCGAAGATGAGCTTTAAAAAGTTAGACGTAAAACATAGTGAGAGAGAAGTGTCGGTGACAGAGTTTGAGCTTTGTATTCATATTTATTGAAGATTATAAATATAATGACACTGAATTTAAATGAGATAAATGGTTTTCGGATATAAATCCCGTTAACAACAAGATTTACGTAAAAAGGAAATTCTTTTTTTATATATCTTATCACATGGCAAAGCGCTGCAGAAGAAATAATTTATGTTATAAAAAATATATAACCTTAACTCAGTTTATGCATATATTTTTTTAAAATTTTGTTAAAATTTGGCTGTTAGGAAACTTGTTTTTTTTTGCATGGCAAATGGAACACACGAAGTAATATTTGTTAATTAGTTCCAATTTTGTACATATTATTGGCCTGAATCTTGATCGATAGTTATTTTCGGTTATGCCAATTTTCTATTAATTTGTCTCTTTATAACATTAAAAAATTTAAACATGTTATTAAAATTTTGTATAAATGGAAACTTTATAACTGACGTAACTTTATAAAGATGTGTCGATTTTAAAGCCATTTTCAGGATTATATTTTACTGTATTAAAATGGTCTCCATAGTGAAAAAAGAAAATAAAAAATTGTGAAACTATTTTATATTCACGCAAATATATATTAATTAGTGTTACGATAATTTTTAAATTTCTAATTATAAAAATATATGTATAATACAATTGATTATCTATAAAGATACATTTACATTATCAGGCACAGAGATAAATCTCATTTTTTTGTCTTTTGCACAACCACGTTGAAATTTCTTTTTAACGTGATTTTAGAAATGTTACTAAAAATGTAATATTGAGTATTTTATTTAATTATTATTTTTTTTTTTCATTATTTTATTTACTTTAGTCGAAATATTTGTGTTACGTCATCTTTTAAAGTTACTATTTCAAAAACCTTATAATTATATTGGGGCAAAATTATATATTAATTTTATTTTAATAATATTGTCCCCAGAGCCCGAAATTAATTTATAATACTTCGTATATTACTTTACACTTAATATAATTTGGAAATTCATTTTTGAACCAAAATGTCGATTTTTCACTCTTTAGTATTTTCAAACGAGAGATGTTAAAATCGTACACTCATAAAATGTATAATCCCTAAAATCTGAAATCTATATTAGGTCATATACAGAGATATAGTATGACAAGCAACTGTACAAAGCGAATACAAAGTACTGAGCTTGCTAATATTTCGTCTAATATCTTTCCAATATAAGACATATTGAATATTGTATTTGAGTCATCCTTCATTGTGTCAGCATTTTGAAAAATGTATCTATGTTATTACACGACATGTGGATCCATTCGATACGAGTAGGTATGTAATTGATTTTTACATGTTCGCCTGAATTTCAATAAGACCTCTGAAAGTTGTTTGAATTCTACATTTATATTTATGTAAAAAAGGCATACAAGAAGAATAGTTCATTATTTTGTTCTACCTTAAAGTTTAGATTAAGAAATGGTTAATCTTTTAGGTCTTGAATGACGATAAATAATAACCTTAATTATAGTTACTAATAATCCTTTTAGTTCGGTTGAAATAAACTTCACTTTGTAATAACTTTGAACTTTTGCCTCAAAAGTTAATAAAATTGTCTTTTTAATTATGTACGCTGTTAATATAAAAGCAATAACATTTTGTCTCAATTAATATTTCACTATAAAATTATCGTTCTTGACAAGCAATAAATAAAATAATAAACTGTTAAATCCCAACAAAACATAAATGATGGGTTAAAAGAAATGAAATGCGATCCATTAGTGACTTTAGTAAGATCTAACGCTTCAATGATAAGGAAATAGTATATTTTACAACCATTTAATTATTACCGGCGTTAATTATATTATTCATTTAATTTTATTACAAAATCAATGAAACATATTTGAATAGTAAAAAATATACATAGGTGGCAAATCATGTTTAAAGTAATTCAAAATGTTTATCCCCAAGGAACAATTTTTTTTGTAATAAATATAAATTAGTAGCTTACTCCTCTGATTAATAACGATTTTCCTAGTATGAAATAAAACAAACAATATAACGAAGAATTCGATATTAAAATGCATAAAAACAATAAAGGCTCTGAGATCATTGTAAAAAAAATGCAACTTATGCCTAGACGTTTACTTAAATAAAGACGTAAGCAACGTCAAATTGCATACGCTACAAAATAAATAATAAAAACCTTATTATGCGTCATGTTATCTAGTGTCGTATTATTTAATTAAAAACTTTAAAAACTAATCAAATGCGTGTCGAAACATTCATATAATAAGGTCTGGTAGTTGTCTAAAACTACTGAAATTGTTAATTCAAGTTAACAAACATTTTAATTAAAAGTCCTAATCAAACGAAAGTCCAAAGTGACGGACTGCTGACTGTGCAAAGCGTAGGTTCATAGCTGAATGTCCAATACGCCGCAAAATGTTCAATTTCCGTCGGAAACCCAACTAACGCCACAATTCGTGACGGAAACTTGCGAAATTGAAACCGAACATGTGGCGTAGAGATAGTATATCTATTTACATGGTCATAATAATGAATCTATTGATATATCTCCCATTAAATATTTTTGCTTCGACCTTTTTTTATTTATTAGTCTGTTTTTCTTTGTTTTAGTTATAGTACAATGAATTCAAAAATTATTCATAGTACCACAAAGAATAGATACTTATTACAAAGACTTGCAATAAATACTTATTTTTCAGACTAACGTCGTAATACAATTTTTCTATATATGGTAAATAACATAATTTATATAATACTTGCAATACGTACTTATTTTTCAAACAAACATGGTATCGTGACGCAATTTTTGAATATAAAGTAAATGACGTAATTTCCTTTTAAAAAAATGTCGATTACGTTCTGAAGGAAATGTGGTAGCAGATAATTTGTTTTAATCAATATAAATAGAAGCTTTACAGTCACATTCGACAAAACGAAATAGTTGCACTTCAAGTAATCAAAACGAATGAATTATGAAAGATGTGTTCTATGTTTTATTTTTGAAACCATTACTTTATATTTTTGGGTTCTATACTTAAAGGGACCGAAGGGAATTATATTGCTTTCACTCGGTTGCCCGTCCGTCTGTCCGTCATCACTCTTTAACTTCTATCCACAAATTCCATGTTTGTAAAATTTGCATAACATAGTAACCCAAAGTTTTAGCAAAATTCAAATTTAGCAAAAATCTTAATATTGTTTGAAATTTAAATTCGGTAAAAATCATATAAAAGTTTGTGTAATAGTAAGTGGTGATAAAAAAATATTTTTAAATTATATTATAAAATATTTTTAAATATATTAAGACTCTCTTAAAGAAAGTTGGAAAATATGTTTTTTTTTACAAATTTCTGCCTCTGTGTTTTAAACTATAAGAAATAAAAGACTAAGCAAACAAATATAATAAGTTCATTTTAACCTTAACTAGGAAAGTAAGTTTCATATTAATATATCACATCAGATCACATAATAAGCAATATACTTATATTGCGAAAAATAATAATTATAATTTATGAATAGTTTAATACCACGTACCTCCGTAAATGAGTATTTAAAATTTTGTGTCTATCTTTTGTTTACGGAACCCTAGTAATATGAGCTCCACTTTTAATTAACACGTTCCGGTTATTTAACATAAGTATAAATCCTCTAAAAAACAATGTGGCCATTTTTAGATCCTCTAAAAAATAATATGGCCAATTCCATTTTTTTTAAGTATCATGAAACTTGTTTTATATATCAGAGTCTAAAATGTCTAATGGTGATGAAATAATAAAATATAAACCTGTTAAGCACGAGTGGAACTCACACTACGAGGATTCCGTACACATTTAGGTATTTACAAACATTTAATTATACATAATATTCCTATTAAACATTTTACAAAATTTAAAATATATTGCATACTATAACTTTCACAGGCGCATCTTCCATTTTTTTTATTTGATATAAGTATAAATTAACTATTCTCGGATTTGTTCCTTTACTTATACTGTGAGACCTTACTTCTTGCCAAATTTCATAATTCTACGTTAACGGAAAGTAATCTATATGTTTTGATTTATTCGCGAGTGTCAAACTATGTAGCATAAACAGTCAAATCTATATGTTTTGATTTATTCGCGAGTGTCAAACTATGCGGCATAAACAGTAATATTTTTAGGGTTCTTCTTGATCGGGTTGATTTAGAAACTCGATTTTTTTACAATTCTAAAAGACCACAGACCTAAATATTATTTACCTAAATATATATATATATATATATATATATATATATATACATATCTCTTGTTTAATTCAGTTCTTTCAAAAGGTATATATTGTAGGGCAAGGCAAATGTTACGTTCATAATAATTCAGTTGCTATAGCCGGCCGATTCGACTTTTGAGTATTAAAATATCATGACTTTCTGTGGAAGGGAAAAACTATTCAGTTCATAACGTTAGATCTGTCCAAAACTTAGGAATTTCTGTCCGATGAGGAAAAAGCATAAATTATTTTTCTTGTTAGTGTCAGAATGAAGTTACTAATTATTAAACTTATCTTTTCCTCCTTAAATTGAAGAGATTGATCTTGTCAAGTCCACCATATGTACGTTTTAATTTACACATTGAGGTTAGTAAATGAATACATGATGTTAATCATAAATATTTAGTCTAGACCATAAAGTAATCTACGTGGAGCCAAAGTAGACAACTTGTGCTGATTACGATATTCTGCAAATCCCTTCTTGGCAAAAGTATAAATATTCATTTCGCTCGAAAATTTTTATTTCGTAGAGGGGAGAGGCTTGCACACAGTTAGCTTAAATTTGTATATCAACGATGTATCCCGAAAATTATAGTTATCTACTGAAGATATAAAACATATTTATTTATAATAGAAGTATATTTATTATAATAAATATACTTCTGTAATGAATATCGATATCAAATCGATGACGAATTTACGGCGTAAATTCGTTATCGATTTATCGCAAGTGGACATCTATGTAACGTCACGAAAACATCTGACGGATGTAAAACAAAGGAAGTGGCGCGCTACGCACAAGTGAGTGCTGAATGAAAATTATAAAGTAACGTTTAAGTACCGTTTACTTGTACTTGTTACAGTTTACTTTTTTTGTCGAATTTTATGTAGAGTTTATGAGGGTAAAAATACATTCAAATATAGGAAGAAAAATGGAAATATTATTCTGAAAGGTCGGTCACAAAATATCATATTTTATTACGAGAGTATGTATTCAGTCCAATTAGTTATTACATTTTTATTGGTTTATAGTAATATTTCTTAAAGACACACGAAAGACATCATAAATTAATATTCAACCTAGGTATAAAAAAAGGAAAATATCGTTGTACAAATATTTTAAATAAAGTTGAGAAAGTGATTTCAGTAAAACGTAATCCAATCTCGTATTTAAATTTTATTAGGTGTGTCCACTTATAAATAAACTTCCACTTTTCACCTCCAGTCAGAACAATCTCGTCAATGTATGTTGGGTAGAGGACTTTACTGCGCGACATAATATAACGGTGGTGCCATCTATTGCTGTATATAAATAAATATGATCTATATTTTTGTAATTATTATGGCACAAGTATCTAGGCAGTTATTTGTCACTGTAATAACGCAATATAAATGAATTATTAAGTGTATAAAATTCTCATATCTTCTGATTAAATCAAATTCATCATAATAAAATAAAAAGTAAATATGTTTTCAACTTTTCTAAAAATTCCATTTGTATTGAATCCGTAGTGTTTATGCGATGCGTATACAAATACATGAGCATACAAAAATCCAAAACTTATTTTTTCGCATTTTTAGAATAGAATAAAGGATGAATTAAACTATGTGTGTTTAGTAATATTTTAAACCAGCGTGGTATAATACCAGCACAGTAGTTAACAACCTAATAACTATTTTAAAGTAAATATTTCTTTGGAGGGGTTTATTTTATAATATTTTGTGTTGTAATGTAAACATCTAGAAAATTATAATACATCAATTTATATTTACAGATTTTTATCTGTTTAATTGAAAAGCAATAAATGCACAAATTCCTAATTAAAAATAATAGTTGGCATGTAAGCTAATGTCAGTTATATTAAAAAAAAACAATTCAATGTATTTATTAAATAATGTAAGTTGAATTCAATATTAGAATTACAGATCGCTTGATCTACAAATATTTAACAGGTTTGAAGAACATAAACGAGAATATCGTGGATCTTTGAATTTATTCAATATTACCGTAGATTAACCTCATATGTAAGTAATATATGCACAGTAAATAAGTACATTAACAGCTAAAGTAGGTTTAGAATGCAACCTCAAATCGCTAAATGGTATTCGACAATAACATAAAGTGAACAGAATATTTTAGGGATGATAGCTAAAAAAGTTTAATTCTATCAGAATACATACAGAAACGGTTGTCGTTTTGAGCTTTAAGTTTAACTTAGCAGTACATTACGACCATTTTGCTAATTACATTATAAAACATCCCTGCTGATTAATTCACGGATAAAAATTAGCACATATTAATATTACAAAAAAAAACAAATCTCTATATTAAGTTATTAGTACTATCTCAAACGATGTCAGAGGCATAAACTAATCAATAATACAACTAAAATGCATCATAGACTATGAAATAACAATGTATTAACTAAAACATGTAATATGACTTCGTTTTGCACGAGCAATTAAATATTGCAACAAGTACTAAAAACATGTAACCTTGATATTGAAGCACAAAATCGATGTTGCATAAATGAGCATAAAAAAATTAGGCCAACATCTAAAATTACAACTTTTGCCGTAATCAATTTATAACCTTTACCTAAAACGTCTATAATTGAGCTTGTGACTTACAATTAAGATACATAAAAAAACATCGAACAAAGTTAAACTGCAAAGAACGGGAAGTATACACCTACAACGCAAAGAAAAAGGAACTAATAATTAGGAGAAGTAAGCCATTTGTCAACGCGATAATCTATGAGAAGTTTTTATTTCGTCGACAGAGGGAGGCTTGCATACAATTAACTAAAATTAGAATAGCAGTGTGGGTCGGCGGTAAACACGAATGCCTTACATTATGTAACATTCATCGATTAGCTGCTTTTATATGCCTTCAGCTGGCATATAAATGTGATTCAGAAGTTTCAGGTATATGAGTTCCAATTAGTATGGCAACTCGAAATAAGTACAGGAAAATTTGTGTTTGTACTTGAACAATATTTATTACTCCCAAAGAAACTTTCGAGTATTGAAAATCGAGTATATAATATTGTTTATTTGATCCCTGTCAATTAAAAAAAATGCTTTGAGTTTTAAAAATTACTGCTTAAATTGAAAGTTTTAGCTGACATATTTCTTTATTTACTCTTTCTTCTCTAAAAATTAGTTATAAAATCATCCTCATTTCAATGACATATATATTTTATACTATAATATACATCCATCCGTAGGACATTGTGAAAATTTAACAATGTTAAAAACATGTGTAGAAAGAAATGTCATAAAAACAATGTGCTTTTAAAAATGTCACAACTCCATAATGATTATTTTTTATGAAAATATTTTGACTTTCACAAAAATTAGTATCCATTCTTCTTTATTATATAAGTAATTTACCTCAACTGTCATTAAACAGTTGTATCATTCTTTAACTATTATACAAGACCTAGTCCTGTTTCTCTATTAATCAATATAATTTAACCCACCAACTCATCAATAATATAAATAATCAATTAATTGCTAATGGCAAGTGTATTCGTCCGTTCTTCAGCGGCAAATATGCTTTAAAGTTCCTGACCTTGAAAATAATGTTTGCCTTTTTTAAAATAATTATCCTCTGTGTTACATTATGGAGAAATACACACTCTTGATGTTCTAAAATAGTCGCAGCATCAAGATACCTCTAAAATTTGTGTATTCAATACAGTTTTGATCACATATCTTCCTCAGAAGCGTCCCAATTGTGGGGAAATTAGCAACCAGCGAAAACTATTTATTACTTAATTAATTACTTATCTTTTAAATTTTTGTTAATATTCTTATCTCGTTTCCAGATTAACAGCAATACAGTTTTGACTGGTCTGCTCATGGCCTAAGTCACATTCAGGAATAAAATTCAGTCTTTTTATTTCTGACTCTAAAAATATTCAGGTGATGTTCACGGCGCGGACTAGATAAACGCAAATGAGTGTAAGAAAATTTCCTATTCAGGGTATCAATACAATTAATTTCCTTCCAACGTTTCACGCATGATTTCTATGTTACATTTTGTTTTATATGTTTCCTGTTCAAGTTGTCTTCCTCATCTTGTTAAGTTTTCATTTGCAGTTCTTTATATTTTCCGTTTCGTTTATTCAATAGTATTATGTCCACAATAATTTGTGATCCACAACATAACTAATTAAAAAAATGTTTCCAATTTTTATTAACTATAAGTCATTGTTACTGCAATAATAAATCCTTATTCACAGCGGTGTACGCAACAACATTATAATCACCTGTGGCGAATACACCCGAATAATCACGAACACCTACAAATGATAAATACCTGTATAAACTCATGAACAGCTATTGCAAATATGTTTCAACCTTTTCTTCTTGTTCATAATAACACTATTCCGTACTTAGATGCAAATCATAATTTTTAACCGACTTCAAAAAATGGAAGAAGTTCTCAATTCGTCTGATTTTTGTATGTATGTTCAGCGATAATTCTTTACCGAGTTGACCAGTTTTGATGATCCTTTTTTATTTTAAAGTGGGTAATTTAGGGGTGGTTTCATATAAATATGATGACGATCTGATGATAAGGTCGGGAAATGAACGCTGGAACTCCTTAACGAATGGCAGCAAGTCAATTATGTTTCAAGATATTTTCTATTAGTAGCAAAATGACTACACCACTTACCAGGTCAGGTTCTGATGATAAATTCTAGAGATAAACGATGGAACCCCTTAGCGGATGGCAGTAAATCAACCGTAATTCGAGACATTTGCTACTGGTAGTTTTTACTTTGCACCTTAACTTTAACAAAATAACTGCACCATGGTCCAGGTCAAAGTCTGATGATGAGTTCTGAAGTTGAATAATGTAACTCCTTAATGGATGGTAGTAAGTCAATCGTGATTCAATATATATGCTGCTGGTTAGTTGTTACTTTCGTCATTACTTTGATATTGGATTGACCGAATCTGATATTGGATTTCGGATATGGAGAACGTAACTCCTCAAGTGGTAGTTGTTACTTTGCAAAATCTGGTATTGGACTTTATATATAGAGAACGAAACTCCACCACTCCACAAGAGTTAATAACTGGGGGCTACTATTATCGCTTCGTTTCTGTGAGTTGTTATGGTTATCAAAAAGCATAGAAACGAAACTTAACTTAAAGCTTTAAACAAAGAGGAAATTATCTATATAGCTTTTGGCCATTACTTTTAATAATAACACAATATTCTAAGAAAGGAAATAATTGAAGGTTAATTATAGTGTGATTAATATTATTAATCACTAAAAATTCTAAAGTAAAAGGTCTTTTAAAAAATGGACTGCCTTAAAAAAAAGTATATACTAAAAAGTAAAAAATAGTTAACATAAAATAAATACCCACTAATTCGCAATAAATAAGTTATTTATTTTTGAATTCGGTGCCAGTATCGTCAATCAACTTAAATAAATGTAAATTTTATATAATAAATACGTGTTTTATGAATCTATTTCGTTCTGTGAAAACATTAGAAGTTAAAATTTTAAATTAACATTATAAATAAAATTTGAATTTTTTTACGTTGCCGATAGTGCTGGCATCGACTTCAAAAAAAAGTGACTTAACTTTATTTAATTTTTTATTACGACCTAGGTTTCGTTGACAACGTCTTCAAGTTGGCAATTTGTAAAAATAAAATTGCACACCTGAAGATGTTGTTATACAACAAAACCTAGGTCATGGTAAATAATTTAAATAATGTAAAAATAATACTTCTTCATGTAGTTTCATTTAGTTGAGAAAAATGTAAGTATAATGAATTTCTACAAAATTAACGCCAAATATATTCAATATTTTGACTATTTTTTACTTTTTAGTATCTTCTATTTTTAAAGTCGGTTTTTAAAACATCTTTTGTAATTGTGATTAATGGAGTATAACATTATTGAAAATTTGGTAAGGGGAAATCTTTCAAACCTAAGCCAAATTTTCACCATCCAAATGAATATGATTGTGATGAAATAGTGGAAATAAGGTTCCTTTTGAATGCTGTATTTTTCAATATCCAAATTGTTCATGTGAAAATAATATTTTTTTCTAAAATTCTGTACTTTTTGATTATACAAAATTAGGCTACATAAACAACTCGAATTGTAGTGAAAAATATAAAGTACTTTCAAATATTTTCCAAAATGAGGATTGATAATTAAAGTCTACTATTATAATTATCCAAATGACTTTTTCATGACTCTTATATAAGACTTCAAGTAAGATAGATATGAAATTCTCCGAAATATTCTTTTAAATCATTTTTAATGTCCCGAATCAAAGTTAGTAAAACCGCAAAATATTTAAGGAATCACTTCATTGTCACCAGTTTGCTCATACGTTTGATAGGCATTTTTTTCCGAGAAAATTTGAAACACAGAAAGTTTAAATTTGAAATAGATATAGCAAGTGCAGAGAGTAAAATGGGAAATAGTATTTTTTTAAAAAGACTGTGTTGTGAAGTATGATATGAAAGTTTGTTAATAAATAGATTCAAAAATATATAATTTTTGCCTTTAAACCCTTTTCTGAAAAAAATCATTGAACATTGGAAATCATTTAGTAATCAATGAAAGTTAAAGATAAAATAAAGATGGAATAAAACATATGAGTTTTGAATTACCTAAAACAAACAAAAAACTAGTTTAATGGGGCATTAACTGTGCAAATACCAGGTGCACTTGGCATATTTTTAGTTATTATATCAAATATAAATAGATTTCAATTCTATTCGAAAAGGAATCGGTGGAAATTTCCCCAAATACCGTAAAACTTAAATCAAAAAATATTTATTAGTTACGTGGAGAATTGTGTAGGTAAAATATACGGTGACACAAATGAATATAGACTTACGAAATAAACCCAATAGTGATAATATCCTTTCAATCACGTGAGATACATGGAAAATATTTAGCAGCAAAATTAATAAGGACTAAAAGCTGAAGGAAAATATTTAGTAGTTAATCTGGTTAAAGATCAAGGCGAGCAAAGGGTTAAAGAACATATTACCACTATGCATAGCTGGGAATGGTAATTAAATAAACATTTCAATTAAAAATCTCTATCTGAATCTTGGTCAGTTAACAAGTTAGGTTACGTAAGATACATGTTAGATAAAATCGTATTTTCTTTATCACCTTTGGGCGAGTTAGTAGTTTTGTTTTATTTAGAGAGCAAGTCATTTAAGCCAATAACTATAATAACTAATAAATTTTATTAAAATTCCATGATTTTTTTTAAATCATGGCTTGAAGTAAAGTATATTTTAAGGAAAATCAGAAGTAGAAAAATATTACGGAAATCAGATAAATAACCAAAAAACGCTTTCCCGTTAAGAATCTTTTATTACATGTTGTTTTGTAGAATCATTAACCTGCTACAAACTGTCAACTATTGCTGCTAGATTAAATTATATTTGACTATAATCTCGTAGATGATTCGTAGCAAATCAATATGTGTACACATATATATATATATATATATATATATATATATATATATATACATATGGATATATAGTTTTATTCGTGTACATATATTTTTTAACATAAACTGTATAATAAGTACTTAAGGTATGATACTGGTTACCCCGTGTTAATTTAATATACATACTGCATTATATAAGGTTCTGAGCTTCTAAAAGCTTTCGACGTTCCTTACGTTTACATGCTCCATGACTCAGCAATCGATTAAAGGTGAGGCATATAAATTACCGCTCGTATCCATCCCGCGGCGAGACTAAGATTATAAATTTCGAAAGGTCGTGACGTCCTTAGCAGGTACAGGGTAAGAAATATGACCATGTAAAAAGTTTAGAAAAAATTATTTCGTGACGCTGAACATTAATTTTTTTTTTTAAATACTAACTAAAACTTTCAGGCGAGTTACTTACAAGTACTATTAAATTAATTAGTAAAAATATAAGTCGTTAAGTCATAAAATTAAATGTCTGTTTCATTCTCTTAATTTCAGAAAAATATCGAGGAACTTCTTCGATATTTTTTGCACGGAAAATAAAAATAAGCCGTTTTTATAACTATATTAGTAATGACGCTTCACGTATATGTATTTTATATATACAGTGTAAAGGGACTTAAATAATAAAATTTAAATTTTAAATTAAAAAAAAAAATAACAAATGAACATATTTTCTTGTACAGGGAATATAAAAGTAAACACAAAAGGCATAACATTGTGCAAAATACCTTTACTTCGATAAGCAAAAAAAATATTGAAAGACACAAAAATGGAACTGAGATATTTTACAGATATTTTTAATTGTTTAACTAAAGAACATAATATGAAAATGTTAAACTAAACACATTGCAGTGTCTCAGCTAAGTTCGGAAATGAGGGCAGACACTGGCTGTGTATATTTTCACAAATCTCTACTTTCGAAAAAAAACTCAAAACTATTTTACATACAGATATGTAATATTTTTTTTGTTTGTTACAGCCCCCGATAAACCACTTCTAAATAATATAGAAACTTGAAATTCATACACAAATTATGAAACTAGGTGTATATATCACTTTGGGTTGAATATATATATATATATATATATATATATATGTATGTATGTATGTATATATATATATATATATATATATATACATATTGTATTCCATTAAAATAAGTACATGAATTGTGGTGATGGTGCTGGTTTTTTAAAAAGATTTCAAAACGTGTTATTACACTATCATAAACAAAAATGTGAAAAAATGAGCAACGTTCACTGTAAAGAGCAAATGAATCAGTCGGCTATGTTAATAAAAGAATTAAAGTCGAAGATAATATCAAGTCCTATAAAAGTTTCTTCAAACTTATCCACAGAAATTTATAATATTGTTAAAAAGAAAAATATGTCACTTGCTACCTACAAATCTTTAAATTGGCAATTTTTTTACACACAAATCAATTATTTTTAATACCAGGTCAAATATAAAGCTCGTCTCTTTAATGCACGTATTATAGGAGGTAATGCCCTGCGTAGCTATTCGCAAAAGAGTTGCTGCTGCTCATCACTAGTCTGTTACCATTCTCCTTTCGGGTTATCTCAGGGATCTGTAATATTCCACCTCATACAAAAGAATGGACTTTCGAAGGTCCACTCCAACAAAAATCTATACGGATCACTGCAGTGGAATAATATGTAATACATGTCCTGCGTTTCGAAACCACGTGAACACGCAGGGCCATCTCTGAATGTGAATCTAAACAAGTTGGCATGGAGTGCGCCGTGTTTTTAAAAAAATCCAGGATAATATTTAATAACAAGCCAGTTCTTACATAACTGCTTGAACACACTGGCGAAGAATAACCTAGTTGCTTCCTATATAGAAACGGAGGAAGTCCATCTATACTGCCAGTGAGCACAGACGATCTCAAAAATACGACTCTTTCTAACAATAAGGAATTCTTATGCCAACAATTCCAAGCGTAACGGACCCACTGAAAACCTCGCCAAGTGTCAAAATAAAATTTTCTACGCGTTCCATGACCCGCCAAAACAAGCAAAGCGTCAGTTTCTCTAAGCTTTAGTCAGCTTTAACAACGGAGCGCGCTGCAACCTAAGCCCTACCCGTCTAACTTGCTGAACCACAACGCACCATGAAACCTAAACCAATGGCTCATAGGCCAATATATCTAGGTATATTGCCGTGTACACCAGCTTGAGGGGGAGCTATCCAGCTTCCAATCAGTACCTGCAAGATGGGCCGTGACAAAGAAAGCAATCCGAGCCCTCTCATCGATGTACGATGACCGCGGTATAAAGCTCCGGCGTGAATTGAGAATCATGCTCAGGTATGTGACCTGGTCTCGCACTTCGATCCTAGGTCCAGCCATCACCACAGCCTGCTGTTAAAGAGAATAACCTGGAACTTTTATGGGGCAAAACTGAACTTGTTTTTAATGCCCCGGTCATGCAAGCTGGCGAGGGAGTCCGCTGCCCGATTTTCTATTTTTCCGAGGCATGTTTCCCGCTACTGGTCTATGCATCTTAGGTACGTGATACAAACACCATTCCAACCCTTCTTGATAGGCGGCCGGGAATCGAATACGGGTCCCTGCAATGCACCGCACCGCCATAGATCGCGATCAGTTCAAAACATCATGGTGACGACAATTTATAATACAAAACATGGAAATTTGTTTGCTTACTACTAAACCTTTCAAGATTTAGTAGTAAACAAGCAATAATTTTTGTTTCTACACATTTACAATTTAAAGACTTGTATATTTCCGTAAATAATATAGAAGGAACTTTAATAGAACCTTCGCACCCACTTAGATCTCAATCCTTTTATTGCCCATCGACAAACCCACTATTTCTTTGTGCTAAATTTGGATTCTTTCACTTTTATGTTTATGATGCGACATAATTTATTCAAAGCCTGTATGTACACGTGAACGGATATCCCTACGAATTGATAAATACAAACGCAGTTTAATTAAAATACAAGTACAATGAATATGAGTCATGTTTGAGAACTTTGGACATATGTATGTAAGTAAATATGTATGTTATGTATAAGTCTGGGGTTGAAGTGTACTTATGTTTATATATTGGTGGCTTTGTCGCTAGCACGGTATGACGGTAAG
This sequence comes from Druceiella hillmani, assembly GCA_039881145.1. NCBI lineage: Eukaryota > Metazoa > Arthropoda > Insecta > Lepidoptera > Hepialidae > Druceiella > Druceiella hillmani. The sequence continues at coordinate 5,260,083 of JAYKKI010000096.1, read as the reverse complement.
CCGGCGTCTATTGTCGAGAGCAGCCAGTCAATTTAAGCAATTAAGATGATTTAGAAGTCATTATTGTTTTAACAATTCGAAGCCGACACGGGGGAATGTTCTATTTATAGAAACATCAACAGTACATACGTAAGTATGGATATTACTTTAGACTAAAGCTAACAGAGTTATGTTTTTGAAATGTTTAGCAATTTATGTACTAAAAATAAATGTAAATTTTGAATGCGTTTTATTCAATTCCGCGCAAATTTCTAGGACCGTGAAATATTTTGTCTGCTTAAACTTGACTTCCGTGAATTATTGGCTAATGATTTTTATTCAAGACTTTACGTCTTCCTATCGCCAGAGACCTTGGTGACTAAACTAGCATAAGTTTTACTGTTACAGTGCGCTCAAATTTTCATCCATTTTAGAAAATGATTACAGCCGAACGTGTTTTCAAACTAATTTTCTAACTTTTTTCCACGTAATACGTAGTTACGTTAAAAAACATGATTTAAAAAATTAAAAAGTACAGGTTATTTGAAAGAATGTTTTGTTCAAAAAAATAAGAAAAAGTTTCCGTTATGATATGTACATAAAATAATATGAGTAACAGAAATTAAAGGCGGTCACATTTATGAGTTTCCAGAAATTATATGTTGCAAGAATTGTGCCGAAACCACGACAAAATATATTCAGAGCAAAACGAATATTTCTATAGAAGATACAATAGGAAATTTGATAAATATTTTTTATTCCATGTATCATAATTTCAAGGTTTTGAACAGATTACAAACAATTTTATTTAACAAATCTTAAAAATTAATCGAGTTATAAAGGTTTAGATTCAACGTTTAGGCGAGCCAGGTCATACAGAATTGTGATGTTATTTCTAAAGATACTCATTATATTCTAACAATCAACTACCCGACATTCTCTGGTCAACTAGCTTATTTTATAAATACAATTAGGTAGTGGTTTTACGTATCTACATTTTTTATATTTATAAAATTCTAGAAAATTCAATCAAACCAATCTCTGAGAAAGTTTTGTAAAATCCGAAATAAATATAATTAAATTTTTATATGTTGTCGATACTTATTATAGGCTAAAAGGTATTAAAAAGTTATAGAATTGACAGGTCATGTCGGGTTTCTGTAAAATCCTGAAATGAAATATTTCTTTTGTAACAAACCTTAAAAATGAGATAAATTTATTCATAAGTGATTACTTTGATGGCTTTAAATAAAACAGAATCAGTAGTAACTCACGACGGATTTACAATTAACTCAGTATCATACTGAGAATTTATTTCTATGTTTTATTAAATTACGAAAATAAACATGCATATATTTTTTTTTAAAATATCTCAAAATCATAAATTGAATTTCAACCGTCTTTTACGTAAAATCAGTTTTACAGTTTCGAAAATATCTTGAAAGTGATAAAGTATTTGCAGTTATTGAGTTACATATTCGAGTTAAAAAAAAAACAAAATATGCGTGATAAAGAAGCAAATTGTATATATATATATATATATATATATATATATATATATATATATATATATATATATATATATATATATATATATATATATATATATATATATATATATATATATATATATATATATACACAGAGTTGAGGCAGTCATTTATTTTGAAAATTAAATATTTGTCTAGTAGTCAATTAAAATCTCAAGAAATAATCCTTAATCATGGATGAATTTTTGCGGAAAAGTTTGAAAACAAGTTATAGTATTAAATATTTCTTACCATAATTTAATACAATTAACGTCTAAGTGACATTCTCACGTACACACTTTACAACATCCAAACTCATCATCGCCTCGGCATAACTCTGCAATAAACAGCGAACGTTTCAAATAATAGGAACAACAACGCACTTTATTGATAGTTGGGAAACAATCCCCCGCGAGAGCGAGGTAACTAAAAGGCGAGGTTGTGGTTCGGCAAAGTTGCCCTTTGAAGGGATCCAGGTGAGCAAGTGAACCGTCACTTCCCCTCGCTTTATGTCCCTTCCGCCCTCGAGGCGCGGCGGCGGCCCGCGCTCGATTCACTAAAAGCTCGTTAATCTTTCGATTCTGTGAAGCTACGTAGCTGAGAAGTTTTCTTTGTGTCGTAAAAGCTGCTTTCAAACCAGCACTGTTCCTAATAATAATTGTTTGGGAGCAATTGTTATGATACAGAACATAAAATTGAGGTCGGCACATTAAGGTAAGAAAAAATATATTTATAACCATTATTTTCGTAATATTTCTCCATCGCTTTCAAAGGGTTTTATATTTCATAAATTTCGTGTTTATCCCAATTAATTATTGAGTTGAAACATGTATTGTTGAAACGTGATCAAGCAGTTATAGGTGTTTCAAATTCCAGCTGTACTAAACATAAACAAATGGTTCACACACTCTTCAGTAATACATGTTGGAACTAAAGGTGATTTTGAGAATAGGCAAAATTCTGATCAAACTTCATACAAGTTCGCAAATATGAGTATAAAAAAACCTAGTCAAATTTTCTGGACCAAAAATAGTAACGATGTTCCATAAAAGTTAATTTTTCATAGATTGAATATAAAATATTATGAAATGTATTAAAAAATTATGAATAACTAGTTTCAAATTAAACGTTATCTCGATCTTTCCAAAAGGATGATTAAATAAATTATCCTTAAATGCGATATTGTTTCTGATTATCGTTCATAATATTGTGTATCCTATTTTTCGTCTTTAATCTTAGGTTTCGTCAAATTTGCCATAAATTAAACATATATCAAATTTAAATGAAGCGCAGCATTAAAATTTATAAATATTTTTAAATCAATGACCTATTAAAGCTTTTTTTGTAAAAAGGCATCGAATTTTCCAATCGGATCAAAAAATTTCGATTTTCTTTCCGCGTAACAACACAAAATCGCACACGCACACTTCTCACGAGTCGATGCTCTCTGGAGATTGAAACTGAAAGTTTTCCCATCGGCCTTACAGCCCGAGTTGATTTACATTTCGGTCCATATTTGAAACGGAATCTCAAGAGGATTCATTTTATATCAGATGACGAAGTGAAGCACGCTGTCACGTTGCGAGTCAGATACAGGAACTCTGAATTCTGCTCTGACAACACGCGTAAACGGGTCTTATATATGTTAGGAAAAGTATATAGAATAGACAAGATAAGGTGACAATGTAGAAAAACGGGCATTTGAACTTACGCTTATCGAATTTTCATATACATTTTTGCTTTTAGAAAATATTATCTTTATTTCTCTGATAATAAACAATTTTATTTTATACTTATATATAATATATAATATACTTATCATTAAGATTGTTTTGAAAGTTTAAAAGTAATTATGTATATAGTGAAATTTTTTCCGCGTATTATTTTTTAGATTTCCGTAGGAAGGGAATATTTTTTTTCCCGCATTCCGTGGAGTAAAATATTAGAAGCTTGATGGTTTTTAAGAAAATTGTGTTTACGTTTATAATATTTATTTGTTAAGCCCTGTTTATCAAATATTAAGCTTTAAAGTAATATATAGCATGTCCCTCCGCCCCTCTTGTTTTCTAACCATGAATTTGAGAAATTTTAAAAAAGTGTAGTGAAATTATTGTAATTAATTTACATTAAAAATTTTGCTAGAAACAGACAATTAGGCAACCTTACTTCGTATGTGTTTTGTTACTTATTTTCATACCTTTAGTTATTATCTTATCTGTAAAATAGTATATAATTTTTTTTTAAATATATCATAGCTTTCCCATGCTTCAATTATTTTATAACTTTTCATTGGCATAAAAATGCGATCACATTTTTCTGCGATGATCTCCTTATGCGGTCTCATTTTTCGTTGCGCTGCTTTCAACATTTGTAGTAGTTATTAATTAGATCTAGTATGGATAAGTAGTGATGATATCATCTTGTTCTTTCAGTGACGTGTGGGATTTACAGACAGGTTCAAATATAACCAATACACTTGATCCTGCTCAAACTTTCCGGAATTTATGTCACCATGACAATGCGTTTCCCATGTATTTTTGAATTGACCACTTCGTGATAAGTAAAAGTCTTCACAATGCGGTCATCGATACATATATTAGATTGGTGCAAATAAAAAAAAGCCGTTATCAAATATGAAATTTTATTCAACTAACTTGCAATTGATTTTATAGATCTGAATAACCTCTGCTTTAAAACACTTTTATCGACGCCTTGTATTTCCGTTGTAAAAACAATATTATAACGCGAATCCCAAAATGTTTGAAATGCTACGTTTTTCTTCTTCGAAAAAATTTCTGTTAAAAACCGATTCAAATGCTTGAAAACATTATAATTCAGTGAAACCTCTGAAGAATAGAGAAAATCGAGAGAATATTAATCTTGAAGTCAGCAATTTCTTTTAGTTTTTTTCGCTATATTTGGTCGAGTATTAGCATAATGTAACAACACATCTTGTCTGTTGAGTGATGTCTCCTGCTGAATACGATTTTTGGTGCAGAATGTCTGTTTAGTGACAAAACACATAAAGGTTTATGGCTCCACCTTTTTTGGAAAAAAGATAATGTGCCATTCACCAAGTAGGTCTCTACACGGATATCATAGTTTCCTTGAGATTTATTTTCAGCGCAGGTATGTGCCTCGGAGCTAAATACTGCGAAGCTACTAGTATTACCGTAAGAGATCCATTTTTTAAATTTGTCAATTTATCAGAAAATAAGTATCGTAGAGGTAACTACAAGGAAAATAATAATTATAAAATTATATAATAACAAAAAGAAAATTACTATGAAATAACTACAAGAGTATAAGTCACTAGATTTGTCTCTTTCTATGAGTTTTTGTTTCAGCCGTGTGTCTTACTCTCTTACTCACCCTAATATGTCAAATGAGGAATGGCGAGAATTTTGTCAAACTTTAGATTCAGCCTCGGCTGTCCTTTAAAATGGTAATGTTGCTAATGAATAGTGTATATTAACAGGTTACATTATTAACGTTTGTGTCACCGAATCGATACTTTTCAAAGTAATGCCTCAATATTCTTGCAAAACGTTTACCGAATGCCGTGTTAATATTTCTTTTCACTTCCCTTACAGTGCGATAAAACAAAAAGAAATAATTGATTTTTACGAACACATAAAAATTAATAGTTCTATTTTTTTTAATTTTCCTTTTTAGTGTAAATGCAAATTTTATAACTGATCAGGAAATATACGGTTCATATAACTTCACGTAGGGCCACTTGTACGAAGGCAAATAACCTACAGGGGCGCTACAATTACCATTTTACTCGCACCTAATATTATATAGCAAATAGATAAATTTTTAATTGTGTCACTATATAAACTTATATCTTAATTCCATGAATGGATAAAATAAATGACGCCTTAAATACATCAACAGATCAATTACATATAATTTCCTTCTTCTGACAATATTCATGAAATAAGTATCGATATTTATATTTTGTTACGAAAACGTTGTCCATCCTCTTCCACCTTTATTTTATTTGCGGTTTAATCGATAATTGAGGTCGAAGCACGATAGATAGTCGTTATAAGTTTTTTCTGTTCGTTTTACTACGTTTATTGGGTTTGGTAAAATAATGAATTGGAACAGAAAGAACTTAGAAGTACTAGTTTATGAACGTTATTCAGGATGTAAGGATATTCTTACCTTAACTAATATTATAAGTCCAAAATATTAATTTGCTATTTATCTAATAATTCTGCAATTAAGTAAAGAATCGTTACCAAATTTAGCACAATTGTATATTACTATGGACAAGAGATATATTTATTATAGACGAGTAATAACTATACTGTTACTCGCAGTGTTTACTTAATTCAACAATACTAACATGAGGAGTCTGTAATTCATTCCCGACTAAACGGCTGGAAAGCTATTTATGAAATTTAATGCAGACGCAGTTTATAATTTAAATTAACATTTTCGACCCGGGAAATTTCACAATTCCTCTCGATATTTTTGGTCATTAACAAAAATTTAATTTTGCAACAAGCCAATAGATGTGTTTGATTAAGGAATCCAAAACCTATAGCTTCCTTCAACGTGAAACGTCATTGACGGAAGCACTAAGCCTAATCCTGCAACGTTAATTGAAAATGCACACGGGTCAAGTTAAAGGGGAAATACACGAATAAGAGAAAAACCAACATACAAAGTAAAGTACATATTTGCACAAGGAAAACAGAATAAACATGGCAAAGCCTTTAAAAGAAATAATCTTGTTTCGAAAAGAAAACAGAAGGAAATTAATGTAATAATGGCTGAAGATGCCTTCAGTCATTATAACTGCTCTCTTATTATGCAATTTTCTCTTTGATCTTCCCCGAAGAATAATGCATCCCCATTTTCACGGGATTTTATCAATTTCTCTCAGCTAGATACAAGCTAATTAACCGAGGCGATTGATAATAACAAATTTTTTTTTAGAGTTATCGTCTTACCTTGAATACATTCCTAATCAAACCGATTATAATGGTATTCACCGATATTTTTACGATTGTCTTAATAACAATATTTTTATCATTATTACGATTGTCCTAACCAAACGATGACATAACGATATTGGAATTTGATTGTTATGTGATCGCTGTAATCTATTACGATTTAAGTCGCATTTTGTTTGGTGGGGAAAATGTGCCTGTAGCCATCAAGAATAATCCTAATAAATTAGTTTGTACGAAGATGTATTTTTCAATATTTAGGTATTGATAAACTAATATCTACAAGGGAAACCATGGTATTATAGACGAATATAAGACATTCGTGATATTAATCCAAACGATTATATATGTAATATAAAACTCGGCAAGTACGATCAGAACTTGCAATACGAGAGTTCTGTACGCACGTAATCACATATAATATATAGTACATTTAAGGCTTCATGGTTATTCTAATAAATTATTCACAAATATTAATATTATTTTATTTTTACGCTCCTGAACAACGTACTAAAAGCATATTTACATGACTTTCAACATGTAAATTTATCCAATTTATGACGCGAATTTCTCTCGGTAACATAAGATGTTGGAAACACCTTTGAAACTCGACAGAATATATATTTTTATAACATTTACCTTTTGATTATTAAACGAAAGGATTATGTATTTATCGTTATAAAGAATATTTTTTTCTTCTTATTAAATGGCGTAAAGCGCCTTTATAACAGCTGTTATTAACACCACCATCAACCAAATATAGTAGTCCACTCGTCTGTGGTTTTTAATATTTTTTTAATTGATCGCAGTCTTATAAGGGTTTTCTTATTCTTCGGTTCTTAGGGTTTTGTGGCTCAAAAAGAAAAAAGGTACCTTCACTTATTCGTTTGTCTGTCTGTCTATCACAGCCGATTTCCTCAGAAATTGTTTGATATGAAACTTAACATTTGACATATTGGTAAGACATATTACCCCGCATATATCTCAATATTTAAAACTTAAAAATATTTATGTGATTGAGTTTATTTTATCTGTGAAATGCAGTCCTCAAATTTTTTCGTATATCGTGTAGAATATCCATTAAGAAAACAAGTAATTTTGTCAAACTTCCATGTAATATAGTTACAGATACAGATATAGTTATAGTTACAGATTTTGCTGATTTTCTAAACGAGATTTTTTTAAAAACGAGATTTTCTGCGCGTCTCCCCTCTCTTACCCTTTTCCAAAACTGTTAGAGATACAATGAGTAACTTCGCCTAGAATTTACTGCAATATTATATAGATTATGTACAGATTCTAAATTTTATAGTATTAGAAAATTGTTAATATTTTTACACATATGTAAAGTATACTATTATATTATAGCATAGTATATATGATATTAACACTTGTAAATAGTTTAATAAAAGTCCTACTTTGAATATTTATATGTGATGTGTTTACGAAAGCCTTCTAGTGCGAGTTCTACTCGTACCGAACCAGTTTTATCTAGAACGATTGTCACAGTGAAATATATCATAGTCATTTGTTAAAAATGTGTTGAAACAATACAGAATTAGTTGTAGTATCGCTAGTGAAATGCATTTTTGCCAACTTTAATATTTAAATTATTTTAAAAATCAATTATTTTGATCTTATATAAATACGTAAATTAAATGCTTCAGCGGCTCATGAAATGACAGCTTTAAATGTTGGTACACTATAAACTGGCATAATACAATTTTAACTTCGCATCAGATTCTTGTATCGACCGCGACCTCGCACTGAACTTTGTTCAATATTTTAGTGAAAATATATTTAACCTTGCGTTGGCATCATCGCTATCAAAAAAACCCTCACGGAATTTATACAAAGTTCATATAACAAGCTGATTTCAGGTTATGTTATATTGTTATCTTGTCCGACAAATAAAACTGTGTTTTTGTTATGAACTTAGGGTGTACATGATATAACTAAATTATGTGCCGGCTTACTTGTAAATGTCGGTCTTATAATCGACCCGATGTTTGGTATTTTAGCTGAGACGTCTTGTTTTAGCGTAAGTCCTCACTTTAGGTAACAAGCTTTATTAACTTATTCAGTATTAATGTTATATTTACCTTTCTGTGATTAAAACATGTACGATAAACTCCGATAAGATATTTTTATTGTGAAGTACATATTCATAACCTTTTCGAAGACGCAAATATTGCAATAATATTTGCTATCGATTATATCACAATTAAATGAAACTACGTGATGTAGTATTATTTCTATTTTCTTTAAGTTCTTTACCACGACCTAGATTTCGTTGTATTACAACATCTTCATTTTCAAGAGATCAATCTTTGCTAACAGCCTACCTAAAGATGTAGGAATACGACGAAACCTAGGTCGTGGTAAAGAACTTAAAGAAAGTAGAAATTATACTACATCACGTAGTTTCATTTAATTGTGAATAATGAATTTCTACAAAATTAACGACAAATATATTCAATATCGATTATATTCTTGATTACTTTGCAAAACTTTTTATTAATTTTATGCATTTTAAATAATCTGCTGAAATATATAATATAAACATATGAAATCATTATTTCCAGTCACCTTATGATACCTCCTTGAGTTTTTATTTCATTATTTATTTGTTTATAGACTTTAATGTACATAATTAATACACGTGGCGGACTTATTGCTATAAAAGCGATCTCTAACAGCCAAACAGAACATCAATCCAGCGCAGTGCGACGAGGTGCTGGAAATCGAAGCGTGGACCCCGCCTTGCACCATCCCTTCAAAAGCCGTAAGCCTTGTAGTCAATCCAACACACTACAACGATGACGTTTTTATAACCTATTATTTAATATAACGTATGTTTAGTCTAACTTTAGCTCTATACCACTCACTTTAATTTATATCTTATGTCTAGCTATTATATTATTTTTCTATATTGTTATACGACATGGAGAATGAATTTCAAAAAATTCTGCCACCATAAATCTGGCCAGATTACCATAAGAATGAAACTGTAACATCTACCAAATAATCTCGTTTCGAATACCCTACCTACCTCCCAACTCTATCATTAAACGGCCTGCCTTATTTTACAGCCCAACAGTGCAAGTAAATTCGTATTGTACCTCAATTTTGAAAAAAATTTGTTTGTTTTTATAAAATTTGCATTATAAGTCAAAGCAATACAAAAAATGGGAAAAAATACTCAAAACATTAGCTTGACTATTTATTGAAATTTTTAGCCGCGACTTCACAACTTTGATAGAAATAATGGAAAAAAGTTTCGGTGCTTTTATTTTAATATATAATCAGTGTCAGCGTCAAGTCTTCTAGTGACTCACATCCAAGAAAATGGATTTAAATCGAAGATAATTACGGAATCTACTATTTTATGACTTAAAATGATTAACATTAAAACGTAATTACGAATGAGTAAAGCGATTAATCAAAGGAGATAAAAAAAATTAGACGCTTTATTCACACATTCGAAGCACAATCGCTTAATGCAAAATTAACAGCGATTTCAGTATCCAAATCTGAAACAGATAAATAAGAGAAAGCTAACTCTGAGATAATGATGTAATATCAAAGGTATTATTCATTATCAGTTGCTTACGAAAGGATTTACAATGTATTCAGAGATTTATTACCGGTAATTAAATCAACGCCGACAAATTAAGTAGTCAACGGAATCAATCATTTAATATTAGGTAGTACTGGATCACTTACCGAAAATGTACTAGTCAAATATTAGTAACAATGATTTGGGTTCTCCCAATATGTCGCCTTATTCACACGACACTGCGCCTTCCGATTATCATTTGTTCAGATCTCCATATAATACCGGCTTGGACGGTATGAACAACGTTTAAAATTATCTAGCCAATCGTTTTAATCTAACTCACAAGATTTTTCTTCCGAAGATATATTGCCATGGTCTACCAGAGTGATATGTTAGAGATAAATAAGTCACAAAGATTTTTTTGTAATATTTTCATTTTTAATGATTATTTTGAAGAACAAGTTGGGAATAAAACTAATTAATCGACAAAATATTAAAAAATACAAAAAAAAATAGCTATCACGTACTATCAGTAAAAGTCGAATAAATAATATATATAGAAACGTAATTAATTTCCTTGCGTAAAAGATTTAAAACCAAAAATATTTTATTTTAATATTAGATTAATACAAACTATTACCGAAAAAGTGACAAAATCCAAAAATAATACCAAAATTAAAAATATATCATTTACTATAATTATTTTGTAACCAAGTACTCATTATAATTTTTTATATACAAACTCAAATACCAAGATTGTCATCTCAATGATAGTCGACGCAGAAAAGAGAATTCGGAATTTAATATTAATAATGTTTCCTCGGATTTTCTTTGAATCGTCACGACAAAAACTCAAATTTTGAAATTAGGGCAAATAGCGCTTAAAGGAATAAAATATATTCATTGAAGCAAGATCTTAGCTTAAAATTTATATAAGCTCGCGATTAATTGTTATGAAAGAAGCTTTCATCTGTTGTATTCCAGTGATCCGATGTAATCCTGCCATTTGGCCTCTGCCGCGGACACTCGTAGGCCAAATACCGCTGCTATGAAGGTTTTCCATTTCGCTGACATTTAATTGTATATATATATATATATATATATATATATATATATATATATATATATGTATATATATATATATATATATATATATACACATAGCTCAAGTAAAAAAACAACAAAAAAAAACAATAAATGCAAATACGATTAACAACATCAGTTTTATGCGTCTAAATTTCTTTCTTGATTTTGAGAAATTTGTAGTCTAAAATGATTGTTGTCTAAAATTATTTTACATATTCACCTTACTATTAGTATCTATGAATATTCCTTTTAAATAGTTATTACAATAGAAGCTGAGGTATTAAGTTGGCAATAATAAAAATATTTCAAAGTTATTAATATAAAAAAATCCTTATGTACATTACGTATTTAAATCTCAATCTTTTTGCGTTAGTTTTTTATAAATGCTATAATTTACTGTATAATATACCAAGCAGGAAAAAAATAAATACGATTAGGATCGGTACCCGTTTTACAATTTTATTATATATACAAAATTGCTAGTTTTATTGCTACCATTGCAACAAATAGTTAAACTTATGTCCACATCCGTTACCATATATACTAGACTTGTATTAGATAGACTTGTTGTCTATCTGCTACTAGATTGAAATAGAAATTATATCACAGTAAAATTAAATCAAATTTTTAAAATTAAATTTTTGTTTTGTTATTTATATTGTATTATATAATAGTCTATATACGGCAAATTAAACTTAAATAACAACAAAAAAATTCCCTAATCGCAAACAAAATATTCATACGTTATGCACATGTACCTCCACATATCCATGAACCTTTTATTTTCCTCTTAATAATTAAACAACGCTACAACGTACGTTGGCTAGAGGCAAATTCAGACGACGAAGAACGAGCATGCCAATTAATTTAGGAAAAATGAAAAGGCTCTTCTTCATTTTCATTACAAAAACACGAAACGTGTTTAACAGACTATGCCTCAGGCAACGCGCTTTGCGAGTACATATCATCAAAGATAATGCAGCGGGGAAAGCTGAGAACATTCGCATTAGTGTTTAATTAATTTTTCACGAATATACAGCGTGTTGAATTTTATCTCGAATTTAAAAATTACTAGTTTTGTACGTATCATACGTAATACGTTATTTTATATAACGTAACCTCTTGTAAATCACGTAGCCTCTGTCATAGAAAATTCTTGACAAGTTAACAAAAATACGTGAAACATATGTAGAAAAGTTATATAAACAAAACTGAAATAGAACTGGGATTATTAGCCACAACAGATTAGATATAGAATGAAGTAAGGTCAGTAAGTTTTTGTATTGACATAACAAATGAAAAGCAAAACAGAAGTTCAAAAGGCTACTACATTGGCATACTGGCAAGTTTTTATAATTGTACAACTTGTTTTTCATAAAACAAAACTACAACAATATTTAAGTTTTCTATAAATAAATAACTCTTTTCTTCTGATTATTTTATGGACGTTAATGTCTTTTGTCCGTAACTTTGCTCGTGTAGATTTGCATTAATGCCACTAAATTTTTCTTCTTCAATGATTGCATTTCAAAAGTATCGTTGAGAGGATAAAAGCAACTCCTATCTTAACTTGAACTTTAAACGACGTCGTCTTTCATCTCTTTCCAGGGTCCCGTATTCCCGGTCCCTCTTACGAAAAATGTTTAAAATAACTATTTAATATAAAAAATTATGATTTAGTAAATTGAGAAAGATGTTTTCCTACACTTATTTTTCATCCAACTGTCCCTTAATTATCATTTTGTATAAAGAAACGCAATATCACATTGATGGGGTGTAATAAAACTTTCGACAAAATTATTAGTTTTAATGCCCAATTTAACTTACTGATCGCCGAACGACTTTACAAATCGCAAACAAGTGGCGAAAGTTCAGTTGAACGAAGAGAAAAGGAACGACTCTTAACCCCTTTATCGATCCACATAAGGTAAACAGAGATAGCCAACAGACCACTTCTCCCCTCACTTCCCTTTTCTTACATTTTCTAAGCACAGCAATGCTTTTACATTCCTCATAAATTTCCTCCTTGCTGTAATAATTGTCATTTTCATTATCTCAACATCGTTTTTTACTTCGCAATGGCTCACTTATAACCGAAAATGTTAAGAATCATTTAAGCCTTGACCTATGTATTTTGAGGTAGAGTTTGTCTTTTTATCCCTTTGTTTTTTAATTATTCACGTTTATTCCGACATGAAAGTTTATATTAAGTTTGTACCTTAAGGATTACAATATTTTTACTTTGATAATAAAACATACCTTCGTAGTCATAGAATATTTATTCTTGACGATATATTACTCATAATTTGATATTTTTAATTTTATATATAATATGATACGATACATACGTAAATAGGTCAACATGTATATTAAAAAAACAAATATTTATTCATAATATTTAAAGTTAGAAATTTCTATTTATCATTTTGATATTAGTTTAATATTCTATATTACCTTTACTGGCTTTACAATCACTATCCAGGATACCTCATTGATGAAGATTATCAAAGACGTATCGTAGATTGGACGAAAGTATAAATTATGTTGTACTTGTAAAGATAATCAGACTATAAGAAAAAATAATCAAACTTTTAAATACAAAATTATATTTTGCTGTATTATATATCTGGCTGAATGCAACTTTTTTAAATTTAAAATTTAATTCGATATTGTGCTGAATTATTTCAACATTGCGCGCAATTTACTTTCACCAAGCCCTCATTAATTTCAAGTTCTACTAATACTTATACCTGTAAATAAGTCCTCACTTCGTTAAATATTTTTGAACTAAATCAACACATAGTTTTCACCATGGAAAAAAAAACAAATTTTCTCATCATTAAACTAATCGAGCCTTATCCGGTTTAATCTAAGTTATTTCCTGATACAATTGCCATTAAAGAACCCAGATTAAATTAAATCCAGAACCCAGATAAAAAAAAAGTGATTTAATTTCTGCTCATCAAAAAGATGAACTGGGGGTTATAGTTTAATCTTTTGCCTTCAAGTATGCTTTATGCACAGGATCTAATACATAATGAAATTGCCAGATTTGTTGCTTTCTTGCCTTTTACAATCATTTTAATGTCATATACTATTGCAAATTTCATTTAAAAATATTTGATGGGTTGGCGTACATCTGGTTTATGTTAAATGAAAATTCTCGTAAAAAATGTAGGGTGGATTTATCTAATGAAGGGACCGTACACTATCAAATGGTAGTATTTTTAAACTTCTTAAACTTGTTTGCTCTGCCTAATTATTGTACGCTGGCTATAATATTGTTTAAAATAATTTTATTGGTAGCAGCATAAAAAGGTATGCCGAATATCTGTTAAACTATTTCTTCAGTTTTCGGAATTACTACGTCCCTTTCCAATCATAGTCATTTTTTCAATTATCTTGCCTTATGTTACTTGTAGATGAATTGCATTGTATCTTTCCGGAAGTCACATTTTATGTCTAAAGTGTAGATATTTCCGTTTTATTTGTGTTCCTATTACTCGTATATCTTTGTTCATTCACTACAGAATTAGGTTGTTTCGAACCTTGTCTGTCTAGGATCCTTGTAGGTCTAGGATGTTTGCAACATTCTCCGGTAGATCTCAAAGATTTCAAATATTCTGAGAAGTGAATCCGATAGCGCACAGACCTCAACACCATGCAAAAGTTTTGAGCGTATAAGTATATCTTCCAAACTTATTTTCAGATCCTGAGTGATAGCATTTACGCTTGGGATTTTTTTTTATTTTACAAAATGCCGCACCGGCATCTTCTATGCAAATTTTAATTTTCTTCTTAATATCCCAATTCATATTTAATTTGAAACCGAGATAAATAACATCGGTTCTTTCAAGTTACTCTCCGTAATCTCTGATAATTGTATTGCTGTCTTATTGATGATCATGACCTCCCTCTGTGCGGTGTTGAGCTTTATCTTATATTTATCACAAACTTCTGTAACCCTGTTATTTGAGTGTTGAAGTTATTCGTAAATGCTTACCATCCATAGAATGTCATCAACTTGTTATAAATTACGTAATAGACGTCATTTAAATTTATGCCATAATTTTTACCCTCTAGTATTTCTTTAAATAGGAAATCATAGCAGATGTGGAAAATTAGGGGGATTTGAATGCAGTCCTATCTCACTCCTCTTTGTTTCATCATTTCACACAATCTATCTAGTAAGTTGATGATTCAACACTAAACGACATAGAAAGCAGTCTAAAGACATACATTTAGAATTGATTAGTTTAAAACGTCCTATCGATCCCAGCTGTCCTGGCTGAGTATATTTATAGTTCTAGGTGGGTGCGGCAACAGCGCGCGCGACGCCGCACCCACTCAACGCTCTTATGCTACCCAACGAAATATAAAACTGACCGTACCAAGTGTAACGCTAACATATTGTCAATTAACATATTTTTAATCTAGCTATCGTCGGTAATAGTTTTGACTTGCCCGTGCTGTACAAAATATATAAATATATTCTGGAGGCAAATATGTGAAAATCTTTTTAATACTATTAAATTTATTGTCTTGAAATATAAATCTATTATTGTGAAATATGCGCATGAGATGTGAAAAGGTGACGGAAGTAGAGCAGCGCAAGTGGACATCCGATAATAAGTAAAGTTGGGTATCGGCATGTAAAAAGTGACCCCAAAAAAGGGATATTTCACTATATTTTAAATTCAAATATTTAAAATTGAAATTTAGTCAAGTATTACCTTATAGACACATTAGCACGATAAAAATGTATGGCCGCAAATATATGCTATACATATATTTTTTGCTATTATCTTTTATTATTTTTATAAATATCGGAAACATTAATTCAAGATAAACTTAATGATAATTTATTAAAACTTGTAATACATTTAATTTTTTTGGTGATAAAAACTTATTATCATCTTCACATCACTTTTAGATGATGTCTTTATTGTTTCAAATTTTGAAAACGAAACAAAATGTTTAAAATCTGTATGAGTGAGGAAATTTTATTATTTAGAATTTTTAAACAATTTCCTTTTTATTAACATCACATTAGACTAAGACAACAATTAGAGTACAACTAAAGTTATATCTCTAGTGGTCCTTATATAGAGAACACTTTAGTCTTTTCTAAGTTATTACAATTTTACTAAACTACATTGCCGTAACCGATAAAATATGTAGCACTGACGAGCAGGTCTATACAAAAATTGTAACTTGGGACCAAAACTTATATCGTGGAACGTAACAACGCTATTGTCAAGAAGGAGTTTACCAATCGGAGAAGATCTTAATAAGTATCGTAACCAAACTTAACAATGCTATAGCCGTATATTTGTCAATAGTTACTTTTTAAATAATTTTTGAGCACATCGTATTTCATATGTGACTGAATATACTGAATGACGAATTTGTATTAATTTTTTTCAAACAAATTCCCATATTCATGGAGTTGTACTTAAATTAAATCATTGAGTTGTACTTAAATTACGCAATGGTCTTTCCCATCCAATAGTAGTATACTATTGGATCGGAAAGTACTTCAATAGAAAATGACCCTCGTTGTGGCAGGCCCGCAACAGCAAAAACTGTTAATCAGGTGGAACAAATTTAAATGTATTATGAATCTAAAACATCATTTGATATTGTAAACGATATAAGAAGACCTTTGAATTTCAAAAATAGCTATTTAGAAAAATATATCATAGTTTGGAAATGAGCTGCATGGTTGCAAAATTTGTCTGAATGTACAGTACAATTTACGATTCGTACAAGATAATTTCGAAATAATTAGGGAAAGTTCAAAAGACTTACTATTGGAGACAGATCATCAGATAGTCATAAAAACCGTGCCAAAGTCAGAGCGGCGTTAAGGATATGCCCACCATTTTCATCTTTCAGAGAGGTGTAGTACACCACGAATATGCTTTAAAAAGACAAACCGGGAATAAGGAGAATTATTTGGAAATTATAAAGCTACTCAAGGGAGCAAGGTGTAAATAGTTTCATTAACTGGGTACTTAACTCCGACAATGCATCCGTCATTTCATTTTAACTTATCGATTTTATTACGAGGCTAGTGGGATAATATCGAATTATCCCAGCATCCCCAATCAATCTCCTTGTAACTTGCTAACTTCTTTCGGAATTAAGTAAATCTTGAGACAAAAAAATGTAATGGGGTAAGAGAATAAATAACAAAATAAGAAATAAAATGAAAGCTGACAAAACAATTATTCCAAAACTTGATTATAAAAAATGCTTCTTAACAACGGAAAAATTGGTGAAAAAATGATTGTGGTTTTAAAAATGAAGTACTTTAAAGGAAACATTGTCACAATTGATCAAAATTAATTTTTATTTCTTGTTACATTAGTAGGTCGTATACCTCTAAGCCAAACAAGATTTATGTGTTAGTCATCATAAATGTTTCGCTAATGCTATAGAAATAATAATTTATTTCGAAAACTCTATTCTATAAAAAAAATTAGTATATAAATTTAAAGTATAAAGCACATGTACTGACCCGTTCTTCCTTACTTGTTATAAATTTTATAAAAATAATCTAACAAACTGATGTTTTAACATTATAAATTGTTGTCGCTTCGTAAATTGGCAATGCATACAATAGCATTCAATATAAAAACGTTTCTTTCACACATCTCTTCACTTGCTTCAATTTGGGAATAGAAGATAATTTTAAAGATTAACTAGATTTTCAGCCAATCTCAAAAATAAGGAACTGAATTTTTACTAAAATATTAAAACAACACTGAGAACTAAAAACGTAAATCTCCTCAGATTTCTTAACAATACGTAAACTTTAACCGACATTGACGAAATTGTTATTCCCAAACTTTTAAAAAGAAAATTAAAATTTAATTATAGACCTTGGAAGACACGAAGCTGATGGAACGACGAATATTTAAATTTTTAAGACAATAGCCAAACCAGTTACCTTCGTATATTTAAGAAACATAACTGGACTGGTTTTTCGTTAAAAAATTAAATAATGTCATGCTAAATTAACCATTGAAAAAATTAATGTTTATTAGATATGCATAAGCACGTGACGCAGTGTAATCGACAGTGAAGGGGAAAATTACATAAAAAAAATAAAAGTTTAAATCATTTACGTCAGAGGCAGGTCCCCTCATTTGAATAATCTCCGTCAAGAGTATAAGAGTATTTACATTTTGGGATATAAGACATTCATTTTGTTCTCACCTGTAGGATTTTTACCAAATTTTAACCATTTTATTTAGTTTCATAAATTTTTGAAAAAAAAACCAAAAGAAGATATTCTTCATATTTCGGAATCTTATATTTTTTAATATTTATACGTACAGCTTTATCATGATCAAAACTGAATTACTTTCTATAGATATGCATATCTTTTACTAGTTTTTTCCAAAGTGTAACGAGGAAATACTACAGAATGAAATGTTTAATCATTAATTTTCTTTTAATGTCCATGCAGTATATTTTTTTTGTTTATTTATTTTTCAATTTTCACGGGATAACCACTACATTTAGAATATTGTAAGGTTACGACAGATGAAAATTACTTAATGACATATCCAATTTTCTCAATCAAATTTCAATGGGATTTGAATTCTGATAAGGTGGCGACCTCATCATACTTTTTCAAAAGACTTTCTGTCTTAGTTTCTACAGAATAATAGTGTATCACCAATTAAACAAAAATCAAATGACACGGCGTTTTCCATGAAACTACACATTTTATTATTATACCTTTACTTTTTAATATACCTGCTACATAAATCGTTTGACCGTTGTCATTACGCAGGCTGGCAATATATTTTTTTCAGTATTTAGTAGAATGTTTAATTGGATTAAAATTATATTGTTTAAATCCAATTAACATAAATGTACGTTTGCCCAAAGAACTTATAAAAAATATTTTTTTGACAAATCACGACAGTTTAAAGAAATATATCTCAAACTGCAACGCATGTGATATATCGTCAACTTATCTCATATATTGACATGTTGTTCTTATTTACATTTTTACCATGAAAAGCAATGGATTGACACATTTCATTTCGTTTTATTTGGTTTTTTCAAACTGACTTGAGGTTTTTTCTCAAAGCAACCAATGATATAATATACACAAATCTTGGATATATTAATCTGAACTATACCGCAGATTCTCCTTGAAAATAATCGAGCATTTTCCGTCAGAGATATTGTGAATAGCTCTATTTTAAAATATGTTTAAACACACACACACATATATATATATATATATATATATATATATATATATATATATATATATATATATAATATTTACTCTGTTATATAAATTTATTACTGAATATATAAAATAATCGACCAAACATCGCGCAGCTGCCAAAAATTTAAAAATAATTATTTTGAAAAATTTTGTTTCTATTATTTTGGATAAAGTTCTATTTCAATTAATTTAATTACTTTTAAATAAATATTTCTGTACATTGTAATACTCTTGTATCTTATTTTTCAGTTGCAAAAGTCCATCGTTGTATCGAGTTTCTACAACTAACGACTTAATTTTCCTAATAATTAAATTCAAAATATTTATTGGTTAAATATAATTTGTGAGCAATAATTTAATAGAAGAGCAAAGCCTTGAAATAAATCATCAAGAAAACGTCGTAGAAATTGACAAGTCACCCAGTGAAATTAATATATAAATCTTGGACTATCAAAACAACATATATCTTTCTATTCCACACACTCGATTTGCTCATGCACATATTTGGGTAATTTCGCCTTGCGCATAATTTTTACATATATTGTTATCAATTTTATATAATTTTTTAATTATAAATTTTATAAAAATTTAGAATTTCTATAACAAGGAATTATTTAAAAAACCATATTAAAAACCTTTAAGTAATTTTGACATAACGTTCTTTAAATAAATATTTAAAAAAAAATGACTTTATAAAATAGATTTATAAGACTTTTAACCAATTTTATTACAAAAGACTGAAGTATATACATGACTTAATTCTTTACTTCACCGCTCTTGCTTAGTGTTGTATATCCTATTTATACATCATGTAGATACACGAAAATATATGTCAAGTACGAGTAAAACTTATAGTATTTTTAACCGACTTAAAAACGAGAAGATTTTTGATACGACTCAACTTTTTTATATTACCTCATATCTCCTACATTTCTTATTTCTCCGGAATTTCTCAACCAATTTTAATAATTCTTTTCTTTTATTCTATAGAGTATACTCACAGTGTAGTTCCCTGAAAATTTGATTAAAATCTAATTATGAAACTTGAAGTTATACCATACAAATCCTCAAAATTTGTACAGGTGCCGTAATGTAGTTTCGAAGATAAAGGTTCAACAAATTTGCATGACTTTTTTCATTTGGGAAGGTATACTTCCAGTATGGTCCATGAAAATTTCGTTAAAATATGATCATGAGAATTCCAGATATAGTATGGAATTCCTCAACAATGAACAGTACAGATGCCATGATTGAGTTTTGATTATGTAGGTCTACTAATAACCTAATAAGGCGCGACTAAGTGTGATATAAATTTACTCCTCTACAAAATCAGGATACAATGATAAGCAAGAAAGGGGTGACAGGAATTTTTCAGTGATGAGAAGAAAATTCATCGAGGTTGGGCTCGTCTGACTTGTCATGACATATCAAGAAAGTGATAGTCATTAAACTTTAGGTTGCAACACCTTAGTCCTAATGCTGCAGGAGTACTACCTACCTAAACCAATAAACTTGAGGTTCTGCTGTTTTTAAATTAGTATTGTATATCTCAAGAAAAACTCTGCCATTTAACTTGGGTTCCAACTCTTCAATCTTGAAGCTATGGGGGTATTATCTGCATAAATAGTGAGACTCGAAGATTTGCAGTTTCTAAATTAGAATTTTGGATCTCAAGCAGAGTTTTTGTCATTGAACTTCGCGTTTGAACTCCTCAGATCTGTTGATTTAGAGGTATTGCCTACTTAAACCATGAGATTTGAGATTCTGCTGTTTTAACTAGTGTTGTGGGTTTCAAGCAGAGAATCTGCCACTTGATTCCGACTTGCAAATCCTCAGTCTTGATGCTGCGGAGATACTGTTGGTTTAAATCGTAAGTCTTGACGATCAACTGTTTTATATTAGAATTTTGATTCTGAAGCAGAATCTTTGATATTTAATTGCGGATTTCAAATCACCTGTATTGATACTGCAGAGATACTTCCTATCTAAGCCAAGAGACTAGAGTATCTGCTGTTTTTAAATTAGTAATTTGAATCTCAAGCGGAGTATCTACCAATAAACTCCAATAAATCCTCAGACTTAACGCTGTGAGGATACTTTCTGCATAAGCCTGCATATGTACGGTAACATTGAGGATACTTTCTGCATAAGCCTGCATGGTACGATACCATTGAGGACCTGTTGTTTTATGAGTCTCAAGCATTTGTGAGTTTGTGAGTCTCAAGCAGAGACTCTGACAATAGATTGCAGGTTCCTACTACTCAGTCCACATGCCATGGAGACTGAGGAGTGCGAACGTCGTCGAAAGTGGTTTACACTACACCATAGATGGAACTCTATGGAATTGGTTTTGCCTATGCCTTATGAAAAATGATTAAAAACGTAGATTTTTTCTAAAAAAAATTAGGTACTGATAAAACAGTAAAGTAATTATATAATGCCTGCCTATATTATGAGAATTCATAACATACTGCTTTTAAATTAGTATGGTGAGTCTAAAGCAGAGACTGTCATTTGATTCCGGATTCCAATTTTTCAGCTTGATGATGCAGCGGTGCGGCCGGTTTTATGTATATTAAGTCATATCTGCGATATTAATATACCAATTTAGATGATTCTTTTTTAATTTAACGGTTCCAGTGTATTATCATAAAAAATTGGTTAAAATACGGCCATGGAAATTAAAGGTATGCCATAGAATTCGTCCACAACTTGCAGTAAATAAGTTTGAATGATATAGGTCTAATGATAATCTAATAATAATGTATTTAAAATTTTAATACTACTAAGGGTGGCATAAATAGGCCTTTATCAAAATCAGAATACAATGCTAAAGCAGAGTAGTAGTGATAGGAACTTTCCACTTACGAAGATTAAACTCACAGAGTGTGGACTTGTTTAATTTGGGTTGATGTAAGCAAGAAAATAAGAAAGTAAATAAATAAGTGTATACACTTAACACATTCATTTGTACTTATATAAAGTAATGAAGCCACTAAGGCACTAACTGGTAGTAGATACGTAAGTAAGTAGGTAGTTACAGGTGTTAACAAATGCACGAATTGACTAAACATATACAAAGACATATAGCAATTAGAATAACAGTAGGCTGATATAGGATTTGTAAAGGTATATAAAGACTTGAAACCCTAAATATGGTGAAGCCAAAAGATAAAATGGCCGTATGTATATTTGTGTATATGTATACACATGCATGTATATAGGTAGGTACATTTACAGGAATATATTTACGATCATTAAATGTTATAAACGTCTATTTAAATTTCTATAAATGAGATACTGTTTATATTGAATTCGTCGTAATTTCGTGAGACTCACGGTGACATAGAATATCATAGACATTAAAGGTAGAAAAATAAAATAACAACAAAAAATTAAATCGACTTTAAATAACTACCGAATATTCTTATTTGGTAGTTATTTAAAGTCGTAGTATTAAGTAGTTTATCGCATTGAAAATTATAAAGTAACGAAAATACAAGTACTCAATTGGTCCTTTCGCAGTACAAAATCATTTACGAAAATAAGAAAAATTGTAATATGCTGCTACTGCTAGAGGTTTTTGTTGTTGTATATCTTTTAAGAGTTTTTCATTGTACATCTTGGAAGAGATAATACCTAAATTTTTTGTAAATGTTTCTCTTTACTTATTTAGATATTTTTGAGACCAATATAACTCGCTTTTCCAAATTTCACCCCACATTAAATAGGAAATTTTAAAACTTTTATAAGTATTTAATAACTGAAATTTCTAAATGAATATTTTTTATTATTACCTATTTATACATATGCTGATTAATGTACTTTATTACTATGCCAAATTTTAAGTTCCTAAGTTAAGCAGTTTCTGAAAAAATGTTTATGACAGAAGGACAGTCAATTTAAGGACTGTGTAATGGTTCCGTTTTTTCTTTTGATCCCTGAAAATTAAATGTTTTCGACAGCAGATATGTAAAAATGTTGTTAAAAACTTCTTTGTGCAAAGTGCTTGTTTCTGTAGTACTTTCCTCGTAAATTCCACTGCGTAATTACTCGACAATCAAGAATGCTCATAAATAAATCATGAGACTAATCTTAGTAGACAATGTTTTGTTTTGACCGAATGTTTTTATTCACAGTTATGTAGACTAAATAAAAATTCACCCCCTTTTACTGTATACTTTTAGTTTTTCACTTTTAATATTCGGTTAATGTGTCGTTTAAGTATGTAAGTATAATACGAAACGTATGATCGCATTATTTTCTTTCTAAGTGAAAATGAAGGAATGCGAGACAGCGCCATTTTTTTAATTTTAAAAATTTTTTCAAATACCTTCAGGAAGATAAATTTTGCCACCAATCTATCACTGCCTTTTGCCACCAATCTAAACGAAATCCAGTTATGGAAAAGTAATGACAATTTTTTTAAGTTTTCATTCAATTATTATCAAATATTGAATATTTTCTTCCTCATATTTCCATAAACGGTTAAACTTATTAAACTGTACTTATTTAATCACAATCGGTGGACCATAAGGGAAAATCGAGTGGAAACTAATTAAGAAACAATGTCAAAGCGCATTTCTCTTTATGAATGCAAAAGCGGAAAGGGATATAAATCAGCATAGTACCGCTTAATTAACTCAACGATAAATCTTTAAATTTGCATATTAGTGACGGCTGGCGGGCGCGCTTAGAAATCAGTGTGGCTGTTTGAATCGGCCGCCTTTATAGTATTGAAACTTAAGCTTCTTTCATTTCTGCTGTAAACTCGGGAATATAGTCGAACATATTAAATTCAGTATTATCAGTGGCTAGTTATAAGCCGTTTTTCGGAGGCCCCTCTTATATTACATCGAAAATCTTCGCTCTCAGACTGGTTTATTGTTATTTTTGAAGGAGGATGTTCTCAATTTGTCACAATCTTTTTTTTATGTATGATCAGCGATAATTCTTTACCAAGTGGACCGATTTGGATGATACTTTTTTTTTGTTTGAAACAAGGTACTTTAGATATGGTCCCATATAAATTTGATGATGACGGAGTCCGTAACTGAATGATGGAACTCCTCAATTCAGGCAGTAAACCAACTATGATTCAAAATATTTGCTACAGGTAGTTGTTACTCTGCAACATAACTACACTACTAACCAAGTGCCCTCACTTGGATAAGGTTTTGGAGATGAATAATGGAACTGCTTATCTGATGTTAGTAAATCAACTGTGATTAAAGATATTTATTATTTGTAGTTGTTACTGTGCTAAATAACTAAACCGTTAACCAAGTCAGGATCTGTTGAAGAGTTCTGAAGAGGAACAATGAAACTCCTTAACGGATGGTAACAAATTAAATGTGATTTAAGATATTTGTTACGGGTAGTTGTTACTTTGCAAAATAACTACTTCATCGACCATGTAAGAGTGTGATGATGAGTTGGGAGATGAAAAGGTGTATCTCCTTATCGTCTGGTAGTAAATCACTCGAAATTCAAAATATTTACCACTGATAGGTTTTAATTTGCAAAATAACTGCACCATCGATCAGGTCAGAGTGTGATGATGAGTTCTGAATATGAATAATGCAACTCCTTAACGGATGGTAGTAAATAAATCGCGATTCTATATATTTGCTACTAGTTAGTTGTTACTTTTGTTATTATTTTGCAAAATATGATATCGAACTTAGGATATGGAGAACAGAATTCCTCAACGGCTAACAGATAACTACAGACAGCTACTACTTCCGCTTCATTTCTGTGTGTTGTTTATAATATAAAAATATTCATTTATAATTTTATTCAATTTTAGGAAAAAATGTTTTGTTCGAATTTAAAAACAAATAAGTTACATTTTTTAAAACTTAAAAATATAAAATATAAATATTCAAAACAAGTTTTTAGTTATTACGAATAAGTTCTATGAAAACTATATCATTCCCCATGACCGTCCTGAATCCAAAGGTTTTACTTTGGTAAAGCCATTGTGGTAATGTGGCAATGCCATTTTGAGAAAGTTTTTTGTAAACTAAAGCGAAGATATTTATATATTTCAGATATCACGCATTATTCATTCGACAGAAATTAGATACCTAATTTTGAATAAGTAATTTGCAAATATGTTATTTTTGGTTAATATGATCCAAAAATATGCTAATCAAAATTATTTTTCTGCCCTTCAGCTCTTTAATAGTGCGATATAAAAATGTATATGTGTACACATATGCTATGTTAGGAATAAAAGTACGTCATGCCAAAGTTCTATTAAAACCATTTAGTTATTTGTTGCGCAAAGAGAATCTAAACAAACAAATATGCAGAGAAATAGATAAACCAAAATTTTAAAAATGCATCAATTTACGAAGTTTGTCAGTCAATTAGTTAAAAAACTGCTATTACCGTAAAAATGTGTTTCGATCACATCCTGCGTTTATAACCTTTTCGGTTCTTTCTATAGTTGTGTATTTCAACCAGTTTATTACAATTTGAAAGTGAAATAAGTGCAAGATACATAATTTGTAAATATGTCTTTGATACGAACGAATTCAGAAATTAAATAAATTGTTGACATATCGTAAGAGTAGAAATGAACTGTTTGGGAATCACTGGTAAAACGAGCAACTAAGTACATTAAGAACATCGACTAGCTTGTTCAGACACTCACTCCAGTTTCTATACAGTATGTAACTTGTTTATTTCCGTCTCTTGTGTCCACAACTGTAGTCAACTAACTTTCAGTCCACTTCAAGCTTTTATTGAAGGTATTTATAGGGAAAGTTTGAACTATGGGAGAGAACTGTAAGAATTTTTTAAATGATGTATTTTTATTGAAAATTTTGTTTGCATATTTTTATAGTTTGAACTTTTCAGATATAAGAAAACCGGTATAACAAAAATATTTATTTACATTTTTTATGATTTGAAATTTCCAGGAGAAATTTCCAAAATCGTGTATTTCTCAAAAATTTATAGATATAAAATCATCGCTATAGTTTTCGGATAAACGTCGGATTAACTTTTAATAATGATGTTTTTTTTTAATAATGTGGGAGCATTTTTGTTGACATTTTCAGCAATATATCTAGAATTATCTTAAATAAAGTCTGAACAATAATTTAATTAAAAGTCAAAATATTAAAATATAAATATGGCTTATAAAATTAATTTTTTTTGACAAAATAAATAAATTTGTCTATTTAAGTAATAGCACCAGGTTGACCAAAAAACTATTGTAAAATTTTATTAATAAGTAATTAAGAATGGTGAGGGATAATAACAATAAAAATCGGACATTATAAAAATGTTTAGTCATAGTTAAAATTGAAAAGTTAAATTAGCTTAATTGTCTAAAATGATAATTATATTTAAAATTGTTTTCTTATTATATCAACAGTTAATTTCTAAACTTTTATCTCTAAGGAAATCAACTTCACCATCTATCACATATGCGTACAACTATTAATATTTATGAGGGCATTTTAGATTATTACAAACTATCGCAAGTAAATTACTTACACATCACTGAGAACTTCATTAAAATGCTTCAGCCGTTAACAAGTTTTACGAGACTAAAGTGACTTTGCGGGGACTTTACTATGTAATTTGCATTAACAACTAAATTTACTTCACAAGCTTTTATATGCCATTTTCACTCTTAATTGCAGCTACAAAATATTATGTCATTAAATATAATTACTTGTTTTGTAGCAAATTTCATGTTTAGATTTAGTTAATATTGTTAGCGCAGCAGTTAATATTGTTAGCGCTAGCCAGGATATAGCTTGTTACAAGTATCCATACGCTAATTATTAATCAACAAATTGGGTCCGCGGCTTTAAGCGCTTGGATTTTGGTTTTCCTTATTCAAGCTTTTTTATAGATATAGGCATAAACCTCATGAAGCATTTAATAATGCTCCATTTTTTGCATTACGTAGGGATCTTGACAAGTTTTTCTAGACTTATTTCACAAAAATTTATTACTCACCTAACCTAACCTAACCTCAACCTAACCTAACCTAACCTAACCTAACTTATAGTAAAGCGAAGTTATACATATAAAAAATCTAGCAAATAAAAAAACCGCATGTACATGGATCCAGTAGTTCTTGAGTTATCTATACAAATAATACAACTTTCTTGAGTTATCTATACAAGTTATCTATACAAGTAATAAAGTATAGATATTTTTTATTTAGATATTACAGATAGAAAATAATGATTTGGTAAATATTAGATATCGGTACTTCCAACGCTATCTATAAGCGCTTTTGGTAAACTTTACCCTCATAGGTTTCTAAAGGAAAAAAACACAAAAGAATTCCTAATAAAGTTTCTTATTCCGAATTCCAAATGAATGTAGTCGCAGGCACGGCAAGTATATATACATATATATAAATATATATATATATATAGATATATATATATATATATATATATATATATATATATATAAATACAAGTAGGCAGACGGGTGGAAAAACTTATGTTTAAGGAGAATAACGATGTAACGAGTCCCTTAATTAATTATAATATCGATGACGAATTACATCACACCATTGATTCAATTGTTAATTTTCAATTGTTATATCAAGTGTACCCTCATTACATACATCATCATTTGATCAACAATTGAATCAACCCATAACTGAAAACTTCACCAATATTCACTTTAACATTGATTCACGTGAGGATGTCGCAAACTTAGTCGGTAGTAGACATATAATTATCTTTTTTTATCCCTGTGTTAAAATAACATCATTTCCAAGTTGATTATCCTGATTAAGGGGCATAATACAAATATTAGACTTGAAATATCATAGGAACCAAGACAACAAAGTTTAGCAGCGACTTATTGATTGAAAAAATTATGTCAATTATTCATTATTTCACAATGGAATAAGATACAATTTATCGTTAGATATGTAATATCTAACTATTTCTTTATTCTAAACGTCATGTTTTCTTTCCTCTTGTGATGTACCTCGATAAAACGAAATGAGTAATTTCTTAAAACATGGTACACACTGCCAAATTCCAAACCGCTCTACCGGGCATAGAGGCACTGACAAAAACAAAGCTAATGTCAAACCCTAGTCGGAAAGATGAAAGACTTACATTGTTTATATTACAGAAAAATAATTAATGAGAAGAGTACACAAGTGTCAAATATATTGTATTTCATTTAGCTTAAAATCCACATTGGCTTTGTAGAGCAAATTCGAAGCGTTATGTAGTTGACTTTCCGAAGAAAAAACTACATCTTTTTAAATAAATAAGGAGCGCTATCTCCTAATGTAAATTTCTGAAGGAATTAAATTAGGAGAAAACGTAAATATTGGTTGAATTAAAAGGAAGAATATCGCTTTTAAATGCATTAAATCAGGGAGTCATTCACACATAATCGTTAATTAAAATGAAATGGTGCTATATGAAAATGCCATAGGTTATATAAGCCTACAAGTTGCAATAAATTTAGTACGTTTTTCTTTTTTGTAATAAGTGACGGAAAAACATTTGTCGACATTTTATATGTTATTTTCAATTATGTATCATATGTACATTGTAATTTTAGAATACATTTTGATAGAATTTTTTATTCTTTGAACTGCTGCCATTATGAAGTATTGCTCCAATTTTATCCATCTACGACTTTAACCTTGATTTTGACGCATACTATTTTCATGAATCGTAACAATTTCTTATTTCTAGACCACCAGTAGTGAAATCACCTCAACATCCATGAGTCGAGATTACCACAATAGACGTATTTCTAAATTTGCCTAAGGTATCTATAAATAAATTCAAATCGTGATTTATCCCTCAACATAATTTCCTCGTTCGAAAAATATGTCCTGTAGTTGTGATAAGAGTAGCAATCATCCAAAAGTATTAGCATGCCACGCAAGTAAAACGGTTTTGCTCGTGTATATTTCATACCAGCATTACTAGCATTTTATACAAGCAAAGTAAAATAGCTCGTGTATTACTCTAGTTGTAGAGTTATCTGGTAAGAAACAATCAAAAAATATTTACACATTTATTCCGTTAACTTTAGTTCAGCTTACATGTTTACTTCTAAAGTATTTCAGAAATACTAAAACTAAAATGAAATCTTATATACGAAGACTACGTGCTTACGTATTCCTTAAGTTGGCGTAACCGGTAGGCAGAAGGCGGCTTCCGCAATAGGAAAAATTTATTCACGTAAACGTGGCAGCTATCTTAACTTGCAATCGGCGTAACCCGAGAGCAAATTAAATTAGAACTAATCAATAAACAATGTTAAACTGGGGTGTATGGTTTTATAAAGGGAGAGGGATATAAATCAGCATGATATCGTTTAATAATCTCATCGATAAATCTTTAATTTTCATATTAGTCGTTATGAGCAAGCACCGCCTTAAAGCCGATGCAGTGGTTGAGCGGATGGCTAATTACAAACGCTAAAATTGACACTTAAATTTGCTGTAAACTCGAAAGTGTAGGTAGTGAAAATGACAGAACTCCGTCTTATCTACATCGTTAATAAAAAGTTATATTAAATTATGTTAACCGTTTTCATTGTTCAACTTGTTTATTTGCCTTATTGGCGGAAAGTGAATAAATTACATATTGCCTACTAGGTGTTTCATAAAATATGTCCTTAAAATATAGGATGCGAGTAGATATTTATTTTAATATTAGTAATTTTAAAAATAATTTTGCTTCTTTCGTTAATTTGTTTATTATTTATTTGTTTTCAAAAATTTGTAATTAAAACTGCAATCGCAGTTTTGCAATTTTTTGCCTTTTATGAGGAATATTTCTTTGATTGTTTCGTTTTCAGTATATTTATGTTTGTAAATGGCGATTAAAAAGAAATCAATCGATAAACAAAGCCCAACATAAATATTAAAGAATAAACATATTATGTATATATATTGTTTTTGTATTTACTTATCTATATCAAAAAATTAACAAAAAATTTAGAGTTAATTACGATTAACTATCTTGTTATAAATATAAAAAAAATAAATATCCAACTGTTTCCCTTACTAGTGATTTTTCCTCATTGAAAATCTTTTTTACATTTGTGTTCTTTTAATATAATGTTCTGCAAACGAATTTAATATTTATTCCTAAAATTCCTTTAATAGTACAAAAATACGAAATGTTTAATTTAAAACAAATTTGCAGATATTGAAAGTAATTTATCGTCATAAATATTTTATTAATATATATTTCGAGATTATACTACGACTATGAGGATGTATTATAATTAAAAAGCGCTCAATTAAAAAAAAATCTAATACTGTGTAAATTTTTTTTAACGATTTTAAGTTTTTTTTCAGATCTCTATAATACAAATATATTGATGAATATATAGCTTAAGGCAAAATATTCTTCGTGTTAAGTCGTTACGAATAATGATAAAGTAATTTTAAAGTTAACGTATTATTAGCTATTTAATTCCATGTTTCCTTTTTTTATAGAGAAGCATTTACATATTCTTTTAAAATAATTTATATTTACACAAAAAGTGGTTTTCTATTTTAGGTAAAAAGTCCAAATTTATATATTTAACATCCGCATTAAAGTTAAAAATTTATGACTGGGCCACGAAGGCAGACAGATAAGATAATCCCAATTCAATCCATTTATTCTGTTATATCGCTATAATTTATATAACCCATGGGATTCATTTTTACCTTTTTGTGGCAAAAATCCCTAAAAAGTTATATTTTATTCAGGAAACAGTAAATGTCGTTCATTGGTCTCTACCGTTCTATATATATTGTTGGTATGGGCACTGCCTATAGGCTGCAAATGTTAAAAAATTCTCGGCATTTTTTTATTCTCTTCCCACTGTAACGGATCAGGTTTTACCCTTTAAAGGTACGAGACCTTATAAATAATATTTAATTTAGAAAACATTGACTGATGACCTTTGACTTGCGCGACGCATAAAGTATTGTATATGTAGAAAAATACTCTGTAGGTGGTAGTTGTTAATGAATTCAGTGGATATTTTTATTCATTTCGATTTTTGTTATAAAAGTCGTTCGAAAAGTTGCCAGTTGGACGAAAAAATACAAGATTTTTATGATGGTTTTTATTTTTCATGTTCAGATCCGTTGAGCTTTTAACTAAGTTTTATTTACAATATAACATTATTTGACTTTGCCAAATAAGTGTCTCCAAATAAATATTCGACTTTGACAAATTGTTTCGATTGTGATCAAGTCACTTAAAGTGAATAATCTCCAATCATCTAAAGAAAAAGTCAATGATCTAAAACCAAATTCAATAAATGAGCGCATATAGGCACCATGATTTTGTTTATTGCATAAACATGAAGTTTTTTCATCAAACAAACTCAAAGGCCTCTCTCTATAAACATCGAGGAAACTCAGTGAAATCAAATAAATATCGGTCAGTGTGCAGTCTTCATAGCGTTGTCTTAGAAATATTTGTCCATGGAATATTTACTTCAATTTTTAAAATTAATGCCTATAAACTTTATCTAAATGCTCTTCACTCTGCTTTTATAAATTCAATAGCTTTATTCGACTACGTCAAAGAAATATTTATCACCGTTATCTAATTTGACAATGAGCAATGTATTGAAATATTTTTACAAATGCGTACACAAAAACGAATAAAATGATCAGATCATGTCATATTTTGTTGTATAAACAGATAATATCTTAATGGATCCTTATATCATGAAAAAAATGAATTTTCAGTGCATTAATACCAATTATTAATACAAAATATCTATTTATTAATAACATCACGTTTTAAAGGATATCAGGAATTAAATGAAATGTTCATTCTTCAATATTCATATTAAGGAATGAATATTTAACAGTCATAAATGAACTACGCTGACCGCTTCGACTACGAGAATAGTTTTATTGCAAATAACCTTTACCAAATAACATATTTTTTTCTCCTCCATAGGGAAGTCTAAAAACTGACTTTTAATATGTACGGGGACTATTAACATGTCATTAAATTATTTCAAAGAATAGATGATATAACAAATAACTTTATAACATTTAAATATTATTACTTAGCGGTACGAGTATATAGTGCAAGATAATGCGGTCTCATATTCATAAGTAAATAAATTTAGGATATTTGTATGAACAATACTCGCTACTTCATCTTGTTTCGAAAGATATTATGGCCGGATATGTTTCGTTTTATTAATTTTGCTGTGCGTTCAATTTTCCATTAAAATCTAATTAAAACTTTACCTATTAGCATTTAATTTTTAAATAATGCAATGAACACATCCATATTTAAAATATTACGCCTTATTATTATTTTTAATTTTAAATAGAAGCAAAAATAAACATGATAAAATTTATTTTAACCATTTCATGATTTAATTAAATGTCAGTAAACATAAGCGTATTGTGTTCCTGAACTGGGCAGATAAATAAACTATTTGAATATTAAAACTTAATGGACATTTCAATGTACAACTTTAAATTTGGTGCATATTTCTTGCAGTATTTTAAAACATTGCTATCAATATTTTAAAACACTTCAAAAATGATTACGCTAGATATTGCAATATTAAATACTATAAACATGATTACACTAAATACTTTAAAGATTGTATACACTGGATCACTTCTGACACCGATGTGAATAGTTTCGAAAAGTCTATATTATTATTATAAATAAAAGTATCTAAAACTTTAACATTCTTCCAAAGAAAAAATATAAAAATAAGCTTAATTTTATATTTATTAAAGAAATTAAAAACTTTTTCACTAAACGACTTCTCAAACACATCAACGCCTAGGTTAATCGAATTACTATAGAACCCATCAATCGTTGCCTGTATTGCATATAATCTCGATATAGAATTGTTAACAATGTACATTCTCACTCAAATAATAACAACTTTTTATGTCAATTAACAACACTTATTATGTATATTTCAAATGAATAACTATGCCAGATTTCCTTTATTTCAATATCAATCCAAAAATGTGTCACAAAAAGTCGTTTATATTATGTGACATATTTTTAACTTTAATATCATCATTCCTTACATCTACTTTGTTAAAATATTAAACATATATGTAAATATATATAAATATATATATATATATATATATATATATATATATATATATATATATATATATACATATATATATACAAACACACAAGCGAAAGTATATTATATCATCCTCGACTCCGCGGCTATCAGTATTTATTGACGTTTGTCACTCGTCATTGTGCTAACTAAACTCATCTGTCACTGTCTCGAACACAATACTCACACGCACAAAGCATTGTTTATTAAATGGAACAGTAGATTTGTTACCAGTTCGTACCCATGGTATTAACTCGATGACAATGAAATTAAATACATCAACATTTTGGCTTTCATTTATCATTTATTAATGAAATCGTAGTTCCTATTTACTCACTTTCAGTAAATTACAAATGTAACCTTTGTAAAATACGCAGTAAGTAATATATAAACAGTATCGAATTATATATATGTGTGTACACACATATATATATATATATATATATATATATATATATATATATATATATATATATATTAATTTACTAGTTTTATTACAAAAATACTAATTTTATTTCGTTTTAATGTCTTAGGAATTACGCCACATAGATGCTAAACCAGAGTCGGAGCATTCTACAAATAGTTCAGTTAATAGTAAGAGTAAATATTACTTCCCTAAAACTGAAATTCGTGATTTTAAACTTATTTATTGATATTAATAAATAGAAGTGTGTACACATATTTTCATAATCTCTAGCTGATATAGGATTAATTAAGCTACAATTTTATATATTGAATATATTTGGCGTTAATTTTGTAGAAATTCATTATTCACAATTAAATGAAACTACGTGCTGTAGTATTACTTCTACTTTCTTCAAGTTCTTTACCACGACCTAGGTTTCGTTGTATTACAACATCTTCAGGTGGGATATTAGCAAAGATCTTTGCTATTAGCAAAGATCTCTCAGGTGGGATATTAGAAAAGATCTTTGCTAATATCTCACCTGAAGATGTTGTAATACAACGAAACCTAGGTCGTGGTAAAGAAATTAAAGAAAGTAGAAATAATACTACATCACGTAGTTTCATTTAATTGTGTACAATTTTATATATTATATTATAAAGCAACAAAATGTGTGATGTTTCATCATTCAAATGCTTTGTTTTGAAAATATTTAAGTGACCTACTAAACTAGTGATCGCCCAGTGATCGAAATTCGACCGTAATTCATTATTTTTTTAAGTTTTGAGAGTTATTGAGGTTTTTTTATCAAAGATTATATCTCTATAATCATTACATATAAAGAAACACGTAATAAAATTACTGAAATTCCGAACTGAAATTACTAAACAGGATTTTATTTAAATAATAAAATGTACTTACCTACTAAGTTTGTTGAGTCAATTCAGATTGCTGCTACAAAATTTTCCTTTTACAACAGGTGTACATTAAGCAAGCTGTATTTTTCTAAACAAAAAATAAACGCTTTTTTACCTTGACACACTACACAAACTATTGAAAAATGACATTTGAAAATACACAAAATTCACAATTTAAAACTCCTTTAGTCAATCTTAAATTTTAAAATTCTTTGATCTCTACTCTGTGTGACTTTGACAGTATAAGCGTAAACAATGAATCTTTTATTGTTGAAAGTAAGCAATGAATATTTTAATGAATTTGTAATATAGAATTTAATGAATTTTTAACAAATATTATATTTTAACAAATATTTTAATTTGAAATATTTTAATTGAATTTTTAACATATCCATATAAACTTTAACTCCTCCATATAAACTTTAACTATGCCATATCTAACATTTTCTCTTCACATATTAATATATGGATTAGCGTTCCGAATTCAAATGTCATTTAAAACATCATTGACTCACAAGAAAATGGAAATTAAAAAATAAAAATTATCTCTAAACCTTCCTTCAAATAAAAGGGTAAAAAAATAAAATAACAATGACCATACGGCAATGTGCTAATAAAATGAATATACAATAAATTATATCAATCCAAGACTGTTCGAACGCAGTTTAATGTAAACATTCACGCTAAGTTGATGTTAACTGTGATGAAAAATACTATTACATTTTTGAAAAGTTTAATGGAAATAATACGTACTATTGAATGTTTATATATGCCTAAATCTGTAAGAAATCCATATAATGCTAATTCTACTTGTAATGAAGCGGTTATTTTTTCAGAAAAATTTTCTAATTCTCATCATTTTGATATAGGATTAATTAAAGAATTAACTAAGCTAAAGCAGTGACAAACTTATAAAATTAGTGTGTAGTTAGTTACTTTTTTTCTAATATTTAAAGTATTTGTCCCATAACCACCACATTTTGAAATAATAAATTGTTCACTTATAATAGTCAGTCATTACGCTACTTAACTGAATCAAACAAGTACAAACTTTTAATTCTGGTTTTTGTAACTGATACAGTTTTAAAGTATTTTCGTAACAATAAGAGTTAAAATGGAAAATAGGAGTCGAAAGCTTGTTTGATTGTGGAAAAAAATTATTCTATAATTTTTATTGACCATAATTTTACACTGGTGCATACCAGTGTAAAATTATGGTCACCAATTTTGAAATATCATTCTTGATAATATTCCAATTTTCATAATTTACATGTTCTGACAGACCTTAATACGACTTTCAAAGTAAATAATATAATTTCTCTTACAACTAACTTTACTAATAACTCACTTACAATTACAGCTATAAAGCATAATATAAGAATCATAAAGTAAATAATCTCGCTCGTTATCGCTTTAATTAAAATTAAACGTGTCTCCAGACATTATTTTATTTCCTCATACATCATAATTATTATTTAATAACCGCACCACTTCTGCATAAAAGTTACCTCGTTTATATCAAAATTTATTTACTATTAAATCTTTTTAAAGGTTAAATTCAAACCCTTTAGTTTAAACGTGACATAATAAAACCGAAGGACACTATCGACGTTCCATGTCAAGTTGAAAACTGTCGTTACCGGTGCTAATATGAATTTATTTTGGGGAGTATTTTAATATAAGGGATGGTTGTTGATCATTCGCGGCATAGAAGTTTTAGAGTAGAGGCGGATGGCGCGCTAAACCTTTAGAAATAAAGGTCACTCTCATTGAAAGAGTTTCTTGTAAACGCACATTTTTTTATTATGCGAATAGAGCGATAATAGTCAATTTAACATATTGCATATGAGTTTTTTCTCCTTTAATTGTCTTTAACTCACTCAATTAGTAAGGTCGTCACCGTGGTGCTTTGGACTAATCACAAAGCATACTGCCTTTGACTGCGCGGAGTCCGCGGGGCTCGGGTTCGATTCCCGGCCGCTCGTCGAATGGGCCTGGACTGATATTCTGGTTAGCTGTAAGAGATTGTTCTCGTAGCAATAAGTCCGCCAAATGAATCAATTTCATACATTAAAGTACACAAACAATAAATAATTAGGTAGATATCATAGAGATATATATTGAACTCTCATATATAAAGTAACACATTCGCGGGTGAGCTCTTAAAGTGTTTATTTACTTCACAAGCGTATGAGAACATTTATAATTGTTTGTTTTAAAGACTAAATAAATCTTAGTATTATGTAGTACTCGTAACTCCTCTATTTAGTATACTTAACTCCCTTATTATATTTAGTATCAAATTAACTGTAACGTTTATTTAATTCTTTATTTTTAAATTTTTTCTACTAAATCAAATTAACCACAGATATTATATTAAGTTCAAAAATTATTTATAACTCACAAAATAAGAATTTGTTAAGTGTATGGGACATATAACATAATTTTATAAAGAAATATATCATACGATTCTCCATCGGCACTACTATCGTCATTGAAATATTTACTACTACAACGAAACTCTTGTAAATAAAAATTAGGTCGTACTGAATCTCTTAAGGAAATGTATATAAACAAGATTCTTGATGTTATCAATTATTTAAAAAATAATTTTAACTTTAATTAAAACTAGACTACTAATTAGTTTGCTATATAGTACTTTAAAAGTACAAAGTACAAAGTCCAAGATACTTACAAAACTAACCTTTATCAAAATATTTTATTTCTGTTGAAATTTAAGTAAAAAAAATTTACTTCTGATATTATGATTCGTACATCCATAATTATCAAAAAAGTTGACATACATTAACTATACTAAAAATGGCCAACATAACTATTCCGTTGCTCGATTGCAAGGTTATGTAACAGATCATCGACAATGTTGAAAATACATTACAATTTCGGGAAAATTTTAATTACGAAGGAGGAATAATTAATTTTTCCGAATTCACATTTTTATTTCATGTAAAGAAATCAAGGATAAAGACATAAATTATAAAGTGTTTTTTGTGATTTGTTTTCTTAAATACTTTGAAAAATTAATATATCAGTGAATAAACAAATTGCATAAAGTTCAGTGTATTAAGAAACTAGGAACTACAAGGGTTCGAATGAATATTCTCTGAATTAAGTCAACACCACACATATCTGCATCAAGAAGGTTGTGCCGGGAAAACCGCTCTTTTCAATTCAAGGTTTTTTATCCTGTAAGATTAACTTAAAACCCTCATAGTTCTGTGATATTAAAATGTTAATATACATTAACTCTTGCCTACTGATTTGCTACACTAATTAAATTGTAATATTATATTATATCACCCCTCTTGATTGACCAATTTTACGGGCACGGTGTCTAATTTGCATTGCCTTCTTATAAATCTAATGTGGATACTCTAACTTATTAACGATTTAATTCCCCTATCTTTATTTTGCCTTCGTACTAATAACTAACATTATAAAACTTACCGTTTATAATCGTATCAATACATATATTTCTCTTTCAACCACTTACACACCAAATAATATATGAAGCAAGTTTACGAGATCTTGATTTCACCATTGTGTCACAGTTATTAACAATGTAATACGGTACGATATTGCGCTGTACATAAAATAAAAAAAGCGTACACTTCTATATAAATTTTGCTCATTTCTTTCCCTCACTTTCCGTATGATGATGGGTCAAGAAGTGAGGTTCTTCGTATAAAAACTCCGGAATCGTTCAGGCGTCAAGCGCGTTCGTAAATAAAATATGAGGCCTTAATAAATCCTCGAGGAAGATGTTTCATTTCGGGCGGATGTTTTTATACACGGCTGTGTGGATTTAATTTTAATTTATCCGTCTCTTCTTATTCAACGACAACAAATCGAAGGAAGTTTTCAATTAATCCGTATTGTATTTTTTTATTAATTCGGATATGCATTTTGAATAGAGGCGATATGAAATTTATGACTGGTCCATTTGCATTAAGATATATTAAAAACGATCGGAGTAGAACTCGCTCTACGTAGATATATATACTACTGTGTATATAATACATATTATTTCTTATAAACCATTTTTTTACAATGTAAATATATTGCCCATTATTCTTTCGAAGGTGTAAAAACATAGCTAGTATTTAAATAATATTTAGTTATGAAGTGAACTTGAAACCCAACATTATTTGAATACGGACTGTGTTTTACGCCTTTGAAAGATATATTAGGAATTATATTTGCGATGTGAAAAAAATAATGTAAGTATATATTTTCTAGTATATATTATGTATTTTTACATAGTAAATAAACATATTAAAATGCAAATTTAATTTAGCAATTCATTTAGGTCACTTGCATGGAATTTCTCTAAACTGTTTATAGACGCAACTACGTGTTATAAGTTGGTCGATTATTACTCGTAAACTAGTAGAGCCTAGTTAGCTGTAATAATTTTACTTTTAATTTACACATATGTACTACTATTATAAATATATTTCAGATATTAAATAATAGCGGTTTAACTGATGTGGCGAGGGGGAGTCACGTAACTCTAAATTTAACATTTCCTTAGCTTAATATTTAATTTCAAAGCTTAATATTTCCTTAATGAATCCTTGTGTCGAGAAAGTGTTCATAACACACCGTCCACATTTTTGAAAGATCTATCCAACGATACTCTATACAAAGGAGACGTGAAAAATTCGTCTCTGCTTTTTACATGTAGGGGACGTACTCAAAAAAACGTTTTCCTTAAAGTTTTGTTCCATAGCTTTGTATGCGTTATGAATATGTATGACCATAGCAAATTTCAGCATCACTGCATGAATAATCTGCGAGTAAAATGGCATATCATAGCCTATTAGTGCATAATGTATGAGCAAACGAATAGACAGACAGACGGACATGGCGAAACTATAGGAGTAATTGGATACGTAACTATAGAAAACACAACGCTAAATTTTGATCTTATGGATACAATTTTTCATGTTATGTAATCGGCAACTACATTGAATGACGACGAATCGGTAACTACATCGAATGAATGTATCAAAATGAAACATGAAATTTGTTTATTTTCATTTGTTATTTCACATAAAATTAAATTTTTTTTTTTCATATTACTAGATATTTGTAGAAAATTTATTCCTGAATGTGTTGTAAATTTATTCCGGAATTAACTTTTTCTATAAATACTGTCGTGTTTCGTTTGAATATTCATTTGACAAAGTGTATTTTGCAACGAAAATATATCGAAAGTTCCAGAATATGTTATTATGTAAAGTATAAATAAAAAAGTGTACCTTGTATTTATCTCCTGGGTCAGAGTTATTGACATTAAACTTTATTTTTATTAATTAATAACCATTAGTATCTGGTAGTGAGAAGTAATAAACTGAGTAGTCACTAGGGTCGAGTTTATTTTCATAAAAAATAATGGTAGACCACATACCAAAAGCTATATTCGTAAAAAATTACAAAATTCAGTATGGGTTCTGTTAGTAGATCCCCATTCACCCAACATTATGCCACCGGATTTTCAGTTCCCCAGAGTTCAAAGCCATCATGTATAGAATAAAAAATATCGACCATAAATATCGATACTTTGGAAAAGAGCTTGCTTTTTTTAAATCTAAGTCACTACATTTTTGTGCTGTTTTTATAATAGTTTTTTTTTGTAAGAATGATTTGGGATTAGAAACTGATTAGCTTACGTAATATATTGAAACAATCTTTAAAGTATCAATTTCTTTCTTTTCAGCTCAATTGAGTACGTTTCATAATTATCCTTTAAAGAACAGAATTTATCAAACAGAATTTATTCCAAAAACTTATTTTGATAGATTTTTTGATTATCATTCAAGTTAAAGATTCATAAGTTTAGAAATAAAGTAATATTTCTCATATAATCTTAGGGTTTTTGAATTAAGTTAAACGTTTGACGGTTATCAGCTCCAGTATCCATAAGTTAATCGGTAAGTAATATGTCTATATATATAAATTTTATCTATAGAAAAATTCTACATATAATTTTTTCTTTGTGTTGCAAATTACTATGAAATTTTGTTTTATAATACACAAATAAATTCCTTACATATAAATTAATATATGTTTACATAATATACGTTTTGGTAAAATGTACCTCTTGTTTAAAAATTGAAACGTTTCTGATGTCATAGTTGACAATAACACATAACCGCAGTAATTAAAACTGGTACCGTTAAGGTATTGTAACTGAATATTCCCTTTTAAAGTACATCGGCTGACAAAAACGGACAGACATGTGTATATACCTACTTTCTATGTTCTATGGGTACGTCGTTTGTTTAGCCTTATGTCGATTTTGAAATGCAATGGAAATTAAAATAAAATTTTATGCAGATGTTTATTTACTATGAATGTTTTGTTTAGGTTGAAAATTGCAGAACAAGTAGAAAAACAATATTTTTCGATGTGAATTGGGAGCACTTTTATACCGTTTCGAATCTTTACTCTACTAGGTCACTGTCGAAGATGATTAAGCGATAAATCTGTAAATCATATTTCCATTCACGAGTGCCTCTTACAATTTAACCGAATATTATCTAAGAATTTAAAAGGTATCAAATATTTATAATAATGCAAATGGTGTATGAAAATCCAAACTGTTGCAGGGAACAAGTCGACAGAAATTATTAATGTGTAGTTTCTACTTCACTAAAATTGGCAAATTAAGATTGAAAACCGAGAAAAACATTTATTACATCTGAAGGCGGTGGCATTAAAGCTTTGTTACTGATAATACACCCAAAATTTCAATATGGCTATATTTAGTAAAGCCTGGATTTAATATCGATGATCTTTTCTTTATAGTCTTAAGTTCATTACAAAATATAAAGATATATATATCTTAAGTTCATTATAAAATATAAAGGCCGTGAATATTAAAAAGTATACCATACTTTTTAATATTACATACATATGACAGCTGAATTACACGAGATATTTTATTAAATATATTTAAACTAAATATACGCAGAGGTGTGACTTGATAAAACCTCATTATAACTACTCCAAAGTATAAAGTAGGGCAGTATGACGTTAACTTCCCGAAAATAGGATAAGTATTTTCTTTCAAGTTGTACAAGATTGTTTTTCTCGTTTCTCATTTTTTAAAAATACCTTTCTTCCTTAATGTTAAACCGCATAGTCGTTCAGGCATCCGACGCATTGCTAAATAAAAATAAGGTTTGAATAAATCCTTGAGGAAAATGTTTTCTTTCGATTGGATATGTTTGTTTACCATCCATGTTAATTTATTGTTATCTTTTTGCTACCAGTTTAATGTAAGAGCAGAGCAAAAGGATTTATAAATTGAACTTTTATATCAGTATGGCGATTTTGAAAAATATGAATGGTACTTAGAAATAGGAAATAAATTTACTTAATGCTAAGAGATAAATATATATATATATAACTATATATATATATATACATATATATATATAAATATATATATATATATATATATATATATATGTATGCGTGTGTGTATGTGTCTGTGTGTGTGTGTGTGTGTGTGTGTGTGTGTGTGTGTGTGTGTGTGTTTGTGTGTGTGTATGTGTGTGTATGTAATTATATATATATATCTGATTTTATCTCAAAATCCATACCACCCTCATAAAGAATATTAAAAGAATGAATAAAAGGATTTAAATATCTTCAAAATACTGTGCTCAAAGGACTACAACTAAAGTCTTACTTCACAAATATATGAAATTGTTAAAATCAAG
The DNA here is from genome assembly GCA_039881145.1 of Druceiella hillmani. NCBI lineage: Eukaryota > Metazoa > Arthropoda > Insecta > Lepidoptera > Hepialidae > Druceiella > Druceiella hillmani. The sequence continues at coordinate 5,217,535 of JAYKKI010000096.1, read as the reverse complement.
ATTATGAAAAATCAACTAAGCAATATTTTTATAAGGTGAAAAATAACATTAGTGTGTGTAAATTATTTAATAATAATTCTATGTACCCTTAAATATTCATATATTCCTAAATGTGTATCAACCCTTCGTCGTGCAAATACTTTTCGTATTTAACAGATTTATATAGTCACGTATTCGCCTAACCGTTTTTTCACAAACCACTTCATAAATATTTAAACGCTACTAATACTTCCAAATTTTTCATTCCATGTATACCAATTTATTATTTTTTTATTGATACATGATGGCGGAAATAAAATATATCTGGGAACAAAATCAGTTTTCCATTGCCGTCCCGGAATTGAGAGAGAGTTTAATTAAAGTGAAAGAGAAGTTATTTTAATTTTCACCTGCGTAATTTTATTTGTTAAACAAAGCTTTTAAAAATATACTAATGGCGTCCTGTTTATGAAAAATATTCTTACTAATTTTTCCGAGTGGTTAATAATTAACCGTTAAAAATTTACTCATTGATCATTAAGTAACCGACAAGAGAATAATATTCATATTAATACATTTAGAACTGCCGCCACACTTTAAAATATTACAGTTTCAAACTTAATTAAGATTCAGTAACTGTTACGGTATATTAACTGTCGTTTACTGAAGCTAAATTACACTTAACTCATTTTAACATAATGTCGCCATTTTATTAAGAGATATATATTATACTTGTAAATATGAACCATTAACAGTTAATAGTCAGTTGTTTATTTGACATTGGCAATGAAATTATTAAATTTGTTGTTTACAGACGTGTTAAGACATATATTTCTGTTTCAACCAATTATAACTGAAATAATACTAAACAAATTTATGTTCTCCTAAATATAGCATGTAATTCTGTTTAGAATTATATGAAATGTTTATTATTTGTTATGTTCTATCCTTTTTTATTTTCTTCATTTTCCCTATCTATCATATATTAAGAAGTAAGGTTCTTCGTATTTAACCACGTAATCACTCAGATGTAAAACAAGTTCATAAATAAAATGGGAAACCTTAATAAATTCTTAAGAAATGTATTTTATTTCGGGCAAATATTTTTATACACAGTTATATTTTAATTACCCTTTTTCTCCTAATCCAAGTTTATTAATTAACTTCAAATAGAAATAATGAAGTTATAGATTTTGGATAAGTATGCTGATTTCAATAAAAAGTTATTGGCCTATTTAGAAATAAAATTACAAACTTACCCTGAGAAAAATATTTAACACCTGCTTTACCTGTAGGTAGTGTTCTGATGGATTAAAGGTAGATTACTGATAACTCCCCAACTTCAATATGGCTTTCTTTAGTTAAGCTCCAACTTAATTTTGATAATTACTTGTTTTCCTTATTTACTCACTGTAAAATATAAAGATCGTAAATATTAAAAATTCTAGTAGGTAACTTAGTTGCATATCAATAAATGTGTCTAAATATACACATACCGTCACTTGCTCAAAATTCACTATAACAACTCTGTAGTAAGGCAATGTTATGTTATTTTCATGATAAACAAGATAAGCATTTTCTTTATAAGCCCTGCCAGCTTATTTTGCTCGTTTCACGCTTTTAGAAATGCGTTTCTTCATGGAAATTACACCGCATAATCGTTCAGGTATAAGGCGCATTCGTAAATAAAACATAAGGCTTTAATAAATCCTCGAGGAAAATGTTTTCTTTCGAGTGGATATGTTTGTTTACTGTTATGCGGATTCAATTCGAATATGAGGTAATTTTCTCGTTGCTTTTTTTTACCAGTTTAAATTTTTGACAACATAATGAAACAATATTAAATTATTGGATCATGTCAATATTAAAATCCATATTTTGATTTTAAAACATATATATGCGAATAATTGATAATGTGCTTATATAAAAATTAATTATTAATCTACTTAAAAATGCTAATGTATAAACACATTTTCGCGATTTATGAAAGATTACACCATACATGTTTTATTCTTAAATTCATTCGCATCTTTAGGATAAAAGTTTAAAATTAAGCGTTTTTTAAGTTTAAAGTTTTAAGGTTAAACATAAGTTATTTAATATATATAGAGTAAACATATATGTGTTTTAGTTTACAGATTACGGAGAATGTTTCCTCAGTTCACAATATTCTTTAACATTAGTAAGAGAGTTATTTATTTAATTTTTTTATTCAGATCTGTTTCATTCTGAATTTGCTCATTAGCTTTTTCAGGATACTGTTTCTGAGGTGCTGAAATATTTTACCTCGGTCTTTTATTGTAAATTTCTGTCACAGAGTTACATCTTTTAAAAAGTTTTCATTTCATATGTATCCAGTTAAATGGTAAGATTTTTGATATTTTATTATTTGGAAACATATTATATGTTATGATAACGGTTGCTTAAATATTCTGATACATGGAGCTGCTAACATTTATATACATTCAATTACTTTGCTTCCATAGTTTATATTGATTGATATGTTTATATCAATATTATAAGCTTATACTTGTATATGCCGAAACAAAGAGTTGAATGCACTTGAATGTTTTCAATTTGTTTAATTCCGTGGTTTATATTGATTGATACATTTACATCAATATTACAACAGCTTATACCTGAATATGCCGGTATACATAGAGTTACTAGCAGTCGATTGTATTAAATTAGTTTGCTTCCGTGCTGTATATCGATTGATATATTTATGTCAATATTATGACAGCTTATACCTAAATATGTCGTGACATGAAGTCACCAGCACTTGAATGTATTCAATTAGTTGAATTCCGTGGTTTATATTGATTGATACATTTACATCAATATTACAACAGCCTATACCTGAATATGCTGATATACATGGAGTCACTAGCAGTCGAATGAATTAAATTAGTTTGCTTTCGTGCTCTATATCGATTGATATATTTATGTCAATATTATAACAGCTTATATCTAAATATGTCGATACATGGAGTTACTAACACTTAAATGTATTCAATTAGTTTACTTCCGTTTGTTATATTGGTTTCGATTCTTTCAAAGAGCTTTAATGAAATCGGATCCAATTTTTAGGTAGACATAATAAACAAAATTATAAATAACAGCATTATCAAATTAAAGCATAACCTTTCAATTCAAAGATAATATTACATTAAAATCATCTTAATTTCAATTATAATTGAAAAAAAACACTAATCAATCTCAACCATCAGTCAAAATTTATATAGGTTATTTACTCAGGGTAAGATAAGTCATATTTCGTGTTTCTTATTAATTTTTAAAATATGAACAACCATGAATAGCTCACTATCTACTGTTTACTAATTCTATCTTTTTAATATCCACAATATACACCTTTCATTGCAGTGTAAAAAGTAAAAATATTTTCAAAACAACACAAGAAAAATAACCATTTTATACATTGAGAATAGTAAAATAATACTTTTTTTAGTATGTAATAAAAATTAGACTTTGATTTTTATTTTATGCATATAATTTGTGTCACTTTACTAGAGAACAAAACTACCTTGCTGTATATTTGTATACTACCTTACCTACTTGCTGTAAACTAACTTGCTGTATATTTTTAAATGATAAACCGGTTTTTTTAGTTAGGTAATAAACGTGTTTTTTTTGTTAGTATTCAATAATCCTGTACGTATAACCCCGACGTAGGTAGACTTGTTGCCCTTCTAACCGATGGTTCAGAAGCCGAATAGTTGCTGTTGAACTAGCCGACAAACGCCCTAGTACATACATCTCTATTCATATGCCCATGGATAATTTTGATTTAAATAGATACAGTCATGGAAATATCGACGTTCTTCGTCAGACTCCTATTTTCTAAATGAATGACTCTTACTAAATAGTTTTAATTTCTCTTCTACTTTCATAAATAAAAATTTTCTGAAATGTACTATAATGTTACTACAGTATTTTTCACATATTTATTATGTTGTAACTGCTTTAAATTGGGATCATTTTTACAACAATAAGTACTGCTTTAAATTGGGATAATTTTAACGATAATTTAAATAACAGCTTCCAATGATCTTTCCTACTTTATGGTCAAAAATACACAGGTTAGCAAAACATTTAAAATGGATAATAATGTTTGATTCATTAATGATTATGTATTATTTTACTATAATATTAATAACATCACTGAACAATAAAAATTAACATATGGACTTTACATTAACTCAACAAGGTTAAGACACTGAAACGTAAGTTTGTCTACGTTAATAGATAAAAAGTAATTAAAGATAAGGTGAATAATTGATAAAAAAAAGTGAAGTAAATAGATAAAAACTAGTTTTGTATTGTAAATGATTCCAGCTAGAATTATATTTTCATTGTATTTAAAGAGAAAATCCCTTAAAGGGTTGTAATATTCATCGCACAAAACCGTCACAAAGATCTTAAAAACGTGATATTTTAAAAAATAAAACCTGTTAAGCACGAGTGGAACTCGCACCACGAGTGTTCCGTACACATTCAGGTGTTTATAAAGCATTTAATGGTACATAATATTCCTATTAAATTACTTGCAAAATTGTAATTTTTTTGAAGGAAAATATATTGCCTTCTATATCCTTCATAGTAATTTTTTTTATGTGATGTAACTACAAATTACCGATTTCCGGATTTCTCTTTACTTGTACTGTGAGACTTTGCTTTTTGTCAAATATCTTGATTCTAGATTAATGGGAAGTACCCTGTAGGTTTTGATTTATTTGCGGTGTCAAAACATGCAGCATAAATGGTTGTATTTTTAGGGTTCTTCTTTTTTTCCTTTTGAGATACGGAACCCTAAAGAATTGTTCACTATGATTCTTGAATACTTAATATATCTTTAAATGCAACAAGCAAGACTATTGTCAATACTCATTGAACAAATATTTAAACCATTTTTTTTATTTGTAAAAGTTATTTCAGTGAACGTTGATACATTTTTCTAACTTATCTCATAGTACCAATGGATAACTTTAACGACTTACATGTGAAGTATATTTTTAAATACGTCTATGAATTTTTATATCTAATGTACAGCTACAAAAACCGTTTGTAATTACTTAATATAATCATAAATTTTTTTACTCGCAAAAATTATTATTTATTTACACGGTTTCTCCCCGAAGGATCAGAACCGAATCTCTTGCTTCTAAATTATATATGTTATATGCTTTATTTATACATATATATATATATATATACACATGTGTTGCGCCTGAAAACTTAAAGACACGAAATTTTATTGATGCGCTTTGCACTCAAAACCCCGTTTTTCTAATCTACAAACATAAACATCTGAAAAATTTACGTAATTTTTTCATTATACAAAAATAATTTTCATTTTAATATTTCACGATTTTCAAGGGAACTCTTATTTCTCAAATTGTTTTTCTTTCGCTGATGAATAACATGATAAACTTAATAATATTTTACCTGGTGAAAACTAGCCTCATATATTTAAAGCCCTATTTGCACCATAATTTACACAGAACACTCGTAGTGAGATTTTTACTGGTCATTAAATATTTCTTTTTTATTTTATAATTAAAACTATAACCAATTCGTTAAGGAAAAATACCAAAAACTTTATTAAAATATTTTATGTTAAGTTCTGCAAGGCCCTTTAATTGTTGATTAGATTAAATAATTTGGAAATCATATTTTACTTTTTTTCGTATACAAGTTACGGAATACTGAATTCAGCATCTTGAATTCACGGTCTACGAGCCTACGTGTATTAAACAAATATAGCTTGTTCAATCTCCATTAATTCCTTTTTTCTTAATTCACACTCTACTTCTTTTATTTATCATTAGTTCTATCCTGTTGATTTACGCAATTTGGGTCACTTTTTATAAAATGTTACGATAACCATCCTTTTTCTGAAATTTTTTTATACTATTAAGGAAAGTTTTGCTTGATTGTCAGAGTTTTCACATTCTTCCACAGTCCATATTATGATTGCTTTGGGTGTGACAATAATTGCACCTTATTTATAGATAAAATTAAAAACGACACATAAATACAGAGAGTTAAATATAAGCGTAGATGATGGACCAGGGAGACGCTATTCGTAACTCAATATGGATGATTCATATATCCCGATGATTAAATACTTTATAATTACACTGGTTACAATAAAGCAACATTTGTATACGTATATTTCCGATAAACGAATATTAAGTATACAACCTCTGCAATCTACATACGAAAGCCAAAAGTATTCACCCGCAAATACTGGGAAGGAACATCTAGCAACTTTGACCGCAAGAGCGGTGAATTGCGGCAAAAGATATTAGCTACCCAATATAACCACATATGTAGATAAGGTTGCGTCTATATGAAAAACTTTATTAATAATATACATTTAAAATACTGATGTATTTTACAATATAAGCGGAAGACAAACAACGAACAAATTTATGCACCAAGTATGTACATGTCCTCTACATAAAACCACGTTGTTACCTAACGCAAATAGAGTAGAAAATATAGGGCCCATCATGAGAGTTAAAGTAAAAATACGGAAACACGTTAAGAGTATAGTTATGTACATTTTTATTCCTACATTACATTTTATGTTAAATGTTGTTGTGATAAATTAGATAGAGAGAGGACGCAAAGGTACAGAGAGATAGGTGAAATAAAAACATATCAAGTACGAATAGAGCACACGAATCGGTACTTGTAAACATTTAAAATACATAGTGTTTCTAATAAAATATTTATAAATACTAATTTTTCACTGCGCAAAATTTACAGCCTACCCATATCTTTCGCAGGTTTAAAAACATGGATCATATTTAACAAATTAAAAGACTACGAGTCTTCCAGCGGCGCTACGACCCTTTGTGGGTCTTGGTCTTTTCCACAGTTACTCTTCACATAACTCGATTATTTTCTTCTCTTCTCCAGTTGGTGAACTTTCTCATCCTTCTGAGATTTTTATCCATACAATCGACCCATCCTTTCCTAGGTTTGTCATTGGTTTTTGGGTTGGTTGGTATGGTTCTTCGTCTCTTTTGTTACGGCATCCATATTGTCCACCATATTCTAGCCCACTCAGTGCTTCAAGTTCATGATTCTTCCGTATACGATATGTGTTATCCATTCCTCTCACCAGCCCAAAGATTTTTCTGAGTTCCTTCTTTTCAAAGATGGCAAGCTTTTGTTAATTTCTACTGATTAAAGCCCAGGTTTAAGACGAATAAGTCACAACAGGTCTAATGATCCGATGGTGATTAACTTTCATGCTGTGCTTAGGAGACTTAAGTTTAAAGAGTTTTCTACACGCGTATAAACAAATAAAATATTTACAAAACATAGAATTTAAATTAAGTGCCGTAGTTTTCCAACAACCTCTGCGTAGGCTTCTAAAAATCTTTTTTTTTTTAATTTAGGTTGAGTAGTTTTGAAAATAAGAGTTGAGGGACCTGTTTTTTGCACATTTTTCGATATATCTCTGAAGACATCTCGAAAAACATACTATAGATCTTGCGATCGAGAGGCCATATCAAAGTATATTACCAATGTAATATAGAAAATATTAGCAGTATAATATGGGGAAAAATATATTCACGTAATTCAACTACGTCACAGTCAATCTTAAAACGGAAATGTTATATTTCCCTGACATACGAACATACAGACGTGGTGAAATTATGAGAATTCAGTCTTTGCTATATATATATATATATATATATATAAATAATTGCGGCAAAGTATACCTACGAATATATATATATATATATATATATATATATATATATATATTCGTAGGTATATTTTGCCGCAATTATGTATTGAAATATTAAGCATTATACCATTTGTCCCAAAGGTCTTATTCCTTGGTTGATATTGATAACAATATAACAAGACTACTAGGCAGATTATCAAATTAGACAAAGCGTCAATCTGTATGTCAATCACAATTAAATGAAACTACGTGATGTAATATTATTTCTACTTTCTTTAAGTTCTTTACCACGACCTAGGTTTCGTTGTATTACTACATCTTCAGGTGGGCTATCAGCAAAGATTAACTCTTAGGAACATCCAAGATTATTTATATACTACAAAAACATTAGCGGAAGCCTAGTTTGTGTGGATTTTCCCACTGCTTACGTTACTGAGTTGTAGCGGAGCGATGTAGGTTTTATTATACTTCCGAATGTTATACAATATACAAGTATTATAGTGAGGATAATAAATTAAATTGATGTTATTCTATGAGGTTATACAATACAAATGTGCCGGTGTATGTAATAAAATTAAATGGAAGTTATTCTCAGTGATATATTCATACAATAGAAAGGTTATCTGAAAGTGAGAACAAGGTTATACCACTAATTCTACATATGTCCCGTTTTATTTACTTATTTATTCATTCATTTATTTTTTTAATATTTATTTACTTTATTTTATTTTATTATTGTGTATTATTTTTTATATTTACATTTTTATGTGTAGTTGGGCTGAAATATAACGAAAGTTGAGAGGGTCTCCAACTACTGATTTTATTTGATCAGCCCATCGCATGGATGATGTATCACGCGGTCTGTTTCCTTCCACCCTTCCCTGGATCACTAAACGCTCTATGGAGTCATTATTTCGCCTCAAGACATGGCCAAAGAACTTCAAAATTCGAGACTGTACTAAGTTGATAGACACTGCGTTATGCCAAGTTCTTGAAGTACGGAGGTGTTTGTATGAAATTCTGTCCATGACACTCCCAGCATTTTCCTCCAGCGCCACATCTCTAGGAGACCTATTTTTTGCTTTTCCAGCTCTCGCAATGTCCACGTCTCGGATGCGTATAAAAATATGGGGGAAACTAGTGCTCTTACGAACCTGGTCTTAGTGGCATTAGTTAAGTTGCGATTCCTTCATAATTTCTTTAGCTTATCCATAGCAGTTCTGGCTATCGCCATTCGCCTCTTTACTTCATCTAGGCAGCCTCCATTGAGATTAAAGCACCAAGGTATTATACCAAGCACATTTAAGATTAAAGCACCAAGGTATTTGTAGGACTAAAATTAGGAACATGAAAAATGGAGAATACATCCTTGTTGTCACGATATTCTTATTATTACCAACGAAAAAAATTTTCTTTTTTAATATTCTATCCCTGAAGGACTGAAGAGAATGATTCTCTTCTCTTAGTACTTTTAGACTTGAAAGCACTTTCAGCGCGTATTGCAGCAATGCAAAACTCTCTGATAAAGCAAATATAAATATCTGAATTTTAGCATTGTGTCTCAATATAATATCATTTTAAGGTAGTTGTCGTGTGATAGTAATGAAAATCCAAATATTTATAAAATATTTTATTCAAAATAATTTTTTTTCTTTTATAAACAATGAATAATTTTTGCATTTTTTATTGTGTTTTTATAAAGTGAAGTGTGATGAAATACCTACTTATCCTGTAATATTAAAATTTTTGTGAGTAATTTTTTTTAAACAAATTACTTGACGCATTTTTTAAATAAAAAGTGTGATAAAATTAATTCTTTTGTATATGTCTGTATTGTTCTTTACACAATTTTTAGAACGGTTTTTGCCAAAACTAAACCTTTAATAAATTTTAAAACACGACATTTATAGTTTGAATAACATACACAAAGTTCAGCGAATTTCGACAACTCGTTTTACACGATAACTACCTTGAGCAATCCAATAGAATCTACAGTAGAAAATACAAGTGAAATTTAAAATAAAAGTAGCTCCTGTTCATGATTTTATAATACTACGAAGTGAACATTACCAAAATGATAAGATATATTCCTTAGATCTTATTCCTTTTTTAGTTACCAGTTTTTTCTTTAAGTGGCAACAAGGCGGTGGTGCCCGCTGAGAGCTACAAGTCGGTGGTTCCGCTATTACTACTCGTACTTCAACTACAATAATTTATAATTTGATAGTATTTATAATTTTATACTTGTATTTTTTTTTCTTAAAAGCACATTTTATTGTTATTTTTTGTTTTTTGTTAGGCAATATCCTTTATTAAATTTTCTTTTAAAGGGGACTTTTAAAACACACAAGAAATCTACTTATAAGTTGTAGAAAATTATCTATTTTATTACTTATATGTAAAAGTTTTTCTAAAACAGTTTTATCAGAAATTTGTTAATCGCTGTAGGATTTTCTTCTAAATCACAGCATTCTTTATATTGTAGCCCAGATTAAAAACAAAATCTTACAAAAATCAAATATTGGGAAACTAAAAGGCACATCCCTGCAAAAGCACTTCCGCTTCTTTTCCTTTTTCATTCCATCTGTGCTAAAATTGGATAAAACAAACATATGTTCATGTAAATTTCACCACTGAATCACACAGACGTTTTCGTAAATAAAATATAGGATTCCAAGAAACCTCTGGAGAATTTTCATTTTCGTTGACTCGTTCAGTTTTATTTTCAGTTACATTGAAATATGTTTGCACAATTTCTGTAATAATTCTAAATTAGATAAACAATGTTCTTATAAGAAGCACGTAAATAATATTAAATACAATCTCTGCGAATGGGAGGTTTTAATTTTATTTTCAAATATCACAGCTTCATAATTATGATTATTATTTTCACAATTGTTATTCGATAATTTAAAAAATAATGATAAGGAGTCTTTAATTATTTATCGATATCAAAATTAAGTATTCGTTAAAAAAATATTTTTTTACATGCACAGTATTTACATTTTTGACATACTAGTTAAGTTTTTTCTAACACCGCACTCACATCTCTTTTGTTTTATCAGTCTCTGTACGTCATTATTCCACAAATACTGTAAAATGTATATCCGGAACATTGGATTCAGAGATATAGGTACCCGACCACAGCAAAGCAGAATTATATATTTGAAAAATATCTTTATTTATTATATTATTATTTATTATTTTTCTGATGTAATGCGGCTTAATATATAACAGTATATAATTTGATAATTATTAAATAAGCGACATGTAAATAATACCTAAACATAAATAAAATTGTAACAGAGAAAATTTTGTACGTGCAAAATATTTTAAAATCAGTGATTGGTTTATTGTATAGAATGATAAGAGGAACTGGAAAACCTGTTTTTAGATTTTTTCTGTCCGTGTGTATATTATTTTGTCCGTCAACCAAGCAAAATCTACTGGATCGATTTTGATAAAATTTGGTATGGTAAAAGTTTATAATCAAGAGCAACACATGAGAGACAATAAAATGTCTTATTTTCAATTTCACTCGAGTGAAACCGTGAGGGGCAGCTAGTAAATGATATGTTGCTTATTTGATCCACCTTTTTAGAATACAAAAGTAATAAACTAGAACAATATTCAATATATCGTGTAGCATGGGAGTTTAATATTCCGGTTGTCACAAAAGAGTACATGATAACGGTTCTATTGAAATTTATCTGTATGAAGTGTAACTTATTTATTTTGAATACAATATTGACTAACATATTTATGTCGAATTCGCATCACGACCAACATAATATTATGCAATAAAGAATACAGCAACGTTTATTTCAGCTATATCTTTTAACCCGTTTCGATTATGATTTTGACATATTTCATACTTTCATAAAAAATATATATTCAAATGAAATGTATACAAAATAAATATCTTCTTGAATTCGATATAAGAGTTGCATACTGTAATGATTAAGCATAGTTACAGATATAGCTCGAACAATGTTGCAAACGATAATAAATGAAAAATTGAATTTTTAGAGAAAAACTTGACTAATTCATACAGCATGTTTAATCAATGCCAAAAATCACGAGCGATGGAGTCCGTCAATGAAACAACGATACTTGTGCGGGCTTGTTATTTTCTTTACAAGTGCGCATCAATTAAATTACATTAACAAGAAGCAATAATTAAAATTACATACATAAGTCAAAATGGAATGTCAGAAACTAGTCAACCATTAACATAAATGTGTCATAAATTGTATGTATTAAAATATTTTTAAGCCAGATTTTGATTTAACGCAATAACATTAGACCTGTAAATTGTAAAATAAATATTTTATGAAACTCAATGCAACAAAAAATTGAAAAAAATATGAAATTATATTCTTACAGATTCATTCCAAAAAATTGAAAGAAGTTATGCACTTGACCATTTCGTACACAACTTTTCATATACAACTTGACCATTTCGACGTTTGTCATCGAGGGTAATATTTAAATTACGACTTTGCATTTGATAATTATTTGAGAAATTCAATAATTGACCAAGTATTTATTGCACGAATCTATAGCATGATGTAGTTCAGCTTAAGTTATGTCGTGTCTTCTTCGACCAATTGTACTCAATTTTATCGTATTTCAATCCGTGTAAAAGCGATAATTATTAATCTGATCACCGCAGCGTCCACGTCAGTCGGAATAATAACATTAAAATGATTGTACTGTGCACACATTTGATTTATTTAGGATAATTTACCAAAGTCATACAACATTTTTGTCAGTGGATACAACTTTTTAACCTGTGATCCGTCATTTCCGGGATTTTCCTCATATCGAACGAAATGAAAAGTGAAAAAAATTACATGTGACAGATTTTTTAACGAATTCCTGGCCTGGCTGCTCATTAAAAAATCACTTCAAAGTGTCCAAAATTAACTAGACTCAAGTTATACTGAAGCTTGATGGCTTGAGCTTGAAGTTCTACATATAAAATATGTCATAACATTTTGGAAAACTGGAAGTTTTGAAAATCTTGGAAAAAATGTCAACAATTTTGTAAATCTGCCACTGTCAATATTATCTAACACTTTACTTTTTACATCAACGGCCAAAAAGTAAATTTAAAAATAAAATAATGCATTTTATATCTTTAAGGAGTTATTTTTACATAGCGTTTATTGAACCAGCCTATTTGAGAACCTCGCGTTTAATTTTCATTTTAAGATATTAAAATATTTGGGATCTTTTCTTGGCAATCTGATAAAAAGAAAACCATTGTCTATTTTTCTTCATCATTCATGAAAATATTTGTGTCTTATGTTTGCTATACTTAATTACACTTCATTATTTAAATTAAAATAAAATATATATCGAGAAGTTCTCTTCACCATTAAAGAGTTACTTTATTTTTCACGATTTGTCAGTAATTCACTGTTCTTAAGTGTTCAATGAAATGCTCGTATTATAAAAAAATAACCGTGATTAATAGTTAATTTATTTGTGAATATAAATCCAGCTTAACTATTATTAAGACGTTTACCAAAAATATTTTCTCGATTTCTTAGATGCTTGTAGCAAAATAATTATAATTCGCAGGAAAATGTCTAATTTAAATTTTTGTAACAATAATTGCTTTTTTATCTGGTAATATTTATGCAATAAATAACGAGAAATCAAAAAATCAGTAAACGGCTAATAACATTAAAAGTAGATAAAGGAAAGTAGAGAGGTGAAAAAACTATAACAAATTATTTTTGACAATTGATCCATTTTGCTAGCCATTCGCTACCAACGTTGAAGTGTTAATCGAAGAAATTTTTGTACTGACTTTATTAACATTTTATTTGCTATTTTAAAAAAAATTAAACTTAAAGTTTTAATACACTTTGAGAAAGATACCTGTTTGAATCTGATTAAGCATTTTTTAAAAAATTAGAAATGGTATACCGATTTGATTAGTTGGAGACAATCAATTTAACAATGAACATACCTAAATGTAATATCCAAGAAATACTATATATAATCAAATGCAAATAATTATAAAATAATTATTAAAAAGCTTTATTTGAAATATATAGTACTAATATATATAGTTCTCAAATCTATTTATTCACCACTGACTGAAATTTACAGGCAAACTGTTTCAAAACGTATCGGTTGCTTAAAAAATATAACAGCACAAGTGGAGCATGCTAATCTATATTTTTATTACAAAATGAGAAGTATTAAAGTGGCATTAAAGAGAATTTTAATACTTGTCGCATGTACGTGAAAAAGACGATATTTGTATTAATATGTGTAAACCCCATTATTCCTGGACATTGAAGTTACTTATGTTTATACACATTTTTCAACAAAAATAATGTAATTTTACTTGAGATTATCTCAATTTATAAATACATATTTTAAGAGTAAAGAAAAAATCCTTATACCTACCAAGAAAAAAATTGCTGTCTTATTAAATCTTTAGCTCTTCTATAATTTAATTTTTAAGTTATAAGCACCTTTAATTGAAACTTATTAATCAATTATCGTTGGTCGGTTTATAATTTAAAAACTTAAAAAAAAACACAAAAATAAACGCTCGAACGCTAACGAAGTAGAATTTACAAACGGCCAACAGATCTTCCACAGATATGCGGCGTTTCCACGTAGAATTTTAATTAAAGTCCACGAAAAGTTATTCCAACTCTTTTGCCTTTTCTCCTCGCTCAGTTATCTTAGTTAAATAAAGCTGGCGAAGTGATATAGATGGTGGTATTTTTTATAATAATTTATCCTAACTATTATTTTTAAAAGTGAATAGTTACAAAAGCACATACTTTTAAGCAAAACATATATTTTGTAACACTAAATAAGAATCAATTTATTATAAAAGTATAATATATATTAAAAATTAGGATGTTTGGTCATATAAATATTACCAAGGCATAAACAAATAAGGTCAATAAAAGTGCGAATAGGTCGCAATAATATTTTAAAATGGATTACGTATATGAAGTACCCAAGAACTTTGATTGTATGATATTTGGCGTTGGTTACATGCGACAGTGCAAAAAGAGAAAAGAAAGCCGTAAATGGAAATTTATACGTTATTTTTAAATAACTTTTTCTTGCTTTTATGCCATTTTTACAGTCGATTTTTATAGAGTCACTAAATGATTTTCTATCGTGTATAAGGTCCATTATTATCGGTTTCCAGATTATTAATAATTACCTTTATCCGTAGGTTAGTATATATCTAAGTTGTCTCTCGAATTTATTGTGCGGGTAATATAAGATAAGATAATTTATTTTCAAGTTGAATCTGTGGGAAAAGTATGTCAGCTTGTTTGACCTTTTATTAATTACATTTAATTTTCTAACTTAACATGAACACTAATAAAATTCGATAGTATTCAAGTAAAAATATTTAAAAGGATCGTACTTAATTGTATAAATAAAGCTTTACCCATTAATTAGTAAACTAGTACAGCATTATCACAAGAACTTATAAAAAAACTTACAAGTTTTCTTCTTCATACACAACAACTTATAGAAAAACTTACAAGTTTTCACTTCATAGAAAAGTTACAAGTTTTCTATGGAACCAAAATTTTCATTTATTTTTAATGAAGGTAAATTAATTTGTGAACATTTTTGCTGGTGTTCGATTAAATGTAAGTTATTCATATATTTCCAAGTAGTCAATTTGAAGTTGGAAAATATTTCTTTCCTCATAAATCAAAGCTCATTTCGTTCAGTTGTCCATTTATTCTAAAGTTTCCAAATAATACTTAAAATGTAACCAATTTTGAATATTAATAAAACCCTATTACAAAATTAAATCAAGTAAACACCTTATTTACATTTTAACACGCCGTCATTGTTATCTTGATTTGTAATCACACCGATTACAATTTCAGCTCGCGAGGAAATTAAATTTAAACTAATTAGCAAAGTCAAACTGAAGTATATTAATTTATAAATAATAAGGATTATGTATCGGCATAATATTGCTAAGCAATGTTTCAAATAAATTTGCCTGTTGATTGTGGAAAGCGAGTATTTGTATTCCTTAGAAATGCTTGGATTCGTTCATTTTAAGTCTTAAGCGTATAGGTTTCATATCCTTACTATGGTTACTATTTTGTCACTAATATCATTGGAAATATTTTATTCTCCGTATAAATACTATAAAATTGAACTTGATCTCACGACGACTGGTGACGAAAAAAATTTAAACTTGCCCAGTGCAGAAAGTACATAAGTAGAATTCGTATTAAAAATAATTTGTGGTCGATTTCGTAACAGAATGATTTTCCATTACTTCTATCCATTTCATATCGAAGTAATGGGCAATAGAATTGATTTTCCATTAATTCTATCTTCCATTACTTCGATATGAAAATAAGAAAAAATTAAATTGCCATTATCTTAAAATATTTGAGTATAGCGGTATAATTTCAGAAATTAGTGCACTTGGAAGGCGAATATAAAAAAATAATTTCACTGAATTTTTATATTAAATCATTATTCACAATTAAATGTAACTACGTGATTTAATATTATTTGTACTTTCTTTAAGTTCTTTACCATGACCTAGGTATCATTGTATTACAACATCTTCAGGTGGGATATTATTTACTAATATCCTACCTGAAGATGTTGTAATACAACGAAACCTAGGTCGTGGTAAAGAACTTAAAGGAAGTAGAAATAATACTACATCACGTAGTTTCATTTAATTGTGAATAATGAATATCTACAAAATTAACGCCAAATATATTCAATATTAAATCAATAAACCTTTTACAAAATATTAAACACAAAGGCATGGCGGACAAGTTTATTATACCTGTTAGCTTGGACAGGCATGAAGGTTGTCTTTATTGCATCAGCTAAAGTTTTCAAAATGATATAGAGTCAAATCAATAATTTAAATATTAACGAAGCATTTGATTACTATATTTTCATTTTACCTTATACATAGTTCTTATTCTTATATGATACTGTCGTTTATCACATTCGATTTCATGCCAAAATATATAAAATAACATTCTTCTAAATAACAAGACGCGCTGTTCCTAACTCACACCAAAATGATTCGATGTAGTAAAGGTTTCAACACATACCAGGTTGAGTAGTAATATTGTTAATAGGTAGAGAGAACTCCCGGAGCGCCTATGTAGTCGCACATCTTTTGCAATGCGTGGTCAAGTCGCTATCTTATTTACCCTAACATTGTAGGTAAGGAACCCGCACTACTCTCCAAAATTGATGATGTTGCAAAGTTTGATTCCACTTTAATCCAAGAAAATCAGATAATTTCAAACTGTACAATTTCTAGCATTCGTTAAAATCTATACACTACGTAACTGTATTTTATAACTACGTAACATATTAACACATTGGTACAAAATACAGTCAACGTTCAAAATATTTATTTTTACAATAAAATTGTTACGTTTTTGCTTGTGCAAAATCGACCAATAGCGTATTTATTTTGTTTAATGTACATGTCTAGGGATGAACTTTTTGCTTGTGTAATCTAGAAATATTAATTTTAAGTACTCGTATTCTTGTCATTATTACATCTTTGAGACGGTCTTTGTAGTCAAATTAAATAATTTTAAATATTAAATATATTTGGCGTTAATTTTGTAGGAATTCATTATTCACAATTAAATGAAACTATGTTATGTAGTATTATTCCTACTTTCTTTAAGTTCTTTACCAGGACCTAGGTTTCGTTGTATTACAAGATCTTCACGTGGGCTATTAGCAAAGATTCTTCAGCGGCTAATCGGTTGAAGCAAAGATCTTTCAACCGATTAGCCAGATTAAAAAAACCGCAATCAAAAGCTCCCTCATTATTAAAAGCTACCTAGTAGAATAAATAAGTTATCTAATATTATGATATCATACTAGAAAGTTTGTATTTATTCATAAAAATCGAGGATAAACTACGAGAAATTCGTCGTATGAACGCGAATTCTAAACGACAATCAAAGAGACGCTGAAAAAAAATAATACACTGCCTTATTCATCAATTCCAATGGTATAATAACATTTTTACTACAAAGCTTTGTCTTTAATGGCTAATGTTTAAAGATGGATGACAATTGTAGGTTCATATAGCAGGGAGCGAGTATTGAAGGCGAAAGCCTTCACTTTGGACACAGGTGTGTAAGCGATGATTTCTGTCGTTGAGGGAGGTTTTTATATTTACGGAAAAGCGAAGCATCTGGGCCCTTTTATCTTAAGAAGACGCGCCTATATTATTAACATGAGATTGAAACTTTCACACACTTGGCTCTCTGTCAGTATGCAATTCTTATAAACCGTAAATAATTTCCCAACTATTTTTACAGCGTGATAAGCTTTATGTGATGCTCTTTATATATTTGTAATCGATTTAATATTTTATGTATTTTGTTAAAATAATACAGTTAAGGTTTAAGACAGGTTACAAAAAAAATAATTCTACTTTCATTATGAAGATGAAAAACCTATGAAAAACTAAGTTCTTAGGTTTCAATCTCAGCTTTTATATGTTTCTCAAATTTTATTTATGTACAAAAGTATTTAAATATTGATACTCGATTTTGTAATAAAAATAGTATTTTTTTTTAATTAAGAATATATTCTAATCAACTATCCTCTTTCCGTTAATATAAAATATATCTTAAAGGAAAGTAGTAGCCTGAAATCCCTCTCATCAACCCAAATTTGATTCCCACTAGCTTAAAACACACTTTTATACAAAAATATAACATATAAATTAAAAATATCCTGTAAAAAGAGAACTATTCCTTGCAAGAAAATGTGTACATCAAGATACAGGAAGTAATTGAAATATATAACCCTTATTTAAAATAATCAAAAGTTAATAACCTTGTCAGACCGCTGCGTCGGTCAGAATAATAACTTTAAAATAGAAATACTATGTACGTATCATAATATTTTAAAAAGTTGGAAGTCTCATTAATTCTTGCAAAGAAGTCGAAGAACACGTAGAATACAATATTATTTTTATTGTAGTAGTACCGATATTATCTGAGGCTCCAGTTTTTATATACACCGCAAAAAGTCGGATCTTATGTTCATGGGCAAATATTTAACAGAAAATAAAGGACGCTTTATTAAAATTAGCAGCCTGGAAAAATGGGAAAGAAATTTACAAGCTCCGGGACAAAGGACAATGTTCCGTATTTTCCTAATTTATTTTTCAATATGTTTTAAACTAGAGATTATTTTATTATTACTAAGTCTGAAATTTGAACAACACCATTTAACTAACGATATTGTGACTACGTTTGATATAAACGTACATTTTTTTAAAAAACAAAGTCTAATTTCTTACATTTTGTCTTTATTAAAAATTAGACTCCTGTAATGTTCACAGTAATAATAAAGAAAATTGGAGTCTTTACTATTATGGCGAACATTACAAGAAGAATAGAAAATGATTTTCTTCTCGTTTTTCCAGACGCTCTTAACGTACCTACGAGTACCAGACATAATATTACAGAAATCACTGGAGAAATATGACGGGTTTTTTTGTTGTTAATTAAAGCGAAATCTTTAACTTGCATTACATAATTATATGACAGAAGTACATTTTTCGTATCCTCATAGAAAAAGTAGAAAATAGTAATTAAAACAGCTTTCTCTAAAAATGTATGTGGTCAAATATAATTCCGAAATCTATTTATTTACCAATTATCTTATAAGTTTAGAGATAAGCCGTTTTAGAATATATAGGTGCTTAAAAATCTAATAGTGCAGTCAACGTATATGCACATGCATTTTTATTTGAGTTTTAATAATATTGAATTAATCTAAAGAAAATAAAGTCATCGTGAACAAGTTTGAAATGAAAAATAAACACATACGCATGCATGCTTGTACACACAAACATACACATGGAATGTATATATACATATATATATATATATATATATATATATATATATATATATATATATATACATACATGCGCTTGTGTAACTAATGTAAGCATGTATATTTAAATTAAACCCCATAATTAAATTAGTACATAATATTTTTAGCACCTAAATGTGATAGTGCTTACACTGCAAAATATATTACAGCAGACCACTTTTCATAAGGAAAACATAAATTTAGATTTATATTAATAACGACTAAAAAAATGACATAGTTGTATAAACAACGTAATTTGACTTGTAATTATCTTAATTTAATAGTTAAAAAAATATTAACTGTGTTGTATATTTAATTTGTATGTTATGTAATTGTTTAGTTGTGAGTGCATTTAATTGTAGCTCATTAATTATTATCCGACTACAAACTAACTCTTTACTTTAAATATTTATAAACTAACTCTTAAAAAAAGTAAGCAAACTCTCGATCGCTAACAAAGTAGATTTTACGAACCGTTAGAAGATCTTCTGCAGATACGCGGAGTTTCTACGTAGAATTTTAATTAAAGTCCACGAAAATATGTTTCAACTCTTTGCCTTTTCGCTTTGCTCAGTTACCTTTGTTAAATAAAGCTGGCGAAGAGATATAGATGGTGGTATTTTTATAATAATTTATCCTATTATTTTGAATATTAAATACTTACATGAGAACATACTTTTACATAAAATATTTAGATGTTTTAAGCGTATTTGCGCAAATATTTTTGAAAAAAATAACTGATATCAGTAGATCAAATTTATTTTACGAGAATATCCTCATAAAATAAAAATAGTCTGTTGCCATATTTTACTACAAAAATTTGTATATGCGAAAATTTGCGTGCTGAATTTTACAAATATTACCAGGAAGCATAATTAAATAAAGTAATTTAATTTACCTTATTATCTACTGTACTAACAAATCCAACATTATCATGATTATTCAAGAACTTCAGTTTTAGAAAAGTTGGCATTGGTTATCCTTTTTCTTGCTCTTACGCCATTTATGCAACGTCTCGATGACCTACTTCTCCGCAATTGTCGAAAGTATATAAAGTATATTTTTATTGCCTTTAAGTTTGTTAATGAAAATCCTTACCCATATTGTCAATAGATAACTATATGTCTCCCTAAGTTATTGTGTGGATATTTTAAGAAAAGTCAAATGATTTCGAGTTAAATTTCCCGGAGAGTTTCAGCCTGTTTGCAGTTTTATTAATTATGTTTAGTATCTTATCCTAATAAATAATACTAAAATACAATTGAACTAATAGAAATCCAATGAAATTCGGAAATATTAAAGTAGAAATACTTAAAACCATCGTGCATAAAGGTTAATGTATCAAATAGGAAACTCATGTAACTTTATTAACTTAATGTACATTTTATTATGAAACGAAAATATTTATTTATTTTTTCCTGTTTTAATTGACGCAATTTAATTGCTCTTCATCAATGCTCATTTTGTTCAGTTTTTGCCAATTGTTAAAATTTATTATTTTCATTAAAATACAAATGTTTTCCAATAAAATTTACATTACTTAAAATATAACGGCACTAATTCAGAATATGGAAAACGAATTAAATACACCTTTATTTAGATTTAAGAAGCCGTCATTGTTATCTTAATTTATAATCTCACCTTAATAGGTGAGATTATAAATTAAGATAACTCGCGAGGAAATTAAGCTTAAACTAACTAATAAAATTAAACTGAAATATACTAACTTACGAAAAAAAGGAATCGACAGAATATTGCTAAGCAATATTTTAAATAAATTTACTTGTTATTTATGAGAAACGAGTATTTCGATTCATCAGAAACGCTTGGATCATCGTTCATTGTATGTTTCAAATCAATATGAAATCAATACTATGATCACTATTGTGTAACAAAATTTCATTGAGAATATTTAGAACCCTACTAATATGCAGATAGCTTAATTACTCTAATGCTATTTTCAGTAAAAATATTCTTATACTCGTACTCGCTTACACTAGGAATGGCGACATAACAAAATGTATACATGATAAATGAACAAAATGCAGAAAGCGCAAAATTCGAACGCATATTGAGGTTAATTTGCGGTCAATTTTGCAACAGAACGTTTTTCCCATTTCCCACATAAACATCTAAAATTTTAAATCGGTATTATTTTAAAACGTATTTGAGACGAGCAACTTTTTCAAGATTGGAAGATTCACTTGTCGAAAATAAAAATTGATTCCACTGAATCTTTTCATTAGATTAATAAAATAAATATTTTACAGAATATTAACCGTTTACATTTCGTGTAAAGGCAGACAAATTTAGTAATGTTTTATATTATCAGGTAAAGATAA
Organism: Druceiella hillmani; assembly: GCA_039881145.1. Taxonomy (NCBI): domain Eukaryota; kingdom Metazoa; phylum Arthropoda; class Insecta; order Lepidoptera; family Hepialidae; genus Druceiella; species Druceiella hillmani. The sequence goes on along the minus strand of JAYKKI010000096.1, from coordinate 5,195,566 downwards.
TTTCACACTTATACCTTATACTTTTCATAAGACAAAATACTCCATATTACTATGTTGTATTCGTTTTCGAAACAATATAAAGCCAGTTTAATAATTACAGTGTGAATATTTTTATCTTATTTCATTAAAAAAAGTAACTGAAAGTAATTTTTTTCATATCACACTATCGTATGTCACATTCGATTTCGTGCCATGGTAAGTGAAATAACACTCTTCCTAACAACAAAACGCGCTGCCCTAATTCGCAAAATCGACACGAAAGAGTAAACTCATACTGGGTTGAAATACGAAGTGTTGTTAGTAGGCGGGGAAAACCCCCAAACCGCCTATCTGATCGTACATCTTTCGCAACGCCTGATCAGGTCGCTATCCTATTCGCCGTGGTCTTGTACGTGAGCGACACGTACTACTCTCGAAAATTGATGATGTTGCGAAATTTTGTTCCGCTTCAATCTAATAAATCGAAATGAAATAAAGTGTAATCCACTTTCTAGCATTCGTCAAAATTTATACCCTATGTAACTGTATTTTGATTACTACTTAGCAGATTAACCCCTCGATACAATATACACTTAACGTTCAAATTAATACTTTTCACAATGAAACTCTTGAGCTACATAACTTTCGTATGCAAAATCGATTAATATCGCGTTTAGACTGTTTACTCACTAATATATAATACGGACAAACGTCATATCTGTGTAATTTAAAAATCACAATTTTAATTCAACTCGACACCCGTACTCTCATCATGATCACAAACTTCGAGATGGTCCTTTCACCAAACGCGTGACATTGTTGGCAAAAGAAGCGTCACGAAGTTTGTAATTAAATTAAATTATTTTACTTTACATGATTTTACCCTTACTTTAAAATTGATTTAATACTGGATTAAAATACTTATACAAGTATTTGTATAGGAATTAACAGGTACTAGGCCTAGAGTATGTACTCAAATAACGTCGCTAAACAAGTGGTGTTAATGTTGGGTATATGATGTAGACTACCTTAATATTAAACTGAATGGTATAAACCAAACTTTTACGAGTATTTATCACAATTTGTAGTAATTACCTTTGAGATTTCCTTTGAGAATCATTATTTACATAATTATTAGCTTATTATAGTGGTTGTGAAATATTTCCCAAAAAAATTGTTTCATAAAATCACGAACAAAAACATTATTATGTACTTTGACGCACGTTTTGTGAACAGATTTATTACAGAAGAGTTTTTTTAATGTTAACGATGGTTCCCAAGAAAGATGACGCACTCGTCGAGTGATACGTAAAAAATGCAATGTAAATATTAAAACTTGTAACTTATAATGAATGATGCATTTTCTCTTAAAAGTTAATGTAACACTATTTAGAGGAAACATATTTTATTCCATAAATTATAACATTCATTATATATATATATATATATATATATATATATATATATATTATATATATAATGAATATTATAATTTATTGAAAACAATAACTTATGAAAATATCATATTGTTATCATTATCATGTTTATTTTTTGATCGATTCCATAAAAACAGGAGTTCCTTAATTTGGCTGTATTATTTTGTGTATTTTTCCTCATATCTCCAGCATTAATCTATCAATTTGGATGATACTTCATTATTTGAAAGAATACACATTCGGTATGGTAACATAAATAGAATCTGAATATAGGAATTGCAGATATATCAAAGAATTCTTAAGAACTGAATAGCAGAGGTGAGTAACCGTGTTTGAATTATATAGATGTTATGACAATCTAAGGGCTATATAAATTTGCACTTTAGCAAAATCAAGGTGCAATTATGAAGCCGGAATATGGTAACAGAGACTCTTCAGTGATGATGCGCAAACTCGTTGAGTTTGGATTCATTTAACTTATCTTGACGTAGCAAGAAGTTGATAAGTATATACGTGGTACACACAATAAAATGTCAACCTTTGATCTATAAATCCTTACCTGTAAATCGTGACGATTTAAAATCTATTGTTTTTGTATTAGACTCATGGGCCTCAAGCACAAACTATGTCAATGAATTTTGGGTTCCAACTTCTCAGTCCTGATGCTAGAGGGGTACTCCCTGCCTAAACTGTGAGACTTGAGTATTTGCTATTGTTCAATTAGTATTGTCGATCTCAAGCAGAGACTCTGTCATTGAACTCCAGGTTTCATTATCTCAGTCCTGGTGCTGCAGAAGTACTGCCTTCCTAAACCGTGAGACTTTTGAATCTGCTATTTTTAATTTAAGATTGTGGATCTCAAACCGAAACTATTGTCATTAAACTCCGGATTCCAACTCCTCGTTCCCGATGCTAAAGGGTCTGCTGTTTTTTTTTAATTAGTGTTATGGATTTTATCCAGAGATTATTGTTATTAAGCTCTGAATTCCAGCTTCTCCTATATTGTTATTAAACTTTGAATTCAAGATCGACTGTTTTAAAATAGAATTATGGATCACAATCAGAGAATACTATCATTAAACTCTGGGTTCCAACTCTTCAGTCTTGATGCTACAGTAGTACTGCTTGTCTGAACCGTGGGATACCTGAACCTACTGATAGAGATTTTTGGCATTGGTGCCAAGAGAACTGTAGGACTCATCTGTGTTTTTTGTATGTGCTTGTAGGTGAGAGGAAAAGAAAAGCATCGACTTACGTTGTACCAGTTATTCACGGTAGTATATTGCCGATAAAATTAGGTTAATATGAGAAAATTTTCTTGCGATTATTTTCAAGATTTTCACTATATCATTCAGTAAGAAAGATATTATAGATTTCAAACAGCACTTGATTATAAAGTTTCGTCTTGCTCCCTTTGTAAATACTTTAATTAATTCAAAATTAGCCGTCACCACACATCAGTGATACTATATGAGAAAGATGATAAAATGTACTAAATTGTTTGTAGGTCATGTTGAAAGTAGAGAAAAACTCCATACTCGTAATTTGGGTATTGATATGAATTAAATACAAAAGAAATCCTACCCGAACATTTACGCATGCAAGCTTTATGCCACATGATTAAGTTACAACTCAAAAGAAGCCGAACACTAGTGATTGCAAATGATAAAAGGTTAGAGTAAGAACATTCAAGTGATCTATTTTACAATATTGCAAGCATGGAAAACTAGATATAATTTTGAAAATGAAAGAAACGATTCGCAGAATTCCTGTTTTCTTCCACAGTTTGCGGCAAATGGAAAGAAATTATGAAGAGCTGGAAAAAGGATGTTTATTCTTTTTCCTTCACAAATAATTTCAGGGTTCTATTCCGTTAATGTAAACACTAAGAAATATATTTTTTACGCGTATATTTTAGGGAAGATCCTAGAAAATGTCCAGTGTAATAAAATCATTCCTTTCTTCAACCTATTCGATCAAAATACAAATTATTTTTTAAATATTTTCCAAACATTACAAATAAGTCATCTGCCGTTTTGATTTTATACTATTTATTTATTCATGAAAATTAAGCATAAAGTTAGAGATATTCTTTGTACGAAATCATATTATGAAAGGCCGTGGAAGGAAAGGTCAAAAAAGAAGCCTTATACATTATTAATTATTTCTACAAACTTTTTTAAAGCATCGCCAATTCCATATGATGCGTATTCATTAAAATTATTCAATTAATAATATTTATAAAAAAATATCTCGCAATCAATATAAATATGAAAACCAATATACAGTTTAAATTTTTACCATTTTTTATTTCATTTACCTATAGAAATATTTAATTATTGACCTTTGAAATTAAAAAGAGAGCAATTTTTTCCAATTGAAAATATGTCGTAATATTTAATTAACATAAATTATATAAAAAAGGGTAGTAGTAACAGCACAGACAACATTCCTAGTATCAACCGTATATGCGATTCCCACTTGCTTAATTAATTTTCTTTTTATAAATATGATATTTACATTACAGACTTTCTGTAAAAACGGAACTATGGAATAGTTCCAATTAGTTAAAAGCGAAGTTATAAATCTGGAACAAATTGAGATACTAAACAAGAGTAAAATTTCATCGTTTATATTATCAGCTTAGACTTTTGCCACTAATACAGGTTTTTTAAATATATGTGAAATTAATTAGCTGAACAAATATTAAGGTACATTCATATATAATAATGTTATTAAGTAAAAGGTATTAATATGGTGAAGATAAACAATACTTTAATTATACCGTTACGATATCTGTTTGAAAGAATGATATAACAGTGTGTTTCCGTCAATAATAAATGTATGTAGTGTTCTTTGCGAAGTATATATATGTATATATATATATATATATATATATATATATATATGTGTGTGTGTGTGTATGTATGTATATGTATATATATATATATATTGACGTAGGATAATTTTTGTTTGACGTAGGAGTTTTAAAAACTCGTATTATTCAAGAGACTAAACTAAATAACACTTCATCAAAAATATTACTATAAATGGGATCAAGCCTTTCCCAATAAAGTCAGCCTCAAAAAGAAATGCGATAAAAGCAACCTAGTTCTTTTGGAGCATTGCTAGACAAGTGTAGATGAATGAAGTAAAAATTTGTGTGTTGTCATTTAATGAATACTATATCTATTACAACATTGAACATAGTCGCGATAAAGTCTAATTATCACATGATAAAATCAATAAAACCCCTGGAATTTTTGCTTACCTGATTCTGGTTGTTAAAGCGATAACTCTTTTCTATACTAGTAGCTCTCACCCAGTCATTTACACTTCTCTAACAAAATTTTGCAAAAACTGAGCTGCTTTTTTCTCACTAAATTTTTAAAAGGTCTTTGGCTGTTTTTTCTCCAAAATTTGACATTTGGTTTCTTTTTTGTCGATTTTCTTTATGGTCTTATTACTGACACAGGTAAAGGGTATCCGGTGGCAAGATGAGGTTCTCAAATTTGAATAAAAAAACTACAAGGATATAAATTTATTTTAATTACTTTTACACAGAAGAGAAGTGAGGGTTTTATTTCTTCAAAATTATTTCGTTTAAATGTTGATCGTCACGTTGGATACTTTCTTGGAATCTGGACACAGTATTCCATGCCACTCGCTGAAGTAGTTACGTCGGGATGCCATTAACCTCGCGGACAATATTTTCTGTCAGAGCTAAGATGGTCGCTAGGTTAATTTTATACACTTTATTTTTAGGTACCCCCATAGAAAAAAGAAACGATTTATTAATTTGTCAGGGAACAAATCACGAAGAAGCCGTCTCTCTAGCAGTGTGAGGCTTGGTGACATCTTGTTGAAACCATGTGTGTGGAGTTTAAGCAGGATATTTTATCAATATAGATAGAGAATAATAGTTAAGCATGCATTGGTAAGAAACATCGTTCACAGTAATGGCACGAATTTTAAAAAATAGGGTCCGGTTATTCCACGGCTTGACAATGCACACCAAACCGTCACTTTGGAACTATGAAGTGATATTTCAAACGTGGGTTCTGTCCTTTAGGTACAAAATAACCGCAATTCTACTTATTAACACTTCCGTTTAAATGAAAATGGGCTTTATCACCCCAAAAATAGTATTTACTGTAAGAAATCGCTCTAACATTGTCTCGAACAAATTTTTACCCAAATTAAAATCATTGGGCTGAAGCGTTAATTTGAATTTTAAAAGGATGAAATTTAATATCGTTCTTCAATATTTCGTGAACAATAGTTTTTGGAAACCCTAGAGCAGCCGCTCTCTTGCCGGACGGATTAACGTGGATTATCGTGCCCCCAAAACCTCCGTACCCATAACTGAATCAAATCTTCATTGGGGGCGTCACGCAAATGTCGTACATAGTAATGCGAAGAAAATCTTGGACGAGCAGCTGCACATGGACCATTAGCCTCTAAATACGCGAAGTCGCGTTATTCTCCCGCCCACTGTGACATCGTGAATAAATAACCCGCACGAATGGCAAAGCTAACGCGGCCCCCTCCCCGCTCCTCAGCTCAGCGGTTTTAGGGAAATTTCAAATTTATAACCTAATCCTGCCACCGGATAATAATGTTAATATTTTGTCTCGATTTCAATTGTTGTGTTCTTTTTCTTTATCATTTTCTTTTTCTCGATCTCTTCAGCATATGGGCTTATACCAACAGTTGATCATATTACCTATTCAAGATGTTTAATTTTTTTGAAACGATATTTTATAAATTCTCTAGAAGGAAAATCCTGTCTTTCTGTTCTGTAGGTCTTTCTAAATCGTTTGTACACAGTAATGGCCACTATTTGCACCTTACTCTCATTGAGATCGAAATCATTTAAAAGGGTTCCATTAAGTGTTTTCCACTTAAAAATGCAAAAGAACATAAAGAGATTATGTTAGAATCAAAAAAGACATCTATCTAAAGATTTTTTTAACATTTTATACTTTATAATAGCTATAAATGTATTAATCCATCACTTTTTATAAAAGAAATGTATCGGCTTAACACGAAGGAATACCTAGAGAAGTACCTGGAGACTAGTAAGTGTAGTACCTAGAGACTAGTGATACACATACACACATACACGCCCGCACGCACACACGCACGCACGCACACACGCACGCACATACACATGCACACACATGCACACATATGTATATTTATAAAAAACAAATGTATCTTAGTAACCGCTTAGATCTCTTCAAAAATACCAACCGTCTTCCACTCGCGCTTATGGTGGTAGATGGCCCTCGACTTCCCATCGATGTAAGAGTGTGACATTACGAAATTTCTCAAAAACAATAATGTAACTATGTAACTGAATATGTTGATTTATATGTTTATTTATGTGAAAGATTATTTTCACATAGCTCGCATTCAAATAGCCTATTTGGAAGTCCCGGTTTTTTTTCTTGTAATATTTACCATAACAGTAAAGACTGTCATTATTTGCGATATGAATTATAAAATGTTTTTAAACACTAACAACGTATATTTTTTTACAGTAAAGAATAGATCTCTTCTGAAGGAGTCTCTAGAAGCGTTTCTTTTAAAATTTATATTTAACACATAGTGATAGTTAGTTTTGGCGATTTGTCAAGAAACATAGGTACTTGAATTATAAAAAAGTAACCAACATAGATGCTTAGCTTATATTTTAACATGACCTAACTGCAATTAAAACATACGCTCAATTTTTATTTAAACCGTAGGTACAAGAATTGTTTCCTTGTCATCCCTATTCACTTTAATTTCAAAGTTAGCCGTTTACAACTTAATTATTTTATGGTAGATTATAGCCCTATTTTGAATATTTGTGCAGAAAATTATAATTCAAGAAGGTATTTCTTGTGGTAATATAATAATATTTATATAATGAACATTTTGATTAAAAGAATTAATAACAACGAAAAGAAAGAAGCAATATCAACAATTTTCACAAATTTTTTTAGCAATTGTTCCGAAATTCTAGCTGCTCGCCTACGAACATTGAAGTGTCATTTCAACAAATGTTTAATATGCATACTTTATTACCATTTTATTTCCTATTTTTAGGAAATAAAATCTGAAGTTTTAATACACCTTGAAGAAGATGTCGCTTTGAATCTGATTCAATATTTTTCAAAAATCGAAGAGTGAAGAGAATTAATTCCGCAATGACACATGTATGTACATAGTACTTATGAAACATTATACATACTTTTAACAAAAAGTAGAAAATAACAACCGAATGAATTTGCTTTAAAAGTAGTCATGCTCAAATATAATTTTTACATCTATTTCTTCATCATTATTAAAAAAGAAATAATTTTCTTAGGATATTTTCTATATATAATTGTATAATACGATAGAATATAGGATATACTACATCAGAAACGTAATGCTCAGGATATACCACGAGATACACTGAACGTGATAAAACTTATATTTCCTGTATAAATTTGTATCTTACTGTACCTATCGAATTTATGTTGAAGTTTTTGTTTACTCATATTGGAATTTTAATTTATATGCTGTGTTATAGTTTCAGTTTTTGCTATTAATTACGATTATAATCAATTCGTAAGTTTGTCAAGATACAGTCTGAAACCCTGGTGCTTATTTTACATTTATCATTATTTACAACAAAATTAAGATAAAAAATCAATTGATTTGTTATAATTCCTATGAATGGAATATCTTACTATGAATCTAAAGAGCAATTATGGAATGAACGCCGAAGACCTTTCCGTTGAAAGCTATACAGGTCAATGAACCGAAAGGAAAAAAAAATATTTCTTCTCATAAAAGTTCAGTACAAGCGGTTTCAAAGGGTATCAGTTGTTTAAAAATACAAGAGCGCAGACGAATTATATTTAACGGTGTCTTTGTTTCGGATTGAAAAATATTAAACTGTTTAAGAGAGAGTAAATTTTTAAATTAAAAATAGAAATAATAACTCTGTTCAAGCAAACCCCGTCATCATTCTTGTTTATTATCTCCAATTGTTACATATATATATATATATATATATATATATATATATATATATATATATATATAAACATATATGTATATATATATATATATATATATATATATATGTATATATGTGTGTGTGTGTGTGTATACATACAAACAAATATACACACATACATATTCAAATATTTAAATGTTATAGTGCTATATTTCGAAACGTGTTTCAGCAGCAGGTCACTTTTACATCAAGAAGACATTGATTGAAGTTAAATTATTTAATTGATATGTTTAGATTCTATTTATTAACAACGAACAAAATAAGTTTTTAAAAGTATTCATTTTAACAATAAATAAATAGAAAATTCGGGTATAATAGGGAAAAATTAGCTTTGTTGCAAGATATTTCATTCTTCATAGTTTGTTTTTGGTAAATTTAATTGAGCCTCATTAATTATTATCTAACCTGACGGGATTTACAAACTAGCCTAGAAAATAAAAATCAACACACCCTCAAATGCTAATGAAAAAGATTTAGCCAGCGGCCAAGAGATGCTCTGCAGATACACGGCGTTTCCACGTAGAATTTTAATTAAAGTCAATGAAAAGTTATTCCAACTCTTTTGCCTTTTCCCTTCGCTCAGTTATCTCTGTTAAACAAAGCCGGCATGATGTAGATGGTGCGATTTTCATGATAATTTGTTCCAAGAATTACTTTAAATAGGGAATACTTTCATGAGCATATAGTTTCAAACAAAATATGCAGGTGTGTTTCATGTAATCTGCATATATTGATGAAGTGAATCTGGACTAGATTGAATTCGGTTATTGTAAAAAATTAAATATTTTAAAAATAGGATGCCCAATTTTGAAAATATTATCAAAAAGATATTAAACAAAAGTTTAAGTACTCAAGGACCTTAATTATTCAAAATCTGGAATCGGTTATATATGAAAATAAAAAAGAGAGAAAATGACGCGAAGAAAAATTGCATATAATGAAAAACGTATGACTTAATAAAAACTCTTTAAACTTTGGTACAATTTAATTAAAAATGTTTAAAAATATAATCTGACTGTAGGTATAAATGTTTACGTAATATATAGCAATTTTTTTTTACTTTGTCAAGTTACCTCGAAGTTCTTTATGAAAACAACATGTTAGCGTATTTTTATGTGGAGATAATTTGATGAAAATGGGTGAAATATTTTCAGAAATAATTTATTTTAACTTGAAATTTTTTCCGTTCTCATATCGTTCAGTTGTCCTTTTACTGGGAAAATTTACTAAAGTACTGTTATTATTAAAATACTAATTTCTTAAAATAATATTTACAGTGCATAAAATATAGTCGTAACAATTCAGAATATCAGTAAAATCCTACATTTCTAAAACAAATCAACTAAAACCCTTTTTTTTATTTAAGACGCCGTCATTGTTACATTGACATGTAATTGCACAATTACAATTTCAGTTGCAAGAAAATTAAATTTGAACTAATTAGCAAATTGAACTGAAATATATTCATTTACAAATCTAAAGAATTATGAAACGGCATAATATCGCTAAACAAGGTTTTAAATAAATTTGTATATAAGTTGTGGAAAGCAAGCACCGCGCTTAGAAATATTTGGATTCGTTCATTGTAAGTTTTTAACTTTTTGATTTCATTTCCATCCTATAATAATTATTTGATAACCAAATATCATTGGAAATGTTTACAAACTTATTAGTAATTAGATAAATTAATCAGTCGTTAGTGAATAATTTTATTCTATATGAAAATACTATAAAACTGAACTCGATTTCGCTGGGAATGGCGACATAAAAAAACTTAAACAAGTCGTAACAACAACAAATGCCTAAAATGCATAGGTTAAATTTATATTGAGGATAATGTGCAGTCAATTTCATAGCAGAATTCATTCGAAATGCAGTCTATTTTATCAAAATAAAAACAGAAATTATTTCACTTTACAACATTTTACCCATAGACTAATATGAGAAATGATTCCACTGAATCTTGATATTAAATTAATAATGGAAAACACACAAAATATTTACATTTTTCACAAATACGTGATTGACAAGTTTATTATTAATAAGTAATTTAATTCCATCACTTAAGTATAATTTAAAATTTAAGCCAAATATTTTTTAAGACAAAATATTGTATTATTATATTTCTATGTGTTTTTCTAATAAACAGGGTTAATATAACAATTACTGTAAGAGAATCCGACAACTATATTTTTACTTTATTTTATTTTCAGTATTTTTTTATATGACACTATCGTATGTCACATTCGGTTTCGTGCCATGGAAAATAAATTAACACATTTCCTAATAACAAGACACGGTGTCCTAACTCACAAAAAACGATGCGACAGTGTAAAGGGTTCACACCAGGTTGAAGTACATAGTGCTGTTTGTAGAAACGCTTGTATGGTCGTACATCTTTTACGATGCGTGGCCAAGTCCCTACCCTATTTTCCGTGCGCTTGTACTTGAGCGGCCCACACTACTCTCGAAAATTGATTATATTACGAAATTCCAGCTCAACAAATCGAAATGAAATAAAGTGTAATCCGATTTTTAGCATTAATCACGTATGTAACTGCATTTTAATCCTATTTAACAGATTAATGCGTCGATGTGATATATAAAGCTTAAATTTATGCTTTTTACAATGATACCTTAACTTTTTACAACTTTCGAATACAAAATCGATGAATATCGTATAAATACTGATTCGTCTCTGTGAATTATGACATTAGGAACCATCTTATAGTTTGTCATAATGATAAGAATACGAGAGTCGAATTGAATTAAAATTAGAATTTCTAGATTACACAAACATTGGGACAAACATCGTGTTTGTATAATCTAGAAATGCTAATTTTAATTCAACACGATACTCGTTTTCTTATCATTATAACAAACTGTAAGACAGTCCATCCACCTAACTCGCTACCTTGTTATCGAAAGAAGTATCTCAAACCTTGTTATTAAAATAAATTATTTCACTTTACAACATTTTACTCCTACTATAAGTTTGATTGATTAATGGATTAAAATATTTATTTCAGCCTTCATATAGAAATTTATAGGTACTTGCCAAGGTATCTGTACTCAAATAACATCGCTAGATAAGTAATTACAGTGTCTGATATAAATTACAGATCACATAAACAAAAAACTTAATAGTATGAGAGAAAGTTTTACGAATATTTATCGCTTCCAATGACTATCCTAGTAATCGTCTTTGTGGCTTCTAATATTATTTACATAAATTAACAGGTTAGTACGGTGCTTCTAGTGTAACAAACAAAAAACATTACTATGTGTCTTAATGTATGTTCCCAAGATTCATATAACCATAGAAGGGTCGTTTAAAAGAGTAACAATCGTCCCAAAAAGCATGACGTATTCGTCGCGTAATATGTTAAAAAATTGCAATATAAATGTTACAATTGGTAACTTACAACCAATGATCTATATTCTCCTTGGAAAATTATTAACACGCGATTTAAAGGTATATTTACTATAATTTATAAATTATTATATTCAATCAAATCCAATTAAATATAATAACTGATTGTAATATCACATCATTGTCATTATTGTGTTTCTTTTTTAAAATTACGTAATTAAATAAATGCATTTCTAAATAAATGCATTCAAACGAATTTCTGTAGCGAACACATTTTTTATTTTAATAAATATGTATTAAACATTTTCACCTTTAAAATAATACTGGCAATGCTCATGAGTTCATTCGCGTCGAATTCGTAATAAGAAAAGTTATTAGGCTACATTATCTATATTTAATTTGCGAAAAGTGCCATCTATAGCGAAATGTATGACGATCACTCAATGTATGACGATCTTAAAGGCAAAGAACTTTACAATAATTGTTTAGAGTAACCATCATAAGTAAAAATGTTGACAATATATGAAAGATGATGGAATACCGACACAATACAAATTTGTTTAAAAATCAACATATAGATTTCATTTTTATAGGCATAAAACTTACAAATACTGATAATAGGTAACGCTAGCAATATACATTTACTTTGATAATATTATAAGTCAAAAACCGGGCTAAAAAACTTTAACATCCGAAAATAACATCAGAATAGTAACCACTATTTCAGATCACACAAAAAAAGCGATCGGTTTGTGGGAATTAAACCCACGTCTTCGGCATATCGTGCCAACGTGGTAACTATTACACCACGGCTGATTCAACTTATATGACGAAACTATTATTATTATCATCACAATTATTCTTTAATTAATTTTTTATTTTTTTTAGGAATATCCACGACAATAAAATTTACCAAAAACGCTAATAGATGGCGTTGGCAGTAATTATATCATTATATTAACCATGTATTTTAAATATATTTTAAATCTATAATTTACAAATAAAGAGGCTATCAGTTATTACCACACCAAATTTTATTAAAATTCGTTCAGTAGATTTCGCTTGATGGAAGAACAAAATAAACAGATAGACAGACAAAAATTCTAATTACAGGTTTTCTGGCTTCTATTATCATTCTATATACTAAATCAACAAATATATTTAAAATATTTTCCATGTACAGAATTCATTTCTTTACAATTTTTCCATATGTATAAATATTTGTTACAATTGTTTCATATGTATATATAATGGATAAATTTACTTGCTAGCATTCAGGAATTGAAAACGCATTATGATTTTAAGAATAGAATTCTCGAATTGTCATATTTCCTTTAATGATGAGTTTTTGCCAGTTGTATATTTGCATTAAAATTGGTTTAACGCGAAAGATCTTTCGTACGACTGTTTTTAAGATTTTCACCACATTATTCTGCTACGATAAATTTCAAGCAGCATTTGATGATCAAGCTTCTTTCTGCGCCCTTTACAAGTACTTTGATCAGTTTGAATATAGTGTAATTTTATTGCAGTTCATGTTGATTGTAGACAAAAACTTTACATCCATAATTTGGCTATTAATATGAAGTAATTACAAAGGAAATCCTTCACGAACATTTACGCATGCAAAATTTGTATGCTAGAAGGGTAAGTAACAATTTAAACGAACCCAAAAAAACGCTATGTAAACTGGTGCCATTAAATGTAAAACATTAAATGTAAAATTAAGTGTAAAAACAATCAAATGATGTATTTGACATTATAGTAAGCAATAAAATCTAAATATACGTTTTTAAGTCTTGAATAAATATACGATTTGCGGTCTTTATTTTCTTCTGCAGTGAGCGGCAAAAGTAAATATAAGATGAAGAGCTGCGAAAAAGATAGTAGCGTTTTTTCTTTGAGAGATCAAATCAACTTACTACTTAATTATTAAAAAACACATCTTTTTCTGCTTTGGTTTCAGGGAAAATAGGCGAAAAATTCTTCTTCGAAAAATCCTTCCTCCAAACGATTTGGCCTAATTAACAAATAATTTTTTAATGTCTCCCAAGTATCACAAACAAGTCTGCATTTTGGTTTGATATTATTCATGAAATTTAAAAATAAACTTCGAAATGTTTTTTGCATGAATTTAAATTCTCTACGTCCATGAAAAAGATACGAAAAAAAATTATACACTGTTTTATTTATTCGGACCCGGTTTTATTTATTCGGATTCGGTGGATAAAAGAGCCCATCGATTATAACGGACACTACAGCGAGAAACAATAGGACAGTCACATAGATTGCAATTAAGAATTAAAAAGCTTTTAATGCCATCAACGTAATTGTGCTAATGATATTTTTTACAAACTGCCCTTTTCGTCCAACGTTTGAATATGTATAACAATTGGAGGAACATAATGTAGGAAGCGAGTGATGAAGGCGGAAGCTTTCACTTTGAACACAGGTGTGTAAACGACGATCTCTGTCGTTGAGTGAGCTTTTTATGTTTATGGAAAAGCGAAGCGGGAGTCCCTTTTATCTTAAGAATATGCGCCTCTGTTATAATATGAAGTTAACATTTTCGCACGCATGCTTTTCCCCGTATGCACTCGTCATACCCAACAAATAATTTATGTAAACTTGTTTAAAGCTTTGCTAGCTTTAAGTGATGTACTTTAGTGCGTTCTAATCTAATTACAATTTTAGTTATTTCACTTAAATATGTAAACCAATTTTTAAATTGTTTTAAAAGAAAATAAGTTTTGCTCTAGTCACAAATATGAAGGTCAATATGCAAGTTATATTCTTATATTTAAATCTCAGCTTTGATTTCATTTACTTAGAGAAATATGTTATTATGGATACTTGACTTTGTAATAAACCGAGTATTTTTATTTTTAATTAAAAATATTTGATTATGTTTAATTAAACAGTATAAAAAAGGGTAGAATAATAACGTGAGCCTTCGCGTTAGAATAATAACGTGAGAATAATCATTTGAATTAACGTTCATTTGACTCCTACTAGCTTTGGAAATTTTGTTACAATAATATCAGAACCATCCCACGAATATGAAGTTGTCAGTCAACAAAGAAGAAGTAATTGAAATATTAAACAAGAGTCAAATTTTAATGTTGGTATGTTGTTAACTTTTACCACTAAAACTGTTTCTTTTTTAAACATATGTGAAATAAATTAGACGAATAAATATCAAAGAACTTCCATTTATAATTATATTAAAAATATTAACGTAATCATATGGTAAAGTTATGTGATACTTTAGTTGAAGCGTTATGATTATTTTCTTTTAAAACCTGGCGTAATTCTATGATTTCGTCAATAATAAATATGTGTGATGTTCTTTATTAAGTTTAACGCTTATTCGACCAGATTTTTGGTATTCTTTATCAAATATATATATATATATATATATATATATACAGGCACGAAATTGCATGTGTAATTTTGTGTATTATTTTCCGCTAATACAATTCTTTCTCCAGATATTTAATTATTTTTTTAATCCATATTGATCTCCGAAAATGTTTTTTACGCAGTTCGTTTCCTTGGCGTAGCTACTCATATTAGTCAAGAGACTAGTAGTGATTTTCCATAAATTTACTGTGAAACGACCAAGCCGCTGTTAATAAAGTTAGCAGCAAAAAATAGAGAAACAAAAACAAATAAGTTCTCGTGGAGTTTTGTTAAAGAAGTTTAGAAGAGAGAGGTAAAACTTTGTGCGTATTTTATCGGGTATTATATGTGTCACATCTATAAGCATTGCCGCGAAACATCCTTATCTATCACTTTGTCTCATCATAAAGATCTAGAAAATCACTGGAATTTTTTGTTTATCTAACTCTGATTGATAAATATCTGACAAAATTCACCACCTACTATTCTATACATTAATAGCTCTAATCAACTCACTTACGATCCTGTAGCAAAACCGCAAGAATTTGGCTACTTCCATTATGCCCTTCTTTAAAAATTTATGGTTAAATTTTTAAAGAGGTACTTACTTTTATAGTACTACTTGATAAAATTTCACTTTCCTTGCCAACTTTTTAGTTTCTGATTACTGATATATATATATATATACATATATATATATATATATATATATATACACAACACAATGTAAAAAGTTATTTTGGAATGTAAATAAAAAAAATAATATGTGAAAGTATTCCAATGGGACGTTGTGCTGTAAATTATTCGACCGAAAATAAATTCGGGAAAAACCTTTTTTCTTTGTATTTTTCAGTATTTCTTGTCGTTTTTTCGCAGCTAGCTCCGCAGCCACAGCCAATTAAATAACTAAAAAGATCTTCATATAAACCATCCTCATAAAATAACCGATTGTTATGTTGAATTTATAAAGTATCACACATTTAGTTTTCCTGCCCATAAAAATCATTATTTTATGTCTTTTAATAAGAATAAATAGATTGATCTTTTTGGCGAAAAAAAACTTTCAGTTTAACATGAAAAATTGCCTAGAATCGGCAGTTAAGTGTCAAAGCCATAGATTTTTAAGTCAAATTTATATAATGTTTTATATATCATGATATAATGTTTTATACTTCGACAAAAATTTAAAACATTTATTATTAAAATAAATTGTAAAATAATTATTATATTAAATGCAATGCAGCAGAAAAAGAAGAAACGCAGGATTGTGTTTCCATAGATTTATCATCAAAAAAATTTACGGAAAATCGGTATTAAGATGTTAAAACTGCAAAACGAAAAAATAATATTGTAACTTTATGTGTTGACTTATATTATTTCCATCCAATTTGATTGATTGCAATAACAATACTCTAATTATAACTATGCTATTCATGACATAGGAAATTCAAAAGTGATTATGCGTTTCTGGGACGAACCTATAGCATTCCTTAATATATTATCCAGAGTTTTAGCATATTTCAATCTAACAAGAGCAAAAGTTAGTAATATAAGATTGTTTCGTCTATTTGAATAATAACTTTAAAATGATAGTATTATGTTTTATTTATTTAGGATATTTTACCGGTATCAATCAAAAATATTTTGCCTGTGGATCGTATAACAAAGAATTCTTTCTTATTGAAAGAAACAAAAAGCTACGAAAACTATTTGTGTCAAACGACCTTATCAAAATTACTAGCCACTGCGCGCCAGCAATTTCAGTGTTAGTGAGTTTGAATCAAAATTATTTCCTTGATCTCGATCCAGTAGAGAAACTTTTAAAAGTAGACCCTCGGCTTTAATGCAATTGAAGCTTGCTAAGCTTGAAATAAATTTTGTTGAGCGTGAAGTTCTAGATTCAAGAACATTTCTTAATATTTTGGAAAGTCGAAAGTGTAACGATCTCTTGAAAAAACGTCGAGGATACCGTAGACCTAGTGTCTGTATTCTGTTGTAAGCTATCTCGTTAAACTCCATTGTTAAACTGTCGATATTTATTTACTTTTTGTATCAGCCGCCAAAAAGTCGGATTTTACGTATATTTGTAGATATCTACCAAAAAAAAGATATTTTTATCAACAATTGCAGCATAGAATATATGAAAAATGGGGAAAGATTACAAGCGCAGAACAAGTAATATTCTGCGTTCTTTTTTTCATAATGGATTTTTCAGTATTTTAACTACATTAAGCTAGACGATACTTTAAACTAGAAATTATTTTCTTTTTACTTATGTCTTAAATGTATGCAATAATCTGATGATATTATGAACACTTTTGATGCAAATAAATATTTGTAAAGAAACGTAATATTCGCTTTTTTGCCCGCGTGACCCATTAAACCAACGCTAGATTATAAGATAGCAAATAATACCTAATTCTTTCCGCATTAATCGCAGAATTATAATCTATTGTTTTAACTATTTTTGGAAAATATTCTACGTATATTCTATGTATTAAATATTTCTATATATTAAATATCAACAACGTCGTCAATGCATATCGTTTCATACTAAGATAAAATCAAAAACAGTAATGACTGACTCAACAATGACTCAAACTTAATCATACATCATATATTTTCTAATTTTCTTGGCTTCATAAAGTCAGTAATTTTTCTCTTCCAATGGCTATACGACCTAATTTTGTTGGCTTAATGGCTTTCCTGGTATATTAAACTGGTACTTTTAGATAGTCTGAATAATAGGTAAGTCTGTGGTTTAATTACGCGATTTGAAAGTAAAATAATACTTTTCATAATAGTGAGAAGTTATTTTTATACAGCGTGCCTTCAAATTACCTATTTGGAAAACTCGTCTTTCATTTTCCCTTTCAAAATATTTAAATTTTTGTCATCATTTCTGGAAATTTAGCGAGAAGTAAATCGTTGCTTATTCTTCTTACAATGTTTGCCATTACTGAAAAGACTATACATTTTTGCGACAAGAATTATGAAATGTTTTTCTACACATTATTCAAAATTACAATACAGACTAGATTTCTTTTGAAGAGTCTCTCGCAGAGTTTCTTTTGAAAGTTATATTTAATGACTGTGCAATTCTTAACTATTAAAGACCTAATTTAGTTTTCGTAATATTCAAAAAAATTATTGTTTCTATTGACGTACTCGAGTTATGAAAAATTAACCTAGTGAGACTATTTGTGAATATAAATTCAACTTATATGTAATACAAACTTAAGGCATTCAATCAAATATTTGTCTCGAAACCATAATACGAAGATTAGTTTTTTGTCATCTTTAATTTTCTCTTAAGGTTAGTCGCTAAAAGCCAAATTATTTTATCGTAGAAAATATCTGTAATTTAAATATTTGTATGGTTAATTAAAATTCTAAGAAAATATTTCTTGTAGTAATTTAGTAATATTTATGCGATAAACATTTTTATTTAAAGGATTAAGATCTATGCAAAGAAAGAAGCAATGTAAAGAATTATTACAAAATATTGTTATCAATTGTTCCGAGTTATTAGTTGTTTGCTTACGAAAATTGAAATGTCACTGTAACAAATGTTTAGTATATTTACTTTATTAACATTTTATTTCCTATTTTTGGGAAACAAAAAAAAACTTCAATCCATCTTGAGAAAGAGGCCTCTTTTTCTTTTCCTTCTTTTATTTTTTTTTTAATATTTTACAAAAACTAAAAAGTTCAAATGTAAGACCGATTTTATTGATGAAATAGAAGTAAATCAACGGTGATGCATGTAGTGCCTATAATGTTATGTGTATGTAGTGCCTATAATATTATGTAGTAAAAAATAAAAACTAATAGCATTTTCTTTAAAAACTGTCATGTTCATATATAATTCTAACATCTACTTATTTAGCAGTTTTTCCAATTTAGGGATAACCTCTTTTAAGTAGCTTTACACGAATGTAAAATACCAAGTAGTTGCCTAAAAATATGGTAGCACAGAGGAATTATACTCATTAACATTTTTATTTCAGATCTAAAAGTTTTAAATCTATATTAAAGGTAGAAAATTCAACATAGACATGAAAATAAAAAAAGGAATAATATATGTATATATATACACATGTATATGTATTTATATATATATATATATATATATATATATATATGTGTGTGTGTGTGTATAGTTAAAATAAACTCCATCTTGCCTAAAAATTCACCTCCGATCCATAAATTAGCAAGTATTGTATTTTAGTATCTAATAATACTAGCTACGTTATAAATTTTAGCAACAGATCTCACTTCGTTAGGAAGACATAAGATTATATCGTTTGAAGATATTTACAACTAAATTTATTTAATTAATCACTAAAGAAATAATGAAACTAAAATGGATAGTACAATTTTACTTACCGTTATCTCAATTTACAAATTTTAACAGTAAAAAAAAAATTTATGATAATAGGAAAAAATTATATTACTGTATTAATATTAATATTACTGTATTGTAAAGATAGTTATTCCACAATATAATTGTTTAATCTTAAATTCATTTGATTGAAACTTGTTAATTTATTATCTAACTGGTCGGCATTTACAAACTAACTTTTAAAAAAGAAAACAAAATGTGAAAAAACATTCACACTAACGTAGTAAATTTTACCAACGGCCCAGAGATCCTTCGCAGATACGCGGAGTTTCCACGTAGAATTTTAATTGAAGTCTATGAAAAGTTATTCCAACTCTTGCTTTTTTCCCTCGCTCAGTTATCTCTGTTAAGTAAAGCCGGAAAAATGTAGATGGTGCAATTTTCATTATAATGTGTTCCGACAATTATTTTAAATATGGAATTTTTATTTGAGGACATATTTTAAATAAAATATGTAAATGTTGTAAGAGTATCTGCATTGCTTGTAGAATAGATGACATCGATTATTCATTATCGATATACTGATATCGGTTACTATAAAAGATCAGGCATTTTAAAATAAGATATACGGTTTCAAACATACCACCACGTCAATGAAGGTAAATTAAACAAAAGTGTGAATAAGATGCAAGAAATAACAATTAAAAACGGATGATACGTATAGAGTATCCAAGAACTTAATTTTATAAAAGCGGGCATTGGTCACATGTAAAAGAACAAAAAGGGATAGGAACGGCGTGAATAGAAGTGGTGTAGTGTGTGAAGTGTTATACAAAATCGGCCCTTCATAATCTACTTCTCTATGAATCTCCAGGGTATGCCAGATATATTATTATTGGCTTCCAAATTATTAATAATGAACATTATCCATATATTCAATAGATATGTAGGTTTTTTTCTGGAAGATATTGTGTATATAAAGCATATTAAGTCTTTTTCGAATTGGATCTTTCGTAAAAGTATATCAGCCTATTTGGCCTATTATTAACTACGTTTAGTTTTCTACCATAAGAAATCGAGTAAGGAAAAACATATGACCTAATAAAAACTTTTATAAATTTCTGTAAATTTGAAGTAAAAATGTTTAAAAGCATCTTATCTGATTACGCCTAGGAAGGTTTACGCCTTAAATAGCAGTTTTTTCAGCGTTATTAACTTATATTACAATGTCTTATATATTACAATGTCTTAAAAAAATAGAAATAATTTAATTTTTGAAGATTTTAGATAGAAATCAATTAAGTGTAAGTTCTTGATAATTTCCGAAATGATTATTTTAACTTGAAATGTTTTTCTTTTATTTTAAAATAAAAGTTCCTTTCGTTCAGGTGCGCATCAAATTGGAAAATTTATGGAAATATTATTATTCAATAATATTTACATTACTTAAAATATAACCGTAATAATTCAGAATATTAGTTAAATTCTATATTTCGAAAACAAATCAAACTCTTTCGTTATATTAAAATATTGGTGATTATTATCTTGGTTTATAATGGCATCGATTTCAATTTTAGCCCATAGTGCGAAATAGAAGAATATTCTAACTTAAAGGAATTGTTTGGTGGCATAATATTTTTTTAGCGAGGCAACATTTGAAATAAATTTGCATATTATATGTGGAAAGCGAGCACTACCCATAGAAATACTAGGATTGTTCTTACTCTCTATAACGATCACAATCATATAACAAAATATAGAAACTTTTTCTAATTTATTAATAATAAGAAATTTTGATCACTCCAATGCTATTCTCCGTAAAAATTCATTACAAAATTAAATATGCCATGTGAACAAAATGCTGAAAGAAAAACCGGCATTTTCTTAAAACGTGTTTGAGAAGAGCGGTAAGGTTTACAAAATTGGTAAATTCAGTAGACGAATATAAAAAAAAGACTCCACTGAACTTTGAAATTAAGTTAACAATGTAAACATTTTACAAATTCTTAAATCTTTACATTTCTTATAAAGGTATGACGAGTAAGTTTATTAACTTGTCAGCTTGGAGTATGCAGAGTGTTTTGATCCTTCAGATGGAGATTTTTCAGATTGGATATTTATGTCAAATATTTTTCATAAAGCAATATAACAAAGCCAGTATAATATTATTTTATTTCATTTATAATATTTTTTCTATCACACTGTCGCATGTCACATCTCATAACCTGCCATAGCAATTAAAATAACATTCTCCCAAATAATAAGACGCGCTGACCCTCACCCACAAAATCGACTCCACAGAGTTAAAGGATCTTCTCACACCAGGTTGAAGTATGTAGTGTTGTTAGTAGGTGGAGAGTACCCCCGAAGCGCCTATGAATTCGTACATTTTCCCAACGCCTAGTCAGGTCACTATCCTATTCGCCGCGGCCTTGTACGTGAGCAGGCCTCACTACTCTTGAAAATTGATGATGTTGCAAAATGTTGTTCCATTCCAGATAATAAAGTGTAATCCGTTTTATAGCATTCAACGAAGTTTATATATAACGTAACTGTATTTTATATATCACTACTTAATAGATTAATCCGTCCATAAGACATACAGTCAACGTTCAAATTAATACTTACAAAATATGATTATAAAATAAAAGTGTCAAGTGTCATAACATTCTTGTGTAAAGTCGAAGAATATAATATTTATATTGTTTATTTCTACGAATTGTGACTATACTGACAAATGTTTGTGTAACTTAAAATTTTAATTTAACTCTATACTCGCATTCACATCATGATTACAAACTTCATGACGGTCCTTCCACCAATTGCGCTTCGTCTAAGTACGATAATGTTATCGTTAAGTAACAAATATAATAAGTTAAAAAAATTCACACGGCTAGAGGTGGAGTATGTGTTAGTTGGGTAGAAGTACGTTTTTGACTATGCAACCCAATTGCGGCAGAGACACGAGGACATATAACGTGGTTGGTCATATTTCACATATAAAACTTTTCAATGTCGTATGTGTTCGATTTAAGTTTACTTTGTTTCATTTAACAAATTGAAAAGTAATTAAATCAATATTTGTAATTGAATTACTTTATTTTTATAAGAATTTTATTCTCTAAACATATAATAAAACTTATGAAAGGGCTTACGAATATAATGAATGTGTTTACAAAGTCACAAAGGCATAGACATAATACAACATATAAATATTGGCTCTGGAGAATATAGTTACAACGTGAGATAACTTTGTGCTCTTCAATAATAAGCATAATGTTCCTTATGAAGTTCGAATACTACTTTTCATTTCTCACCAGATCATTGATTAATAAGTACCATATAAATATATATATATATATATATATATATATATATATATACATATATAAATTTATATACATATGTATATATATATATATATATATATATATATATATATATGTATATATATATATATATATATATATATTTATATATTATTAATACAATTCATTCCTCCAAACGCAGATTGGCTTCCAAAAATGTTTTTTTACGCTGTTTATTCCCTTGACATCCCAACTTGGCTAAAACCACGAGTAAAACTAAATAACATCGCATCAAAATCATTACTTACAAAGACAGCAAGCCTCTTTTACTAAAGTTAGCAGAAAAAATATAAAAGCAGTCAAGTTTTGCAAAACTTTGCTAAAGAAGTGTAGATGATTGAGTTAAACTTTGCGTGTAGTTTTAATAGACATTTTATATCACAACATTGGACTTGTTCGCTGTAAACTCTTATCTATTTATCGCTATGTTGTAAGAAAAAATCTATCAGAATGCTTAATAGAATTTTACTTCTTTTTGTAGACTTTCTTTAAGGTCTACGAACTGACGCAAATACGACAATCTTAATATATTATCTGGACTTTAACTTTTACTTTTCCTCTTGTTCATGTTTTCTTTTTCTTGGTCTCTCCATCATATTCAATTTTACACATTCATGAACTTCTAACTTTTGAAAATCATACTTAAAATTCTATGGAAGGAAAATATTTTCTGTAGATCCCTCATAATCGTTTGTATACAATAACACGCTTGTATTAATCGCTTGTAATAAAGATTTTTCACTTTATCGTCATTGAGATTGAAATATTTCAAAACGTTTTCCGCTTTGACAATGCTATATAAACTTGGCCACGCAAGGAAACAAAGAATATGATGTCAATTAGGGTATTTATGAAATTAAGTATCTGGCTTTTATAAATACATATAAAGTAAAGTGTTCGATGGATGTAAATTCTATTGATAACCTCGAACTTATCCTTAACAGGTTCCTATCTTGGATCAAATCACAGTTGAATTTAGTGATCTCTTTTATAGGTTTTTATTGACGTCGGGATATCAATTAACTGCAAAATTTATTTGCGTTGGCGCAAAACATAATTATCTACACTTATTATGTAAATATCGTAATATCCGCTAACCTCACTCTCCAAGAAAGTTAAGTGTATCATAAGACTATTAGTATTACCATCAAATCGGCTCTTTGATATAATATTTTCATAAACTTCAAACGTATAAATAATATAATGAATTCACTTACTAACGCGTAACTAGATATTTGATATGAGATGCGAATATAAACTTCTACCTGTATTAGAATAATTTTAAACGCATTTGTTACAAAACCTCAATCTTTTCCCAATTCTACTAAATGCTGCGCAATATTTATACTTCAGAAATGTATTCAGTACCTTAATAAAAAAAGAAAAAGCATAAAATAAACCTGATTCCTTGTTCGACTTGTTAATTAGCCTATACGCATACAGCTAACCATTTCTACAGTAAGAAATCTGCATTCTTCTTTTATAAAACGCTATATTACATAAGTATTTTAGTATAAAAATGAAGCACAGGAAGCATGTGCTTATCAAAAACCTGTATAATTAAACAAATTTCCCAATATCTTGCAAAACCAAATCAGTTTTTCGAAATGAAAGTGTTAGTTTTTCGTTGCAGTATCGTTTTCATTTTAGATAATTTATTTGTGTATTTGACGACTATTACCCATGAAAATACATTGGAGCAATCAGGAATCTAAAGAACTATAGATTCAGTATGTAATAAAAAGCCTGGCCCTGTGCGTAGCCGCCAGGCGCTTTAGGAGCAAAAGTTTTTTTTAGAAATTATTATTATGGAGAAAAATATCAAAATAATCATTTAATAAAATCCTCCCTCTCTCATTACATGCCTCTCCCTTCCTTCCATGCACGTGTCGCTCCACCCTCGCATTTTCCCTAAATCCCTCCATCAGGTACAAGTAAATTATTTCAAATATTTCTATCTTTTCTCTTTAATAATAAATTTCACATTAAATAAACACATATTTTTGTTCTACAATCATAATACTGTAGTACATATCATAACATTCATTATTTTCTTTCTATAAATATTTTTGAGACTCTAGTATCAGTAAATATTATATGTGTATAATTCAGTATTAATAGAACATAATCACCTGCTTATAAGACATAAGGGACTGAAATATTTTTCGTTTCAATTCCTTACCCACCACTAGTTAATTTCTATATACATCATATTAAATATAAACATTAAATAGAGATAATACCAACTACAATATTTAACGTAACACAGTCTCAGCATTTGTATATTGTTTATTCATTAAAAATGGAGAAAAGCTTTATCCACTATTTAATAAGATTTTCAAGAACGCTACAATTAAACATTCCGAATAGAATCCACAATGAAAATACCTTACTATTTATATGAGGTAAATACTGTCCATTAATATCAAACATGCTATATATAATTGTATTTTCAATAATCTTAAACCTGAATAGTTATTTTCCTACGTTGCCATATATTCGTACGGTTTTTACGATACATTATTTTTAAAATTAAAAAAAGTTATTCGATAAAGATTCATTTCGATTAGTCGTAAAAATAGTTATCTTAACTACTTTGTATAACACGATTTACATAACATAATACAAAAACTATATCCGCTCCACTATCAATTCAGATACGGATGTGAACATCTGTGGAGTATCACAATAAAAATGGGGGTCGGAGACACACGTGGCGCGGAAGCTTTCATTCGAAACACAGATGTGACAATCATTGTCTCTGGGGGAGATTTTTAGTTTTAGGAAAAAGTGAAAAGATAGAGGGAGAGAAGAAGAATCTTTCATCTCACGGTCTCTGCGCCGCGTTGCCTCTACATTATTTATACAAGATAAAGTTTCTTTTCATGCACTCGGCTCCACAAACGTACAGGTCCCCTAGCTACGTATATGGAGGTCCTTCGCTTAAATTTCCTGTTCAATACTTTTGTTCTGCAATGTCTGGTAAGGTTTTTTTTTAAGGAATGGAAAGTTTCTTATATTATTTCTAATGTATTCAACATAACTTATAGTGCAATAATTTAGTTATACATTATTTCATGGGTATTATCATAATTGAAACCTTAAATCATAAAAGAATACTAATAAGTAAATTGTTTTCATTTAAGAACAAACGTCATGCAAGATTTAGTTCGAAAATTTAACTTATTTTTATAAAAAAATTTAATCTCTCGTCTCGTAAGTTGCGTCAAATAAAATATACCAAATGAAAATTTCACTATTAAAAAGAAATTTTAAATTATTTAAAAATCGGGTTTGCAATTAACTGCTTATCAATGTACTGCTATTTTCCAAAGAAATTAAATACCATGCATTGACACAAGTGAAAAAATTTATTTACAAGTTATTGACGAGGATTCGGCACACGTTTAGGCAGTTATAAATATTTAATGGTACATAGTATATCTGTTGAACTATTTACAAAATTTTTATTCTTCAGAACGTGAATATATTGCGTATTTCCCAGGCGCATATTTTCAAAAAAATATAAATTCACATAGAATTAGGAAACATTCATTTTTGGATATACCAACTTCCAAGATTTTAGATCGACCAGAAGTAAGTACTACCGGTCGAGATAAGCTTTGATAATCATTGAATACCATTATGGCATAAATAAAGATATATTGCCGGTTATATCTTTCACATGCCCATATTTCAAAAAGTAGTATTCTATCTAAAATTAGAAGTCATTAACTTTTGGTTTTTTTCCTTTACTTGTACTATAAGATCTATTATGCCGACTTTCAAAATTGAAGGTCGACCGGAAGGATTTAGAATTAAATGATCAGTAAGACCATGGTAAAAATAAAGAAAAACTACGCTTTAAAAGGTCACATCATATTATGGGGAGAATTAAAAAAACTTGAATTTATAATAATGTAAGGTTATAGTCCTCAGTAAACAATATTAATTTCAACTTAATATCGTAAGCTGTTTCTGAGAAAAAGGACTTTGACAGAAAGACAAGCGGACAATGATGTACTCCTATAAGGGTTCCGGTTTTTTTTTCTTCATTTCGCGCGCAAAACACATTTGAAAAGCAATATTTGTCACTTTAACTAACATACCTACACCTTCTATTCACTGTATAGAATAATTTAAGACCTCATAACTTTAGTCGTGCTACAAAATATTGTTGAATAGTCAAATTTGGTTCAAAACCTACTTGTTGAAATATGTTAGATAACTAAAAAACCAGAGCTAATAAACGAATTTCAGCTTAAAGGAATGCTAATAGAAAATATTATAGACTGTTCCTCATTTCTTATTTTGTGATTGCCTTTGTATTCCTCAATGAATTTTAAATTGCCGACGTTATCTTCAATACTTAATAATAATATTTAACATAATTCTAACAGGACATTAATGCTTATTAATGTCAATATATTCAAATACAATTTATTAATACTTATTAATGTCCTGTTAAAATTACGTTAAACATTATTATTAAGTATTGAAGATAACATCGGCAATTTAAAATTCACTATCACAAAATAATTAAATCATGTTTTTTCCACTTTGAAAAAAAAATGAATATATCATCCGCATGTGAACACAAAATTGAATTATATTTTAAAATACATCAATACACGGGGAATAACCTAAAACAGAAAATATTAGCAAACCTCGTATTAAAATTCATCCATTTTTTAATAGAATCATTGTTATTTTATTGTTCAATTTCAGAATTAATAACATGTTCATAATGAGACTATATTTTTTCTTTTGCCGTTACGTTTGCTTTGTATTTCAAAAGTTAGGAAGAGTGATCAAACAATGTCCAAGAACCAGCGACCACTTCGGGGTAGGTACCTGAGACACCGTAATTATATTACTTGAATAAAAAACCGAAAGGCCTGCTTAAGGAGAACTGTTTATGAAAATACTTTAGGGCACTTTGTGATTTTAGTTTATGTGTAATATCTTTACGATATATAAAACCTACTATATAAATTCGAACTTACCTCGACTACCTACTTTGCATAATGTCATAGTGCAATTTTCAGATAATGTGTCTATTACTATTCAAATTGCCTAGATTTTTTTAATATATTCAAATATCATTTATATTACATTAAAATCCCAAGATACTTAAAAAATATTTTTATGTTTAATGACTTGACAACTTTGAAGACCTGGGGGTGCGGAAATAACGCTAACCCTTGAACAGGATTCAGTAACCAGTCGATAACTACTGCTTAGATAGAGATACTTAGATAGAACTCCGATTTTTATTTCAAGTAACGTATAAATACTATTCGAACGAAATACCTCAAATATATTTGAGGCAACTCGTACGAACATTAAACAAAATTCAAATTACTTTTACTAAGTATTTTTAACTTCGTTCCTGTTACAATTTGTTTCAGGACAAAATTTAAACATTTATATAGTTTCTTATTCTTTAAATCATTTTTGTTCAACATAACCTTAATTTTAATATGTATAGGTCTTTAGATACTCGTAACAAGTATTTGAACGGTAAATAAAAGTAATTAACATTACATTAACGATACAGCAACGTACAATATAAATACACGCCACTCTATTTTTGACATAAATAAATATAACATATATTTCTATGTAGACGCTTGTTTCTTTTCCTCATTTTACGATCTACGATGAGTTAAGAAATGCATTTCCCCATATAAATTTCACCGCGGAAATGCTGGTAAATAAAACATAAAGCTTTAATAAATACCTGATGAAAATGCCTTATTTCGTACCATAATGGGGATTGAATTCAAGTTAACGATTTTTTGTTAAGTGAACTTTTACCATATTTTCTTAATTTGTAATATTTATGTGAAAAGATAATGATCCGGCGAATTTTTTTCTAAAAGTAACTTTTACATTCTGTACTATTTAGAAAGTTTTTAAATAAAAAATTAATATGTACAAATTTATAACCATATGGAGAAACAGAACAAATTATGAACTTATTGAAATTAAACATTCACGGTTTCACTTTCAAAAGTTCTCCAAATACTTTTCATTTTGTGAAATTTTACGTCGGCGTGAATAATAAATTGATAACTAACTCATTGGTCAGTACCACTTAAATGCAAAAACAAATTATATTACTAAGAATACGTATTAAATGTTTCCCAAAACACATAGGGATAAGGGCGTAACGCTCGTTATTCGTTCTCGTTTTGAATATGAGAACGCATAATATGACAGACTAAGATCAAAGACCAAAGAGACGTAAAAACGAAGATTTATTTTGATTAGGTGATATTTGACATGACATTCCTTTTTCAATATATTATTAATTCAAGATTTTTCGTGACAAATGACACTGTTATTGTGCACTAGGTAACTGCAGATACAAATAATATATAATTTTGTTAACAGATCATATTTTTATTCATTTTTGGTTATTTAAAATATGAGTCAGTTTTGCAGGACGTATAAAAACAAGCCAATAGTAAAGCATCAAATACGTAAAGCTTGAAATGAAAAAGGGAAAGATCCCAGAAATAATTCTAGAATATAAGAAAAATGCGTAAGTCTTAACGCAATGAAAGATTATTAAATGTACGTTATGAAAGTAGCAATTGAGAAAAGTCAAACGATCACCGCTTGTACATAGATATTCGTTAAAGTGGATAAATATAAAGACATAAAACTGCACATATATAAGTTAAGACTTGAAATAGTTTAACATTTTTTATGGAAGTAAAGATCGAAGATGTAAAAAGTTCAGAAACAATATTTTAAATCAATTTAAATATAAATTTTAATTACATGTTGTAGTTCTTTTATATCGATAATGATTTTTTTAATATCCATATTTGCAAGTAAATTATACTCTAATATTGGTTCTAATCAAAGCAATTTAACGATACAACTAAATTTAACGATAAAACTAATCAGTATTTATGTATTACTAAAATCTTACTACTTTAGAACGCATATAGTTATTATTATTTGTTGTAGTTATTTATTAGTGTTCAGCATAATAAATAAATAAATAAAATATTTTACATAAACGCTTTAATGTGCGCAGTTCTAAAAATATTATTAAGGATGTATTTACAAAATCTCGCTGCTCAAGTACTAGTTTACTAGTTGTAAAATAAATAATACACGCGTAGCCAGTTCAACTCCCAACAAAAAGTGAAGATTGCATCAGTTCCCCACAATGAGCGAGAAAATGAAATCTAACTTAAATTAAAGTTATATACAGAAACATCAGCTTCAAAAAACTTTGTTTTATATTTGAGTTCGTGTGTTACAAAAAGTACTTTTGATTAAGGTGACGAAGCAATAATTATTAGTTTCTTTTTCATTTTGCAAATATAAATCGTAAGAAGAAATGGCATATATTGCAAGTGTCAGCGCCCTGACATGACAATTTTTTGTTCTGATCATCTATAATTTCTCGCTTTCAAAAAACAATGAATGATCTCTTAATTTAAATTACTGAGGATTCATCAATTCTTTAAGCAAAGAGTTTAGATAAAATTTCACTAAATGTGATTCCATGTTATCTTTCTAAAATTAATAAACTTTTCCAATAACTTCATATTTCAATTTATTAGTACCAATGCTGACTGAAACAGGCAGAGGTCGCGGCCAATAATACGAAGCTGACCTTGTATTTAATAAAACCACGGATACTTTTTATTGATATTATCTTTACCACAGTCGTATTTCCAAGACTTGCGCTTCATCTACATACAAAATGAAGCTAGATGATTAGCATTTAATTTCTACAATGTCGTCTGTGTACTGACCGTATAGCGTGGCTCCTAGAAAAGAAAATTCACTGTCAATTAATAAAAGTGTATTCACAAGTCTCTTACATACTTTAGCAAACCAAGAAGCTGTTACTATCTCCCGTCTGCGCTCTAATCAAAGTAGATTAGCACTTTGTTGGACTGTATTGTACTCTAGATTATGCCGCTAATCAGGGGTCAATACCAGTTCTTTCAGAAACTTTTTTTACTTCTTCATATATTTCCTTCATCGTATTCGATTTCTAATATCTACCACCATGGTAAGAGTTTTTTGATGCCTTGGAAATTTCTAGCACCATTAAGATTTACAAAATGTTTCTAATTTCTATATTTCAGAACTAGTATCTGTTTTGAAAATAAATCTACACACAAAAGAATATACCTATACTAAAAGAAACTACTCCAGGTGCATGTGCTCACTGTAAGTAGCTTAGCGAGAAACGTTAACTTTACTTTCAGCTTATAATAAAAAGCTTTCCGCTAAAATTATTTGTTTGATTATGAACTAAACCACTATTTGTATTAGTAAATTGAATATATTTTTCTAATAAAACAAGTTCTTTTCTCAGACGTTTTGTACAGTGACTTTGCAGGAATTAATGTTACTCTCGAATGTTACATTGCTTTGAAATTTAATGAGAAAAACGGAACCTGTTTTTGCGTTTCATTTATTAGAAATAATGGGTAAAATAATAAAGAGCGGACGAGTTAATTTTACATATTAAAATAACTTACTGGAACGAATAAGTGAAATGCATTAATTAGTCAAATAACTGACATATATTTAAAAGCAGTTATAATTAGATTGAGATTAATTTGATTATTAATATGTCGCTTGACTGACTACGGTTCAGGCACTTTTAAATTATAATATGTATATGCATTTACATAAAATACATAAAAACCTGTCAAGCACGAATTGAATCCGCGCTACGAAGGTGCTGTACTATTTAGACAGTTTTATTAACATTTAAGAGTAGCTAGAATTTCTATTCCTACTATTTGTAAATATACATTTTTCTTAATATAAATATATTCAGGAGTTATGGAAATAAGGGGATGTTAAATGTTCGAATACTTTGGCATATTTTTTTAAAATAAAATTTTAAATTATACATTTTTTTTTAATTATAAATATTTTTGTATGTGTCATCAAGCGTGAATACAGAGAGAGTGTCCAGTAAGTAAAAGATAACATTTCAACAACGTATTTCCGGACATACTCCGTCAGAAAATAGAGTTCGGTGTAAGTCCCGCGACTTCCTAGATATTTATATTTTTTTTAATCGCTATCTTGTCTACGTACTTAGGTACAATAGTCAGAAATTAACGAATTTTCTTTTTTTTTTCACGTAATACTTTCGAATAATTATTATGTTAAATTTGTAATAGAATTTTTGAGAATCCAATGATTTTTTTAAAATATTCAGTGCGAAACTGTTTTATTACTAAATCTTTTCTCCGTTTTTTGAGCTCTTGTGGTATTAATAAAGTATGCCAATACCTCAGTGGCCAATTATTTGATAAAAATCCATTTCTAGTAATAAAAAGTATTCAAAGCACCAAATTCCTCATTTCCTACTGCAGTTCTGAAGTTGTGGATAATTTAAATTCAAAATACTGATAACATAAATGCACGAGTGCTAACCTTAAAGATACGGTCATCTTTTATTCCTAATAGATAATTAAGTAATAAACGTCGAAAACTAAATAATGTACGCTATTTATTTCAAATTTATATATATATATATATATATATATGTGTGTGTATATATATATATATATATATATATATATAATATTTACTTGCCTTTATTGATAAATGAAAAAGTTCAGTTCCTGATAATAAATAATTTCACTTACGTATAAAAATTCACTCGGTCGATATTAAATATCCCTACTAAAAATACCATTGGGGCAAGTAAATTTATTTTGATATAAAAGCAACCGAGCAGTATACATGAATATATGCAGCATTTCACGATTATTGCCATTAAAATACGTGAATCAAAATAGTTTTCCTAGAAAATTCTATTTATGTCCCTAGGAATTATAGTTTTGGCGCGAGGGGAATTGGAGGAATAGTTTATTTTACGTGTTAGCAATATTTTTCTTCAAGTCAAAACCACACCCATCGCCACGTGTAAACGCCATGTCTTTTAATGGTCTTTTCACTATGGAATACTAAATAGCTTGTAATTTATATCAATTACCAGTAATTAAAGAAAAAAATATGTAACAGTATTTACTATATTTTCAATCAGCAATATAAATATAAATTTCGAAAAAAGACGTGTCTAATATATAGAAATTAATCCCTTTTTGGGACTAAAAAAATTATTTAAATATAAACAATTTCATTTTCATTATTAGTAAGAACTATTTTTATTATCATTTCAAACATTAAAATATAAAATGTAGTATTTCACTTTAATATTTCAAATAATAAAAACAATTGCTTTATAAAAACAATAGTTCAATCGTCAAGAAAAAAAATTGTTAAAGTTTATTTGACCTTAAGGGTCCTTTATGAACAACTTTTCCCCAGTTTCATTTTAATAACAGTTATTTTTGTATACTAAAATTGCATTAAAATTCCCTGTGATTTTTTCCTTAAATAATAATAACTTTAATTATTTAATATTATTTTTTTGCCTTATTTTTTTTCTATTGTCATTATTTCAAAGCACAGAACATGAAAAAAGGCGCATATGGGATGACAGCTTTCATTGTGCAAGTGACGGAATTTGACTTTAAAGAAATATCTTACTTTTAATGAAAACGAAGCGAGAAAGCCTTTTGTCTTTAAGCGTGGCGTAGTCTCGCATCGCCTCTATATTGTCGATGAACATCTTTCTCTCCGTCTACGACGAGGCTATGAGATTTTTTTCACTCACTTGACTTTAACTGTTTACCACTCGTTAACAAGCTTTAACTTCGTATCTGTTACTTCATTCGTTCTAATATAGATAATTTAGAGAAATTATATAATTTAGAGAATTGTTTTACAAATTCATCATAATATTCCTGCTCATGCGCAACTTAAAGAAGGTTTACCAAAATTTTAATTATAAGAATGAAATATGTCAAGCGTCGTTGAACATCATTTGGATGGTTCCAACTCTTAAATGATTAAATTAAATCAGAGCTTTTGAACTTTTTTTTTTATTTATTTTTTTAATTTTTTATAACGAATTATAATCTGAATTTAGGGTTCACTTCTGAATTTACTAGAAAATTAGACACTAATTTTGTATTCAAACTTTATAATAATGGTTGTGATGATGTATGCCCACTATAAAGACACATAATACCCAGTCTTACAGATATTGTAGCGAACAGTAAACATCAAATTATTCTAAATTATTGTTTTAAATGTTATTTTAGAGGAAGTATTAAAGAGAATATGGACCATCTCGACACGAACAGTGAACCATTTATTATCATTTACTAGAGTATTAGTGTAGGTAAACAATCGCTACTTATCTTATTAGACTCTCGTCATAATAACGCTGGAAATTAAAATTACGAATCTAGTTCGAAGAAGTTACAAGAGCAAACATCCATAACCATAACGCGAAACATTCAATTTTTACTGATTTTACAGTTTCCGGTAATTATATAAGAAATGCTTAACTCTCTTGAGGTAAAATTAAATCTAGAATATCGTGTCCATAGATTGACTTTTTTAAATAATATTTATTAATTTAGATAAACTTTTACGTAGATTCTTATTCTTATGTTGTCTTGATATTTCTTATATATATATATATATATATATATATATATATATATATATATATATATATATATTGTTTGCGTCCGATTCCTTTCATTTCTATTCTTTCAATTCCTCTAATCGTACGTGCTTTGATATGATCTTGATATGAATTGCTGTACTTTCTACAATTCCCCTCGAACAATCTGTGACGAACTTCATTCCATTTTCGTGAACGGTGACAAAAAATACATTTCTGCTGAATTTATGCCGAGTACATTTCTAATGAAGTGTTTCGGTACATTATTTGGAGTTTATCAAGATTTTTTTATAATCTGCCTATTTACGCATGCCTAATAAGTAAATTTTTGCTTACCCCATTTCTTCTTTTCAATCTATATCCATTTTGAGGTTGCGATATGATAGAAAATTTTCGTGTAATGGGGGTTGCGATGGTGCAATGGCAAAGTATCTTCGGACCGTTTTGCCCTTCAAAATATTATCACAATCCCTCACAGATCGCTCCTTTATAATGAAATATTTCTTTTTTTAAGTGTCACATTTCGACATTTTTAAGGGTAATGTACTCGTATCCATGATTTCCTATTACAACCAGTTACATGCACTTGTGAAAAGTTACTTGTCATCGTCTCTACATACTATAATTATGGGCGACTTCAATTCTAACCCTTATAAATGCAACGTAACAACTATTTTGTTTTAAATTAAGTCAATGAATTTTACCATGCCCCCTTTCTTTTCCTTCTTCTATCCATAAAACTGTCACTGTATTCTTGATTTCACAGTTACATTTTCTCAGCAATGTATCCATTTATAGACAACTAACCTCATTAACTTCATTCACCATAACCTTATTTTACTTTCATAAAAGCTACGCAG
This sequence comes from Druceiella hillmani, assembly GCA_039881145.1. Classification (NCBI taxonomy): domain Eukaryota; kingdom Metazoa; phylum Arthropoda; class Insecta; order Lepidoptera; family Hepialidae; genus Druceiella; species Druceiella hillmani. Next base: position 5,160,201 of record JAYKKI010000096.1, on the reverse strand, counting down.
CCTAAAAACTTCTTCAAAAAGCATCTTTCTTCGGAATTTCAACAGTATAAAATTAACGTTACCCCTAGTTGATGGTATTTCTTTTAACTGGAATGCTTTTTCTGAATTCGATACACTAGGTAATGATTCAAAATTTAATAAAGTTCTTTCCATACTCTATAAAAAGCTTCAATAAAATTCATCAATATCAAACGGAAGGCCATCGCCTGACATACTGACATCGTCCAGAAACTTATTACCAGAAGAGACAGAGTCAAGGTGAGGTGCAAAGCCGACCAAACCAAGCAGCATTGAGAAACGTTTGTGTAGGAATGCCGTAAATACTATATTTTCATTTTCAACTAATGTATTCCTATGAAGGTTTGGCTATTCCCCAGTGCTTTTGATATAGATAACTCTCACGAAAATTAATGTTGTCAGCTTGACGACCATCTAATGTATTGTAGATTCAGCGGCTATGAGTAATGCTTTGAATAACACCATTCTCGTATTATTGAAGAATGATGAATAACAGATAACTACAATAGTACTACCAAATACATATGATCACTTTTGAATTTAGTGGAAAATTAGACATCAATTTTCTATCAAACTTTATAATAATGATTGTTATGTGCTATGCATATATACTATGTAGATGCTCTAACCAGTCTTAGAGATATTAAAGTGAATCATTACCAATATATTTAAAATCAACAACAAACGTATCTAAAAAATATTAAAATTAAGAACCATTACCAACATATTTAATAACATTATAGCAAGTGAACAAAGCCAAACTGCCAAAAATATCTCGTCCTACACTATTAAAAGACTTTAGGCTAAACTCTCTAGTATCACTCACAAATAATCAAATTCATAATACTCAACGACTTCAACTAATCATTGAATAATTAACGCAATTAAAACTATGCGATAAGAAAATACAAATAGTAGTTTTAGAGTAAAATAACTTTTAGAGAAAAATATAATTTATATTATTTTTTTTATTTTTTTATATTATTTCCAAACATGAATAAATTTTCAAAATATTGCTACTGTTAGAGATTTGTGGAGTCAGTGCCAAGTTGAGCGTAACACCTAGATATTTGTTTAATAGCGTTTTCATCTCACTCACATGTACATGCTTACCCACATACAAACACATGAGTGCACAAAAATTTGTAAAAGTAGGAATATTTTAAAATTGAACAATACTTTTAATGCATTTCTTATTCAATAGTTATTTGAAATCGGTTAAATTTTATGTTAAAAAATGTATATACTTGTCACATTTCAAAATGCTTCTTTTATTTAATCAATATCATGTAACTTTTTATTATCTTTGGGAATGTGAAGAGTGAGATGTTTAACAAAATTAATCGAAATTATCTCTCATTAAAAAACGCTTTCAAAAATAATGTAAGTTCTCATTTTCAAGTTAATTAGATTCATTTCACTCACGAAATAAACGTAGATATGTAAAGTGCTACCTACAATCAATCTTACAATACTTTCACTCTAACATAACTGGTAAACAATAATGTATATCTTTACTAACTTAGCTTGCTTGTTTTTCACATTTCTCGTCCCACGATGTTTTAAAAAGTGCGTTTCCTCATACAAATTTCGCCGAAGAAAGGTTCAGACATTAAGCACATTCTTTAATAAAACATAAGGCTTTAATAAATTCCCGATGAAAATATTTTATTTTGGGCAGATATTTTGTTTACAGCTATTTGAATTGATTTCAATACAATATATCTGACAGCTTTGCTTTCTTTTTCCGGTTTTAATGGTGAAGTTAAGATATAGCGGCTCAACGGAAAAATGAAAGAATGAATGTTTTACATCTTGTGCTGAGTTAGGGTTGAAGTTTTCATTCTCGAAACATTGAGATATTTGTAACAAAAGGGATAATAAAAAGTAATACGGTCGTTTTCACTTTTAGAACGTTTCAAGTTTAGTACTGCGGACATAACTTTTGTACGCCCAGATAATGGATTTGGATGATCCCCGACAAAATTTGTTAATAAGTAAAATACATAATAAGAATATGATTCCAATTCAAACCTAGATTCCAGTAAAAGAGGGTAGTAATAAAAGAACTCCATACATCTTATATATTGGCATATGTCATATATATTATGAAGCAAGTAAAAGCGACGCGTTCATATCCTTAAGACCAAAAATAGGCATTTGCTTTTTTGTAAATATCCCTAATTATTATTTTCATTTCTCACAAATGAATAATTTAAAAATCCATTTCGTTATAGAAAAACTATATTTAAATAGTCCATCTTCTTAGCCCTGTTGTGTAAAAGTGTGTAAATTATAATTTGTGTCTTTCATAATTTTATATGTCGCAATATATGAAGGTATTTCTCACTAATTAATTGATAGTTTCCACATAGTTGGTTTGCATTATGGCAATGATGCTAATCCATTACGTAGTAAGGTACTAATGAGATACTCTAATAATTTATTACGGAACTGATAGAATTTATTATAGAACCGGTTATTGAGTTATTCTTATAACCGAAAGGTTGTTGATACTAATTACTTATTCCGATATTCCATTCATAGTCTAAATCATGTAGTTTTTATTTAATCAAATTATACATATTCAAGAAATTATAATCGAAGGCCACGTCTAAATTGTTCAGAATAAAATAGTAGAGAATTCATTTTCATCTCAAGTACTCATTCAGTCTTGGTCTGTTTAGTTTTGTTATATTGGTGTGTATTATACGTGAATTTGTTATACGAACGTTCGCATACAATCATTCCTTTGTATTTGTATGTAACCAATCAGTAATTACCAATGATCATAATTTAGATGTGTCAAGATGTTTTTATAATCGAATGGTTTCGTTAGTATTATTTATGATCGCCCACCGCAATATATGAATAAACTTAAAAAAATTTGTACACATACTCATGAACGCGCTTTAGAAGTTACACTATTTTGGCGTAATACATAAATATCTTACAAATAGATATAAATGAATATGCTGAAAATTTATTTATTAATTTACTAAGTTTAAGTATTTAATAATTGATAAAGTAATAATTTATAATGCAAATAAATACATACCCAAATTTAACTTCACTTAGAGAAATTAACTTAAAATATGTTTTAAAAAACTTATAATCACTATTTCTGTCACGAATATTCACAGTAGATAATTTTTTTTTTATTATATGGACCACTATTAACTTTCAATTTTTAAAACCGACGTAACTTAGATTTATATGAATATAAAATACGTGTTGTGTATTTACAAATACCTGTATTTACAAATATATAATATGCGTTTAGTAAGCAACTTCACCTTGTCGATTTTTGTTCTCTCACCATTTCTTCATAAGCAAGCGCCTAAAGAAGTATAACTTCAAAAACAAAACATAATAGTATGACGCTAGTTTTACTATGTCTAATCAAAAGATCAACCACAGATTCTTAATAATATTATGTAACTTTCCACTGACACCTATTTTATTTCCTATATTAGCTAAATTTGTTTTTTGAAAGCAAATTATAAAAGTAAAATATCTAATCAATCATCGTATCAAAATGAAGCTATCTTCATCATTGATTTTAATTTTCATACACGTTCTCTCAAACATACAATCAACAAATTTTCATTATCATTTTACGTTCATATATTACTGGAAGTTGTTCGTCATAGTCGTCATATATTATTATCACCTTTACAAGTTATGTCCATTTAAAATTAATTTAAGCATAGGCCAAGATGCATAGTTAAGAGGTAACATAATACGAGTCTTATAACTTTATCACCCTAATATTGTTTCATGTGTAACATCGGTAGAGATGCGCAATATAGGGGACAAGCATTGTAGAAGGGCGCGACGCTCTCGAACAGAACACAGGTGTGCGCTGCAGTCAACCATTACAGATGACGATATCTATCGTTGAGTGAGCTTTTTAGTTTTCCGGAAAATGGAAAGCGAGGAGTTACATTTCGTACGCTGTGTCGTGTGAACTCAACATTATTTATGCAAGACGAACTGTTTTTCAGGCACTCAACTCTACAAGTCTATATGTTCGCATGCCTGCGAGGTGTTTTACTTTGTTTAATGTAACATTACGATGGGCAATTTCTAGAAACGTAATTTTCTGGTGTACTTTGTAATTTGTTTGCTTTAATAGACCGATAAGAAAGTTGTGTTTTACTTTCTTTATGTGCCTAACAATTTATGGTCATGATTTAGCGCGCAAACCATTGTATTCCATATATTTTTCTTAAAAGAACCTAATTGATTTAGCCCTGACATAAAGGTTACCTAGGTCTACTGGAAAATAGTGGTTTACATTTGACATTACATTTAAGATAATTATACTTCCGAAAATTTTCTAAATTATAAGAAAATTACCGAATGAGTTCTAAGATTCTATAGCCAAATAGCAAAAATAGAACCCATATAACCACCTTATAACGGAATCCTTATATTGCGTCGTATCCGTTTGTTCGTCTTTATGTCATAGCAACACAGCACTTTTAGTTTCAGACTGTTTATGATTAAGTTTTTCAGATATATTTGATTTAACTGAATACAAAAAAGAGTAAAATACATCATCATACATCAAACTTGATGATAAACATAACTAATAGTATGTGGCGCAACATCCGTGTTAAAAAATAATTGTTAGTTTTATGTTCAAGACGAGCTTTCAAAACGTTTTTCAGGACTTTCTCACCCTCGCTCTTTAACTTTTTAACCACGCACACGTTTGGAAATCAAAAATGGGCGATTTATAGCCTCAGAAGGAGAGCTACTATTCAATATGTCTAATCGAGTGGCTGACCCAAGAATTATAGGCGTTGTGACAACAAAGTATTGAATAAATTTTCACCCAACAAGTTCTCGCGAGATTGTGTGTCTAAAAGTGTTCATCTTCTAAATTTCCAAATGTTAGAAGGAGAATACACATAAAAGCGGAAAAGAAGTATTTCTTAGCATTCCTATATATTTGTTAACATTAGTTTCTATATACTCTGGAGGTTTGTCAACACTCTGGAAAAGGGTCGAATTTGTACTTGGCTTTGTACTTATAAAATTAAACAATATACTTGCAAAAAGTTAGAATTAATGTTCTTCTGATCTTCTACCAGTGATGGAATTTACATTGACGACCTTAAACCTATTATATATATAATTACTCCCATCATGACTGACATTTTCAACACTTCATTTAGGACAGGTACATTTTCTACTGAATGGAAGGTGGCATTTGTCATGCTTATGTTTAATATTGAGATGCATCAATCTAAAGACTATCTCCATTTTGCTACTTTTATTTCAAACATTTGAATGTATAGATCAACCCCAATTAGTTAGCTTCCTTAATAAATACCTTCTTTATAATCTCCTTCAATCTGTTTTCAAAGTAGGCCGCAATACCCCTGCTAAACTAGTTAAGGTTACTGATGAAATGCGCTTCGCCATAATAATACTCACTCCTTAGTCTCGTATTTCTTACTTTGTATTTTTTTTTTCTCGTATTTTTTTTTTCGTGCATTTATTTCTTGGACTTTGACCTTTCATTCGTTTGCTTGACGTCAGTATATATTTCATAAACTTCTTTGGAATTTATCAAATTTTACACGGACAGAATTAATAGGGGCAAACAATCCGTTAAATTAATTAAATTAAAAAAAGTATTCAAAAGTTTAATATATTTTATATATTGAAAAACATAATGTGCATGTACTGCGCTTAAATATATCTCAAACACTTCAAACCTTAACTTATGACGTCTCCGTTTCCCCATTTACTGAGTGCTAAGTTATAATTGGTGCGGTTATCTCATTAGTCGTTATTGCTCGCACCGCGTTAGGTGTTCCGCCACCTAGTGATATATGGAGGGGTTTAGAGGTAAAATTAACTAATTTATCTTCGGTTATACGTAATTGAATCGCTCGTTTGCCAAATCCAACGTTCACTGCTTAAGCGTGTCGACATATAGATGTGTCACCGTTCACCTTGGCCCGTTTTGTTTGTCGACATCAGTCGCTTTGTCAAGAGTATTTGCGTAATTGTGTGGTTGTGGGAGTATGGTGGAATAATTATTTAGTTCCGGTGGTAAAAGCGAAAGGAAATTTGAAATACTTTGCCCTTTTCAGACGTCAAAAGGGGGAGAGGTCAAAAATCTTTGGGTTCAAGAACAAAATATTCATGAACCTGACTCTAACGTTTACAAACTTGTCATCTGGTATTATTGGAAGTACTTTAGGAAAACATAACCATATAATTATTCGCGCAAGGCTCCTAAGAAAATCATAAAAAAATAAGGGAGCTATATTTATTTCGGAAAAGCAAAGTTTCAATTATATTTAATTCTTCAAAAGTAGCATATATTACATTTCTGTTTCTTTTTAGCTTAAAAAAATGTCAATGTTGATAGTACGATTTATCTATCATTCACTTTTCTCGGTCTAAATTAAATAATCATCTAGGAAAATAATAATATTATGATCCAAACTTGTATCTAACACTTGTATTTATAAAATGAAAATTCGTGTTTACTAGCTAAGGATTTATTCTATTATTATTACCCGTACGAGCCAATAATAGATAATTAGGCAGAAAAGCAAGGTTGGTTATTGCCAACATTATTTATAAAAATAATCCTTCTCAACATTTTCAAATTTAGTATAGCACATACTATTTTTTTTACCTTCTTTATTAACTGTGTTTTGACGTTTGTTTTCCATTTACAAACGTTTCCGTTTTTTCAACTCAAAACAGGTTCCTATTAATAGAATAAGAATTATTGAATAAAAAGGTTTCTTTATGGAAACATCATTTTGTACGCTAGTTCGTCGTACCACAGAGTGATTTTTTCATGATAAATTCAAAAAGAATTCTTGAAATAAATGGTCACCAGTAATTGTAATAACATGAAATCTTTAAATATTATGTGTATTTATTCCCTTTTTCGTCAATTAAATATATAAGTGCTATATGTGCAACATAAAAAAAATTACGACACCTCCATAAATATTAATTCATCATTTTACTACCTCATTCGTGCAAATGAGGTTAATCACCTTAGACTTTAAATAACAGAGTGTCAAGATGGCCTCATACTTTTATATATTGTTTACTTCATTCATATATTATATTAAACTTATATTCGTTACATAAATATTTAAAAAGTATCTAACATATGAAGAGATGAAAAAAAATATATTAAATATACTCGTAGTCTTGAAGATCATTGGCAGATTTGAGAATTCAGACATTAATAAAAAAATATTATCTATAAAGTCTGATATATATATATCAGCTTGCCCTGTAACTGTATAATATTATATAGATTAATTATATTGTAATAAAGTAATGATATATAAACAAAACATTAACATAATATTTTCATCCCGATTGTACTATTTTCATTGTATTTCATAACACAAAGTACCATTTGTGATTAATAATTCACCAGTTGTGTTTCAACTTCGAGCGACAAATTTGTAGTGATTCCAATTTTAGTTCAATTCATTCATTTCTGATGAGGCGGACGCTGTTATTTCGGTATTTTCATTTATTTCGCCGTTGTTCGTTATATTATATTTCGTCGTTGTTTATGGATCCTTGAAATAGAAACATTAAGGAGTGTAGTTCCGTCTATTGATTTACGATAAATAATCCGATGTCCGATGTAATAGTACGATGGCCAAATAATCCGATGTACGGTGCCCAAAATTTCCCAGAAACGAACAAGCTAATAATTTGGCACACACTTGTTCTGAAAAGGATATAATCTTTTTTTTAAAGTACAGATTAACTTTACTTATACTAAATAATTATTTACTGATTACGCAAACCCACGGATGGAAAATCTCATAAATGAAAAAGTATCAAAATGTTTAATGACGGTAAATTCTTAGATTATATAAAATATTACTTTGATTACTTGGATAAATATTACATTTTCAAAAGTGGCTAAGCTAATTAATGAAAATTGAAAAAATTAAAACGCAAACAATAAAAAATCTAACCTGCCTCTGAAAAATCTATCAATGCGATGAAAAATCTAATGTGTCCTTAAAACTAAAGAATGAAAAATTTTAAAATATGGCCAAATATTGAGTAAGATACGGTCTATCGTGTTATTTACAAGTAAAAAGTTTTTATGCTTTTCTATTTTAGTCTCTTGCACTATTTTAATTCATCGAGAAGTGCAAACACAGAACTCATTTCAAACGTGAAACTTACGAATTTATTTACAGATGCGAAACGTAGCCTCTCATAGGAAACATTAAATTGGACAAAGCAATGGAAAAGTTAATACTACTTAATTGAAACTGTATGCGAAGTGATGGCATTCGGAAAGAATATGATGTCATGGAATGACTGGAATGCGAAGTCAAGGCGAATGCTGGAGTCGTAAAACCAGAGTACACCTAATACTAACTGCTAAAGATATGGCAAATAAAAAAACGCTATAAGAAGGCTATATAGTCAAATTGACCAAGAATCATGGAGAGTAAACAAAATTGTATCCTACTATTAAAAAAACTGGAGGATTTTAAAAATTTACGTATACATATGTAAACCTGCCAAATTTTTCATTTCAATCCTGTTGGAAAACCTCCTTGACAACGGATTTCTCCATTTTTTGAACAGTTATGTTACAAATTAGTTAATTTTTGAATACCATTTTATGCTCCAAGATTTTTTAATTATTTACTTTATAATATGATAATACGGCTATGTGATGTGTGAGTGTTAAATATTACAAAAATACTCAAAAATATATTTCAGTCCTGAGCGATTTTATGTACTCTCCTATTATATTACTAATATATCCAAACCATGCCAAGAGATTAGATTTTGAAGTAAAAAGTATGAAAATTACTGATTAAAAAAATATGTACCTATAAATCCGGTTTTTTTTAGACACGGAACCTCAAAAAATATTTTCTGATCTATAACGGTCCAACCGTTCGAAAGTTATATTTTCAAATTCTACAAAAAATCGTTAGTACTTAAAAAATGCGAAAATTTTACTCCGAATTTTTAAAAGTTAAAAATTTACCCAGTATTAATAAATACTGAAAGCAACTCAAACGAAAAGAATATCGATATTAGAATATAGGTCGATTGCCTATACTCGTGCGGATACAAATTTTTAATCTTCGGAAGTAAGATTAAGATATTAAAATTAAATGGACATAATTCAACATAAAGATATGTTTTCGTTTAAATAAATTCACTGGATTATATAAGAATACCCTTTGTATTTTTAATTTGTAACACTATCTGCTGGTTGCCGTATAACGATTTTAGCGCTATCTATAACTATCTGTAAAGCAGATTTCACATCAAATTTTGTTGAGAATTAATTTATTTTTCAAAATAATTTTAGAAGTCAAGTTTAAAAATATATTTATTATTTTCTAATGATCTCTACATTATCTTTCGTTTCAAAATATCTTCTACACTGGTTCCAAACAGGCCAAAATCGTATTTCGAGATTAAATAGAATAAATGGCTTTTTAAATCTCTTTACTTACTAGTATGTAATATAATATCGCTTTTGAATTTATTTGGCGTTAATTTTGTAGAAATGCATTATTCACAATTAAATGAAACTACGTGATGTAGTATTATTTCTACTTTCTTTAAGTTCTTTACCACGACCTAGGTTTCATTATATTACAATACCTTTAGGTGGGCTATTAGCAAAGATTCAAACCCCCTGAAGATGTAATACAACGAAACCTACGTCGTGGTAAAGAACTTAAAGAAAGTAGAAATAATACTACATCACGTAGTTTCATTTAATTGTGAATCTCACTTTTACAAAAAAAAATAGAAGATTTCTCATTAGATTGGCGATTTAAATATAAGTTTCTAAGAGAGTATTGTTTTCATTTCCTCTATGTAAGTGGACATTTCTATTCTTATAACACTTAGACTCGACACCATGTAAACTTTTCTGGTCACTTTCATTAACATACATCAAAACTTTTCAAATTTTATAGAAAGATATGCTAATTAAATAAGCAGTCCCTTAAAGATTTCGATTTATTACTCATAGCTATGGTAATCTGTATAGCTATAATACATTCATACCGATATTTTTTCAATGTGTGTCTAAAAAAAATTTCACGGTTTATTCAATTTACTCCATATCTGAACTGGGCTAATAAATCATTTCACCCTAGAAATATTTCAACCGGAAACTTTCGGTTCGATACATATAAACTGACCTTTGCTATATCTGACCCTCCACCCCCTTCTCTGCCTGGTCCGGCAATCACAGCGTAATTGAAGGAAAGGCCACGCCGACGATACAATGGAGTGAATGGCGTCGAACACGGAGAACAATGGGAAGGGTTAATGCCTGGAACGAATCAAGTTGTGAAGCTAAAAGTTTGAGATAAACAACGGCAAAATTTACACGTCGATGAAACAAAAGGTAAAATGAATTTTAGGATTTTAATAGTTAGATAAATAACAAATGTTTATTCGTTGTTTTGTGTTTAAATTTGTATTAAAAACAGCTTTTATTTATGTTGGCAAAACATTTTTGGACATATTTTTAGATGAAAATCCTTCAAAGACAGAAAATTCAAGCTTTCTGCCTAATTTATAACGCAATTATATTTACTCGGAAGTAATTTGACGTGATTTTCTTGTTAAAAATACTTTGTGGATACTCGCATACGCTATCCTCTCTTTATCTTCTGTACAACTACCATCAAGATAAACTGAAATCACTTATATAAAAAACACCTCTAATACCACAAAGAAAATACTGGTCCAAACACGGTCCCGAATCTTGCACAATTTTGTCTTCGGAGACAAAAAAAAATATGTATGCTCTGGAGACGTGGCGCTGGCAATTAGTGATGTGTACTATATATGCATCTTCCGTCACTAGTACATTTCCATACAAACGTCAGATCATGTGAAGTTACTCACAGGCTTCTAATAACTAAAGCAATGAGACAAGACTAAGAGAAAACTGGAAAGAAATTGTTTCATAGAGTAATGGCGGCCTTTTACAATGGACAAACTTTCAACATTGAAGAGTGTGATCAAGAAAAAAAAATATTAATACAAATAATATTCTACTTTTCCCTATTTCCCCCACATTTTATATATTGAGTAAATATGACATTTTATTTATGGCTAACTATTCTAAGCCACTTTATATATATATATATATATATATATATATATATATATATATATATATATATAAATGTTATATACGAGCATAAAGAGTATGAGAAACCTGTAATAGTGTGTTAGTATTCTCGGAGTTATTCAGGTGAAAATTTGTTTTATAATAGTTCGAACTATTAAATGATCCAAACACCTCCTATACTAATCTGTATTCCGTGATGATACTGTAATCAGATAACTATCATAACTGTTATGAATTTAATAAGACATTAAATCGGGCAAATTGTTTGCCACGTGCACAAGAGGTTGAAGACGTTTAACTTTGGGTATATAGATAATGGCTTGTTTATTAAAGTCAACTACTAAATTTGTAAATTCACGTTTGAGTATTATTAGATATTAAGTTATGAAAAACGTGGCATGTAAGTAAAATGTTATAAATAATATGGCATATAAATAAAATGCTTTTAATAATATATATAGTACGCCGCAGTATATAGTTGGAGAAATGCAGTTGAATTTTACAGAGTAGACCAATTTATAAAACCATTCGTTTTATCAATATCAATACATATCATATTCTTACCATAATCCGTAACATACTATACATATGAAAGTGAAAAGCTTTTAATAATATGTAGGAAACAGAGTGAAAATGGCTAGTGAAAAATGGGTAAAGAAAATCGTACCTACCGCTGTAAATATACGTTATAGCGATAATAGTCAATATTTATTTTATAAATATTACGATTCTTTTTTAGTTTCTGCTTATAGATTTAATATTTTCCTGTTATCATAACTTGAGTAATTGTAATGTGCATAAATTTAAGGACATATTTTTCGAATGAAAAATTCGCCAGAATTTTGATAAATGGCCTACCTGCCATAGGCAAAATTAAAAATTAATCATTTTTTTACTTTTCTTAATATATATGTAAAAATAGTTCACATTACCAATAGTGGCACTTTTCTACTTACTAAACTAGCAATTTTGTGCCAGACTACATATTTAAAATTTTCTCTTTGAAAGGATGAAAGTTATTCCAAGTAATACTAATTAATATTTGTAACATATTTTAGTTATGGTAATATTTGTAACATATTTCAGTTTTGGACGATAAAAATACCGGAGATCATACCAATTTTGGATTATCACATAGATACATTCTTCGCCTCTTTCTCTCTCTAGGGTTAACTTAGGGGTATGTACTAGAGTCACACATATAGTGTTGATACTGCAATGTATATGTAAATAAAAAGGCGTTACTTGATTAAAAAATTATTAAAAATTAAATAATTATTGCTTTTAAAAGTAACAGACATAGCTGTCTATTAAATAAGTATTAATCAAGTAATCAAGACCAAGCATCTGAGGTGTAGAACTCCAAATTTTTAAAATCCGCCCAGTAGATTTTGCGTATAAACACGGCCTCTATATAAATTATAGTTTGCAATGACGCAGTATTATAGCAAGAATTTTATCCAATTTTAATATGTAATGTAATAGTGAATAATAAACAGGCTATCTTCGTAAAATTTGCCTTACAAGCGCGGACGAAATAAGTTAATAAAGTCACTTTTTTATTCTATTTAAATAAGAAAACGTATAATAATAATAAATAAAATATAAATATTTTATAAATCTTATATAAATACATAATGTAAATATAATAAAATTTTTAATATTTTTAAAACCATTGGTTTAACACTCTTCTTCAAAGATTCAACAATGTTATGTATACGTACATTAATACATAATGAGTATATTTAATATCTTTAATATACCGGCGTAACAGGATTTTTTAAAATTAGTGAATGAAGTAATGACTTCATTTCGCATGTCTTAATTGTTTCTCTCCCTCCGAGATTCGCATTATCTGTAAGCAAGTAATGACGTGGCTCAAGTGTAATCGATTCGATTAATTGACTCATTAAATTCAATGAATAAAAAATGAAACGAAAACCGCACGATTTATTTTTGGACGAGGAAATAATGAAAAAAGCAATTAAACGGAAAAATGACGATTGATAAAACAAATAATGAATTGTCTATATTTACGTATTGATTATTTTCATCTCTTTATTTCATTTTCGTATTGAATGAAAAAGATACTTAGTACAATACACAGATGTCATCATTTTTAATTGTAATTAATTATCAACGAGACTTTCTGTTTGCATTGTATGTTGTTGTATTTGTTTTATCCAATTGTTGTATTCTAAAATAAATTTTAAAAAAGATTCTGTCAGTTTTCTGTAGTTTTCTAATGCAAAAAATGCATCACTCAAAATTTTAATTATCGGTAATATGTACGTCAAAAAAAATTAGTTTTTAACATGAACGTAATGAAAAAAATTCATCGTATTCCGAAAATGAATCCTAGAAAACGTGATACAAAGAGTAACTGAAAAAAATTATTATAACAATTATGGTTTAAAAGTAACTTTTAAAAGACATTAACCCCAAAGATAATTTTGAGACAAGAACGTCTTTTGAGATTTGAGTCATCTAAATATCTGCAAATCCAAGTTTTTAAAAATTCTTAAAATCGTACAATTTTTAAAAACTTGGATTGGAAAGCGCGAACTAAGTTCATGAATTTAACATATGATCTAAATGAATATTTTTGGTCTTTATAACGTTTTTTAACTCTAAAATATATTCTAAGTGGATGTAAGAATAGTAATTAAAATTTACAATATATTTCCATTTTTAGACGAGAAAAATATAAATGATGCCAATTTTGGGCGATCACATCGCATCCATTATATTTTTTGACTGCTTTGACTGCATCCATATCATGTGTTTAAATTTAGGACTTTTAATATTCTAAAATATAAATACTATCGTTTAATATACAAAAATGGATAGGCTATGTAAATTATTAAGAAAAGCGGTAAAATCACTGTCATGCACATAGTATAATCGCTCTTAAATAACATTTAAAAAGTTGAATAACATTTAAATAGATTAAACCTTTTTTAGATACTAATTTCTCTTTCCATTATATTAAAAAACGTGGTAATATTTATTATAGGTGCGCCGACGGACGTGCGCGTCTCGCTGTCTGCGCCGCGTTGGGCGGCGCGCGGCGGCTCAGCGACGCTTCGTTGCGAGCACGCCGTGCCGCGTGCCCTGCTCTACAAGCTGGAGTTCGTACGCGCTGGCCGCAAGCTGCTGCAGTTCGTGCGGGAACGGAAGCCGCCCTATGTTCATTACACCGTGCCCGGCGCTAATATTAATGTTAGTATTGCGAGTCTTTTGTTTTAAACGTTTTACAATACATGTGTACAACCTTAAAATATTATTACACTATCTCAACTGTTTGATAAAATGCTTAATCAATTGAAATTATTAAACACTAATTTGCATAGGCCAAAAAGTTTCATTTTCTCAAATATTTTAGGGAGTATAGAACTACAAAACTCCTTAACTTTCCGTTTTTTCGTGAAATATAATGAGAACACTGGTTAATTAAAAACTGGTACTGAATAAATTAATGGCTTCTAAATTTAACGGTAGCAATATTTCATTGCCTCATATAAAAAAATGAGTATTACTGAAAATAACATCAGAATTCAGTATTACGGTCATTGTCTAAACATTAAGTTTAAAATTTATAACTCAGTAATTTCTCACTGTTCATTAACTTCCACCTCGAAAACAAGATTTATAAAGAAAATGAGTACATTATAGTATTTTTATCACGTATTTTAAAACTTTCGTCAGTAAATAGGAGACTTACAATACTACATTAATAACATTATTAAATGTCTCCTGCGGAAAGAATTTTAACAGAATATTTTAATTAAGTAATTCTGATCAATTAATTACAGCATCTAAAAAAATACAAAAAATACATCAGTTAATTTTACAATCTATATACCGGTATTCAATTAAAGGGTTAATGTAAGTGATTATATTTTATTTTATCTGTGTGCTTTTTAGTAATTTACCAACCATAAATCTACAATCAGAATGTCAGTTAATAATTTTCCAGGAAAGGTCTGGCCATATCATAAATTGCCGAAGTAATATTATAGAATGAATCGTGGAATGTTTTCAGTTTGTATTCTGTTAGGAAAATGAAGCGATGAAAAGCATCTGCGCCGTTTTGTGGTCTTTTAATAAGGTTCATAGCGAGATAGGCGACCAACAGCGAGGTTAGGAAACAGGCGATCATGATATTTTTTTTTATTTTACTCAATTGGATGCAAATTTTTTTTATTTTCTTGTTACTTTATTTAAATCTTTTTTTTTCATTCAAAGCATAGATAAATGTCCCCAGAAAGAAAAAATGTTTCAAAATGTTATTTGTAATTACGGGGATGTGTCATAAAAATACAATAAAAACAAGTTTTTTAACTTTATAATCTAGACGCATCAGCTAAGCATTTTATATAATACTTCAAAACATTTTTTTTTAAATAAAGATAACTGTCCCAAAAGAATTAGATGCAACGATTGGGTGCAAAAATTCAAAGAAAATTAGAACAAAATGATTTTACAATAATAAACACCATTTTGAATTTTAATTTGTCTATTGTCTACTTCGTCTAGTACATTAACGTAATCGCTGTAATAGTTTCGAAAATTAATTTTCGAAAGTAGCAATCCCATGCGTTTAGTCTTACTACTTGAATGCTAAAATGTAATTTCAAGTTCCTTAGACTAATATTTAACAAAAATAACTTAAGATTTTGATTAATGCTTGCAGCATTATCTCAGTGAAAGTTTGAAAATTGAATCCAGATCGGTTCAATAGTCTTTACACGGCACTCAAAAAACAAATATATAAACAAAAACACACAGACAGATAAAACGTGTATTAAGAAATATTTGAAAGTTCGAAAACTTAACTTACATTTTCATTTAAATTTATTTATTAAAAGTTTTATTTAAATAGTTCCAACAAATTTAGGGTAATATTCGAATAAACGGCCACACGAGCGGATTGACAAAAATACTAAATGGATTCAGTATTACTTTTAGATTTAGGGAAACCTAAATGGTATATTCCACTAATTTTCTAAAAATATTTCCAAAGTGCAGAAACACCTTTATTAAGACTGGTAACAGCTTAGATTAAAATTAAAAAATTCAACCAATAAATATGTATATACTATTATAAACATATTTTTTGGTTATTATATACATATTTTTGGTCTTAGATAAAAATTGTACATTTCAACGAAAAATGAGAACTATGTTTTAATTTTTTCGTCGACTTTCAGAATATTTTTTGACTCTTCAAATCGAAGCAGAATCAGATTTGTAAATCAGTTAGCTGTATTAATTATGGAAAGCGTCGTTAATTGTTATCATTTTATTAATAAAAATACTACACAGTTTTAATTACTCTTACGTTTCTTTTCTTCTTCAACTTTTACATTTACGCTCGCATATTCTATTAATTATATGTACATGTTCCGGCAAGCGTTAAAGCCGCAAAATAATATTGTTTAGCTGATACTATTTACATACAAATTCCAATTAAAAATCTTCCAGTAGCTTCAGAACAAATCGCTAAACTTGTTAAACTGCCCACTTGCTATAAAACTCTCATCTCAAATATATTGTGTTTTACATAAAACCAAAAACTAAATATTATAACTCATCGAATTACGTATTAAATAAATTATTATTACTCTTTTATATTTTAATATCGTCGAACCGAAGATTAAAAGCAATATCTCTGCGGGTGTAAGTTGTCAGTTTTATTTAAACCATCGGAGTGATCATCAACCTGTCAAGAAGTTATCTATCTGATTATTTATCAAGAAATATGATCAGTTATTGGATTTTATGTTTATGATTTAGTCCTAATCTCTCCCGTCCCGTTCATCCACAATCGTATAGTCTTAGCCATATATTCAAACTATCTGTCATCTGTTCTTATTTAACAGTATTTCACATAGTAAATTGAGGACAATGGAAAGATAAAAGTTACCTTAATAATATTATATTTTTAAGAATAACAAAAATTTTTGTAATTATCCTCAACCATAAAAAATAGAGACATTCAGCCAATTTATTTAGTAAATACAAGTAGTACAAATGAGTACGATTATAGTATAATTATAAGTGCGATCAACAAGCTAAATGCAGTATTGTATACAAGATAAAATAAAACAAGACATATATATATATATATATATGTATATATATATATATATATATATATATGTATATATATATATATATATATATATATATATATATATATATGTATATATATATATATATATATATATATATTCTTTGAAATAAATTGCAATTATGCTCTCTCCCTTTATTTATAAAATTACTTGGTAAATTTTTACATCTAATTGAATTAACTGTTATAACTGTTTGCGGTGTATTGAATAAGGAAATAAAACGGTTGACTAGAATTCGTAACCGCTCAATAAACTTAATAACGTTGATTCAGGGTACATTCGTCAGGAAGGTCTCACCGTATTTAAACAAAATAAAATGACGCTAGAATCGATGTTTCAGAGATACATTTGTTTAAATATGTTTTCTCTGCATAGATCATAAACGAAAATACGTTAATGTAAACTAACATTTAAAGACGTAAGTGCAAAGATACGTTTGGAATTAAAATTTATTTATGAGTTATTAAATGATGTTTATAAAAAAAATTACCTTAATAAGAAACAATATAGGTTACAAATATTACCTTAATTAGAAACAAATATAAAATAAAATCTTGAAATGAAAGTGTGAAGTGTAAACTTATGTTTTCAATTTTGTCGTTAAGAGAAATTAATCCACAGTAAGAAAAATTGAAAAAAATTACCGTAAATTTAAAAAAGACTTCTCTTGTGATTTTTACCTCTTACATTAACTTTATTCAGACTGGTATCCGTTTACCTTAAGACACCCACATTCCGTTTAGAATATAATCGACTACAACCTATCGAGTGCTCACAGCCTAAGCATTCACATTAAGTCAGTTTAAAATTTCTTAGTAGAAAACGTTTTAAGTTTATTTTTACTAAAAATTAGATTTCATAAGTATTTCAATAATTTCAATTCTATGCACAGTCACAGAATATGGTTGTATCACAACTATATAAAAGTGATATTTGATTAGAAGTCATTATTCAATTGCTGAAGTTTTATAACGACTAAGGCTAAAAATGTATAAATATTTAAGTTACAATCAACCTTATATTACTTCAGAGAAATAATGTAATAAGAAAGTTTTTAACAAAGTACATTTCCATACAAACTTAAAATTAATTCCCAGATGTCACTGACGACTGAAAACTCGATCACTTTACAAAATTTGGATTTCGCGGCGTCCGGATATTATTGGTGTGAGGTGTCACTGGAGACTCCGATCTACACGGCAGCATCGAAGGGTCAAGAAATTACAGTTGTTTGTAAGTACATATATTTTCCATTACATTTATTATATTAGTATTCTATGTTATGGCAATACTCTAAATATTAAGACTGACTTTAAAGTTAAGAAGATGATTTAATAATTTTGACATATTTTAATATAATCATCTACCTATCACGCTACAGAGTTAATAAGTATCAATAAATCCAAAAACAGAGTCATCACTATGGAATCCCTAAACACAATTTCAAGAAGAGTCTCAAGTTAAAAGAACACGTATTTGCAGATTTTTAATTAATTTAGAATATATTTTAAAAATTGTAATTTTCTATTTCTTCTGTGTACCCCACATTATGCAAAAATTGTATAAAAATCTAAAAATATTCTAGTGAAAATATTTTTAGTTATAATCAATTTTATAATACTTTAGACAAATAATTCAATGAGAAAGTTTTTAAAATTAAAATGTAAAATATAATACAAACATATCTATTCGCTACATTTTAAAGACAGTGAAAATCTTAAAAAATTGTGTTGAATGCAAAGCAAAATTATGTTGAAGGAACAGTTTCTATTGTCATGAAGGTATCAATTAACGTTATACTGTCATCTTCCGATTTGCAATTACCCCTTATACTCTTACACTTTGTAGCAGAATCTGGTTATACAAATAGGGAAATAATTGAAGTAACCTCGTAATAGCATTGTACGAATAATTCTTTCGATCTTCTTATTAACAAATACTATTAGAAAGTTGAATATAAAATACAATACAAACTTATCTATCAGCTATATTTTTTACACAGCGATTATGCTTATTCAACTTGCCTCTTAGCATGCTAATTACTTCCCATTCATTGATCTTGCTAAATAATTTTAGGTCAAACGAATTTCATTGACAAGAAATTATATGTCTCTTAAAGGGTACAAAATGCTGGTAAGATCGAATTTTCTTTTTTTTTTAAATATGATCGAAAATACGAATTTATTCATACACGAGCCACCACGTAGTAAATAGTAAAAAATATTGATAACGTAAAATAAAATTAAAGGAAATTCACATAATTATTATTTTTATTCATCATGTATTATTTCGTCTATGTTGCTTCAAAAATGTTGCTTTTTTAAATAATATTGTTTTTTAACGTTATCCGTTGACGTTATCGTTGACGTTATCTGTAGTAAGTAGCAAAAGAATCTTACTAAAGCAGCGCATATGACACTTTTGTCAACTACAATTAAATATTTACATATGAATTAAGCGGTATCTCTGAGTTTTCAATATACTGTTAATGGAGTGTAAAAAATCTAACAACTCTGTAAGCTACTGCGAGCTACTGAGTATTTCTGTGCAATAATACGCAACTGAAGCGCTCAAAGTATTGACCTAAGATATAACTAACTTTTATCCTAGTCGACAGTACGTTTGAGATGCAAATCTTGTTATCGGAGAAAAACTCCACCGTATTAATAAAAAATCGACGCAAAGTCGCAGGAAAAATTTAATAGAATACAAACGGAAAACTACTGGGCAGTAATGGCGCTTGTCAACACTATCTTTTCATCAGAAACAATTAATTTATTTGCAACTTTTTCCAATCCACTACGGACAAGTAACTTTTCCAAGCTTCTTTACGAAAATTGCAGCAGCCTGTATAGTTAAGTTATTGATCGAGCATAAAATAACATCAACTTCCCTAGCAAAATGAAATAAAAGAGCTCTCCGCGAGACATAACAATGTTATGAAAACAGATATATCTTTCAATAAAACGTCGTGCGTGCGGGACGTTAAAATAAAAATGCAAAAAAGACAGTAAAAACAGATCTTTACCTTTGCTGCTTTGTTCGAATTGTGCGATGTGTGAGAATGCGTAGAATGTGTTTTCTATATTCGGGGTATATTTTATCGTGTCGTCATATTTTTACGAGTTATTGTCCTCGAACATTTTTTTAGGTATTTCCGTTTATAGAAAGTTTTGTTGTACTTAAAACGGTTATCTAAACATAGGTAATACGTGTACGCTTAGATTCATTATCCTTTATAAATAAGAAGCACTTACGTCAAATTTCACTTTTAGGTGGGGTTGGTACTAATCAGTAAGCACAACAAGAAGATAAACTTGGAGTACCATTACATAAAAACAGCTGGTAATGAAAATACATGTGAATCCATGCACTTATATTTTAATGTATATTTCTTTACCATTAATCGGTAATAAATACTAGGAGAATACAAAATATTATTATTTTAAAGTAATGGACCTTAAAGAGCCTTTATTTCTAAAAGTTTTAAACATGATACAAATGAAAAAATGATTTACCATAGATAAAAATAGATAAAAATTCTATAATATTTCATAGATTAAAATTCTAATTCTGAGTATTTAATAAAGAATTAATTACTTTTGTATATAAACACGGATATTGATCAAAACTCGTAAAATTGTCAATAAATTTGTGTTTTGTGTCTTATTTTACACATGAACAAAATTAGTATACAGGGAGCTGGTGATAGAAATTTTTAAATATTTTCTTCGTTCAGTAGAAGTTTTTTTAACGCAGAGATTACACCATAGAAAAATTATCATTTTCACTTGCGACTAGGAAATCGCAGCGTTACCAACTAGATAATTACTGAATTTAAAAAAAGATACTTTTTAAATAATGGATTGATGTCTGCCTCTTAAATCGAAATATAGATTGAGGTCAAAAAAATATAAAACATAAAGCGACAGGTACACATATTTCTACTTTTTTTTGTAATTCCATTTTTATGCGTTTCATGGTATATAAAAAAATCATTTGAAATATTCATCTATTAAATTTTGAAAGGTTCGTCAATCAAGTTTTGACTATTTTCTTATTCTTCTTTTCTTATTATATGACTTCTAATTTTCTTATTATATGACTTCTAAAGAAACCAAAGTATCAAATTTTTTCACTTGGATATAACCAAAAAAGACTAAAAATTTACTAATTAGTAATAAATTTACTAATTTCGTACATAAACCTTTATAAAATAAACTAAAGATATGGTTCCAAGTAGTAAGTACATAAATACTAAGATTATGTATTTATATGTGTATATATAAATATATATATATATATATATATATACATACATATATATATATATATATATATATATGTATATATATATATATAGAGACATCGAGCCAGCAAAGTATATAAAGCAAAAAGGTAGTTATAAATAGTGTGTCGGTAAAAATTAAATATTTCTATGTCCCTCTTACCTTCAAGATAATTTGAAATAAATTAAAAATAAATATTATAACAACTTAAAATTGAATATTCTTTACGAATAAAATGTTTTTTCCAAGTTTTAGCTTGCGCCAGCCAAATCAAAACACTATGACACATGCATTTTGATAGATTCATTCGAAAGTTCAAATATTTATTTGTTTATTCGTTTATTTGTTTGGATGTTCGACTGTCAAGCACCCAGAAAATACTACCTGGATTTATATGAAATTTCGCATAGCGATAGATAATAGGACATAGGCTACTTTAAAAAAACCAACCATTAAAAAATCGATCCCTACAACGGGGGATGAAAATTTATATGGAAGTTCATATAATTTACTTATTTATTATTCAAAGTACTTTAAGTATAACTTACTTAGTTATTTAAAGTATATATGTAACTATAATACCATAAAGTATGTTTTTACTAAGAGTGGAGTTATATAGGAGAATAAACGCCCTTCGTCCATGTTCTATTTAAGGAAAACATATTTTAGAAAAGCAAAATTCCTAAATAACTGGAGTTCAATACCCGCTGTTATGTAATGTGTGTGTGCGTGCGTGTGTATGTGTATGTGTGTGCGTGTGCGTGTGCGTATCCGTGTGTGTGTGTGTGTGTGCAAATAAGTGTATTTATTCCATATTTATGGGTATTCAATGGAGTTTCATGGAATTTGGCTTCAAATTAAGTCTTTCATAGAGGTACTCGTATATATAAAATAGCTTTTATTTTAAGTAATGTTAATTTCACGCGAGTGAAGCAGGGGAAACAGCCTGTATTTTCACAAAATAAGGCAGTGACAACGGATAGCCACGCATTATAAGTCGCAATTCATTTTAACGATAGCAATGTTAATTTGTAATAAATTACTGAATATTTGAGGAGTAGTGTTAGAGCTCTGATGATGTTTATAAAAATAACGCTATAATTATAGCTACGTTTTATATGTTTATGGCTGTCTGTAAAAGTACCGTCAAATGTTCTTATGAAGAGTATTATAATAAATAATTTAAACATTTCTAAAGCTGATTTCATATAGGTAGATGTTTAAGGTTATATAACCGACCAATTTATTTGTAATCTCATATTGGTTATTTTTTTTAAAAATCAGCAATGGACATTTTTAGACGATATTTTTATTTTGGAGGGATTATAAAAAAAATAACGAAAATTAACGGTCAATAATAAAATTTAATGAAGCTTTTTACCAATTTCAAGTTATTTTTTTAATGTCTGCCATTGCCATTTCCGTTTCCAATATCTATTACTTTGTAATTTCAATTAGTCATGAACTTATAAAACTGTAAAAATTTTAGACATAAGCAGGGCATGTCAGCCCTGACGGATTTTTTTGAATTTCTAATTATATTAATAGTTACTTACTTTCTTTTAGTTGGGGGGGGGGTTCATAAAAATTATTTAATCGTTTTTCAATTCCAACGACTACATCCATCATGAGTTTTTAAAAATGTTTGAATGAAAACCATATTTAAATCGGTTAAACTGTTTTGGAAATAAATGGGAACATTGAATTGCACACTAACAAAAAACCTCTCACCCTAAACGCAAACTCCTCTGTTCCATCGTAGGCAAAAATTCGTCTGGCAAATCCTATTTCTCTTGACGTAGTAATTTTACTTTTTAGCCCTGCTTTGTTTCAATTGTAAGTCACGTTAATTGTTATAAATATTTTTTTTCTTTGTCCTATTTATTTATATTTTTTATTTTGGAAGTTGTAATCAGGTATTTTTAACTTAGTATTGTATTTTGATTAAACTTTTATTAGTCTACAGTCTACCTCAAAATCAATTTTTGCTGCTTAATTGTTATAGTTAAAGGGAAATATTCGAACTGTAGAAAGAAACTCGAAAATTAGACATTAGGGGCTTTCACGTATAAGTAATAAAACACTAAAATAAAAAAATTAAATCTAAAAGACCTTTCATTTACGAGTAGAATTCACGCTGCGAGGGTCTTAACACAATTAAGCACTTATAAACATATAACAATTTATTTCAGTACTTCTGTTAGACTGTCAACAAAAATTAATTTTTGACAACCTAGATATATAAATATATTGCATAGTATAACCTTTCACAGATATAATAAATAACATTTTAAAATACAAAGTTATTTTAAATTAAAATTTTTCCGTGACCTTCTTAGAGCCCAGCTATATATTATTAATTAGTGACTATTACTCATAAACTAGTGATATCTTTCATTTTAATTTTGTTATATATACTACAATTATGAATACTTTCAATTAAAAAATAGAGATTTACATGACAGGGAATACGTAACTCTAACAAAAATGACTATATTCAAGCCTAATATTTCGTAAACAGACCCCTGTATAGAAAAAGTGTTCATAACATACTCCAATATTTTTGATAGACCTATTGAGTTATATTCTATACAATGGGGTATGCAAATAAAAGTCACCCTATTTACATATAGAGAAGAAATTCTAAAACTTTTTTTTAATACTTTGTTTCTTAACTTTCTGAACGTTATAAGTATCAACATTTCAGTTTTATAGCACTAATAGTCTGCGAGTAACGTGACTATAATATACATACCCACAGACAGACGGATATGGCAAAACTATAAGGGTTCTTAATTAGTAACAAAACTGTAGGGGTAGTTAGCAATGGTTCTTAGTAGTAGTGGCTAGGAAACCCTCCAAAAAGTGAAAGAAAATTTTTTGTAGGGTTGGTAGAATTATTTTTTCTTTTAAAAAATTAACTGATTTTTTTTATATTAAGAAATTAAATATTTTTTGAAAATAATATGTGTTAATGTTTCAAATAACATCTCTATAATTAATGTCTTTTGTCCTAGTTTCCGCCAACTACCTCAAAATTAAAACATTTAATATGTAACTGGAAGATAAAAGTATTAGTTAACAAAAATTCCAATTTTGTAATTGTAGGTTTGCTTGGGTAATTGGTAGTTTGGGGGAACTATTTCCAAAGTTTCTTTGTTCAGTTCCTCACTAAAAGTTTTCTACTTCATAAACTTTCAAATGGTCGCTACTTTTATTCGCTTTAACAAAAAAAGCTTTAGGGAAAACTTTATTCAATTTCAATATAAGAACTAAAAGTTTCTTAGTATTTTACTTATTATTTAAAGAGTTTTAAATCTAGATGGGCCTAAAATAATTGACATTAAGATCTAGGCCAGTTCAACATAATTCTGTACTTTTAAACATATTATCGATCTATGGTATTGTCTGTCCACTTAAACGAATAAATAAAAACGTAATTTTATTAAAAGACTCTAAAATTGCGAATTATTTCAGAGTTCTTTTACTATTCATAATACGATTTCACATTACGTATCAACTTAAATAAACATGTCAGTCATTTGCATTAATGTAAACTTAACTACATCAACATTATACGAAAAACGACTGTGATAAATTATTATGTATCGAGAGCAACATAAAAGTGGAATGCGTAAACCAGAAGTTCTTACAGTTTCCCCGGACAAAGCGTCATTTCAATTATTAGAGGAATGATGTATTTTACGTTAAATGCAACGTGTTCGTGAAAAGAAAATAGGTAATTTAAAGAAATAATTTATGGGAAACAATAAATTAGGGCGGGCGGCGCGCCTCCGCCTAGGCGGGCAGTCGTCACAGAGCCATGTTTCATGAATAATCATTTCGACTGGACCTCGACAAGTGAAAATGCTAAAGTGAATATTTTACGTCGACTTACGAAAGTCTGAGGAAACATTTTTTGTCAATGTCTACTGTTAAAATCTTTGCCGGAGTAATATTAAAGACATTTATATAAACATTTGTTTAGTAGATAAAAACTAAGTATAAATAAAAAGAGAGAATGAAGTGGAAAAAATCGTAGGTACATAATATTTAAACAGAGAATCAATTGATTCTCTGTTTAAATATTATGTACCTATCTTTGTCAGGTTAAAATATATTTAGTCTTTTTTTAGACTTTATAATATTTATAAAAATACTTATTAAATAGCATCCATAATAACATTTATGCACTGAACATTTAGAAGATGTATTGTTAAATCAAGTATTTTAAGTATAATTTGCAAATATTTTATAAAGCCTTTAAACTAATTTCGATCGTCCGCCAGTCATTCGTTTCTCATCTTAATTAATATACTAACTATAAATTAAAGGAAAACTTTTAAAATACATTAATAACATACACCATATTCGTTAATAGTTTCGATTGTATAAGTTCACATGTGACTAAACAGATCGCAGACGTATCGTCTTAGTTTAGTTTTATATATATATATATATATATATATATGTGTGTTTATGTGTATATATATATATATATATATATATATATATATATCGTATTATAGTACACATATATCATATTACAGTATGTTGCGTATTTAGTATCCTCAATTGAAATGGCGCCAACAAGATTTTAATTCGCTCTTCCTGTGACTTGACTGCAGTAAATATATTGAAATTTTTATACATATACGTTGATGATGGTAAATAATTAATTTTACAGTAAAAAAAATTATTATTATCTATTGTGCTAACAAATCCGACATTATCATGATTGATTGTGGTGAGAATGAGTTGATTAAAAATAATCATACCCACACGTAAAATACACGTACGGTCACGCACCGTATTTTTTATAATGTCGTAATCGTCGTCTTGTTTAACGTATAAAATATATATCTTATTATGCATATATTTAATGCACATAATTGCAGTCGGCATATTCTGTCCCACGCACCGCCCTCGCGGTGTGAACACTTGCAATTTACTGAAATTTGGAATGGAAACATTTCTCATAAAAACGAGTTATAGTATTGTTTTTATAAAGGATTTATAAAGTGAACGTTTTGATGAAAATTTTTGGACGAGTTTTTAAGGATAGTTTTCTATTAGATGAATATATAGTTTATTTGCTAAAGAAAAAAATAAAAAGAAGGTGTTTATAAAAAACGACCAAGTGTACTCCATTACGAATAATAGTATTGCATTGCGAATAATAATTTGAATATTATTTTACTTCGAAACACTATACAAAATTAATGCAAATGAAAAAGGCTCCCATATTTGAAATAAATAGCCGCCCCCAAACCTGCAAGAGAATGGAATAAAATATAAGAAACTAATTCAAAAATATATTACAAATCAAGAAAACAAGTTAATTTCACTTTCCGGCCTGAATTATAATAGTCATTCCAAACAAAGACTACAAATAAAAACGAATATGAAATAAGAACCTTCGCTTATTATATTTTAGAACAACCGGTCAATACTATCTACTATTTGTGTTGACACAACTGTATTTTTTTATTTTCTTATTCAAAATAAATAATATACCTCAAGTAAGTGGATTAAAAACGTATGATCCCAACACACAAAAGCAACTCATAACGCGACATACTTGAAGTGATTGAATATTAGCATGCTTATTAAACACACCATTTTTTTGCAATACAAACATTGACATATACGATTAATATATTGTAATATTTTTATATATTAATTTCTAATGAAAATCAATGTTGCGTAATCAATAAATTGATATTTGTGTAGCTTTCATGAGATTTCGTAACCTTTATGTAACCTTCAAGCTGTAATATCAAAACAAAATCAAACTCGGAATATGATGTAATGTACCATATGTCACTCTTTATTAATATAGAAGGAATAATATCTAATAGATTCTACTCATGAGGAACTGATTAGTGCGAACCAACTATATTAATTCATACTTCACTTAACACGCGACGGCTAGCGAAACTTTTTCGTTCATTTACATTTAAAATAATAAGCTTTTTCAAGTAATATATTCACTACATAAAATCTATAAATGGAGTTATAAATTAGTTTTGAACATGATTCATTAAAATGAAAAAGCAGTGCCAACCAATATATGAATACTTGCGCCTCTTAGGGCAGTAAAATACTAGAAATGTAAACTTTCGAAATGTATTTTTCAACGTTTGTATTTTCTGTACAATAGGGTAGAATCTGGTATTTTCCTTTCAGATTGCGCTGTATAATTTAGGTTTTATTGTAGAACCACTGAAATGTGTGGTCGGAGGAACGCAGCGGATGTCAGGATAACCTTCTCAAACTTGTTATTATGAATAATGAACACAATAAAATCAGGTTAATTATGTGAAACTGAAAAATTAAATTGGAAAAATTAATTGATATTATTTTTTGTTAAATTAGACATAAATAATTAGTGAAATCAGGCATTGCATGTCACTCGTCTTAATTTAACATTTACCATAAACAAATTACTTGTCATCTACGAATGCACTGCTTTCTAAGAATATCTATTGGAGTAATAAAATTGACAATTGAAATAACCTTTATTGGCGGAAATTCGGATGTTGATATTCAAACCATCGTTTCGATTATGCATAGCGGTGTCGACAGTCAATTCTTTATGTATGAACTAAACGCTAATTGGTGATGTCTGCTTTACCCTACTTTTATATAAACTTGAGTAAATACAGTGTGTTTCAAATTAATGACGAAACTCAACTCCTGAAATATCACTTAGTTCAATTCTAATATGTGTCATCTAATATTCCACCAGTCTGTACACTGATTATGGTCGAATTCACAAAACTCATTAATTTCTCATTATGAACATCGACAATGAATCGAAATCGACAATCAATAGGATCAATTATAAAATTGTTTTTAATAATTAATTTTACTTCGTTTCTCATCATTATTTTTACTTATGTTATTAACTTGTTTTAGCACCAATGTCAACATCTAACTTTTTATCGTAACAAATTAAGAGTTAAGATTTAATTTTTATCGTAACAAAATAATTTTATTAAGAGGCTCACAGCAAGCATTTTTTAAAAATTTTTAATGTAATTTTTTTAATTACTCAAGTTTGAATTTTTGTTAACTAATAATTTTTTAACCAAGCAAAGAATCACTACCAACTGGCTTGCGTATACTCCCCATAGCAAAGTAATATGTGGGCTATGTATTATACGTACGTAAAGATACGTGGAATGTTAATACCACGAAAAAAACGTTTAGAAGTTTGTTATCAGTCAAGCCTAAACAGTGTCACTGATGCTCATATCTGAATTATGAACTATATAGATTCATGGTACTTTTTAATACTTTTTAATGAGGGACTCGTTTTAAAGCAATTTTTTTCAAATATTCCATCATAATAATCGAAATAAAATTTCCACCCCTCCCTGAGCAGGTAAACAGATGAACTCCATGAAACATTTATAATACGAGCGGTTTATGAAATATCAAACGACCATTTTTTCTAACAAGGGTAAATATTAATTTCTTTGTAATACCTCTCCAATCCATCAAAACTAATCGTGGAAAAGAAAACACAAAACTAAAATAATATGCGTATAAATCTGTCACAACCTTTGTTGATAATTTTAACCCGTAACTAAAACTAATAAAAGTCCACTAGTTTCATTCCTGATGTACCTCAAGGCGGTATTATTTCCCCGCTTATTTTTTTAATTTTTTTAACTCTGTTGTTAAACAATCGTCTTCTACCACTAATGTTTTGAAGGCATTCAAAAATATTATTACTGTATTGTCAATGAAATCTCTTCCTATGTTGATATACTGAATACAGATTTTTCCCAAACAGCTTCAAAGTTTTCTTCCATTTCACACCAAAATATATTTTTGTCAAACTTTACTTCTAACTGACCTAAATTACGGATTGTGTTATTCTAATTTATATTAAATCTCAATAAATTTGAACGGTTTCAGAATCTTTATATGGGATACCTTTTTGGCTTTCAAAAATATGCCAACTTATATAAACATCGATCACAACATAAATGTTTAGAGATCCATGTCCACCGCAACTTACATCACGTATTTTTTATATCGTTAATAATCCCATCATATTTCTTTGATCTTGCTTCCAATGCCAATCAGCTCACGATCTTTACCTTCCAAAAATAGGAAAACACTCCATAACACAGAAAACACTCCATTCATAATCACTCAGCAAAGAACTTTATTCTACGAGTATGCTACTAGATTACATATATACTAGCGTGACCCGTGCGAAGTCTTCGCATTATTTATTCCATTATGAAGCTCAGATGACAGATCAAACAAATATTTTACTAAAATTGACATATAGAGGCGCAAGTATCAAAAACATTGAGCTAAAGCGCCACTTTATTTATACGTGAGTGGATTTGAAATTAAACAAAAATTTTACCGACCGTCAATCATATTGACGTTGACCCGTTAGATGGCAGCATTGCTGTTTTGTGTATATAATTTTAATAATTAATTAATTTGCAAAAACAATAGCAATAATAAATTGTTTAGTTGTGGATGCCGGTAGAGCAAGCAATTATCTATAAAATGATATATAATTTATGTGGATTAGTTGTGAGGTTTTTTCTAAAATGGGAGTGTAACATCTTAACCTTAGCGTATTAATATATATGATGATGATGATATGATGATGATGATGATGATGATGATGATGATGATGATGAGATGATGATGATGATGATGATGATGATGATAATCAAATAAACACAAACATTCAAAATGCACCCCGCATTTTGTATGTTGTTACATTGCCTGTGTTTAAAAGTCATCTGAAATTACATTCCCTATCGAAATCTGCAGATATAAATCTTTTCTATCCCTTTTTCCTTAAGAGTCACCTTTCGCTTTTCTTTTACTTAACTTTATATTAGGTTTGTATTTTTGATATTTACATCTATGAAAATATACTTATTTTGTTTTATGTCATTAATTAGGATTTAACAATAATTTATAGCCTAACATTTTTTTCTCACTTAATTAGTTGCAATTAGCTGTAAGATTAAGTTCTTAGTAATAAGTCCACTAATCTGTAGTACTTAGTTTCCAGAAACTGATGGTTACATTTCGTAAATAAAATAATTTAATAAATGGAAGAAAAAAAATTAACATAACTCGTAAATTAAAATATACAGTAGAACGTGACTTTTCGTATTTAAATAATAATCAGCCATTGCATCGTAATCAAATGAGTTAATTAAAATATTCAACTTGCATTTAACTACATCTAAATTACAAAGAAAAGAAACTAATAAATTACGTTTAATGTAACACGAAAATAGAAAGCGCAAACAAGGTTTTCATTGAGCTTTTCTCCACCGGGGTGCCTTTCCAATTATTAGTCTGATGTGCTTTACATTGAATGCAATGTGTTCGTGAAAGGAGAATAGGTAATTTAAAGAAATAATTTATGGGAAACAATAAATTAGGGCGGGCGGCGCGCCCTGCCTGGGCGGGAAGCCGACGTGCAATGCTATATTTCTTTCGGAAAATCGTTTTGACCGGTCTGTGGCGAAGGTTTAAAGTGAATACGTCAAACGGTTTGTTTAGAAATCAAAAATAATATTGCAAATAGAATGAAAATTTTCCTTCAATTTTTTGAGCGCGTCTCAATTGGGCATAAGGAAAAAATTAAGATAAGTTCGCTTTAACTGAAGTGTATGTTAAGACAATTTTGGTATTGGACCTCTTATTAAAGTAGTGTTAAGTAATATTTGTATATTGTGGTATTGTTATAAGTGATATTAACCCTTCTGTTAGAGCAGTAATAACTTATTTAACAAAAGGCACAAATCACATTTTACAAGTAATGAGAATTCACATTTTAAAAACAATAGATATATTTTCAAAATTATTCACGCCACATAAAAGACACGTAATTCAAATATTCTGATCTATTTAAAATGATATTTGTAAATGATGCCATATAAACAAACCATAATATATATAAACAAACCGTGTAGATTTATTTTGAATTCATAATGGAATTACATTACTAAGAAGCATATAATAATATATCTAAAAGGTAATTGAAACAATATCCTATTAATACTTATAGCTAAATCGCATTTTTATGATCTAGGATAATTGGGCAAATTATGTACGTTAAAGATTTTCTAAGGGCAATAACTTTTAATGAAGGAATATAAACAGCCTTGACTTTGAAATGAAATTGCGTTGTATTATCTTTTATCATTTCTTTTTATAGCCTGCTTTTGTATAACTGTACAAATGAATGGGATAGTCAGAAAAGTGAAATTCACCATCGATCGCTAAGACGGGTAGTTATGCAATATTGCCACATTTCTTACTTCTATATATATATTATCGAAATAAAAGATATGGATTGATGAATTTCAGTGTTAATAACTTATGACAATTTTTAAATTTCAGAAGTAAAAGTGATATGATTTAAAACAAAAAGGCGTATGGCAATCTACCTATGATACACTGTTACGGATTGAAGGGGTGTTATTTAGTGACGATAAATACTGTATATTTATTTAGATAACAGAAAATACTCAAAACATTCCCACATGCAGCCCAAACATTATCTATCTCAGCCTATCAGTTGAAACTAATATTAAATATATATATATATATATATATATATATATATATATATATATATATATATATATATATATATATATGTATATATATATATATATATACATATATATATATATATATATATATATATATATATATATATATATATGTATATATATATATATATATACATATATATATATATATATATATATATATATATATATATATATATATATTAAAGAATAAGAAAAATAGTGCCGGTCATGTACATGTCATTCACTTCATAGATCGCGCTTATCTTTACCGCGAGACACAAATTGCGTAAATTGTCCAAGTTATTCTGTCTAAAATTACATGCAATTACTTCATTGCTTATATCTCTTTAACTTACTTATGCAATTTGATCGAAATAATTTTGCATTGTAATGTTCACTAAATTCTTATATCTTATTTGGGAGGAGGGAGAAATAATACTTACCATTATGGAGACTCATACCTCGCAAAGAGAAGTCATGTTAAAGAGTACAAGACATTTAAAGACGATTAAATTTTAAAAGAAATTTTCAATGGCACTCCAATCCACGGGGATTCATAAATTTTCTCTATAAAGGATTCTTTAACATTCCATTACAAGTGGCCTTGAACTCAATGGTCATGCTTAGAATTATATCGTTTCCATTTTTATATCTGAAAACACTCAATATAATTGATAATTAAATAAAACTACGTGATGTAGTTATATTTCTACTTTCTTTAAGTTCTTTACCACGACCTAGGTTTCGTTGTATTACAAAATCTCGGTGGGTTATTAGCAAAGATCTTTACTAATAGCCTTGATAATACCTGAAGATGTTGTAATACAACGAAACCTAGGTCGTGATAATGAACTTAAAGAAAGTAGAAATAATACTACATCACGTAGTTTCATTTAATTGTCAATAATGAATTTCTACAAAATTAGCGCCAAATATATTCAATACTTAATGTAATGTTCTGCAGCTGTTTGCATACACGGACAATATTTTATTTACTCGTCGGTATAACCAATTCTTGACCACTTAAATCGAGAACGAAACTTGGCTTCGCAATAATAAATTTCTATTGCAAAATAGTCACATCATTTTTCTTACCACTATGTATTAATATTGTTATAATCCTGTATGTGCAAGTCAACTTTTCAATGAATATTTTTTTAATATACGGAACTGCAGACCCTTAGGTAGTCGATGTCGTATGTTTCTTACACCACTTCAATTGGACCAAACATGGAAATTAAAAGATAAATCACAATGAACAAACTGAATATTAATAGACGTAGAAAATCAAATTTTGAAGAACATGATTATATCAGTGAAGACAGTCAAATAACAGAACTTGCCGCAATTCCAAATAATAATAAGACGAAAGGAAATATCTGTGATGACAACCAAATACTTGAGCACGAAGTAAGCGATGGTTATCCCCCGCACTGCGCAACACAACAGTGTGGGTCATAGGTAATGCACGAGTGGCGGAGATATGACACGTTGGAGCGGGTCTATTTGTAGACTTGCAGCACTGATGAGAGAGGCTCTTGCGGTGTAATCTGTATCGCTCATCATTAGTTTGTCTCTGTCGGAGCACTCTTTCGTGACTTTTGTACATTGCCATTTCTAATTTTAGCCACATATTTAATGTATAAATGGGTGTGTCGCGGCATAAGAAATTCATTCTACTACATTCTACTATCTTACATTGTACTCCTATGTCTTATTTCGAGTCATGTACTCGTCTTAGTACTCCCTTCAGTTTAATTACATAAATATGAAGCCTTATTACGATAATTTTATTTTATTTAGGGTTTGTTATTAAAACATGGAACTCTCATAATTTCGTTACATCCATCTGTCAAGTCTTTCCCGAATCTCAATCATCATATCGTTTTAGTCGTCTCCTCATGACTGCGGATAATGTCCATTTTGAGTTACCGACTCACAGGATTTTATTTTTCTTTTCCATCGGTCCCGATATTAGGAACAATAATTTAGCCGGATAACTGCCTATTGGTATTTTTCGTGCTATTTTGTCTGCTATGAATAGCTTTTCTAGACTATCTTCTTGGTGTCGAGCTATGTAGGCAGCTTACCCATTCTTTGTGCTCAGATTTTCACACGATAATCAATGGTGAAATGATGGAATGATGAACAAAATAAATAGGTAAAATGGGAGCGTAAACTTTTAAAGTGGAAGCGAACACTTTTTTCTCATATACAATTGAATGGAATATCATTTGACATGTGTTTTGAAATCAAAACAATATAAATTTACATTTATCTTATTGTAAATTTACCATTTTTCATTATAAAAACTCATTTGAGAAAGATTAAACTTCAAAGTGACATGAAATGTGCATTCCTCTCCCCACCTCCTCATCTTTTATATATAGATTTGACATATCTAAAAAAACATAAAACACAAAAACATGATAAGAAATTTAAAAAAAAATATTATTTACTTGCGAAAAAAATTTCAAGAAATATGTGTGGAAAATTACTCTTTGTGTGTGCTACTGCGTTTTGTCCTTCTTTTTTGCTTTCACTCTCCTTTGAGGTTCAACATATTTTAATTCTTTTGCTTTTTATTTTAATTCTTTTTGCTTTTTAAGTGAAGGTCAGTTTCGGACGGAATATAATGGCCAATATAAATCAAAATAGTTTAAAATATATTAGTAACCACTTAAATTTCCATTTACGCCGCAACTGGGCTTTTTTTCTAAGGAAATTGAGCTTTATTGGTATAAATACATTTATTTTCTCATTCGATCGATATTAACTCTCCATTTCAAATGAACACTCACAATTAAAAAATTGGTTTCCTTATAGTTTAACACTTTAATTTCTAGTAAAGCTTGAAATTCATGTGTATAAATCTTTCTAATTAGTAGAAGCATAGACTCGTTATTAAATTATTGTTATTAATAAATATAATTTACGTAATTTTAAATTCTTCCCAAAAAATTATTACGTATTTCGCTTTGTTACAAAGTTATTTATAAATTATACACAAAATAGATGAGAAAAAAGTTTCTTGAAAAATATATTTAGAAAAACTGTTTCTAGAAACCATTACTACACCCTGTTATCTTACATTAATTGCACTTTACGATATATTAGTAAATAAATTATATATTGTATATAAACAAAACTATTTGTTTCAGTTACTTTTTACGATAATAGATAAAACAAAGTTTCAATACAGTTACATAAAATATTATTTTCACAAAAATCTATTACCAGTGTTCAGTTCATTCGCTGTCACATTGATTTCAACGAATATATATAATGAAGATATGTGAAAGAATCTCTGCCCTCTAAAACACTCTCGTGAGCCAAAACATAAGGTGGCATCGAAGCTACATAAAAGTACCATATATATACAATCTACAATTCACATATGCACTATTGATATTTCGGCGTAAATTTTCCTCCGATATTGGAAAACACGAGTATGAAATATCTATTTTAAGTCTTTTTAGGAGATATACGGTTTCCGCTTCCTGCTACCCTTGTACTTGTATTTATGTTCTCTAACGTTCGCATTGACGAGATATCGCAAGTACTTGTGGTTGACATTTTTGTAGTCAAATATTTCATGAAAATCTTTTGACCTAACTGACTTGGCCCGTTCTGTATGGCGTGGATATCGTAACTATAGTATTACAAAAAGATTATTTTATTTTATTTAGACGTGGACAGGAATATAATACTTCAGTTTGGAAATAAAATTAGTTTGTATTTGTATTAAAAAATATATAATAGTTAATTATAATTAAATATTAATAACCCATACCATGTTTACAAAATCTCTTCAACTTAAGTGAATTATAACAGTAATAAAACAAATCTAATTTTAATCATAAAGATTCATAAATCATTAGCGTGTTTTAAAGATCTTTAAGTAAAATTAGAATAGCATTATTTTTTTTAAAGTAACGTCAGCAGTATGGAAAGAATCTGATATCGAAAGAAAATTTGACAATTGGAATTATTCTCATCTTTCAAATCATCGTACAAATAGTGTGGGTGTTCAATGATTTTAAAGTTTGAACCCATAAGATCCGGTTAAAGCAGATTTAACAAATTTTGTATATCGTATATTTATATTAACTCATTCCGATTGTTTAAAAACTATATTTTTCACTTTCAAAAATATATATTATAAATATTAAATATTTTTTAAAAAAAATATTTATTATAATATAATATAAATATTTTATACATTATAAATCTACATTTTATACATATTATATATTGTATTCCGATTGTTTAAAAACTATATTTTTCTTCACGCCATAAAATAATAAAAGTAATAAAAGTATAAAATGCATACAAAAAAATTCCTATTTCCAATTATTTTCGTTATTAATATTCCAACATCGATATTTTTTCGAATCGCTAAAATATATGCATCGCTGTCTTCCCCAAATTAATAAATTCACTAATAAGTATTGGATTTATTGTAATAAAAACCTCTCAATTACGAGTAGAGCTCCCACAACGAGGGTTTTATGCATATTAAAGCGCTTAAGGATATTTAAGTGTACATAGTATTTCTATTAAACTATATTATTTATAATTTTTTCCAACGTAAATATGTCGCCTGCTATATTTTTCACACGTTTCAAAACGAGTTTCAGAATTATATAATATTGTTTTTCACCATGTAAATATACAAAATATATTGCTTAATATATCTTTCACACACATAATATACATTTTAAAATACAAAGTTATTTGGAATATGGAATTTCTCTGAACTTTTTACAAATGTTGGATCTGTAAAAAGTTCATAAAAAAGCATCTCATAAGTTGGTCGACTATTATTAATTTTTCGTAAACCTATCCCTGTTTCGAACAAGTGGCTATGACATATTCCCAATATTTTGAAAGACATATTCATCAATGCCTTATATTGTGCGATACAAATTTTAAATGTAGGAGGGGTAAAATCCTTTTTATTAAAATATTAATTCTAAACATCTTTCATGTTTAGGGTTTCATAGCCAAAACTATGAATAACTCACATATATGTAAATACTATATATATATAAATACTCACATTTATGTGTGACCATCAAATTTGGCATGGCTGTCCATATTTATAAGGCCTGTAAGTTATAAAATCTTTAAAAAAAGGGTTTCATGGTCTCCTACGTATGTAAAGTAGAGGTGAATTTTGTTTGGTATATTTCATTATGTGGGTTATCATTGGAAAGGCCTTTCAAAACTATTTGAAGTACATACACCATATGAACTT
Organism: Druceiella hillmani; assembly: GCA_039881145.1. Classification (NCBI taxonomy): domain Eukaryota; kingdom Metazoa; phylum Arthropoda; class Insecta; order Lepidoptera; family Hepialidae; genus Druceiella; species Druceiella hillmani. The sequence goes on along the minus strand of JAYKKI010000096.1, from coordinate 5,122,744 downwards.
TTTTGATATATAAGGTCCGTTTGCCAAATTTGAGCATTTAAATGGGTTTTTTTATTAGTTAGGTATCTACGTTCCCTACCAGCTTAACAGCACTATTTTAAATCCGAGAAATATTCACAATGGTAGTACGTGTAACGAAATGAAATGAAAAAATATTACAGCTAAGTACGTACTACTTTCCAAATTACAGTCAACCAATTTATGACATCTAATTGTTCAGGTTTCGAAAAGTTCATACAATCTCCGTACAATTGACTTAATTGAACTGCAAAATAGCTTTATATTTTAAAATATTGATTATGTATCTAAAAAATATACTACCCAATATGCATTATATTTTTACGCCTGTGAAGTAAAGCCAATAAAAAACTAATATTTGTAAAAAAAATTAATAGAAATACTATGAACTCTTAAATGTTTGGTACTACATAAATATGTACGGAATCCTCTTAAGGCGTTCTACTCATACTTTACAGGTTTTTATTAAAGTGGATCCAATACTTACGTAATTTTTTGGAATAAATATTTGATAATGTTATAAAATGTTCAAACTTGTATCCATAAGTTACTTATTTCTCAAAATTAAAAAAAGCATTGAAAATTTCTGCGGTTCACCCTACAATATAAAAAGGGTATACATATTGAATAATAATAATTACGATATATACAAATTTACAATGTAATCTTTAACCTTGCCTAAATAATCTGGGTATTTACTAATAACAATTTTTTACTAATTCCCAAATTACATTATAATTTATATTATTAGAGCAAATAAAATCTTCATCGAAAAATCGAAACATGAAATCCTCTAGACCGTACGACCTTAAGCGTCAGTCGTCCTCGCTGAAGCATATTACAAACTGGCTGAACGAAGATAAAAATAACATTCCGTGTGAAATTTTCATGAGGCGGAATTGGAAATATTTTGATTGAGAATGCAGGAAATGAAAAGGGAATAAAATCGTTGTGTAACGAACTATTTTCATTTTGCCTTAATATCAAAATTACAGAAGAGTTATGTAGAAAGTTTCAAATTCACTTCCCTTCTGTTGTTTTATATATTTATTTTCATTCAATTCTTTCCTCCAGATGTCACATTTATTATTTTATGGCGATGAAACTTTACACATAGAAAAAATTAGATCAAAATATAGCCAAATAAAATTGGTTCGATTGTTTCAAAATGGCGGTGGTTTAAAATTTAAATAGTATTGCTAAAGTTCATATTATGAAAACTATACATTTTTTAAAACACTACAACTTTTGTCTAATAATTTTTTTTTTCAATAATAGAAAAAATGCCCTACATTATATTTCGACCTAAATATTCATGATACTTATGATATTTTCGTACAACGCGATTTTACTTTAATAAATATTTCTTTGAAGAACAAAGTTTAGTGTTTCCATTGACTAAAAACTCGGTAATTAATGAATTTGTATGTTTTCTCATCCGTGCAACGCAGCAGAAAACATAAAAATTAATTAATTCCAGATTAGCTACTTAGACTAGATACATAGATAACTTACTACAACAAAATTACTAGAAGATGGAGCCATGATATTTATGCATAGCAATTAAATTTATATTTTGATAAAATTAGCAATGAGGTTTTTACTAGATGTCAACAAGATGGCACCGAATCACTTGGCAAAAATTTATTTTGAGACAAATTCTTTCGCAAATCAAAATTTAGTTCGAAAGTAGTAAATGAAAAATATTTGACCCTAGTAGACTGTTTTTCTCTATCATTTTCCCGTCCATATTATAAACAATATAGGTAATTAAAATATCTAAAAAAACTCACTTTTCTTCACGTTTTTTTTATTTGGTTTATTTTTTTAAACATTGAATTCCTGATGTTATTCATAATTTATTTTGGGAAAAAGAAAAATTACAAATACTCGAAATTTTATTTAGATAACAGTTCTTTGGTAAGAATAAATTGAAAATAACTTTGCACTTTATTTTCACTTTGTTTAATATAAGTTTTCATGAAAATCTTTGCCTGAATAAGGAATTTTTAACTTGAATAAGGCGACACCAATATTAAGGACAGATTCCTTAGGATATCACCGCTAATTCAAGAAAAAACGAAAATTATTTCAGAACGTTCACCATATTCACCATATGGGTTCCGATTTTACCTTTTACCTTTGGAAACCTCAAAACAAATTAATAGACAATTTAATTTTTCAAACCGATGCGCAATATGGTAACATATATTTCTTAATTTTTCCTAAAATATAATAAAACAAAGTCTAAATGTTAGTGCTCATATTCTAGCTTATCTTCTTGCTGAAATTAGATTCAATATAGCATCACATCGTAGGTTCTCTATTTATATCAATCTCTTATTTTATCTTATTCACTTCTAATACCGCACTGTTTTTTACTCGAGATATTTTATCACCTCTTCTATTTAGTATTTATGGAGAGGACATTAGAAGAAAGGCTCTAGAAGAAGAGAAAGGAGGTATTTAAATAAAAGGTAATAAAATCAGTAACCTCTGATACACTGATAATACAACACATTTTCATCATAAGAGCATAAACTCGCAGAACTGTTAATAAGAGTGGAACTCAGAAGAGTGAAATGGTTGGGTTCTTGATTGATAAACCGAAAAGCAAAATCATGGTATTAGGCTGAGGCGACCGACTCTTACGGACCTGGGAACACACATATTAAGCGTTTGTAAGTTCTATACCTCGGACCTATGATATATGCGAGGGAGATATCAGCATGGAACAAGCCCAGTACAATACGGCAGGACAGGGAGGTCTCCAATGTCACCAAGAATATCGGCAAGACTAATGCGAACGCTTATTTTCTTCATCTTTCTATATTGGTCTGAGCCCTGGACAATTCACGCAGTGGGCAGTGTTTTTGAAACATGTAGTTGAACAAAAAAGCTGCATATGTACCATGGACTGTCAAAAGGAGCAATAAATCCATACACGACCAACTCCAAATTAAGACCAAATTTATAACCATCTATTGTCAACAAGTTCTCGGTTACTTTATGTATTTTTTTTTCATATAGCTTGTATACAGACAGACCTAGATAAACTGGTTATTGTAGGGAAACAAAGGACATCGATACCCTTGCCGCTGGTCTGATCAAGTTAAGGTCATCAAGGGACCCCTTGCAACTGCCATCTTGAGCCGAGCCAAAGACAGGTTAGCATGGAAACAGTTCCTTCAGCAAGACATTTCAAGACGAGTACATCCTCTGAAATGAAAATTCGGTGAAAAACAAAACTTTGAGATTGACGACAATTTTCCGACCATATTATTTTTGCTATTTATTATTTTGAACAATATCTCAGAGTCGTGACTTTATTACACATTTTCTTTATGTCTTAGTGTCTTCTAAAATATAAAGTAAAGAACTATAGTTTTAGATGACAGAGTCCTAATATCATTAGACCAATTTTACCGCCATTTGTGTCTTTATCACATAAGTTTTTCAAAATGCATTTTAGTATACTATATTGCATCAGTGGTTTGAAATATTTCGTTGTAAATTAACAAGATTCATTAAATATAAATTTGCTCATCACCCCGCAGATCCTCAGAAGCACCCGCCGCGTATCACGTTTGGTGGGTCAGTGGTGATGGCGGGTGATGTTATCCGCGCCAACTGCACGAGTGCGCCAGCGCACCCCGCACCCCACCTCACCTGGTTTGTTGATGGCGTCAAGGTATGCAGTCACCTTCACTTTTTTTACTTATTTTGACTCGGAAATTGTGTGTGTACCTGAAACAATCATTATTACTTTTAGTGCTTGGTAAAGGCGATGACATTATAATTTTTATAAACATATATTTTCGGAGCGACATGAACTTGTGAAATTTCAAACCTTAGATAAAATTACATATAGCGAATGCCGCGCATCCTATGTCATTTTTAAATAAATCATATTACTGATAAGAATATCGATATTTATATAACATTTCTGATTATATGATGGGTTTTTTTCTTAAATGTTTTGAAATTATTCGAAATAAAAGAAATTTATATATTTACTATAGAAAATTCTATGGCGTTCAAAAATAAATTCTGTATTATTTTCTGCAATCCTTGTGTAAAAATATTTCTAAATTTTCTGATTTATGTTGAAACACGAAGAAACAGATTTTCAAATATTCATTCGTAAATATTTCGTAATAATATGGAAGAAACTTATTACAATTAATATTAATTTTTTCGAAATGAATTAACCTTACTTTTACTTTTGATTTATGTGTTCTTAGAAATATTTGGTGTAATTAATTTAAAAACAGTCGAAATTTATTTGCTTTTTCAGCATAATTACGGATAGTGTTTGAGCTTGATATATTACTGAATTTTCTCATGCTTCAAAATATTGAAAATATATTTTTGACAGAATCATAACATAATTATATTATGAAAACATTTCATTAAGTTTAATATCAGATCAGTTGCTTATATCTATGTTGATTTTCAGTCTCAGAAAATACGTTTTTAAATTTACGTTACGAACTAACTCCCGGATATATTAAATTTACAATAAATGAAAAATTACAGTTAATAAGACAAGATACAAATATGGATTATTATGTCATAAAAATTCTAGAGTAGTGCGATACTAAAATGATACAGACGTATAAATGGACAGGTGGAAATAGAATGGACTCAGATGATACGTTTCAATCTCACTTTATTCGACCTTACAATGTTTCCTATATTGCAAATTCGTACTTGAACAGTATATATATTTGATTGCTATAAATAAATCATGTCTCGACATCCCATGTAATTGGATTGCACACGTCTATATTGATAGGCCGACGAACGCATGACGCGTGACCTGACGTATCAAGTGCCGATGTCGTACCGCTCGGCGGGACGCCGCCGCCGTCCGCGCTCTGCCGACGCTACCTCTCCAGCGCCCACTCCAGCACCCGGGTCCGGCTGTAGTCTGCGAGACAACACTACTGTCGAAGAGGTATTTCCCACATTTTATACCACTGTAGTTTGCTTATACATCATAGCAACTAGCATTCACAACTTTTTCGTGACTCGCGAAGCTCAATTTAATACTTAGTAGGTAAAAGTAATATAATTTATATGATAATTTAAATTTCTTGAAACAATTTGTTTTCATTTTGATTTCAAATAAGTGTACACCGTTGTGCATAGTGAGAATTATGCAGAGCCTGTGTACATAAAAAAATCCCGAGAGATGCCGTGAGACACCCGGTTGGAATAAAGTTCCTTTCGCTATATATTATGTATGAAATAACAAGTACAATGCAATAAGTTAACAACGTTTGAGAGTAATTAAATGAAAAATTAAACGAAATAAATTAAAGAATCAGGATGTTATTTACATCCTTGCGCATTTGTTTTCGTTTTTGATCTTATAAGTTATGTCTCAGTCGTCGATGCCTTAGTTAATTTTCTATTGAAATAAAATATTTATGTATAAATTGTCTACAGGAATAAACCTATTTCATAATAAAATATTGTTAATTGTAAGGTATGAAAAATTAATAATGGCAATAAACCGAATCGATCAACATCTTTTAATTAAACAAAACTTGCATAACACGTGAAAGTTTTGTTTATGGGACGGATTGCTAAACGCACACGCTTAAATGAACAAATAATATAAATGCATTGACATAAGCTTGTAAACACAGAAATGCTTATATTGTATAAGGTGTCGGTCATAATCTTACACTTTTTTTCAGACTAGTTCTTGGATGGAAGAACCTAATAACTTTTTAGATAGACATTCAAAAAATAATCAATACAGACTACTTTTTTATTTTGTAGCCATCACATAAATTAATTAAAAATAACTTTTTAATGACATTGACATTCGATCTGTTGGTGTCAAAAGTTTAGACTGCCAAGTGTGTTAAATATCAGTGTAGAGGATACAAAGAGTTACAATTTCATCTTGCTTCAAAAATTGCTCATGGAAAATAACCTGACTTTTCAAAGAAAAAATATATGATTTCTCATTCATCTGCTTTATCATTAAAAAAAACTTTTGAAAGAGCTTATTTTTTTATTTTCTCTATATTAGGGTGTAATTTTTATTCTTCTAAATCTTGGGCCCAATACTATATGGAATTTTGTCAGTCGCCTTTTATTGAGTAAATGTAATTGGGGTAGTTCCTTATTAAACCGATTTCGAAACCGACTCTAGACAAAAATTATTTTTTGCTGTATAATTTTTAATTTAAACAATTTTTAATTTAATTATGACTTAAATACACAAATATCAAGATAGAATAACTCAGTGTTTATAGATGGTTATAAAAACAAACAGCCCAATTTTTATTCTTCAGTGATTATCCTATGTAATGTTTATAGATACAGACACGTAAGATTTAATTTATAGCCTTCTTAATCAGTATAATATTTCGTCGATATTATTTACATTACCCTATGGTTAAAAGAGATATATATCATCGATACAATGTAATAAACAACAAAACAATAATAAAAAATTAATCTCAGTGGATAAAAATCAAATTTAAATAAAAACACCGACAGCCGGCAAAATAACAAATGAATGAAACGACGACCGCAATTGCGAACTTATTTACGACATACTTTTATAGCTTTTAAAATGAAGTTCAAAAGTACAAAGGAAAGAGTGATTATACTGTTTCCGCTTTACGTCCGAAAAAGCTTGTTGCATCAACGCCATATACGGTAGGACTGTGGATATATGCGCAGGCAAAACGTTTAACCGTTAGAGTGCGGGGAGGAAAGAAAATGAAACACAGAGGCAGAAGTGGTGTCAGTGACGTCATTCGGTAGCAGACACGAGGTGCTGTTATACTTGCGGGGATGTTTATTTATCATTAAAGTTTGTTTAAAAATCGCTGTATAAATTATATAACTGCAACACAAATATTTTTGTAATCAAACAATTACGAAGGGGACGTTTTTTAATATATTTAGTATTATTCACAAATCTCCTTATTTTTTTCTAATACTTCATTATTAAATAATTTTGGAAAATTTTTTCATAATTGTAGATAATTACATCAACAGAAATTTTAGTACAAAAAATTGAGCAGCCTTTTTCTTATTTCCCTTTTTTCAGGAAATTTTTTCTTACACGATTTATTTCCACTGCTTTGAATTTTATGTCTGTATTGAAAATATTTGTAAAAAGAAAATACTGTTTTTGCGCTCATTTTTCTACTCTACTTCCATAATATTGAACTTAATTTTAAAGGTACATTTCCATGTTGATTTTGCATAGGCAATTTCAACCGGCTTTCTCTCAAATTTTATATTTTTGGATTACATTTTCACCCTTTTCATCTTTTAAAATTAAACTTATTCTTGACTAACATACTGCTCAACATATTGTCGTATTTCATTTTAATATAATATGTTTTTATTGTACATATTCATGGTATTCGTTTAATCATTTTCATTTTTTATATTTTCTGTGTTAACATAAAAAAAGTGCAAAGCGTGTGATAGTATTTAAATAAATAACTGTATTCGGGCATACGAAAATCTGTCCTAGAAATTAATAACTTTTTATTCTACGTTAGTCTAAGGTTAATTTGCTGTGATTAATAAACCATTAAAAGGAAAATTTGACAAAAAACAAAATTAAAAACACGCACGCGGAGAACGTTTACTGAAATTTAAATAATTTTAAAGAAACTACTGACGTCTAAAATCGTTCAGTCATCCATCTAAGTAATAACTTCATTAACATCCAAGTAAAAAAAATTAATTTTTTTTTTTTATATTTTTAACTTTTATGTTTTGTGTTATCTATAATACTCCAATAACACCGCTGGTGACATTCATGACACACGATCATATTTCTTGATGGCTTGATGTATTGTTCCTGCATACTACAAAAGTCCATTTAAAAAAAATCCAGTAAAAATCTATCAGGTCCGTACATATTTAGGTACTTCTAAACATTTAAGGGTATATAATATTTTTATTAAATACTTTACAAATATGAATCTCCCACAACCTAAATATAGGCGAAAAAAATTCTTTTACAGATATTTATCTCCCACAAATTCTGCATATTTAAAAAATTACAAGATCTGAAATAATCGCTCTAGTTTTCTTAGAATCTTCTGGTCGATTTTACCAACTCCATTTCTTTCATGATTTTTGGTTCAATAATTTTGAAAATAAGAGGGTAAATGCTTTATTCTCATATATTTTTCAGAATATATTTTTAAACACGTAATTTAAAATTCTAAAATTTCGTTCAGAATTTTGTTAAAATTATGTTTATCGTAACTAGCCCTTCCAAATGATATCCAAAATAGTACATAAGATAAAAAAACCTTTTGAATATTTTATTTATCTGTCTTTAATTCTTATATGAACATTTCAAGACTGATAGCTGCAACATATGTGAATTAACAAATAAGGTTACCAGGTGCAATATGTGTCAGTTAAAAAAGTATATTACTATACCAACATTTTAAATTTCTACGTTGCATAGTTTCTAAAAAAACTGGCTATGACCAGCGGACTGACAGAGAGGCGAGTGATTTTATAATGGTTCCGTATTTAAATCGGCGGTATGGAACCCTGAAAAAGAATATTTTTTTTCAATTAATAACTATAAACATGTGGAACACGTAAGTACGAACCCACCCTAAGAGCACGCCGAGTGGCGCGCGATAGGGTGGAACGAATCATTTTCGTCGACAGCGTTGCAATTTCGAGCGAAGCTTTGGGACAGTCGCCCCCGAATAACTGGAATTCACACGAGAATACAAATGTTCTGGCCGCCGCCTATTCGCTCGACACGTTTAAAAGTAAACATTATTTACATTTCATTCGACCGAAACAAATATTCGGAATTTTTGACCGGGGGTCATCTGCGGCTGCCCAGACAAAAATGTTTAATTGGAAGGCTTTGATACCAGCTGTGGATTTTAGAATTCCGTGAAATTGGGCGAGTTGGTTTTCCAACGTGTTTATTTGCGGTTTACATTGTAATATTTGTCAAGATTGGGACGATTGTGTACATGGAGGAAGCAGGGTTTATATTAACATTTTCAAGTTCAACGCTCTGTACTTTTGATAGCACTGCGGATGTGTGTATATATACATATAATATATATATATATATATATATATATATATATATATATATATATATATGTATATATATATATATATATATATATACATATATATATATATAAACTTTTCCCTCGCATTGTGACTTTTTTTCTTCACGTCCTTTCTTGCTACGAACTAATAATAGATCCGTAATTTGTTTATAGCTTTGTATTTTTTATACACTGAACAAAGCATTGAAAAAAACTTTCTTTTAAGTTGTGATGTTTCTGAATTTTGTTTATCGTATTATCATGCACTTACTTTCTGCGGCTTCCAATGCTTTCTTATGTCAAAGTCTTTTGCATTTTTCTTTCATAAATGCAGCAGTATTTGTGTTTAGTATTCATTCTGCTAAATTAAATCTTTTTTTTCATTACTGTATTTACGTCAATAAACGGAATTAAAACGCATTAAAATAAAACATTATATGTTCAAAAAGAGCTGTTAAGTGTTATTATAAAATTTATATTACTATATTGCGTGCTACTATTCTTACTGTTTACTTTGTTAACATGGTGTTTTATTTCATTTTTTTTTAACTTTTACATCCCTTGTATATAATTTATCCTTACGACATATCGTACTAGTCTAAAAAAAACTCTCACGAAAGTCTTTTTCAAAATTAGATATAATTAATTTTATCAACTGATGATTCATAAAGTGTAGACATGACGTTTTTTTATAGTTTTTATTAAAAGAGTGATTAATCGCATTATTATAAATAGGAAAATCTGAGTTTATTAGAAAAGAACTCAAGGCATTTCATTTTGTCTCCTTTTTATTATTCAAAATAATGTGCCAAAATATCCATCTTAAAATATATTATGGAGAGTAACACGTCTCTATAAATATATTATGAAACATCTGATGTTATTATCTGAAATTTAGGAAATATTTAGCGTTTGATTATTTTTACAATTTCATATGAAGAGATCTTGTAATTTGATCATATCCGCCAAAATATTGATGCAATTCAGCAAATAATTTTGTATACTTCAGATGGAGATTTCAACTGAAACGCAGAAAAATTATTTTACACCTTATTAGTTTTTCGTAAATCTGCTCCTCGTATATATGGCGCTTCATATTTGCCAAGACCCATTTTTATGGTTTCTTACCATAAAAAATCGATCTCTCAAAAGAACGCCCATATGTCTATTCATCCGTCTATCTAGCCATCATAGTCGCTTTTTTTAGAAAGGGGTTGACATAAAAACCTAGTATTCAGCATAAATATAAAGCATACTAACTCGCATGTATCTCAGTATTTAACCTAATATGTATTAATTTTAAAGGAAACAAATGATATAGAGGTTTTTTTATGTCATGTGAGATATTAATTAAAAGGGTGAGTTTTATACAAAATGCAAAAAAATATTGAAACTTATGCTCTAACCCCTCAAGCGCGCACGTTCCTTATAAGCTACACTTGCACCTCATACATATATATTTCAATTGAAATGCGATAAAAATATAAACAATGACATATCACTAGAAAGAAAACGAAATGAATAATCGAAAAATGGTACAATAGTCTATGGCCTATAGTTATTTTTGCCGATACGATTGTTGCTCCACATGAGATGGTTATTGATAATTTTTTTGGCTCAATATAAATTTAACGGTAACTTAATTTTTTAGAATAAGTATTGTTTTATTTGCTGAAGTTGCGTAAAAGTGATGTGCATGCTCGAGACGTTAGTGGAGGTAAATTTACATTTTTTTTTATTTTAAAGTATTTTGGAAAATTAAAAAGTTTATTTTGTAATTTTGTTTTCTCTGCTTTAGCCTGTAAACTTTTCTGTCTTGTAAGTAGAAAAGTAGTAAAATTAGTTTTCTTATAGAAAAAATTATAGATGAAATAGCATTATTCATTAATTTCCACTATTTTTAAATGTATAATATTTTAATATTGAATAATCTATATTGTTATGGCATTTATTATTGAACAATAAAATATAATAAAATACAGAAATATATAAAATATTTCCTAAATTTTGGGACACTAAAATTACTTCTAATTTTTTTTTACTCTAGCTAAAATGCAGAATGCATTTTATAAAAATAATATAAACATTTAAAATACAATGTGTTTTATTTCACTATCAGCCCGTACGCCGCAAAGAACCGCCCGTCGTGGTGCAGCCACGACTAACGGTAGCCATGTCGGAGCTGAGCGTGCCTGCGCGCAGCCGCACAGAGCTGGCCTGCCTCGCCACCATCCCCGGTTTTCTGGGACCGGGAGACCAGTATGCAGATGTTAAACGTCAAACGGTTACCGGTAATATTTTTGTTCATATCTTTACATAACACCAATAATTATAGATAAAAAATATAACATCTATTAAAATATCCTATCAAGCAAAATAAAAATTACAACTTTAATAAAATGTATAAAATAAAAATATACAGAAAATGGCCCATGTGTATGTAAAGCAAATTTCTTTACAAAAATCGAATTTCTCTACTCTAACAAATATTTTTTTTATTTTCGTTTTTAGTCAGTCATTTCTTCCTTTCAAATAAAAGATTTATTAAATATATAATTTACATGAAATATAGACAATTCCTTCTATTGACATCATCAAACTTAGAATTCATATACTGAATATCGCATCTATATAGTATTTTATCAAGCCCTGTTAAACGCTTGAATGTAGCGTATACGTTACATAGCGTATACGTTACATTTAGGAAATACGAAACCGCTATTATTACTTGAAATGTATAGCACTTAAGAGTAACTATTTTACTTAAAATTTATAACACTAGTTCGTTATATGTAGGGTGTGAAATTGAATACGACCCAGCCACAGAGAGGTATTTTTATTTGATAACCTGATTTAGAGAATAGTGACAACCGTTTTAAGAAATTCTTTATGAGAAAAAAATTATGACCGTTGGAAAAATTAAAAAAATCAGTTTTTCCTTTGATGCTTTACGTAATCGCCAACTAATTTATGAAATAGATAAATAACGTACATTCCATTCTAAATCTTCAAATGTTTTTTTTTGTTTCATGTAAAAAAATTATATTATCCATAGTAAAAATTATTGAATAACATTTTATAAAGTTATGATGAAAATCTGAAAAACATGATAATAATTTCAAATTTGAACTAGAGCAAATTCGGAACCGCCACACATTTTGAAAAAGGATTTCTATCGATTTCTTCGATACAACGAAGAGAATTACTTCTCCGTAGCTCTGTCGTATTCAACTTTACACTCTGTACAAAAACATAAGAATAAGAATAATCGTTTGAACTAAAAAAGTATTTTCTAAAAGAAGAAAAGTAAAGAATTTTCTAGTTTCAAGAACTAGAAAATTCTAAATATGACGAATGATATATATATATATATATATATATATATAATATATATATATATATATATATATATATATATATATATATATATATATATATATATATATATATATATATGTATATATATATATCTACGGTATCCCAGCACGACATTATCTGCTCAAGTGATAAATAATATATCTTAAGAGCTCTTATAATATTAAATAAGGCACTTTAGTTTAAATCAACCTCAATGTCTTTGTCACAATTTTTAATTAACAGTTGCGGTATATATGATCGACGAACTGGCTCCCTACTCGCCTGATCTTGCTTCTGGCATTTCGAAGGCTGTTAAACGTGCGTGCCACCTGAACGACGTTACGATCATCCTACTTTCCGTTAGTACAGCGTTACTTAATCGCGCGTTATTCCGTTTAACCGACGAACGCTTGTACAGTAAAGGAATTATGAGATCTTGAACAAAGTCTTCCATTAGATTTAAAGATATAAAGGCATGTATTTTATCATTGTATGTACAAATAATGTATAAATAGATTCAATTCTTAACTAGATAGTGCATTTTAGGTTTAAATATTGCGAACAGTAACTAATTGTGAAGAGTACCAAAGAGGAATACCTATTCTATTAAAAACTTGTTTTGTTTTCCATATATTTTATAAAATTATTTAATAATGTATATATTTCATTAAATGTTTAATTTACGCTATATTGTATATTTTCAATTAAATCTCATAACATAATTTGTATCTATCTGCATAACTATTTAATAAAAATAATATTTTTATAACCTTTAATTGGTTAAGTTTTGTGGCGTGATGGTGAATGAAAAGTGTAATATATAAAGGTTAAATTAACAATTAGGTCTTTTAAACGTATTTCTTAGATAATTAATGCAATATATTATATAATAACAACATACGTGTGTTTAGATTGCTTTTGATAGAGGTTAACCTTTTTTAATTAAAATAATTTAATTGTTCGCAAAATTACACACTGTTTCATGATTTCAAGAGACTTTAAAAAAACAGTATAAAAATCTTTAATTTATTTATATATGCAATGTAAAAATTATATATTTTTTAATATTTTGATAAATACTTCTAAATTACGTCCATTTAAGTTTGATATGTTGGAATTCATTTATATGTTAAAAAGTTTGACTAAAATAAAATATAAAATGTTCATATAATATGAGAAATTATCTTATTTTCGCTTAAGGTTGACATGACAGTAAAACTAACAAAGCATAACAGTAAAACTATTGCATTAATGAAATATAGGACTTTTTTTAAATAGAGCTCGTATTAAACTTTCGTGAATTGTTCACGGAACAAATTACAAATCCTGGATAACAAGAAATCTATTTTATTAAAGGAACTTGCAATTTCCAATTTTTTTTCTTCTAAATCAAGTATATTATCTTTGTGATATTAAAAATTCACACCTATAAGTATGTTATTACATTTTGTCAAAGATTTGTGAATTATGTTTGTAATCTGATTAAAATCTCATTATATTGTAATAAAACATAAAACAAATAAACTCTCGGAAATTTTGTACAATATTTACAAAAATCTTCATCAATTTATTTTTATTATCTAATAGCGACCAAAATTTAAATGAAAATTTTCAAGTGAAAAAGACTTCTAACATTTGGAAATGAATTAATCTTATTTGAAGTTTTGCAATATATTAATCCTCAATATTTAGTGCCTCAAAAAATATGCGTGTATGTTTGAATGACAAGAATTTATAAATACTTGGAATATATTTAGATTAACTTCAAATTATATTACGCGAAAGCCTAACTACACAATACCCACTAAATGGTTAAAATTAATTGTACTCCCAGGTTGAATAAATTGTATCTCTGTTTAATTGTATCTAATATATTCATAAGAGAAAATGGTTTTAATTTATTTAAGCGTGTATATAACATAATTTTATGCGTTCATCTATATAAGCGAGATCTATTTTTTTGCTTTAAATGAAATCAAATGTTTCAAATTGTAAAATTTCTAACATATTTGTAATTTAAAATATATTTTAGTTTGAAAATTATGTTATTTCCAAACATATATATTACTTTTACGAAGATCATGTTAGAGCATTGACTATTATTTAAGCATTTATATATGAGTACTTAGTAACTAAATATAACTGAAAAAAGGAAATATTAATCAAAATTTAAATAACAAAATCAGCGTAAAGCTGGCAATATATAACAATACTCCACCTAATGTTCATTGGTTTTAATTCCACGTCTTAAATTTACTTTAATGTAATAAGCCAATACTTTTTTCTTATATGCATGTTTACGTTGCTTGTAATTGTAAGGTAATTATAATAAAAATTAAAAGCAATGTGAAGATATAATTATTAATAAAATAACATCAGAAAATGTATTTATAACTTATATTATAAAAAAATCCCCATACTTGTATGGTGGTATCGATGTCTTCCTGCAGCTCTATACACTGTCTAAATTAATATTTGATATTATTATTGTAATTAAGACGTAAGCTAATTAATTATATGTTAACTATCGTTATGTTTTACGGAAAGTGAAAGAGCTTTGAGTGTTTACCGATGGTTTAAGTTAATAACTTAAACTAATAAGAATTTACAGCTGGGTAGTAGACTATTAAATACTTTTCGTATCATCAAACATAACAGTTAGGTAACTTCTGTTATTAAATATTAGAAGGTGTTTTTAAACTTTAGTCAAATTATTTATATGGTAAATAACATAACACAGTCTGTAACAATAAAAGAGTCTTAAAAATAGTAACAGAACCTATAACAATATAAGACTCTTATTACACATCATGAATCGTATATACACACGCAGGAAATTGGACGGATTCATATAAATAATAATACTTGAAAGTTTTCAGACACTGCTTCTCTCTCTCTCTTTTCAGTAATGAAAAAAACAAAGGATTTTTAAATATTTTAGAATGAATCTATCCCAATATCTAATGAAAAATTAATTATCTGCTATTTACAAAAAAATCAAAATAAGTGTGCATGTTTCGGAAAATAATATGTATGTATATATATTTAGAACTACAGATCTTTATGTCCATATAGAAAGTAGTTAAAATAAATATTGAAATCTTGTAGATAACCAATGTACGATATATTTGTCTGAAATATTCTAAAAGTGTTCAGGAAACTTTATCGCATAAATGTAATAGCTTAATGTGATAAACGTTGCATAATAAAGTAGATGATTTATGTGAAAGAGATCCAATATAAAAAAAAAGATTTTAATTAGATATTAACATAATTGATAAACAACAGAATAACGTTTCCAAATAATAATAATAGTTGAGTCGAAGAAAGAAAAATTAAAAAAAGAAATGAAATATACTCAAACCGATATTTTTCAAAGTACCTACTTAGAAATTCAAATGAAACAGAGATAAGTTGAAATTTATTTTTGTTTACGACAGGCAGAATATTATGATTTTTCCCACTTTTCATTATAAATGAAAAAAATAAAGAGCAACTTCATTTTATTTTACGAGACATAAAAAATATATATACGATATATAATTTTGTTCTGTTCCGGTTTTTACACGTGATGCCTGAATTGCCGCAATTATATAATGAATTTTGATCTGCATATCTTATCAACTTTCAGTGCACAGTATAATGGTAACACTTTATTTTAATGTAGTCAATATCAAAGTTGAATATGGATACCGTATTAAGTGGGTAGAAGCGAAAGCAATTTATTTGTATGGAGATTCAATCTCCACCCCTAATTTACTTCACAACTGGTAGCTACATCAAATACGTAGGTGAAATTTTATTTCTTCATTATTAATGCTTAATTATCATTTGAGCCTTGGCTTGAATAATACAATTTCGAAGTCACAATGGTTTTCTATTTTATTCTTTTATAAGTTTCAAATTTTTCATTGTGAACTTTTATGCTTATTTTAAGTAACCAATGTAACCTTGCCGTACTAACGTGCCGCTTACAAGTCAAAGAAAAAAGAGGCGTTCCCAGTAGTTAATAACTTCCCAGCAGGTCGTCCCAGCGGTTCATAATTTATTGCTATGAATGTGTAACACGATGCTATATCACCGTTATTTATTCCGTATTGATATGAGTTATAGTTTACTAAAACATAAAATCAATCATAATAAAGTATCGTTGATAAACTTGTGTTAGAAATCGAAATACAGCATAAAATAAGACATGTACCAGAACCCAAAACTAAATATTTTCTCATTAATTATTACTTAAGTTTTATCGACGTCACTTTTTGTAAATGTTAAAATTATCTATATTATTGCGAAAATAAATGTCTTATTATAATATGAAGACCTACGTTAGCAAAGTTTTTATTTCAATCGTGTCCATCATACCATTCACATCCGTCATGTCACATCATAATTTTATCCATTTCTGCTGTCAACTTATCTGAAATATTAAAAAATAACTGCTTTAACATATATTTATTTCTATAAATTATTTGTTTAAGGGCTAATAAACATTTTGCACCAGACATCAACGTAGAACTTGTACTCCTAGTGTAAGTTTGACAATGATGCTTGCTGTCCTTATATTCATGAAAATGCACTTTTTTGGAAGGATTCCCTGCACGCTAACTGGATCTAACTCATTGTACTTTGCTTCAATAAAAACTTGAAAAATAGCATTTGGCTTCTATTAAAATGGAGAAAAATCAAGAATTATATCAATCAATTTTAAAACTATGTGATTCAGACTAAAAATTATCAAAAAATATTAAAAATTCTGTTTCTATGTTTATAAACAAACGTTATTTTTTTTTCTTTCGTTATACAGACCATTTTACTGAATACCATAAATCTTCAAGTGTTTAAAGTTATAAACAAGCAGCTATTTCAAAAAAAATTAAATTTACTCTTTTGCAGCTTACGCGTTTATTGAATAAAATTTTATTTAAATTTAATAGCAACAGAAAAACAAAAATTCATAATAAAAATGTCACTTTTAGCTGTTTTGCAAAATGCAAGTTTAAAAAAGCAGTATAATATATAATAGAATTAAATGTATATGGTTCTCTAATAGAAAATTATAAGCCTCATGTTCCGATATACTTCAATTAAATGAATCATAAATGTTAATATGTCGATAAATAAATGTATTTACTGTGTGTATATTCAGAATTATTATAAATATCAACATTAATAAAGATTATATGAACTATTAGTCAAATAATGACTGTATCTGTGGTTTTTTTATTAGATTTTATTTTAGAACATTATATTAGCATTTAACTGTAATGAATATCGATTAATAAAAATGAGATGGGAATTAATTGGCTTTCATGTACATTTAGCTTAGTTTCTCTTCTGAAATCTATTAATAAACAGCAAGAAAAATATACTTAAAAATGACATTTTGTTGGGTAAACTGAATTCAGTTGTGTAAAATATTCAAGGAGTAAGTAGTTTTTTTTAAATTTACTACAAGACTGATAAATTGGTTAAAAAACAGGTCAAGTGCATGACGGAGCAGACGTAATATAGGGCTCTGTAATTGTCAATAATCCTTGTTATTTATTGCAGTAAGCCCAAAATAATTGTCTTTGAAAGAAACTCCAATTTATTCGATTTTTAAATTGAAAAATTACGGAAGAGATGACATTGAGACATTGTACACTACATAAAGGTAAATATTACCTAAACAGGGTTTAAAAATAGACGTCATGTAAATAAAAAATTTAAATATCAAAATATATTTTAAAAGATCTATCCAATGCGACATCACTCAATGGTAAATACGAAAATATTCGCTTTCATTATACATTACTATTTTATTTGTTCTGTTTCATATTCATCGAGATCACTATTTCAATTTTCTACTTCCAAATTCCTATTTACGTGGCAAAGTTATATATATATATATATATGATGAAACATTTTATTCGCTACAAAAATACGCGTAATATTTTAATATGCAAAGTCATCAGTACTACTCTAGACAAAGAAAAAAGATGGTAAAACAAAACACTCACTATTGAATAAACCTAGTTCCTTCGTCATATAAAGTTGTTATGAAGAATAACAACATTATGTTGAACAAATTGTTAAATTTTGTTGTCTTCAGGAATGCTCAAATAGTGAATTAATAAGGAATAGGAATAAGTATTTACAATGGTAAGTATCAAAACGACACTATGCTAATATTTAACAAAATTTATAAATAAAAGTTTTATTTAAAGGAAAATGAGTTGAAAAAAATCACTCAATTACAAGCTATAATTTTACAATTAGCGTCCCTTCCATCATCATAATCACATCGCATATGCAGGGAGCTGAGTGGGAAACGTTTCGACTAAGCCAATTTGAACATTTTTAAAAACATTTGAGAAGAAAAGTTGTTTTTTCCATCGTCAGAATATGTTTTTGTGGAAAAACGTTTGTCTAAAAGCCATGCTTCATCAGTTATGAGGAAATAAACAATTAAAAGGTTTATAACCATTAGTCGCGCTGGAATTTTTTAATCCCAAAAAATTTCGTTCAAACTATACCTAATTCACAATGAGTTCATATTTGTTCCAAAATTTTCTAAGTTGGGATAGGTTATAATGGAGCTTGGCAGCGATTTTTAAGTGTTTTCACCAAAAAGTATTAAGAAAATTCCATTGATGCTTAGTATTGTTGAAGTCGTATTTTATTACCTTTGAGGATCACAATCTCCATAACATATTTTTTTGAACTTCCCAATTTACTCCTGAATAATTTCAGGGGTAAATTGAGAGGACGCCCATAACCGAAATTAAACTTTCAATGTCTATTATTGTGTCACCATACTTCATATCTGTACTAAAATTCCAGTTTTTGCGTCAAATGGTTCATGAGACGATCGCTTGTAATAGACTGGTGGATAGATGGACACCGAAGAGATTCCATGAATGTTCCGTTTTGGCAATTTTGTCCAGGAAAACTAAATATGACGTAATCCAAAGTTAGCACTCTCACATTAAATTCCTTCAGTAAAATGATAGACAATTGTGAAAATTATAATTATATTCAAGTACTTGAATTGTATTTAAATTTAAGATAAACCCTTTGGTTGCAAATATAATGTAAAATTTCATCTAATAAAGATGAGCTATTAATATAGCAAACTTATTTTTGAGTAAACAAATAAGCGGAAAATTCTTATACCTGCTGCAATTTTTGGACAAATTTTTAGTGTTTCAAATTAAAAATACAACAAAATATTTATGTAAACATTTAATAATTCTTAAAATGAAATTTCCTAAAACTCCATCTAATTCTATAAAAGGATAGCCCTTTAATAGGTATATTTTACATGATACTATTTTTTTCCGTGCGACTTACCGTTTCCTTCATTTTGGGAGTTTAATGGAGGAAAAGTTTTGAATTTTTTTCTAAATGCAAAACATTCATAAAAAATCATTAAATCTTCATTTTTCGTTCTTCAGATAAGTGAAAAAAATGTTGATTTAGAGCCCAATAGTGAAAAACATTGGTTTTAAAGAGACTGATATTATATATGGAAGTAAGAAACGTAAAAATTTTCTTTGAAATTACAAAATACTAATAAAAAAATTAACAAAACTGTGTTACTATACTGTATTTATCCAAAAATGTACCATATAGAGAAATATGGGAATAATACAGATTACACAAAACAATTAGCCAATAAATTATTTCGATTTATTATCATTACATTAATCGACTAAAATTAGGTAAAATGAGTAAAAACATTTATTGTAATGAATATTTTACATGTATATAAATGTTGTTCTATTTCAGCAATTCTATACTTTTCAATTCCAATTCGCAAGAGGTGTACATTCATAGTTATTTCATACTTTTTGTATTTTGTAAAATAATAAACTTCAAGTTAGTTACTAGAATTTTCATGCGACTTCATTATATATCAGCAGTGGTGTTGGAAAAGCAGAATTCACTTATGCATTATAATACAGCAATTACGAATTAAAATTTGTCCTGTTTGTTTATTTTGTGATTATTAAATCACAAAATTTCATGAAGTAAATTAAAAGGTACCTTAAATCATTGATCCTTTAAAATTAGGGTTGAAAAATTAATGCCGACAAAAATACTCTAAGGGCAAACCATGCCTCTTTTATTTCTGTAAATGATTAAAAAATGTTCTATAAAAACTTTTCGCTTTCAAAAAAAACTGATAACTGATAATAAAAATCTACTCGTAAAATACGACGTCGATTGTTAGAATAACGATACACAATGTACTATAAATGAGCTGTTTAATGATATATGAACCCACAAATGTTTTAATATCTTCAATTTACAACTACATATAATATTATAATTACATAAATTCTCTTTAAAACTATGTATCCTTAGTTAATTCGTCCAGAACGACGTAATAAAATATAATTTAAAAGTGGCAAAATCTGAAGCTACCCACAAGATTCAAACTCTTCCGTATCACGTTTGCAATAAGCTTTCAAACACGTACGGACGACTGTTAAATGGAATTATAGCTGTCTGTATTCTACAAATTGCCAACACTTGTTGCTCATATATGAGAGGAAAGCAGTCTGAGTATGGAACTCTGCCAAGAGTTTAGCTTGTTGCGCATCGCACTACAAGGGCGACATTGTTTTGGTAAGTTTTATAATACCATACGCTCATTCAAAATTGTTGCTTCACTCTGCTGAAATATTTATGGAACAAATTTGTTTAATTCTATTGTTTCTTTTACTATGAAAAGCTAGAGAAATATCCATATATGTGTAGACAGAGAGCTTTAGCCTTCCTTGAGTGATATGTCAAAGAAACAGTCAGTTAATATAATAACAATGTGTTATTATATTAGGTTTACAAACAACAGTAGAAAATAAGAACATCGTTTACTAAGAAAACATACCCACATTAATATATTCATTTAACGCTTTTCGCGCACACGCGATAATATAATTACATTGTACGTTTCTTGAATAATAGTCCCGGATGCCGACCGGAAATGAGCATGAAATGTACGAATCAGAAAGCTTTCGTGTCCGTGAAGAGGATATAGGAAAATGAGTAAACTTTTGTACGGAAAATGCCTGAAGTTTTCTTTAATTAACGAAGTAGCACGCATGCGATGTTGGATAAAGAATTAGCGCAGGATTTAGAGGAAAGCCTTTAATGATTTTTTTGTTAAGTGTTTCGGGTAAATTAAGTGTGTTAGAAAATGTATTAAAACTTGTTTATCTACCAATAGTTATTTCCATTCTCGCTTTATAAAGAATTTAAGAGGAAAATATATTATTGGCTTATAATAAACTTTGGAGTTGGATAATTTAGTTATAATTATCCAACTCCAAAATTTGGATGTTGGATGTTGTATTATATACATATATTATCAACCAAATGAACTACAGAATTTTAGAAATGTATGTTTTCAAAAAAGGGACCCTCCTGTTTGAATAACTTTGTTTATATTTATTATTGAAGTTTGGAATATATAATTTACAAATTCATGGTTTTGATGTATTTTTATTCGTATATACCTTCGTACATGTATATATACACACACACGCATGCGCATGCACGCATACACACACACACACACACAAACACACACACACATATGTAAATGAATGAATATGAATAATGTAAAATTAAGCATAGAAATTTGATTTATTTATAAGAAAATTTTGGAAATAATAATGCTGCATTTTAAAATAAGTTTATAATATTAATGGTGTCTAAATTGGAAATGGATAAAGTTATAAAGAAATATGTTTAATTATTTGGCGAATTTCACAAAGATACATCTATTCGAATAAATAAATTTGAGGATGCTTTGGAAACCACATTTCTTATTACATCGAAATAAAACTTGGCCCAAGTAAAAGATAGATGAAAATCTAGAAAAGTTTCTGTATGAATAAAATTGGTTAAGTAGATTTACAATGAATATAGCCCCTCGGGCACTATTCCTCATCATAATATTTTCTTTAACATGATTCATATACCATCAACAATTTATGTAATAAAAAACTTTCAGAAATTCGTCTTACAAATGCGGAATCGCGGGGGCGACACAAAATATACTCATTGAGGATTTAAATCGACAGTTATGGTGAAGCTGTAGCACGTAATTGCTAATTCGCAGAATACTATGGCTCGAGAGCTTTTTGCCTTTAAAACTTTAAATTGACAAAAAAAGTTGGCCATGTTTTGAAATCAAATTTATGCATATTAATAATTTACGATGACAATATTAAGAAAATTGACTTTTTTTTTAATTTGCACTACACTAGAAACAAACGCACGTTTTGTGCGTTTAATAAATATATTGCTTTTGTATGACACCCGTCGAAATTTTTCAATACTCAATTTCTTTACCATAATTGTTGACAATTAAATCCATTTAAATTGATTTTAAATATATTATAGCAATCGAAGTTCAAATTTGTGTTTAGCAATATTATCATTATTTTATAAATTTCAAGTACTTGCATAAACTAAATATAATATTTTATTTCAAGCTGAAGATATTTAACTCGTAATTCTACTTTGTCGTAAGATTAGGTACAATACCTCTCATAGAACAATAACTATTCCACAATTACTACACCGATCACACCCCATCCAGAATTCAGCTTTCTGAAGTATATAAGATCTATAAATTTAATTTAAAAATTACATCGATAATATAAACTCCCCACACTTTAAGAAAGACTTATAATAAAACCTGAAGAATATTTCGTTTCCGGTCATATAATGTGTTTCAAATATAATTCATAAAAAATCTGATAAGCATGCAAATTTGCATTTCAAACTTGTCGTTTGCATTTTGAGAGAAATTTCCAGCGAGATTATGTGGAAGCACGAACGTGGGCGACAGACAACATATCTTCTTATCGACTGGGCTGTTGGGAGTTGACAAGTATTCAGTGTCGTTATAATGGTACACGTGTTTAATAAATATTCTGTTTTGAAAATAAATATCAAACGTTTTTAGCAAAACAACAAAAAAAGGGTGATTTATATTGAGTAGGATTCAAACAATGACATTTTCTATGAATGACAATCGGCAAGTATTCAATTCGTTAATTTATTCACGTCATAGATAAACAGATAATTCACACATTGGCGTTGTTTGACTCAATGCGAAAGCGTTGAAGCATTTTAGTTCATTTTGTTATGTATTTCTTTTCTGGAAATATTTGGAAATGTCATGGTCATTCCCATTTTTGGGGTTATTGTGTTCTGAAAGTAACTATGGTTGTTTTTTGTTAATTTATATTAACTGTTACCGTTTTATTTTACAATATTATAAATCTGTATTAATAGATCTTATAAAAAATAATATCTTAAAGAGTGTTTGGCCAAGAAAAAACAAAAGGCCAAGTTCTAACTACAAAAATAAAACTTTGAAATAAAAGTACTAAAATAATTACGAAAATTAAATTTGGTAATAAACGAAAGGACCCATTAAGTAGGAGTAAAAAAATCAGAAATTACTAGAAAATGGAAAATGGACATCGGAAGATATGGCGATTACTGAATACTCAGGTATAAAACCAAAATATTTCCGATATCTGAATCAAATTTATTCTTTATATTAAAGTAATTTCTTTATTTAATTGTAATGATTAAACAAAATCCCATCTTTTATTGCTGAATTGAATTAATTCCATAACATGTATTTCTAATACTCGCCACCTTCCATATATTCCTAAAATTAATTTTACGATTTTGGATCAGTATAGAGTTAAGGAGGGAATTTTAAATTCATTTCAAATTACGATCATATTCTTCATAAAACTTATGTGATTAATATTTACACCTTTGATTTTTATTAATATTTTGACATCTAAAGGATACGCGTTTCATATAACAGAATAATCGTTTCATTAATTTAGGCTACTCCTAATGTTCCTATATTGTACTAAATTAGCGATTAGGGAAGATTTAAACTAAAAATTATTCAAATGGAATTTGCGTACGTCACTTTTGCCGCTAGTTACTCTCCTGTGGAGATGTCATCCTTAGATAATAGATATATGTTTCAATTACTAGTTAAATTCCCATAATTTAGAAATCTGCAGTGCAGGAAATGCGTCCCGCATTAAGACGGGCGGTGTCTGTCGTTCCCGATGCGGAAACGACGAGGGCGGCGGATATTGCTTGTCAATCGGACCCAAACGAACGGGCACGTTGATCAATAATTTTGCTCGGCGCTTCGTTCGACTGCTTAAAAGCGTTTCTGCGCTTCAACTGACATTAATATAATTTACACTACGTTTTCAATTATGTACTGGATGTGCTACATTATTATATCACTGCCGTTCTACATATATAAAGTTATTTCAAATAAGACGACACTTTTATACTTAGATCAAAAAGTCGGAAAAGAATATCATAATAAAACAAATATAAACACAAAATAGACCTGTTGATTAAGAGAAGAAATCGCATTACCATGGTCATACACAGTCTTGGACATATTTAAATATTTATGAGTGTATGGTATTTTATTATACTATTTACATATATTTTGAATAGCATATCCTTGCAGGTATTTCAGGAGACAAGGGACTTGATAATAAACCAAGAAATTATGAAAGCAACAAATTGCTGATGATAAAACTATAATTACAACAGCCAGTCGTACATCACAATCCACATAAACTGCAAGAAGTAATAAGTATAATAAATAGACATAAAAATGGGATATTATATTAAATTAGAAGGAAATCTACTCATACTAACTTTTCATTCAATAAAATAAATCCACTTACCTTTATTTATTAACATTAACACCTCGCAATTAAATGAAAATACGTGATGTAGTATTATTTCTACTTTCCTTAATTTCTTTACCACGATCTAGGTTTCGTTGTATTACAACATCTTCACCTGAAGTTTTGTGAATAATGAATTTCTGCTAGATTAACGCCAAATATATTCAATATTATCCTTCACGTTATTATGAAAAAATATCTAGGAAAGAATCAAGAGAAGAGAAAGAAAGAATGGATATGGAATTGAAATGAAAAGAACGTATCAAAAAGATAATTGAAGAATTAAAAATAGAATACAGACAAGTTTAATTGATTTCAGGAATGAAACGCAAAACATGCGTCAGGGAATAAAATAATAATCTAAAATCAAATTTTGAAATCAATCTGTACTTGCGGCCTTTGAATATGGGAAGTAGTGGAATAATAGAACATTGAGCAAATACAAACCTTCCGAAATAAAGTGAAAGGAAGAGTTTTCTATGTCCCGTGGTGTGAAACATTGGTTTACACATTGAACTAGTTCCAGAAATGATCAAAAATATGCAATCAAACCTCGGTTTTATTGGTCGTCGATGTAGCGGATATGCGACGAAGTCTCAAGGGAACTAAACTTCTTGAAATGATCCTCTAGAAATCGACATGATAAGAACTCCACCTACTTGGTAATAACAAAAATGAAATCAAAATCTAGTCGGTCTACTTTACATGTTAAAGTGATATTTTTTAATAGGATAAAAATCCCAAACTACTCATCGATTTAACATGGGTGTTTTTGAAGATTTTTTCGACACCTATTAAAAACATTTTGGCAATAACTATTTCACATCACATTCTAAATAGTTTGGCAAGTCTTTTAATTTGCTTTTTTTATTACATGGTGTAAGAAGATATGATACGACATAAGAAATTTAAAAAAATCGACAACGTCATTTGCCTCGTCTGAAATTTCTGTGTGAATATTTTTCAGTCACCTGTTGAAATATATGCAGATTGATGTCCGTTGTCACTAAGCCAAATTTTAAGTTTCTACGTCAAACAATTTTTAAGAATAACAGCGTAGACATTTTCTACAATTTTTCTTGAAATATCTTGCATTATATTCTAAAATTAATAGTTTTGGAACTTTTATAACTTGCTTTTTTAAACTCGCGCTCACATGATGACAGAAATTTTAAAAATCAGTTTCATTTGCCCACTCTAAAAATTATATATAAATCTTTTGAATGTTAATTTTGAAAATAATTAGGTGAATTAATATGTTTTTTTACTATTCCAAACGTCACGCAGTAATTCCTACCCCAAAGATTTCTCTGAAAAATAGTGATCTTTCGTTATCTAATACATATAATAAGATTATAGGATATGCCTGCCTGTGCGTTGAAGATATTTAGGAAAAATTATTTAGTAGTATATCATACAATTGAAAAAAAAATTGTTTTTGGACTTGTTGCCTGTTCGTATGGTTTTTGAAAACACGTCACGTAAAAACTATTGATCTAGTTTAGATGGAATTTCTGAGGTATAACAAAGGGGAATAACCAAGGGCTATTAAGCAACATTTAGCTTTTATTTCATGACAATTGTTTCATTCGATCAGGAGATTCAAAATTTTCCAAACATTCATTTAGATCGTAGTGGTACAACAGACGTATATTTATGAAATGAGGGTGCCAAAAGTGAAGTGTGAAATGATGCAGGAAGAGTTGATTTAGTAAACAACTCGAATGCGGGCAAACGCATTAGGGTAAACATAATGTTTGGTCGTCTTCAGCATATAAAATTTTTCGATGCTTTATGTATTTGTCAAAAGCTTTCCTTTTATTTTCCTAAGTTGGCTTAAAATTTGAATATATTGTCATAATATAATACAATTATTTAGTCTGTTTATGTAATTACAAAGTAATTGAATCATATATATTTAGAAATATTTATAATTCTTAAGTTCTTATTAGAACAATGAACTGGTACGTGAAAAGTGCGAAGCTGTGAATTGCCGTGCCGGGCACACGAAACTACAACTGTCTCACTATGTCGGCGTCATCGTACTTAATATGATATACATTATAAATAAATGAGAATATTGTTATATTAAATGAGACGAATACATTAACAGTTTCTTCAGATATTGAAGCGATATTGTAATATGCTTATAAACCATTTTGCACCCGTTCAATTATGCCATAATATATAGCATAGCATGAATTCCAAGTTGATCAGACTATGAATACAAGTTGAATTTACACAAGAACTGTGTGTGGAGAATATTATACGTTCTAATTTGTTATAAGGGTTTAGTTGTTTTCAGTACAAAGCCCAGCAAATCATAAGCTCTCGAAATTATATATTCAATGTTATTATTAAACTCTAATTCTCAATCAAATTTAATGCAAGACCGCGTAGGCAATGAACAGGCTCCAAAGAATGGAAGCCGGTATTAAATGCATGGGAAATATTTCATTTTTAGAAAAATGGTCGAATTCATTATAAAGAAAAGTCTTATTTATTCTACAATGAGCATCTAGTCTATTGAAATCTTCTTGTAGTTTTGTATGATTCGTAGAATATTATATTTTCAAAAAAAGCTTGATGACCATTAGAATGTAATGGAAACTGACAATATCTCAAGTAGCCAGTTTCTGTTACAAACATGATAAACAAAAAGCTAACCAATATATAACGTTGAGGCACTCCCGAAATCATAATGATATATGGTGATTTATAACCAGTAATTTTAACTGCTTGCTACATATACAAGCTGTCCAGTGGCAGACTTCAAAGTTTGAACAAACATAGTTTCTGAACGCAACACATGAGAGGGGCGCGGGGGGCGTCATTAGAAGCGCAAGCGGTGAGGATGTTTTAGTAGCCATGGAACAGTGGAGATTACTGCGCTTTTGTCGTCGAGGTGTACATTTCGAGTGGATTTTCGCTGTCTGTAGCACGCCGTCGATTTAATAATCGTTACAGTATTCGTCGATTACGTGATGGACTATCGATCAACCTCATTCAGTCATGGGTAGCAAGGTTGAGACCTACAGGATCAACATTAAATAAGCCCAGGCCAGGACCTACACCATTATGTCGAGCGTGTTATTGTTTCTGTCTTTAAAAATCCCCGTTTATCACTGCGTACACGTGCATCGATATTGGGAATTCCGAATTCAACTTTACAGGTAATAATGCAAAAAAAGCTCAAGTTCCATCCATATAAAATTCAAATTGTTCAAGATTTACGCGATTCTGACTTTGAATTAAGAAAAACTTACGCGGAGGTGATGTTGTTGAGATTTCGTACTGCTACCCGGATGGGCAACATATTCTTTAGTGACGAAGCTCACTTTCACATTTGAGGATATGTGAATAAGCAGAACTTTCGTTACTGGGATGTCCACAACCCAAGACAAATGCATCAAGAGCCTTTACATAAGCCTAAAGTAACAGTCTGGTGTGCCATGTCTGCATCTGCAATCATAGGGCCTTATTCCTTTGAAAATCAACGTGGCCAAACTGTAACTGTGAATTCGGAGAGATATGCCCAGATATTAAATGACTTTTTCAGAGTAGAACTACAGACTAGTCCATCCTTCAACCAAAACACATGGTTCCAGCAGGACGGGGTCACAGCTCACACTGCTAATGGGTCCATGAATGCAATGCGGCAGTTATTTCCAGAAAAAAACATATCCCGAAACGGTACCGTACCGTGGCCACCTAGATCACCCGATTTAAGCCCATGTGACTTTTTCCTATGGGGATACTTAAAATCCGTTGTTTACAAAACAAATCCGTGCACTGTGACACAACTTAAAGAAAATATTCGAGCCGAAGTCAGTAGGATACCCCAGTCGCTCCGCTTTTGAAAACATGCATGCTAGACTCGAAGAGTGTGTCAGGCTCGATGGCCACCATTTGGAAAACGTGGTTTTTAAGAAATGAAATCCGCATTTGTTGTTATAAAGTTAAAATAAACCTACTTTGTATTAGAGGTGTAGTTTTTTTTTACAATTTTTCATACATTGAAATTTACCACTGGACATCCTGTAGTTGAGACAAGACATGAAACATAAAGATAATTGAGGGATATTTTTTAAGTTATTTGTGTAAACAGAATTCGTTTGTGTCCTTCAAATCATAAATTTTAAGCATGCGGTTAATATTAATCGATTCCATAAAAATCCATGCTGCTTCTAATTAATATACCAATGCAATGCCAGATATATCCTACCATAAACCACTTTTGTAAATATCTTAAAAACGGATATTAGTCAATAATTTGTTTGCTGCCAGACATGGAAGCTAATCTTATTTCTGCAATTTTCATACACCCGGAGAAAATAAACCCCATAAAATAATATTCTCATAGACATTTTGTCGTGTGTATTTTTTTTTGAAGAATTTCGATGTTATCCGTGGACCTAATAACCATATGTCTTAATTTCCTTTAGACTATTACCTACATCATCTTCTTGGAAGTATATGAAGGGGCTGTTATTGCTTGATAGTGTCTGATTAAAATTTAAATTGAGAAATTGTTTCAGCTCGAAGGTATGGGGGAAAAAATTAAGACAATATTTGCCACTTAATTTAAATGTCGTCCCATTTATAATCTTTGAAAGTTCTTGACGATGAATATTCTTAAGACTTTTTTAATAATTTCATATGACAAGACATCATTTATATTATTATTGAAAAGTTTTGAGTACCTTATAAAGATTTTCAAATATTTGTATTGTAGTCTCCAAAAATGTATATTTTAAGAATAGTGTTTTTACTCAATGTAAATGTGGAGGTACAAAAGCCTTTCGAGTTAGAAGGAAATGAGAGATACCCATGTTTAGTGTCATTCTAGTTCATTATAGATGTTTCGGCATTATGATGTCATTCGTTTACAAAAAATAGCTTTTCCGTTACGTCAATCCGACCTCAATTGCCTTTCCGATAATGATTTACAAGTGGCATAGTCCATTAACACATGACGGTGTCGACTGAAATGATGCCTGACAACAACAAATATGGTCAAACTATTTTCC
Source organism: Druceiella hillmani (assembly GCA_039881145.1). NCBI lineage: Eukaryota > Metazoa > Arthropoda > Insecta > Lepidoptera > Hepialidae > Druceiella > Druceiella hillmani. The sequence continues at coordinate 5,092,498 of JAYKKI010000096.1, read as the reverse complement.
CCGCGGCCAATTTTAAGCTCATACTTAACTGGGAATTATTTCACCACTTTTTACTAATCGGTAATAAATAATTTAAAGGGTATCCGGTAACCATAATTTAAAGGGTATCGAAACATTTTAACGTGCTTTCAACAATTATTAATAGGGTCATTTTCATTACGAATATATAACGAGAATTACTTTGAAGAAAGAATTATTTTAATATAAATATAATGCTTAAAGAAACAGAAAACTTGCTTTTAGACTTTAATAATTTGGAACTTGAGAGAAACATAAATATGGCCCCAGATTTGTTAAACAACGAAATAAGAAAAACATTCCAAACTTCGGCAAACGTTCGCAATAAAACCTATAGAATATTCTATTTGCGTACACAGAATTGGCATGTCCCAAATATAACTCACGAAAAATTGTGAAAAGGAAATTTGCATTTCAAATTCCTTGATCATTTGAATTTTGAGGACAATTCTCCGGAAGATTATGTGGGAGCACGGACGCAGGCAGCGGCCACCGGCTCGCCTCCTTGTCGGGTGGGTTACGACAATCATTATGATAAATTATATTAACAAAGCAATGTACTTTCAGACTTTAAAGTAGTTTTCCAACAAAATATGTAAAGAAAAACGATTTAGGTTGAGTATATCTCAAAAGTAGAGGCAACATCATTTGATTACTTGCATCTATTCCTGAATTAATGTGATCTCTTTAAATTGGATCTTGTGTCGTCTTATCTATAAAAGTTTAGAAATTAATATTGTATTAGAAATAAAATTCAATAAGACAAATTATACGTAATATATTTATATTCAAGAATATATTGAGTATTTTCAGGGAAATTATGAAAATTAGTTTTAACGAACGTATAGACTTTTATTTTTCGCAATTATTCATGCTCCATAATGCACTTCGCTATTTTTTTGGAGAACATGATGTGAAATTACGATGAGACCGTAATACAATGGTGATATGACTTCACACAAAACACGTTTACATAATCAAAAACTAAACCCTATTTAAGCACATTTATGTTATTTAAGTAATTTTTACAAAAAAAAATTAAACCTACTACTATCAGACCAGAGAAGCTAATTCCATTTAAAAAAAATTTAAAGAAATTTAAAGGATTTCTTTAGAAAATTATTTCATATTAAAGCCTTTATTCCGAGTTCTTTTAGTGTTATAATTTTTTTACAAGATAGTTCCGAAAAGACATTTAAATATACTGTAACAATATTCCCAGTAGGCCAAAATATAAATTAATGAAAAATTAATTTTTTTAAGTTATATCAAATTTCGTTATCAATTACCGAGAAATAGGTGTCAGTAAAGATCATAGATTTTTAATCAGCCAATTCTTGTTTTTATATGTAAAAAATTGTCCAAAACATTTTTTTTTCTATTAATATTTATTTGATATTTTATCAAAAAGAAAATCTAATCCCACAGTTGTATGTCAATTCACATGATTATAAAATATTCTACTGAATGTTAGACATTCGTTCTAATTTCAAAACACCAAAGCATGGTCTTCTCTAGTCCCTCTGGAATGTGAGATTATTCGTTATATTAAATGTTTATAAATTCTCATTGTATATTTTACATAAATGTTTACGGAAGTCAATTAATTATAGTTAATTTTATTGGCCAAAATCAGGAAGGCGTTTAAGCTTAATTGAATACAATATCATTTTTTTCAGTTATATATATATATATATATATACATATATATATATATATATATATATATATATATTACATTTATTCTTATTTGGTGGATTAATATTTTTTCCTGCAATTTTAACAATTTTGCAAACTTTAATTTTTTCAAAATTCTAAAAATTTCATTTACTTAAACCTCGAATCTATAATGACATTCTATTAGATACAAAAGTAGGCTCAATTACTAATATTAAATTATAGCGTGTAATCGAATGTCAAGTAACATTAACATAACAACATGCTAGATTTTATGATGACTCCAAATAGGATTGAATGAATTCAAGTTTACATTTAAATATTTTTCAATTATTTGAAAATTACGCAGAGTAAATACTTTTTGTTTCATTCAAAGAAAAATTTACAATCATCAATCAAAATTTCCTATTATCTAGATTTACTTAATACATAAGCTAAATTAAATCACGTATATAACTCAGTCAAAAAAATCTTATAATTATTTCAACCTTATTTAAATATACATAAATAGGATCATAAAAACAAAGCAATTACGTAATTATGTTTGTACTTTTAATAATGCAAGTATTTTAAGAATATTCTTATTTTTGCACGAGACGAGGTGCGAGCTAGCAATGTAAGAGTAATAAATTCCTATATCAATTTAATATTAAATGTTAACATAGAAATAAAAGTATTTAGCTGCTTTAAAATGATTCCTCTATAATTACTCCTAACACACTGGTGCCAAAATATTTCTATTAAATATCTGAACGACGACATGATAACTTGATGTAATTTACATATCATAAATAATTTAAAAAACATATCATTAAAATATATTATACATATCATTACGTATCGCAATAGGTGTAATTAGTATTTTTTCGATACAGCTGTTATTAATGGAATGATTATTAAAGGGTTTTTAAATTAATAAATTTCTTTATATTGTAACATCTTACTTTAGTTCAATAAATATACCTTACAGTATATAGAATCTAGCTTTGTAATAAAAAAGTAATAGCTGCGATTATTCGTAGACTGGAAATATTAATATGACTCTTCAAGTATCTCTTATACGGAGAAAGAAAGTTTTGGGTGCGACAGTCAATCGACCCGCGATATACCAGAACAAATAATTATGTTCCAAAGTTTCACTTGATGCTATCTCCCCTCCGAAAACATCGAACCTCAATGACACTCTCTCCGTGTCTTTATTGGAGAAATTGAATGCTAAATTAAGGGAAGTTTCGATTCGCTAAACTGTTTGTGTATTTACTCTTCAGTATTTCCAGGTAACCGGAAGTCGATTATAAGTGCGATTATTTATGTTATAAGATAAGCCAGTTATATTAGATGGTGCGATAGTAAAAACCTCGATTTTTATAAAAATAAAAAAGATATAAAATAACTTTTAATAATACATTTTTTTCTTTTGAAATTATTATGTAATTAACTATTTCTCTAATTAGGTAGTATCTGACATAGAAGCGTGATCAAATGAGGAGAAAATTGTCTTCGAATTCGATCTTAATGGATTTAATTTCCCAATAAAAAGGCTTTGATCAACCCGTTTTATTGTACAGTCCAATTGATCCAATTGGTACAATCTCTGTAACATACAACATATAAACATATATATATATATGTATATATATATATATATATATATATATATATATATATATATATATATATATATGTATATATACTTTCAGAGAGATGTGACTGTACATCGAATATTTTTTTTAAAATAGTAGAAAATGCTACTTATAGGTTCACCTAAACCCAAAATGTTTTATAATGATTATCAATCTGCCTTCCAACCTGTTTATTTGTTCGAGTATCGCCAAAAAATTACTGAGCCGATTTGAATGCAACTTTCACTAAAATAATTCGTTACATTCGGATTAAATGGGTTATGTTTTTTACGTAAAAATTGCTAAACAGTTCGCATTACACTTTATTGAGATAATACTATACAGATTAAAATTTAAAATACTTCTTTTACCAATTACTCTCTAAAGATTTTGAAATCTCATTACTAGCACTCAGGCAGTAGAATGGAGTGCGTGAGTTTAAAACTGATTAATAGAAATTGTCGAAACGGTTACAGAAATTCGGCTAAAAATTCAAGTTAAGGTATAAAATGATTTTATCCCAGTTAGTGATACTTTTCAAATGTATACGTTATTCGGGAGCTATTTTACTCATCTTTGCATTCCATACTGTGCTGCTAATAACTCAAAAAACATTTTTGGAACTTAGTCAAAATTAAAAGTCGTAAAGTGAGAGATACATCATTTCCTTTGTTCATCTCAGAATTTTTTTTTATAGTAAATAAGTAGTATTATATTAGAATAAATTATACTGGATTCGATTAAGTTAGATTTTGTTCGGTTAAGTTGAGTTAAATGGATATAGGTTGGGTTGAGTTGGGTTAGGTTGGATGAGTTGATTGTGTGGTGGGGATTTCATGTTTCCTTATTTTTAGTTAGGTAGGGTTAGGATAATTTAGGTAAGGTAAGGGTGGACTAGCTTGTGTTGTTGAGTTAGATTAGATTAGATTATGTTGACTTGGGTTAGATTGGATTATATTGGATTAGACTGAGTTTTAAGTTAAACTAGATTAGGGTGAGCTAGGTTGAATTATGTTGGGTCAGATTAAATTAAGTTAGGTAGTATTATGTTGAGTTAGGTTAGATTGGTTGTTTTGGATTATGTTGGGTTAGGTTGAGTCAGGTTATTTTAAGTTAATCTAGATTAAGAGAGGTTCGATTTCGAGGTCGATTATACTGAATTAGAACAGAATGGATTATATTAGATTAGGTTGGGTTCGGTTAGGTCATGTTTGCTTAGATTGGGTTGGATTGGATAATATTGGGTTAGGTCAGATTGGGTTAGATTTACATTGTTATCGTAAATAATTTTTGTATCCATAATAGTACATAATTGTATTGATTACAGTATGGAAAATAAAAAAAAATCCTGTTAAGTACACATCCCCGCAGTTCGAAATTTATACCAAAGGGAAGGTCATTCCTCCCTCCTATTTTTCACATTTAACAAAATTATAATTTCAACTGTTAAGTCATTACGTGTAATAGTAGTCAATGTAGGCTTCTACTCTAAATATAAATCGTCAGTCGATGTTTTATATATAATATGGAAATATTCATGGGAAACAAGCTAGGTCTTACTTTATCCCTATCTTTTAAATGAATACGTACTCCGATGACACGTAAACATGTAAAGTTCAAAAAATACAGCGAGTAAGTAAGTTATGTTTACTATCTACGTCATTTAAGTTACGTTAATCTTGTAAATTTACATAACACACATTATGTAAATGTAGAAGATTAATACTACCCATTTTAGTATTGTTCCTCATTTAACTTTTGTTTTAAAAATAAATCTGTATATTTTAGAAGGAAAGTAAACATTTCTTAAATTTATTATCCATTCATTAAACTGACTGTGAAATTACATAGAGAAAAACTTTTAATGGTATTTTTAATGAATTATCTGAATATTCTGACAATTCTAAGCAAATAGTAATGAAGTTCGATTAGTAGTAACATTCCCATAGGAATTGTTTACCTTCATGTTCTTTGTATTCATGTTTTAAAAGTCATACGGTTCATGTCTTGAAAGTTATAAGAACTTATAAGGAAATGAAATGAATGTTTCAGGTAGATGCTACAATTGGAGAACCTAATGAATGTATAATAATTTTTTTTATTTATACCACTTCAAAGATATAAAATGATGCTGAATTTTTGTTTTTCGGACACTGATCAAGTGGGACGTCAATGAAAAGGATTTTCAAAATAATGTTAAAGTTATTTCGTCTATATTTTTTTTCAAATTGTTTACACAGTCTTGTTAAATATTGAATTCATATTGCATATTGTTGACTGTCGTTCCAAAATATTGGGATATATAATGAAAACTTTTTCAATGCAAGGATCCGTTAACGAAGTATTAAACTTGAAAGTGGTAATTTTTATTATAATTACTTGTCGTCAAGCCACCACCGGCAGCCTACTAAACGGCTATTTTTAACATCTGAAAAGTATACTTATACTACAATATAAAAGGTAAATTACGAGTAATCGACAACTAACTGCAACAATAGTTGGGTCTGTAAATAGTTCATAAACACTCCAAACAAGTGACTTACAAAAACTGCAGAAAAACTTGTTTATACTTGGCAGGTTTTTTAATAATTTTATTAGAAAATTTGCATAAATGAATATATAAAATAATGAAAATACCGATTGGTTTGAAACAAAGGCTTCCTTTGTTACTGTTAAAATATTAAGTTATTGTAAGGTGACACTTCCTATACAATCCTTGTAGTATATGATAAACGGTATAAAAACGTGAATCGGTTATATTACTCTTCCTTCCTACTTGAGGATATCAAAAGTTGTAGTGACTATTTACCCGGGATTCTCATCAAGAATTATATAAAGAATAACCCATTTGCATTCACAAATTCAAAGTTTTCAAAGTAGCCAAAGTTTTCAAATATTTTGATGATTAAAATTACGAAATTTTCAAGAATATAACTTATGACCTAATTCAATAATATAATTTACGACCTGTGTGCCAAACTATCTATATATACGATGATGTAAAATGGTAAGATGACTTTAAATATTTTTTTTAAATTCATTGAAAAACTAAGCAAAACCTAAATTATTCCACGTGGAAATTCATAGTCAAACCTTATCTCCAACATGAAACATTACGGAATTGTGTTGAAAATATTGGCGTTGAAAATGTCAAAGATTGCTTGATGGCCAGATAGAAAATAACTTTACTAGCAGATCCAGCTAACTTAAACCGCAACGGTAGTGTGGAACAAACTAGCAGGTGACTTTGACGATTGAGAACTGACACAAGGAGTGGATTTTCTTCAAGATTTATGTACGACAACTCTTCCCGAATGTTAAAGCATGGAGGAACATGTTAACAGAAAAATTACCGCAGCATATAAATTCTGAAACCTTAGATTTAGAGTAGATAACGAGTTACTTTCAACTACGCTTCTCTACGATTTTCCCAATTCATATAAACTAATAAACATTGCCTTGAAAAGTTCCGGTATGAAGATAAACGCTGATTTGGTCAAATCCAAGATTTTGCAAGACGTCAGAATAAGTGAAAGAGACTCAAAACTTTCGCACTTAATCAAAATTTCAAAGGAAAAGGAGGTAACAATACAGAGAGGACTCTTTTGTTTTGATGGCAAACAATGCATACAATTTTTGGATAATGAAAGGTATATTCTAAGAGTATCCAGTCTGAGCTTTATAAAACAAGTGAAATTAAAATAATGTTTTCTTTCAATATAATTGCAATACACTTTTCACTACGTTTTATTGAAATTTCTTTATTTTTCAAAATGGTCCCCACGACATCCGTCGTTATTATGTTTTTTCTTCCCAAATTGAAATTCAATTTGAAGAACAAAAAGTAATCATTTGGTGACGCATTCGGATTAAAGGTCGAGTGGACGAGTTTCTGGACAGAGCTTTTGATAACAACGAAGGTATGCGACATTTTTTTTCATATTCGACACTTTTCATTGTTAGCATACCTCAACTGGTGTAACGTTCCGACCTAATATTTGTCATTTACTGTAGTGTCAGTTGCATTAAAATCTGCAAATATAATTTCTCCATAGTCCTTAAAAACTTAAACATAATTTTTTTCGAGATTGTTACATTAAAAAAAATAAACGTGGTAAAATTGGAACGGTTTGAGATGGAACGATATTCCATTGTTTTTTTTTTAATTAAAATCCTCAACTTCTTCCGACAATTTTCACAGAAACACAAATACTGAATTCTAGCTTCACATATCATTAACCCAGTGCTGTCAATTCTTTTGTCTTTCAACCACTTTTTTCAGTACTTATTTTTTTCATTAGCTTCACATTTTTCCTCAGTAATCGCATATGACAGCCGTCCTGGTTGGGCTTCATCTTTAATCGATTCTCTGCACTTGTATTGAAACCAGCACGCTGTCACTAACCAGAAGAACTAAATACGAAAGGAGGTGTTACGCTCACGATGATCTGAAAATCTTATCACTCATTAGTAAATTCTAGATTACGCTGACAAAATATAGTTTAGAGTGATAAAATATAGTTTAGAATTGGCTAGTCAAAATGAAACGATTTGAGAAAATTGTTGGACGTGCAACCTTTGTTTATATGATATGAAACCATATATGGATCTGGTTCATACGATAGCCTGTATAAACGTGTATGCAATAGAGTTGGTTGGAAGGTTAATGACAACTGAGCGTATTTCTAACATTTTTCCGTTATGTTATACACCATTTACAAAATTCCATTTAATTAAAACTTGTTAGATATAAGTAAAATTGTTTCTACGAGGATGCCATACACGTTTAGATACTTATAATTTTTAAGGGTGCATGTTCTTCGTCATGTAAATATATTGTATGGCATATGTTTCAAAGGGGTAAACTGTGGTCATTTTCTTAAAAACTATGACTTTAAAATTATTACGATAATTTTCCGATAATTTTAATTTAAATTACTCGAAACGTTATTTTTCACGTAACTTTGACTGTAACAACTTTGGAGATTGATAGGAAGTACATTTTTGTCAACATCATTATATATCTTATATAATAATGATTATTATATAATCTATATTTCTATCTATTTATATTCGAATATTCTTCAACTATCTATCCATAAATTAGAAAAAAATAGTAGTTCAAAAATAGATAGTTTTCAAATCGTTATAGCTGTCTCAACATTTGATACTCCATACGATACATGAAACTGAAAGAAAAAAATCCAATTTGTAATATATCCCTTATAAAATATTCGTATAAATATTTCAGGACGGTAACTTCTAAAATATATTCATCATTGATGATCATCATTATTGGTGAATGTCGGACAGACACGAAAGTGGTCTTCTAATGGTTCTCTTTTCATTTCCTTTTGACGCAGGGAACTCTAAAAATATATAAACTGATACTCTTGTTTTCGATATCCATTACTAGACACAGCGACAAACTTGACAAATTCCAGTAAGAGTGACGCAATTGGCGGCGTGAAAAGGGCGTCCCGCATTAAAAGTGGAAGGCGTCTGTCCCGCGTGACATGGAAAAGGCACGTGCGGAGGATATCGCCCGTCAATCGAATGCGATGGAACGCGTGGCGGATCAATAATATCGCTCCCTGCACCCCACTGAAGATATACCTATGCACTGCTGAACAGTTCCCTACATAGCACCCGATATGCTTACACTCGACATTTAATATTGTAAGTCATTTTATTTATCACGCTACGTGATTATGGAAAATGCAATAGGTTAAAGTTGTAAAATCTGAGCATACCACCTAATAAATACTGTAGCGAAGGTACTTATTTCGTTGTACTTAATGAGATCAAAACTTGAGCCCGGCTTATTATAATCGATAGACTGTAAGGCTTTAATTATAGAAATCTGAACTGATTGGTCGCACCAACCGAAATAAAAGTTTTTAATGGAACAGTTCGTTTTAAGTAGTCCATACTTTAGGCGAAAAGATATTCTTTAGTTTGAAGTGCGATTTGAATCCACTTACGAGTGTTTCTTGAGAATTTATAATATTTTACTTGGAAATTTATAATATATTACTTTCATACGCGATCCAATGACCCGCCTCGGCTTCACATGAGTATATTTTAGTATATATTATTTAGTGAAATAAGGTCCAAAATATTTCTTTAACCATGTTAAGTGTCTTCCCCCATATTTTCTCTTCATTACATTAACAGAAATATTAAATATAAGGAGATATACTGCGTTATAGATTAATTCGCGAAATGCGTCATCTTGTGGTAACGTTTTATATCGCTTTATTATGTTTAAATGAAAATGGTAGTAAGTTATGTTTTCAGTTATGAGTCTCAGCTTTTTATATCTTATAGACATATGAAAATCACATAGTTCTTTACTATCAATTTTTCGATTACATTTGAGAAACTGTGCTTTGGGAAATTTAATACTTCCTTCGCTACATATTTACGACGAACATCTGCGACAAATAATGTATTTTATATTATCAAGGAAAAATGTTGTTTTATAACACGCGGAAAAAGTTACATTGAAAGTCTACTTTAATGTGAAGTTGCCTGAGTTTTCCGAAAATTAATTCCTTAAGACTATATTATTTTCTAGTTTTTTACCACCAAAGTAGAATTGGTTTTTGAAAACTAAACAAAAGAAGAAATTGGTTTTTGAAGACTACAATTGATTTAATACTGATTTACCAACGGTTTGCTGTTAAAAAGTTGAGTTGGGTGTACAGGTTAAAGAAAGTTATAAAGGTTAGCTCATTTTGAATTAAAAAAAAAATTCCCAGCACACATTTAAAGAGCAATTATCCGTTCATATTTAAGCATTAAGTGATATCTAATATATGTAAAATATACATTACGATATGAAAAAACACAAAAGAAACAGAGATTTAAAGTTAATTGCTGAAGCTTTGTTCTTAAGATTTTATGGATTTTATTGTTTTTCGCTTCATTTTATTATAAAAAATTAAAAAGTTGAATCAAACTTAAAATTCTGTGTTCTTAGTGTTATAATAAATTCCCATCTATTTCAATAGATTTCTTACCAAGTACATTCAAGTGAAGAATGATTAAACGTCGTTTTTCTTAAAATCTAAGGCATATCAACACATTCCTTTTGTGTTGTCAAAATGAATGTCAAATTTTTGAAGTTTTTGTGGCTTTTTTCGAAAATTTTATTTGGTCTTCAATTATATCCAGTAGTATGTTACATCTGTGTAAGCAAGATGTAACTGTTCTACTAGCGCGCAAGAGCTCGGATATTAGAGAGAGATTTCGGCCCTCGATAACCCACTTTGACCTTCGCGGAACGTGTTTGTCTCTACAGGGAACGTGTTAGACTTATTATATTACACACTCTCTAGTACGCTCAAGGCGTTTCACGTACTTCACTGCGACCCTGATACAGCCTACCCGTGTTTTTTTTACAATTTTATTTCATGTAATAGATAATAGAGAACCTGACATTTCATGAAAAACTTCTCATTTGTCCGATTGATACAATTGAAAACAAACATTTAAGTTATTATTTTCATTTCATCTGTTTCAGACTATCATTTCTATTCTTGCAATATCTGGGCTCAACACTATATTAATTTTTTCTGACCTTGTTTACCACTTTACAGTATGCTGTAATCTATGTAAATCTTATAACTTTAACGTATTACATTTTCCATAATCATATAAATTGATAAATAAAAGAAAATGTAATAATAATAGATTGCAAGCAGAAGCATATCGGGGATGCACAGTTTTTTTCTTAGAAACCATTCAACGCACAAGATTGATTTTATTCAGTGATAAAGCATATTAATATCCATATATTTCCGAAGTCACCGGTTCGCGTCTCATATAAAATGTTTTATTTATATGAACATTTGATAAGGGACAAACTAAGAATTGGAGTTCTTTCTTTCATGTTCATATGCCGTATGGAGTATCTATTATTGAGATAGTTATAAAGATTTAAACATTTTAATCACTAATTTTTAACTACTAACTTTTTTCGAATTTATGGACTGATATTTTAAGGGATGTCATTAAAAATGTCCACTAAAATATATTTCCAACCAATCTCCAAAGTCTCTATAATAAAAGTTACATAAAAAACATCATTACCAGTAATTTATATAAAATTTACCCGAAAATTAAGGCAATAATTCTAATGTCAAAGTGTTTGAGAAAATCACGATTTTTTACCTCTATGAAACATTTGCCATATAATATACTTACATGATGAATAATATGCATCGTTAAATATTTATATTTACCTAAACGTGTACGGAGTCCTTGCAGAGAGAATTTTGCTTATATTTAACGAGTTTTAATTAAATGGAATTTTATATATGGTGAATAACAAAAAGGAAAAATGCAAAAATTACGCTCCGTTATTACTTTCCAGCAATTTGTATATTTTTGCAATTTAAGCATATATTCTTATACATATAGGTGTATACATGCTATCATATGAACCAAATCCATGTATGGTTTCATAATCATATAAGCAAAGGCTGAACGTCCAACAGTTTCCCCAAATTGTTTCATTTTGACTGACTAAATCTAAACTATATTTCAAATAAATCGCTGGCTTTAAATGTTTGCGTAATCTATAATTTACTAACCTGTAATAAGAGATATTCAGATCATTGTAAGCGTAACGCTTCCATTCTTACTTAGTTCTTTTGGTCAGTGCTATCACCTGGTTTTGAAACAAGCCTAGAATTATTAACATGTTTTCAAATGGATACTTATTCCTATATAATAATTTCCAAAAGTATCTGGCTTAATAATTGAAATAATACTTGATCGTCAATTTTGTTACCACTCGTTAAATATACTTTTCAATAAATACCGCATAAGTATTATAATGATATCTCATTTGCTCAGTTAGATATTATTCACTGAAAACTTGCTAGTACAGTAAGAATTTAATGTACTTAAAATTGAGTACCGTGCAGTAATTTTATTCCTTAGTTTATTAAAGAACCTAATCTCTAACAAAGATAAAGTGACATATAGATGTTATTTAGGAGAACTCTTTGTCTCCGCTATAAAATATCGAACAAAACAGTTTTCCTTGCGCAGAAAATGTATTAAATATGAAGCCTGCAAAGAACGGCCATCGGACTTGATCACTGAAGAAAAATGTCAGGATAATTAATAAAATAAGTATTGAAAAAGATGTTGAAAGGCTACATTAGCAGCAAGATGTGGTATTTCAAAAATTATATTGTGGAAAATTCTATATGATCATTTGGTGATAAATTAATTCAGTGCAAGGTGTCTTTAGAAACTTTCTTCGGCTGTTCAAAAGGAGCGAATTGTGAAACTTAAATTGAGTTTTTGTCCTCCTGTAAAAGTCGATGACTCCATTGATTCTAGAGTGAAAACTATCATTTTTGCCATGACCCTCTTCTGAAATAAAATAAATTTGGTATCGTTGTCCTCTTTAAGCCCCTCCTAATTTTATCACATTCTTTTTCTTGTGGTACAGTTTCGAGAATTGTATTAGGATTTTTTTGGAATATGAAGGAAAAATATTTGCGTATTTTAAAGCGCTTAATACTGCACTAACTGGTAAATATGAAGTCGGAATATAGCACCAGTTGAAGGATACTAACAATAAAAAATGTCGAGAAAGGCTGTCTTGTAGAGTGTTGTTGCTAGAGAATGTACCGGCGCACGTTGTTATAAAAAATTCTATCTGGTAACCAAGCTCGACAAATTTCCCACTCATCCAATAATTCAGACTTATCACCGAACCACTATTATTTGTTATTCAAATTGAATTTACATTTTGAAGGGAAAGAGAATGATAACGAGTGAAAGTGGGCGAAGAAAGTTTCGGACTACTTTAAAAAAAAGCAGAAAACTCAATGATGCATAATGTAAAGTCCATTGCATTTCTATTGAAAAATATCATTAGTTATTTTAATTTCCACTTGTTATATAGATACTGGCCGAAAATTTTTAGAACTTATTTTAAATGGGGATGAAACCGTAAAAAATTTTTTGTGGAAAATATCTTGCATCAAGAACTTAAAAAGCTCTTCCCTGCATAAGCATCTCTCCTTAATGATATTAGCAATAATTAAAAAAAAAACTATTCTATTGTACGTATTTTTTTCAATTATCAGCTTTACTTAATTAGTTGCAAATAATCAATTAACATCTCTTGATGTCAATGTTGCCCGAGAAAAAAAAAAGTGCCCAAGAAAACAAGTATTCTTTTTACGCCGTTTTTGTTAACTTCTTTAATATTCAGGTTTATCAAAAAGCATCTTTATCGATGTTGCTAACGAATGTTAGTTGGGGCAAGGAAATTAGGATATAATATTATCAAAGTTTAAGAATAAGAAACACGAAAAACGGAATAATAAATACAACCATCATAAGGAGTGTTAGAAGTTTGTGAAAAATATTGTTTAAGGAAAAATGACTGAATTTGAATATGCATACAAAACGACATTTTAAAAACACACAAGAATGTGTAAAAAAAATCAAAAAATATACTAAGTCTATTAAATTGTTTATACACTGATACGATAGCAATACTTAATCAATCAAGTGGTGAGAAAAAAAATACGCTGGTAAATAATGAAGGTGAAAAGAATTTATATTATTAGTGATGTATTAAAATATAGTAATGCGTTAAAAATACACCAATAAAGTTATCTTATTATTAAGATCAAACTGGATTCGGATATTTTCTTTTATTAAACTTTACAGCTTCAAAATTTAATTTTTCTCTGATGGGGTAAGCGTGAGCGAAGGATGCTCCATCTTCTTCGCTCATTGAGAAACATTAAATGAAGAAAACTGGACACACAAGAATGGAGCGCAACTCGACTAAGCGCCATTTTATTATACGTTTTCCGGCAAACTTTCTTTATATAAGCAAAAAAAGTTTCGAATCGTTTAAATAGTTTTTGAATAATATTTCTTTTATATGAAAACTCACAAACAAAATTCCATTCCTATTATTCTCACAGGTTGTATTAAGTAACGTCTACCTGACATATATATTCATGTTCGTACATTCCGATTTGCCAGCAGTGGACGAACTATAAGGTTCGTCCGCTTGGCAGGTAAGCTGAGCTTTAAAGCTAAACAAGAGAAGCTTATTTCGTTTTGTCGAGCTCGTTTGCCAGACAAGGTCTTAAAGAAAGTTGTATCTTGAACATTCCAGCGTTCCATAAATTTAGTACGGGTCTTCCATTAAGACGGGTCTAAATTTTCGTGACATTTTATCGATAACCATTTAGTATTATGTAATTGGTGCAGTCGTCAAAGCAACCCGTACTTTGTTATTTGTAGGTCTCGAAATGCTTGCTCGCACTACTTTTAATAATTCCATGTGAAGAATAGGGTATTTGACCATATTTTTATTATTACTAAAATAGAATAAGTAATAACATAAAAAACGGTTAAATTAAATATATCGTACCTACGACTTTTCGTTACAAAGTTAGAACGACTTAAAAACTGTAGAACTACAATTCACGCGAAAATGCCCCATACAAAACACAACTTCATTATGACGTCACTGGCCCGTATTTAGCATTCATTATAAGGGAGTTTATTAAACATCTTTAGTATCTCGTTCAATATTGCGTTTAAGTTATATATTGCGTATTATAATTTTCTTATTTTTTTGTGTGGAAACTAAATTCATAATAACTTTTTCTATGTAATGAAAAAAAATGACACGTTTTCCGTTTTAGAAGTTTAACGTTTTTTCATCCCAAGGTTTTTTAAACCTACTCTACAGTTTTCAAACATTTTCAAAAATAATATCGCTCAAATACTCAATTGTGAATATAAATTTTTTAATTTGATGTTAATTTGGTTCCTCTTGCGATCCTGTTTGTCGATTGGATTAACTTTCTAAAAATTTGAATAGTTTTAGTATTTTTTACACCTTTTTTTCGGTGAGTTTTTAGTGCTAATAAGTTAATAGATTACCAGTCGTATTGAGCTTATATGGACTATTTTGTCAGGAAAATAAATAATTTTTGTCTTACGCCATCGCAATTCTTTTTTTATTTGTCACAAATATTCATGTCACTATTATTAGCTGAGTATGTGCTTTTCAATAGTTAGTATAAACTATAAAAATAAATCTTTAGATTCTGTATGCGTAGAGATATATTTCATTATCATCTAGCTTATTAAAGAGGAAATATTTCATGAAAATTTGTTTTCTTTCATGAGTTTTGTAAAATAAAACCTTTCAAATACAAGGAGAATATTGGTGGTTCGTATATATAACTAGGCGAATTTAAACAATTAAATATTTATAGTATTTCTGTTTAAGTATTTAGAAGCAATAATATTATTCTTCACTTATGGCTATACTTATTGTCTATTACATCTTCAAAGGTTTAAAATTAGCGTGAATTTTCCAAAAGCTATTATATTTCAAATCAATGCTCTCGTTCTCCGGCAAACTGATAAATTTCTAGTGACGTTATTTTCTTTTATTTCGTTATATTAGCAGTTTCGGGGATGAGGAAAAGGCTATATATTTTTGAAGTGAAACTTCTTTGAGCATAATGAAGGTAAAGTATTCAAGGTGGCGACGTTTTTTATGCCACGTTATGATGACGTCAGAATATAAACAATCTTTATGAACACAATGGAATAAGATAAGAAATGTACATGTAGGCGGAAACAAAAAATGGCGCTCTCTACTGTCTATTAGCTGTTTTGAACGTCGTATGGCAAAGGTAAACTAAAAAATTTGCGTGAAAACAAATAAAAATTGCTCTCACTACGTGTGTCAACTATTTTTTACGTTATGTGTACGTAAACTGACGAAATTTTATCGATTATGTTATCTATTTATAATCTACTTGTTACCCCTTTTGCGAGTACTTCATCCATTACAAGACTAATAACATGTATACTTAATTTAGTTAGGTGTAAATTTGCAATGAACGCATATATATAATGATCATAAATATAATTTACAACAGGATCTATGCAAGTCACGTGGTCCGTCCTCATTTAGCCGTATTCTGTGTAAATTTATATGAAAATATTATTAGATACTTACGTCGATACATAATAATATTTTACTATTTTTTCTTAATGTAGATTATTAAAACTGACTTATACGAATTTAGTACAATCTATGGACTTATATATAGTATATTCTCCCTCTCTCTCTCTCTCTCTCTCTCTCTCTCTCTCTCTGTCTGCCGTTCACCCCTTGCTGTATACTTACAAATCGAGGTATATATCACCAAAGAAGTTTTACTTCTTCACGTCTACTGAGTTGCACGCGACATTTTCAACAAAATCTATAGAAAAATATTTAATACAATTTTAATATTAACTTGCTTTTTCAAGTTAAAAAAGAACTTATTTCTCTCACTTAATTTTGACCTCTCTTCATTTTTTACAAAGTTTTTGAGTGTTAGCTATTGAAATGTATATGGATTTATTTGCTTTATTGCACTTTTCTTTAAAATTGTGGAAATTTGTACGATACCTTTAAATTATCTCAAATAAAAGTCTAAAAGTAAACAGTTTAAAACCACATAAGTGTTAAGAGCTTCGTGGAAAGCTCCGGAAATGCTTTATTCGAGTTGTACGCGCGACTTTCGGGCGCGTTCCATGCAAAACATAAAACGTTTGCCCAAATCCACTTCTTAAAAATGAGAGCTTTCTCTTCCATGTCGGTTTTCATTTGTGATTAAAGTAGTAATTTTATCATCGCGTATACTGAAAATGATAAAAAAAGGTTGATAAAATGAGGTTTCTCGGTAAATGCAAAACTGTTTTAAATAAATATTATGAATAAAAATTAAATTATAAATATTGATACCCAACTTCACCAAATGAGTCACTGTAGATAAATACTTGTAACCGTGCAAAGTAAAGTTCACCGTGCAAAAAGCAAAACGTGGCAAAATGTAATATATTAAATTCCAAAGATTTTCCTAGAATTTTGCGGAATGGAACTGCAATAAGACTAAAGGTTTCTCCAAATTTAAACTCTTGGTTTGTTAAAAATGAAATAAGAGGTACTAGAACCTTTTATTTGCATAGTACCTTTTTGTCTTTATGCCACAACAAGAAAGCGCGGCTGTGAGGTCAATATCATGCTAAACATTCACCTCTACGGTATTCACGTACAATATCCTGATAATGTTGTGTATATATACTAATAGACCAAAAAACTAGTCAAAGTGGCACATTAAATAGTTCAAAATAGCTCGACTCGACGTAAAGCAGTTACAACACTAAAGGCAATAAAATAAAAATTTAGCACAGAGGAAAAATAACAACACAAAAACTATTTTGATGGATTTTTTTCAGAACTTTGAATGGTAAAACTTATGCTACGTTATAAAGAAATATAAAAAGCAAAAGGGTTAACTAGCAACTGAGGAAGCTAGAATTTAAAACAATAATCGCGTGCAACTCAATGACAGAAATGAAACTTCTTTGGTGATCTAAACCTCGATTTGAAAGTATGGCAATGGGTAAAACGACAGAGAGAGGGGGAGAAAACATACTAAATGTAAATGCACAGATAGTATTTTAGGTAAATGAATGATGTAGATGGTTTTTTAAGACGTTATAAATAAACGTTACAAAAACGTTGCATGAGGAACGTTTCGACTTTGAACATTTTACTCTCATTGCGCCCAAAAAAATTTTACTTCTGGAATGCAATTTTAAATATTTTTTTATCATTGTAAGTTGGGTACTTTTTGTGAACTGACCCTTAAGTTTTACATGCATTTATACAATTTAACGATCAAATTTAATACATTGCTTTAAAAACGTCTATATTTAAAATCGACGTAAAAATTATAAGTGCCTGCGTATTTTATCTCCAATGGATAGCTTTTATTGAAAGTTGTATAGATATAAGTAGATTTAAATAAAAATTAATATCTTACATAGTATTCCATTTGTCGCAACTAGGATTTCTCACTTTTTTTTAAAAATATGTTAAAATAAATGTAAAGATCACAATCATTTTAATCTCATACAATCGTATATGTGGGTCAAGTGATTGATTATCGCTGTTTACCCCACATTTTTAGCCATCATTTCCTGTAAACAATTATTTAATGTATTTCATATAGTTTTTTCTTGTAGCAATATGTATTTACTAGCCTTGATATATGAATACAAAATGCGTATGTTACAGATTAGCTGAAAAGAATATTCGCCTGATTACGGAACATAATTAAAACATAATTTAAATGAATAAGTTTTTTTCAATACAGAAAACATGATATCAAAAATAATACTATTTTAAGTGGGTATGCGAGATATTAACATATTTAATCCGCGGAAAATAAAAAAATGTGAACAAAATCAAGGCGCACTGGTATAAACCAACTTTAAATTTAAAAATATTATTACATTACTACACAATATGATCATAAGCCCGATCTGTAAGAATGGTGCTCTGTAATTATGCAGGCCTGTGTTTGTTTAAACTCCATAGGGTTCATTATTTATTTGGTGCTGCATGATATTTTTCTGAGAAATACAATTTTTGTAAGATCAATTACGTGTCCATCTGTCCATATGTCATAGCGATTTTTTTTAAAAATCGAAATTTAGAAACTTGAAATTTCATTTGTTAATAAAGCATATTAGTCCACATATCTTCACAACTGACATAGAAATATTCAAATGAAAATTTTATGGATAACTTAAATTCCATCTTAATTTTTAAATTCCATATTTAGTGTGGAGTATCCTCCTAAATAACTAGTTATAATGGTCTTAAAAATTTTATTTCACAATTTTAAGTTCATATCTTCTAAGAATTATTAAAAATATACAAAACAAAAAATATTTTCCCCTTATATCTGAAACTCCTAATATCATAATTAAGAAAAAATAATATATAGAAGCCTTTATGAAAACTATACTGATAATTACACTCATTATCACGTACAGTGGCAGTCGCTGGGTCAAAATTATGGGAGGGCACCATCTATGGTCACAATGATGGTTAAGCTATATAAGCTCATTCCGTATGAAACCCTGGATGTTAAGCTTTAGACTTGTTGCGCAATGTAAAGGAAAAGCACATAATACAACGATTTAATTATTATCTTGAAGCTTATTTCGCTCGTTCATTTGTGTGTGAACGTGGACAATAAACGACAGTAAGTGGCGCCTTTATCTTAAGGACAAGCCCCAATATAATTGACGGTTTAAGTAAATTAAACATTATGTATAAACTCGAATAAATAAATACACGTAAAAAATTTCTTCGTAACGCATTGTCTCATAAAAACAGATAGCTAATAGTTAAATGCGCTGTCGGTCAATATTTTTGAATAGCACTACTAAACAACCGGATCCATTTTCTATTAAAAGTTTAAAACAATAAAATTATGCAATTTTAAACATACCTGAGAATTGTGATAAAAAGAACATACACCCGTAAATTATCTAATGCAATAATCATTCGAATATTGTTTTTACCATATAATGCCACATTAATGCATTTGATTTATCGTAACTTAAAGAGTTGCACTTTTTTATTTTCTTGTTTAGATGTTTGAGATCGGTAACTATATATCAGAACTAAAATAAATTAAACATGGAAAACAAGAAAGCCTTAACTTGGTTGCAACCACAATACACAAGTTGTTAAAAACATTTTAAAACGATGCGTAACACTTATATTTCACTGAACAATTTTGCATTATATATAAAACCGATTTTGGAAGCTTCAAATTCTTTAAACCACTTTTCTATAAAACGACGATAATTCGTCGCTTTTAATACTTTAAACTAAATTCTATAAGTAATATTTTGATAAATGGCAACAGTACATATAGATACGTATATTTTTAGACACAATAATAACTATTAATTATAAAACAAACATACGTGCAAGTCGTATTGGAGAAAGCGAGACAAATTGCATTCTTTGTCTTTTGCACACCGTGTCGCCCCGACTGTTCGGAAATTGTCATCTCTTTGTCATGTGTGCTCGGAATACATCCATAATTCTTCATTTAGCGTCAATTACATTTAATCTAATTCACTTAAAAATTTAAGGATATATAAGATAATTTCAACAGTAGTTCATAGTTTTGCATAAGATAATTTCAACAGAAAATATTTATTAATGTAAATAAAAGTTGATGTTATAATAATAATTTTTAGACGTAGAAAAAACACACTCGTAAAAATATATCTTTTATTTCATTTTGTATTGAAGTGTACTTGGCAATCTACCCATCACGGCATACAAATCGACGATTTAGCTGTACATAAATGACACTATTTTTTAAATATTTCGTAGCTTGGACAAACTTGTTTGTAGGCCACTACAGTAAACATAATGACATACATACGTACGTAAGTATCTGCATATTCGTATACTGTACGCTGTTCGTTGCGTAACTTGTTAACATTTTCAATGTTTACATTCAACTTGAATACGCATTTTTGGTCAGTTAAATTTAATCGAATTGACTTAGAACCAAAAAAGTAAATAAAATTGTTTCCCACATTTACGTATAGCTGAATGAAAAATAACAGTCGTTTCTTTTTAATATTTAGATGGAAGGGCATGCTCCACAGCCCTTTAGATAAGACCGCCACTGATTACATATATGTATGCCTCCCTACTTAAATATATTAGGTATTTTTAAATATGTATTAAACTACTAAATCCACATTAGCGACGACTTACAACAAGTAATGCTACTTAAAACGAGATACGGACCCTACATTTTCATATTTGATTTTATTATATATAACTTAAGCAAAATAACTTGTGTACTTCGAAACTTTTATTTTTGCTGGGACCTTTCAAACGGCATAACCACCTGATAGACAAACGTACACTAACAGATTGGCGAGTGACGCTAATATAATTACCAATAACAATATATTGAAATTAGTTTCTTGCTTATCACTTAACGCTAGTTATTACAACAATGGTACAGAAATTACTGTGGTAACATACAGAAACTACTACTGAACATTACTATTGCAACGGTAACAGAAAGACTTTCAAGGATTATTTCGAGGAAAATGGGATCTCGCGAAATGGATATCGGTTGACGTCACATAAATTATATCCATACTAATACTAAAAAGGTGAAAGTTTTGTTTATTTATTTGTTACGTAATAACTTTACCGCCAAGTAACCAAATTTGGCACTCATGTGGTTCGTTTGGCGGATTGAAACACAGACAGCGCAACTACGGAAAGTTTGTTGGGAAACGTGCTATATACTTACGGAAAGATGCTATATACTTAAATAGAATTTTCATCAAAAAGTATGCAATGAATAACAAAATATATTACCTCAGCCTATCAATAGACGCCGCAAATAAATCGGTAAATATTTTAAAATGTTCCATATGCACAGAATCTTTCTCCTTGTTAAAAAATCTAGGGGGAGTAGTCGCCGGTGAAAGCCATTCACATAATAAAATATACATACCGGTTATGGCATTCGTATTAAAATATAAATATAAATAAAACGGATAAAAGGTGTATCACTGTATGCTTATAAAATTATTTCGTTTTATCGTTTTTTTTTAAATATTAAACTAAATAATTTCAAATTAAATTTGACGAATTATTTTAAAATATATATTATTCTTTTCATATCGAGTCATATAAGTGTTTAAGAGTTTTCATATAAGTATTCTATTATTAATTCTATTAGTTTTTCACACAAATCGAGTCTTGGGGTATTGTATTTAGTGTTGTTAAATAGTTTTACTGCAAATATAGTATTTCGCGGTATTTGGGTATAAAATAAAAAGGGCATATAATATAATAAAAGGCATGAAACTATCGTAATATATTGAAGTGAGAAAAAGAATGTAAAAAATGTAAAAAGTTATTGAAAAAAATTTACTTTTTAACGCGTTTTGCCTCTTTTAATAACATAATGTTATTAAAAAAATTGTATGCAAGTCGGCTTTATTGTAATTAAAATTTAAATTCTTGTATGTAAGTTTTTTCTTTTATACAAGAGACTGCATGGTTTTGTTACTCTTCTTTTGGTACTTCTTTTTCATTATTAGCAAAATTCTTTCAGCAAGTGCACAAGGATAAGGAGCAGATAAGAAATATTTTTGATAAGTTATCAAGCTGTCTGTAGGTACTTTTAAATGCATATTACTTAAGGTAATTTCAAAAAATCTTACTTTCGCAAGAAAATAATTTTTAGGGAATAAAGAACATTCATTTGATTGTTCGGTTTCTTCCGCAAGTATAACGATTCTATTAGTTTTTCACACAAATCAAGAGTGACAAGTTCTTTCAAATTATAATTTTACTTTAAATGATACCAACTGCAATAATAAAAGCTAGCCAAGTTAAAGGAAAATTTCAAAAAATAACCAATGGAATCTTGTAATATATTACTTATTTAAAATTCCATCGATTTAAATTTTTTTCTTATTTGTTAATGAAACAAAGTTACCATGTCACGTTGCTCCAACAAAGTTTTTAAACTTTTAATTATACACATCTAAGAAAGTAACGGTATTTCCTTCAAAAAGCGTATCGTTTTATTAGATAATTGCAAAATATGGCTTCGGAAATGCAAACCACATATTTTACTTTTATCTTTTTCTTTCCTCGCTGTCATTTATTAAACAAAAGAAATAAAGAAGGCTATCTTGTCTCAGTCTGGTGCAAAAATTAATACTATTCTCTATTCATAAAGGAAACAGATCAACTTTATTACCAAAGCTATAAAACTCCATGGGCGTATCTATCAATTATCATAAAATTACGAATTGAAGAAAAAATCGACCAATCTATTTGTCCCTTCAAAATGTAAAATTTTGAAATGAAATGTACAATATAAATTTTTTTGAAGTGAAAACTTCTTTAGCATCGTTGTGATTTGAAAGTCTATTAGAAATGTGCTATTCAGATATACGTAGACTTACATACTTTCATCGTTATGCCAAATTTTAAGTTTTTACGTCAAACGGCTTCCGAGAAATTTTTTTACCATTTTCAGCAATATTTTAAAAACCATCTTACAAAAATTTTATACATGAAATAAAAAAGTCGATTACTTTATTCTCCTCCACAACAATTCACATATAAATATTTGTGGGTGGTAATTAGTGATGTATATGTGGATTAGTATGATTTATAATTATACCAGTTACAATTCTGTTGGAAAATTATTTACGTATCCGTGCGTCACAGCCGCATAGTCCCTCACAGTCACAGCTGTATTTTCTTTCTGAGAAATACGGCTATGACTGTGAGGAACTGTGCAGCTGTGACGGACTGATACGCAAATAATCTTCCAAGAATTTCGTTTTCCTCTTTTAAGGTATGGTACCCTAAACATCAATGAGGAGACTTTAAATAGTCTAGCACTCTTTTCAATGCATTTGGAGGTAAAACATCAAGTGCATATATTTTTGTTCTGACCAATTGAAGTTTTAGAAGCAATATAAATAGTCTTATTTAGCTATATATTATAAACCATGCTATATTACATGAAAGATTGTTTTAAGGAAGATGGTAAATTAAAATTAATTCAGCAGTAGTTTTCTTATCAGTAACGCTTAGAAAAGAATTAGATGAAGAAATAGTAAAAGATAAAAATATTAAGAATTGTTATTAATAGTTCGCCTTTGTTTTGTATGGTTTAGTTAAGTTATATTGTTTGATCTGTACAACAAGTAAAAAAACATGAATAGCATAGAACATAATTAACACAAATACAGTTGCAATTAGCATTTTATAACAATAACAAACAAATTTTACGCAAGTAATACCATTCAGAATGCAAACGACATATAGTAAATTACTCACCTATCCGACTCCACATATCCTAGTACAAAATGTAATATTACACGACTTGTATTTAGTGATAAAGTTACTTTTAGAATCTATACTTATCCATTCGTACTTATTTTCTCATTCAAATTTATACTTCCGAACCTTTTTTTACTTTACGTTTCGTATGCGGTGCGGCATCTGCGTAGAACTTTTACTAGTTTCTGGGTTATGGTAATTATAAGTACCAATAAAAATCCCACTGAATGCGCACGGTACATATAAGTACCACAAGGAACTTACTTCATTCAAACCTAATTTGTTTGTAGCAAATGAAATTGTTTACTTATGTGTACCATATGTATTGGAAAGGCTACTAATTGTCTTTTCACAATTTCACACAGAAAATTCAAAATAAACAAGAAAACAAACGAGCATCATAACGTAGCCACTCTTGACCGAATCACAATGACATTTCATTTCGTTTCATTCATAGCATTATTTTTAATCGCACGCTTCACGGTCGATGTGCATTGATGCGCAAGTATATTGCTACCGAATAACCGGAAGTATTCTAGCGTTGCTAAACAATAAAAACTAAAATAAAATTTGGAATATTTAACAGTTCACATAATATACTATTTTTGCCCATTATATATTTCTGTCACAAAATATAGAACTCCAAATTAAAATATAGTAAAGTATTATATTATATCATATGTTACCATTTTGAATGCTCTCCTGTCTTATTTCTTACCATTTTATTTATGAGTGTGAATATTTCATGTGATGAACAGAAATCTAATATATATTTAGTTTATAAAATAATATGAACTTCTTAATAAAAATGGATTACAAAATCACCAAATGAAGTAAATTTTTACATTATTAGATCCACGTCAGATGGAAATAATACGTATAATAATAAAAGTATTCTTCTAAAATTAATGGTAATGTATTTTACGGAAAATCTTTCATTATTTTCTTTCTTAACAAAGTTATAATTCTTTTTTCCTTAACTTTTAGAGCGAATACCTTACTCCGCATGGAATGTAAGTCAACATTAAACTGATTACACGCCGGCCCTCTGCGAAATTAATTTTCTTAACGATGCTCGCAAAAGACAATGAAGTTTGATTAATGATGATGAATGCAATAGAAATGAATGATAAACTTTTATTACTTTTTATATATAAGATATGATAACATGTAAACAAAAGTCTCTGATGTAATAATGAGCAAAAAATATATTTCCTTTCATAAATTACACAGAAAAATTATTATAAAATGATTCAGTATGGGATCGATATGTGATAATAAAATAAAAGGTGTTTTCGAAACTTAAACGTGCAAATCAAATTATTAAGAATAACAAATAAACAAAATAAGTGCCAAAAATGTGACTTGATTAAGCAAGTTTTGTTTTAAAACGTACCGTTTGAATGGTTTTTTAATCCCATCAATTAATTAAAAACCAAATGTTACATGTTCAACTAAATTTAAAAAGAGACTGAATATATTATTCAATCTTTGCTACTTTGGCATAAAATTTAATACGACAACTGAAAATTGCAGGAATGAACATCGTAAAATGCTTTTGAAAGTAACAGCATGCAGATAATGAAAAGGGAAGGTGAGTGGCTGAAAAGTTACGTTAATGAGTATTCCGCTCGGAGACAATTGTGGCTTAATGAGTATCCGGAATCATTAAAAATATTCCCATTCAATACCTGTTTGCAACACTATCATTATTTGAATAGAAGTACGAGTATTACTTGGGATGATCTGATTTACGGTATCGCACTTTGATCAGAGAAGCGAAATATATTTTTTTTGCTTATTGAAAATTGATCGAAATATATTATTAAAATAT
The DNA here is from genome assembly GCA_039881145.1 of Druceiella hillmani. NCBI lineage: Eukaryota > Metazoa > Arthropoda > Insecta > Lepidoptera > Hepialidae > Druceiella > Druceiella hillmani. Next base: position 5,066,562 of record JAYKKI010000096.1, on the reverse strand, counting down.
TTGTAAATTACAAATATATCGCACTTCCTATCGTGAAATATTTTCAATAAATTATTATGGCAATATATATTAGTTCTGAAAAATATTTTATTTTTCAGCCTTATAATTCTTAATGACGTATTTTACATGTCGAACATATTTATCAATGATTATAAAAGATTCTACTGAGTTAAAATGAATTAGTTTTGTCTGTGTGCTGAAAGAATTATTATAATACATTGTTTATGCCAATCAGATGAATTGGAATTTATTCTTTAAGCTGTTGGCTATTATATGTACTAATTTCCTATTACGGACCTATTAGGAATAAATTTTTGAAACAGCATTGGTCATACTTAGAATCGTTTCAACTATTTCGAACTCAACTCGAAAAACAAGCTAATACGCATAAATAATATTATGATGAAAACAATTACAATGGGTGAATAAGTATGAAATTTGAAAAATTAAAACAGTATTCTGTTTTGCTATTTGTACACCGGTAACTAATCATGACTTACCAATCAAACCAATATCATGAGATGGAGAGGTTGGCAGGATAAATAATAGGACGAAAGAATCAAGAAAATATCCGATCGAAGATTGTGCGACGATGAAGTTAGTAGTTGCGCATAGGTAAATCATTCCATCTAGGTCGTTGCGTCAACATCGCATTCAATGCCGCCAGAGAGAATTACTGAGGCATTATGATCGCATATAAAGCTCAATGGAAATAGAAAGAAAGGAAAATAAGTTATTACACAAGGGAGTGTGTACAGTGTCTAAAAGGTAAAAAAATGATATTTTGACACTTCTACATCATCGAAAACGAAGATATCTATAGTTAACGGCAGACGTAAGACGAAAAAATACACCTACGACCGTATAAACGACATTGCCTACCCTTTTTTGATATAAAGAGTTTTTCTAACACAAAGGATGAAAAACGGGTCTCTTATAATTTTCTCATGTCTATCTATTTCTTTGCTTTTCCGTCCATATATTATTGGATTCACTGCGCCAACGGGGATGATGAAATATTTTTTACGCGGAGCCCATTGAATGGAGTGAATTCAAAATATATTTGAAATCAAAAATATTACACGTATTTTTTTGTAAATCGGTTGTCTCATTTGTAAGAACAAGATTCCATTTTCAAATACTACACTAAAACCTTTTAATTAGACATGGGACAAACATGAAAATAAATCACGATAGCGGCAGACACAATGATGAATTTGTCTTGGTTACTAACGTCGGCGAATTCATCTTTGTGTTTGTATATAACCGTTTATATGTGGTGTGTATGTTCCGCCCGGTACTTGTGTTTTACGTTACATATCTATTTTTAATTTGAATGATAATTCTCCCAATTTTTCTAAACTCAAAAAATATTACATTACTTAGTGACTTTATTTTTAATACCTCTCAATCGGTCATGAATTATTATCGAACCAGCAGCGAATAGGATTTCCAAAGAGCCGACTTTTTAAATTTTTTTGTAAAACCGAATACTTTATAATGAGACAGACTTTGTTAAAATAGTAGTGGACCTATTGAAGATGTTGATATTTTGTATAATTCAGTAAACCATATTTTAATCGTCTGTGTTAGGAACCTAGAAAATCAGCTAAAAGGAGGATTCGTGTAAATCAGCTGTACCATTATCCGACTCTGTTTAATCGCAAGCTTTATAAGCTTAGGATTAGCAAAAGTCCTAACAAATCGTTCTATCATAAACATTATAAAAATTCTTGTTTAAACTGTGATCATAAAATATTTGGTTTTTAGCTCACACCAGTTCAAAATAACATAAAAACCTAGAATAACTATTGAAAATGGAAACTTTACTAAAAAATAAGAAAATTGGAATTTTGTTTTTGGGTATTAATTAAGTGAAATAAAATCAGAAGCTAATTAAAATGTATTTCAGTATCACCCAAAAATTTGACAACAGACCAATATATTATTCAAAATTTTTTTCTGAAATTTTGTCTGTCTTGTTGAAAAATGTTTGTAAATTAAAAAATTAATAAAAAGAGAAAGTCATAAGAAAGCCAAAATAATTTTTTTAGAATTTTGTATAAGGTAGTTCTGCAAACATTTATAAAGATATCCAGAAAGTATTATGTTAGATACAAGTGCTTCCGCCTTTTCCCGAGCAAATAAGATCACGAAGGTAGTTTTTTAACCATTTTACAGTATGGTTATTTTGTAGTAAATTTATTAACGTTAGTCAATTTATTAATTGCAGCTTTAGCAATATATAAGTCGTATACATCTTTGCTTTTTAATAGACTTTATTGCCGTGTATAATTCATTGAAACCTCGTTTAGATACAGTTATAACAGTTTAGTTTGTTAACTCAAAAATATTGAAAATTTACATAGCGTGTCACATATCCCTTTACGATAGTTAAAAACATATCGTTTGGAACTTTTTTGTACATCTTGAATATTACAATATCTTCATACATTATTTTAAAGTAGATATAATTGTTTAAAAGATTAATACAAAAATGTATTCACCACATTTTAACGCAATATTACTCATAACCCACGCGTTCTAAAAATACATTATATAAACTACATGCAACTGAATTCTATAAGCTGTACAATGTTAAAATTTTAAATCAATTAACAAAAGTTCTTGTGCCAAAACCAAAGAATGAAAAGAAACTTTCCACTTTCTAAAATTAATATGACTAATTATTCATAAAACGATGTCGGCGCCCCCAGGGTAGAACAACATTAAAACTCACTTTTTGGTGGTCTTGATCGTAATTATGTTCTTGTTGCTTAGTTTTTTCCATATTGGACAGTCTAGTTATCATATGTGTGGGCGCTTTTTAATAAAGTTAAAATATATAAAAGTATGTTAAGATACCGAACATTTGAATGACGTTTTGAAACTTTGTCATGTTCTCCTGTAGATTATAAAAGTTGAGCTGCAATGTCAATTTTTACTGAATGTGAGTATTTTAGTAAAAGTCGTTAAAATTAAATATTTCTATAGTAATTTAGTACATTTTATAATTATTTATTCAACCATTAAGTTTGTATGGGAATCACTAATAATATTATTAAGGAATAAGTGTCTTCATTTGTTACCTAATAACTGTGCAACGAAGCAACAAATTGCTATTGAATTTGGCTACGTGTACGTGACGGAGTAACGCCCTATGGCTAATTGGCTATTGCTTGTGGCTTCACTCGCTTTGAATATTAAAAACATGAAATATAAAAGCATATTAGTTATCCAATCACGCCTAAGAGGATGGACAAATTTTAACGTGTCTCGATATAGACATGGCTCATGACACGTTGTTAATGAATTGACATAATTTCTTTACGATAAAACTATCTTTACATCCAATAACAACAATTTAACAATACTATATGTTAATAAGTGGTAAAACAAGTATATTAAGTTTATTATCCGTATAAATTTAACTGCCTTAGTCAAAAATTCACACTAACGAAGATTTGTGAAAAAGCTAAGTTAATATATTTCCACGAAAAACTTACAACTTACTAGCGTCTTGGTAAAAGTTATCACTAAAGTCAGCTTTTAATTAGTAATTTCCAAAGGTAGACAAAGAATTTAAGGATTGACTGTTGAGTGTTTCCAAACATTTAAAATGAAGAGAAAGTTTACAGATTTTATTCTTTTGGAAAGTTCCATTTCTTTAGAATTGTATTAAATTTAACTACTATCGAAGCATATAAGCGATATTTTATAAACTTATCTTAAGCCAAAAAAATTCCGCAATAATATTCCTTATGTTTAAATTAATTTAATTATTCATTGGAAGATTATTTTATTCACTGGTGATAATTTGATTATACAGATAAAAACAGTATTTGATGCATAAAATGTTTAATGGTAGGTAACGATACTCTGTTTAATGTTACTTAATGAATAATATGTACTATATGTGAGTAACATCTACCAAAAATTCAATTCTTAATCTAATTTCGTGAAAACAACAATAATATTGCACGACATTTCAGTTTTAAACTCATGTTAGTTGAAAAGAAGCAAACTAGGCATTCGTGAAAAATATTTTCCTTCTCAATCTAAAAAGAACGGCTATCGAGGCGTTAGGAGGTAATTAGAGTTTTACGGCTGTTTTTCCGTTCTACAAAGCAGTGTAGATAGATAAAATCGTAAAGCGATACTGCGGTCGAGTTAGAAGTGAACACAATAATTTACTCGTTGCCCGTGGAATCACTCGTTACATTGTAGCTGGTATAAAATATAAATTGTGTTACCACGGCGGTATGTTAGATGTATGTCAAATTTTTTTTTGCTTTATATAAGGGTACTGTATGCGATGAGTTAGGTATTAAATTTTTAAATAGAATTAATTCAATGACCAGAATTCCAAAATGAGGACTAGGTCTAACTAGAGAATTATAAAGAATTCGCATTATTAAGAAACTTTTTTTGAGAGTTTTCATGAAATTGATCATCATTGTAATGAATTTTTATAAGATTATAGCAACTTTGAAATGCAAAGAGCTTTCTGTATTACTTAATAAGATGCACAGTGAGGTAAAAGAGGACTAATATACTCATCGTCTTATTGAGTTTTTCATAATCCGATTAAGATATTTTTATTATAGTTCTGACTATAGTAATGATATAACATGTTACGAAGAAGAGAATGGAAGCTTTCAATAGCCGACTATGAAACGGCCTAAAGGATGGGTTATAATTTTAGCAATTTATACATGTATGTATACGTGAGTACATATATATGTATGTGGCTATATTCGTTCCATTCTGGGGACATTATTTTCGATAATTTCTGTTCTGGGAACATTTAATGGAAATTATATTCAATAATTCAAGAAAGAATAGAGTTTACGCCTTCAAACTCGATGTATTAATCACATCAATGAAAATATGTTGAACACTTTAATTTCAATGTTTTTTATAAAAGCATGAATCTATAAGGCCACATTAATAGTATACTTCTTTACTGGTGCTACTGACAACATTGAATATATTTTCAACGTACAATCCAGTGAATTAAATAGCTTTATATTTATGTAAGAAGTAATCCATTAAGCTATGCGGATCAAAGTATTTTATACAAAATTTTTCGTTGATAAATAATGATAATGTTTTAATAAGAGATTTATAGCCATATTTAATGAATAAAACCATACAAAAAGTAAAAAAATTGGTGTTATTTTTTCTACTTTCAATAAAGAATATTCCCTTCGTCACAAAAGTATATTTCCTCTTTAGCATCTCTGTCACTATAACTTCATAAAATTACTAGACATACCTTAGAAAATTGGTCAACAAAATCAAATGAATGTGGCAGTGAGGGCCGTTATAAGTCATGGGCGGTTGTGTGAAATTTGGTAATAACGAAAAGTGAGGGTCTTTAGCAATTCTACGGCAGACATTGCCAGTTCCACAGTGTTTACATAAGGTAAAGTGGCTCGATATGGCGCTGTGTATTCAATGCAGTTCAGTGAGATTTGTCCGAAGTTGCACTAGATGGCCTTATATTACGTTTTGCGTCTTATTGCTGTGTAGTTTATGTTCGGTGGATAAACCCAAATGAGATTTAAATTATTTTCTGTCTAGCATATGCTATTTTATAGAACACTTGCCACATTTTGAAGAATTACATAATGGTATTAGGTGAGTAAAATAACTCCCTTCAGTTTGATCCTTATTACGGCTGAAATTATTATGGGTGATGAAATTTGTTTTTAATGAATTATATAGTACGCACGAACTATAGAATCCCTTATTTGATGCACAATTAAGTAAGGAAGTAAAAGGGAATAAATAAATTTGGTTTGGAATTTAATTTGGCTCAAATTTATCGACCAAAATTTATCCCAGCGAATCGGATTTACTTACTTATTATTGCGGTTGCTCCGCCATATTTTCTTATTCAGATATTTCGCTTAACGCGCATGTAATTGAAAATCTTTGATGACATAATAATTGGGTGCTTATAAGTTATAAGATCTAAGATAATCTTTGTAACTTTCTAATCAAATTTCACTAATCCTGTTTTTTTTCATAATTTAGTAGTTTCGGAAGTAAGGGAGGTGGAATACTCCCTTTTCGCATATTGTTTATATTATAAATACGTAATTTAAAATTATGAAAAAAAAATTCTGTATTCTTCATATCAAGCTCTTTTAAATAATGCACATATGCATTAAATTTTTAAAAATATTTTTAAGTTCTTAATCCCCTTTTTAAATCTTATATGAATATTTAAAAAAATAGCTAGTGCAAAATGTGGGTTAACAGTATGTATTACTAAGTCAAATTTCAAGTTCCAACGTCACAGGATTTCTGAGAAAATCGACTGAATATAAAACAAAAGTATATACATTGCCTACTGTATCTTTACTTTTGCTACAAGATCTCCCATTATGCAGATTCAAGATTGTAGGTCGACCGGAAGTTAGGTAGGATAGGATAGGTTTTTATAACGGTATAAAGAACAAAATAATACATTTTAAAGGTTCATAACCTTTTGGGCATGAACCAAAATTTTTAAAGCAACGTAAAGGCACAGGCCCTATTTTACGAAACTTAATACCTTGAGCCATTTTTGAGAAAGGTTTTGAGAGACATTGAATGGAAAACTAAGTGCATCATTTATAAGGGTCCAGTTTTTTTTTGCTTTGAGAAAAAAATCAAAATTAAATCAGGATAATAAGAGCTAAATGCTCTGGAAAGAAAAAATCAAGTTATACTCAGATATCATTGACTTCTAAATATAACCTTGCATAGGAAATCAAGCTCCACACTATTGATTATTCTGCTAGTGATCCATAATTTGGGCTGACCAAAAAAAAAATAGAGGTGGTTTAAGTATAATTGTATATTTTGACTTATCTCTACAAGATAAGTAAATGCTATAAGGAAATTTCATTATGGAATTGCTTTAACCTACCTTCCTTACTCTAAACCATATATGTTTTAAATTTTTGTATTTATTGTTATCATTAGATAAAAATCATAGAAGCAGAGATCACGAATTTCATGATGCGATGGTATTTCATAGTTTATTTACCAATTATTGATTACATTCATATTTTTTATTTACTTGTACATTAATGGAGGTCGATTAATTAATGAAGGTCGTTTAATAAGTTATTTCGATAACGTTGTTTAGGGCATTGAATTTGTATTGTTAGTGTAATTCTTCCAAACATGTTTGTTAGTTTAAGCCATGCATGCAATGTTTTAATGACAGACTTTTTCCATCTTCTTTTTCATATCACCACTCAATATTTTTTTTGCTGGGATATAATGACAACACATTAGGCACTTAAAAATTGTAAACTTATCAACATCATCCCCATGAATAATGTAAGAAACATTAAAAATGGTTGAAACTCAGCAGGATATCTCATTTCTAAGTTACCATTTGCACTAAAAAGGAATAACACAGAAGGAAGTTAGTTTACAAATCTAATTTTTCCCAAGTATTCTAAAAGAAAAGTATTAACTGTTTTACTTTGCCGAAAATGGTAAAAGTGCTTTATCCGACGTTGTACGTGTGCCTTCCATTAATTAAAGGAAACTTCACGCACTTTCCATGCAAAAGTTTACTCATTTTGCCTGTTGTGTGTATCCTCTTCGCAGCACGAGAGTTTTCTATTTCGTACACATCGTCTTATAGCGTGTTTCGGGTTAATAATAAATAGGTGAATAGATAAATGAAGGTTTTTTTTGCAAACATCATATTATTTTTCTTGATATTTGAATATTATCCAATAGACAACAAGTAAATATTGTAAATTAAGGTTAATTGCAAGGTTTATTGTAGTTGGAAAATAAAATTTTGCGTTACTTGACTGGGTAATTTAAAAACAACGCATCTACAAATTCATCTTCTTACCCTTAATTTTTTGAAGTTATACTTCTTTAGGCGCGTTATGAAAAAATGATGAGCGTGAAATTTTAAGATTCGTCATACAAAAGTTACAGTATGAAGTTGCAGCGGTTGCAGTTATTGAGACTATATCTTAATACCAATATTTTGTACGAAACTTACGTTGCGTACATAATATTGGTATTACGGGTGTAGCTCAGATGGTAGAGCCCTCGCTTAGCATGTGAGAGGTACCGAGATCGATACCCGGCGCCTCCAAGACAAGTTATTTTATTTTTAGATTCTGCATTTTATTTGTCTTTCGAATAATTTAAAAATATTTGATGTCATTAATTGTGATTCTTTATTTATATTACTAATAAATCTAATATCCAAGTTTCACACTTATACAGAGAAGCAGATGATATTTAAAAACAATATTACCATTTGATGCAGATTTACTTGATGATGATTTTAATTTATGCAGATAATAGATAAAAACAATATTACCATAAGGCATTTAGCTTTATGGTAAAATTGTTTTTATCTTTATTTTATATTCACTTTTCATACAGAATTAAAATATCAATTAGTTTATATTTTCCTTACATCAGCGCAGCGCCATCTTTTGATAGATATGATTATTAATTTCACGTAAAAAAAATACTTCAAGTACGCAGTGAGCCGCTTTTTCATTTGAATTTATTGGATAAAAAATATAAGTGCGATTTATATATGTGCTGGTAAATTATATTCAGTAGTGATTTAAATTCAATATTTTGATAAATATATTTACTATTCGTAAATATTAGTGAAAAAATTGTGTTTATAGACTTTCAAGTGCTCCAATATAATTGAGGTTATCTATCCGCATGTATTATTTAATGATGCCAAAGAAGTATAACTTCTCACGCGCGTACATAAGTACCCATTTTGTTTTAATCTTTTTAATTTATCTTATGAAAGCAATCGAGATATTACATTTGTTATCCCCAGATATTTAACAGAATTGTCCTAGGATCCCAATTTGTTGTCTTGAACTTGAAGGAGTTAAAGCCTAGTGATACGAACAGTTGAAACATACCCAACAAGGATTGATTTCATATTTTACTATAACCAAAAATCGGCACAAATTTGTCTGTCTCTTAACTATTCAAACGTCTTTGCAGGCCGTTAAAGGATCAATGATACGCTGATTAATTGCTCAGTTATTGTTGGTCGACAAAATAAGGATTTGGAAAAAACTGTGCCGTGGCCTATCGAATATGAATCGAAATCGCTTGTTGAGTTAGGTCTATTTTATACAATAGTAATTGTTCATACATCTTCATAATAGATAAATTATGCTTGGTCATATTACTAATGCACTTGTTAACAAAATTTTTTGACGGATATGTTAATGACTTATTACGGATAAATTGAAAATGAAAGTTACGCTAAAGTTATTAAAACGTATTTCCCCAAAAATAAATAACTGCAAAATTGCCATCATATGTGATTCTGGCATATCTTTATCAGACTACTGCTTGTGTAGTAGTTTTTATTATTTATAATTTAGTCTAATCAATCTTTGAAACGTTCTTTTGACGTTGATAATAAGGCTTTCATAAATCATTTCGTCGTAGCTTTTTCCAGTGTTTTGCACAAGAAATCAGTTAATATACAGGTCTCATTTAAACGAAGATCTACTTCAGATATTTTATATATGTGAGAAAATAAAGCGCTTGAATCTAATGTTACGCGGAAATTACGCGATTTTTTCTTAAATACGAATATTTTGAAACAAATATATTTTCTTAATATTGCTACGATCATTACGTAAAGTATTTTCCTTCCAAACCTAATACGAAAAGTTACGATAGGCGTTAAAGAGTAATCAGATTTAACGGTTGTTTTCCCGAACTGAGCCGTAGCCATCACAATAAAGCTACGCAACTTTGTATAGGCGTAAAGCAAGATCTCATTCGAAGTAGTAATTATATATATATAGGTATTCTCAGATATCCGTTAGACGAAATCTCCGAAAGAAAGGTTATTAAATAATCTTTAAGGGACTGCATGTTCTTTATAAACAGAATATTATATATGTTCGTCCGTAATTTAACTTATTAATGTGCAAAAGAATTACTTTCATAGTTACAATGTTATTTGATATTAGCATCGTATAAATAAATAACGGAAATATATTGACTCTGTATGAATCACATAAAGGTCTTAAACTTACTCCGAATTCGACTTTTGGGCTAGGTTTTTACTTGATATATCCTTACAGCTTGTTGTCAGAGGCTACCCTGCTGGTTGCACCACGAAGAGACAAAGCGTTAAGATCTAGAAATGTGTGATATAGATCAATCTTTTACGCGCGAAGATCGAGCGAAATTGCTAATTTATGAATAATTTACTTCACTCCTCATTTTATAAGAATTGAAAAATATAACACTTTTAGCTACAATAGCTATGAACATAATGGGCTCAGATTTGTTTTAGGAGAAAAATGGATTATCAGTTTAAATTATTGAAGCAACTACCTTTACTTCCTTTAATGATAACTGTTTTTTGTATTTTAATTTATCTATGTATTCACTAGTTCGTACCAAAATATATATGATAAATTAATATTAATATTATATATAACAAACAATCCATAAAGCACACCGAAAATTTGGTTTTGCATAATATCCAAATGATTTAAAGTTAAAACATTTGAAAAAATATTAGATAATAAAAATTTTCAAGTAATACAGTCTTGCCGTCTGATTATTTACACTTTCTTATATTTTTCAACTATTTGTAACTACTATTTCGATATTTCTCACTTTTACAGACTATTCAACGTCTTTCAAAATTGAGTGAGCAAAACCTTTAAAAATATCGTAGCATAGAGAAAATTTAGTATTTATTATTTGTTAAAATAGAAGTGCAATACTAACACAATATTAATATGTCGTATTAGGTTACATAAGGAATGTCGCTATCTCTTCATGTGAAAAAGTGGTTGCATATTATATATTTACAGATCATCAAACTGTCTACCTCTGTATCGAACAACTAGGATTAGTATCCTAGAGTCACATATTGATAAACGTAAATGGTGCTGTCGTTAAAAATATTTACAAGAAATGAAGTACCGCCGTCTAGTGGCGAATTATAAAACTATGTATTTATGATAATTTCCCAAAAAATAATAGATATCACTATCGATTTATTGACATAATCTACTAATTAAATATTAGAATTTAAGCTGCCTTTTCATTTTCAAAGTTTTATTGAGATCTGTCCAGTGATTTCTGAGTTAGGCATAATAATAAAATAAAAACGAGGCCCTCCTTGCTATGGTCATTTTATTATCTGCATATAGATATTATAACTTTATTTATAAAAATATGAAAATATAACTACTTAATGGCAACATGCAAATTATATTACCGAAGATACAAATAACTGAGCAACGTTTCTCTATTACTTACATCTCGAATAAAGTAAAAGTTTCTTTATTTATTTTTCAAATTCATGAACAAACTTTTAACAAATCTGTTCAATCAACTAACTACAATAGTATTTGTAACTGAATTATAGACCGATCCTCAACAACTGGATATCTTATTCCCTTTGGAATATAAGTTTTCGTCTATCTGATTATGTGGGATTTGCCTATGAATTTTATTAAGGAAACATCTATATACTGATGAAATTATCAACAATTTTTTATTCATATATATTTATGTATTTATTTATCTACTTTAATGTATCTAATTGGTTCATATGATTAACTTATTGCTACGAGAGCAATCTCTTACAGCCAACCATAACACCAGTCCAGCCCCGTTCGACGAAAGGCCGGGAATCGAACCCGGGGCCCCGTGGTGCACCGCATAGTCAAAGGTCGTATGCCTTGTGATTAACCCAATATACTACAACTACGACAATATATATATATATATATATATATAATAAAAGAGATTATTTTTGGAACTCAGAAACTATCCGTATTTTTTTGTGAATTTACTAGTTTGTTTCTTGTTATACGGGAATTACGCAGATGTATAATTTCTTATTATATATATTAATAATAATAAAATTACATAGGCACTGGGGAATTTTTGCTATTCCAATATTATTTTAGTGTTGCAGAAATTATATAACACGGCATGTGGTTCTAACCTATATAAGATTCAAATAAGTTGACACGGACTGCGGAAAATATTTATGACCATCTTAGAATAGAATGATAAAAATAAACAAAATAAAATTTACGTTGGACTTAAAAATTCGATATTGTTTAATTAACCTATTTAATGTTTTATTTTGGAAAGTATAACTATTATAGTGGTGTTACAGTTATTCTTCCGTGAGAATTTCAATTTACTATAAACAAAATCTGTTAAGTACGCATAGAACTAGCATTCTGTTTGATTTTCGTGCATACTTACATAAAGGTTATGTGGTATCTTTATTAAATTACATATAAATATTAATATTATTTTTTGCGATCCGAAGTTATTGCCTAGTATACGTTTCACAGACGTAAAATATGTCGTGAATGTTAGCTAACTGTCCGGTAAATATTTTAGGTTTAAATTGAAGGTTGACCTTTCATAATGCTTCTTTTTTTCATAATTTTTACTTTAATACTGTCGGAAGTAAGAGAGGGGTATTATTTTGTGGACGTTTTTAATAATATCTATTAAACTATGTGCATAAAAAATAGTTTTGGAATCCTTATAGTGTACTCTTTAAATGATAATCCACGCGACTTATAAAATAAAAAATAATTTATTATTCGTTTGCTCCCTTCATAATTTCTATGCAAATCTTTTTAAATATTAATTATTGAAATATATGCGGATTAATATTACTATACCAAATTTAAAGTTTCCACATCAAACGGTTTCTGATATGAATACTGAATATTTACAATAATATCTTACATTAAATTCTAAAAATGTTGATATTATTATAGTTTACTTTTTAATTGTTTTTTTAACGAGGTGGGGGTGAAATATTTATGATTGACTTTTCCAACAATAACTATATCCTACTAAATACTAAAAAAATAGCTTCTGAATCCTTACAGCTTGCTTTTTCAAATTATATCTTAGGTAATGTGCATAACTTGAAAAAAATTAAATTATTTCATGTGCTCCTTCGAAAATGTTCATATAATTTTATTCTTTTTTAGCAAAATATATGCGGATTAATAAATGGGCATTATCATTATGCCAAATTACAAGTTTCTATGCCTACCCGTTTCTAAGAAAAACAACTGGGACAGACGGACGAACACGAGAATGATTTTATATTGTTCCGTTTTTTTTTAAATTTTAATGCACAGAAACCTAAAAATTAAACATTTACAAAACCGTTGTATCATTGGTGTCATATTTTTGTTAATACACGGAATACTTATAGAACGAAGGGACCCGTATTTTTATGACAACGTCGCCTGTCTTTTATAGGCTGTTAACTTTGGTGTGTAAACCATTGGCTCAAAATTAAAACATTATTTAAAACTGACGTAATTTTTTTCTTTCGGGGGTCTCGAAAAAAAAGGCTAAAAAATGTCTACACAGTCATCATTCGAAATAAATATAAAAGCCAAAATTAATGAGTTATAAAACAAAGGTATTTTGGAGTTATTTACGATATTTTTACGCCTGCGACCGAAAATATACAATCATGTGCAACTATTTTGTATACTCATCTATATTACCTTATTTAAAAATTATTGAAAATCTTTTAAATATTAAGTAAAAACCAATGCGATTAGCGAGTGTTAACATCGAAAAAAACCGTAAACTCCACTTAATACCCACAATATGTAATGTTCTGTTTAAGTTAATATGAAGAAAACTTTTAATCCTCACGAAATTTGCATTCATACATGCTATTTTATCAAATATTTAAACACCAGTATTTAAAATCGTTTGATCAATAAAAAAAAATTTAACAATTTATTACTGATAAATCAATATCTAATTTTATTATAAATGAAAATTGATAATTAGATTTTAGTTTTAAATAGAAACAAATATATATTTAAATACATTTTCTAAATTTTAATAAAAACTAAGTCTTGACTCCTAGCGTCATTAATAGCACCTATACATCATTCTATATTCATTGCAAAATTTTACTTTCCCAGTTCATATCATTATAATATGAGCCAATCACACACCGAAATTAACAAAAAATAGAGAGAACAGAACTCAACCTAATGCTTATTTTGGAATTTAAATTCTATAAGAAAATAACAAAGAGAACAGTGTGTAGTTTTCATGTTGTTCAGAGGAATGATATCAAAAGTGAAATTGTTTCCTCTGGAAAATATTAGGTCGACTGATCGTTACATTCCAAACTTTCCTTTTTTGTAACTTGTAATCGATATTTTAATTAAAGTATATTTTTATGTTTAATGTCAATATGTTATTTATTTTAACCGCGAGTTAATTGGCTAAATTTGAATAAGACCCAAATTCCAGTTATGGAAGAAGGTGCCCATACCGGACACCATTTTGTTTTTAATGTGAAAGGTCAAAAATATTAAACCTTTATTTAAGAATTTGACTTTGCCTGCTTAAATATTATACATTATATTCCAAAAACGTAAAATCTCCGAGAAAAAAAACAATTTAATAATTTTTTTAAAATTATTTTTATATTTTCAGTGAACCAAAGTCTTTATTCCAGGTGGTAAGTCTCCGAACTTATCGGTGTACTACCTTGCATCCAGATACACTGCGCATCCTTCTGAAAAAGGACATTTACCATAATTTACACCAAGGATAGTTGTAACAAGGCAATACGACATTTAATGAATTCTTCTCCAATATGTGTTACGCTAAGAGACGCAAATTATTGGTGCTAATATTAATTGAAAAACTAGGCTCGGTATGTTTTGAAATTTTAATAAACTGGAAAATGCCGTCAAATTATTCTGCTTATATTCTATTTAACACCTCTCCTTCAGCGGTGACCTAAGATATCTGATATTACTTCTCTATTAATTACGGTCAGATTTACAAACATCTGATTTAGAAGAGGCGAAGGAAGAGTAAGATTCGCACTTTAATGAAATATAAGCGACGCTTTAATAATAATTGGTATGTTGAAATGACAGAAAGATACATAAAAATAGTACTGTATAAGTGAGTTGCTACGAGATAGGTTTTATTATATGTATGTCAGAAGTCGCGAAATGATCTACCGTGTTATTTACAATTGTTTCGGAAGCAAACATGACGGGAGCTCTGGAACAACTAGGCTGTGGTGTTAAAGCCAATGGACGCCTCATAAACAACTTGAGGTATGCTGATGACACTTTTATCAAGTATTTTCGGAAGCAGAATTACAGAAGATTATCGATCAGGTTAACGAGTGTAGTGTTAAAGCTGGCTTCAGAATGTGTGCTACCAAGAGAGTTTATGGTCATCTCGAATAATCCCAATCTCCAACCAAGTATACCATTCACAATTAAATGAAACTACGTGATGTAGTATTATTTCTACTTTCTTTAATTTTTTTAAGATCCAATCTTTGCTAATAGCCTACCTGAAGATGTTGTAATACAACGAAACCTAGGTCGTGGTAAAGAAATTAAGGAAAGTAGAAATAATACTATATCACGTAGTTTCATTTAATTGTGAATAATGAATTTCTACAAAATTAACGCCAAATATATTCAATAAGTATACCATATTTATGGTGGGTCAAAAACTAGAATAGGTGAATAAATATAAATACCTCGACTTACTCTGGCTTACTCAAAATTGGGAAAGTGAGGTAGAGAAAACATGCATTGAAATTGCATGCTGAGCCTTTGAAGAAGTTACCCTGCAATTTTAGCCTTAAGATCCCACTTAAAATTCGTATTTTCCTGTTCTTCATCTGGCCAATATTATCTATATGAATGTAAGGCTTGAACTATTAGGGAAAATATCAGGAAAGTATAGAAATATTCAAAATATAGGCTTCTTACAAATTCATGATGTCTACATCTTAGACCCAGAAAATTACTAATGAGGAAGTTTTACGACGGGTTGACCGGAAACACAAGCTTTTGCAAACCATTAAACAATGTAAACTTGCTTATCTGGAATATGCTCAGGCATGACAGATACTAATTCTTGCAACTAATTATAATGGGAAAAGGTAAAGTAAATCCGGTCTTAGAAGAAAATTATGGCTGTGCAAAATCGGGACTGTTTAGGTATTACGAATAGCTTCGAAACTTTTCGTCTTGCCAATACAAGACACAAAGCCGACTGCCAAGCTTATTTAGTTGAAGAGGCACCCTATTTCTATAATTTTTTTTAGTAATAGCTTCTCTTCATCTTAACGAAATATGATTTTTCCAGTAGCATATGCAATGCACCGTCACATTATACCACACTATCATTTAAAATCCATAGAGTGTATATGAAATATCAATCAGTTTTTCAACTGAAAAAATTTAATTCACATTTGCAAGTCCAATATGAAAATATGTCGCGCGGACTACTATTTATAAAAAAAATTATGACTTAAAAGGAAAATTTATGGTAAGCGTTACAAAGTAATTATTGTTTTACGACTGTTTTACGGAAGTGCTCCGCTACACTCCTAACAAAGTTACGCAGACAGATGAAAACACAAAGCGATGTTGTGGCCGAAGTTGTAAGTGGACACAATAATTTACTCGTTTTCCGCGGAATCTGTTGCTGCTAAAGCTGGTATTAAATATATTTCCCAACTGAGTAATTTCAATTTATACGGATGGGTGCCAATAATAGTTTTTATATGCATAAGTATTCAGTTGCCTCTAAATTTATACGTTTTTCATAAATATATATTTTATGTCATAAGTCATAGAAAGGGTGCAATTTTTAATGTGTACATTACCATACAAAAGTAATCTAAAAATTTAGATTATGTGAAATATAAAAAGCTTTTCCAAAGAAAGCAAACCGTTTTTATTTCAATTCCAATTTGTGTCGATTTGAATTTTTAATACATTTCCAATTTTCTGGCATTATTTATTTTATGATAAATTTATAAAGTAAAAAATTTCTAATGAACTAACATAACATGAACATTTCAGCGGTTAACATTAACCGGGGAACAAGGGTAGTCGCGTCCAATTGTAAAATTTACGCTGCCCGTTTAGTTTTAGGGCGGCTATATGTGGAACCCGGTATTGCCCGTGAAGTATTCTCGTAGATATGGCGTTCACCTTTACAGCAGATATACAAGCATGTATTTTTTTGGAAATTTGTAAAACAATGGGCGTTAGCAAACAATGAACGTTGGTTACAAAATGATAATACATTGCGCTTACCTGGACGAATAACTTACCATAATTTGAATCAGAGAGTAGTAGTATCAAGCAGCATAATTTTCACTGATATAACTTATCTCATCTCAAACAACTAACAGAATATGATTAATTGAAATGAAGATTTTAGGCTCAACTACTTACAAGACATAATAATTTCTATAAGAAAACAAATTACAAGATCTATAACCTTATTAATGCAGTCTTCTAAACTTAACGTCATCTCTTCTAATCGAAAAAATTGGCTAGAAATAAATGAATTTTGAATACGCTTATTTTTAACCGACTTCAAAAAAAAGGAGGTTCTCAATTCTTCGGAATCTTTTTTTATGCATGTTCAGAGATAATAGTTTACCTACTCAGTAACCGATATCGATGATTCTTTTTTATTTGGAACAGAGTATTTAAGGATGGTCCCATATAAATATGATGACGATCTGATTATAAGGTCCGGAAATGAACGATGAAACTCCTTAACGAATGACAATATATCAACTATGATTCGAAATATTTGCTACAAATAATTGTTGTTTTGCAAAATAACTACACCACTTATTACTCTGATTTTAAGTTCTGGAAGTGAACAATGGACTCTTTAATGAATGTTAGTGAATCAACGGTGATTAAAGATATTTTCTGCTAGTAGTTGTTACTTTGCAAAATAACTACACCATCGACCGTATAAAAATCTGAAGATGCATTCTGAAGATGAACTTACCTATCCAACGGTAGTAAATCGACCGTAATTCAAAATATTTGCTACCGGTAGTTTTTACTTTGAAAAACCTGATATTAGGCTTCAGATATGAAAAACGGAACTCCTGAATGATTAACAGTTAACCACTGGCGGCTACTAGTATTGCATTATTTCTGTGTGTTCTTGGTAACCAACTTTAGAAGAAGAAAAAATTATCGATATACTAGCGTTTACCTGTGACTTTTAATAATTATACAATGTTCTAAGAAAGAACATAATTGAATGTCAGTTATAGTATGATGATGATTAATATTATTAATCATTAAAAATTCTAAGATATAACATCTTTTGAAACATCAATTCAAAAAAGAGAAACTAAAAAATAAAAAATAATTAACTCAAAATAGCTACCTATTTATTCGCAATACGTAAATAAATTACTTATTTTTGAAGTCGGTGCCCGCACCGCCGATCGACTTAAAGTCATGTAAACATTTTACGTTGCAAATACGCCCTTTATGATTCTATTTTGAATTGTGAGTACATAGGAAGTTAAGCTTTTATATTTACATTATAAATTAAATAAATTAAATTCTAAATTTGTTTAAGTTAGTTGACAGTGCTTGCACTGATTTCGAAAATAATTAGTTTAGATACTTATTACGAATAAGTAGGTACCTATTTTGAGTTAATTATTTTTTATTTTTTAGTACCTACTTTTTGAAGTCAGTTTTTTAAAAGATATTTTCTCTGGTAAATCTGGTATGTGCACTTAACCGCTTAACTACTGAATCGATATGGCACCCTTTAAACTCGCGGGTATCCGTGTCAAGAAATACTATATTCTTGTAGTATTAGGTACACCTTATGATTTACGATTACTTATCATGTAATAAAAATTATACATCACTGAAAGAAAACTGCAATGTGCAGGACTCAAATTCTGAGCTAATAGGACACTTGTCATAATCTCAAGTTATGTTAACACGTACATGATTGAAAAAATTAATAAAAATGACAAGTAAGTAATGATTTGAAGAAGTTGCTTTTCTAAGCAAAACAGAAAAAGCGTTATTTAGCGACTCTGTGTGAAAAGCAGTTTATTATTCCTCAATTCCTAAAGGAAACATGTTTTTTTGGAATAAATATACTATAAATGAACAACTATATTAATAAATTAAAGTTCTATGTTTCCATAATACTTTTTCTCAGTATGAGAAATTTGTCAATTATATGCTTCTTGTGAAGAGCAACCTGGGAGTAAATTTGTTAAAAAGAAATTGTAGGTTTACTAACTATCGTATCTAAAAAAGTTCTTTGTTAGGTGTGACTTTCTTTAAGATGCGAGTTATATATTCATATGTAAGATTCTACTTCATAGATAATATTTATGAAATAACTAGATTCTAGCCCGTATAGAATATATCTTATGCAATAAGATTATTAAACTTAAATAGCTTTACTTGATTATATTAGACTTACATTAAAATATAGTATACGTATAGGTATTATGCCCGTAATTATCAGTTCCTTTCTTTTGTCAACAGTGTTTCTAAACGCGATGAACATAATCTGTTGCGCATATTCGTCTAGTTGGCGTTTTTTGTTTATTTCTAAAGAGAAAATTTACGGTAGGCGTTATATGGTAATCATAGTTTGACGACTGTTTTCTAAATCTGCGCTATAGAAAGTTGGCAACAAAACTACACATATGTATAAAACCATAAAACGATGTAAATGTCAAAGTACAAAAATATAATGAATTGTTTTCTTCCAGGATTAATTAATACATATGGAATTTTTCATTACTTATTTCGGAAACAGTTTATATAGTAAATATTTTGTAACATTTATATTTCGAATTCAAAAACATGTTCAAGGGAATGGAAGTTATATTTTGTTGGCGTACAGCCCCGCATATTAAGATAATTTAATATGCATAAGTAAAATGCTATACCGTCTCAACTTTCAAAGCATTCCAGTAATGCAGATTTTCTTTGATTGTTCAGGTATAAAGTTAAATAAAATTACAAAGAACCTGACCTGTACTTGCATACTAACTACTCCTTTTTCAATGATGATTTGTGTAGCAAATAACATCGGGTGGCAAAATAAAATAATGTCGTCTGGAAATTACAGGGATCATAAATTTCATCCGTGAATACACAGAGGGTGGTAGTGTAATTATAAAAACTGCACGTCAGATTGACAGCCAACATCTGTCGCCCGCTTTGGGCAGGGCGGACGCCACCTACTTCTTATTAGCTGTAATTTTTTTTTCTTATTCCGCTCAGTGCAAATTTTTTTGGTAGAAATTTATGTAAATATATATTTTTAAAATTTATTTAATTGGAGTATATATGAAGTTTATTTAATTTAACTACGTACACCATGGTAGACTCGGTGATAAAATACATCAAATGAAATATAACGAGTTGCTGTGTACATTGTTTGCTACCTTCACAAAATTCTATTGTAGTTCATGGCGATAGTACAAGTAGTTCCTTTTTATTCAATAAATATCTATTAGTTACAATTGTATCAAGTACAAAGCACTATACTCTAATCGTTGCATAAACTAGGAAAAAAAGAGATAACCTTACCACATTAAAAGCAAATGACACGTGAGTTGCAAAAACTCGTGCAACGAATAATTTGTTATAAATATTTTCTCCTGTCATATAGCATGTGCGGGTTTCGATAATATATTTGATTAATGAAATAAAGTAAATTCGTTAATTACACTAATCGTTACGGAAAATATATAGTATTCTTTGTCTCTATTTTCAACAAAATGTCAAAAATTATCTTACATTTGTATAAGTGATTCCTAAAAAAACAGTTTCTATTTCTGAATTATATGTATAATTTAAATATTAAGATTTTTTATTTTTACTATTGATATATATATATATATATATATATATATATATATATATATATATATAAGCGGCTTAGTAAACTCTATGATTACACTAAATTTTAAGGTTTGGCGACAGTGTTTCTGAGAATTGTGTGAAAAGTGTTTTCGTATATTTTCAGTAACTTTTCCAGAAATATCTCAGAGAAAATTTGAAAGTAAATTGTTTTACAATCCTTATAAATTATTTTTTGATCCCCACAATCCATGTAATACAAAAATGAGTGCACCCTATTCCCAAAAAAAAATCATGAATATCTTTGAGTGTTACCTCTGGAAATATATAAGAGTTAATTTACGTCATCTATATTAATATGCTAACAATTTGAAAGCAAAAAAAACCTATTAAAATCTCTAAAAGCCTGAAGGCTGATTCTGTAAAAGTGTTCATATTTTATTTTTTACAACATGGAACCATAAATAGAGATAACAAGAGAATAAATGCAGCAATTTGTTTTTATTTTCTTATTCAAATGTGCTATGTTTTTTGTTACATCAACCAACCGCGTGAATATCTACCTTGACTAGATAAAATTGGCTGACATAAAATTAATTGCAAGTTTTTGATGTACTGACATTTGACAACTTCTAATGCATTTTATACTATTTAATTATCTACATGTAACATTTCGGTAAATATCCGTAAATTCTCGTTTAGAACACTGAATAAAATGATCGTTGAACCTCCGAATAGAAGTAAAGGTAACGCCCTTCATACACGATATTTTCCAGTTGTAAAATTTACTATTTTGTTTTCAATCTGTTTTATTTTCAACGGTATAACATTTTAGTTTTATTTTTCTACTAAAAATACATCCATTATACTTTTGATAAAGTAATAATAGTCGTGCTTCATAACAACGAATGAACAGACAGACCACATAAAGAGAAACTTATAAAAGGATACGATGAAATTCAGTTCCTACTTGTTCTGTAATTAAATTAATTTTTTTTTAATTTATCAATCAGTAAAATGACGTTAGAAAAAGTTTGACTCATAAATAATATGAATAGGTTAATTTTGGATATCGGTCATTGTAACTAAGTGTTACAAGCACATGAACGTAATTGAGTAACCGAAAGAGCCAAAAAGGAAATCCGTATTTAAAAATGTCTTTTAGACGGTGGAAACATCTTCTGTGTCGTATGATTTTTAATTTTAAAAGGATCTTCATATCTGAAGTTTAATATATATATATATATATTTATATATATATATATATAAATATATATATATATATATATACATATATATATACATTTGTCTATTCTACTATCAGTTCTATCCTAGTACATAGTTTAAAACCTTATAAATCTAGTTAGTATAATCTAGAGCAGTAGACTTTCTATGTAACATATTATCATATCATCTTCAATTACGTTATGCTTTCCTGTTTCATTTACCTTTACAAAAAAATCTGTTTGTGACACAATCAATGACACAATCAATTTAAATTGGTTGTGGAGAGCAATAAGACAATGTCGATTTGTTTGCAAATGTAGCTGTGCCTACGACTTCATTCACGTGAAATTCGGAATAAGAAAAATTACTAAAATTTATGTCTCAAATATTAGTCTTGGATGTAAACTATTATTAAATATATATGTAAATATATATATATATATATATATATATATATATATATATATATATATGTATATATATACATATATATATATATATATGTATATATACATATATATATATATATATATAAATTTTCAACTAACAAAATGCTGTTGTTATCTTTAGTGTGCAAATTTTTTTCATTACTTATACTTAACAAATAGGAAAATGATTTTAATAACCTACAATACAATAGGCATTACTCTCAATAATTAAAAACGCACCGTGTATGTAAGCATGTGTGTCTTTCACGTATATGTCAAAAGAATATACGTTGACTATATTTAATAACTAATTGATTGAGACCTATGAAATTTTTATACTTATATTTTCCGTTTAAAGTTTATCCGTGTATACATTTTTGAGTTATTGAAATCATAAAGAGATGGATAAATACTAAATTATTTTGCTTCTAAGGTTTCCTGTTTTTCCGGCATCGTACTCATCAGTATATTTTCAAAAATATTTTCAAAAAGCAAAGGAAAATGAATATTGAAAAAAAAATAATGTGTGAAAACCCGTCCTTACAAGATCACAACGTTGGAATTCATACGCTTACAACTATTTTTTCAATAAAAAAACAAAAAATATATATGAGAAACGATTATTAACAGAAGGCCTTCGATCTTTTTTAAAATTGACGAACTATAATTTAAACATATTTTTGCTACACAATCCGTCAATTTATGACTGTTTTCAGAATAAAAATACTCATAAGAATTGAAATGTTAACTGAAACGAAACGCTGCTAATTTCACCATTTGGCACGGTTTCTAGTGGGACATTTTTCGTCTGCTATGAACCTGACCTTACGAAGTAGTTAATACAAGTCTATGATCTAATCAGACAAAACTTATTAACTACCTTCTTAAGTAAGTTTTTTGTTAAATAAACTTACTCCTAATACTAAGTAACAAAAATTTTGCCCAATTGTTCAATATTCTTTTTGAATTTGATTTCATCATCACTAAAAGTATAGTAATTATTTAAGTTGAATGTAATAGAAGTAATAAGTAGATAGGAAGTCACTAAATATCTAAGTTGTTCGCAATGTTCATTCACGGTAATAGGTTATATTCATTTATAATATAAATAAAAAACCAATGCATTTAACAAATTGGTTGTTTCAATATCTCTAGGCTACAGTAAATTTTAAAACCCAAATTAAATATATGTTTGTTTTTTTGTAAAAGTCCAGCAGGCGGTACCGAAAAACGGCGGTTGTGTTGTCTGCGGAAAACTTCTATTTTGGAGAAGAATATTTTTACGTAATATCTGACACTAAATCAATTTTATTTGCTGCTAATTATTATTAAGAAGAAAGTTTCACAATTATCTTATTGTCCTGAATTGTTGATAGCTTTTTCTATTACCACGTTTTCAATGTTATACTAGATATTTATTAGATTTTGGTTAAATTTTTTAAGGGAAATTGGTAACAGGCCATCCAGTTTTCACTACCGCGGCAGGTTGAAACTTAATTAATATTATTTGAAAGAAAACATCAAAATGCATATAATGCTAAATATGTAACATGCCGAACATAATTTATACTAGAAGAGCACTGGCTATGTACATATCTACGTATAAATAAACTATTATTTAATATAAATTTTGTTGTACAAGTGTTTATTACTGCATTAAAATACGATTAATTTGGTTTAAACTATAATACTCTTTCTATTTCGGGTATTGAGTAACACTCACTAACGTCCTTATGTCATTAAATTAGATCTAATGTGATCGATACTGTAACACAGCTCTTGAACTAATTCGTAATCAAGTTCACAAAGAGAAAAGTTTTAGAGGCCAACGGTCAGTCGACTTGCGATTTCCTGCTTCGTATAATTAAATTTCAATGTTTGACGTTACGTTCCCGTTTCCTTGGATAACATCTGAGCTTTAGAGCGTTTGCTTTGTGTCTTTCTGACAGAAGTCAAAGATCAAGATTTACAAAATCAAGTTACAAAAATCAAAGCTGCCCGTAGAACGAATTTGCATTATAAATAGCTTACAATATGTTATACTGAAATTTCATTGCTGTACTGTTTATGCTATATAAATAATGGCATCAATACGTATATACCTATCAGAGTACAATATCACATGAAAATGAAGCACTCTGTTTTGTCCAGTACAAGGTAGACGAACAAAAGCAACATTAAAATATCCTAGAAACATTAATGGGGGTAGGATCAGCGACCGTAGCTGATCACATTGATAGGTATTGTATGTGGAATAAATAAGACAATTATTATTGTATTTTAAACGTCAGTAATCATGTGGAATAAATAAGACAATTAGGTCTAAAGTATATAAACAGTTACATTTTTGCTGTCAAAACGATATCGTTTCACGAATTATTTTTAAAAATTGTGGTAAATTTAAATAATGGATTCGCTTGCCGGGATTGAAAACTATTATAACACTTATAAAATATCATGTAGTTCCACCATTTTTATTTATTTATGTACTTCAATGTACGTAAACAGTTGATACATATGACGGATTTATTGCTACGAGAGCAATATCTTATAGCCAACTAAAACACCATTCTAGTTCCACTAGACGAGCGGCCGAGAATCGAACCCAGAATTCCCGCGGTATACCGTACTGTCAAAGGCTGCATGCTTTGTGATCAAACCAATATACCGTAGCTATAATTTTAAAGTCTAAGAAAAACCAACTAAGCTTGTTTTAAGACGTGATTATAGTAAATGTGACGCGCACAAATGAAACTTCAAGCTATTTTAGATAAGGCTGTTCAACGTATAATATCTGCACGACGTGAAGTTTTCACAGCTTGTTCTCCTGGCAATAGGTATAGCTCATTGTTCAATTTTATTAGCAAGGGAGGTAGTGATGGCATTTTGAATTCATAGCAACTACAAACAAAAAATTACCAATAGTTATGGTGCTGATGAATTTCTGTTCGTTTGTTTTCCTGTACCGCTTCAATTTTGCGATAGATCATTGGTATCATTCCTTGACAGAAATTTTGACAGTCTGTTATAACTAAGTATTATATTTAATGATACTTACCAACTCCTGTAAATATACATTCAAATGAAGGAAGATACATTCAAGCAATATAAAAAAAAGAAGGAATATACATTCAAGGCATCATAATTGTGGCTCACAAGACTATTTCATAAATGATTCGTTAGAGGAAGGATTTTTTTAATTTTTGAAATATTATATTTGCAATATTTAGTTAAATTAGTTATATGATATTAATGTAAGTTATTGTACATATAATAGGATAATCTTAATAAGCGTATTATAAATTTGATTTAATTGTAATTTCAATAATTAATTTTTTTTATCTCCACTAATTTATAACATCCTTAATTATTACAACAAAAAATTTATTTCAAAAAATTAATTATGTTTGGACAGCTTTATCCTTAAAAAAGGATTCATGACAATTTTAATAATTCTGTCCGACTACCTAGTTCTAAATGATACACTGCGGCTACGTAGACAAAACTTTGTTTTTTCCAAATACATTCAGCTGTTATTGTTATGCTAATTATAGAATATCCATTGCATTTATTTTGAATTAAATTAATTATTTATATAAAATATTATGTCATTGTAGTTAGTAAGGTAGAAATAAAACAATTAGAATATAATACTAAACACATGTTAAGAGAAAAAAATATATACTTTACGAAATTTTTAGGTCGCCTCTACCCCGTGGCCTGTTAGAAATCAAAAGAATTGTAGTCAAAATAAAATTAAAATAATTCAATACACATTTAATTTAACGTATAATCCAAAAGCCGATGTATAATTATCGATTACCATTTTAATTAGCAAAAAAAAATTTCTATTAGAAAAGACAAAACAATTAACAAATGTTTCTTTAAAAATTAGAACTTTAAATTGTTTTCTTGAAATCATGGAGTTACTTCCACAATTTTTCGAACTAAATGTTGCACAGTACAAAGACAGCTTCTTACAATTATTTTATGTAACGTTCAAGGCTACATTCCGTATAGATAATAACAAAACTTATTAAAGAATTATTTTTCTAAATATTTTTCTAAATCTAAGACATCTCTACACAATATTCAAAATGCGAAGAGATTACGACATGGAAAATTAATTATATAACACAAATTTGTAGCACTTGTTTATTTTGTTTACGTCTTTAAAACAAGAAATTATTTCTAATTTGTTGGTATATCGTAAGAAAAATTATGTTAGCCAATCTAGTAAGGTATAATCTAGTCCGCATGGAGTATTAAAGTATTAAAAAGCGCTGTTATCATGCCCCTTTCTATGGTGCGATACTTTTTAAGGTGACCTACTCTCCGTTAGGAACGAACGGGCACTGCCGAAAACACTTGTGTTCATTTGGAATGAACGAATGTATTTTTCATTATCGTTTGTTATATCGCATAGTGTAAGCCAGTTAAAACACAAAATCATTTTATGTAATACGAAAAAATATCAATTTAATGTAATATGAAAATAATGCTCCGCCGGATTACAGATTTGATATGAAATGATAATAGTATTTACTTTGGATTATTCTTGTTCTCATACTTGAAGTACGAAAATCTTTTGATTAGTAAAATAAACTACAGAACTAATATATAGAAATTTAAATACCTTTGTCTGTTACACTATTTAAATGAATTTGAAAGTTTTGTTTTAATCGGTGTTATAGTTTACCATGTATAGGCGAGAAGTTAATTAGAGATAAATATTTTTACTCATTTTATAGTTCAGATTTTAATTTTATTGTATCTATCGATCGACCTATGAAGAGATTTTACGCAAAAGGAATAGCAAAATTTTAATGTGATTAAGAGAAATACCCAAATTATTGAATATATGATTAACTCGATAATCAGGAAAATGCGATTGTGTTTACAAAAAACGATTTACATGTTTAAAGCTAATCAAATGTTAAGTGAAGTGATTTTTCCGTGAATATTAATTAAGTGAATAAAATTTAATTGAAATATTTTACTCTGCAATATTTTACAAAGTATTTAATTCATATGACAATTTATTTCCGCATAACTACAACATTAGTGAGTACACTAGTAATATAATTTATTACGTTTTTAATAGCCATGTTTCATGTCTTTTAACAAATAAATTAAATTCAATATTTAGGCACGTAATTTTTGGCGCCGGTGTAGTGAAATAACAATATTATCTTCTTTCAAGTGATCTAAATGGCGCTATCATTACGTTGATTCTCAGCTGTTTGATAAATTCAATAAAAGAAAATCTATATGTAGTGATTGCGTACGGCTATCATGAGTAGTTGCGTACGGTTATCGTGAGCTTGTATGCGTATATGTAGTATGTAGCGGCTCGCCAAACCGCCACTGCGGGTAAACACCGCACTCTCGTGTTATAGTGAGTATGTTAAAAAGAGTTATATGTAATATTTTTTTGCACTCAGTTAGAAAAAGGGCGTGTTTTGCGTTTTATTTCAACGGCAATTTATTCCTTTATAGCCAACGAACAGCATCTTTCTTTGTTCGATACTTATTCTCGGACACCATGCACAATAATATTCTGGTCCTATTCACAACTTGCCGTTACCGACCGTAAGATATTCATATGAACGGATGTATTACTTAGTGAAATTCGATATCAAATTTGAAATATTCACAAACATTCTTAAGATCTAGAAATTTACTCTCAAAAAAAAATACTTAATGTATTTTTTAAGTGTATTTTAAACTTTTACCTATTCGATCTTACCTTCTACAAAATTTAAATCACGGTGAATTTTAAATTTGTTATATATGTACATTAATATGGTAATATTATTCTACATAATTCAATATTATTATTCAAAAAATTCTTTAAATTGTTTTTAAAAGTTGTATTTTGTAAATGTAAGGCCAACGAAACTGTTTCAGCTTTATATCCGATTTTAACTTATCCTGAAAATAATTATATAGTCAAATTTTTGAACTACTGACTTCTTCATTAATATTATATCTGGTTAATTTTTGGAAATGGAATATAAATAAAATGGGTTGTCACTTATCAAACCACCTAAATTTTTCTAAATTTGTGATAGAGAAGATATTTTAATATTATATGTCTTTCATCAAATTACTTACTGCGGAACATATAACATGTATTGAGAACTTGAAAGGTCTCATCAGACAATTATATATATATATATATATATATATATATATATATATGTGATGACTAAACAATGTTATAAAACGATATACTGTAATTGCCAATGTTAATGAACTGTCACGGTAAATAAGTAAATAATGTTACAAATACCAATATTGTACCGTTATTTATTGTGAAAATTAGATTGGAGAAAAAGACAACCTTTGTCGTCGACCAAATAAAACTCAGAATATCGTATAGTATAGTTTTCGAATTTTATTTGATGGACAGTGATCTTATACGTACTTATAAGATCACTCCTAAGATCACTGTCCTATACCTCTTATTTAACTTTCATTATTAACATTTCTATGAATATATAAATTTAAAGTTAAAATAGTGGAAATAGTTAAGCTATAAAAATAGAGATATTCACAAAGTAAAATGAAGTTTTATGAAAATGAATATGGAAATGATGGGAGATTGCTCCCATCAAGACAACACGACAACACGGTGTGGTTTTCGCACACCATCATCGCTTCTCACTATATTTTAGTGAAAGGTATTACAATGCTGTAGATAGTTTTTCTTCATTATCCGTTTTATTAATTTTAAACTAACTGTATTAAAAGATTTTATTACTTTAATTTTATCACTCATTTCAGTGTTGTTCTCTGTCTCGTTCATAACTTCTATTATTACTGTTAATGCAATAGTCTTTAAACTTTTTATTTTGAAATTAATTTCAAAGTCATAAGAAAAAAAAATATCTAAAGAGTATTCCATCAATATTAGATACCCTACCAAACCTATTATATTAGCAAACTTTTAAAACAATTATTCTTACTATCATAATTATTGCTATATATCAATTTAAAAGTAAAAATGAAAAGAAATTGAGCTTACTAGAGTACAAAGAAGACAACACAAGATCACATCAAATGCAACTCTTAACCAACCCTTTTTGTAAAATGAGTACAGAAGCGTGTGGTCGCCTCGTGACAAATGTCCTAAAGAAAAGCAACTATTATTAATGCTTAAGAAGGTTCAACTAAATAATGGAATTGTCAAAAAATACATCAATAAAATACATTTTAAACAAAAATGGATTTTACGAATTTTTTTTCATTTTATTACAACATTCTTTCAAAGAAAGGTGCCTAAAAATTTTAATTAATGCTATGTTTTGCCACGTTTAACGTGTATTATTTAATTATACCTAATAAAATATGAATTTAAATCCAACTTATAACTTGAAAAGGTGCTCTGTAAGTAGTCTATACCTTCAGACAAAAAGAATATTCTTTAGATTTAAGTTTGATTTCAATGTACTTTTGGGTCACAGTTCGAGAATTTATATCACTGAGCTATAAGTATATAAAGAAACTGACTGAATATTCACAAATAAATTTTATTATATCAAATAAGAATGCTACCTTCCTATGATACATTCTGCTGAAACATTCAGTTTTGCTGTTTTCTTGCTAAATTCTGCTTTTTTATATAAATTATCAAGATATTAGCGGTAAAAACAAATATAGGACACGATTCATATTTCGTTAATTTCTAATACATCTCAAATATTTTAACACGCTTTTATTAGGTCGACATCTAATTCATTAACTTTGTAATGGAATATACAAAACTAAATTCCATGCGAATAATAAAATGGTACCATTGGACTTATTTAATGAAACAGAACTGGAAGTTACACACTGAACTCGATAACAGAACAACGTGTTCTAATCGTTTTTGGGCGTCTGATTATTGTATACGCAGTGGTATATTTAGAATCTAGAAACTTTACGTCTGGGCGAGAATACGTAGCTCTAAGTAGGGTAAAGTCACTTTGTGGACTTCAAATCGATAATCATATTGTCCCAAACTTACTGGAAAAACGCCTTGCAATACTCATGCTTTGGCAGAGATGGAGAGAATGCGCGCTCAGTCACCCAGACACAGAATCAAAAAGTGACACCTCACCCGAATCAACTATGCTGCTCTCCTTATTTAAATTCAGTAGAAGTTTTTTAATAAAGTGATAATAGTTGGGAAAACAATTCTAAATATGATATAAAACAAATTCGAAAAAATATTAGCTTATTTGATATAAGGCTAAAAAAGTAAAAAATGGCTTGGCTCTTTTTATAAAAAAAAGTCCCTACATTTTTCACTCAAATTTTATACTCAATAACAACCATGGCTTACACTAAAGTGTTTACAGATTAGACAGAAAAAATAGGATCGACAATTATTTTTTTCACTTTTTTAAACTATTAAATTTTCCTTAAATTATATTTTCACTACCTAATTTAATCATCCTGAATCATTTTCATCTTCACACCGTTTTCACTTATTTTTTTATTGAATAACATCGGATGGTTTAAAAAAATATATAAAATTCTTCATCCTTTATAGGGTTCCGCAGTCAAATCCCAAAAATAGAATCCAGTTCAGGTTGAAAAAATACCAATGCGTGTTGGATGTTTCCGAAAGTATATTTCTCAAAATTAAACTATTCTAAAATCGTTTACATACAACAATCGTTACAACCTAACTATGTATAATAGTTTCAATTAAATAAATAAGCAATCTGTGATTAAATCGGGAGTAACATATAAAATATTTTTCCTCTGCACCAAGAAAGAAAGCTCACAATATACTTTACTATGTAACAACGATTTTATCTTAGTTTTACGGAACTACATCGTAGACCCTCCTACAAAACTACATAATCCGATGAAGCCCTACAGATTGGACAAAATAACTTCTCACGGAATTTTCTCACGGAATGCTCGCCTATTTACATCGCATTCTGAATGTGTGAATGCTGAATAATTTATTGCTTTAAATGTTATCGTTACTATATGCATAGTAGCAGAAACGTTTATATAGAATTAATAAAATATCGTTCGTCTTAACGGTTTTATTTGATTTAAAAATTATTACTTAAACATTTTTTAAATAAACTAAAAGCAGCCAGTTGTCAAAGAAATTGACGTTAACGCTAAGCTACCGACGGTTTACTGTTCAATAGTTGGTTGTAAATAATTGGAAAATTTATATGGAGTTATGTGAAACTAATATGTATAATAAATTTTAAATAGTTGGTATATTTATGTCAAATATGAAAAAAGTTTTCTAATGTACGATTAAATGAAAGTTATCCGCCATATTAAGTAACAGGTCCATTACTAGAGACGATATAAAAAACAGGAACTAAGTTAATTAAAAAGTCTCGTTCTTAGGTTTTACGAATTTTATTTCATTTCAATTTCTTTTATTAACTGTATAAATATTAGTCTTATGTCCACAATATACAAATACGTTGACTTAAAATCCAAATTATATGCCGTTGTATTTGTATTAATTCCTAATCACCATTAATAAGTTCCTTAATCATCTTTAACATATTTAAATAAAAAATAATTTTGGAACGTTGTTTTTAGCTTTCCATAGCCAAACCAGAGGCAAAAAAATATTTAAAAAATTGTTAGTATACATCCGTTACACGTAAAGTGACAGTGATTTTTTTTATGCGCATACCCCATTGTATGGAGTATCGTTGAATAGATCTGTACAAAATATGACATATCATGAACATTTATTCAATACAGGCATCCGTTTTCGAAATACTGAACTTTAAAATGGTTTTTTATTACAATTACGAGTCCCTACATCCTGCCTGCTAAGGGTTATTTTTGAATGTTTGAAAATATTTACGAGAGATCTACTAGCCTAGGAGTAATAATCCACCGACTTACGACATGTAGTTGAGTCGGTAAAAAGTTCATAAAAACTCCACAGGACCTGACTTATAAAACAAATGCAATAACAAATTTATATTTTAAAATGTGCATATATGTTTTGTAAAAGATGTAGATATATTAGCCAATATACACCTACTTAAGTGTTGAGGAAAAATATTAAACTTCGTAATTATATTAGTATAGCAGAAATACTATATACACTTAAATGTTTACGTGCGCCTAAGGGTATATAGAAAGCTAATGAAAGATACGCGTGTTATATTCGTATTTAATAGCTTTATTCTTAAAATCGAAGACTTGTTTGGTGTGAACTATTTGTTCACGGCAGATATTGCTACAGATTTTGTTGTTATTTAACCATGCGCTACTATTTTCCATTAGCTATATTAACTAGTCCGATTTAATTATCACTTGCAGATTTAAAATTTATTCCTTTGGACATAAAATCATTAGCGATAATGGACCCCAGCGTTACAGAAAGAGAATACAATTATTAAAAAATTGGTATTTTTTAAAAAAACAAGTAATACAACGGGTGACAGTCGGTAAAGAGCAAAAAATAAAATATATTTTGCAACTATAACATAAAGCAAACAATATATCTTTATTACACACCATATATTATATCTCAATAGCAAGAATTTTTTTTAAATTGCAGCCTTTAGCTAAATTAATTAAACATAAAGTAGTAACCAATAAAACGGATGTTGGTTCGGAGTTTTCAGAATGAATGCCTCTTACGCTCTTATGGAATTTTACGTGGCTTTTTTCATTTATTAGTGTATTACATATATCTAAGGAGGATAAAACGAGATATAACCTGGACTTTGTTTTACTTTGCTCATTCAAATAATTCCCTAGAATTAGTATATATTAACTATTATGAAAAATAATCAGACTTCATAAAAATATACAATCCTTATTTGCCGACTGATGATTAAAAAAAAATTTACTTATTTTTTCAATTTTGATATTCAAGAGCATCACTTCAATAGTCCGGCGCGTCCGGTCGTATCCGATTGACAGGCAATGTCCAACGCTTGCGAATTCTCCTTAGGGCTCACGCGAAACAGACGCTGTCGCTTTTAATGTGGGACGAACTTTCTGTACCCCCAAGAGTGTTCCTCTTATTAAAATATACTAGTCTAAGTTTGTTGATATCTGGTATCTAGTAAAGTACGTCAGAAACTAGTACTTCGAACTATTAAGTTTAGACTCCATATTTCAAAAGGAAAAAGCAGAATCCTTATAAGGTCATTTAAATGTTTATCCATATATTATATCCGTCTGTCATCGGTCACAGACTTTTTTCCTGAGGAACCGTTCGATGCTGAATATTGAAATTTAGCCAAAGAGATATCATTGAACATTTCCATAAAGAATGTGTTCTCACCTAATCTCCGAAATCGATGTAGTCAAAAATGTGTAAAAACAGTGTTAGTAGTAGTTTACTTGACATTAGTAGTTTATCGAGATTTACCGAAAAACCGTGGCAATGATTCCAAATTTCATAATTTTTGAGAATATCATGATATTTTTACATATATGAAACCTATACTATGCATTACTACACGATAAAGAATAATATCAATATTTGTATATAGCTTAATAGAAATACGTGTCTAAACAACTACAAAACCCTCGTAGGGAGAGCGCTAATAAGTTTTAAGTCCACTCAGTTTTTTACATCGTATGTATTACGTACAATAATTTTAAAATTAAGATCAAAATTATTATCCTTCCAGCTAGTCCCGATTTTCATGTTTACACTTACGCATATATTTTTATGCATATACTTATTTACACACTATCGTAAAATTAAACAATTCCATATATTTTCCTCGATTTTATATAAGAAAAAGATAAACGTCTAACAGATATCGTAAATACTTTTAATTTAACGAGCCAACTCTAAGCTGTGTTTTTAAATTAATAGCTGGTTTTAAACGTTAACTACGTTTAAAACCAGCGATTAGTGTAACCTAAAATTTAATAATCTGTGATAACAACGTTTACTAATCTTTATCACACCCGTCCGTACTTAGTTCTACTGTTTAGTGACAGCAAGCCGGTGTTCATACAAGTCTGTTATTATAAATACGTTGTCTATAGCAAACTTATTATTAGATAGTAAGGTCTAAAAATGTCCAGCTACTGACTTAAATAACTGTTGCTCGACAATTTTGTTAGACAACTCAGTTAATAAACCGTCCACGAAATATCCACATACGTATTATAAAGTTATATTATTTGGTTCATTAGATAATGTTCACTGAAGACTTAGTCTAGGAATTAATTAATGTACTTAAAATTGTACCGAGCACCGTGCAGACTTTTAGTTGCTTACTAAAACGATGTTTTCTTTAGGCAGAGAATTGACTGAATTTGGACCCCGCCCAGAACGGTCATCAGACACGATCGCTGTGAGAAAACGTCAAGCTAATGGTGAGAGAAGTATTGAATGATAATAAGAATAATCATTTGTTAGTGGACAAAATTTAAACAATTTGAAACCTTATCCGCTTTTATATACACATACGCAAATATGTTTTCATGTGTCACGTACGAATGTACACACTCTTCTGTACATCAATTACGGGTCTAAATTCACGTATTATATAAACACATAAAAATATCTTCACATTATTTCCTACTAACAAGGCATAACACATAGAAAATAAAAAAAACACTAAAGTTCAAAAGGAACAAAAAAAAATTATACTTTTCGTCTATTCAAGCTAATTAAAATTGCTATTTTGTTGTGTCAAAAGCCGGTACTTGGTTATTTCAAGGGGTGGGGGAAGGTCGGTCCATATATTTGTGGTAGCAAACTTGAAACTGTAACCTCTTCTGTGATGTTTCAGGACTAAAAGACCTATATCTGGCTCGCATTAGGTGTCTATATCTGGCTCGCATTCTCGCTGTGGTGGTGACCATTATCGGACCTAATTAACATATAGTATGGATATTTTAGTGCCCTCGTAATGAACAGCCCACATAAAAGCAGAAACTATAATACTCATAACGATTGTGCATTCCCTGCTCATTTAAGTAGACAATAGGTAGGATCATTGCGAGATGATGAAAAAAAGCGCGCACATGCATTTTCTGTTTTTTGTATTGAGTCGGCTATATTTGAAAGTAGACGCGGGCCATATGTGATACCGCCGTAATTAAGTATAGGGAGAATGAGGCTTTCAACTAAAATCCGGCAACAGGGATATGGTACTTATAAGTACGGAACTTATATAATGTTTTGAGATACATAAAACAACTTTTAATTCTTGCAGCCTCATTTTAATGAAATCTCAGTTCCGGGTCCATTATGACATATAAATTCATGGCAAGTTCCACCATAAAATTATATTCTCCCTTTATTGTGAGTTTATCGATAACTCGCCCATTCGACCTACAACCCAAATATATGATCGAGTGAGTCATTTTTCAAATTTAAATCAAATTTAAAGACAGAAAAAAATGATGATGAGTGTAATTCGCACGACTTTAGTGCATTTTCCGTTTACTTAAAATAATGACATAAAAGAAAACTTCATATCATTATTTCAAGTAAGCGGAAATTGTACTAAAACGTAATTATATTAATTATTTTAATAAACCGTAAGTTTATTAATTGTAAATTTATTCATTGAAAAGTATATTAAAATACATTGAAACTATATTAAAAATTTATAACGGTTACTTTCAGTTTGTCCTTAAATTTGAATGAAGTTTTATGTAATAATTTTCCAACCAATATAGATTGAATGTTATTATTAAAACCATATCGGTTTGGATATTTTCTTGTATATTATTTTACAGATTTTAATTATATGTATTTGTGATGTTTTCAAGCTTTTGTATATATATCACAGATTTACAATACTGGGGTCCAGATAACACATAAATAATTGGAAACTATTTAACGAATATCATAATAACTAATATACTTTCATTCCTTTCTTTTCATAATAACATGGAAGTGATCGAGCCACATCATATATACTCCACGCGTTTGCTTAAGTCGAATCTGTCGCAACGCCTTAATTAGACGCGTGGCCAAGGTGCCATATTGGCAATGTGAATTGTGAATAGTGTTGAATTTAATATCTTATTTCTGATTTCGAAATGTACGAAAATTATTTGTTCAAAAAAATTTTTGGGCAAATAATTTTAAATGGTTAAATATGTCCTCTATAAACGTGACAACGTTTCACACACATAATGATGAGCTAATACATTTTATAGATATGTAACATGTGACGTTTATTGTGTCTTTGTTGAAAATAAATTAATATAAAATAATTTGCGATGGGTTTTGAACTATCTGTTATCATTAAACTTAATTTCACAAACATCACAAGCAAAACAGCTATGCCGTTTTATATTAGTTTTGGTTTGGTTAAAGTTCCAAGAAAAATAAAAGAAGGAATTGAATTTTAAGATAGTTAAAGTTAAATTTGTTTCGATGTCATGTTTCAGGATTAAATATAAAGGAATCTACTTGTGTCATTTCTGCTAAATGAATTCTACAAATCTACTTTCAGGTTACCTTGTGATATCCAATATAAGATTTTTTTTGTTGATAAATTTATTCAGTTATGTACATATTTAAGCATATGAGATGAAAGATTTATTATAGATAAAAAATAAATAATGCTTTAGATCAATTACATATTAATATGTTATTAATTTTAAATAGGTTCTTATTTAAAATTTATTCATCTATTTTATTCTAATAACAAAGTTGGTAAGAAAATGACGTAGCAAAATTAAATAAATATAAATGAATAAAAATATGAAGTAAATAATTACGAAAATTTTAATTTTAAATACCATTTCCCATTTCCATGAAGAGTTTTCTATTGTATTCACCTATATCAGAGAGAGTAAAACATAAAGTATCATTTTCAAAATTTAAACAAAAAGTATTACCCGTGTGTGATATAACGAATGTTATACGGCAATTCTTAATGCACCTGCCAGTATCATGTGAAGTTCTTTGAGATTTCAATTCAATGGATTTTCTTTGTACCGTTAAATTATGATTGAAGCCATTTAAATAATTTTCTAAAATCAGCTATTTAATAAGAAAATTCAATCTTTCCATCAATACTACGTCCAACTCATACGTAAACGTAATAATTACATATTAACATGTTTATAATTTTTTAACTGATTGATCATTTACAACTATTTCGTGGGGAGCAAATCCTATAGCGATTACATCCATGCACATGTTGATTGAGAGTTTTCCAACCTTTAAGATACGCTTTCTGTAATAACACGTCGTTTAGTTTATTAGAAGGATTTACTACTCGCTATAAATGTATTTCTGTCAGAATCTAACAATTAGATATTTCTTTGTTAGTGATGGAGTAAATAGTCTTAAACATCAATTGAGATTGCTATCTTTTTTCTCTAATACTTTTTCACTTATTTTTGTCGTCATAAATTATGATACTTATTTAGAATGTAAAATAATATTAACCTATTCTAATTGTGTATTATAATAGCGTTTTTCAGTTCGTGTTTTTAAAAGTTGTCTTTACCATATCAGCATCGTTTCTAAAGATCGGAAATATGAATAATAAATACGATACAAATTTGGTTTACCTTATTTCAGGCTTATTATTGATGACTGGAAAAACGAAAGAGCTTCTATGTTTGGAGAACTATTACGAGTATTAATCTTGGTAGAAATATAATACACTTTATCAGAGACAATTCACACAAACACAATAACATTCGTTTCAGCCAGTAAAGCAAAGGATTCTTTTTGAACCAAAGGTAGTCTAGCATACCCATCTTTCGTAATTTTTCTTCTCCAGGATGGTAAAAATAATCATTACATCAAAACATATAATCTTCTTATCATGATGGCTTAATTAACTTGAAAGTATGAGCCGATCAAAACGGAAATTTTGATCGTTACCAACCTCGCCAACTGAAAGAGTCTTGGATACAAGGAAACAGAAAGTATAACAATCTAACATGTATATCAAACATAATTTACAATACGATTATAGTCATATTTTCTACGAAAAACAGTACAATTTGTAACATCTGATATTTATGACACCTGAATAAGATTACGCACACAGCATTGATGCGTAATAGGATAGGTCCATATGTCTTAACACTATTATAATTCAGATTCTTATGCACTTATGCAGGCAAATATTTTAATTATTTATAAAAAAAAGTTCATTGATCTTTTTATTTTGTTTATATAGTCAAAATGTATATGTTATGCATACAGAAATACTTTATTAATTTTGTTGCAATAATTAAGCAGAGTACTAATTATTGTTCTTGATATTGTTATTTCAACGGCTCGTGTAATTTGCAAGATGTTATACGAGTCGATTCGATCTTCCGGATCCAACATTATAAAATAATTATGAATAAAAATTATGAAGTATTTGTGATGAAATTTGCAAATATATAAGCATATGAATCTAACATTTAAACAAAAAAAGACGTTAAGAAAAAGTTAGAAATAAAAAAAAACGCTTTGCCAGATTTAGCACGTGAGCCGTTGACTAATTAAAGTAATGTTTGGATGCATTCCATGTAAAAGTTTATCCATATCACTATATTCACTTCGTAAACATAAAAGCTTTCTCTTTCACGTCTGTTTTCAGTAGGTATCACAGACAATTTTTCAATTTACTGAAAATTATAAAAGCGAGATTAATAAAATGTAGATGCTCGGTAAATACAAGCCCGTTCTCTTAGGAAGAAATGAATACTTCTATTAATATTGATAACATGCTTTGCCAGATAAATGAATTTAGTTAAAAACTACAATTTTGATAAATACGTGTGAAAATGCAAAGTAATTTTGTTATACATCTAGAGAAAAATATCAAAATATATTTCCTTTATTTTCAAATATTTTTGAGCCGTTAAAATTGCGAGAGAGAATTTAAATAAAAACGAGGGCTTCTTGAAATTTATGGTATAGGTTTGTTGATAATTAATAGAAGACCAGATACTAGGACCTCCAATTTGCTTAATAGCTTTTAGTTTTTATGCCAAATATCGATAAGGGCAGAGGGGGTGGCTAGTTTACTGTAGAAACGTTTGACAGTATTGTCTTTATACATTCATGAACAGAAAACTAGTTGGAGGAGTGGGTTAAATTGTCAAAATTTGTTTTACTCGATATAAATCAGTTACAACACTCAAGGCAGTATAAATAATACTTAACACGTAGGAGAAGACAACATAAAAACCCAAGAAAGACATTTTATCACATGGCTGTCAAGAAATTGCTACAAGCAAAATTACGAATGCATTTGACAAAATTGTTAAATAAACGAAAAAGCTCGTCTCCTTTGTGCTGAGACTTCCGATTTTTTTTCTGAACCTTGAGACGATGGCAAAACGTATGCTACGTCGTAACGAAGCATTAAATAATGCAATTTTAAATACGGCACCATTGTTACTGGGATACTTTTGGTGAACTAATTGTTAAATTTTAAATTTATGTAGAGTCAGGTTTATTACAATGTTTTAAGAATACTTGTTATCAAATCTAATGCAAAATATTATGAGTGCTTATGCATTTAACTACGATAGATATATATTTTGTAGAATATTTGTACAAATTAGATTTAATCAGATATTAAATCTTACACCGCATTTACACCTTCTTATTTTTTTAAAAATGTGTATAGGAATGTAAATAACTTCAGAACTCGTATTTGATATACGTATGTACATACACATAATATACAGTTGATCATTCCACATCATATATGGTTTTAACAAATGGTCATCGCCATACCCTATTCTTTTCAGAATTGACATCGCATCACCTTTCCTGGATACAAATACATAATCATTTCCTCGCAACTTGTTTGTCACAGGTGCTTGCAAGTACTCTCCTAGAGCTCGATGTGTAAATACATATATATATATATATATATATATATATATATATATATATATGGATATATATATATATATATATATGTATATATATATATATATATATATATATATATATATATATAATTCATTTACTGAAAAAAACATTGATTATATAACATTATAGAATACTCCTTTAAATGGACAAGTTGTTTCCTCTGTGTAGAAAAGATTATATAAAAAACTTTACAAAGTTATGTATGCATGTGAGATATGTATCATATTAATATTTGCAAAATAAAAAAATGTGAAATAAATCAAAGCACATTGTGTAATAACACAATGTTATAACTGCTAAAATTGTCAACTTGCAATATGGACTTCCGATGAACAAAATTATCATTGCTATGTTACACAATATTTACATCTTTCTCATGATATAATAATGAAATGTAATTATGGGCCTGATACCTAAGAATAGAACGCAATAATTATGTGAGCCTATGTACAAATATCATTCATCACTTATTTAGCGCTGCATTTTAATTCTCTTAATGTAATGACTTTTACAATCGAACTTTTACAATGGAATCGAAGAACGTTCGGTTTCATTGTTTTATACAATGGAATCTGACTCACTTTCAGGGTTGCGTGCTTCAAAAAAAAAGACACGAATCTGTTATAAGATTAAACACGTATTTTTTTCAGAGAACGCTTTACGCAGAAATGTGAAACTGCATAGTAATAAAGGTTATTAATACGCACATACATTAATTGCTAATAATTGAAGATATTTATGTGAAAATTTTAGTGGTCAGTTAACACTCGATTTTTTTAATTCTATGTGTGTGAGAGAGCTAGTCAGAAGTCTCAAAAATATTTTACTTTTTTTTATAATTTTAAGTTAAATATCTTTGAAGATGCACTGACAAATTTGCAAAAAATATGTCCGAGTAGTTAATTCTTTACTAATTATTAAATATTGGAGACTTGGAGAACTTGGAGAAACCAGTAATATTTAACCTAAAAATCACTGCAAAGTAGCTTTTCTGTAAAATTGCAAAAGCTAAAATGTGTATTGTTGCTCTTTGGCAGACGAAATTCAAATGCATATCTGCCACATATTTGGCCGTACAAAAAATGACTTCATTTAATAAAACAAATGTGACCGAGGCAAATTTTTAACTTTTTCAATATTATAAATAATTTTCGTGATTCGTTTTATCCCAATTCTTGATTAAATGCCTAGAAGTCTGGTTTGTATTCTGAATATGACATTCGCTGGTTAATATTCTGAATATGACATGTGAATATGCATTTTTTCGAAGTTGCATTATACATTTTTTCTGATCTCGTATAATATTTTAGAAAACAACTACGAAGATGTATTCTCATTAACACATAATTTATTTATATGTCAAAATCAATACACGTGCAACTTAGCAAGGCTTGCTTGAAATTTAATGCTGAAGTACTCGAAGTGTGCTTTCAAGTATTCTGAGAAAGATCACATCATTCAAGTGCTCTGATAACATAAAGTAAGTTATCATAATCACTTCAGTATTATCCAAGACAATGGAGACATGTAGTAAAACTTTGAAATTTAATTAGTTGTGCCAAGAATTGACAGATCGATTGACCATCGTGTTCGGAAATTTGATCTTTCAGAAGCTTACCTATGAGTTACTTTAATTATCTTGTCAAAGTTTTCAGCCTAATATTATTTTATGATTTTAATTATTACCGGATTATCGGATTCTACGTATTTAAGAATATATTGTATTTAATTATAAAATATATTTGTAAAGAATTATTAAATTAAAAATGAAAAACTAGGTAAATGTTTATAATGTGTATAATAATATTGGTTTGTATCATCTTGTATATTTTTTATATGCATAAAACAAATAACTGGTTTGTCTACATCTTTAATGCATTTATTAATACTAGTAAAAGAAAACAATTTTACGTCGGAGTGCTTGCTAAATTACGATATACCGATTTTTTAGATTTTTATATACTTGATTAAAAATATAAATTCTCAAAAACGCTTTAAAGATACTATGTCAAAAAATATTATGAGATATGTTTGAATGAATTTCGACATACTTATTCAGTGACTTTCCACTTTATGAGGTGCGGTGAAAAAACAAATTATTTCTAAGTTCCATTTATAGGTAAGTACATAAAATAAAGATATTCTAATGCTCACGTAATTCACGACTACATCCTCTTGGAAAATCTAATCCCAGCGGTTGTAAACTAGAGTTAGGGTGAGGCAAAACGTTAGTGAACAAAATTATAGACGGACACGACGAAATTTAAGGTGTTCCGTATTTACACTTTGACAATAATAACCTAAAGATGATGGTTTTATAGATTTATTTAGTTTTAATGAAATTATTAATTTAACTGGATACATACATTTTGTTTTTTTCGTCAATTTTACAATGATTATGTCGTCTTTACAGTTTTTGTTTTTGATTTGTAATAAATAAGTCATAAATGATGTGCTATACAAATACAAGTTTCAATTTTTTTTTAATTTGACTTTATCTGTGCACCTTAACTCAGAAAATTGGCATTACGAAAATCGACCTGTCTACCGAAGGCTATTTTTGTCAGACTCTAAAAAACACAGTACCCTAAAATTGTTAGATGCACTATGAGACAATCTCTATCCCGCGGGTTTCCCGCACTTTCAATATTCTACTTCGCGTACTCAGTACACTTCAGAATACCATAGTTAGTAAACACGTTGGTAGGTTGAATCAATTCTGACCTAGTTTTATGAGCAAAACGACATACATATAAGTATAACTAACATCATATTGAATATATGAAAACAGTTTGAAAACTTGCAAAAAAGAATTGTAGAAAAACATACGCCGATAGTGCGTCATTGGAATACTTATCGGTGCGAAATTGCGCGCCGATAAGTATTCCAATGACGTCCTCGCGTCTTTATTGGATTCAACACCGCAAGCACAATGACCGTATATAACGCTCAAATGAAATCAAAAGTAATAAAAAGGGGAGAGGAATAATGCCCAAAAAATACTGCTATTATAGCACAAGACGATTTTACGTTATTGGAAATGAAGATACCTCTAATTGCCGAAAGACTTTGTCACGTCTAAAACACCTGTAGATATTTAGATGACATAGTAATATATTAATATAATTTTTTAACTATAATCCAATATATTAACTATAATAGTTTTTAATATAAGCAGCTTGAGCCGCGGTATTCCACATCTATTGTCAATTTTATCAGCGCCTGGAGCTTTTTTCAAGCCTAAGTTCTTAACGATGTCATTAACACCGAGTGTCACAGCTCCGAATCGAAACTGCTAGCTGGAAATATGTTCGCTGCATATTTGATGCTTCTCTATTCTACAGCGTTGAGATCAGGGTCGTCATCGGGAAAGTGGGATTTCAAAAGGTACTCGAGAGTCTCTCGAATGTTTCCGGTGTAACTCTCGTCACTCCTCTTAAGGGCATTTTAAACAAATTTTTTAAGGGGCTTCGTATACTTCTGTATACAGCTCCTCAAGGATCCGAATTATTTATATGAGTGACAAAGTATCGAAAATGGGAGCGCCCAGCCCGCTCGACCTCTCTATTATAGTTAGACCGGGTGTCAACTAAAGCCACTCAGTGAGCCTTTACAATTTTTCAATCCGTCCCGTGGTTCTTAGCGTGGAGGAACTGAAGAATTCGGTTGATTTTACTGGAAGTTGTGTTCGCGATGCAATCATTTATTCACATTGATCTAAACATCGTTTAAGCACTTTATAAACAATGCCGAACTGTTTGTCACACATTCTCATTACAAGTGTT
Source organism: Druceiella hillmani (assembly GCA_039881145.1). Classification (NCBI taxonomy): domain Eukaryota; kingdom Metazoa; phylum Arthropoda; class Insecta; order Lepidoptera; family Hepialidae; genus Druceiella; species Druceiella hillmani. Next base: position 5,022,566 of record JAYKKI010000096.1, on the reverse strand, counting down.
GCTGGCCGGATGCACCCCAAGCTGGACATTTTGTGAGAGTTGATGAATGCATCTGTGTCTGTGTCTCACCGTTTTGTTTTATGTCATTTACTATGCTTTGTACACTCCGTCTAGTACTTGTGATTAGCATAATATATATATATATATATATATATATATATTAATTTGATTGAAAACGCTTGTAAGATACAAGTTTGTTGTAGGACTTGGCTTACATAATTTATATATCTAAGTATTACTATTATCCTTACTGTATTGTATTCCAACCGGAAATACGGTAAGCGAGAATTGAAAATTTTTAAATATTTTTAAAATATCTAGTTAATAGAAAATTAATTGAGATTTGGGGTACATATTTCGTAAACACAATTAAATGAAACTACGTGATGTAGTATTATTTCTACTTTCTTTAAGTTATTTACCACGATCAAGCTTTCGTTGTATTACAAGATCTTCAGGTCGGCTATTAACAAAGATCATTAAAGAAAGCATCTTTGCTAATATCCCACCTGAAGATGTTGTAATACAACGAAACCTAGGTCGTAGTAAAGAAATTAAAGAAAGTAGAAATAATACTAGATCACGTAGTTTCATTTAATTGTGAATAATGAATTTCTACAAAATTAACGCCGAGTATATTTAATATTTCGTAAAGTAAATTTATTTCATTTATTACGTTTCATGTTCAAGATGTTTCAGTATACGGATGTTTCGTACAACACTAATTCTTCAAGTCAATTGCCATTATTATTATTTTAAATATCCGTATGTTCCAGCCAGCAAGGCTATTAAAAGATATTTAAAAAACACAGTCAATAAGAGGTTACAAAAGGTGCGCCATTTTACACGCCGCGCGCTGTTGCCAAGTTTCATACGTGCACCCTTACCACCAGTGCCATTAGCTTTCATTTGATTTCGTTGATCAGTTATTCATTCTCTAAGGTACGCTATACCGCATATAGGTCCGTATTGTAATTTCATTAAAATTATAAAGATAAAAATGCCAAAGAGGAAATGTAATTTCTATGACGATTACGCAAAAGGAGTGTTCTTGGATGAATAGCAAAGTTTTCTTTCAATTTCTAACATTTACTTGTTCTTTAAGCATGACTTTAAATCACGTCTAGAAATATTATTTTTAAATAGGTAATACAATTCAGTATTATTAGTTACTTCAACATCATTACTAAAACACTTTGATGTGCCCAACTGAATCATTACGATTTACTCGTACATATACATAAACTATTTACATATGTATGTAGAAAACGTATTTACATATGTATGTAGCAAAATTTACTGGTATTATAAATATATATATATATATATATATATATATATATATATATGTATATATATATATATATATGTACACGAATTCAACTATTGTGGTATGTGTGTGTGTGAATATTATGAATTTTCGTCAATTCTATGAATAACATCAAGAAATAACATCAAAGAAATCTATGTTTTCGCTTGGAACGCTGGTCATCGAATTTCGTTAGACTTCATTTAATTATATAATACGCAAGTTGATACAGACATGAACATTATAAAAAACAATTAATAATACGTCTAACACACTGTAGTAGTGCAATTTATATTTTATACTAGCTATAACGTAAGGAGAGATTCCACGGGTAAGAAATAAATTATTGTGTCCACTTATAAATGGGCCGCAGTATCGTTGTACGGCTTTATCGGTCCATACCGCTTTATTGTGAGCGTCCGCGGCGTAGATCTCAAAAAAGTCGTAAAACCGTAATTATCTTTTAATACCTATTGTAGTCATTCCTTTTAGGTTGGGAAGGAACATATTTTTCATGAATGCCTAGATCGTTTCCTTTCCACACTAAACCAAGATTTTATGCAATTATCAATTCATGAAATTATTGTCGTTTTTAAAATTAAAAAAATTGATGTTAGAACAATATTTTCGGCCGATGAGAATAATACAATATTTAACCCGTAAAGTAACATTGAACTGTTTTGTTATTAACATTTATACTTTTTTTCATATCAGAAAATGTTTTCGTTTATGTTAGCATAGAAAATTATCTTTCAATGAATGAATAACCTAGCTTCATTATAATGATAAAGGTTGAAACATTTTGGCTTCAAATTTTGATAAGAATGTCGTTTACATTAATTAAATTTAACCCAAAAATTCCCAAGAAATTAATTTTTTTTAAACGAATTTTGCAAATTTTTCGTTTATTTAGCTTAGAAACACTCAATGGTTAATTCCTCATAATCAGATGATTATGTAAGACAATAAATAATTGCCAATCTTTGAAAATACTTATAAGCTCGCTAAATTTCTAAAATGCTAGTAAAGTGAATGTTTACTGCAGAAATATATTTAATTTACTTTGTCCCGCAGATTGGTCTGTGCGGATTATTGACCAAGGTAATAAAATTTACACGAGTAATACATTAAATGTGCGCGTTTATTGACTAGTTCAAGGACAATATTTTCATTATTGATTGGAAATACCGAGTTTTAACCTGGAGGAATTATTTCATTTAAAAAACAGCCCGTATTTTAATAAATATCATGAGTTATGGATATATTGTATTAAGTCTAAAGAAAATGTGGCAAATCATGAAGCCTGTTTGAATAACTAATATACAAACACATATTTGTGTAATTGAGATGTATTTTTTATTACTAAACAATTCCTCAATAGCCTCCCAGCATTTCCCAAAATCGACTCTCCAATATTTTACTTCGTATCTTTCATTGGACCCATACCTCCTACAGCTATGCCGAATTTCAAACTTTCTACATCAAGTAGCCTTTGAGAAAAATTCCCATGATCAATGGTCAGATAGACGGATGACGAAGCGATTCCATGAATGTTGCGTTTTACCTATACCGATTAGGAATACCAAAAAAAAATGAAACCGAAACCTAACTATTCAAGCTTCGCATTTACATTTATATACATATTTTCAACCAACTTTTGCCTGATCCATATAAATGAGACAAGACTCAGAAATTACCTGTGTTTTTTTATTAAAATACTCAGCGACTTTTTTTTTTTTTTTCATTAATTACTCCGTATTCAAAAAATACAATGGATTATAAAGTACGATTTTTAAAAAATAATGAATAAAACACAAAAAGGCACGTCGATTAGATTTAAATATAACACTAATTATCAATGGTTAACTACCAATTGATTCCATAATTGCATTTCCAAAACAGTCAATGGACCGAAGAGCATTACTAAATTCCAAAGTAAAGGATTACCAACATAATTATTTAATCATTTTTAAAAATGCATAATCAGTAGCAGTTTTCCTCGGAGTTGAAAGGAATTACATTCAACGAAGTCCGTTCTAAAATGAAAAAAAATTATATAAAGATATAACCGTCCCTTTTTATATACAAATGTGTGAAACTTTTTTTAATATTTTTTGTAACGTGAGTATACGTTCATGCGGCGACAATATGATTGCATTTGCTTCAAGGAGTATGACTACACAGGTGATTAAATTTTCTTAAAAATCTTGGGAATGTTGCATAAATGCTAGCATCTTCCAGGTCTTATGACAGGTTTTGGTGATACAATTATGAAATGTTAGGTAGTCATCCGTAATCACAAAGACATCTCGCGCGGACTCTTCGAGCTTCATTCCATTCAACTCCTAATTTTGCGTCAAAGGTCGTATAAAGCATCATATAAAGGTGTATATATATATATACATATATATATATATATATATATATATATATATATTTATATATATATATAAATATATATATATATATATATATATTTATATATATATATATAAATATATATATATATATATATATATATATATTAATTTGATTGAAAACGCTTGCAAGATGCAAGTTTGTTGATGGGCTTGGCGATTTCAATTGTTTAATGCACAATCTGCCGTGATTTACTTTAACTGCTTTATGACATTTTGTCACACAAACTTGCAAGGGCTTACGTGAAAATACTCTCTACATCAGAAGTGATAGTTTATTTGGATACATATCATCCTTATCTTGAAACGATTAAAAATCTATCATTTCTCGAAGCCTGGCTGGAGTATTAGGGGATTTTCAGGGTTCCATATTAGTATCGAAGGGGAATTTTTGTAAGGCTTATTTTTATAATTATTTATAAAACTGAAATCTATATAACGCGATAATATTTATAAGATTAATAAATGATTAAATAATGTTTTGTTGACGAATTAACAACATTTTGATTGACTTTGTAAATGGAGAATTTGTGAGACTAGCGGTATCATTTTCAGACGTCGTTTACACACTGAGCTTATCTGCAAAATTCTAAACTGATCATGTTGATGCAAACGTTATAAAAAAATTTCCATAAACAACCATTGATCGCGTTGCTATAAACAACCATTCGACGAACACTTTCCTGTGACTATGATACGCGACGGGGTCGTTGGAAATTTTTTTAATAATTAGCTGACCTTGAAATAACGGGGCGGATCGCCAGTAGGGAAAGCACATCGCTGTTACGTATCGGAAGGGTAGACTACACTGAAGTAGAATAGGGCATCCCAAAATAGGGCATCCCAGGTCCTGACAGCGTATTCCCACTTCGTCTAATTGATAACATTTATAAAAAAAACTTTTCCTAAGTTTTGAAATTTAGAGAGTGAGTCCTATTCTCAAATGTGGAAGCTATTCTAATCTGATCCTGCCCGAGAAAAAATAATACCTGTAGTAGTATCATCTGTATTTTCTAAAATATTTGATACCATTTTTTCTATACATTGCTGAAGTAAATCCCGAATGACGATCTGTCAGAATGGTCCTTATCTTTCATCAATCTGGAGTCAGCCAAAGCCATAGTTTTTTTTTCATTACGATAAACGATTTATTTGCTCTCCTTCCTTACATTGCTTATTTAGGGCTTTTTACCGATGATTTGAAACTTTTTCTTGAGGATAGAAAACCAAATTTTTGTGAGATGTTTTAAAGTTAGATCGACTAAGTATTCCCATGGAGTCTGAACAAAAAGCTGCATTTTAATTTAACCAAATATATAATGATGACGTATTCACTCTTACACGTACGTTTACCTTTGGCGCAAAATTAGGTGTTAAATGGAATGAAGCTCGAAAAGTGTCCGCTCGAGATGTCTTTGTGATTACAGACGACTATCCAACATTTCATAATTGTATCATCAAAACCTGTCATAAGACCTGGAAGATGCTGGCATTTATGCAACATTCCCAAGATTTTTAACAAAATTTAATGTGTCGTGAATTTAATCAACTGTGTAGTCCGTAGTATCCTTGAAGCAAATGCAATCATATTGTCGCCGCATGAACTTATATACTCACGTTACAAAAAATATTAAAAAATGTTTCACACATTTAGATATAAAAAAAGACAGTTATATAATTGTTTTCGATTTTAGAACGGACTTCGTTGAATGTAATTCCTTTCTACTCCGAGGAAAACTGCTACTGATTATGCATTTTTAAAAATGATTAAGTAATTATGTTGATAATCCTTTAATTTGGAATTTAGTAATGCTCTACGGTCGATTGACTGCTTTGGCAATGCGATTATGGAATTACTTGGTAGTTTACCGTTGATACTAATTATCGGTAAATATAACATATTATAATATTAATTTATTATTATAATATGTTATATTTAAATTAAATCGATGTGCCTTTTTGTGTTTTATTCATTATTTTTTTAAAATCGTACTTTATAGTCCATTGTATTTTTTGGACACGGAGTATTTAATAAAAAAAAATAAACGGATGTGGAGTCTTGTCTCATTTATATTGATCAGGCAAAAGTTGGTTGAAAATGGGTATATAAATGTAAATGCAAAGCTTGAATAGTCAGGTTTCGGTTTCTTTTTTTTTGGTATTCCTAATCGGTATAGATAAATCGCAACATTCATGGAATCGCTTCGTCATCCCTCTATCTGACCATTGATCATGGTAATTTTTCTCAAAGGCTACTTGATGTAGAAAGTTTGAAATTCGGCATAGCTGTAGGAGGTATGGGTCCAATGAAAGATACGAAGTAAAATATTGGAGAGTCGATTTTGGGAAATGCTGGGAGGCTACTGAGGAATTGTTTAGTAATAAAAAATACATCTCAATTACACAAATATGTGTTTGTATATTAGTTATTCACACAGGTTTCATGATTTGCCACATTTTCTTTAGACTTAATAAAATATATACATATCTCATGAAATTTATTAAAAGACGAGCTGTTTTTGTGAAATAATTCCTCCAGGTTAAAACTCGGTATTTCCAATCAATAATGAAAATATTGTCCTTGAACTAGTCAATAAACGCGCACATTTAATATATTACTCGTGTAAATTTTATTACCTTGGTCAATACTCCGCACAGACCAATCTGCGGGACAAAGTAAATTAAATATATTTCTGCAGTAAACATTCACTTTACTATCATTTTAGAAAGTTAGCGAGCTTATAATTATTTTCAAAGATTGGCAATTATTTATTGTCTTACATAACCATCTGATTATGAGGGATTAACCATTGAGTCTTTCTAAGCTTTTAAAATAAAGGAAAAATTTGCAGAATTTGTTTAAAAAAAAATTTTTAGGTTAAATTTAGTTAATGTAAACGACACTCATATCAACATTTGAAGCCAAAACGTTTCATCATTATAATGAAGCTAGGTTATTCATTCATTGAAAGATAATTTTCTATGCTGACATAAACGAAAACATTTTCTGATATGAAAAAAAGTATAAATGTCAATGACAAAACAGTTCAATGTTACTTTACGGGTTAAATATTGTATTATTCTCATCGGCCGAAAATATTGTTCTAACATCAATTTTTTTAATTTTAAAAACGACAATAATTTTACGAATTGATAATTGCATAAAATCTTGGTTTAGTGTGGAAAGGAAACGATCCAGAAATTATGTGGAAAGGAAACGATCCAGAAATATTCATGAAAAATATGTTCCTTCCCAACCTAAAAGGAATGACTACAATAGGTATTAAAAGATAATTACGGTTTTACGACTTTTTTGAGATCCACGCCGCGGACGCTCACAATAAAGCGGTATGGACCGATAAAGCCGTACAACGATACTGCGGCCCATTTATAAGTGGACACAATAATTTATTTCTTACCCGTGGAATCTCTCCTTACTTTATAGCTAGTATAAAATATAAATTGCACTACTACGGTGTGTTAGACGTATTATTAATTGTTTTTTATAATGTTCATGTCTGTATCAACTTGCGTATTATATAATTAAATGAAGTCTATTGAAATTCGATGACCAGCGTTCCAAGCGAAAACATAGATTTCTTTGATTTTATTCATGGAATTGATGAATATTCATAATATTCACACACACACATACCACAATAGTTGAATTCGTATATATATATATATATATATATATATATATGTATATACATATATATATATATATATATGTAAATAGTTTATGCATATGTACGAGTAAATCGTAATGATTCAGTTGGGCACATCAAAGTGTTTTACTCAGAATTGTCTTTGACCAGAAATAATGATGTTGAAGTAACTAATAATACTGACTTGTATTACCTATTTAAAAATAATATTTCTAGACGTGATTTAAAGTCATGCTTAAAGAACAAGTAAATGTTAGAAATTGAAAGAAAACTTTACTATCAGTTCTTCCACTTTTAATCCAAGAACACCCCTTTTGCGTAATCGTCATAGAAATTACATCTCCTCTTTGGCATTTTTATCTTTATAATTTTAATGAAATTACAATACGTACCTACATGCGGTATAGCGTACCTTAGAGAATGAATAACTGATCAACGAAATCAAATGAAAGCTAATGGCACTGGTGGTAAGGGTGGACGTATGAAACTTGGCAACAGCGTGCGGCGTGGAAAATGGCGCACCTTTTGTAATCTCTTATTGACTGTGTTTTTTAAATATCCTTTAATAGCCTTGCTGGCTGGAACATACGGATATTTAAAATAATAATAATGACGATATGTTCAAATATTTGGCAATTGACTTGAAGAATTAGTGTTGTACGAAATATCCGTATGCTGAAACATTTTGAACATGAAACGTAATAAATGAAATAAAGTTACTTTATGAAATATTAAATATACTCGGCGTTAATTTTGTAGAAATTCATTATTCACAATTAAATGAAACTACGTGATGTAGTATTATTACTACTTTCTTTAAGTTCTTTACCACGACCTGGGTTTCGTTGTATTACAAACTCTTCACCTGAAGATCTTGTAATACAACGAAAGCTTGGTCGTGGTAAAGAACTTAAAGAAAGTAGAAATAATACTACATCACGTAGTTTCATTTAATTGTGCTTACGTAATATGTACTCCAAATCTCAATTAATTTTCTATTAACTAGATATTTTAGAAATATTTATGAATTTTCAATTGCCGCTTACCGCATCTCCGGTTAGAATAAGATACAGTAAGGAGAATATTAATACTTAAATATGTAAATTAATGCAAGCAACCTTCCGCAGGTATATTGCAATAAATTGTGACTTCGCATCTATTTTTAGCGTAATATACCGCTATCCGCTATCGACAGACAACGATAGATATTAATGTGCACTGATGTGAGGCACAAAACCAAACGGTTTTTTAGCAATTCTTAGATGGATACTGCCGGTACCACAGTGTGGCATAGCATATGAAGTGGCGCGATGTACGGCTGTGTATTCAGCGCAAAAGTTTGTCCGAGATAATATTAGACGGCGTTACCTTACATTTTGCATCCTGTTATTTTCTTGAGATATGTATCATATAAAGATGATTCTAAACGAAAATAAAATTCTTTTTGATCCTGCATATGCAAGTTTGATACACTTTTCTTAATTATTAATAGATTTTAAATAAATTCGATTAGTGTAATTCATAATAAAGCGATTTTATTTTTTTGATCAGTTATGCAATATGTATGTATTATATAATGCTATGTATGATGCAAAGTTAAGTAAAGAAATAAATATGAATAACATAGATTAATTTGGAAATGTCTTTGGCACACATTTATCAAGCAGAACATACAAGTCAATCTGGTTGACTTGCCTATCTTTGTGGTGGTCTGCAGTTTTTCCTTACCCAAATGTTTCATTTAACACCCATATAATTTAAAGCAAATGTTGTATGTAAAATAATAGTTATCTATCCTCTTAAGGTATACTATAATAAAATTCTTTAAATAAATAATGCAAGTTCCAATTCGATTTCATCACTTCAACTTCAAACCACTTAAGTGCGGCGAGATAAACGAATGCGCAAATTACTTATCTGGCGGACGCCCGAGATACGCGGAAAGAATTTAGTGAATGCTTTTTGGGGAATGCTGACGTTTGGAAATGCTCTCTTAGAATATTTTACATGAATATACATTATCCGCTGTCGTAAGTTTCCTCAACAAATCTGTTGAAATAACATAAATGTATTTGAAATCTCAAAAATAATGTATAAGTGTGTACCTATGTTTAAATCATAAGTTAAATTAATTGATAATAAATTGCTAGAATAGTAAAAAAATCATGATCTTATATGGACATGTAACTTGAACGATTTCTTTCGTATTGTGTTACAATAAATACATTTTATAAATAACTTGGAAAAGTAAAAGGAATAGAAGAACATAAGACAGAAGAACATCAAAATAAATAGGATAATGTCCATATTTATTTTGATTACCAATGACCATATTTATTTTGATTACCAATGAATTCTTTTTTATAATGACTCTATATTCAACTATGTTTCACTGCATAAAGTATCCATTTTTGCCATAAATACAGTAAACAAAATCCAATTTAATAAAATTTAAAATAATAATTGATAGGCTGCAAAAATCACAAAAGTCGAACCCATTACCAATTTAAAACAAATCGAGCTACTTTGAATTGAATTCTGATATAAAGAACCCAATGACTACCAAGCGACGAAAGAATGTTATCCAAGCTAATTAAATATTGAAGATATTATTAATGATTTATCAAGAAAGTTCATTAAAATTTAGAGAATTTTTTTTATTATCATTACTTAATAGTAATAAAACCGTGTTTATAATAAAATAACTATTTTAAGTTATAAATTTCTCGAGAGTTTTTAAATATTATTAATTTATTGCAAAATTGTATCAATGTTTAATGTGAAAACCCAATTATAACCTATTTTCTATTTGAAACTTTATTCAGGATTGAGGAACTTTGTTCAACTCGAACAAATTTCAGGAATTTAAATCACTTATGGTCGATATGAAATATCATAATTTTTTCTAGAAAGTAAGAAAGTGATCGTTGTAAATAGACAGGGCATTTTGACAGGTGCAAAATTTGATTTCTCTATATTTTTGACAAATATAGGAGTTTTCTATTTCATATATTTAAAATTCCTTTTCAATTGGAATTGGAGAATAATAAAATCGTGTTTTGATGAAATATAGAATTATTTATTTATGAATGTACACAGTAATATTCTGCAGAAAAAAATAAACATTAAAAACTTATATTTAATTATTAATATTGTATTCTGGCTTCATTCATTGGCGAATGCCATTGGTAAAACTAACTTGATGTTGAACTAGAGATATTTCAATTAAAAATTAAAATTTGGTAAATTTGGGGGTTAAACTAGAATACGTAGCAGACAACACACTCTTCTTCCTTGTATATTTTTTTTCATATACTCACCTCTCGTAAATATAAAACCGTTCTGAGTATTGTAGAAAATGATTATGACTAAGTTTTATCAGTATAAATATCGCGTCTCTCCTGTATTTGTCAAACAAAACATACTTTTTTTAAATTATGCAACCACAATATGGCACTCAGAATATTCTTAAGAACTGTCATTTTGTTCTTTTTCTAGCCAGCCGTTTACGAATTACCCTTCAAATAATTATTCTGTAATATTTCGTATATTATTTCATGCGCATTACCTCAAAATATTGCAGTGGCAAAATTAATAAGGTTGTGAAAATGTTTGGAAAACAATTTGTTCCTAAACCAGATTAGTATCGTTTTTTAATGTAAAAAGTCCAGGTAAATCTTTATAAGTTTTGCATTAGTAAATAAATGCATTAAAATTGGGGAGGTTGAAAAAATCGTACCTATTGACGATATTTATGATTTACTATATATTTATATATATTTATATATACATATATAAAGATAAAAAAATAAAATTATATTTAGAGCACATAGTTATAAAGTGTATTAAATTTTAAACATCTTAACAGTTCTCTCTCAAAATGTTAATATAAAAATATTGTAGGACTCGAATTAAGTTAATTCTTTTCCAAATGTTATGTATCATGCAGAGTATTCATTGAAAGGACAAATTAATTATTTGAAAACTTATAATGTTAGAAAAAGAAAACTATAGAGCAAGTAATATTTTTTTAAACAATGTTATTTTTCCATAATTTTTCTATCATAACTTGGCCTCTATTTGGATCTCAATTCATCAACAAACTTAATTATCCTTTTTACTGAATTTATTGCCAGGAGTTCGTGTAGCCGTATGCGGTCTTACGACGAAACTCCATTTCACTGCGATTTGTTAAATGTATTCAAGAACTATTTTAAAATGCCATCCTGCATGCTGCGCAGATGCACAAATTACACAGTAACGGTGAAAAATGGGGAAAATGTCTCATTTCATTCATAAATACTGTATAAATATTGGTATATATAAATAATAAAACATTTCATTAAAATTAACTTTTCTTAACCTAGCGAGAAGCTAGTTGAATTTTGTTTAAGAGCGAGAGAGTAAAATGGTATACCTGCTAAATGGCGTTGGCAACGCGTTCTCATTTGTGAGGAGTTGGCCGTTAATGACATGTAACTTAGAACGTAGGATTATCTCCTTCTGACAACAACGTTTCCGTATAGTGATAATGATCTTCGGGTCTTATTCTCCTAAAAAAAACAAAATTATAATATGCAGTTAGCCATAATAGTATAAGTTTCATACTGGCGCTATTTTTATAGCGTATTTAGTATAAGTATAACGCGTCTAACAAGGATTTAAAAAGAACGACATCTACCTAGATTTCCCGTATCATCTACCCTGAAATGACATGGTAATAATTGAGGAAACTCATTACTATAAATTTGCTACTACTGAGACAATCACCGATACTTTCTTTAATTTGAGCACCGATAACCTGAGTGAAGGCGAAAGGTGTACCGCCTACGCGACCCACCTCATTTCATCACTATCGACCCAACGGAATAACCGAACAAGCAATAATTTCAATTGGTTTATCATCTCATATGACTCAAGTATATTCTCGACTACAACGCACGACTGAAATTAGCCGTCAACAATTACAATAAGAACTACAGTCATTCTCATATTTAAAACGTAAGTGTGATACAACATACGAAATCAGTAAAAATAACCCAAAAGTTAAACGGTAAAGATTTGCATAGTCTATCATAATATAATATTACAACTGCGATAAGATAGAGCACAAGCTGGAAGATTGTCGATCGGGGACTACAGATATATATATATATATATATATATATATATATATATATATATATATATATATATATATATATATATATATATATTTCCAAACAGCAAAATAATAACGGGTATCCGTCCCACGACGACATCCAGTAATGAGCAGATATTACTTTATGTGAACAATTAAATAAAACTACGTGATGTAAGATTATTTCTATTTTCTTTACCACGAACTAGGTTTCGTTGTATTACAACATATTTAGGTGGGATATTAGCAAAGATCTTATCGACATAATGTTACGAGGCGAAATTCTAAATCATTATTTTCTTATAACAACGTTCCAGTTCTCAATTGCGATGCAATATTTAAGTGTGAATAGTTTAGTTACAGAAAAATCCACTGTTACTGATTTTCTAGATATTGCCACAGACATACTTTCAATATTCAGTAAAGCTACATACAGAGACATAGGTAACGAAGGATTCGGCGAAATACTATTTCAAGTAGTAGAGGGTAAATGGTGAGTCGTATTATATTATAGTGAAAAAAACATCCGTGGCAGATTCATGATAAAACTCGTTTGATCTTGAAATCTTATTTAACACTTTCAAACACCTCATAGACCATTTATATAACCGGACATTTATAGCCGGCACGGATTGTTCAATTACGTGTTCTCTCAAATCATTTAAGTGTTCTCGTAAAAACACCGACGTAATACCTCGTGTTTCTCACTAGTTGACTTGTATTCAGTTATTTGATTTTGATTCAGTTTATAACTCTGTAAATATATGGCTCACGTAAATTTGTTTTCGTGTAAATTTAAAAAATTAACAACTTCAGATAGAAAGTAGTGTAGAACAAAAGCGTATTGACCTGATTGAACTTTTTTTTCAATTTGATTGAAAAAAATAAACCTAATTGAAAAGCTTAATAATGACCAGATAGATAGAAATATTACTAAAACTTATGAAATAATATCGAATGAACTTATAAAATAATATCGGATGTTCTAAATGTTTGCTTATTATTACGCGAGAGCTTAGACTGTCAATTATTAACAATATGCAAAATTCAATTATTCATCTAGATTATGGCAAGACATTATAAAAGGTTTGTGGCCACTATTGGTTGGAAGCCATATTTCAATATATTAGGAATTTTGTAAATAACTGCGTTGTATGCAAAGTCGCTATGTGTCACTCTCTTTACGGTCGCGAAGTGTTATTTTGGAATAATGCGTAGGTCCAGCTTCACCCAATAACTCAGGTACACAATTCATGTAGATATTACAGGCAAACTTAGCGGTAAAAGAGATTAGAATGAGTAGACGCACTAACCAAGAGCACTTACTCTGCAATTTCATGCACATTGATCCCAATACTAATATTAGAGCTATGAAGAGAGTGAAACTTTATTTTCACTCCTTGTCGAATAATCGTCAATCACGACCGTTGTTTCATAAATAAAGAATTTAAAAAATTTGTGAAAGTTCAAATATTAATTTACACCTCATAGCTACAAAGTCTTCATGTGCAAATAGGCAAGTAAACCCCGTTATGAGTATCTTAAAGTCTATGCTATGGAAACTTCTGATGATAAGTCCTGAACAGATACATTAGGTGAGATTCTTTTAGCTATAAATTACACTATTAATCGAATTACAAAAACTAAGCTTTTAGGGCTAATGATTAGAAAAGTTAAATGAACGCAACATTAACTTTAATAACTTGTGATGATATTGAGACTGAAATAGATTTACCAATAGTTAGAGATCAGAACCTATATAATGTTGAGGAAGTTGCTACTTATGATAAACATAGATTTGTTAAAAATAAGTAAACTCTTCAGAAATTCTGTAAAAGTGACATTTCATTAACAGAAAACGAGGAAAGGAATCAAATGAAATTAGATCCTAGATATTGTGAACCATTTAGAACATTGGAGATTTTGTAGGTGGACTGACTCTAGAGAATGGTAATCCACAGGATTTAAACTCTAAACGGATTCACGAATACACCATGATAAACTTATAAAAATGTACAGCAATCAAAGAAACTTTGACGATGTAGAACAGTGTTCGGTCAGGTTGGTTTCAAGGAAATCAAGAGTGAGGCGATTCCATGAGGGAATGTTCAAAAATATAAAAAAGAGAAATAAGTGCGGAAATTGCTGTTTCCTGGGCCTAGGGCCGTAAAATAAAAATACTAAGCGTTCTGTTAAATACAAATCAAGAATTTTATACTATGTGAATTAAATTTAGATCATTTCCTTATAACCTTATCCATATAATAAAAACAATTAATGTATAGTGCTTAGCTAATAACGTAACACATACAATTACTTTAACGTAAAAACGTTAAAGTAATTGTATGTGTTTATTGGAGTGAGTTGCTAAGTTAATAAGAAAAAACAATGAAGGTATTCAATGTAGATATATGTTGATTACATTTAACAAATTTCAATGAAGAATTGTGAAGGATAATAATTGAATTATCGTAGTAATCATATCCATTCTTTATGGTTTAAACAAATTAGAAGCTAACAATAAAGAATCAGGATTATTCTTAACCACATGTACGGACATGTAAATTCAGAGTTGTAAAATAAAATCTTATAAAAAAGTGTTCTAGTGAGCCTCAACTACACGTAAAGGGGATGAATGAATATTTTACATGCCTCATTATGTAAAGTAACGTTAAATATAGTGGGGTTTGTCATGAACATTTTTTTTCGATACAGGGATGCGTTCATGGAATACTAAGCTTTAAAATGATCATATTTGGTAAAGTTACGTGTCCCCATCATCTACCAGCTAAACCGCTATTTTTTAATAGTGGAAAACAATCACATTAATACGTACATTACATAACGAAAATTAAAGAAAAATTATCACAGGCATCTAGACGCTACTATTTTATGAGCAATATTCGACCAACTTATGACATTTAGTTGGGTCGATAAAAAGTTAGTAGGAACTCCTTATACGTGACTTAAACCAACTACAAAAATATATTAACTTCGTATTTTGAAATGTGTACTTGTGAAGGACAAAATAAAATTATTTAAAAATGCATGATATTTTCACGTCTAAGAAGATTTAGTAGACAATGCATTTACGTTGTGAATAATTAATATATGTAAATAATTTAATATAAGTGCTATGTGCCTTCAAATATACATTATCGCCTTAGTTTCTATGCAACTCTCACAGTGCGAGTTCTACTTTTACTTGATAACTTTTCTTTAATTTAAAAATGTCAACGTGGCTTACCTATAAAATATATACGCTATCCCTGACCTTTCTTTCGAGCTTTTCAAGACCTACAAATCCACTATACATAGTGTTATTTTATCTGCAGTAGGTTTGCTAGTATTCGTCATGATAGACCAACAACAACGTATTTTTCTCCGACTGTGTTGACATTTCAAGTATACCTCAAAAAATATACAATATATGTATATTTGTAACATATAAACTTTTATGTTAATCTAAATACTACCTTTTGCATGGATCCTTAAAAAAACAACAAAATTCCTTTTTATTTTAGTATATTTTATAGGCTTTGAGCAAAAATTAACTAAATGCATAACAATATTGAGAACTACTTATACGTTAAGTTCGAAACACAAATAAATGCACAGACAAAGTAAAAGATTTATCGTAATATTTCCTTAAATTTCTTTTAAATAAATATTCTAATCTATGTTAATTAAATCATTAATATCGACGAGGGGTATCAACAGCATCCCCGAAGCTGACTTCCAGAAGGCGTGCGGTGAATGGCAGCAGCATTATTCTAAGTGTACTCGAAAAATATTATGGAATTGAATATTTATCTTCAATAATTTTTTCTTAAATCAGTCTTACTACTTTTACGGTACAGTCCCTGTACATGTATGTGATAAAAATGGGAGTAAATTTGCTTTAATTTACGCGTTTACTGTATTTATACTGTATTGTGTGACGTAAATATTGTATTATTTGACGATTTGTACACTTGTACGTATTTACAATCTTTATAAATACTTTCGATGGTGTTTATAACTATTAAACTTACTTGATATTATTGAGAAAATTTATTAATTTTCCAAGTGTTTGAGTACATCTCAAGAATTTTCACTACATATTCCTAAACGATCAATTTAAATTAAAACGGGGTTTAACAAAAGCGCATAGTTTATAGGTTATTAATTATTTTCAAAATATCTATATTTGTTATCCCTAGACATACGTCAAATGATCTTGTGACAACATTATGCAACGAACAGGCATAACAATTAATAAAGATATAGTTCATTATATATTCCCAGACCTACTTTGTAAAAAAGTGTAAAAAGTGCAAATTATCTTAAAAAAGCTAATATGATTAGTGCTATATAAACTAGGAAAATTTAAAAAAAATCTGCATGAGGAACACAGTTTTGAAAATTTACACTTTTTACACGACCGAAAAACTTTAAAAATATCAGGATTCCTTTATTACTTTTTGGCTCTTTATGACAATCCTAGTGAAACAAAATATACATTTTATGTCAGAGAAATGATATGAAAACCAATATAGATGTGTATTGATTAAAATATTTTATGTTCTCGATTGTGTTCCTATAATCATTACAACAATAGCAGGTAATAACGAAATACCTATTTCGATCTGCCGTGAACGAAAAGACAATAACAGTAATAAATAAAAACGTGGTTTAAGGGCAAATTATTAACGGTAATAAACAAAAACCTAGTATTAATTACAGTTTTAGCTTGTTTATATCAGAAAGAAAAACACTTCTTTGTATTAGTAAATATATGTTTGTTTTATTTTGCTATCGTTCGTTCCTTTAGCTCAGCTACTTTCGTTTTTCTTTTAATACCATAAATGATTTGCTATCTTAGAAATACGCGTTCTTATGATTATGATTTGAATTACTTAACTAATTTTGTGCGTCTAATTTGAATTGGTGTATTACATATAACGACTTGACTTGTTTATGGACTCCTCATTGTTGCAAAGCCATTTGGACTATTTTAGGTGCCATGACTTAAAACTTCTCTTATTTGTCGCGTTAGTATGTCATAATGCATTATTAACGTTATCTTGCACATGAAAGTGATTCAAAAACTGCTAGGCTATATAACGACTACCCCAATCAACACGGAGGAGAAACAGCTCAACCACCATCAAGTCACAATTAAATGTGACCATCAACTCTTTATCAGAATATGCTTAACGTTTTTGGAAGACATAATAGCAGATATTGACGTAAATATTTAAAAAAAAGAGCAAACTAACTTACTGGCAAACTACATTCCGTTGTCCATCACGTACTACGAAGTGTAACCATGCATCCATATCATGAATACAGAGTATTCTGTCACACGGTTTAGCAAATAGGATGCAATTTTTTCGTGAGATCTTGAGAAGAGATATGGAAAACTCGAAGTTTTTTGACAACGTAATTTGGAGTCGTGAATCAAAATTTCCAAGTTTCTTAACATTTATAATAGATATTATTGGCGTATTGTAAACTCCCCTTCAGATCCAAAACCCGTCAAGTTCTCCCTAAATTTAAATGGAGAGTAATATTTTCACTTTGTGCAAAGCAAATTGACATACTTACTAGAAGACATTCCATTAGACGCCCGCAAATAAACCAGATGGCAAAATGGTTCAACATGACATTACTTGCGGAACGCAATCACGTATCATGTGCACAGAAACACTTTCTTCCACATCGATGAATTAATCGCGATGGTGCGATCAGTTTTCCAACGCGCTCCCCGAAATCTAATTCAATCGATTTTTTCTGTTCACTTGAGGCTATTTTAAAGAGAGAGACCACTACAGGCAAATAGCTTCCGAACATGACTTAATGAATGAAAATTCAAACTAAGTGTGTCAGGTAAAATCAGAAAGTTCATTTTCGTTTGCTGTATACTTTTCTATAGTGTTGTATACTATTTTTTTATTCAAAGCTGTCATTTCAAACATTTGAGTAAATAAGTTATTGCACTTTTGATGCAGAAACTTTTAGATATTAAATTTGTTATTTTAAGTTCTTTGACATGGGGTTATAAGTTTTCACTAGTAGCACAATAAATTATTAAACAGAAAAAATAGTCGCAATTACTTTTTTAATATTTCTTTTATTGTGTGCGTCAATCGTAGTAGTTTTATTAACATAGTGGATCTAGGAAATTTGCACGTATTTTTAAATTAAATAATGAAAATTTCAAAATTTATTTTTGGTATTTCCATTATTTCAACCTAATTTCAGAAATTGCCAAATCAAAAAGCTGTTGGTGAAATTTTTTTTAATATTTCCATTATTTCAACCTTATTTCAGAAATTGCCAAATCAAAAAGCTGTTTGCGAAATTTTTTTTAGTATTTCCATTATTTCAACCTTATTTCAGAAATTGCCAAATCAAAAAGCTGTTGGTGAATTTTTTTTATTATTTCCATTATTTCAACCTTATTTCAGAAATTGCCAAATCAAAAAGCTGTTGGTGAAATTTTTTTTAGTATTTCCATTATTTCAACCTTATTTCAGAAATTGCCAAATCAAAAAGCTGTTGGTGAAATCTGACTGGATAATATATACTGATATTACAAGAAAACTATATATATAAAACTATATATATATATATATATATATATATATATATACAAAAGAACTATAGGAATCTAAAACAGTCTATATCTTATATCTTTTTTAATATGCAATTTGAAATATGCAAGATGTTACAAGCCTGTGAAAGTTACAACAGGCAATATATATACGTCGTGAAAAATTAATATTTACAAATAATTTACTAGAAATACTATGTGACCTTAAAGGTTTGTAAATTAATAAATGTATACGAAACCTTAATAGAGTGACTTCTACTTGACAGGTTTTTTTCAAAATATTTGCCATTACAACTCACGGAAAGTAAAACTCATGTGAATTGGTTAAGAATTCATACCGTCTTACAAGAAATATTCTTCGTTACCTATTTGTATAGTAAAGAGCTTCATGCAAACCTGAAGTATAATAATGTCTAATACTAATGAAGTATACTAATGAAGTATAAACTACTGAAGTATAATAAAGTATGTAAGCTGTCAAAATTTCAGCGGTAGGTATAAAGCGGATGTAGGTATCAGCGGTAGGTATAAAACGGTATTACTGATCAGCATCCGATTGACAGGCAATATCAGCCGCTCTAGCTGTCTGAGTCGAGTGGGACATGTGCCGCCCGGCTCTAACGCGGAAATGACTAGTTCCCCCTTACTTTATCTGTCACGGGAGATTTTTACTAGAAATTGATGTAAAAATATTTTTCTATCCATATATCAATTACGCTATCGTCTACTGAAACGTAGTATGTAACAAATACCTAGTTTATTGGCATATACACAATCTTACTCTTATTAGTAACTAATAAATGACCAGTTAGTTTCACATTTTCAAGGATCATTATATAAAAATGATTTTTATATAAGTTTTTCACTCTAGAGTTTAATTCAGTTAAATACAAGAATATTTAGATATAACTGAATTTTTCTAATAAATTCGAAGTTTAAAGCCATAAATTTTGTCTTTTTAGAGTTATCTAACGGAAGGGTCCAAATGAAATCCTATCAGTGTGAAAACATTGTCCGTCCATCCGTATATCCACATAGCAAACCGACTAATTTAACATTTGCAAATAATATGTCGGAAAATGGACCTAAAATCTAACATCGTATTTAAAATTATCTATAACTAAATAGTCGTCTGAGCTATGTTACTTATATGGGGGCGAAAAACAATTTGTTGCTTAGGCATGTGGTGCACCACATTTTTTGAAACAAATAGTAACCAGGCTTTTCAGAGAAACTACAGTGAAAATGCACTTTAAAAGGTTTTCAAATAAAAAATATATTAATATGAAACACCGTCCAAACAGTCGATTTTCGAAAATGTTTCTCTAAGAAAATTAAGAAGGCTATAATTTGTCTCCAATTTACAAATAACCTGTAGTTGAATTATGAGTACTAGAAGCGTTTTATGTAAGTAATTTGAAATAATAAATAACAAGAAGTCATTTTTAAGTTTACAAAAATAAGTTAGATACGTTGAATATAAACATAGTGAAAAATTGTAAAGGTGTATATATATATATATATATATATATATATATATATATATATATATATATATATACAATAACAACGTCTATCTTTGAGTTTAATTAAATAAACTATGTCGATGGTAAAATTTAATTTCTTGACATTTTAATTTGTGGAAAAACAATTTCGTCGAAACATCTACGTAGCTTCGTTTTGGTGGAAGGTTCATGCCATATCCAAGTTACAATGACAATAGTAAATAGGAAAGAAATTAATAAACTACACATAAGGTATTGTTCCTTAAGTGGTCAATTATTTATAGTATATTAATATAAACCCGAGGTAATATAGTACCATAAAAATAAATCACATGATTTTGGCATCCAGTTTACATTACAACTTGGGGTTCAAGAGTTTTCTTTGGGCGCTCGATTGTTTCGTAGGCAATATAAAGCAGAAACATGTTGTTAAAACCACGTATTACCGTCTGGTTGAGCTCAAAAACCTTTCATTCGTAGCCAAATACCTTCCGTAAAAGTCATGTCTTCTCCTACTTCTTCTTAAAAAAATAAGGACCGATGATTCGGAATGACGTGGACATTTTTGTAATTTCATTGAGCACTATTTATGGAATATAGTTGGAATATAGTGATATGTTTGGCACATAAACGATCGTCCTGTCAACACCATCATCAAAAGTGTAAGACGTTAACAGTCATTGAAACTTAACAGATTCCATAAAAATGTAAGTAATTGCAGAAGGAAGTAAGTTTTCAAACCTTATTTTTAGCTGCTTACGTTGTAAAAAATCAAGAGTACATATGTCGCTTAATCGATTAAACGAAATTTCACGCATTTTCCACGCAAAAGTTTCCTCATCGCAGAAACGAGAGCTTTCTATTTCGTATATTTAGTCTTATAGCGTGTATTGTATAAACAATAAATAGATAAATATATTTTTATATATGTAAACAATGTTTTCTGAAAATATAAAATTTCTATTCATGACATTTCAAAAATTATCCAAAGAAAACTAGCTAAACATTTTAAATTAAGATCGATTATTCACGTTGCTCGGTTTATTGCAGCTTGAACTTAACATTTTTTTTGGCTCGGTAACTTAAAAGCAATCTGTCACATCGGTTTTTTCAAACGTTTTTGTTTGAAAGCAACTGAGGCGATGTATTTTCACCCTTAGTTACTTAATAGCATTGTCCAAAGAACCCAATAAGTTGTTTGTGATTCTTTGTGTTGAACTAGCTGATACTACTTTGTAATAGCTATAAATCAAGAAGATCACATTTAACTTTAACCAGCAACGTGAACACAAAATCTAATTCGACCAAATCTTCAAATGTTTCCAAAAAACTGCTGTGTAGGTCGGTACCAATTAAAAGTTTGGAAAATTGTTACCACCGATAAAATAATACACCGATTTTTGCTCAGTTACCGTTATTCGATAAATAAAAAATTGGAACAAACATGTCCCTTGGCCTATTGATATCAACTGATGAGTATTACAAAATTACTCATTCTGTTTCATCGTCATAAAACATCATGTATTCTATGATTTGTAATAATAACCGATTGTCATTACAGAAAAGACATATTCTGCTTTTTGTATCAGACAATACAAAGCACTGAAATAGAATATTTAGAATTAAGTCAAACAATATATTCAATACTATCGCTTACTTACAAACCAGACCACGTTCTATTAACTACACCGATATTTCTACTCGGATATCAGTATCCGACTCATGTTTTACATTAATGTCGGACATTAATAACAAAATAGAAATATCACTGTATCGCTTTATCGACATTTTTATTCTATATATCAATAACCTCGGTCTAATATCGATATTTTCTGATGATAATTTAATTTTATATATCTACATATCTATTCTAAATTTAAAGTATCGAAAGCATATAAAAACGATATTTTTTTCTGCGAACGGGATAATATTTAAAATTTTGTCGGAATCACGATCAGCACCATAAACGAATACAAGCGTGTATGCATGTCATGTGTCGATGAAAACAAATATGTACAGCGCCCTACAATAATTCGTATCTCGTATGGCGCGAATAGAAAAACCTCGAATTCTCAGTCGATTTTTTTAATGTCTCAAGTTTTTATTTTAGTGCGGTATGACCTAAAATAATCTTATCAATTATAGTATAAATGAATAAAGTCAGTTTTTGTGTAACCCTCTATTAAAAATGACAGAACACGTGGCAATACGTAAAAAATGACAATACCATGCTTATATACAGAACATTAAGGATTAACTCACTTTGACCTTCATGATCAAATGGTTCATCTAAATGAAATATGGATGTTTCCGATTTTCATTATTTCAATATCCTAATCAATATATCATTTTAAATGATGTCAATATTGGTCAGTGTTCTAAATAGTAGAAAAAGTAGGCCAAATAATGAAGCAAGCTAACAGCAAAACATATTAAGAATAATGTGTGTTTTTTGCATCTCTGTTAGGCGTATTCCGTCGATTCGTTTTTCGCATCCTTGTCGGTTTAAATAACTTAGCAGTGAATTAATTTGCTGTTATAATGTAACCCCTATCGTAATTGAGTTATCCACATATCGTGAACAGTTAATTAGTTAAAAAAATATTCGAATAATTATATGCAAATTTGTAAAAAGAAGTATCAATTAATTACATTAGTATACAATTAAACTTACGGGTATTTTGAAAACGTTGGTCAGAAGCCAACCAACGCATCAATATTTCGTTTTAATTCAACGATGCTATACATATAGACACTTTTTAACAATCTACATGTCTATGTCAGATTTACTGTCCTTGATTCCATTTCCGATCCTTTTATTGTAATTGAAATAAAATGGTAGTTTTTGGTAATAAATTCACAAATAATTTTTTTACGTTTATTAAAAATCAAACATTAAAAAAAATTTAAAAATCAACAGTATTACTTTATACCATCATATTATTAGCTATTTAAACAAAGTCCATACACAAACAGTAAGGTCGAATAAAATCTTAACTTAACTTACTTGTACTCGAAATTGAAATTTTGACATTCAAATGCTCCTTGCTATACGGTGAATATCGTGTAATTTCGATACAATCCAAGGGGGTGGAAACGTAAAGTAAGATTTAGAAATCTGATTAATGAATTTTTAAAATTTCGGGTAAATGAAGCACAAGTTATTTTAAGAATCACTTCACTCTTTTTGGACTAAGATTGTTGGTCACTTACTGTTATGGTAATATTAATTGGAGTAATTATGTTATCGGTATGTGAATGAATTATTATGCTTCGATACATAATGGGAGTAAACTAATGGAAGAATTTTATTCGATGATCAATTACGTAGCCATAAATAAGTATACTAATACAATTATGTTATTTCTTTTTTTAAGATTTCCTCATGTTGTGAGCCAAATGATTGACCAAACGAATCGAAATCGCTTGCTCGACCAGGTTTGGATTTTATCGTACAGTAGTGTTTGTTCATGTATCTTTATAATAGCAATATTTTACGATAATATTAATGATATTTTACGGGTCAATTGAAATTGAAAGTTAACGCTAAAGTTATTAGAACCTGCATCTCAAAAAGGAATTAACTGAAAAAATTGTATCATTTGTGATTTGTAACGTGACACCCGTAATTTTTAATACAAGTTATATTTGCTCAAACTGCTCTTTGATTAGTAGTTTTTTTTTTATTTAAAATTGAATCTAATTAATCTTCGTAACTTTCTTTTCACCTTTATGAAAAGGCCTTCACAATTCATTTGATTATATATATTTCCAGTATTTTACAACAGAAATCAAATTAAATTACACTTAAGTTTAGTTATGAAGGAAAAACTATTTAATTATTCAATATTAATTAGGAAAAAACTGTCCTTGAATGTAATGTTATGAGAAAATTACATGATTTTTCCTTTTGTACGAATGAATTATTTTGAAACGAATATAATTTCTTAATATTGCCCCGAGAATTACACAAAAATATTTCTCTTCCAAACCTAATAGGTAAAATTGCGTCACGCGTTAAAGAATAATCTTATTTAACGATTGTCTTACCAGACTGCATCACAGATACGATTGATCACAAGTCAACGTCTTTTGACGGCGCAGCGCACCGCGAGGTCCCGGGATCGATTCCCGACTGCTCGTAGAGCGGAGCTGGACTTGTGTTCTGGTTGACTGTAAGAGATTGTTCTCGTAGCATCAAGTTCACCATATGTATCAATTGTATACATTAAAATAAATAAGGTTACGCAACTTTATTTAACCTTAAACTGAGATCGTAGTCGAAGTTGTAATCATACATGACAGTGCATTTAGTCGAAGAGGCATTTTTTGCTATTTAACACTTACCAGAGAAGAGTTGTATGTTATTCCTTAAGGAACTATATATTTTTTTAATAAGTTATGTCAACATGAGATATTTTCCAAAAGTTAATTCTGTCAAAAGACAAAGATTTACGCAAAAAAAAAAATTTTCACAATTATAATATAATTAGAGATTAGTGTGATATTATGGTAAAAGTTTTTTATAGAAAAAAATTATTTGCTTTTTTACAGAATTCTACCTCTACTCTTTTACAAAATTCTACGAATTCGAATGAATTTGATAACGGCCTTAATTTTACCCCAAATTTCACATTGGACTTTATTTTACTTGATATAAAGATTTGGACGGATAACGGCTACTATTATTTCAACAAAACTTCTCCAGTATTGGTTGTCACATACATGGGCAGTCGCTTTTAAGTAACGAAGATTCACCAAGTCGATTTCATTACGTCATTACGATCGCTTAAGTCGGTGTGACAAACGAGGATGCACATTATTTATCCAGCGGACACCGGGTGACACGAGGAGGGTATAGTGAATTTGTCCTCTTAGAAATGGCCCCCGTAGGATGTTTCAAATAAAACTACACGCCAAGTTGTTTTAAAAATTTTGCATCATAAAATCTGTTTCAACCTCAAAAATATATTTCGTAATACTCTGTATTTTTAAAAATTCAAGCACGCCCCACTGTTTTTAGCGTTTTATGTCTCATACTATTCGTTTAACCTGTTTCAATAATAGTAATATATTAATTTTTTTAATATATTAAAATATATATAATTTTTTCCCTGGTATATATAATATATTTTTAAAACATATTTAACTATTTCTCTAGTTTAATTCGCATAATACCGAGCCTACTTAGAATCGTTTAAATAGTTTGCTAATTGTTCGTAAAGTCCATATTTGTATGAAATATTTTTTTTAAATTAAATATATAATTAAAACATTATATTATATAAAATCAAACAGCTCTCATTTTCCACAAGAACTATACATAGTAAGGTGTTTTTCACGAAGAATCCCTGAAAAAGCCCTAGCATGCCCCTTCATTAATAAAAGAAAACTTTAGAAGCTGTCCGGGCAAAAGAAGATGTGGGTTTTCTAATTCCTATTATATTATTTATGATTCCATCTAGTCGACATTCTGAACCAATATACAAGAAATGTGGTAATTACATCAACGCGTATACGGAAAATTGATAGAGTGACGAGAGTAAGTTTTTATAAAAAAGCCATTCAATTCTTTTGCACAAATTTTCTTCAAAAACTAGGTAATTACTTTGTACTAATATTACATTATAAGTACTATGATCCGACCTTATCGTGTAAATCGTTCCAACTATATAACTGGGGGAAGAAATTTAAATTAAAAACCTAAATATAAGATAACTTATAATGTATTTCCAAACATTGTGTATATCCAACATTTCCAACATTGTGAATTTTATCGTCTTTTATTAATTCCTACCTTTAATGGAAATAAAAACCAATAATATATGCTTTCGTGATAACATTTTTATATTTTATCGACTCCATTATAATTATAAATTAAATAATTACTTTCTAAAAATGCACACAAATTTCTATTTAAGCTTTAAATATCGGCAGGTTAAAAATATTTTTCCTTTAGCGACTACTACTGTAGCCAAAAAAGAAAATGTTATGCTAGCTTCTTGTTACTTAGATATCATCAAATTTGTCGAATATAACCAGGAATGTCGCCATTTCTTCGCGTGGGAAAAGCTGCATTATATCCTATATTTATAAATCTTCAAATTTTTTTCTGCGTTGCTGATTACGCGGCATCTCTTTATGAAATTAATTTTATTAAGTTAAACACTCACATGATAATGTAACTATTTAATACCAAAATAATGAGCAATAATACACATCTCTATATTGAAAATACGCAAAATTACCCAAATGTACAGTTGTTGTTTGAATTTATTTATAATTCCTTACACGTATCCAGGTACGAAGTAGTTAGAGAGGTGTACGAGTTCTTATTAAATTAATTTTGTAATTAGAAACTCAGAACGGAACTATCATTATTACAGTATAATTTTTACACGATAGAAATTATATAGCATAGCATATAATTCTACTCTATACATGATTCAAATCTGCGTATATAAGTTGAAATGCTTATCAAACCAACTGCGGACAATCTTAAAAAAAAATAAGAAAGTAAAGAACGTACAGTTGAAATGGGATTAAAAATTGAAGGCCATACCTTACCAAATTTTATTACCATACCAAATTTCGTTCGTTTATTTTGTAATAAGTAACTAAGACAGAAGGATTATAAAAAATATCATTCTTTAAGAATTTCAAATTATTATAAACTAGCTGTGCCGGCGCCACTTCTTTCAGGTGAAATTCCATGTAAAAAGAGTTATAGGAATGTTTTATGTTCGTTTTTTTAATTTTTTTTTCTCGGAACTCTATGAGCATAAAGTTTATTAAAAACGTTAATAGATCGCGTTGGCAGTACCCATATCGCAATATTTACCAACTCAGTGTGTGTTTTTATATCTGTAATATGTAGAATATTTTGCTCGAGAGTATAAATTATTACCATTTCATCATAAAAAGCAAAATTAAGAATTTTGAAAAAAGCCACGACGGATGACTATCCGTAGTTGAAAAACGATTAAATTTTTTTTTGATACCCCCTCCGGCTAAAAGGAAGTAAGAATCTATTCATATAATTACAAACAAAAGAAAATCCGTCGAGCCTGCCATTCCCAATATCAACTACATTGCCAATGGTTCTTAAATGTTGTTAGAGATTACTCATCATGGGGCACCGCAATAAACATTTTGTTGCAACCGTATGTTCGCATTTATCACCCAAAGATTTAACCGATTTAGATTCGGTTTTCTGCAAAATATTTGAGATAAATCGGCGATGGTCCTTGGATAGGTGTTGTGATGATTACTTATTAGGGGGCGCCATAATAAACATTTTGTTGCAAACGATTGTTTGACCGATTTAGGCACGGTTTTCTACAACATATTTCGGACTAATCGGCGATGGATGAGATAGGTGTTACGGTGTTAGCTCACCAGAGTGCGCTACTCCGAACCGATTTTGACCGATTTACATACGGTTTGACCGAGTTTGACCGATTTACATGCGGTTTTTGGTGAAATGTTAGTGTTTTGACGGCAAAAGTTATTAGTCAGTTGTTATGTTCTTATCTCATCAGAGGACTCAACAATAAACATTTTTGATTGATCTACATTAACTACTTTGTGGCCTTTCTTCGACTTCGTCGTTGTGTGATTCACGTAACATGTTTATTGTGTGAATTATTGAAGCGTTTTAATTGATTTAGATCAGTTACTACTACGCCGTCTAAAGATTATACTCTTCTAAGAGCGACAACAGCTTGCCCTTGGGCGAATGTTTTTTAGAAGCTTGGTTATTAAGACTAATAATAAAAAGCAAAATTAAAATTATGATTAAGCCCACGAGTTATGTAAATGTTTTAATAGAAAAAGTATAAAATAAAAAGCATAATTAAAAAAATTTAAAAACCCATGACGGATGTAGTCGTTGTAATTGAAAAACGATACTATTTTTTAAACACCTTGACGAAAACAAAATAAGAACCTATTATTATAATTACAAACCCAAGAAAATCTGTTGAGGCTGCTATGACCTGCCTATAACTAAAATTTTTCAATTTGATCACTTCGTGACATACTATAATATCAACTACATTGTATCTGCATAGATCTGCATATTACTAAACAATGAACGTTGGCCTCAAAATTATGATAACCATAATATTTATCAAAGAGTAGAAGCAATCAGGCAAACATTGTGATTTTCATTGATATAATGTATATAATCTCAAACTACTAAAAAATTGAAAAATTAAAACTTTATTTTTATCCATAAACAACACTTTCATATTTTAATTGGAATACAAATTGTTTATTTCTCATCAAATGAAATCTTTAGGTCCGATTACTTACAAGACAAAATAATTTCTATAAGAAAACAATTTACCATATCCATAAATTTACTAATGTATTATTCTGTAATTAAAGCCATCTCTAATCAAAAAAAATCACTAGAAATAAATGCAATTTTAAATAGGCTAACTTTACCAGTATGCCCTTAACCATAATCTGAATCGATATAGCATTATTTCAACTCGTGGGCGCCCATGTCAACACATACTATACTCTAGTATAATTGGGTACACGTATTATGCAACAAAAATTATATGTCACTTAATTCGAATTCTGGGCTAATAAAATACTCGTAATTATTTCAAGTTATGTTAACATGTTCGCGATCGAAAAAATTAAAAAAATTGTATGTAATTAATAATTAATTTGAAGAATTATTTAGCGACTTCACAAGAACGGAATTTTATTATTTCCCACTTCATTAAGAAATTACATTTTTGTATAATGCAAATGGTGATAAATATGTAACTACATTAATAAATGAAAAATTCTATGTTTTAGTCATAATAATTTCCCTCAATATGCGAAATTTGCGAATTATCTGTTTATTTGCAAAGAATAAACTGAAAATAATCGGAATAAACTGGAAATCGTATCTAAAAAAGTTCTACTTCATTGTATCTAAAAAAGTTCTACTTCATCGTATCTAAAATAGTTTTAGTGTGATTTTTTAAGAGATGGTTTATAGATTCACATGAAAGATTCTACACCACAGGTAGTATTTATCAAATAAGGTTCTTAACAGTATAGAATATGTCTTATGTAATAAGCTTAATAAATCTAAATAGCTTTTCTTGATTATATTTAGATTTACATTACAATATGGCACAAGTATGAATATGTATAAGTGTTTTATCCGTAGTTATTATCAGTTCCTCTCTTTTGTCAGTAATCCTTCTAAACCCGAAGAACATAATCTGTTGCGCATACTCCCCTAGTTGATTTTTGTTCTAAAGAGGAAATTCACGAAAAGTGTTATAAGATAATCACAATTTGACGATTATTTTCTAAATCTGTGCTGTGGAAATTCGCAACAAATCTGTATAATATAAAACCGTAAAACTACGTATGTGCCAAAGTTGTATAAACAAATAATGGATTGTTTGCTTCCACTATTAATGAATATATGTGGATATTTATTTCAGAAATAGTTTGAATAGTAAATATTTTATAACATTGTAATTTCGAATTCAAGTGACATGTTCAAGGGAATGAGGGTTACATTTTTACTGGCCTAATGCTAAACATATATTAAGATAATTCAATATGTAGAAGTAATATGCTGTACCGCTCTATCTTTCAAAGCATTCCAGTGATGAAAACGACCGCTTTAACTTCCCCATGGAAATATATAACACCCTTAGGCTAACACTCTTCATACATGATATTTTTTCAGTTAAATTAGTTGCTATTTTGTCTGAATTAAATTGATTATTTTATTGTTGAAAATACCAACAACAAAATAATACAATTTTTTCTTTTCTACTAAAAACCCATCAATTATATTTGTAACAAAATAATAATAGTCGTGCTTCATAAAAATGAAGGAATTTAGTTTTTTTATTAGTTGATTAAAATTCTAAGTAACTATTACCATAAGTTAAATAATTTTTAGGTTTCAATAAAAGTTAGATTAAGTAAATACTTTATTGGTCGCACATCAATTCCTGTCGGTATAGATATTGTTGATGAACAGGGTATACGGGGCGCAGAATATTCAAGTATTTAAACAAAATCAAATTCTCTTTATATGGCAGACCACATAAAGAGAAACTTAAACAAAGTTATAAGAAAGCTCTATAATGGTACATACTTTGTTTGGAAAATTAGGTACACTAAAATTCAATTTCTACACGCTCTGTAATTAAATTAATTTTTTTTTATTTGTCAATTAGTAAAGCGACAATTAAAAAAAAACATTTCACTCATAAATAATACGAACTGGCTAATTTTGGATATCGGTAATCGTAACCTAGCTAATTACCTTAACAAGAAGGTAATTGTGTGACCGATACGGCCAAAGCGGATATCCGTATTTAAAAATTTCATTTAAATGAGGGAATTATCTTCTGTATCACATGATATTTAATTTTAAAAGAATCTTGATGTCGGAAAGTTTAAATCTATATATATTTACCTATTCTATAATAATTTATATCGTAGTATATAGTTTCAGAACTGGTAAATTCAGTTAGTATAATTTAGAGCAGTAGACCTTCTATGTAAATGCTATATACACTTGTCTACTTTAGATATCTAATCGGACGAAATTTACTTAAAAAGGCAGTAAAAAATTTACTCATGATAATAAGTAGCAAAAAATATTTCCCAATTATTTTATATTATTTTTGGATTTGATATAATTATCACTAAAAGCATAGTAATTATTTAACTCGAATATAAATCGAAATTATGGATAGAAATGTAGTCACTAAATACCTAAGTTGTTCGCATTGTTTATTTATAGTAATAAGTAAACAATGCGAAAGTCGTAAGTTATATTCATTTACAATAGAAATAAAAAATCAATATAGTTAATAAATTGTTTATTTCAATTTCTCCAGGTTACAAGCAATTTTATTACCAAATTAAATATATTTCTACTATTTTATAAAAGTCTATAGGGCGGTACATAAAAACAGCAGCAAACCCCCTATACCAACGCTGGGACGTCTGTAAAAAACTTTTGCTTCCGTTTGGAAGTAAAATGTTTTTACCTAATGTATGACACTAAGTTAATTTTAGTTGCTGCTAATTATTATTAAGAAAAAATTTTATAATGTTATTGTCCATACATGTTTCTATGACTTAGTAGCAATTTTATATTTGATATTTAATAGATTTTGGTTAATTGTTTGAGAGGAAATTGGTTACGGGCCCTTCAGTTTTCACTACCCCGGCAAGTTAAACCTTACCTAATATTATTTTAAAGAAAAAGATCAAAATTCATGTAATAATAAATATGTAATATTGCGAATACAGTTTATACTTGAAGAGCAATGACTATAAACACGTCTACGTACTTAAACATGTCTACGTATATTAAAAGATAGCTCATTTATAGTTATCTATTATTTAATATAGTTTTAATTGTACGAATATTTACCAATGCATTAAAATACGGTTAAATTTGTTTTAAACTGTAATGATTATGTTCTATTTCGGTTATTTAGTAACACTGTATTGACGTCTTAATTTCGTTTAATTAGATCTAATCTGATCGAAACTGTGGCATATCTCTTGAAGTAATTCGTAATCAAGTTCGCAAAGGAGAAAAGTTTTAGAGGCGAACGGTCAGCAGACTTGCGATTTCCTGCATCGAATAACTAAATTTGAAAGTTTGATGTTACGCTCCCGCTCCCTTGGATAACATCTGAGCTTTGCCGCTTTTGCTTTGTGTCTTTCTAACGGAAATCAAAGACGAAAATTCACTGTTTAATATAAAATCAAGTTGGGTCAAGTTTCCGTTATCTTGGCTACCGGCAGAACGAATTGGAATTATAAGTAGCTCACGATGTAATGGCGTTGTCATACTGAAATATCATAAAGGAAACTTATCGGTAGTCTAGTATCTATAGAAATAAATATACAGAGATATTTTCATTTTGCCCTCATATTGTTTTCATTGCTATATCATTTCTGTTACATAAGCAGTGACATCAATATACAAAACTAACAGAACTCAATACCCCATGAAAAGGAAATACTTTGTTTGCTCTATTACAAGGTAGCCGGGCGAAATCAACATTAAAATTTCCTAGAAATATTAATGAGGATAGGATCATCAACAGTCGCTGGTCACGTTGACAGAATCATTCCAAACAGCAAATATCGTGGTGAGTATGTAAGACAATTAAGTCAAAAGCATGTAATCAGTTGTATTTTTTGCTTTCAACACGATATCGTTTCATGAATTATTTTTAAAAGTTGTGGTGAATTTAAATAATGGATTCACTTGCCAGGAGTGAGTACTATCATTACACTTGCTAGATATCATGTACTTCCATAGCTTTTATTGATTTATTTATTTATGTACTTCAATGTTTGCAAATAGTTGATACATATGGTAGACTTATTGCTACGAAAGCAATACGATATAGTCAACCAAAACGCCACTAGATGAGCGACCGGGAATCGAACCCTGATCCCCGTGGTGCATCGTGCCGTTAACTTCAAGCCGTTTTAGACTAAATTGTTCAATGTTTGATATCTGCACCACGTAAAGTTATCACAGCTTGTTCTCCTGGCAGTAGTAATGGCTCATGGTTCACTTTTATTAGCAAGTGGGGTAGTGATGGAATTTCGATTCCACAGTAACTAGAAATACAAATTTTACCAATATTTATAATACCGATGTTCGTTTACCGTTTCAATTTTGCAACGAATCTTTGGTATCATTGTTTAACAGAACCTTCGACAGCCTATTATAACCAAATCTTATATTTAATAGTACCAACCCCTGTAAATATATGTACAAAAGAAGGAAAGAGTCATAATAATTGTAGCTTACAGGACTAAATTTTAGATGATTCGTTAGAGGAAGATTTTTTTTTATTTTTGAAATATTACATTCGCTATATGTAATTAGATTAGTTGTATCTTATTAATGTAAGTTATCATAAATATAATGAAATTAGCTGAATAAGCGTATTATAAATTTGTTTTAATTGAAATTACATGAATTGATTTTTTCTATTTTCACTAATTTAATATATCCTTAATTATTTCAAGGAAAGAAAATTGTCTAACAGACTGTTTGGGCAGCGTTATCCTTAGAATTAAAGAAGGTTTCATGATAATTTTCAGCATTTTTTATGCATTGGAAGAAAAAAATACAAAATATAACTCGGTCTAACCAACTTGTTCTAAACGAAAGACTGTGGGACACCCACGAGTTGAAAATGTACTAATATAGGTGCGACTAATGAAATGTATTTATCAACTGAAATAAATATCTTCGTATGCTGTTATATACTGATTTTTTTATCAAACATCCTGACTAGCAGTTTACAGTTACTGAAGAAAATTATCTGCATAAATATTATTATAGAAAGAAATCACACGAATCGATAATTATTGCGTTTTCTGTCTGGCTATCTAATTAGGAATATTAAAATTGTTGTGTTCTGACTTTAAAATTTTAAAAGGTTGTAACTTTTTCTTGTCAGATTAATTAATATTGGTGTCGTTCGTTAATATCATAGTGTAATTTTTACACTAAATAGGGGTCGAAATAAGACAATGCCGCAATGGGAAAAGTAATAATTAATTTTCATCAATGTCAACGGATGGTCATACCACAAGATCCCAGATAATCAAAAGGTTTCACAAGTATTTAATTCAGTGCAATATTTTAAAATGCTCGATACAACGGAATATTCTCCTGCTCCTAGAAGGGAAAAATCAAGGAAAACTACATCATAAGAAGATCGTAGGCCGGTAACAATTGTCAAGAAAGACCTATTTGAAGGTATATTATAGATTCTGAACTGAAATCAAATACTGGCTTATCTTAAAGAACCATTGAGCTATAACTAACCATTGAACACAGACATTGTACGGTTGGGGTTTTTCTAGGAAATATGAACATTGGATCTATTCGTAATAGGAAAAATGTGCTATTTTCTAACGAGATCAATGTAAATTTCATCTATCTGCTTACAAACAATGCGTACGACATCTTTTTAAAGAAGTATACAAAAAACGAGCAAAAAAATAGAGACTGAATAATATAAAGTTTGGGGCTGTTTTTAAGAACTTCGAGCGGGATCCCCAAAAAATTTAAGTCATCCTTGATCAACACCAATACAAAGAAATATTACATAAAACCGTGCTCCTTTATGTCGAAAATAATCTCCCCGTTGTTATCATGGATGCTTTAACATGATAACAACACAATCCTGCGAAGCACTCAGTTGAATTTTTCCTTGCAAGAAAAATTAATTTCGGTGCCAGAATAGCCCGCAAATAGCACACATTTAAGACTAAGACGCATTTTTGTATTTTATTCACCTAACTCTTCTCGTGTTTGTCTGTATATGTACAATAATATATGCACTCGTAACAGAAATAGGAAAGTTTAAAAAGTGTTGTAAGTTGCATAAGTATGGCGAAAAATTATACATATTTCCACTTAATACAAGATAAATACGATTTCGATCAGTTTTTGCCATTTTGTTCTCCTTTATTCCAATGTGATCAGGAATATAAAAATTAAATGTGGCAATCGTCACGCAGTCACTAGATTATCCATATATAGAGGCGTCTGAATACATTTTATTGAAATTAGTGGCGTGAAAAATTCTACAAAGATTTGTTAGTTTCATTACATTTTCTTGACAGTGCTGAATATAATACATAAGTAAGTTTTTCAACATATTCCAAGAAATTAATTACATTAAATGAGAGGCATGATTATTTCAGTCGCTTTAATGAAGTTAGTAGTTATTATTAAGGCCAACTCTAATGATCATACGGTATATAACTTTGCGAATGTAATAACTTTGTATGTATTTATTTTTTACTTTAACGATTAAAATAGGGTGTTACAGTTTCTCAATCGCATTATTTGACGTGAGGAAATATATATTTTTACATAAGTTATTAATATTTTTGTTAAAATTTGAATATTTAAAATATATAGCCTTGGAATCAGAGAGTTAATTTTCATTTAATGTCATTATGTATCAAACTATAGACAAGAAAGAAAGATGTAATTTTACTTGTAGATTCGGGAACTTTTTTTTGTTACTAAATTCTAATTTTACCTAAGCACTGGATCGATTAATGAAACTTTTCATTGTAAAAAATGTTTTAAGTTAAAAACTATTTTTAAAGGATTGAAGATTGTAATTCAATAATAAACAGATAAAAGGCATAAGGAGTGATTTGTCTGCGGAGTTAATACTTTTTACGATACTAAATTCCAATGATGTGTTCTTTAATTTTCTTTTATACATAATATTATGTGTAAATTTAATCAAAACCTTAAAGTTAATTTGATGGTTTAAAACTAATATAGTGCTGAGTCTTGAATTCTAACTTTTTTAGCCACGTTTAATGGGACAGAATTATTTATTCAATTAAGGAAGCCTTTTTTAGCATATTTTATTATACAGTTTACAGTTTTCCTTACCTGCCAGATATTCAGTGTAATTAATGATGCACTAATGACCATGCGGTATATGAGTAAGTATAATAAGCAGATAAAAGGTATGAACTTACGTTTACTCATACAAATTACAACATCTATTATAATTACGAACAGGTACATGTCATTATATTACATATGAATACAACATATTAAATGTTTATTAAGTTAAAAAGAATGCCAGGTACAATTGCCCCAGTAGCGGTGTCCGTTCATATGCAAATGTCTGCATCCAAACAAATTCAGATAAAGGTTCCTTTAGAAGGTAGAAATATTCAATCACAGTAAATGGTCACATCGTCTCCGTCAGAGAGGAGATTAGGGACTAAGCCTTCGTTCTCGAAGTCTCTTAATCACAATGGAAATCGTGACTTGTCAGACGTTTTGTTCTTGATCATTTAACATCCAGCTGAATTTGTATGCATTTTTTAAATTTACCTTTTCAATGGCCACTTTTTTAATTTAACAAAACAATATTTATTTTAACAAAATATTAATAGTCAATAATTATATGAATGAATTGAAATTTTCTAGATTAGTTCAAGTTATAGTTAGTATAGATAGTAGTATCAAGTTTTTATTAGAAGATCGCGCAGTATTTTATTTTTCACAATACAAAGTGTACATTAAAAGTATTTTCTTTTACATAAATTGAAACAGAAATATCGATGAATATTGAATATATTTAGCGTTAATTTTGTAGAAATTCATTATTCACAATTAAGTGAAACTATATTTATTATTGTAATACAACGAAACCTAGGTCGTGGTAAAGAACTTAAAGAAAGTAGAAATAATACTACATTACGTAGTTTCATTTAATTCTGAGAAATATCGTTATTATGTATTCGTTATTATTTTTTTCTTAACAATATTACATCTCGGGAAAATTCACCTTTCCTGCTGGCGTCAGCCATCGGCTATATTTTAAATGAATTTTCCGGATTTACCACATCTCACACTAAGTGATATCATTACTGCTCACATTTACTCTTAACTATATAACCCTACTGGTCAATTTAAATATTAGCTGGCAGGATGATTCTACACAAAAAATTTGACTATTTTTTTCATTTATTAAAGAAAAAATTTATGGACAATTAATTACACTCACATTTTTAAATATTTGTTTTTTATCATTCTTTGTGTTGTAATAATATTATGAAAATTGTCTATTATTCGAATTGTTTTAAATTGTCGATATTGATATTTTGTTATTAAACAATTTAATATCACCGATGTTTTATTTTACACAGTTATAACTTCGGTTATAACCTTTTAATGTAACTAAATATATGGCCAAATAGGGAACACTCTATACACTGTTAGCAAGATACCCTTCGTGAAATTAAGTCCTTATTTGATGGCCGAGACGGATAAAAACATTTTATTTTGATAATTTTTATTCGACGTCCAATGCCTTCTGGTGAGAGGGTGGCTGTTTACCTGTATTCAAATTCAAATTGTGTCTCAAGATTAATATTTAAATAATGAAATTCGTTCGACCCTCGCCTAAATTACTATTAGACTTATTGTTTTGTTTTGGCTTTTGTCTCTACTATATAAACGTATTATTTATTATTCAAGTCGCCTGGTAATAATTTTGTTGAGGTATTTGAAATTGCATTCACAGGAATTTCAATTAAACGATCATATTAATTTTTTTAAAATCCTCCTTTTAGAATAACATTTTATTAATCAGATGTAATAACGTTTTTACGATATTTTTCATATATAAACTGCATATAATAATAGAATATAAGAGATTGCCGAGTTTATGTACAAGCTTATTTTAAAAAAAAAATTATTTTTTTGAAATAATTTTTTCCTCATGTGTAGTTTTAATCCCTTTAAGTATTTATGATAAAACAGACCAAGTAACCAGAGGGAAGTTGTATTTGTTATTATTTCAAAGGAATATCCTTTTAGTCTAAAGTTATATTCTGACAATATCTTCGATGTTGTCAAGGGTACCTCAGCTGACGACCCCCTTTGATTCTCAAAGAGACAAGAAGCCCACCCGCATTAAGCATTATTGTCATACCTGTCAAGGATATTAGTCACACTAAACCGCTATAAGTATTTAATGTAGGTCCTTTTGCGAGGAATGTTTATAGTGTTTATCCTATACTGTATTAGAACGTGTAATTTGTAATGAAAATATATCTCATTTCTTATTAAATACTAGTCGTTAAATAACTGATATTGATTTGGAATGTATCTCCGTTTTTAGACTAAGGAACAAAATGAAATATTACTAATTTTCACAATTAAATGAAACTACGTGATGTAATATTATTTCTACTTTCTTTAATTTCTTTACTATAATCTTTGCTAATATCCCACCTGAAGATGTTGTAATACAATGAAACCTAGGTCACGACCTAGTAAAGAAATTAAAGAAAGTAGAAATAATACTACATCATGTAGTTTCATTTAAGTGTGAATAATGAATTTCTACAAAATTAACGCCAAATATATTGAATATTACTAATTTTCTAAAGAATTTATTTAAATAAACTTTAAATTGTAAATTGAATTAGAAGACTAAAGCTAAACGCTAGATAATCGTATATTCAAAATCTTAACGTGTTTATTTTATTCTTATTTATTATATTTATTTTGATATAAATTAAAGAAAAATAAATAACAAATTTGAAATGTTTCAAATGTATGAGAGTTTTAGGTTTGATATGAAAGTAAAAAAATGAAAATTAACTTCAACTTCTTCAGACTATTTTTAACCTTTAACCGTATTGACGATTGCCTGACTAAAATAATTAAGATGAAAACAAAAAAGGGGTAAACAGGGTTTAAACCAAAGACTTTTTATAAAATGATTTTAAACAAGTATAAATATACAGGCAAAGTAATTTTCACAGCATGATCAAAATATCTACTGTGATATTACTATTTTTTTCCTTACTTTAATATTTTTACACCCATTTCCTAATGTATTACGTAGTTTCAATTTTAAAATTTCTATTTTTATAGTGATGCGGTTTCATAAAACAATAAGATCCATATTTTTAAAAAAAATTGAATTATAAGATGATATGCTTCACACAAGTTGTTTATTGTTTTATATGTAAATTTTTAGCTTTGTTCAAAAAGGTTGAATTATAATCGTTACATCGTTGAAGAATTTGATATTTGTAAAACATAAAGCGTGGTCAATGCATACATGAATCAAGGCAATTTAAATAATAGTAAATTCCAAAAAAGAATAACTTCAGATGATCAATTAAAAAAAGAATCAAAATGTGGATAAACTTTTTGACTTGTGATAAATTTATTTTAAAGTTATGAAATGTTCAAAATAAAGAAAATTAATCAAGAGCAACAAAACGGACAAACGTGATTTCCAGTTTATTTTCTAGACATTACAAACTGAATTCACATTTTTTTTTACTTTTTCAAAATCTATACATTCATTTTTATAGTTCTGTACCTCAAAAGGAAAGCAGGGAAAACAGAAGGTAGAACCCCTTATAATTTCACTCACGTGTATATCT
This sequence comes from Druceiella hillmani, assembly GCA_039881145.1. Classification (NCBI taxonomy): domain Eukaryota; kingdom Metazoa; phylum Arthropoda; class Insecta; order Lepidoptera; family Hepialidae; genus Druceiella; species Druceiella hillmani. Next base: position 4,982,948 of record JAYKKI010000096.1, on the reverse strand, counting down.
GTGAGTCACAACTGCTTTTCTCAGAAACCACTTGACGCAGATATTTGGAATTCGGTATAGTAAAAAGGTGTAATAACTTACACATATCTGAATAGCTAATACTCAAAAATAGTCGTAAGGAAATCTTAGGGCGGAGGGGCTTTATTAAGTACTACAATTTTTTTTTAAATTCTATATACATTGTGACATTGTGACATTGTTCTATATACATAGAGTTCGAAACTGTTAATATTAAGGACCTCATATTCAGAGATATATTGAAAAATCAGTTCCCCCTCCTATTTCTGAAACCACTCAACCTAAAATTATGAAAAAGTGGGGTTTTTGGAAGCCCACGCGAAGGTCGTAGGAAAAACTATGACGATTATCCTAGATCTTATCATTTTTTAAATATGCACCATGCCCCTGGTAAATATGTAGGAAGCCATAAATATTTACATAGTGAAAAATTTATATTAAATAGTTTAATAGAAATACTATGAATGCCTAAATGTTTATATGAGTCCAAATATGTTTGTTAAGCTCTATTCGTGCAAGAAAGTTTTTTTATAATTTCATGGGGTTCATTTGGTATTAATTAAAACATAAAAATATGAAGATATACTAAGATGCTATTGACGTAACTTTCAAAAATATAAGTTTAATATACAAGCACACAAGTACAATGAATGTAATGTATATTTGTAAAATATTTAGTACTTTATTCGATTGTGGAAGGACTTACTATGAATTAGGTAGTCAGGTTGACTTAAAATTAGTAAGAGGTTTCACACAGTTATGTCAGCTCTTATGTATGTACATGTATATAACTAAATAGATCCAATGATAGTATTGGCTTTTGAATTGCTCATGTGAAAGTTCTTGATACTTAGAACTGTATTTACTTAAATATTTCCACAATTACTAAAACAAATATAAGTATTAATGGATTCTTTTCTTCATTTAATTTAATGCACTGTAATCTTAATATTATTATGAACGAATTTTATACCCTCCTGTTTCCTCCCTCCACCTAGAATTTTATGTGAATTTTCTAAAGCCGTATCCAAGGAGAAGATAACTAGGTTTGAACCTAATTCCCAATTTTGTTGAACGTTTGTATAAGATTGAACATTTTATAAATAAATATATCCCCAAATTAAGGCTCAATGTTTGTTTCTGTACTTATTTAATGTTACCATAAAATATAATAAGACTATTTTCAAATATCCCACCCCGAAATATTTTTTTTGGACCACGGCCTTGGATTCTCCTATTTTACATTGCAAAGAGGCGCTTTTACTATTTCTGCCATCGAACTGTGGAATCAAATTGACTCATCTGCGCGAAGTTTTTCCTCGATGACGACTTTAAAACGTAATCTAAAATCGCGTTACATAACATATATAATCTGCGTATGGTGGCTCCTTCTATTCGTCCCTGCCTTCTTCCTTTGTATTCACAATATGTTTGTTACATAGTTAGTAGCACGTATACTAATAGTCGACTTTAATTCATTATAATCTGCCCTTATTTGCGTTATTCAATGAAGATAATAATTTTATAGAAATGTCCATTCATTTACATTTCTAAACAAAAAATAAAAAAATTTAATCACGTAAGAATAATTCAGTAAAGTTTATTCACATATATTCACAATAATTCAGTAAGAATTATTTTGGGACAGGAACTCCATATTTGATCATTCCTGGACTATAACCTAATCACAGATTCTGTCATTCAAAATCTTATATTTAAAGGTTTTTACTGTTTATTCAAAATCTTATATTTCTTGTGCTCACAATTACTACAATTTTGTTATGCTTGTTTTCTATTAGTTTAATTAATCCTCTTACATACGTATTAAATCTTTCAGGGAGAAGTCACACGCTCTGTGAATTCGCTCGAAGCTAAAGTATATAAAATAGAAAATTGATCTATTCCATGCTTAAAGTTAAAGTTTGGAGTTTCAGTCCTATAAGAAAGATACAAAGCAAGTGTCATTTAGCTTCAACATTATCCAGAGGGAGGGTAAGTGGGCCAAGGATAAAAGTTTCAAACGTAATTATAGTTCTGGGAAATTGCGGGTCGACTGACCCTAGTGTCCGAAACTTTTCTCTTCTGCAAACTTTTTTGCGAGTTAATTTAAGGATCGCATTACTGTTTCTAGTCGTAGATTGAGACTGATTGCGACTTTTTTCTGATAACTCAATTCTACGTATTTGCCGAATAAAAATTGATTATGTGGCTATGAGTATACATTCAAATTAGATGATGCAAATTACCAACATGCAGTTTGTGTATTAAAAGCAGGTTAGATATTGAAATAAAAGAAGTAAGTTAAAATTATAGGTTAGATTTAAAATAGCTTACGTTTGTCAGTTATACATTCATGTAATATAAGTTGTAACAATAAATAGTCTAGATATCAAAAACTATCTAGATATACTTCAAAAATATGGTTTAAATAAATTGTTAAAACGTTATCTTTTATCAACAAAATCAAATATACCGATGAGTGCATATCTACACCATATGTTATATTTGAATTAGAATTGCTTATTTGTTCTTATGCTAAAAATTATTTTTGGTGTACATTTATTACAATTAAAAAATGAAAAATAAACGTTAAATTTTCAATGATGATAGGTTTCATTATAATTTTTAGCTTAATTGTAAGTTAAGTAATACTATTAAATGTGACATTTTACATGCAAGTATTTAATCGTCTAGGATATAACGAGTGAGAAATCGAGAAAATGATTAACATCTTTAAACAGATTTTACTTTTCAGGAAAACATTTCAAATATGATTGACATCAAGCAGTGATGTTAATCAGAAGTTTTTATATAGCCGTATAAGATAAACTATATTGAAGATGATTGTTTTATTTTTGTTGCGAATGCACGGTGCATTTCTTTTATTGTCGTAACATACTATTTACGAATTTTCCAATACCGTTACATATTTGTAGAGAAATCACAATAAATGTTTTAAAAAAATAAATATCCGACCACTTCTTAATGAGAATATTTTTTATGGACTGATATTCATACTGCTATATATTAATAATTTGAAATTATTCACGACTTGCTGTTATCGACCGCAAGATCTTCATGTGAACGGATATATTGCCTTGCCTAACGAAATTCGATATTGAATATGAAATATTCAAACATATTGTTAAAAACTATGTATTTACTCTCAAAGGATTGACTTGATGTCGAATTTTTACCAGCTCAATTATTCGCTCTACAAAATTTAAATCACAATCAATTTTAATTTTGTTACCTAATTATTTTATTAGGAAGATTAATTAATTTTTTTAAAGTAAAATTTTATAAACGTAAGTTTAACAAAATTAATTTTGCTTTATATTTTAATATAAGTTTTATATTTGTGGACTAATGACTTTATCAACAATATTATATGTGATTAATTTTTGTAAATGAAAAATAAGTACAATGGGTTTTTAGTCTTCAAAACCGATTAATATATATTAATGAATAATATTTCTTTCATAAAGTTACTTACTGCGAAACATATAAAATGCATTGAAACCTTGAAAGGTCTGATCAAACAAATGTGTGTGTGTATGTTGTGTGTGGGAGTGTGTGTGTTTGTGTGTGTGTGTGTGTGTGTGTGTGTATGTGTGTGTGTGTGTGTTGTATGTGTGTGTGTATGTGTGTGTGTGCGTGTGTGTGTGTGTGTATTTTATCAACATTTACACTTACTTTCATTCTAAAAGATATTATTTGTGTACAAACCAATTTGACACTTAAAGTATGGTTGGCACAAATGTATATTCAATCAGGCGATGACTACATATTATTAAACGATGTACTGTATTTGCTATATTAATTAACTATCACGCTAAATGATACTACAAATATCAATATTGTACAGTTATTTATTTAAAAAAATAAAATTGAGAAAAAAACAACCCTTGCCGCCGATCAAATAAAACTCAAAGTATGTTGCTAAGTTTTGTTAGATCGACAACGACTTTGAATATTTATTTGCATATTTTGCTAATGCATATTTTCCTCTTATTTTACTTTCACTACTTACATTTCTATTCATATGTATTTTAAAGTGTAGTATACTTATAAGTTTAAAAACAAAAATAATAGGAATAGTTTAGCGATAAAAAATTAATTGAGTAAATTGAAGTTCAATAAAACGAATACTCTTGTGATAAGAACAATGATAACACGATGTAATTTTGGCACATCATCATCACTACTCACTACATTTTAATGAAAAGTATTATAGTGTTGTAGATGGACATTGCATGCTTTAATGTCCGTTTTATAAATTTTAAACTACATCTATCCCAGAATTTTGTTATTTTAATTTTTCCCTTATTTCAATGTTGTTCTCTTTCTTGTTCATAACATTTATTACTACTATTGTACTGTCTATCGACTTTTTATTTTCAAATAAATTTTGAAGTCGGAAGAACAAGAAGAAAAAGTCTAAAGAGTACAGTCATGTCCATCAATATTACGCACATTTTTATTATCATTTTTTATTATCATAATTTTTGCCAAAATACCAAAAAATTCATGTAAAAGATGGTTATAAAGTATCGGTCAATTGATTCGTCAGTTTTCTTACTCGAATTGAACACATTTTAAGCTAATAATTTAGTTAAAATAAGTGAAGTTTTTTTTTGTAAAATTCATAAAAGCCACGAGCTTAGTAGCAACACTTGAAAATTTACACGAGAACGAAGAAAAAACCAGATGCGATTGTAATAAATCTATAGGCATTCGTATCATGTAGTTCAGTATAAATTGAAACACTATAAATAAACAATTTTTATGCGAATAAGGGGTGAACAGGTAGAGATGAAAAGACTACGGAGAGGATCAAGAGACTATCAATTTTATAAATATTTACAAAATCGCAATAAAGCGTCCGTTGACCGAGCTGAGGTGCTTGGGAAACCAAACAGTCCAATCACGTTGAGATGAAATCATATTTACTGGTCTCAGTGATTTCAAAGCCAGGAAAAATCTTTAATCTTATGAAGCATTATTACTTAAAAGTTCGATTAGAATGAATTAGTTCGAATACCAAGTCTGGCTGATCAAATATTTTATGGTATTATGAACTTGACGTCGCCTTTTTATGACTAGTTATTTCAGTAAACGACGTACATTTTTATTTATCTTTGATATGATACATATATTTATATTTGCGTTGATATGTTTTTCTTCGTACTATTTGACACCTCCGCTATGCTTTTTGCAAGACCCTGAGTGAGTCAAGGAGTAAGAGAATACGTAATACCAGCGGGGAAACAAGGGGAAACGGGAGGAATTTTCATCTACGAAGACATCGTGAACAATGCGAAACATACAAATGTGTTATGCGAAACATACAACTCTGTTACCAGTATATATATTAATAAAAATATACTGGTACCATCTTTTATGAAGACTTTCAATGATTTAAATATGGATGAAGGAACAGTCAAGACAACACCTCATCACATCAAAAGCTTCCCTTAAACAACCCTTTTGTAAAATAGAGGAAAGTGTTTCCGGCTCGTGGCCAATATGTTGAAATGAAAAACGTCTAACATAAACACTAAAGAAGGTTCAACTATTTATTATACATCTTTAAGACAGAATGACGAAACACATCTTTAGATACATCTTTAAACAACGACACAACGTTCTTTTGAAGAAAGGTGCCTACGATTTAAAATCAATATAAAAAAACTTATAAACGATAGATCATAACATTTTAAATACAAGAGGCTAAACTGATCGGTCGTATCAACCGGACTAAGAGTTTTAACGAATAGTTAGATTTAAGTAGTTTACAGCTCTAAACGAAAAAATGTTCTTTAGGTTTAAGTGTGATTTCAATTCACTTTCGGTTCACAGTTCGAGAATTTATATTACTGGGCTATAAGTATACATTGAAATTGGCCATACCTTGCATTCCAATATAACATTATATGGTGGTGTAGATATTTACAAGAACATCTATCGGTATCGGAAGAAGATCTATCGGTCTATCAAGACCCTTTTTCTCAGGAACGCGAGCATTTATCAAGTTGAAATTAAAATCAAATATTTAAGTCTACAGCTCCTCGGAGTTCCGAAAAAATTAAGTTTCTAAGTAAACGCAATCAAGAAGAATCCTAAATATACAACCAGTTATGCCGCATATATTGACGCTCGAAAATAAATTAAAACCTATAAGGTACTTTCCCTTGACTTTGAATCATAAAATTTAGCAAGAAGCAAGGGGTTACAACAAAAATAAAGGAATAAGATCCGAAAATCATTAATTTGTAGTTATATAAACTAAAAGAAATATTTTTTTTAAATATGCAGATATAAAAGATATATATGTTCGTCCGTAACCAGGAATATTTTGTACCATTGAATGTTTGAGTGTAACAGCGTGGGCGCTTTTTCTCAAAAACTATGAAGGATATAGAACCACCTGCGCAAACTAGGTACTACGGCTGCCAATGATTATTCCCTTTGGAAAGCAACCAAAAAACTCAAATAGCCGACTATCTCTAATCCGCCGATATGTAGAAAGGACAATTCGTGAGCTTAGATGAACCCAGAGAAAGGAGAAGCTTTCGCTTCTCATCTAACTGATGTTTTTGTACCAAATCCTACCCAGAAGGCATTAAACCCTGACAGCGAAAAAAATCTTAAATGCTTTGATGAACCGTTTCAACTCGACTTTCCAATTGAGAGAGTAAACACGAACGTAGTTAGTGTAACCATTAAAAATATAAACAAAAAACAAAACCCAAAACTGGATACAATTTAATAACAGCAAAAATATTCCCAGAATTGCCAGAAACAACAGTGCTGTTCTTGACTCATTTATTTAATTCCATATTCGTGAGATGTACAGTTCCACCCCAATGGAAGATTGCTAAAATTAAAATGATTCTAAAGCCTGACAAATCTCCTGAAGATGTGTCCTACTACAGATCGATCAGCTTAGTACCCGTATTGTCAAAAGTTATGTGTTTTCTTAAAATATCAATTTCTATGATAAACCCTTTTCTTAAAGTGTTTATCATAGAAATTGATATTAACTCTAAGTTACCGACGGTTAAATAATTGGGTTCTAAATAATTGGAGAGTGTATGTCGAATATGAAAAAGTTTCCTAGTACACGTTTCAATAGCAGTTATCCGCCATTTAAGTAACAGATAGATCAGATATAAAAAAGGGATTTAATGTTAATTGGAAAAGTTTCGTCCTTAGGATTTTTTTAAATTTTATTTCATTTTTATTTTTTATTAACCATATAAATATTTGTCTTACGTGCATAATATGCAAATACGTTGACTTAAAATTCAAATCATATTTCTAATAATTCCTAATCACTTCTAATAGATTCTTTTTCGCATATTTTCAAATAAATAATGATTTTGGGACAGTAATTTAAAAATTAAAATGACTTAAATCAATTGCAACAATAACTTTTTATTTTAAAATGAGCATATATATTTGTAAAATATATAATTATACTAGCCAATATATACTTACGCGGTGAAGAAAAATATTAATATTCGTAAATAGTATAGTAGAAATACTAAATGCACTTAAATGTTTACGTGCGCCTAAGGGTATATAGAAAGCTAACGAAAAATACACGTGTTATATTCGTATTTAATGTTTGCTCTTAAAACCGCAAACTTAGTTAGTGTGAACTATCCGTTCACGACAGATATTGCTACAGATTTGTTGTTAACTAACCATGCGCTACTATTTTGCATTAGACATTTTAACTGACCCAATAAATGTATCACACGCAGATTTAAATTGTATCACTTGGGAGATAAAGTGATTGGTGACAATAAGCATTTTAGAAGTAAAATATAATTATTTAAAAGCTGGTATTTTTTAGAGTATAAAAAACAAACAATACATCGATTGACAATCAGTAAAGAGCAAGAAATAAAATACAATTTGTAACTATAACACAAAGCAAAAAAATCCTTTTTCATTTAAAGCCATATATTGTGTTTCAATTTTTCAACAATGGTTAAAAAGAGATAAAAGTGACAAAAAAATGTAATAAAATATAAAATTACTCTTTAAAAACAATCACAAAAAATAATCGACACGCATTGTTTTTTTCTTTTTTTAAATTGCAGCCTTTAGCTAAATTAATTAAACATAAACTAGTAACTAACAAAACGAATGTCAGTACATTCTATCTGAGTAAACATGAATTAATGTCTTTTTCGCTCTTGGGATTTTACTTAGCTTTTTTTCTTTTCACCTGGCTTATTCAAATAATTCCCTAGAAACAACATTTACTAACTATTAAGAAAAATAACCCGATTTCATAACAATACAAAACATTCCGCATTTTCCGATTGACTATTTGGAAAAAATTGTTTTTGCTTATTTTTTTTATTTTGCTATTTAAGGCCATTATTTTTATTCTTGTGATATCTGAACCTAACACTGTATAAACTTTTGCAAGTTTCCTTTACTACTTTATCGTATGCCCATGATTTATTGCTTTAACACATTGCATTTTTCATAATCACATAGCTCAATAGATAAGAGAAAACGTTGTTTAACAAGAAATGTAAAGAAGTACAGTATCAGACGGTAGGGAATGGTTCAGCAGCGGATGGGCATGTTCTCAGAGAGGTACAGGAAGCGATTTTATTGATCCATCGGCGCGTCCAGTCGCATCCGATTGACAGGCAATATCCACCGCGCGCGCCTTCTCTGTGTCACGCGAGACAAACACTGTTTGCTTTTATTGTCGGCCTTTCTGTGCCACCAATAAAGTCCCTCTGACTAAAATGTACTAATACAAGTTTGTTGGTATCTGTAAATTTATTGATTGAAAAGAATATTACAATACGTTGCAACTATATTAAAAAGTTATAATAGTTACTTTAATTTTTTACTTTTTCCAATTTTAATGAAATTTTATATAATAATTTTCCAATTAATATAGAGTGAATGCTATTATTAAGACCATATCCGCTTTAATATTTCCTTTTGTAACATTTTACAGCTTTAAAATAAATGTATTTGTTATGTTTTCAAGCTTTCGTATATATCACATATTTACATTACTAGAGGCCAGATTGCACATAAGTAACTGGAAACTACCTAACGAATATCGTAATGACTGATGTACTTTCATTTCTTTCTTTTCGACATAACCTTCAAGAGATCAAGCGACATCATATATGATCCATGCGTTTGCTTAAATCGAAACTGTTAATATCGCCTTAATTTGCCATGTAGCCAGGATCCCATATTGGCATGCTGCATTGTGAATATTGTTGAATTTAATGTGTTGTTTCTAATTTCAAAATGTACGTAAATTATTTGTTCAAAAATGATTTTCGAAAATGATTAAATATGTCCTCTATATGATATCGTCTCACACACAATGACGAACTATTATATTTTATAGACATGAACGATGTGACATTTATTATTTTAATTTACAGTTTATTGCGTCTTTGTTGACAAAAAATTAATATGACTTAGGAAATGATCAAAATAAATACACTAGTATCTATTTGCAATGGGTTCTGAACTGTCTGTTTCCATTAATTTTAATTTGCAAATTTCAGAAATATCTACGCAAGAATACCGTACCGATTTATATTTAATTTTTCGTTTGGTTGAAGTTCCAAGGAAAATCTTAGGTGGATTTGAATTTTAAGATAGTCAAATTTGAAGTTGTTTCGATTATATCATATGTCAGTCATATTTCATATACTTAAAGTTCCCTACTTGTATAATTTCAGCTACATCCAATATAAGGTTTTATGTATTGACAGATTTATTATAGATAAAAATTAAATAATGATTTTAGATCAATTATATGTTAATAATAAATTATTTATTTTCAATAGGTTATTATTTAAAATTAATCATCTATTTTGTTCTAATAATAAATATTGAGAAGAAAATGTTGCAGCGATATTAAATAAATATAAATGAATAAATATGAAATAAATAATTACGAAACTTTTAATTTTAAATACCGTTTCCCACTTTTCTATTATACCCATTTATTTTAGACATACCAAAACACAAAATACAATTTTTACAAAATTTAATAAAAAAGTATAAACAATGTTTGATATATCGAATGGCATACGAAAATTCTCAATGCGCCCGCCAATATCATGTGATTACGGTAAATTATTTTGAATCGCTTTACTAAGTTTTTTAAAAAATTTCACTACGTTTAACCAATTTTTAAATTTAAACCTTTATACAATAATTTTGACTCTTATAGATATAATCACTACATTAATCCACATCCTTATCAATCAGATTCCATCTTTTATTTACAATTGCCATGTGTTGTCTACTCCTAGGGTTTAGCTACTCCTAGGGTTAGGAACCCTATTTAAATATTACCAATCTTGCATTTAGAAGAAAAAGGCACGAATAATTTGAAAAATGTTGCAAACCAAAGTGCACATCCGCACTGCATGCTAGTTTTTATATATTTGCTAATTCTATTCGACTATCTATGGAATTTGATAAGGTGGAGGAAAAGGTGCCTAAACGTCTTTCAAATACTTTGAGGAACGTAAGCGAGATTTCTAAATATTTTTTTTGCAATAGATTTTTTTATACATTTAAATGAATGTTTGAAGTCGTTTAAATAATTTTCTAAAATTATCTATTTAATAAGAAAATTCACACAAAAAAGTCCCTTTATTATTCTTACAAGCATATCCGCCTATTACAGAAGATTTAGGTGACATCTACTTGACTTCTATACTTATGTTCGTAGATTCTAATTATCAGACATGATCTTAAAGTAAGTTCTACCTTGAATATTCTAGCATTCCGTAAATTTTTAGCGAGCACCGATCTCTTCGTTGAATTGGATTCAGCTTTTATCAAATTAATTAATAAACACTTCATCGATAACCTTTCAGTATTATATAATTGGTAACGTAGTCTGAACAAAAAATAGAAATATATTTTATAAAATTTGGATATCCTCATAAATTGCTCTTTCATTGAATGTGCTACATGATAAAAAAAAAATTTGTTATATTAAAACAAATTCCGGCATTTAATTTGAATTCTTTAAAACTGTAATATGAATAATTTTAAGAGTTAACTATTAAAATATTCACGCTTTATCATTATGTAAATTATGGGGAAAATGACTGTGAGAGACAAATGGACGGACGTACACGTGAGTGATTTTATAACGGTTCCGTTGTATTTTTCCTTTTGAAGTACTATACCCTAATAAAAACTCTATATATTTGCCAGTTCAATATTAAATTCATATGTTACTGGCTCTTCGTTAAAACAGTTAACTGTTATAAATATTATTCTTATTCGTTCAGATAACTGCATAATTGATAATTTGTTTTATATATCCTAAGTACCACATATAATAGTTATCGTTTCATACATTTGATAGTCCGAGCTACAATTTTACAAGAGTATCAATATGCCTTTACTGAATCATTCGATCAGTACTATATGCAACTAATATATAAACGTAAAAATTACATATTAACATGCCTATTACTTTTTAAATAATTAAGCATTTACAAATGTCTCATGGGGAGCAAATTCTATAGCGATTACATCCATGCACATTTAATCGAGAGTTTTCCAAACGTTAAGATATATTTTTTTTAATAACCCGCAGGTTAATTTCTTAAACGGATTTACTACTTTCTATATATGTATTTCTACTAGAATTCAAAAATCGGGTATTTCGTCGTCAGTGATAAATAGTCTTTAGTTCACTTATGTTTCTCGCCATAAATTGTGATACTTTATATTGAATATATATATATATATATATATATATATATATATATATATATATAATAAGATGTTTATGCATTCTAATTGCTGAAACGTTTGAAGAGAATAATAATAGAAAATAGCAATACGTACCATGAGCACGCAATGCTACTATATATATTGTTTATTGGTACATATAAGCATCATATGCCTTTGCAAGGGTAATGAATTAACGAAATTTCTATGTAGACGTCACGCCGTATACCAAGCGTAAAGTTGTAAAAAGTTGCAAAAATGGTAAAAATGAGTATATTGCTGAATGCGATTCTCTAACGTAAACTTATCGATATAGGAAGCTGTAGTTGAGCAGGTCGTTAATTTAGTATGTATGGATTGCTTATGTGTGGTATTAACAGTTTATATGTTTTGCTGTTAACACTGCTTACAACAGATGATGTTGTCTTCTTTGTGTACTTTTTTATGTCTGTTTGGTTGAGTTGGTCTTTCAGTTGCTATTACATATATAATGAAACTAAATCAAATTAACACAAAGTTATACTATTGAAGATCAACGCTTGATCGCATTTTCGTTCACCTAATTCTTCACGTGCTTCTTCTGCAGATGTCACTTGTAAGAAAATTATAATTTTCAGCAGTCTCTCTTCAAATAATTAGCCAGCTTCTATCATTATAAAAACAATATTTACCATCATATAAGCATTCAATAACAATAAACGCAAATCATCAAGAATTAAGCAGAGTTAAACTCATCTTTGGCAATTCTAGCGGATGTCTAAACAAAAGTAATCACTGTCTCACACAGAAGCGAACCAATTACCCAATGTGCATCAAATTAATGAAATGAAAGGATAATTAAAAAGTTACTCACCTTTTGATTGTCTTTTTATTTCATACAACGACGAAATAAATGACCTTGAATGTGAAGTAATAGCGTGGGTCATTCTTATTTGGTATAATATATTCGCGGTGTGGAGCGTTTTCAGACATAAAAACTACCTTATGAACATAATCATTCAATGCATGTAATATCAGTTTAGTCACTTAAAGTCCTAGTACGATCTGCATCCTTCCACCAATCATCCATATTATACAAATTAGGATTATTACTACTACTAGAATATTCAAGGTTTATTTAATCATGTTGATAAAATAAACTGCATTATAACATGATGCGGGACTCTTACTTTGAAATAAAACAATACGGTCTGTTATTTTAAATTGAAACCTTGAACTGAAGTTTCGCGTCCAGTCATATTTAAACTACGGTCCGGCACCGTATGAAATGGGATCTCTAAACTATATTCGTTTATGTTAGCCACTGAACGGACTTGTATGTTGTTGACACTGTGTTGATCGATACCAAATACCACTGTGCAATGTCATGAAATAGTTTTCCAAGCTAATTTGTTGCAGTAATTTCTTTTACAAATGAGCACTTGACTCAAGAATCAAAATAAAATTCCGGACTTTCAATATCTTTCTTAAACGACTTTCAATAACGTAAAAGAATAAGAAACTAGGTAAATATATCAGCTTGTATCATCTTAAATATACTTCTTTCAAGGGTGTAAGACAAATACTGGATTGTCTATATCGTTTTTTTAATTTATTAATACTGGACTCAAGGAAATCATTTTACGTCGAAGTACTTGCTAAATGACGGTATTCAGATTTTTTCATTTTTTTCACAAGTTATTGAAAAGTTAAGTTCATTAAGATACATCATAAGTTCATCAATGGTGCTGTATCAGAAAATATTATAAGACATATTCGATTGAATTTCAAAAGACCTCTTCAATGATATTCCACTTTATGAGGTACTTGGGAAAAAATTGTTTATCCCCAAGTTCGATGTATGGATAACTTCATAAAAAAATGTTCCTTTAACATTTAGGTAATTCACAACTTGTACATCTCCTTGCAAAATTTCATCCCAGCGATTGTAAACTAAAGAGTTACGACGCGGCGAAACGCTGAAGAACAAACTTACAGACACACACGACGAAATTAAGTGTTCGGCCTTTATTCTTTGACTATGGATACCTAAATATGATGGTTTAATCGATTTAATTCCAATGGAATTACTCATTTAATTGTGTACGTATATTTTGTATAAATTTTTGTTGTCTTTTACAATGTGTTGTGTCGTATTTAGTTTTTTTTATTTATAATAAATAAGTCATCGATAATATGTTGCATAGCATACAAGTTCCAAGTTTTTTTTTGTCTCGATATCATCTCACACCCCAGATCAAAAGTTGGCGTTTAAGACCTTTTTGTATGACGCTGTACACCATGAGGTTTTGCGTGAAAAAGAATTTTTCATCCCCTTAGATTAAATTTGGGGATACAAAATTATTTTTCACGCTGGCCCAGAGCTCGCTCTGGCTCTGGCTCGAGTAGAGCTTCATAATACATATAATCGGAAATACGATATATGCACATTCTTTTTAATAATTCTTATAATATAATAGGAAATACGATATATGCACATTCTTTTTGATGCGATATATTTTTCGTGAGATGCAAAGCTTCAATATCAAAATAGTACGACTTTTTAACGGTTTTAAAGAATAAAAATAAGCGTCATTTAGCTATTACTACAAGAAAAAGCTATATTATTAGCTATTATTTTAGCTAAGTTGCGTTAGTAAATGAAATAATTATAGGCAATCAAGTTACTTCTCTTATGCCCATGAAACATATACTAGTCAACATATATAAATACTGAAAAATACTATGAACTCGTAACTATATGTAAACCTGTGTAGAGTGAATTGTGTTCATACTTAACGGGTTTATTTAATTCAGCCCTCACTATGTATAAATTGGCAGAGCATGTCAATTACATTTTCACCATTTTCTAATTAATCAACTGCTAAGTTTTCTTTAAAAGTAATAATAGATTATTTTATTTTAGTATTATGAATTTAAAAATTAAGTAAATTTCTCGATAGTTTGTTCGGACTTATTCAGATACTAAAATATTAATCGGTGTAGCATTCATTTAAGTATATAGTTAAATTATCGTATTATCAAAAACACTTACAGTGTTATTTTATTACAAAACTACCAATATTTGTTTACCCGTTAATTATCGAACTTGAAAACTACTCTTTGTACGGGCTAAAATGTAAAAATTAACAAAAATATTTTTCACATTAAACGTAAACATTTAATTGCAACTATATGTAATAAATGACTAGTTTAATATTAAAGTGAGTCTACGGACACTTCACTTTGACGCTTTTAGATAATGAATGCAGTTGTCTACTGGAAGCTGTGCTCGTTATGTCTTAATTTATTTGCATTAATCTAAACATAGTTAAAGGACTCGATAAACAATGCAGAATTATTCGTAACGGGATCTCATTAGTAGTGTTGCTGGCCGAACGCGCCCCGTTGCAACTGACGCTGCTAGACATCGCGTCAGTGTCGATAAATACATTTGTGTGACTTTGTCTCATCGTTCATTTTATGCTATTTGCTATGTTGTGTACACTCCGCCCAGTTTTTGTGATTGGCACTATTTGTTTATTTTTAATTTCAATTCTCTAAATGCAAAATTATTTTAGTGCTTGGCGATTTCAATTGTTTAATGCTCAATCGACCGCGAACTGCTTAAATTGCCGTAATTTCGCGAATTCGCGAAACGCGAAGCCTAGCCGGAGCATTAGGCGACTTTTAAAGGTTATATGCTAATATCGAGTGGAATTGTTTATAATTATTTAGAAAACTGAACAATTTTTTATAATTTAGAAAGCTGAACTCTTCATCATGAGATAATATTTATTAGATTATTGGATGGTTGACATATCTTTCGATGACGAATTAACAATATTTTGATTGACTGTGTTCCTACCAGAAAGAGGATAAGAGCAAAGTATTGGTACCATTATCGGACTTTATTGAAGTCTGAACTTATCCGTGGAATTTTACACTGTTGCTATAAATATTATAAAAATCGTGTTGCTGTAAATATTATAAAAAATTTGTCTTTGAATACTTGATTTTTGTTTCACATAAGTTAAGTAAATAAAACTCCAATATTTTTGTTAAATTGATTACATTTATAATTAAACCTGTCCTAAATTTTGAAATCTATCCATCTATTATGGAAAATTTCTAGAGTAAAATTCTATTCTCAAATTTGGGCGCTATGCTAATCTGATCTTTACCTGATGTAAAAAAAACTAAGACCTGTAAAAGTACCATATGTATTTTCTAAAATATTTGAAACAGTTTTTCGTACATATTCCCGAATTAAATACCAATTAACGATCTGTCAGCATGATTTCCGTCTTGAGCCTGCTACCTACACCAACCTCACTCCTTTTGTTGTTTATTTAGCTAAAAATTTGATTTTAGAAGACAGATAATATTTTTATTTTAGGACGGCATTTGGCAGAAACGACAATGATACTGTACTAGTAAAATTATTGGAGACTTGTAGGTCTTCCTTTCAACTAATTTTTACCCCGTTACTTTTAGACTTTTTCAAATCACTTCATATTAAAAATTCCAATTCACGTCCTTATATTATTCAATCTGGAGCTACCCAAAATCATTTTTTTTCATTATGATAAACGATTTATTTACTCACCGTTCTCAGCACTGCTTATTGCGTTCTGTTGACCAATGATTTGAAACTTCTTTGGGGATAGAAAATCATGTTTTTGTGTGAGTTGTTTTAAAGTCACGTTGACTCAGTATTCCAATAGAATCTGAGTAAAAACTGCATTTTAATTTAATCAAAGGCGGAATGGTGACGTATTCATACTTATTCATATGTTTACTTTTGGCACTTAGTCCACACGAGTATTGTAAATTTATTCAACTGTCTAATCCGTAGTATTCTTAAAGCAAATACAGTCACATGGTAACTGAATAAGCTTATACACTCACGCTAAAGAAAATATTTAAAAAGTTTGACACGTTTATACATGAAAAGGCACTGTTACTACCTTCATTTATTTTTATTCGATTTTAGAATGGGTATCGTCGAATATAATTCCCTTTAAATCCGGCGGAAATGGCTACTGATAATCATTATTGAAAATTATGTAATAAAAATCACTCGGCCTGGAATTTAGTTCTCTCTCTGGAACTCTCATAAGAAATTACAAAGTCATAGTATTTAATTTCGCCTGCCTGAAGCGCGCATGAACATTCTACAGGGCTCAGCTGTTACATGTACTTACATTTATCATTGCGGGATTGCGAGAGGCTCCCAGTATTGATATTTGTTTCTGCTCTATGGACTGCTTTGGAAATTCGATTATAAAGTTACTCGGTAGTTCACGATTGATAATTAGTTTTATATTTAATTCAAATCCATGTACGTTTTTATGTTTTGCTCATTATTAGTTTATATTGTATATTAAAATCCATTGAATTTTTCGAACTTGAACATTTTCAATGCTTTAATTCAACATATAAGCAGGATACGGAATTTTTTTATGATTAAATAAATAAAGAAATAAAAGTCTCTTCAGAGTCTTGTCTCATTTACAATAATCTGATGAAGATCGGTCGAAAATATACATGTGAATGGTAATGGCTAATCGGTATTGGTAACACGCCACATTTATGGAATCACTTCATCATCCCTCTGCCCAATCATTGGTCATGGGAAATTTTCTCAAAGACTACTTGATACAGATTTAGATAATGGGTGCCCAATTCTTTAATTGAATCTATGATATGAAGTAAAATATTAAATATTTGATTTTGGCGAGTGAAATTGATAGATAATGAAAAAAACATATCTCAATAAAACGAAATATGTATATCCATGTTACATATTCAATCAAGCTTCAGGTTAAATTTGATATATTCATAACACCACGATGTATATTACAATATAGCCTATTTTTTTAAATGGAATGATTTCGTTGGAATAAAACTCGACGATTTCACCCAATGACGACAATTTAGTACTTGAACATGTCAATAAATGGTACAACGTATATACTGAATTTCGCTGCTTTAGTCAAAAATCTACGCGTGAATTTCAGCTGCTGCCCAAGCTGCGTGAAAAGTTAATTAAATATATTTCTGCAATAAACGTGCACTTTACTAGTAATATAAAGAATTATTCAATTTTTGATTTGTAATTATCAAAGATTCACAATTACTTACTCTCTCATCTAATCATCTGATTGTCAGATATCGACCATTGAGTGTTTTGAGCTCATAAATTATAGAGAAAATTTACAGAATTGTTTTGACAAATTGAATTTGTTGCGAATTTTCAGCTTAAATTTAATTACTGTTGTAAATTGTAAACAATATTTTTACCAAGATTTGAAGCCAAAAATTTCAAAGTTTATCATTATGTTGAATTTGATTTAATCATTCATTTGAAGATATTCTTATATGCTGACACGGACGAAAACCTTGTCGGATGTGAAAAAATACAAACGTTAATGGCGAAATTGTTCAATATTGCTTTAAGGGTTGAATATCGTGTTACTTACGTCTGGCAAAAATGTAGTCCTTAATTCCATTTCGTATTTAAAAACAATAATAATTTCATAAAATAATAATTGCTTGAAATTTCAGTTCAGAAATTTCAGTTTAAACTCACTTTAGTATTAGAAGAAAGCTATCTGGGCCTTCATGAAAAATATTTTCATTCTTAACTTACGAAGAATTACTACAATAGGCGTTAACATATAATAACGGTTCTAAGGATATTTTTCGGTTCTATGATAAAACAGTAAAGCGATACTGAGGTCGATTTATAAGTGGACACAATAATTATTTGCTGCCCGTGGAATCCCTCCATATTTTAAAGGTTTACGATTTCAAGTAATATCCTTTAAAATATAAATTGTAATATCACGGTACCACGGCAGTGTGTTAGACGTATCATTAATTGTTTTTGCATTTTATAAGGTATATGTTTGTAGTGAGTTCCGTGTTATATTATTAAATAATGTCTACCAAAATTCGACGACCAGCGTTCCAAGACGAGAAGCGAGATTCTGTTCTTAATGTTATTCCTGGAATTGACGGTTTTACCACGATACTTGAATTCATTTTTAAACACGCACCCAAGCACATACACATACACACACGTGTGTGTATGTATGTGTGTGTGTGAGAGTGTATGTGCGTGTGTATGTGCGCGTGCGCGTGTATATATGTGTGCGTATTAAATCAACTGAGCATATCAAAGCATATTACTCAGGATTGTCTTTGACCACAAATAATGATGATGAAGAAACTGATAATTTGTGACTTTTATTACCTATTTCAATATAATATTTTTGCAATTGATTTAACATCGTGCTTAAAGAATAAGTAAAAGTTAGAAGATGAACGAAAAACTTGTTATTAATTCTTCCACTTTGAATCTAAGAACACTCCTTTGGCATAATCGTCATAAAAACTAAACTTCCCCTTTGGCATTTTTATCGTCATAACTTTAATGAAATTGCAATACATAACTACATGCGGTATAGCGTACCTTAGAGAATGAACGATATCAAATAAAAGTTGATGGCTCTGATGACGACGATGGACGTATGAAACTTGGCAACAGCTTGCGGAGTGGAAAATGGTGCACGCTTTTGGAACTCCTTATTCTCCCTATTTTTTTTTAATAATTGATAACGTTTGATTCACTAATTTTTAAAATATATGGCGATTGCCCTAGGAGAATTAGTTTTGTAAGGTATACTCGCATGCTGAAACATCTTGAATATGAAATAGTATAGATAGATAGCCAAGCCTCAGTTAATTTTCCATTGACTAAGATGGATGTCAAGAAAAGGTAATTTCAAAATATTTGTGAATCGCATCTCCGTTGGATATTAGGTTAGATCACGATACACTAAAGAGAATGTTAATGGTTAGATATATGAATTAATGTAAGCAACTTTCCTCTACGTATATTGCAAAAAACTTGTGACGTCCCATCTCTTTTTAGCGTAATATACCGCTATCCATCGCTGGCTATCGAGAAACAAGGATAGATATTAGTGTATACTGATGTGAAACACAAAAAGTGAGGGTTTCTATCAATTCTTAGATGGATACTGTCAGTACCATAGTGTGGTGTGGCGTAAAAAGGAGCTATATATCGCTGCCAACATGGCGCAATTCGGTAAGTTTATCGGAGATTATGCTAGATGACGTTATCTTACATTTTGCATCCTGTAATTTTCGTGAGATATACAATCTTTTTTATCTTGCGTATGCAAATTTGTTGAATATTTATCTTAAGTATTAATAGATATCAAATAACTTTGATTAGTGTGATCCATAATAAAGTGAATTTTTGTTTTAATCAGTTATGCAATATGTATGAACTATTTAATGCTTTCCATGATTCAAAATTAAGTAAGGAAATAAATATGAACAAATTAGATTTACAATTAAATGAAACTACGTGATGTAGTATTATTTCTACTTGCTTTATGTTCTTTACCACGAAACTTAGGTAGTTTCGTTGTATTACAACATCTTCAGGTGGGGTATTAGCAAAATAACCCACCTGAAGGTGTTGTAATACAACGAAACCTAGGTCGTGGTAAAGAACTTAAAGAAAGTAGAAATAATATTACATCACGTAGTTTCATTTAATTGTGAATAATGAATTTCTACAAAATTAACGCCAAATATATTCAATATTCAAAATTATATTTAATTTGGAAACTACTTTGCCTCACATTTATCAATCTGGTTCAGTTGCCTATCCTAGTGATGGTCTGCAATTTTTCATTTTTTAAAATGGTGGATAGCTACCCTTGAAAAGTAAACTATAATGAGATTCCTTAAGAATAAATAATGTAGATTAAATTCGATTTCATCGCTTCAACGTCAGACCACTTAAGTGCGGTGAGATAAACGAACACGCACATTATTTATCTAGCGGGCGCCAAAGTACGCGTAAAGAATTTAGTGAATGCGTACGCTTGGGAATGCTCCCTAAGAATATTTTGTACTATACGCTGTTGTAAGTTTTCTCAACAAATCTGCTGAAATCACATAAATGTGTTTAGTATTTCAAATATAATATATAAATGTGTACCTATACAATACCATAGGTTAAATGAATTGATAAAAATCATGATCTTATTTGGACATGTAACATGAACGATTTCTCTCATATTGTGTTATAATAAGTGGTAGAATTTATAGATCGTATCGCCATAACCGTTTGGAATTTACCGAAGAACACTGAAATTTGTAATCACATATTGTTAATTTTATCAAAAGTTTATTTTATTCTTAAGTATAAACCAAAATTAGCATTTAATCTTTATGATTTCATAAATAGATTTCTGAATGTTTCTATTTAAACTTTTGATTAATAACCGTAATACATAAATACTGAAATATTTCAAAATCATATCTACATATTATAGAATATTATTCTATAATTTCATACATTTTATTTTATTTTGTAGTATTCCATACCTCAAAAGTAAAAAACCCTTCCAAAATCACTCGCGTATGCGCCATTTTCTTATTACCGATTTTTGTCTCAGAAATCAGTCTTAAAAAAGGAAAAATTTTAAGTTACAAAGTATGTCAAATCTTAAATATCACAAGAGTTATCCCCCAAAAATATTTATATGAAAATATTTTAGAGGTCGGATTAAGTTAAAAAAACATTTTTTGGTTTAATTTCATATCTTGTGTCAAATATCAATTGAAAAGGCAATTAATTATTTTAAAATTTACGTCGTTAAATATTAAGTAGGGGACAAGGAACATCTTTTTAAACAATTTCATTTTTCTATAAGTTTCAAATATAACTTGGCCTATATTTGATTCACAATTTTCTTAACAAAGAAACCAATAAGCTTCTTTTTTTCTAATTCTAAATGTAAAATTTAAATATAATCTACTTTAATTTTACAATGTACAACGCGTTTTCTGTTCATCGGCAAATTTACTAAGTCGGAAACATAATAATTCTCAATCCATCTTTAATCCCGACAACCGGAAGCTTGTGATATTAATATTTATTTCATGTTAAAATAAAAAAATAGATCGATGGCTAAAAACAAATTGTTCATTCGGAAATATCTTTAGCTTCAAATCGTTAGTTTTAGTGAATAATTTCAAGTGCAAAACAATCAATCGAATTGAACGTACTCCTTTAGAACTTATAAAAGCGGTTTATTTTATCGAAAATTGTTGTTGGTTATGGAAGTTTCTTTGGAAATTGGTGTTCCTCCCGCGTCATTCTTCTCAATGTTTAGGGTCGTGACCTCTATGAATATTATCGACCACTATGTTTCTCTATCCTTGGTGCCGTGGATGGTATCACAAACACTTGTTTCGAGTTTAAAACTGTGCATTAATACAAATGCTAAAAAGGTTGCATATTAATAATGAGGCCGTAAGTATTTTCCGAATTCGATCCATATAAGCGAGATGGGAATGCTAAATCTTGGTCCACGACCACTGATCTATGTCTTGACGACAACCCAGTTGAAGAATGTCAACTAATTGAAGCCATATACAACGATATTCTACGCATAGGTGTATTGTTCGCGCTGTAAAATGAGACGTTAAAAGAAAGATAATTGCCAGGAGTTAGTTTAGTCGTATACGGTCTTATGTCAAAATTCCACATTACTGCGATTTGTTAAAAGTATTCAAAAAATATTTTAAAATGCCATCCGGCATGCTGCGCAGATGCACAAATTTCATAGTATCTATGAAAAACAGGAAATATGTCTCATTTCATTCGTAAATGCTCTATAAATACTTTGTTCATATTAATAATATAATATTTCATTAAAATTAACTTCCATGAACGAGGCACATGCATTTTTTGTAAGAGCGATAGAGTTAAATGCTCTACCTGGCCTCTGCTGGCCTAGACAACGCTTTCTAGTCAGCGGTCGGCCGTTAATGACATGTAATTTAGAACGTATGATTATCTCCTTCTAACAACAACGTTTCCGTGGAGGGTAATGATCTTCGAGCCTTATCCTCATATAAATAAACGAAATTATAACATATAGTTATTTTTTATAATATACGTTTAATACTGGCGCTATTTTTATAACATATTTAGCATAAGTATAACGCGGCTATTTGTACATTGTGGATAAGCTATTTATAAATGCGGGTAGACCAAATGGAAAAATGTAAGCACCAAATAAATAAAAATTGTTTTGTCATCACATGTGGCTCGAGTAGATTCTCGACTATAACGCGTGGCATTTACGACTAAACTTACGAGCCATCAACATTTACAACAAGATTTTGAGTCGTTCTCATATTTAAAATGGATGTCTGATGCAATTTACGAAATCGATAAAAATAATCCAGAAATTAAACGCATGCGACACACACAGTCTAATATAATAAAATGTTACAACTGCGGTAACATAGGGCACAAGTTGGCAGAGTGTCGACGGAAGACCGTAGATATGAATATAAGATCATCAACATTCACAACCACGATACGAAATAAGTAAGACGGACCACGGCACATAGTGGCCCGGCTCCTTAGGATACTTCAAGTGCGGCAAAGTGGGTCACATCGCATCATGATTCCCGGCCAGCGGTGGTCCCATTGTAAAGCGTTCCCATTATGTGGATACACTGTAGAAATGTTCTTTCAGGTCTTTCCTGATATTTACATGCGTAACAACATGAATCAAGGTTTATTTATAAGTAGGCTGACGTCTCAATTCTCAATTGCGAAGCAATTTTCAAATTTGAATAGTTTAGTTACAGAAATACCGACTGTTAATGATTTTATAGAAATAGCCACAGATATATCCCTACATTCGACTTCAATATCCAGTAAAGCTACACACAAACGCAGGTACCGACGGATACGTAGAAATACTATTTCAAATGGTAGAGGGTAAATGGCAAGTCGTATTATATTATAGGAAAAAAAACTTCGGTGGCAGATTCACGATACAACTCGTTTGATCTTGAAACTCACCCCGTATTTAACTCTTTGAAACACCGCACACACCATTTATATAACCAGAAATTGATAGCCGTAACGTGTTGTGTTCTCGTAAAAAGACCGACGTAACGCCGCGTGTACATCGCTGGTAGACTTGTATTCGGTCTTTTGATTTTGAATCTGTTATAACTCTGGCAAAGATATGATTCACGTGGACTTATTTTGCGTGTAAATTAGAAAAAATAAATATTTCAAATAGAAAATGGAGTGGAACAAAAGCGTATTGACCTGACTGAACTTTCTTCAATTTGTCTACTGACTAAACAATAACGAAATAAAAAAATAAGTTAGAAACATTCATAAAAGTTCAATTATTAATTTACACCTCATAGCAACAGAGTCTTTACGTGCAAATGAGTAAGTGGAGCGTGTAATGAGTATCTTAAAGGCTATGCTAGAGAAGATTATGTTGACAAATCCTAGTAAGATGCTTTAGGTTAGATTCTTTTAGCTAGAAATTGCATTATCAATTGTACTACAAAAACTAACCTTTTAAAGCTAGTGATTGGAAAAGTTGAATCAATGTGCCGTTTTCTTTAATAACTTGCGTTGATATTGAGACTGAAATAGATTTACCAACAATTAGAGATAATAACCTATGTAATATTGAGAAAGCTGTTAATTATGATAAACATTTATTTGTTTAAAATATGGCAAGGTTTCATAAATTCTATAGAGGTGATTTTGTATTAATGGAAAACGAGGAAAAGAATAAAATGAAATCAGACACGATATATCGTAAACCATTTAGAATAATGGATGTTTTGTAGGGTGACTGATATATCCTACAGGCTTTAAACTCGAAAGAGATTTACAAATGTACCCATGATAAAATTATAAAAATGCCCTGTTATTGAATTAATATTGACAACTGTAATGTAGAACAGAGTTCGGTTGGAGAGGGACAATTACAATCTCAAGTGATCGAAGAGGTTTCATTCTTGAGATAAGTGCATCAGTGGTTTTCCGTAGCTTGAGAAAAATCGATGTCTACATTATTAGTTCATACGTGGTACGCGGTACCCTAACAGGGACTGGTTTCAAGAAGACCGGAAGTGGGGCGATCCGACTCTATGTTTATGCAAGTCAAAAAAACTAAATTTGATGCTGGTATGAATTGAATTTTCATCGTTTTCTTATACCCTATATATATGTATATATATATATATATATATATATATATATATATATATATATATATATTATATATATATATATACGCAAACATGTATTTCAGCAACAGTGGTCCAACCAAAAGTCATAAGCAGAGGACCTCTTAACCTGTTTTGTTCTATATTTATCTAGAACAAAACAGGTTTATACAAAAGTGAATAGCTTAGAAGTCATCCATTATTTTACAAATATCTATGTTTTCATACATTGATGCCCCCTAGTAGATTCTTAACTAAGATTATGCAACCGATAACCATGAAATTTAAAAGTCTTTAAAACGGAGTATTACTTTTTACCAAAAACTAAAAATAGATTTTGAAATTTTGATCAATTCATATAAAATATGGCCAAATTTCTGCGACCTACTGTGTTGATAAAAATGTAATAAAGAGAATTTGCAAATTTTTTTAAAAACAACTATGATTAATTATTAGTCCAATAATTTCAAAAAATTTGAAATACATCTGAATGGGTATATTTTGTGAATTGGCATTTTTTGTAGGAAAAAAATTTTAACAGAATAATTGCGACTATTTTTGTTTGTTTGGCTATTTATGGTTGTAACAAATTTAACATTTGAAAGTTTTTGCTTCACGAAGTGCAATGATTTATTTACTCAAATGCTTTGAATCGAACACATCGCCTTAGAAAATTATACCGCAAACGAATTAAAGTTTGCTGATTTGGCCTGATATACTTGATTGTATTTCGGATTTTTATTAGTAATTCATGTCCGGAAGTAATTTCCTTAGGGTGGAATATATTTTCAAAAAATAGCCTCAAATGAAAAGAAAAAAGAATGATCAAATTAAATTCCGAGGAGCGGCCTGGGCAACTGATCGGAGCACCGCGACTAAAATGTGGTTTCATGCACGTGAAATGTGAAACGTGCTTGCGTTCGTGCGTAGTGTCATGTTACGTTATTTTGCTATCTTGCTTATTGGCAGGTGTCTAATAGAATGTCTACTAATAAGTCTGTCAATTTGCTTTGCACAAACCGTAAATATCGTTCTCCATTTAAATTTGAGGATAGCTCAACGGATTTCGGTATATAATTTGATGTTAATAAACGTATAAATATTGGTTCATCACTACAAATTATGTTGTCAAAAATTTCGAGTCTTCCATATGCCTCCTCAATATCTTTCGAAAAAAATGAACCTAAATAGTAGAATTTTGTGACTGAAAACTTTGCATTCTTAAACGAGATATAAATGCATGTGCACACTTTCTTGTACGTGATGAATAACAGAATGTAGTTTGCCAGTATGTCTTTAATTTTACGCATGCTTTATTTGAAACATTTTCAATTATAGTTAGTATTTGTTCCTCTTTTTTACTAAAGCTCATAGCTGAGGAACCCTTTTGTGGGTTAATCTCAGCTATTACGTCTTCTAAATACTATAAATATATTCGGATAAAGACAGTTATTTCGTCGTTTCTCCTACGTGTTGATTGGAGTAGTCAGTATATAATTTAGCTTCCGAATCATTTTCTTGTGCAAGACAATTTTAATAATGCATTATGGCAATGCGGGGAATAAGAAGATAATAGTCTTTGAAACAATTAAAAGTCCGTAAACAAGTCAAGTCGTTATTTCTAATACATCAGTTTAAATCAGAAACACAAAATAATTTAAGTAACCCAAGTTCTAACCATAAGGATGCGTATATTTAAGACAGCAAATCATTTAGTAGTAAAGGGCAAGAAAAACAGCAATATGTATGTCACCAATACAAATAAGTGTTTTTCTCTCTAATATGAATAAGCTAAAACTCTAATTAAAACCAGGTTTCTGTTTATTACTATTATTATTTTTTATTACATCACGTTTTTGTTCCTTACTGTTGTATTGCCTTTTCATTCAGGGCAGATCGAAATAGATTTATTGTTACTAGTGGTCGCCCAGTGGTCGAAATTCGACCATAATAAATTTAAATTATAAATTATTTAATATAAATTATTAAAATATAATGCTCAAACATTATTAATGTTCTATTGTCAAAGACTATATACTACTATAACCACAGATTTCGCCAACGCTGTTATTTTCCTATTTAAAAAAATAAATTGTATGGAATTCAAAAAGGAGAAAAATAAAGAATACTTATTTAAAAAAAAAAATTATTGAAACAGAACATGCTGTAAGATGATGCGAAATAAAAAAAAATTGCGGTAAAAAATGCTCTCCATTGAATAGCATTTTTTATCGCATATTGCGATAATATAATTAACGATATAAAACTTCTCTGAAAACAATGTTTTTTGTAAAAACTCTTTCATCGTTTGCTAAACGTCCTTGACCGTTATATTCGGAAATATAAAACCTTAGACCATCGAATGAACGGACTCTACTTGCTGCGACATACAATTGCCTATGTGTGAAAACTGGCCGATTCAATAAAATTCCAACCTTTTGGAATGTTTGTCCATGAGACTTATTTATTGTCATCGCAAATGCAGGTATTATAGGAAATCGTGTTCTTTGAAAGTTAAACGGTAAAATAGTTCCAGAGCACGTTAAATTTATACGTGAAATCAAAATTCTCTTACTGCGTGCGGTCCCAGTTAAAACTTCGCAATCTATTGAATTTCGGTCCATCTTGTTCCATTGACTAATGCGCCGTTAGTATTTAAGTTTCTGATCAATAATACTATGCAATTAACTTTCAATACTGACTTATGCGGTGGTAAACCACTAATAGACAAAGAATTTCAAAACTCTACCGTATAGTTATTGGTGTTATTGTCATTATCACAAATTATTTTATCATAGCCATGATATGTTCGCTGTTCACCAGGAATTTGATTAAGTATATCAGTATTCATCAAAGTACAATCGTCATTTGTAGGTGCTAAAATAACAGAGTTCAATATATTTTCTGAGAGTATGTTATGGGAAATATTTCCATACACCTCATCAATAATATTGTTTTTATCTCCTATTAATTGATGAGGTATTTCAATAACATTTTTACCAAACTGAGGGAATTGTGGGGCCTCATCATTGCCAATTTTTTCAAGAATTCTACAAATTCTATTTCATTTGGTAAAGCTCTCATATTTCGAGTAAATGTCACTTTATGAAAATTAGGAAATTCATGCCAACTTATAACACAATTTTAAATTAAAGTTCCGCGTGATCCATGTGGGATTACTGGTAAGATTTGCCGAAAATCACCGCACAGAAGTATAGTTTTTCCTCCAAACACTCTATGTTTATCGTTTTCATCACATAGATCACGCAATAATCTATCTATGATTTTCAACGCTTGCAAAGGACATATAGAAACTTCATCAATAATTATCAATGATGATGAATTTATGAAACTGCCGTAGCTACTATTTGCAGTAATATTTGATACAGAATTTTCTAAAATGGGTATAGGCAATTTAAACACATTGTGTAAAGTCCTACCTCCAAGTAATAAAGTTGAAGCTATGCCACTGAACGCAGTTGGAATACAAGGAAGATTAAGCGAATTTAATTTGTGAATTAATGCTGTTTGAGTGAATGTTTTGCCACAACCAGCGTGAGCGGTTAAACAAAAAACATTGGATCCAGTATCATGATACAAAATGTCACGAATAACTTGATCAATGAGATTATGCTGTTCAATATTTGCACTTTCATAATACTCACAAAACAGCATCTCTTGTTCTATTATATCAATAGTATTTTCTTCTTCTATTCTCTGCGAGTATGTGGGAACTTGTAAACCAAGAATTTGACAGGACAAATTATGAACATTCAAAATATCATCAATTTCTAATAGAGCTCTATTAAAGGATACTTCTTCGTTGTAGTCTTAGAAAATCTTCACTAAGATATACTTTAAATTCATTCCATAACGCTAATGCATTGGCTGGCACATTTATTGCACAAATGTAACCAAATAAAATCCGCATTTGTTTTGATGAATTTAATTCTTTTGATTCATTTAAACATTCCCGCCATTCATTATCATTTAAAGCTATTTCGCGAGCATGGCACGCTTCAACAAAAGAAGGGTATAAAAATTCATTGTATGTTCTAATATCCTCGAATGATTTCGGACCACAGAAATGTAATAAAAGCAATCGTAAGTGAAAAAGTTCGTTATCTTTTGGTGACACTACATATATCCTTGTAATGATTTTATCACCTCCACGGCTTCCCTTCTTCCATTTATTTTGGGAATCTTCCCACACATAATGCATAGGAATTTCAGTATATTTATACTCTCGTGCTGATGGATCTGATCGATTCAACTGAAAAAATGCTAATAATTTTGTTTGTCTTTCATTATCAATTACTTGACGTTCTTGACCTTCTCGGAAGTATACATTCTGTCGACGCGGCAAATGAATATCAAGTCTGATTATAGTATGTGACTGAAAATGCATTGGTAATTCATAGATGCGCCATATGGCTTCTGTTGATCCGACATAACGACCAATGAAAAATTGGTAACTTCATTAATTTCTATATTTTGACCTTGTTCATTTCCACCAGACTCTAGTTCAACAGATGCACTGTCATAGCCTTTGTACGCATATTTATAAATGTATTTGAAACTTTTGACTATAGTGCATACTTCAACATTTATATGGCAATTAAATTTAGCAAGTAAATATGGATTGTATGGTACAACATACCGATTGTCAAGGCAACTACCACGAACTTCTGCATTAATGCCATTATCACATCTTCTGTATAATGGATACCCATTTAACGATTCACTTATAGTTTCATTAAATCGTTTTGGATACTCTTTTATACCTTTTCCATCTCTCATACATACAGAATTAGGATTAAGTACTCCGCATGGACCATGCATCATATGTTTTACAACATATTTATGTAATGTTGGATGTGTTTCAATGTGAGGAATCTCCGCAGATACAACTTTATCAATATCTATAGCATTAACAAATTTTATCTTGCTCATTTAAAGAGAGTAAAATGTGAGCATGAGGCAATCCTCTTTTTTGAAATTCAATTGTATAAATGAGTGCTTCAACTTTACCAAAGATATTATTTTGTATAAGGCCCTCTATGACTGCTTTCAACTTTGACTTGAATACATGCACAATAATATCAGCTCTAAAATTAGCAGCTTCACCTTCACCAATGTTTTTAACTATTTCTGGCCAACTTGGATTGCAAGTCATTGTAATAAATAAAGACGGTTTTCCGAAATGTTGTACAATTGACATTGCATCTAAATAATTCTGATACATATTTCTTGGAGATCCATTGAATGAATATGGTAAAATTACTCTACGACCAACATTCCTGGCATTCATGTTCAATTCTAAGTAGTCTGTTAAATTGTTGTAAACTTCAGACCTAAGAATTGTTTAATTTTGTCGAATGAAAGGTAATCGTGAGCCCTCTATTCTCACATACATATCAACTATCCACTGCAGAAACAATTTTTGCGAATGGTGTAACATGCTGAAATCATCTCTAATTGCAAGTCAATAGGCTGCGTACTGAAGCATGGCTAATTTATTTCTGGGTGCTCTTGAATTAGATGTAGTTGGTGCATTATGTGCAATATTGACATGCCACCCAGTATCACCATTGGGAAAAGTAGTGGGTACGCTAAAGGATCTAATGATGAATCCAGAACTGATATATTTTTAATTACACCATTAACTTTTGAAAAAGAAGTCATATTTCGTTCAAAAGGTGGCTCACCATCAACCGTACTAAATATTACGGCTATATCAGTTTGAACTGCATCAATGAAGCGGCGTAGATCAAAATCATGATTTACTTTAATGAGCATACAAATATCTTTATTTTGATTTTCGACTCTCTGACAATGATCTTTCATTGCAATGAATGACCGCACAAAAGGATTAATGCGTTCCAATTGCAGAGAAATTTCTCGCATTATGGTGTTGTTACATGTTTTATTAAAACGTTCTTGTAATCTATAATTGATAGCAGTGTCAACATCATAAAAATATAATTGCGCATAACATGGTGAGCGACCATATGCAGTAGTCATTGGACCTGATCTGTTGTAAAAAACATTATGTATTTTGAAATGATACACTCCACTTGTAACTGCCTCGGAAACTTTGGCTTCTGAGCTAACCATAGCAAAACATGAATTATATTTCCGAATATTTTCAAAATAACTTTTCGACTTAGTTTTTGTTAAAGGTTCTTTTTAAGTAAGTCCATCATACAATGATTTGAAATATTTATTTTGACTTAATGGTGGTAATATTGCTTTACCTTTATGACAACACGAAGTGAATGCAATTCTGTCGCCTAAAGTTACTTCAGATTCAAAATGTTTCGCATTGCAAAACCTGCACTCTAAATCCATTAATCCACAATCATGATTTAAAAACACTTTTGGACTGACATTTTGTGGACATTTAAATGTATCTCTTGTAACTGCTCCGCAAATTTTATTAATCAAATAATATTAATCTCAGTTTGACCATAGACTTCAACCATAAACAAAATAGTACATATGTGTGTGTACATATGTGTGTGTGTCAAACGCATGTATTTCTAATAAAATCTATATATCTCTTTCTATGTAAAAATATTAGCTTTTAGCACTCTTCTCTATACAAATTTTAACTGTGCCAAATTTCATACTCCTCCGTACGCGTAATTTTCGTAAAAAGGAGTATAAAGGTTTTGATTCGCATATTAGTATTTTGGTTATTATTAACCTTTAAATTATGGTTATTATTAACCTTTAGAACATTTAATAATATTTTATTAAATCGTAATAACTCTAATTTCAGATAAAAGGTCAATTTTTTTACTACTATATATGGGAAAATAACAAAGTTAAAGCACAATAACTTAGAAATTGTCTGGCAGATAAATTACAATGGAAAGACAGCGGAAAAATAAAATTATGGACAACTCATATGTCAATATGTGTGTATATACATGTGTCTGTGTGTGTGTCAAACGCATGGTAGTATGTGTAATGTATTTTTTATTAATTTAATGTGTTTCTAATGTATTATTACATAAACATTTTAGCTTTCCGTACTCCTCCATACAAACTTTAACTGTGCCAAATTTCATACTCCTCCGTCCGCGTAATTTTCGTAAAAGAGGCACAACGTTTTTGTTTCACATATTAATATTATGATTATTATTAATAATGTTACATTAAATTATAACAACTGTAATTTTAGATAAAAGATCAAATTTTTTATGAGAAAATAACAAAGTTGAAGCACAATAACTTGCGAACTGTCTGGCAAATAAACTACAATAGAAAGTCAGCGGAAAAATAAAACTATAGACTACTCATATGTCAATTGTATGTATATACATGTGGGTGTCAAATGCATGTTAGTGTGTGTAATGTTTTATTTATTGATTTAATGTACTTTATAAGCATTATTATTGAAAAATATTAGCGTTCTGCACTTCTCCTACATATAAACTGTAAGTATGCCAAATTTCATACTCCTCCGTCAGCGCAATTTTCGTAAAAAGGGGTACAAATTTTTGCTTCGCGTATTAATATATAAATTACCTTCAATTGTTATAATAAGAGCAGAGACACAAGTCGAGTTGCCATAAAAAACGTGTAAATGTTTGGTTGATTATTATTGGGTTCTCATTTTATTTCTTTAATATAAAATGTAAAATTTTTTTTCACTAGGATAGCCATAAACAGCTGAATAGAAAAGAAGGAATCTTGACAATTAATTATCTTGACAATTATTTTTAAAATTCTCTGGTAAGTGAAAGTCTCTAAAAGTGGTTTAAAATATGTAAATTTTCAAAATTGTACTTCCCACGCAGAATTTTTTTCAAATTTTCCTAGTTTATGTGTGGTACATAATCATAATAATTTTTAAGATAATTTATACTTTATTACACTTATTACAAGGTAAGTCTTGGAAAGTCTAAAACAGTACAACTTTACCAATTGTTACGGATGAGTATCCGTTGCATAATGTGGATGCAGGGTCATTTGACGTGTGTGAAGGTATAAAAAATGTAGATAGTTTGAAAATAATTAATAACTTATAAACTATGCAGTTTTGCAAAACCCTGTTTTATATTAAATTTATTACTTATGAGGATGCACTAAAAATGCGTGAGATGTCTTCAAATACTTGAAATATTAATAAATTTTTTGAACAATTTCAAGTAAGATTAATAGTTATGGACCATATCGAAAATATTTAAAAAGAAGTGTAAATATGTAAAAGTAAATAAATCATCACAAAATAAATATAGTAAGGGAATTATTACGAGAAAGTCTTTTAATTATTTAATTGTTCACTAAATTACTGTTAATATGTTATAAAAACTATGTAACAAATTATTCAAAAATTCATGCAAACGCGATAGACACAGTAAACACATAAATTAGAGCAAATTTACTTCCATTTTTATCGGATATGCACATCCATATATATCTAGCAAAAATTGGAGTAAACTTACTATCGACCAGTAATAAAAATATTACACTTGTACGCAAAAAGCGAATATTTCGAATGTCGTGTCGTAAATGTGTATCTCAGTCGTATAGTCGTGGCACTCAGGCTATTTTCGAGAAAATAACAAGACATCATAGTTTTATTTTATGTTCACGACCGTTAACTAAAACAAAAATATGTTATTTCTTAGACTATTTAAATTTTAACATTCAACGGGACATTTAAGGTAATATTAAGATAAATCTTTACATTAGGTCTTCGTGTATTTGTGTTTTGAGTTTAAAATACCTATAAGTTATTGTCAATATGATGATGCATTCCGTTAATTTCTGCTTAAGGAGGGTTTTGTTGGTTTTTAGGTATCCATGCAAAATGTATTAAGCCGATTGACATACAACTCTATATGCTAACAATATGGTATTTACATATGTTGTATATTTTTTGAACTATACTTAAAAAGTCAACATAGTCGGAGAAAAATACGTTGGTGTCGGC
Source organism: Druceiella hillmani (assembly GCA_039881145.1). Lineage (NCBI taxonomy): Eukaryota > Metazoa > Arthropoda > Insecta > Lepidoptera > Hepialidae > Druceiella > Druceiella hillmani. Next base: position 4,949,122 of record JAYKKI010000096.1, on the reverse strand, counting down.
GCTCTCATGATGAACGCTGGCAAAACTACTACAGATACACTATGTGTAGTGAAATTTTAAGTCTTAGAAAAGTCTAAAGAAAAGTCAATGATAGTACATATATTTTGTGTATAACCCACATTAACTGTTTATAAGGTAAAAATTTAAAGAAAAGCTATCAAATACGAGTAGAAATCACACTACGAGGGTTGCTTAGAAATTTAGGCTATTACATACATTTAAAGGCATGTTCATTTAAATTTTTGTAATCCATTTATATTGAATTATTTACAAATATTAATTATTAAAAACTTAATTATCTATAATATAAAAATAAGTCTGGTTTTCCTTCCTGACGCTATAACTCCAGAACGCACGAACCGATTTCCACGGTTTTGCATTCGTTGGAAAGGTCTCGGGTTCCGTGAGGTTTATAGCAAACAAAATTCAGGAAAAATTTCAACAGAAAAGCAGGAAAACAGGGAAAATCATTTTTCACATACAGCGCCATCTCTGATACATAGCATGTACTACAAACCAATATGGTTTTGCATGGTTTTGGAGCAGATGGCGCCAGTATTTCAAGTAGGTGGCGCCGGTGCGTGATACATTGTTTGACAGCTACTCATTGTACTCTGCTCAGTTAATTTCATGTGACATTTATTATGCGCACTTTCTTTCAAACGCTAACTTAAAACCGGTATCGTGTTCACTGTGAAATTGTAAATCCGTTGATTCCATAACAAATCCCGATGATATAGTAAATTATCCAACGGAGTTTTTGAACTCTCTGGAGTTACCAGGATTTCCACCACATAACTTGCAACTCAAAGTTGGTTCAGTTATTATGATATTGCGTAATTTGAATCCACCGCGACTTTGCAGCGGTACTCGACTTGCGGTGAAAAGACTTATGCCGAATTTGATTGAGGCAACCATTATTAACGGAAAGTACGCAGGTGAAAATGTATGTATTCCTCGAATACCAATGATTCCGACTGATCTTCCGTTTGACTTCAAACGATTGCAATTTCCGGTTCACCTTGCGTTCGCAATGACAATTAACAAGTCGCAAGGCCAATCGCTTAGTGTTTGCAGGATAAATTTAGAAAATCATTGTTTTTCACATGGGCAGCTATACGTTGCGTGTTCACGAGTTGGGAAACCATCCGCTTTGTTTGTGTTAACGTCAGACCAAAAAACAAAAAATGTGGTTTACCAAAGAGCACTTCAATGAAACAGATAATTTGCGGACACGTATAACGCTTCGATTCAGTATTTACTTTGGATTCACTTCAATTTTTTACTTAGAGAAGTTCAACTAAATTACACTTCATTTTTGTAATCGAAATGAATTCATTACTGTTGTGAAATGAAATAATTTTTTTCCTTTTCAAATATAAAAAAAAAATGTTTCTTCATCTTTTAATCCCCAAACGAAATGTTACAAAAAACGAAGCCATCTGGTGGCGAAACGGAGTTCGCAGGGTTTGCTAGTTTTCTACTAAATATTTCGTAGATGTGAAAATATTATGTATTTTTAAATAAAATTATTTCATCCTTCACAGACATAATACGTATGTAATTTAAAATACAAAGTTTATATTTTTGTAGTTGGTTTAAGTCATTTGTATGGAGTTTCTACGAACTTTTTAAGATCCATATCTTAATATCAAATGTTGGTCGATTACTACTCGTAAACTAGTAGAACCTAGTTAGCTGTGATAATTTTCTTTTAATGTTTTTTATATATACTACTATTGTGAATTCTTTCAGCTATTTTAATATAGCGGTTTAGCTGGTAGATAGTTTAGATGGTATGAGGATACGTAACTTTACCAAATATGACCATTTTAAAGCTTAATATTTGGCAAACGAATTTCTGCATCGAAACAATATTCATGACGTACCTCAGTATTTTTAAAAAACATTCACTGATACTCTACATAATGGGACATGCGAAAAAAAATCACCTCCGCGTTACATGTCGCGGAGGCACGCTTAAACACTTCTTTTAAAAGCTGTCCTGATGTGTCATTATTATTTTCCAATATATTATCTAATATAAACTATGAATATCATTACTACAATGTTTCAATTATTACCCTTCACAATGGTTAATTACACATAATACTATAGCCATATTGAATACCTCAATAGTCTTTACTTATTAATTTAACAACTCAATCGAATGTCACATAGAATAACTTAAACGCTTTTACTTATTAGTTAAACACTAAATATTTATTATTCATATCATCAGGATAAGGGTATAAGAAAACGATGAAAATTCAATTCATATCAACATCAAATTAAATTTTTCTTGACTTGCATAAACATAGAGTGGGATCGCCCCACTTCCGGTTTTCTTGAAACTAGTCTCTATTAGGGTACCGCGTACCGCGTATAACTATAGTGTTGATATCGATTTTTCTCAAGCTACGGAAAACCACTGATGCACTTATTTCAAGAATGAAAGCTTTTCGATCACTTGAGATTTTAATTGTCCCTCTCCAACCGAACTCTATTCCACATTACGATTGTCAATATTTCTTTAATAACAGGGCATTTTTATAATTTCATCATGGGCACATTTGTAAGTCTGTTTCGAGTTTAAAACCTTTTAGGATATATCAGTCACCCTACAAAACGTCCATTATTCTAAATGGTTTACGATATTTCGGGTCTGATTTCATTTTATTCTTTTCCTCGTTTTCCATTAATACAAAATCACCTCTATAGAATTTATGAAGCCTTGTCTTATTTTAAACAAATAAATGTTTATCATAATTAACAGCTTTCTCAATATTACATAGGTTAGTATCTCTAATTGTTGGTAAATCTATTTCAGTCTCAATATCAACGCAAGTTATTAAAGAAAACGGCACATTGATTCAACTTTTCCAATCACTAGCTTTAAAAGGTTAGTTTTTGTAGTACAATTCACAATGCAATTTATAGCTAAAAGAATCTAACCTAAAGCAACTTATTAGGATTTGTCAACATAAGTTTCTCGAACATAGCCTTTAAGATACTCATTACACGCTCTACTTACTCATTTGCACGTGAAGACTCTGTTGCTACGAGGTGTAAATTAATAATTGAACTTTTATGAATGTATTTTTTTATTTCGTTATTGTTTAGTCAATAGACAAATTGAAGAAAATTCAGTCAGGTCAGTATGCTTTTGTTCCACTCCATTTTCTATTTGCAATAGTTATTTCTTTTAATTTACACGCAAAATAAGTCCACGTGAATCATATCTTTGCCAGAGTTATAAACAGAATCAAAATCAAAAGACCGAATACAAGTCTACCAGCGATGTACACGCGGCGTTACGTCGGTCTTTTTACGGGAACACAACTCGTTACAGCTATAAATTTCCGGATATATAAATGGTGTGTGAGGTGTTTCAAAGAGTTAAATACGGGGAGAGTTTCAAGATCAAAGTTTTTTTTACTATAATATAATACGACTTGCCATTTACCCTCTACTATTTGAAATAGTATTTCGACGTATCCGTCGGTACCTGCGTTTGTGTGTAGCTTTACTGGATTTTGAAGTCGAATATAGGGGTATATCTGTGGCTATTTCTAGAAAATCATTAACAGTCGGTATTTCTGTAACTAAACTATTCAAATTTGAAATTTTTTTCGCAATTGAGTATTGAGACGTCAGCCTACTTATAAATAAACCTTGATTCATATTGCTACGCATGTAAATATCAGGAAAGACCTAAAAGAAAATTTGTACAGTGTATCCACATAATTCCACATTACAAAATATATGCTCGTTGCTGAATATCGTAGTTTGGCTGATACCCGTTAACGACACAATAATCTACTTTGCTATCTAGAAAAGTTGGAGAGTAGACATTCTTTTATTAACAAGCATTCAGTCCCTGCGTCGAAGTGAAAATTATAAGACGCATGTTTATGAATAATTTTTCCGGTAAGGGGTCCTATCGAGCATATGTCCACCTGCCTCATGCCATTACGCATTACAATGGGACCACCGCTGGCCGGGCATCGCGATGCGATGTGACCCACTTTGCCGCACTTGAAGTATCCTAAGGAGCCGGGCCACTATGTGCCGTGGTCCGTCTTACTTATTTCGTATCGGGGTTGTGAATGTTGATGATCTTATATTCATATCTACGGTCTTCCGTCGACACTCTGCCAACTTGTGCCCTATGTTACCGCCGTTGTGAAATTTTTTTTTATATTAGACTGTGTGTGTCGCATGCGTTTCATTTCTGGACTATTTTTATCGATTTCGTAAATTGCATCAGACATCCATTTTAAATATGAGAACGACTCAAAATCTTGTTGTAAATGTTGACGGCTCGTAATTTTAGTAGTAAATACCGTGCGTAATAGTCGAGAATCTACTCGAGCCACATGTGATGACAACACATTTGTTATTTATTTGGTGCTTACATTATTCCATTTGGTCTACCTGCATTTATAAATAGCTTATCTATTTTGTACAAAAAGCCGCTTTATACTTATGCTAAATATGTTACAAAAATAGCGCCAGTATTAAACGTATATTATAAAAAATACCTATATGTTATAATTTCGTGTATTTATATGAGGATAAGGCTCGAAGATCATTACACTCCACGGAAACGTTGTTGTTAGAAGGAGATAATCATACGTTCTAAATTACATGTCATTAACAGCCGACCGCTGACTAGAACGCGTTGTCTAGGCCAGCAGAGGCCAGGTAGAGCATTTCACTCTATCGCTCTTACACAAAATGCAAGTGTCTCGTTCATAGAAGTTAATTTTAATGAAATATTATATTATTAATATGAACAAAGTATTTATAGAACATTTACGAATGAAATGAGACATATTTCCTGTTTTTCACAGTTACTATGAAATTTGTGCATCTGCGCAACATGCCGGATGGCATTTTAAAATGTTTTTTGAATACTTTTAACAAATCGCAGTAATGTGGAATTTTGACATAAGACCGTATACGACTAAACTAACTCCAGGCAATTATCTTTCTTTTAACGTCTCATTTTACAGCGCGAACAATACACCCATGTGTAGAATATCGTTGTATATGACTTCGATTAGTTGACATTCTTCAACTGAGTTACCGTCAAGACATAGATCAGTGGTCGTGGACCAAGATTTAGCATTCCCATCTCGCTTTTACGGGTCGAATTCGGGTAATACTTACGGCCTCATTATTAATATGCAACATTTTTAGCATTTGTATTAATGCACGCATCTGTCCATTTTGCGTTTGAAACATTATCTGCCATGGAGTGTCATTACGGTTATCACTACTTGTCTCACTTGCCAATTCTGATATCGGTACAGGAGGCCGAGAATGATTCTGATCCTTTATTATTATGTTTTAATATTCGATATAATATAATTTACGAATATGAATATGAATATATTGCAATGACAATGTATCAATTATTATCCTTCATAATAGGTAATAACACTTAATACTATTCGCACATATAATAACTTAACCGACTTTACTTATTAGCAAGACAGTGTCACGAAGCTTTTTATAGGCATCGCTTGCCGTTCGTGTTATTAATTCTGGTGTATATATATATATATATATATATATATATATATATATATATATATATATATATATAAATGCAAATTTCAGCTTCATAGCAATATTGGTCTGAGATTAAAATGGCTGTAACCCACGAAAAGACAGGTGGACATGGCGAAACTATAATGGTTCTTATTTTGTTTTTGCAGCCCCAAAAGTGAATCAATTTGTTAACAATCATTGCAATAAATATATTTTAAGCGTTGTCGTATAATGGAAAAAATTGTCCCTTAAAAATTTAAGTGATTTCACAGAAATGAAAAGATTTTTTTAAATTAAGGAAAAGGAGAAGTGTGCATAAAGAGAGGGAACGGAGAAGAGACATGGCATAAAGGCATCGTCCTGCAGTATATTATTATATTTTTTTTGTAAAATAATGGATTAGGTATTTGAAAGAAAAATACACGTAAAAAAGCATAATCCAATAACTTTACACCATACGAAGTCTTCGTACGGGGCGTTTTAGCACCTGAGGAAAGAAACTTGAACTGGTATATAAAGAAATATTTCAGAGACTATGTTTGTGTAAAATGTTCCCATGCGAAGCCACAGCCTCATGTGTTGGTCCGATCAAATTATATCCAATATGTTTTAAACTCGAAACCAGTGTTTGTGATACCATCCACGGCACCAAGGATAGAGAAACATAGTGGTCAATAATATCCATAGAGGTCACGACCCTAAACATTGAGAAGAATGACGCGGGAGGAACACCAATTTCCAAAGAAATTTCCATAATGAACAAAAATTTTCGATAAAACAAACCGCTTTTATAAGTTTTAAAGGAGTACGTTCAGTTCGATTGAATGTTGTACTTGAAATTATTCAGTGATCCTGGAAACCAAACATTTTTCCGAATGAACAATTTATTTTAGCCATCGATCTATTTTTTTATTTTAACATGAAATAAATATTAATATCACAAGCTTCCGGTTGTCGGGATTAAAGATGGATTGAGAATTATTATGTTTCCGACTTGGTAAATTTGCCGATGAACAGAAAACGCATTATACATTGTAAAATTAAAGTAGATTATATTTAAACTTTACATTTAGAATTAGAAACAAAGAAGCTTATTGGTTTCTTTATTAAAAAAATTGAGATTCAAATAAAGGCCAAGTTATATTTCAAACTTATAGAAAAATGAAATTGTTTAAAAAAATGTTTCTTTCCCCTACTTAATCTTTAACCATATTTGTAAAATAATGGATCACTTCTAAGCTATTCACTTTTGTATAAACCTGTTTTGTTCCACTGTTGGTTGGACCACTGTTGCTGACATACATGTTTGCGTATATATATACGAGTATATACATATATATATATATATATATATATATATATATATATGTATATATATATATATATATATATATATATATATATATATATATATATATATATATATATACACACACACACATAATCATTTTAAGTTTCATTACCTTAAAACGAAAAACGATATCCTTCTAAGATCGCCCATGAACTATCGGTCCGTCTGTCACAGCCTATTTTCTCAGAAAATATGGGATGTAAAAATTTCAAATTTAATACTATTTATTAAACCGCATATTCACAAGCTAGTTTTTTTTTAAATATTCTTAAGAGAATTAAAGAAGGGGAAGTAAAGTACTCAAAATTCTATTTTTTTAATTAATGTGCGATGGATCATTTCAAAGGACCTTGCTACATAGAACACAAAAATATAAACATTTTTTTTTCATAATTTTACATAGCATATTTATAAAGTAAATTATATCAAAAATAGATTTCCCAACCCTCATTTCCAAAACTACCAAACGAAAAATAATGAAAAAACATAGTGAATGGTGAAATCTAACCAGAATATTACAAGGACACTCTGGTACCTTATAACTTTTGAAATATGCAATATATTACAAGCCTATGAAATTTACAGCAGGCAATATATTTACGCTGTGAAAAATTAATATTTATAAATAATATAATAGAAATACCATGTACACTTAAACGTTTATAAATTCTTAAATGTTTATTGAAACTTTGTAATGTAAGTTCTTTTCATACTACACAGAGTTTTTTTCGAAAACTTTACTATTTTACAATTTACGGAAAGTGAAACCTGAATTTGTTAAGAACTCATACCGTCTCACAAAAACTACTCTTCGTTGCCCACTTGCATAAGAGAGAGCTTCGTGCAAACGTGAAGTATGATAATGTCATAGTGAGCTGTCAAGATTTCAGTGGTGAGTATAAAGCGGACGGTGATATTACTGATCAGCATCCGATTGACAGGCAATATCAGCCGCTCTAGCTGTCTGCTTCGAGTGGGACATATGCCGCCCGGCTCTAACGCGGAAATGACTACTCCCCCTTACTTTACCTGTCACGGGAAAGTTTTTCCTGGAAATTGATGCACGAATATTTTTCTTTCCATTCATAAATTACGCTATCTTCTACTGAAACGTAGTATGTAAGAAATATGCAGTGTTTTGACAAATGCGCAATCTTACTGTTATTAGTAACTATTAATTGACCAGTTAGTTTTACATTTTCAAGACCAATATATCAAAATTATTTTTACTGATAGCGCCATCTTACAGTGTACTGATAACGGCGTCTTAACTTTCAATTTGATTAAGTAAGTTGATGTCGATGGTACAATTTAATTTGTTGACGTTTTAATTTATGAGAAAACACTTTAGTGCATTATCGTTTTGGTGGCACGTACCTGCGATATCCAGTTTACAATGACAATCATAAAGAGGACTAAAATTAGTAAAATACATGTAAAGTGATGTTTTTGAGGGGAAAATTATTTACAGTATATTAATAAAAACCCAAGGTTTAACATAGCCCCATAAAAATAAATTACACGATTTTGGTATCCGGTTTATATCATCATCATATAAGATGATAATGGGTTCGATATTCCTCTTTCTCAAGTCAAATATTTCGTGGGTAATATAGTACAGTGTTATGTTGTTAAAATTATGTATTACGTTTAACTTAAGGCTAAAAACCTTTCATTCATAGCCGAATACCTTTCGTTGCCGACAGTCATATCCTCTTCTCATTATTTTCAGAAAAAGAACGACCTATGATCTGAGATGAAGTCGGTACGTTTGAAACTTCGTTGAACATTATTTAATTCAAAGTTAGCAATTTCGTTTATTAGCAAAGCATGCTGTTCTGTTAAGGAACCATTACTCATATTATAAATTTAAAGTAGCCCGTAAAACGTTAACTAACCACAAAACGCGGACAAAATACTAATGGAAAAGGTCTATTCTAACTTTATTTATGTATACTTGCTTAGTTGTTTATTTATTTACATACATTTATCGATTCATTTATCATAAACATTTAATGATTTAATAAATAAAACAAAAGAAGGTATGTATTAAACATGAATACAATATACACAAGAACTACAAAAAATAATGACGACACATTTCGACAAATTTACTTGCACTCATTATAAACAAATCACACTCCGATGCGACCATTATCAGGTGGTTGAACAATTTAATACCGCAGGAAACAAGAGGGTTCCCATATAATTCGGATTTAGTAGTTGGTATGACGAACAGGTGATGATTTTGTGAGCGCAGTAAATTATCATGTACGAAGAAAGAAAATTTACTCAACAACACAGAGCATATTTTTTCCTTTTAAAAGCTAGAAGACAAATTTCATAAGCGTAATATCTCTACTGTGTTACAAGTTGTGGAAACCTAACATACCAAGAGAAAATCGGAAGGAAATAAAAAGGGGAAGTAACCATACTGGTTTATATACAGATATCCGAGGCTTATATGCAGATATCTTTTGCACACGTTCGACCATCAAGCTGCACTTGTTTTCGTATGGGCTCCAAATAATAGAGCCAGATTTTAAACGGCACTGCACTAATGAAATATATAGCAAGCGAATTAATGACACAAATTGAAAATCTTTTGAACACGAATTTAAGTTTCCCAAAATAATTATTTTGCTACGTCCGCAAAACGTAAATTGTGAATCAAATCTGACTCCCAAATTAACGACCCCATACAGTGTGATTCCGCTGACCGCGATGGTAGCGTGTCTCGATGGGAGCGTGTCTCGGTTGCAACGTGTATGTATGGTTTAAAAAGATCAAAAATTCTGCCACTTTATAAAAGTTGAGTGAGGAGGAAAGAAAAAAAATGAACGCTATAGCGGACTCCATTTTGAAATTACTTTACCGTGGAAATTACTTTAACCTACCTTACTTCAGAGTGTTTAATGTATTTGTGTTTACATCTGTCATTAGGTAGAAGTTATAGAAAAAGAGCTCACGAATGTCAAACCGCATTGGTACTTCTTGAAGTTTAAGTCAATTACTTTAATTCTATGTAACATAATATTAAAAAGGTGCTGAAAATCAGTTTCATTGTTAATTACAATTGCTTTACACATAATTTTAATACGCGCTTATCTGTTACGTATGAAGTAGTTGAACGATAATTTTTCTCAAACTTCTCTTTTTACATCATCATTCAGTATATTTTCGATGAAATATGGTGACATATTTGGCACATGATTCTTCATCATCATCATTAAAATCGAAAGATGTTCACAGTTGTTGAAACACAACAGAACGTTTCATTTTTAAATTTTTCATTCCATGAAAAAAGTAAATAATTGTAGAAGTAAGTAAGTTTACACCTAATTTTCCGCAAGTATTCCACCAGAAAATTATTAGTTGTTTTACTTTGTAAAAAATCATAGTATTTTATCCGACGTCGTATGTATACCGCATCGTCAATTAAATGAAACTTCACACATTTTCCACGCAAAAGTTTCCTCTTCGCAGAAACGAGAGCTTTCTATTTCGTACATTTAATCTTAAAGCATATATTGGGTAAACAGTAAATAGATGATTATTTGAAAATAATTTTTTTGAAAATATAAAATTTATTTTCTTGTTATTTGAGAATTATCCAATAAAAACTAACTAAACATTTTAAATTACGGTTAATCACTCACGTTGCAGCTTGAACTTAACATTTTGCCTTGCTTGATTGGGTAACTTAAAAGTAACCTGTCACTTAATGACATGAGTCCATTTATCAAATTATTTTCAAAAATGTTAGTTTGAAAACAACTGAGACGATGTATTTTTATCCTTAATTATTTAATAGCATGGTCCAAAGAATACAGTAAGTTATCTGTGATTCGTTGTGTTGAACTATTTGATACTACTGTGTAGTATCTGTAGCCTATTAACACAAATAATTGAAACATGATCAAGTAGATATGAGTTCACATTTAACTTTAACCAGTAACGTGGACACAAAATCAAATTCACTAAAATGTTCAAACGTCTTTAAAAATAATTGAGTAGGTCGGTACTCGGTGAAAGTTCGCAAAGTATATAATAATACACCAATTTTTGCCCAATTATCGTTAGACGATAAAGAAATAATTTGGAAAAATATGTGCATTGGCCTGTTGATTATCGACTGATAAATAACACAAAATTACTTGTTTTATTTTATCGTCAAAAAGCATCATGCATTCTTATAGTATGTAATAAATTATTGTATAATGTGTAATGTAATTGAATCAAAAAAAGTAATAATACCCGAATATTATTACACAAAAGATAAATTTCTGCTTTTTGTATGGAACTAAAATATAATATTTGTAAATAAATCAGATAATATAATCAACACTATCGCTTACTTACAAACCAGACCATGGAATATTTAAATTATACCGACATTTCTACTTTCACATCAGTATCCGACTCATTTCTATCGATAATAGTAATCAAACTCAAGTTGAACATGTCAGAACAGAAATATTGAATAAATACCGATTTATCGACATATTTGTTGTAAACATCAATAAACTGAGTCTAATATCGATATTTTCTGACGGTAATTTTAGTTTCTATATATCGATAAATTTTGTGGAAACGGGATTTTCTGAGAGATACACTCACCAGCTTAAAATATATAAAACGAACACACGCATTTAGCCATGCATTGTGCGAATAAAAACAAACAGATGCAACGCCCTGCCACACTCGTGCCTCGTTTCGCATGAATTTTTACATCAAATTTTCAGTTTATTTTTTAGTTTCTCAAGTTTTATTTTAGTGCGATATGGCTTTTAAGTAATTATGCTCAATGTTGCAAAAATCAATAAAGTCAGTTTTCTGTAATAAAAATTACAATACACGTGGTAAAACAATTAAGTTAGCAGCCCTTTTGTCAAAATTATAGTACCGTGTTTAAGTACATAAAATTAGAAACTTATTCAATTTTACCTTCGAGTTAAAATGGTTTGACTGAAGAAAACATGAATGTTTCCAGTTTTAATTATATAAATACTCAGATGAATATATCATTTTAAGTGGTGTCAATCTGGTCAGTGCTCTAAATAATAGAAACAGTGGGCCAAAGAATGAAGCCGGCTAACAGCGTGACATATTAAGATTTGAACATTTCTTACATCTCTATTGGCCAAATTTCGTTGTTTCGTATTTTTTATCCTTTGTTGGTTTAAGTAAATGTAACTATCATCGTACATAAAGTAACTATTATCGGACTTGAGTTATCCACAGATCGTGCACTGGCCGTCTAAACAGTAAAACTTTCTTTTGATGAAGTTCAGTTTTTGGAGTATTTTGGTAACGGCATTTCGTGTGAACTAACCATTGGCGCTTTCGCATATGGTTTATGTGCCGAATCATTTTTCCCCACCAGTTACCAATTCGTCAAGCCAAGAAATAATATCGGCTCGTTGGTCTAACTGAGCGGTGGTAAGGGTATATTGTATCGACAGCACTAGCTAACACACTTTATCCAGTTGATGCAAATATTCCAATATATTCACATAACTGCAACTGAGTTCTGCTGCCAGGCAACGTAAGGTAAGGCGACGTTCTCTTTCAATCAATTCTTTTAAAAGGTCCGTGTTATCTTCTACTGGATACGAGGAAAATGTCTTAAATCATAATTCCCATTTCTGAACCTCTGAAATAAACGTCTCGCAGTTGCATCAGAGACCGCATATTTACCTTATGCATTACGTATATTTCGAGCAGCTACGTGATCTAAACGAAACTCGTACAAAAGACAGTGACACATATGCTCTCTTGTCACTTTCATGTTGAAGTAAATACTGAAGCGATCCATAACAGTTGACACATGTTTATATAGTTTACTCCCACCACTTTACATTGCTGCACTCTAGATAGGGTTCCATCCCTTTTCAGAAAAAAATAGAAACTCTTTAAAGAAAGCTCATGCTACCAACTATACCAACCGCTACCAATTCATTAAAATTAAACGTATTCAATCTGTATCTCAAAAAGCAAATAACTGATTTTTTTGTAATATATGATTCTCACGTAACACCCATTTGAGAAGTAGTTTTTATTTATATCTTAGTCTAATAAATCTTTGAAATATTTTTCTGACGTTTATGAAAAGATTTTCAATCCATTCGATTGTGGATATTTTATGGTATTTTACAACAGACATCAAAAACACTTAGGTCTCATTATGAAGAAAGAACCTTTTTTAATTATTTCATGTAACTGGAAAAATAAAGTTCTTGTTTGTAACGTTATTAGAAAATTACACAATTTTTCCTGTTATATGTATGAATTATTTCGAACCAAATATTATTTTACAACATTGCCATGAGCATTAAGCAAAAATATTTTTCTTCCGAACCTAATGGATAAAGTTACGAAAGGCGTTAAAGGATAATCATATTTAATGGTTTACCAAAGTGCGCCGCAGATACCCACTATAGAGTTACGCAACCTTTTGTAACCTTAAATATAGATCGTAGTCGAAATTGTAATTAAACATAATAATGTCTTTGGTCGGAGAGCCATTTTTTTGCTATTTAACAGCTACAGAAGAAAGATTATTTGTTATTCCTTAAGGAACTGCATATTTTTCCGACCTGTAATCTGTATGTTTTTCCTTAATACCTTGTATCACCGTGTGACATTTTCCAAAGATCTATTCCATTAAATCACAAAGATACACGAAACAAACAGCATTCACAGCTATAATATCATTAGGGATTAGTGGATATTTCGGTATAAGTTTTTTTATACAAAAAATAATTTGCTTTTTTAAAGATACTAACTCTGGTCTGTGAGTATGAATATGATAATGGCCTTAACTTTACCCCAAATTTCACACTGGACTTTGTTTTACTTGATGTAGAATTAGATGATAACATTTGGTTAAATCATATATCATAAAGGTATAAACGGTATTCATACCTTATGGACTTTAAACATCGGATAATGGCATAAATTTTAATTTGTAAAGTTACTATTATTTTAAAATAACTTCTCCAGTATTTGTTATCACTTACAGGCACAGTGGCTTTTGAATAAGGAAGACTTACAAGTCGATTTCATTACGTCAACGTCGGATCGCTTAAGTCGGTGTGACAAACGAGTACGCACATTATTTATCCAGCGGACACCGGGTGACACGGGGAGGGTTTAGTGAATTTTTCCGCGTAGAAATGGCCCTCGTAGGATGTTTTACGTTAAACTACAAACCAAGTTGTTTTAAAAATATTTTCTTATAAAATCTGTTTCAACCTGAAATATGTATATTGTGGTACTTTTTATTTGTGAATTTTCATTATTGAAGTCAATGAAAAATTCAAGCACGCTGCTGCTCTCTATTCGGTGCTTTATGTCACATGCTGTTAGCCTAACCTGTTTCAAAAATAGTCAGATTGAAAGTAAAAAAATTAAATTAATAAAGTAGTTCTAATACTTTAGAGACGTTACTAAACACGGTGGAGATAACTGAACCAAAGATAATAATCAAAAGGACTAATAAAAATAATACCTTTATCTCTTAAATAGGTTTGCGATAAAAATTAGGTAATCGTGTTATTCCGCACTACATTATCCAGGAAACTAATTTGTAGAAGTTTAGGAATAGAATACACATTATAAAAATGTTATATATATATATATATATATATATATATATATATATATAAATGTATATATATATATATATATATATTCGCATATCACCAAGTCTATTTAGAATCGTTTATATAATTTACTAATTGTTTGTAAAGTTCTTATGTGTATGAAATATTTTTCTTACAATTAAATATTCAAAAAATTGCATGTAATTTGGTTGTGGAATATTAATTTGTGTTATTGCACAAATTAACGCCCCACAATAATAACAAGATGAATCACAAGATTTGAAAAAATTAAATTATTGGAGAAATAATTACGATTTTAATTAGTAACAGATACTGTATTTTATCACATTCACTATGATTTGATTAGCGTTTCAATACTATCGCCAAAAATTATTTTTAACTTCGGTTTATCTCTTTAATTGTAACAATAATCAAGAAAACTATATGAATGGTACCATTGTTAATAGGTAATTTTTTAAATTATAAATAAAACCAATTAAATTCTCAGTTATTATTTGACACACATAAGAAAACAAATTTCTTCTAAATATTCTAAAATACGACAAAGGTAAAATATGGATTATAAAAAAGATGAAAGTGGGGAAATGATAAGTGGGGAAAGTCAAAAAAGTAACAAAATATAATTAATCAAACGACATGTCAATTTTTACTTGCAGGTTTTTAATTGAATATTTCCAGAAGATTTAACGTCAAATTGTTTTGTAATTATGGAAAACTAGACTTTGGATGTACTGTATATATATAATAATCATATATATAGTAATCATTTCTAATACATAATTTCGATACAAACTATAAATAAATTAAAATGAAACGAAGATAATCATCGTTAAAACAAACGAAAGTAGTTGCTTTAATCTCTTAAAAAAATAACCAATCTATTCAATAAGATAAACCTGAGCCCAAGCTGTTGATAGCTGTTCTAGCTCAAAATATTTATTTCTCAATTTTTTTTTGTAATATGAGAATAGAAGTATTATTAAAAAATTAGCAACCCTGCTCGTCCTTTGCGCCTAAAAATTTGTTCTTTGTTACGCATTTGCAGATCTTCAAACTTTTCCCCTCCAGAACTCATCCATGAAGGTGCCCTGGAGTCTGATAGTGCTGGTACTGCAGTTAATAATAAGTAAATATGTAATAAAAAGAATATCAAAAATAAAATTAATACTTCTGTCTAGCAAAGAATTACAAATTTGCGAGAAAGGTGGTTGCTTCTAAAAGAAACATGTCGGTGTTAAATAAATTTGCGAGAAAGGTGGTTGCTTCTAAAAGAAACATGTCGGTGTTAAATAAATTTGCGAGAAAGGTGGTTGCTTCTAAAAGAAACATGTCGGTGTTAAATAAATTTGCGAGAAAGGTGGTTGCTTCTAAAAGAAACATGCCGGTGTTAAATAAATAAGTAGTGATCGATTAAATAACAGCTCAGACCTTATGCAAAATAGCGTAATAATGGTTATTGCAGATTTTGATCAAGTCTCTTTGGTATAAAACTCCAAAGTTTCATATCCTTCTTTGGCCGACATCTATTCCCAGACACCGTGTATAATTTTAAATAATTATAATGCTTAATTATGTGTACTAATATACTTTATGACAATGCCAAATTTAAACAGGAAGGGAAATTACTTGTTGTGGACATTTTCAACAATATCTAACACGAAATATTTTTTTTTAATCCTTACAGTTTGCTTTTCCACAAAATATGGATTATGTGGGCATAATACGTTTAATTAAAACTGAAATTCGATTACTCCGTTTGCTCCTTCCAAAATGCCCATATAATTTTTTTAGTGTTATTTGACCACAGCATTTAAAAAATGAAGGCTAGTAATGAGATGACATAAAAAACAAGCAATAAAATATACTGATCGTCCATGATATGTAGGGTAATGCCTACACTAAAAAAAAGAAACTTCTAAATCGGACGAATTCTGGATTCGTGGCGATTACATATTTAAACACCAGTCTATTTAAAATTCTCTCCTTAATATGGAAAAAAACATTAAAAAATTTATTTACTTCATTCAAAACAGTCGAGTTCAAGTGCAAATATTACCCGAAGCTCAGAAATTTACATCAAGGCTTAATTTTTTATTAGTTTATTCCAGATAAATAACTAGCTAATTTTGTTATAAATAAAAAATTATTATTTAATTGTAGTTGTGAATAGAAACCAATATTTTTTAAAGTATATTTCCTAAATTTTGTTTTCAACTAAATACTTGCATTACAACGTCGTAATGCATTTAAATCGTATTATATTTACAGCTCCCCTTATTTTCTCAGTTCATTTGTGAACTCAAAGTTACTTACAGCTCCAAGTTAACACAAAATAAACAAGGAAAACAAGCATGACTAACTTAACTTTGATGTTCATTTGACATTTAAGTTCTCCTAGAAAGCGAATGCTATGCAGTTTTCTTATTATTCAAGAAAATGATACATAAAGTGAAACTTATCATTCTAATTATTTACTCTGGGAAATACTAAGTTGATTGTTGCGTCAATAATTTTTCTTTTCTCTAAACTTGCATAGGAGTTTTTTAAAAAATAATAAACTGAATCAAACTTTTTCATATAAATAAAAAATTACTCAAGAAAATACGAATCATAAGATTAAAAAAATGCCAAGAAAGGGTGATATTGTGTCACTGGATAAAAAGGGACTCTGATGTATATTCTATCAGAGGCCTTTTGTTGGCGCTTTTGTATCGTTTGGTATATCGCTTTGGCATAATCATTAATGAAATAGGTGCTGTTTACATAAAATCTTTGGTACTGCAATACTTGGAAATTAACAGTGAATGATTGTTTACAGTGTTTTCATTCCAAAATGCTGACCTGTTTTGTTTAAAAGAAGAATTACTTTCTTGTAATAAAGTTTTTCTAATTGGATATATGCATGCATGCGTGCGTTTTATACGATACTGTATACATAGTACGTTCAAATATTCAAGCATCACGAAATCGTAGTAATTTCTTTTGGAAAAATTTAAGCCGTTGTTCGATGTGCATTGTTTTAGTATGATTAAATAGAGAAATAACAAAAGTGTGTACCTTGTAGGAAGGGGAAGTTGTAACGATGTTCGTTGCGGGACTTGACACAGCCTTTTCTTACTAGTTATGTTTATTAGTAAGAAAAGTAATTTCGAACGGTCGGATCTTGGCCTAAAATTTTTACTGATTGAAGCTTTCACATTTTTTTCTTAAATACTGTTCGGATGACTTAAACTGTTGCTGTGGTCAAAAAGTGAAAAATATTTTCAAAAATATTTAAGAATATTATATTAGCTCTAAAATTAATGCTGAAATACAATACACTTATAAATTATTGAACAAATTTTATAAATAAAAATATTTACTACCGCGCGCCTCGTTCAATGTAATAAACACCGCTGATGGAATGGTTGTCTGGAAATTCTTGAACAAAACTTAAATAAGTAAATATATAGAGCGATTAAAGCCACACCGAGCAACGTCATGATTTGTTATAGGCAACATAAAAATAAAGATAGCTTAGCCTTAATGTAGACTAATGGAGATATTTTGAACATAACAGAATTGCATAATAAATATATGAAAGTACCAAGATCAAATCAGAAAGAGGAAAACAAATATTTTGCAATATTGAGATATAAGTAAAAAATTACTAAGAGGGAAATTAGTACTGATCAATATACCGCAAAAAAATTTATGAAAAAACAAGAGAACTATTTAATACTCGCGTAATTGAAATATTGGGTAATGAACGAAAAAAAAAAAACATCGGGGATAAGAAGCGCAGAGCAGAATAAGTCGTTTACTAATGTAGCATTAACAGCGAACAAGACACCTTGGTATCGTATACACGGGTGAAACATGACATGAGAATAGCAAAGCAGAATAATAAGTCATATACTAATGTAGCAGTTACAGAGAACAAGAAACCTCGGTATTGGATACACGGATGAAACATGACATACTGATGATTATCTTAAAATGAAAATGATACACTTAAATGAGCATATGGTCTTTAAGCGCGCTCGGTACAAGTATGTGAGGCAATGCCCTAGCAAGTGGCTCAAGGTAACTTAGTGAACTTTATACCTAAAGTTTGACTGTAGTCTTTTAAGTAAGGGTTACTTTGATGGGCAAACTTGGCAATCGATTAAAAAAACCGCGCAAAACCGCGGTATACAATTCGACTTCATGTAAATCTTTGATTCCTCTATGACAGACATCTGGCTATCGTAGCCGCATTGGTCATACGTGTCACTAAAATACTATTTAGTCACCAGTCAGTCATCCGGTAATGAATTGTGATGCGTGTTGTCAGTGGAACTAATACTTTAATTTATCCGTATTCCTATTGATTGACCTTAACGATAACAGCGACAACATCTTTGCTTGGGAGAACTTGGGGAAGAAAGAGTTATTGACACACATCTTATTTCAAAATTCTATAGCAAATGGTAAATTTTTCTTAATTTATATCGAGGTAAGAAAAATTACTTTTTCTTAACGTTAAATTCCGAATATGTAGCATGTATAAATTAAGAAGTAAGATTTGTAATTAGAGAAAATACTGTTTTTCACTTATTCAGAATAGATATGGAGATTAAACTATGATATGGTATTTTATATTTACTTATACGTCTCCACTTATTTAAGAGTCACTGAAGAGGTTATAGATCTTAACTTTTAAAAGTTCAAATTAACAATTGCCTCTTCTAGAAAATGAAATGCCTTTCCTTTCCCAGGTATTAAAATGTATGTAAAACGCGCGTCACTGGAATTAAATAAGGAAAATATCTTTGGTTGAGTTATTTCGAATCAATATGATAAAATTGTGATTATAAAAAAGTCGTTTGTACACTTAAGATATCGTATATTTTACATCTTACTTAGTTGACGTTTAGAATTACGGATATACGAAGGTTTTTTTCTCTGTAAAGTTATAGTTGGATTGTTTAGTAAATTATATTTTCCAAAGTATCCAATAAAAACTGGATAAAGTGGTAGAATATTTCACATAGTGGTTATTTTATTTGGAATTTAGAAAGAAATTAAACAATGACTGATTACATTAGAATCAAAAGATACAAAATTGTATGTTTCCTTTGTTTTCAAAATTATCCTAGAACTTAATGGACTTTTCAAAAATTTCCTCTAGAGGAAAATTTAAACAGTAGATTAATAGTTGTTATTGAAATATTCCTTTCTGATTGAATTCTATAGTCCATTTCAGCTTCATTTATTTATACCATTCGTACAAATTTATCACCTTATTGATTTCTTTAGAATAGTGACTGCTCTCTATATCGACTTCAAAAAAGGCGATGTTTCTCAATTGGACTATATCTTTTTTGTTTATGTTATTTCATATTTCCGGGCATACGTCAACCAATTTTAATAATTCTCTCTGTATTTGGAAAAGCTCAGTGTTGTCTCATTAAAATTTAGTTAGAATTTGAAAACGAAAACTGAAGGCACTCCATATATTACTCAACAACAAACAGAACAGATTCCGTGATGAATCGAAACTCGATGAGTTTATCCTCATAAGGGAAGAGTTCCTGTTCCCAAAACAGGAACTCTTCAGTGACGAGGCGTAAACTCATCAAGTTTCGATTCATTTCTCGATTTACTTCTCCTAACATAAGCAAGAATGTTACAAATTAAATAGGTAAGTACATACGAAAAGAAAATGCAACTGAAATATTAATAGGTAAGTAAATAAGTAAGTAAGAACATATAAAAACAAACGCATGAAATAACTAAACATCATTAGATAGGTAGGTAGGTAATAGTTACAGATATATAGACATAAAGTAACTAGAATATTAGTGGGCAGATAAGTACATATGTCCAGATACATACAAAGGTGTGAACTAACTAGGATATTAGTAGGCATATAAGTGATGTATAGGTGTACACAGGCGTTAACTACAGTGAAGCCAAAAGAGGGTATGCATGTACGTATGTGTGTGTATGCAGTATGCATGAATGTAGATATACAGGAGTGTATTTAGGTTCATTAAACACTGCAAAACTTTGGTTCCTATTTGGTCAATAAATGAGATATTATTGATATTGAATTCATTGTAAATTCATGGTATTCTGGGTATCTAGAGTATTAAAGCTACTAAAAATAAAAAAAAATTTCCAAAAAAATTGAAGTCTTCAAATAATAATTAATAAATTTAATAATTTTTTGTGTCCAAATTTATTTACATTCGAAGAAGACAGTTTAAAGTAAAATTTCCAAATTAGTACTCATATCTTCAAAATTTATTAAATAATTGATTTCAAAGCGAAAACACGTTTTACATAGAACGATGTATCAAAAAAAAAGGCAAATAGCTAAAAATAATATAGTAGCATGTACTAAAATTGTCTAACAAAATTAAGAGACTAATTCTGGGAGAATTTCGAAATTCTTAGGGTATTAACTATCCTAATCATAGCATGAACAGTTCTTATTGTACATTTAGAAATATAAGAGTCTAAAAATTGTTCTAGGTAGCTCATATGCTAATTTCTCTTTTCTAATATTAAGTTATTTTAAAAAAAATCATTTTAATATCATAAATTGGAAAATTATTGTGTAGTATCAAATAAAATAAATTAGGACAGTAAAATTAATTTTTGCTGTTTCTACAGTAAAACTAGATCCAAAATATGTATAGTTTTTCTTTAATCAAATCACAAGACAAGAGATTATAATCTTGATTTTTGCTGACGATGACTATGTTTTGTCTTGATGATGAAATTGGTAAAATAACATTATCGCTATGTTTCATACTCGAAACCTAGAAGGCACTTACTGGTTGAATGTAATTTGTAGAAGATTATGAAAATTTTTGACTTCATAGTTATGTACATATTTTTCCTATTTGTTTCTTATTAATGAATTAGTATTTAGACCTTAAAAGGAATGTAAGGCACTTCAG
Source organism: Druceiella hillmani (assembly GCA_039881145.1). Taxonomy (NCBI): domain Eukaryota; kingdom Metazoa; phylum Arthropoda; class Insecta; order Lepidoptera; family Hepialidae; genus Druceiella; species Druceiella hillmani. The sequence goes on along the minus strand of JAYKKI010000096.1, from coordinate 4,927,652 downwards.
TGGTATAATATTTACTTACAGATCGAAATTTAATTTTTCTTCTTATTTTTATGGTCCTCCAAGTTTTATTTGAAAAGAAGTTTCCTCAACGTTTAATTGTTTACGTTTTCATATAGAATCAAAAGTGAATGTATCTAATCTAATCTATATAATATTATAACCTCATATAAAATTAAATGTATTATTAGGAAATTATCAATGCTGATTCACCTAAAAATATTTAATATTCCGCTACGCTCAATGAGATAAGGCATATTTACCAATTAAGTATTTACCAATATTAATTATTTACCGACTAAATGTTCGAAGAGTTATCAACATCTAGTCGGTGTTGATCTTATTTGTGATTTAGTATCTTAACTAACAAAATTGATTAAAAATGTCCATTGTAATACTATTCAACGATTGTGTAAATTAATAAAAAAAACATTCTAAAAACGACGAACGCTGTCAACCAATTTCTAACCGACTTCAAAAAATTAGAAGTTTCTCAATTCCATTGTGTTTTATCATATCTTGAGCCTTCCTCAATTTGTATGATTTTTTTTTATTTCAAAGGTTATACTCCCAGGTCACTTAAAAATTTGGCAAGAATGAAAATTGAAGGTACCATAGAATTCCTCCAAATTGAAGAGCACAAATACGTGATGGAGTTTAGATTAATTAGATAGAACCAAATAAGATGATTCTTTATTTGAAAGAGTATACTCCCAATATGAAAATTTGGTTATAAGCTAACCATAGAAAATATAGAAATGCTTTATTAGAGAAATTTACCGCCTACATCAAATTTTAATGAGGCATAAGGATAATATTATAAGACACTACGATAATATTTAGTTTAGGGAGTAAATAAAGTTTAGGGAGTAAATGGGTAGGTAAATATATACGGGCACATACAATATAATTTCAACCTTTGATCCACAAAACTGAATACTCCAAATGTACTGCCTGCCTAAACAATAATACTTGAGCGTCTGCTGTTTTTACAATAGTTTTTTTTGTATCTCAAGCAGAGACTCTGTCATTGAACTTAGGGGTACTAATCATGAAACTTAAGGATATTACATTTTTAAATTAGTATTTTGAATTTTAAATCTTAAGCAGAGACTCTTTCATTAAACTCGGGATTCCTACTTCTCAGATCTTGTGCTGCGGAGGTACAGCCTGCTTAATTCATAATCCTTTAGGGCCTGTTATTTTTAAATTGTGTTTTTATATGTTAACTCATATCTCTAGCAATAATTAACCAATTTGGATTATTCTTTTTTATTTAAATAGCACCTGTATGGTACTATAAATATAATATAGAATTAGACCATAAAAATAAAGTTACATTATAGAATTCCTCAAAACCGTAAGTGCCTTGATCAGATTTTGATAATATAGGTTTAGTTATAATCTAGTAATAAAGCCTGTAATGTTTTGACATGACTAAGGTGGATTTAAATCAGTTATTTAGTCAGTGGCAAGTTAAATGTAGCACTCAACTGTCTTTGTGGCTGTGAATGTACTTGTGAATATCAGAGAGGAGAGAATCGACCGAACTTGGCACCGATTTAAAAAGTCTAGTAGTAGCAGTTTTTCGCAAATTTATTTATATTCGGAAACAATATTGTACTGCAAAAGTTTCAACTGCGTGCTCGTATTTCATTGTTTTATACGTTTTGGTGCACTTATTATTCGGTAGTAATTTGAATACGGTTAATTTTCTAAAATAATATTTTATGATTTGATCCTAAAAGTAGGGTAAAATCAATAATAATAACAAAAATGTCTCATTGTGCTTTTTAGGAAATTCATTTTACTCTACCCTCAGAAAGCTATCAATCAAATTTAACCAAGTAATATTTAAATATAACTGGCTTGGGAATCTCAGAACATAAAAGAAACTAAACTACTTTCAAAGTAATACAAATATATACTGTTTAAAAATATTGAGAACCGATAGCCTTTTACGGTTATCGGTTCTCAGTAACGTACTATGATAAACTAGCACAATAAGTTTACGTATATACAATTTATGTGTTCTGGAAAATTGATTATACATACTGGCTTAGGAATAAAATCAATCTGTATTACCCTGTTTTAATCACAATAAAAAAACTATCTGTGTTTTAATATTTTAATGACGAATTAAATTATAATTAATTAAATATATTAATACATATATAGGTATAATATTAGGTAGAATCCTCAAAGGTTTTCACCACAATCTTCACCATAAACAATAAAGATGCGTCAACCCCCACCGCCGCCCACGTACGTGCACCTACATAATCTCGTGCGAAGCTCCATTTAAAATGGAAATGGTGAAAGTTTCAAATGAAAATTTTCTTTTCACAATATTTTGCGGATTATATATGGAATACACTTGTAACCAAATAGAATATTCGATACGTTTTATTCCGAAAACATGGGGAGTTTCCTTTATCGTAATTTGAAAAAATTTCCATTGTATTCGTGTATAATATAAATACGCATTTATGTTAATATTTTATTTATAGAAGAATGTAGTCATGAACAAACATGAAACTTTAAAAAACTATTCCTTCCCTATATTTAAAATTATTAGTATTTTTTGTTTGCGCATAGAAATCGGTCTCCCGGAGCGAAAAAAAGTCTTCGAAATATTTAATATGATAGACACAAGAGATTCATTGGCCCAAGAAAAAAAATGTTTTCTCTATCCTATAACGTGGAAGTAAGGATATTAGTGAGAATAATATATAATATATTATCGATACTTTTATTCATTAATCCGCATCGGAAGCAAGTATCTATAGTACTTAAATACTTGAATGAAAGTGTCGAATATCAAATATAAATAAAATGGATATTTTAGAGAAATATTTGAAACTATAAAATTGATCATTTGCACATAAAAATAAAAATAAAATATGTGTACTGAAAAACTATTTAAAAAAATCTTAGAAATTATTAAAGTACTTAAAAGTTATTTAAAAAATTATTTTTTACTTAACCCTACTAGAAATAACAATTTGTCTTTTTACTTTGCAGAAAGTCTGTTTCTCTTCTGTGATGCAGTATTTTTTATTCCACAAGTCTTTTTCATAAAACGAATGAAGCTATACTTAATAAAAAAGTGGGAAATAAAAGTTTTGGTTTCTCTCCGTATTAATTTTTGGTCCAATTTTATTAATTCCTTTCTAAATATTAGTGAAAAAGATTTTGAAATCGGATGAATAGTTTCGGAGATCACCTCCTACATCCAAACTTACAATATTTAACTTTTTTGTAATAAATGAAAAACAAATTTAACGGGATAATATATAACCTATGTTCATTCTGCAGGTCCTTTTTCAATATTGGTGGAAGAAATTTTGAAATCGGGTGAGTAGTTTCGGAGATTACCTCCTATATCCAAACTCACAAAATTTAACTTTATTAAAATATATGAAAGTTTTTTAAATCACTTAATTGTTCATAAAACTTATTATTTATTATCTTCTTTTTATAAGATAATAAAAAAAGAAACATGCAAGTCTAGTAATAACTTACTTTAGTCCTAAGTCACTACGAGAGGCCATGATCACCTACATTTAAATATCACTGAAAATGTTAATGTCTAAATATTTTCGCAGATAAGTATTTTCTCGATACTTTTATGGAGCCAAAAATATAATTTTAATAATTTATTTATTTTTTTGTCACTTTAGAAAAAATTGTAACAAAGTAAATTCATTTTATTGTTAGCTACTAGTTCACAATAAAAAAAATAACTTAAATATATCGAGGAAATAAGGACGTTTGCAATTGTAATTATCCGCCGGAAAAACAAAAGCCGTATGCAAAAAATTTTAAATAATATTTCATGAAATACTGAAAAAATTAATATCAAGACCGAAAAGGTGTCAAAAAAAATCTCGCCCAGGGAAAATATAATTTAATGAATATTGCATACTCAGCATAATAGAACTTTAGATAAGCGTGTAAAAATATGAGAACTTGCGTATATGTACACACTTAGATAATATACACTATTAAACTATTCGCAAATAATAATATTGTTTTTCACAATATACAACATTAATATTTGTAAATAGTACAGTTAGTTAACAGTATTTGATCTTTCAAAGCCGTAAAAATATCGTTAATTTTTCAAAAACTATAAAATTTGGAATCATAGCTAGAGTATTCTAGTGAATTTTAAATAAATTCGTGAACTCTTTTTTCATAATTTCATCTTCAATAGGTAATATATTGAACCACATGAGATGAAACAAAGTACAGATCGTGTTTAGTTTTATTACATCATTTCCATTAAAAGAGTTAAGATGCTATTCGATATATAATAGTTATAAATAGAAACTTTTTTTGTTAAATTTATTACGCAACTTATTTTGGATAGTATTCCAGTTTATATAGTAAAAAATAGGTGGGAAATTTCTGAGATCATCACAAACATATGAGACACGTAATTCTCCCTACCTTAAAAACCATCTCCAACTTTCGCCGTTTGAGATATAAAAACAGTTAATGTCAAAATAATAGTTTAATAACACTTTTCTAACTGCACGTGTCTAGTGAACACTAATATTACAGATGTTTTGTTTTCAAATCATTTTATATTGTAACAGTTCCAGGCATTAAATATGTTACATAATCTCGTTATTTTGAATGCCTACTGTTTTTCACTTAATTATCATCTACGACCAGAAACTCTTCATTTAACCTATTGTTTCGCTATCCTCATTCCCTGTTGTTGACAACGTTTCTATAATCATCAGAAGAGTCTATAAACTTCAATACCTTGCACACACCTCTGTAAATAACTCCAGCCTGACTCGACATGCTCTCCAGATTTGTTCCTGAATATTACAATTTCCTTAAAAAAAATCATTTTAAAATCAAATATAATATGCATATATCTATCTTCGTAAAATTTAATGCATGACAATAGAAAAAGGTTTGAAATAAGTTTATTAGTTTTTAAGGTTACATGATATATCAAACGTATATATTGACATAATACGCACCTGTTTAATAAAAAAAGATTTTCTCTTAATTTCATCGTAGTTACTTCGTCGTTAAATTAATTTTTAGTTGCTTGTAGAAAGTTCATTTGGGTGAAATATTTTTTGTTATATGAAGATGTGTGCAAGAGCGCAATAAAGATGTGATACAATATATTTAAAATCGGTAACTACAGTTTTCAATCAAATTTAATTATTGGATATTAATAAATGGACGATATATTAAAGTTATAAATAGAAACACCTTTTTATTAAATTTATTAGGCAACTAATTTTGGATAACATTCTAATTTTAATCGTAAAAACAAGTCTAACATTTCTAATATTATCGCACACTCATACATATGAAAAACATAATTCTCTCTACGTTGCAAACCATAAAAAACTTTCACCGTTTGACTTTGAAAAAGAGCTATTGTTAAAATGGTAATTTACTAAACCTTTTATATTTGCACGTTTTTAGTTAACGTACTAATATTCCAGACATTTTAAATCAATCAAATTCAATCATTTAGTATTTTAACAATCCTAGACTTTGAATAATCTGCATTTATAGTTATCAGACTAATATTTAGTATATTTGTTCGTTCTTAACAGTTGTGAATAAATCCACAAGATGCCAGATTTTATAATTAGACTTAGCTTTCCATATTTACGAAATTATTAATAAAAATGTAAAATTCCTCTAAATCGTTTTTAGTAGGTCAAATTCATACCAATGGAAATATATGGGGAGAAAAATTATATTTCTGCTTTTTATAAGAGTTCTTCTATATAAAATCACTGGTGAAGTGGCGTTTTATTAAATAATCTCAGTTCCTAACGAATATCCAAACAATCAGAAGGGTTTATGATTTGTTTTTAACCTATGAATCAAGTTATGTAGCGGTAGATATGTAGTGTATATTTATTCAAAGTCAAAAAAAATTGGCGACTTTTGTGTAGAAAGTAATGTGATTTTAATAATTTGTATAATGCACGTTTTTAGGGTTATTTATTTTTTATATCGGTAGATATATTATATATATATATATATATATATATATATATATATATATATATATATAAATATATATATATATACTAAGTTAACATTTCAAATTAATATTAAATTATCTATACGGTTTTGCAGTTTCATTGAAGGAACCGTTTAGAATTTTAGAGCTAGAAATATATACTGATAATATACAAAGGTGCTTCTAAATATATTTCCTTTGATCTTGCATTTTTATCCTGTTTTCAATAAATCCATATCTTTAATCGACTTGAAGCCTAATTTCCATAACAAACGTTGACACGACATTATGTTTACGTTTTTTGATATTATGTTTGCGTATAAAACTAAAAATTATAATTAATTTTGGCATAAATAATGTGCTGTGGGCATCCTTTCTTTGAACCACACTCTATTTGTAGTTAACATAGTAACTAAAACTTGACCTAACTAAGTTTACCATTTATTCGGTCTTTAATTTCTCTTAGATCTACTCATAATGCAAACACCGTGCAGTTGCAGTATTAGTAGAAGAGGAGAAGATAAAGTGAAACATTGAAATAAAAATTACTGACTCTAAACTGAAAATATCAACCGAGAAGATTGACTTATGGTCCAAGAATACTGCAATTTATAAATATGAGTTATTTTTATTTAAATTGCATATGGATATTAAAACTGAGTTTTATTTCTCAAGTGATTGCAAGTTGCACTATTTATTTTACGTTTTCAATTCCTTATGGAATCTATTTTAGTAAACTGGAATAAGAGGTCCAAATTCTTGTTATGATAATGGCAAATTATAAAGCGTCGACAGTGAAATATCATAAAAAATCCAAGGTTTTACATTCGTATTAAATAAATCTAGACCTTTGCCTCTAGATTTATTAACTATAATATATATCACAATTTTGAAATTATTGGAGTTAACTGCAGTGGGTAATTTTTAGATTTCATCATTTCATTAACCAGCATTGTGCCGCGCTATCAAACGCCTTAATCTTGTGATACACCCATTACATCACGGACGACATTGTATCTAACTGTCTATCTAAATTTTTTTTATTAATATCTTCTCTCCATATTAAGGAGAACTATTTTCCACGTAGCATATGTAATGTTTGTGAAAATACAGTTTGAAGTTATAATACTCTCTAGACTTAAAACTATGGAACGAATGTAGGAAAAATATGAGCTTTTAGCCGAAAAAAATAAATTCATATTTTATGTTTTGTATTCAAAACCACTATTTAGAAAAAAAAATTTCCTAACCTAAAAGGAAAGTTTATGGTTAGCATTCCAATTTAATCACTGTTTTAGGGAAATTAACTGCGGCATTCGTTTTGAAGTTCAGCAAACAGATGAAAACACAAAGCAATGTTTTAGTCGAAGTAAACAATAATATGCTCATTCTCCGTAGAACCTGTGGCTGCTTTAAAACTGATATTAAATATGTTTCCCAATAGTTCCTAACAGTTAATAAGTTCGCAACGTTAATTCTTACTGGCATACTAGTGCCAAACATGGTATAACATAAATTGTATAGGATATTAAAAAAATGTAATTGCATTGATAATTTACTACTGAAACTGAGCGGAAGTAAAGTATGAATATTGGCCACAAAATTAAAATACCCTGTGCTTATTTCTGAAAAAAAGTTAATTAGCATCATTTTTTTTTCGAAGTACTTCGAATCAGATAATATGTTGTATAAGTGAATGATATATTTAATGTTAAACAACTAAGGAAACCTGAATAAAACCTTTAATACATTAAATTCAAATTCATTTCTTGACAAATGGAAACTTTAAGTTCAACTATTTACCAGGCAAAATAATTCCGTTATGAAAAAAAATCACAATATCCATAGTCTCATATATGTATTCACAAAGGTGGGCACGTAGGTAAGTATGTATTTCACAAATGTATGTAGTTTTAAAAACTGTCGTTAGCAAACAATGAACGTAAGCCAAACATTTTAATACGTAGCGCTTATTTCTGAAAAAGTTACCTGCCACCCTTTTTACCAGAGAAGTAATAATCAAGCGACATCTGTTCAATTGTATAATTTATTTCAGCTTAAACAATCAAAATAATATAAATAAAATCTTTCATATATTAATTAGAATTGAAAATATATATTTCTTTTCAAATGAAAATTTGAAATTGAATCGGGCAAACTAATTTCTATGGGAAAATTATTCACAAGTCATGGATGACTTGACGTATGTACATTTTCTAATTAAAGCCAGATGGCTTCAATTAGAAAATGTACATAAAACACAGATTATACATAAACTTACAGATTACTTTACATTTACTGTATCAGTATGCGTTACATGTTGCTTATAAGTTATTATGGCACTCTGCAATACTATGCATCGATGATATTGGGGACAAACTGTGATTCGCTATTAATTTTTAGTCAACAAAAATTACATATCACTTCGAAGCAGAAGTTGCTTGCTTAAGCAAAGCAATATCAACATCTAGCTAGTCCCTAAGAAAGGTGTCTTGTTATTCCCCATATTACTATGTTTATTTCGGAATACTATACGTGGAAAATGTAAAACTATAGAAATAAATGGAAATTTCTATATTTTAGTAAATGATAGTGTCTATCGACGTACAATTTTTTTAATTACCGTTTAAAGACATGTTAAGTAAAAAATAAAGTATTACAATTTCACATTCAAACTTTACTTAGTAATCTAAATCTTGGCTTTTGAGTTCTTTAAGAATGACACAAAGCAAACAAAACGAAGTTCTAATATTATGGGAACAAACTAGAATGTAACGTGAAACTTTTAAATTTAATTATTTTTCTTAATAAATTATATGTCTGTCGCGTCTAAAGTTTCCTCATATGTAAATTTAAATATGGTTTACTCTAAGAGCGATATCATAGTTTCAAATGTAAGATTCTACTCAATAAGTTGTATTTGTCAAATAACTAGATTATTACCAGTTTAGAATATATCTTGTGTAAGAAGATTAATAAATTTGAAAAGCTGTTTCGATTAAAACTGCATTTTTTAATAAATTCCAGGCTTTTTACTTTTTGTTAAACGAATTATTTTCCATCAAAATTTACGTTACACTGAATATAAGTGTGCAATGTAAATGAGGCTCTTAACGTGTAGGACACCATCTGTGTCCCATAATCACATGGGTGGAGGTTTTTTGTTTTCATTTGTAAAGGGAACATTTACAAGAGACTTTACATTTACAAGAGGTAATCACAGTTGGACGACTGTTCTAATCTGCGTTATAGACCTTCACAACAAAGGGCAAATATAGAAAACTATTATACGATGTAAATATCAAAGTTGTAAAAAGAGATAATATTATTTGCTTACAATATTATTAATTTGCTTTGCATCGTTCATTTGCTTATATATAATATTATTTGCTGTCGGAATTAACGTTTGGTGGTTTAAACGGAAAATTTCTTAATACAATGTAATTTAAAGTTCACCCAACATGCCCAAGAAAGAAAAATCCCGCATATTAAAATAAATCAAATAAGGATGTTATATATAAGCACGATTGTGATTTTGAGTTTGACATTGAATTCTTATATAATTATCTGACTGCGAAATTTAATATAATATAATACATGTCATTTTTATGCTATCGATAACTAATTCAGTAACATTATCTTCCCAAGCCTTCCAACAAGGCAGTACTTAAAGGAAGCTGCCCTTGATGGTTCGCTCACACTAACTACTTCTTTTTCAATGGTCTTTTATGTTATAAACAACATTTTGTTATAAAATAAAATAGCGTCGTTCGGAACATACATAGGCCGCACGCTTTCAACAGTGAGTGCAAAGAGGGAGGCGGCGTAATTGAAAACCCCACGCGGTCATTCACTTTGACAGACAATATCTGTCGCTCGCCCGAGGCAGTGCAAATACCGTGTAGCCCTAATTAACTGCGATTTTTTTCCTATTCTTCTCAGTACAAAAATGGGGTGAATAAACTTTTTTAAATTATAGCATTATATATATATATATATATATATATATATATATATATATATATATATATATATATATATACACACACACACACACACACACACACACATATATATATATATATATATATATATATACATATATATTTTTCTATTTATTTATATTAAAGAGAGGAACGGCGATAAAAGCTAAGAAGAGAATGAAGGGATAGATACTACGTTGCTTTATTCGCTACCTCACAAAATTCTACCATAGTTCATAATGAAGATGTAAGTAATTCCTTTTCAGTCAATAAAATGTTTTTCCTTTTAAAATTTCATCAAAAGCGAAAAAAAACAATCAAATCAAATCTCTTATTGTCCTGCCTCTTAGGAGATGACGATATTAAGAAAGATATGATGTAAAAAAACTGGAATAACATGGCATTAAAAGCAAACTTTTATAAATTAATTGGGCGTGTTTGCATGAATTAGTACATCATATTTGTAACGTTAATAATTTATTGGATTTTACTTGATTTTTCATTTACTTAAATAGTCTACCGTAAACATAATAATATTTAAACACAATTATATTGGTAGCCAAAATTTTTGCTTCTACTGTGTGGTCTCAAGCACACACAATTTTTTATTTTGAACTTAGTTATCGGTAAAGAAACTTTTTTTTATAATTTTTTAATTTATTATTGGTAATTTAAAAGAGGGTACTTTAAGGATGGTCCCGTATAAATATTATGATGATATGATGACGAAGTCCGCAAATGACCTATGGAACTCCATAACGAATGGCAGTAAATAAATTATGATTATATTTGATGATATATTTACTACAAGTAGTTGTTATAATGCCAAATAACTACACCACTTATCAGGTTAGGTTCTTACGATGATTTCTGAAGACGAACAAAGAAACTCCTTAAGGGATATTAGTAAATCAGCCGTGATTATATTTAACAGCTGTTATTTTGCAAAATTACTACACCGTCGACTAGGCCAGGGTCTGATGATGAACAACGAAACTTCTTAACGGATGGTAGTAAATTAAACATGATTTAAGATATTTGCTTTTGATAGTTTTTACTTTCTAAAATAACTACACCATCGGTCATGGCAGAGTCTAATGTTGCATCCTGGAGATAAACAATATAACTCCTTATCGGATGGTATTGTATCAATCGTAATTCAAGTTATTTGCTATTGGCTGTTTTTACTTTGCACAATAACTGCACCATCGACCAGGTCAGGGCCTGGAATGAGTTCTGAAGATGATTAATGCAACTCCATAACGTATGGTAATTAATCAACCGTAATTTAAAAAAAAAATTGCTATTGGTTAGTTGTTACTTTAGTCATTACTTTGCAAAATTTAATATTGCACTTCGGATATGGAGGATGGAACTCCTCAACGACTAACAGCTAACCATTGGCGCCTATCACTATCAATTCGTTTCTGTGTGTTGTTGATAACCAGCTTTAGAAAAAGCGGAAATTATCTGTATACTACCTTTGAGTCTTTTACTTTTTACCGTGAATTTTAGTAACTATACAACTTCGTGAGAAAATAATTGAATGTTATTTATAGTGTGATGATTAATATTATTCATCACTAAAAGTTCTAAAATAAAATATATTTTAAAAATCCGACTTAAAAAAACAGGTACTAAAAAGTAAAAAATAATTAATGCAAAATAGAAATTTACCTACTTTTTCGCAAATAAGGAACTAATTTAATTATATTTGAAGTCGGTGCCAGGACTGTCGGTGAACTTAACCTTCTTTATGAACTTTTCGTATTGTGAGTACTTCAGAAGTTTAGGTTTTAAATTTACATGATTAATTAAATTAGATTCTAAATTTATTTAAGTTGATGGACAGTGTCGGCACCAACGCCAAAAATAAGTAACTTAGTTATTTTTTGCTAATAAGTAGGTACCTATTTTTTGTTACTTATTTTTTACTTGTCAGTACCTTTTTTAAGTAGGTTTTTTAAAGATATTTTATATCACTAAAATTAAATCAATTTTTTGTTGTAAAAGTCTATCAGATAGTACTAAAAAACAACCCAAGACTGTAATTTCAAAGCCTTTACGTCTATGTAATTGTTTTCTTTTACATTTAAAAGTAAAACAATTTAACCTAAAGGCTTATATTAAGTCTGCAACAGTATTATAGTTCCTAAATATTGATAGTTTTTTATGACTATATTTTCACCGTCATGTTAGTTATTTGAATAGCTTAGGAGTCATAAGTTGAGAAGAAATTAATTTTTTTAGTTTAAGAGAGAGAACTTTAAGGAAAATTGATAAGGAGGCGATGCGATGCTTAGTCTGGTTAATTCTTATCTAATATTATTTCAAAGAAAAATATCAAAATAAAAATAATAATAAATATGTACTATTGCGAACGTAATTAACACTGAAAAGCTGTCATTGACTGCTTGTAAACATGTCTAAATATAAATATGCTATCTTTCAATATAAATTTTGTTGGACAAATGTATTAAACATTTGTCGCATCGCACTAAAGTCCCATTGAGATTTATTTAATCTGTAAAACTTACTTATTATTACGGACATTTAGAAATACTCTATTGACGTATTATCTCGTTAAATTGAAAGTATTATCTCGTTAAACTTAATTCGAAACTATAATTAGCTCTTGATGTAACTTCTACTCAAGTTTATAAAGGAGGAAAGTTTTAGAGGCGAACGGTCAGTCGACTTGCGATTTCCTGCATCGAATAACTAAATTTCAAGTTTGACGTTACGCCCCTGTTCGCTCGGAAAACATCTGAGCTTTGCAGCGTTTGCTTTGTGCCTTTCTAACGGAAGTCAAAGTCCAAGATTTGGTGTATGGTATAAAATCAAGTTGTGTAAAATTTTAGATACGTGGGCTGCCGGTAGAACGAATTTGAAGTGTAAGTAACTCACGATGTGACGGTATTATCGTACGGGAAAATGAGAAGGGAAGTATACCAGTAGTTTACTACCTATAAAATTAAATATGCAGCTAAAATTATATATATATATATATATATATATATATATATATATATATATATATCCCAGATTATGGTTTCTTATTGATTATGGGCCAGAACTAAATACTGGTCGACGACGACTAGTAAAGGCGAAGCTACACAGACGAGTTGTTCGAAATGTTCCTTTACTGACGAGGGAACTCAAAATATCACGGTTGAGGTTTACTAAAATGTGTAAACTAGGATCAATTACCGAAACCAAGATACAGACAGTACGCCCTTTAATGCAGCCGATATGAAACCAAAATACGTGAAAAGCAAGCAAATCTAGAAGAAGGCAATATACAAATATGGGATACAATTTTTCTATGTCAAGTTGAGGTTTTTTTAGTTTCAGTAATATAGGAAAACGTTGAAAAGAAAAATTAGGATTACTTCATTTGACGCTAATACTCTTGTATATATTTTACAACGTTGTGTACCGAAGATTGTGTTTGTTTAATTGATAGACCAAATATAAGCATGCATTACAAGTTAAGATTTTTAAGTACTTTCCCACAAAGGTTAAATAAGTGACTACGTAGTTAAGTTATTGTTATAAATTACCAACTAATTAATTGTAACTCGATGTAATTTTGAGTTACGAACTCAATGCAATTTCAAACGAAGTGGAGAATAGTTATTCTTCCATTAGTTCTTTATGGATTAATAAAAAGAAGAAAAGAAAAGAAAAATTTCCTGTATTTTACAAACTTCCATATAAAGTTTCCATCCATTTCATAAAATGTATATTTCAAACTCATTGATCGTTTGCAATTTTTCCAAACGAGTTTGGTTGATTAGAAATGGGATTAAGTAAAAGACGTAGACCCATGCAGCAAATGTTTCGCTCATCCTTGTGTTGTGAAATACTTAATATTATAGTTATGGTAAATAATATAAAGAAACGATGTGCTATATTGTTAAAAAATAATCTCAACAATAAGTATAGTTTAAAGTGAGTTGGTATCTTCCTCACATAAGAAATTGCGCATTTTACTATTTGAACTGCTTTCACGTGTATAAGTACACTATAATACATAGAATTAAATTACAATTCATAGAATACCTTCGAGTACGGGAGCGTAGCGTGCAATTCTCATCAAAAAACCTTTTCTTTATATGTAAAGTAAAACCTGAAATTCACCAGTGAATGTTGGTACGAAGTAAACCTTTATTTTATAATATTTAGTGGTTTTACCGTTACTACTTGTTAAATCTTATGATTTACTATAAAATCTTAGGATCGTGATTCGGGCTGTTGTAGTAACATATATTTTACAAAAATGTTTATTTACCAGAAAAATATAACCGCGATACACATTTTGATATCATATAAATGATTAAGTTAATAACACGCATTTCTGCGCTTTATTCACTTAACTCTTCTTATAGTCGTCTGGTTCTGTGCAATGATATAGGCACTCGTGAAAACTCCGCGAATTAGATAAACCATCAGTGAATTCCAAGAAATTAAAGTCTGAACCATTTCCGCCGTCAATTTAGAAATAGAAAAAGTTAGGAAGTGCTCTATGCTGAAAAATTATACTTACTTTCTAATAATACAAGACATCGTTCGGTTTTTGGTAATTCGTTCAGTTTTAGTTCAGTATGATCAAGAATCCAAATATTTGTGAATATGGCAATCGTTATATAAGAAATAGATTTTCCATTTACAGACGTACCTGAGTATCTTTTTACTAACCAAAAATTAGCGGACTGGTTGTTGAATCCAATTTACAAGAATAATTTCCAAAATATTTCGATAAATGAATAAACATTTGATGCGATACCTAATTACAGTGATCACTCTAATGAAGTTACTAATTATTATAAGGCAGATTGTGATGGCTATGTGATGTATTTTTTTGAATATAATATCAACATTACGTAAAAATATATTATGTAACTAGCTGTGCACGCGACTTTGTTCGCGTGGAATTCGCAGTAAGGATTATTAGGATCATTAGTAGATCATTATTATTTTTCCTTTTTATTTCAGAATTCTGTGAGCATAGAGTTTACTAAAAAATATAAAAGATGGTGTTAGCAGCTAAATCGGTTCCGCCTGTTGTAATATTAGTGTGCACATCGAACATAAACAAAAGATTGACGTATCTTTTTTTATTTGTGCACGGATTGAGACGAATGTTAGTCCAAGCTAATCTTAATACATCACTGAAACCGCATCAAATTCGTTTCACCCGTTGCTGAGATTAGAATGCACGACGAAGGTGCGTACAGATGAGCGGATAGTTTTAAAAACTGTTGTTTTAGGCTTTGTAGCTTGTCTTTAGTAGGTCACTTAGTTTTACCTAAAAATATTCCATGTACAGACTAAGTTTTCTACGATTTTATTACATGTTTAGACAATTATTTAAATTGAATTAAAAATAAAAAGTTGATACAATTTCTCAATTGCATTATTTGAAATTAAGAAAACATATATGTTTACATGACTTAATATTATATTTCAAAGCCTAATATTTAAAATGTATACACATATTTCACTATTAAATTGTCCGAAAAGCTATTTATATGAAAAGTCATAAAAATTATACAATATTACCTCTGGAGTTGTTCCGGCCATCGCGATACCACTTGAATATTATAATTGACCATAAAATGATAATAATAAAGTTGAAAATAATTTTCTGTTTACTATTATAAGGCCATAAGATATGCGTGTAACAAACGCGTACTGCATATCTTTTGGTTTTTCTAATATAAAGCCATAAGATAGGCGTATACATAAATATAGCACATGCCTATTCACATCATATGATTCGATTTAATTTATGAATCAAACGAAAGTAAGACAAAGTATAACATAATTCTCTCTGTAGATTCGAAAGCCCTTTTTTTTATTTATGAATAACGTGATGTTCTCTGTAGATTCGATAGCTCTTTTATTCCTAACTTTTGTATTAACAATGTGTCCGATT
Organism: Druceiella hillmani; assembly: GCA_039881145.1. Lineage (NCBI taxonomy): Eukaryota > Metazoa > Arthropoda > Insecta > Lepidoptera > Hepialidae > Druceiella > Druceiella hillmani. The sequence goes on along the minus strand of JAYKKI010000096.1, from coordinate 4,911,715 downwards.
ATAAAGCTAATAATTGTACGATTTTTTTAAAGCAAAAGCTTTTTTAAACATTACTTACGATTTAGTAACAAAGAGTTAAAAAGATAAACACTGATTTGTCTGAGGAGTTATTATGTTTTACAATCTCTTTTCCGGTTGACTCATTATTACAATTCAACTAGAGCAAGTGAGAAAATATAACATTACGCTCTTTAATTTGTTTTTAATATTAAATTTAAATTTAAACAGATAGTTAATTTGATGGCTTAAAACTAATAAAGTATCCACATGTGAGGCATGTGAGACATATTTTAAAATAAAATCTCTAGGTCTTTAAGTGTCGGATATTTAGCGTATATAATACTTGCATTCTTTCCCGTGACTACATGCACGTGCATTTTATAGAAATACAATATATATACAATATAGCAATGACTACATGCATGTGCATTATCTAGAAATACAATCTATATACAATATAGCAATAATATATATTAAAAATAATAATATATATTAAAAATACTAGGTACGAGTGCTTCAGCAGTAGCTTACTTTCATATGAAAATGTCTACGTCCAAACACATTCAGATAAATGCTCGTGTAGGAGGTAGGACTATTCAATTATAATAAATGGGCGCTTCTTCTCCCCTCGGGCGGAGATTCAGGGATAATCCCTAACGTTAGATGTATTTTAATCAGAATAGATTTGGTGAATTTTTAAACATTTTCTTATCAATCATTTAAATTGAAATGCAATATTTTATTTTACATTTTTACTGATCATCTATACAATTAAACAAAACAAAACATTTCAAACAAAACACTGATAGTTAAAAATTACGTGAAAAATTAAATTTATATTTTCAAGTTTAGTTGGGTTATGCCAACACATAGTTAACATTGACGACAAAATTTAGGCCATGTAAATATTTTAATTGCATTCATACCGATTCTTATCTTCATTGTGTTGCAGATATCTGTCATAAATATACCTGTCATTTTTAAGATAATCTTTGATAAAAAGAGAAATTTGAGAAATATTTTATTAAAGCTCCGTTATTTTTCCTCTTATCGCTCGGATAACTTTAGTGATTATGACCTTGCATTGTGAAGAGTTACAACAGAAAAAAATCGGTGATACACCAGGAAAAAATAACCTTTATAATCAAAGCTGTCAGACAACATAACCTGAGCGACCGCAAAAATTCGAGATCTTTCTTTATTACATTTGCGTGAAATACCAGTGGCATTCTCGTCTATGAAAAAAACGAATTAAATTGAAAAATAATTAAATTAATACAAAAAATACGAACTTTTAAATTGTTTAACTTTGCATCTAATTAAATGGTTCTCATGTTATTATAAACCATAAGTTTTAATTTTAAAGGAATATATCTCAAGAAAAATGCGGTTTTCTAAATTCTCAAATAAAGTGTTATTTATATACTACCAAATACTGACACAAAAAAGTCTGAACACAATTGATTTCTTCATCCAATTTTACAAACCTTTGAAAGCGCACGAAAAGTTCATACAAACATACATACAGACATGCGTACTTAGATAATTTGATGTAGTTCGTGTTTAACCTCTAATATTGTGCCATAAAATAATCTCTTTCCCGGTATTCACGGACCTTCTACAGGACGCTAACCTAATAATTTTATCTTTTTGATGAAAGTAAAAATTCTTACAAGATCACTATCGTGCACGACTGTCACTCTAACTGTCACAGCCGTTTTTTTCACCGAAACCGTTCGACTTAGAAACCTAATCAATAGTAAATTAAATAATTATAAAATTTTGAAATATTAATTTTTGAGAGGTCAAATTAAATACCTACTCGTTTTTTTTCAACTTTATATGTCCTATACTGTTAATTAAAGAGCGAATTATAATAGTTCCAAAACAATTTTAGAAAAAATTTATGTAACATAGATATATGTTATAGTAGAATATATTATTATAGTAGAATATATGTTAAGTAAAATGTTAAGAAAATTACGTATACAAGCGGGAGTACGTTATAATTGCAAATTTGCCTACAATAAAATATGGGTTATAGCGCTGACTTTGTTGGAATACCGAGTCCATATTGTGAATTAGTTATTAAAACTTAAGAAGAGATTTAAATCATTAGCAAATAGAAGGCAACAAGCAGTGCTGACAACTGAGGGCAAGCCATTTATTACAATGAGAAGCAAAAGTGGACTTAATTACTAACTTAGCTGACTCCAGACGGAATGATACGAGTCCAGTCTTTGATATTTCCAAACTGGATGTTTCTTATACGAATCCAAAAGTAATTGTCGAATCATTTTTCTAGGACGAAAGATATAGCTACGTCCAATAATTTTACTAGCTGAATGTCATTATCGACTTAGTAAAATACATTTCAAAACCAAAATAGGCCATACATCTCGGCCGCTCTAGGTTTATCTCCTAGCCACATAATCTACGAAAATAGAAAGTTTAGTAACAGTTGAATACTTTGGACGGAATCGTACTGGCAATCCGTCGGCTGGATTGGATTTACAATTAGATACAGCGATTCAGAACAGTTTCGAATACTTTAACAAATGAAGGCAACCTTGCTATAGGTCTATAATTATTTACACCGGACTTGAAACCAGACTTCAGAATAGAAGTCAACCTGAAAATATTTCAAACGAATGGATAAATTTCAGAAATAATAACTGAGAAAAAGTAATTATAAATGTGAGCGGTTTAACGAATATATTGGAATAGATTTTGATTACTTACGGAAGTAGGCTTTCAGGATTGAGTGCATGTTTTGGTAGGAGTTACTACGACTCATATACTCCGAGGCTACTTGTACTATTCAAAAATTCTCGACATTTTACTACTATATTCTTTTACTACATTTACTCAACATTTTACTACATTTTACACTATATTCTTATGATGAAAAATAAGTCTAATGTTTATAAAAAGGTTCATATAAATACTATGAACACTGAAATAATTACGTGCCGTTATAAACAATATCGAAGTGCTTATAAATAATATCCAATGTTGATTTTAAGTTTTTTTCCAATGTTATTTTTTTATAAGAAATATGTCTACAATTACAAACAATAACCAAAAATATACCGTCACATAACAGCAAAAGCTTAGCTAGTATAAATAAACTGTCACACATATTACGTACTGTAAAATATTTATTGAAATATTTTTTGAAATAGCACCATGTTCTGTATCTTCCCTCTTTCCGTTTTGTTTAATAGCTTTATTAGAAAGACAATAGAATATCGATTTATTGTAGTTATTTCACACCAACATGTTAGAATGTTGTGTATAGGTTATTATATTATATGTTGGTATAGATTTTTTACTCCTCGGAAAATTGAATATTTTTCGGAAGAACTTTATACCGTAATCGTTAATCGTTTTAGCCTGATAGTTAATTAAGTTAATATATAATTTAATAATATTATCTATGAAATACGATGAGTTTTGTGAGTATTCATCTACTGGATGAATATGTATTTGTCCCAACCATATTTTAAGTATCAGGTTAGTTTATTTAGAAAAAAATCTTTTGGTATGGAACGTAGTATAAGTATGTCTATATCCCTAGTAATGTGATTTCTAATCAAGTTCAACGGTTTTTTCATGTCCAGATTTTTTAGACACCAATCCCAATTATCTGTACATTTAATCTAACACTGGGTAGATACTAAAATAAATGGTACAGATCACAATGTACTTAAAAATAAAACGTAAAAATAATAATTAAAATATTTGTATACGAATCAAGGAGGAAAAAATTATAAAAATGATGTTAATTAGAATAAACCAATGTTGATGTTATTTAGAATAAACCAATATTGATGTAAATTAGAAGAAGAAAGGAATAAAATATCTGCCTTTTTCTTTACCTTAGTACTTTTATTTGGCGTTTAAGAGATTGGGACTTTTTCAAACGATCCTAAAGCCTTTAGCTTTAGCTAAAATCCTTTACCTTTTGTCAAAAATAAATTTCTAATATCAAATTTATCTTTGGTCCACAGTAAATAATTTCTCGTAAAAAGAATTTAGTTTGGGAGTAAGTAGAGTGAAAAATTTTTAGAGCACAAACCAATATCACGAGTAGACAAGTGTGTAATATGCTTAGGAGATAAGTGGGACTTTTTAAATTATTTTACATATCGAAGAGAAGTGTATGTTTCTGAAGATGGCGTTGCCAATATTTATAACTATTTGAGTTTCTCTCTGAGATGTTTTTGTAGTTATTCTCAGAACTATGATCATATTTCGTGAGGTTAATTTCTTTTAATCATTTAACTTTGTATAATACTAATCTTTAAGATTAAAATATCACAAATCTTCATAGTCAATTATGGCTAATAGTTTTGGGGCATTTGGCAAATGGAACCGTTTATTAGAATGAGGAGAATGATATAAATATGCAGTTTTTTCTGTAATTTGGGACAGACCAAATCTGTGCGTCGTTATTTAAACTAAATGTACAAATAAAAATGTACAAATTCGAGGAAAATACTTTAAATAAAGTAACATTGATATTTAATTAAGGTAAAACTGTTATTTTGAAAAAAAGCGCTTTTGAAATAAAATATTTAATTTTGCACTAAATTATGAAAATCAGATTTCTGATATTTGTTGTAAACATTCAACATATGAAATGTACTGATTTGAAAAATAACAAGGTAATTTAATAAAACCATAAGAACTTTCCGAAAAAAAATTAATAATTGTAAAATATTTATTTAGGGTATTCTTGTCTCACTCCAAAACACTTAAAATCTATTGGATATTTCTTGAGTAAATGAATAATACACTAAATTGTTCAAAACTGTTTAGTAGTGTAAAAACTTGTGCGCGTACAATAATGTTTTATATTAATATTTTTCTCCGTGAAATTGTAAATTTTATTCTGCGACTTTGGACGTATTGGGAGAAATTTCTATGAAACATACGTTAATCCAAGTAATGTTGAATAGGTTGTATCCATTCCAGTAAAATACGCACATTTATAATATTACGTTCTGAAATGCTTCAGAGCTTTTTTTATGCTCAAACCATTGCGATTACCATAATTTACTTGAGGCTGCCAGGTACGATTTTAAACTATCAGTAACACTTTAACAGTTGAAAAATATGCGATTTTCATTTAGCATCTGTTTAAATATTCAAAATTAGGTTGATTTTTTTTGAAAAATAATTTGGCTACCAATTATTTTAACTTATAATTGACTTGGATTATGTAATAACTCCATTTCATTTTCTACAGAATAAATGAAGTGATATCCCGGTTATGTGACAATAATGACTCACATTAAGTAAAATGTGTCATTAAAAAAAATTGCAAATTATCAGCATTATAATTAATTTCTTAATAATATAATGTATTGAATATATTTGGCGTTAATTTTGTAGAAATGCATTATTGACTATTAAATGAAACTACGTTATGTAGTATTATTTTTACTTTCTTTAAGTTCTTTACCGCGACCTAGGTTTTGTTATATTACAACATCTTCAGATGGGCTGTTAGCAAAGATTAACTCTTAGGAATATCCAACAGCATTTATATGTTTCAAAACCATAGCGGAAACTGGGTTTGTGTGGGTTTTCCCACTGCGTATGTTAATGAGTTTATCGTAGGGGAGCGGTGTGGGTTTTATTATACTTCCGAGAGTTACACGATATACAAGTATTTGGCTTTAGAGTATTCTTTATATATTAGCGAGGGTAATAAATTAAATTGATGTTATTCTATGAGATTATACAATGCAAATGTCGGGGACATTTGCATGTAATAAAATTAAATGATATTTATGTATGTAATAAATATATATAATAAAATTAAATGGAATTAATTCTCAGTAATATATATATATATATATATATATATATATATATATATATATATATATATAATAGCAAGGGTATCTGAAAGTTAAAACAAGGTTATACCACTAATTCTACATTTCCCCCGTTTTATTTATTCATTTATTTATTTATTTTTCTTTATTTGTTATTTTTTATTTATTTTTTTTTCCTTTATATATATTTATATTTAGATGTGTAGTTGGACTCAAACAATTTGAACCCACACAAACCCGACTTCCGCTATTGTTCCGAAACATATAAATGCTGTTGGATGTTCCTAAGAGTTAATCTTTGCTAACAGCCTACCTGAAGATGTTGTAATACAACGAAACCTATGTCGTGGTAAAGAACTTGAAGAAAGTAGAAATAATACTACACCATGTAGTTTCATTTAATTGTAATAGAATGTACAAAAAAATATAAATGAATAAATATATGAAGAATTAACAGAACGTATGTGTCCATAATGGATAAAAGTTATACCATACTAAAAATCGTCTACATTTTAAAATGTTTCCAATAAGCTAGAATAACACAAAAATCGTAAATGCTCTGCTAATGCAATATCGTTAACGACTTTGACAAGTCAACTGGAAGTAACGATAACGAGTGTTAAAGAGACTAAAGTGGATTCATGAACGATAAAGAAGAAAACCTTTCGAGCATGGGCACATATATCTGCAATTTAAATTATTAAATGTAATTGGCCTCAAAAATTAGAAAAAATTATTTATGTTCACGAAACTTAATAGAGTTTGAACTCTTTAAATAAATGAATGGCAGAGATTTTGAAATCGATTTCAGCATATGAAAATCAGATTAAGTGAGAAAAAAAAGAAAAATTGTACTTTTGTAGAAAGTAATTTTATTTTTTTTGTAAGTATCGTAGTGAATATTGATATCATATAAGTCAAAAATATTATTTTATCCATAAACCATTTTAACCGGTAATATAAATCAGGCGAACATGGTACCTATATTGCTTTTTTGTTTGCTGTTTGTTTATTGTTTTTTTAGTTTAGGATAGTTTGCAATAAAATTTTTCAGGTAGATTTAATTGAATCATTTAAATACTCGGAGATAAAGAAAAATACATTTCATTTTTTTTTCTATAGACTTCTCCTAAAATCGAAATTAGAGGTATTTTCCTCACGGGCTTCAATGAGGGGGATAATATTTATTTATTAAAATACATCTCAAAATTAGCTACCAATATTTTGTAATACCGCGTGTCCTACGTGAAATTTATGTTTCTAAAACATCATAGTGTCCCAAATTCTGAAACGTTTTCACATTTTCCTGAAAACTGTCTAAAAAATGGGGATAACGGCATTTAGAAATTTCTTCAATGAAAAATTACTTTGGCCATTTCCCTCTAATAAATAAAAAGACAAATGTAATCAAGTTCCTTTTTTACACCTGTCATAGGTTCAAGATAAATCTTAGAGGAACTAGAATTGAACCAACTAAAACGACTAAACAAGAAAGAAACAGAAATCGTCCGGGTGAGTCCAGAGGAGACAGCGACGAATTTGAAGATGTGTCTTTTGGAGAAGATGTGGTCCGATGACATTCCGGATACCACATTTTGTTTAGAAACACAATCATGTTTACTTGTCTTTATGCAGTTAATAAATTTAAGGAGCGATTTGCGAAATAACATGAGATATCATTCGATTTCTATTAGAAAAAAATGAAAAGTGACCTATGAATCAAATTATTTAATAATGAATTAAGATTTACATTTGATTATATTCTTTATGACAATAATATACCAAATAAATACTATTATATACCAAGTAGAAAAATAAATTCTTTTGGTATTTGATATTGTACCTAAAGATTATTGCTCAAGAAATACCTAATCCGGTTGAATTAATAAGAGAAATGCGATGAAAAAGCGATATACAAGTACACAAGAGTTTGCTCAATCAACGACTATTGGCTACCGAAAGTACGATAATAAAACTAAGGGCAAAAAATAGGCAACAGCAGACGTCAACAACTGCGATAAGAACGATGAAACTGTTCAAACAAAAGGTCATTAGTGATAATTTAAAAATAGCAATTACTGATAAACCTAACAATGTATTTGAACCTTAATTTATGATGAAATAAAACAAACGATTTCAAATTATTATGTTATTTATTTACATCAATTAAATCTCTCTTCCGATCTTCTAATATAATTTTTATTAAAATATTAACTTATACTTAAGGAGTAAATAATAAAATGCACACGATCGGTTTCTCTTTAGGCTTTTCAAATATGAAGCAGTTTTCCACTTGTAACGAATAATTCTTTGCACAAACACGACCGTATGGGGGAACACTTCCTTATTAGTCGCGACGAATATATGTATCCAATCCATAGTTGTATCCCTCTTATGTTAAACTTTAACATTGAGAGTATTACTACCAAGTAACATCTTTAGAGTGCCCTCTGCTGAAGGTTCAAAGTTAAGTTCATTCCACATTACAACTCCTTTATGTAATCAGCAAAACCAATCTTGCAAACAAAAAAATCTTGCATAACGAAGCCATAGTATTTGTTAAAATTTACCATCTGTCTGTCATTAACAGCTCCTAAGATTTGTAGTGTATTCTTTTTAGGCAAAGTCTTATTTAAAATATAATACATGTCTCTTAGAAAAGTGTACATACGAGTTTCGTTTTTATCTTTTTGGTACAACATAAGTGCCTCCAATAGTCTCTATGGTGTAATGATATTCGTTGATTTTATCCCAGATCACGCCGAAAATTAATTTAGAAGGTGGTATATCTCTAACTCACAAAAATAATTCTTTTATCGATGCTCGTTAATTTCTTGCTCGATATTATAGATACAATTATTGATTAAATAAGAGTTTTTTAGTAATAACGAAAAGGTCCTTTGGTCTAATATTGGGTAATGAATATTTTAATAGGCGAACATATCACGAATTGTGATAGCCATTTTTGGAGCATATTTGGAGCATGTGACAACCACTTCCAATATATTCGCTATTTATCAAAATGTTGCCTTCTGTAATGCCAGCATTACCATACCCACAGAAAAAAGATGAGAAGAGACCAGTATAGTCGCTCTAGATTCCGGATTCTTCGTCGCTATAGCGTGTCGTTTTGCATTTTTATTAAGTCCGCCGTCAGCACTGTCGACTCTGTGGCCGAACAATTAATTAGCAATTGAATTAGAAAATGCTTATCTAGCTAAATTTTATCAACATGAGTATGAGCTTTGTATATATGCTATGGCACTTACAGCTCACTGGCTGTGCAAAATATATAGCGAAAGCCAGTACCAATATTTAAAAATAGTTTAACTGAAATAAAATATCCTCAAAAGTATCAATTTCGTCATTTACTTAAGTGTACATAAAATCCTCGTAGTGTGAATATATATTTATAATTGTTATCATAATTTTAATTACAGGTATTATACTGCAAATAAAATTATATAGTATAGGCATTTGGTTGAATCAAATATATTCATGAAAACTAGTGTCGTGTTAAAGAGTAAAGGTATATATTCTAGTCATATTATTAAAGTAGAACTTAGCATGACGTAATGTGAAACTATTTTTAACAACATTTGTTGCACACAACTTTTCTCAGCGTGAACTTCTCATGATGCGGTATCACGTACAATATGATTTGCAGTAAACATTATATTTATTTTATTGACTTCGAAAATGAGATTAAAGTTTTATGGACTTAGTACGTGTTTCAAAATTTCCTTTTCTAAAAATAAGTCTGTGTCTTAAGTAAGTACCTGCGAAGTAAAAACAAGTTACAATTAAATGAAACTACGTGATGTAGTATTATTTCTACTTTCTTTAAGCTCTTTACCACGACCTAGGTTTCGTTGTATTACATCTTCAGGTGGGCTTTTAGCAATTAGCAAAGATCAAAAATCTCATAATAATGATAACCAAAAATCTTTGCTAATTGCTCACCTGAAGATGTTGTAATACAACGAAACCTAGATCGTGGTAAAGAACTTAAAGAAAGTAGAAATAATGCTGCATCACGTAGTTTCATTTAACTGTGAATAATGAATTTCTACAAAATTAACGCCAAATATATTCAAGATAAACAAGTTGACAAGTGTAAACCCCAGTGTTAAATTAAAAATACGTTTCACTTTCTCCTTATAAATTTTGTGTGAGATATTTTATGTTCATGACCAAATGGTTCGCAATAAAGATAATAACTAAATATTTTGCAAAGTATAATTTCAATAAAAGACATTTAAGAAAGATGTATCCTTATACCAAACAAAATTATTTATGTGCCTTAGCATCAGCCTCAATTCCATCGATCAACTTCTAAGATTTTTCATTGCCATAGAATCTTGTATTCATATAGGGTTTGAAGACGTCTATGAATGTTATTGTGTAAAATTCATTGCAAAAATAACTTAACATTTCGAAGCAGTGAAAAATGTGTATACATATTAGAACGAAACAATAATAATATATTTGTTTATTTAGATATGCCAGTAACATTTTTGACCTGGAATTACTATCAGTATAAGCCATTTGTAATTTAATATATCATACTATAAGAAGTATTTTAAAATTAATGAGAATTACCGATGAGGTCATTTATTACAAAGTAGCGGCACTGAATAACATGAGATTTTCGCCAAACTTGCGCAATAAACAACGAAGTTGTGCCAGCCGCCGCCGACGTCGCCGTACGTGCGCCTATACTCGCGAAAACTCTCTTTAAAATAAATCTAGTAAGAGTGTAAAATGCGAATTTTACTAATGAAACTACTCGTACTTATCGTTAAAGTTTATTGAAGTCCACTAACTTTTAATTTACATCGAAACCGACTGAATATTTTTTGCATGATATAAACGAGTTATGTACATTTCTTATTTCTAATATTATCCTTTATAAAGAATATTCTACAAATTTATTTATTTATGAGCAGTCTCCTTTATTTAATCATTATACCGCGTATATATATATATATATATATATATATATATATATATATATATATATTAAATTCGTCAACTTGAAAAAAAAAACAAGAAAATGTAACAAAAGATTCAATTTTAGTAAAAATTTAATATCGGAATTATTTTTAGCGTGGACAAATTAAATGGCTCATAACGTAGCAATTTATATACAACGAAAAACAAGAGAAAGCCGCCTTAAATTATACAAAGGAATTTTAAATATATTTTGCTTGCGATAAAAAATAATATTGCATGCTTCTTACATTGAAAAACTTGATAAGATTTGATATGATGTCCAAGAGCTGAAAACGTTAAATCATTTTAATCCGCCGAAGTATTTCTCATTCAAATACTATATAAAGCGAGAAAGAAAGTAATCATTGCGAAGGAAGTACACATATAAGCAGTACGAAAATATGTTTTTATAGGTTTAATTTTCTCAGAACACTTTGACAAATAAAACATTATGATCACTTCACATTCAAAAGTTTACTCTTTTATGAGAATAAAGTATTTTTGTGCAAACCATTATAAACTTAATATTAAAATGTTACCATTGTACTCTGACTTACAGTACAATTAAAACAGTACAGTACAATTTTGTACAGTACAATTTTGGGTGAAGGCTTTACATGAGGGCAGAGTTTATACAGAAGACAAAACCGCTCCCGATAAGGCAACACCCACACTATCTGCGCAGGATGGAAATTTTAATGACATTTGAGAAATAATTGAGAAGAACACACGCACAAATTTGAATGGAATGACCTAATAATAAAATTGTAACAGACTGAATTCTGCACATGGAAAATATTTTGAAAAAAGTAATGGATTTAGCGTAAACAATAATAATACAAGTAAGAAAAACTGTTTCAGAATTATTGTCTACTCGTTTGTATATAAATTTATTCGTCAACCATGCGAAATCCACTGGACGGATTTTGTGAAATTTGACATGGTAATGGTTTATACTTAAGATCATGAGGGAAATGGAGGGGAGGTGATCTAACAACTTTTCTTAAAAAACCATGGGGTGCAGCTAGTGTAGTCTATTTTTAGAGCGTATGGATAACAGTAATAACGACATAAATGTCGTTTTTACTGTTATCCAATTTCGTTGTCCCGACAGGAATGTGGCGGGACAACGAAATGTGTAGGGTACATTTTTATATAAAAAACCCTGTACTCAAAATAGTACACAAAGATTTCGTATACAACATAAAAATCTACAAGAAAATTTGAGAGTATATTGGGTTAGATATTAAATTACACAACGTTTATAATATTCACGAAAATAACTATTTTTGACTAAATTCGACTCGTCGATCACAAAAATGCTGTTGAATTTTTTTATTACGTGCCATTTGTATTACAAATCAATTCCGAAAATATACTTTGTATCATTTACACGTCGTTCATTTTGGAAAAAATACTTCCTAAATACAAGAATCTTTCATCTTCTTTATCTATTTGTTTTCAGAAAATTGTTCGTTAAAACTTATCGGCAATAGAATACCATTTTGTGACGCAATGAAGGCTGAATATTATGTACATTGACTTTTCCACATGGGCTTACAATCTCACGAACATAGAAAGCAATAATATTTAATAAAGAAATCAGAGGACTACCACTTTTCAATTAGCACAACTAATTTAGATGGACGTAAAAAGAAATGCAAAATTGTTTGAGAATTCCTTCTTTGTGTTGTATCATAAGGGACTAAATATTGCAAAAATGTTTGCTTTATCTTATCAGTAAAAGTTCCACCTTGTAATTTCAAAAAGTATTTCTTGCAATCATAATAAAATTTATTTGGCGAATTGCGACGATTATTTTTCCAGGTAACAAATTAAATCAACAAAAATACACTACATAAAATTAAGGCATTTACATGTAACAATGTTATTAATAGCACAAAATTGTAAACTGTTGTCGCGATTATAAACAAGGTAAAGTTAATATTATTTTCTCTTTAACTTGCTAGTGTAGCTAAATACGATATTATACACTGAAAATTATTGATTAAAGTTAAACAAGTATCAACGAAGTATTGACAAAAACAGAACAATACATTAAACAATAACAAATTAATATTAAATACCACTAAACAATTAGCACACTAATAATAGATTAACACTTAACATGGTACTTGATATTAAACAATTGCACGGCTAATAATCATAAATAATTAAGGCTATCATAACTAATTACACATACATAACTAATTACACATACACATACAATTGGAGCACAGCTTCTTTCAGTTACAGAAGGAAGATTTTTATAAAGTGTTGAATTTAAATCTGACATTCCAATTTTTTTCTATCAAGAGTTTAAATTTAATTCTGGGAATGGCCTTTTCGAACATATCAGCACATTGCTTATTTACACATCCGTGGTTCAAGTCAATATTATTTTCATGATTTTTCTCGTTTTCCGATTTATACTTAATATTTATATTTTTGTGAAACTTGCCGTTATTAATCACACTTAAATCACATTAATTTCCAATATATAATTTTAGAATAAATTCATTTAGTTCACTTAGTAACTTTTTAACCATATTGCCTCTTTGGTGATTTAGTTTTGGAGTTATACAAGGCCATACTTTATTAGCACTGGCTGGACTAGGTGATGACGACTGCATTCTTGAGGCATATGTATCCAGTTATTGATCGTTTGGTTTCACCATGCTCTTTGAGTGATCTGTGATACTATAGCCAATTAAGTTAGTGATTTAGGTACGCAAATGGCGCAATACAAGTTCCTTGGTTTCCTTTAAATATTTTAACATTTACTATACTGCATTCCAGTAAGATTCATAACAGTGTAAAAATCTACTCATCTGCTTATTTAACTATTAATTGTTGCAAATATTAATTTTACCACGACCTGTTACTCTCAGTATAGATATTTAGAATCATACCTGAAAATAGGAAAAAAAATTAGTCCTAGTCGATGCCTTCACTCTCAATTTCTTGACATTTTTCACTTCTCGGAGTCAGCCACTTTATTTTTCTTGGTATTTCAGGAAGCCAGACAAACCTTCTTTGTAAAAATTTCCTTCAGTTATTTAAGAATGTTGTCTGCATTTTTATTTCAATATTATTTTTGAAAGTGTTTCTGTACTCATTTGGGGAGTATATATTTTAATTCGATGAGGACTAGTTTTGAAACATGTCTTCTAGAATAGACTCAATCTATGGCAATTAATGTGTTTCCGTTGCATTAAGAGAGCTCTCGGAAATATGAGTATAGGCGGTTTTAAATTAAACTATGTCATTGTTTCTACAGGGACATAGTTTCTCGTCAAGGTGGATTCTAAAAAGACTAAATCTCTGCATTTTTTCGCTCTTCTTGTTATAGTAGGTTTAGTATCGAATAGCAGGTATTTTACCTTTTCCATTTTGTTCGAACGTGTATTCTGCATTCTGCAACACAATTCCTCATATTATACAGAAAAGTTTTGAGGGCGAATCTTAACTTGAAATAATTTTCCCGACCGGTTAACTTTTCAAACAATGTCCAAAAAGTTTGAAGTCACCTTACTGTCTTAATTCGTATTTGTTATTGGTAGTTTAACAAGTACAGATTTTTGGTTAGGTTCTTAATAGTTTTATAACTATACAATTTTTATCATCAACCTATATCTGAGCTAGGATTACTGAGTCCATAAACTATAATTAATTTTTAGAAGACACCTGGGTAGTACTTAATATATTTTTCCGAACGGATATCCACCGCAACTATTGATGTCCGAACAGAAAAAGAAAGAACTATGACTGAGTCATGGTTTTATGTTACATTTTATAAGTCCCTCTACTACAGTTAATAAGAATCGCACATAAAGGGACGACTTTATCATATACCTAACTTTATGTCAAGTTTAACGGATATACGTATATAAATTACTGTGATATAAATTTAATAGAAGAAAAGATCGAGCAAATGAAATTTCGAAATCAGGTCAGTTCTCTGGCAGTAACAGTCTTGACAATACTTTTGAATATTCTATAGCAATGTAAAATATACGAGTATATATGAAGATGTTTTGGTAAATAGCAGAAAGCAATGAATAGTTTCGCGGTATTTCTCTGTAGTAATGTCACACATAATCCACACAAATTTTGTCATTAAGAAGTACGTAAGTCAGATAATTTTCTTACCCTTAATTAATTATAAAAACATTCATTGTGATTCGTTCACGAATATGCAATAATACAAGCAAATACGTTATTATCATATTACATACATAATATAATAAATACGTGATGCATTCGAAACAAAAATATAACAATTATTTTCAATTTTTTTTTATCTGGCTATGTTAAAGCTACTTTACTACTTGAAAATTTGCCTGGAACCTAAGCATGCAAATTGAAGACACACTATGAAAGTCCTCAACACTGAACAGCACAGGTGCTCTAAACCAGTTTATATAATGTAGGTCCAATGATAATCGACTAAGATATTGATAATCGACTAAGATAAGGATGACATAAATTTGCTATTTCGGAAAGTCAAGGTACAATGATAGAGTCGGGAGGCGGTGAAAGGAATTCTTTACTGATGAAATTCGTGGAATTTGATCTCATTTCGCTCATTTAGAGATTTTCAGAGTCGGTGCCAAATGAAATATAGCATTTATCTGCATGAGTGTTGATATGCATATACATGAGAGAAGAGAGAAGCGTCGACTTGATACTGATTCCAAAAAACTCTAACAATAGCAGTATTTTACTAATTGATTTATGTTCGAAAACGATATTGTACAACATAAATTCCAACTAAATATTCATATTTCATTATTTTATACTTTTCAGAGTGCTTTTTATTCGATGATTATTTTGAAGTTGTACCAACATCTTTGTAAAAAAATATTACTATCCTAAAAGACACGATTTTTCACAATTCAGCTATTAAAATTTTGAAGTATGTCTAGACAGAGTACCTTTTGATACATTTTGAGTACCATTTGATACATTTGTGTGCAACAAAACATTAAGTTTTTCTTAAATTACCGTTCATTATTTCACATTACGTTACGTAAATGTATAATAAGCACACATAAGCCATCGAAAAAATTGGATATTAATACATTACCTTTTTAACTTACCATATAAGTTTCAAAACCTAACCTGCTATTAATACACGAAATGCTTGTTGCTAATTTATTTCGGACACTAAGACCAGTCGAGACGCGATATTTCGGAACAAATTTGAAAATTTCAGTTTACATCCTGTACCCTCTTCATAAGGTTGAAGCTAAATGGTATTTGCTTTATGTCTTTCTTATTGCACTCAGTTACCTTTCGATTTTCTTATATTATAACTTTGAATGAATTTGCAGAGAACGGTATATGACATCTCCCTGAAAGAGTTTAATAAATAAATAAATCGATAAAGACAACATTTGTAAAAAGGCATATCTTAAATAAAGGCTGAATAATTAAATAAAAAAACAAATACAATGAAATTGAGGATAACGAAGTTCTAAATATAATATTTCGAATATTAGGATTTCTTACTAGTTGATTATCTGGACACGGTCATTCTGCCATATTTTTAAAGGCAAGTTTTCTACTCCAAACCCATTCTACCCCAAAAATCATTTTATCTGTAAATAAACCGTATTTAATTATTCTCATGTAAAAAAGATATTCTTTACTAAATTTTTAAATTCAAGTAAATGCATGGTAAAATTCTTTCCATGAGTTTAATATTAATGACTTTTAAATTATTGAGGAAAAACTGGTGTTCAAAAATCAATTTGGTGCCAAAATTTATTAAAAGGGAAAGTAGAAGAACCCAAACCCGTATTCCAAAAAATATTCTGGGGCGAAGGATTTGTAATTGGTCTTATTATACTTTATGGTAACTTTAAATAAGTACAAAAAAGACTCAACTTCGTCACACAGTGTTTTCAATATAACTTATTTATAGAGTATTTGTTCCTACACGAAGAAAATTTGGGATTCAAATATTAAGTCATTCCCTTCCCCCTTGGCTTAGAGAATATATTTAAAATTTTAGGCAAAAGAATCAGAAACCTCTATCTACATTGGAATTTATGTGTGTAATGACATATATTTTTTTGCAAATTGGTCCAATTATATTATTATGCCTCATTTTATCTTTTGGTAATTTACTCCATACATTTAAAATAATTTTTTTATAAAATTCTAAAAAAATCTAAATTTTAATTTTACGGTCTTAAATACAACTTTAGAATCGTATTTGTCAGTTTTATTTTTTATGACTATATTTTAATTTTGTTTTTTGAAAGTATATTTTCTTCTTTCGTCGAATTTACTGATATCTATAACACGTTGATACATGCATACATGGTTCATGCGTTATTTTTCATACATATATATGGAAATTTTTCAACGATAAAATATTGTCATAATTAATCATCTTCTAAAATCATCATCAAAGACAATCAAAAGTCATCTAAAGATATAATCTAAAGATATAAGAAATAAGACATCTAAAGTCATCTTTTTCAAAAAATTGTAAAAATACATACATGTATATTGTTAATCGTCTAGAAAATCTAAACGACATTATTCCCTAGGTCGAAAATCTTTCACACGATGACCGAGAAGACAATATCCAGCTATTATTTTTAATTTACTTATTTTTAATTACTCTAAAGTGAAATTAATATGGCAACCGCATATTGTTAGCATCTTATAATTATCTACTTTCATCTTGTGATTTCATAATTATTTTCAAAATATGAATCTTATTATATACCCCACTTTAAATAGTCAAAATGCTAGATTAGAAATGATTTAATACACGAGAAAATAAGCGCAAAAATACTGAAGTAAAAAAGAAATAGTAGTGTCGCAGTACAAATTTTGATCATGCTAAGCAAATCACTTTGGTTGCATGCTCGGCTGTGTTTAAAATTATTTTAGATAAGAATCCTAATAATTAATATATTTATTGTGAAAATTACTATTTTACCGTACAATAATTTCAAAAATTCTTCCAATTTTAATTAAAAATTCAAAAGTTTTGTAAATTAGTTTTGTTTAAAGAAATAATAAAATTTAATTCCATCGTTTCCTTAGTTTCAAAAAAAAAATTTTGTAGAAGGTCAATTTTAGATAATGTAATTAGTCACAATAAGGTTCATTCCGCGCAGAATAAGGCATCAGTTCATTACGAATCACACGCTATAACTGACTTCCGTTAATCAAATTATAAAACTTTCCCACAGAAGGACATGAACTACTCTTAAATACTTGTATTCTTTCGATCGTGCATCTACGCACGCCGCCAGTTAAATATTAACTATAGATTTCGATAGATTTCTTTAACAACTGCAATAAGATATTGAATCAAGTAATCATTCCACAAACACATATTAATCAGAATTAAACATCGTTATATGGAGATATCATAAGTATCATTGGTCTATAGGTTACAGTATATTTTTTTTCTTTTTTCTGATAAGATTGAAAAAAAACAACACTTGCAGCATTATAAAAATTCTCTTTAATAATACATCTACTCTGAGTTTTTGGTTTAATATGAAATTTTAGCCATTTTTAATATTTTATAATTAAAATATTTCGTCATTACGTATACTGTGAACTATTCATTAATGTATATAATCTGCCGCATATAAAATTTAGAAGGAGAAAGTAAAATAAATTTTCAAATGAATATTGGGCTGTGAATTTGGCAACGTTTTTATATATAATAGGAACTTACTTGTAATTAAGGCGCAAACTTATTTAAGAATCTAAAGTTTTTAAATACGAACTAAGTATAAAAACTTAAAACCCGTTTTCAAATTCAATAAAATGAACATACGGTTCACTGCAAAAGGTTTCACGAGGTGTCACAGAAAGTTCACAGTGACGAACTTTATTTAAAACGAACCTAATAACTGGCTAACTTCTCAAGTCTAAATTGTCAAGTCTGACATGAAGTTTGCGACAAATGGTTCCATATCGCACCTTAAGAAGTTCTACTTCAATAATATAAAATCCACATGTACTTTAACTCCTTAACACGATAATAGTTTCATAAACATATTTAAATAACAGAAACGTATGCATATAATTTTGTAGAACAACGTGAATCAAAATTATAATCAAAAACCAGTTAAATACGAGCAAATTTCAGAATACAAGGGTTTTATATACACTTCTTAGTATGACAGAATTAAAACAATTAAGGGTCATTGTGTTACCCTTAAACTATTTTGAAATATTTAACAGTAACAGAAAAGTTTTAATATTAACGAAGAATGTTACAAGAAGTTGAAATACGTTCAAAATTTATACATCTACTGTACATTTAATAAATTTAAACCGACTTCACATAATATGACGATAATTCTGAGCACATCTCTATATAATATCTAAGGGAGATAACAATATCTCAAATAGTTGAAAATCTGCAAACAATTGAATATTTACAAACTTATTAATCTCTTCAATATATTATATGTCTAAATACCTCATCAATATACTTATAGACTTGGCTACTCATGATTTATGGTCTAAAAACTTGCTCATTCTGCTTACTTCCAAACTCAATGGTTTTTTACAAAAAATTGTCTACTATCCAAACCCAAAGCTTAGAATCAACTAAAACAGTCTTTAAAGATCGTTTGAAAAAGACCTACATAATCTAAAAGCCAAATCATAGAAACACTAAGGAAACGGATATTAAGGAAAGTTTTCTTCATTCATCTATATTTTCTTATTCCAATCAATGTCAATATTTCTGACGTATTTCAATACTAATCTGATGTATTTAAGAATAAATATTATTTAATTTTATCCCTCTTGAGTTGTACTATATTTTTTTTATTTTCTTTATCATGATTCACATACAAATATTAAATTGGTATTTTTTTAATTACCTCCATATCAAAATTAAATTGGTCCATATCAAAATTAAATTTGTACTAAACTGTGGTTGGTGGCTGAAATAGTATATAAAAAATAATTAAGTATGATTAGAACTCGAAGAAGCCCGTGAACGTGAACACAATTGTAAATATATTAGGATTCAATCTGTAAAAATTAGTTAAATATAAGTAGAACTGATATTACAAAGGTTTTATACACACTTAGGTGTAATTTCAGGCAAAAATACCTACGTATGTATTCAAAGCCTGTTCCGATATGGTCATGAAACCAATGTATAATAAATCTCTTCTGAGTTCTGAAATTTATCCATTTGCTCCGAAATTTTCCGGATAATCATGCTGAAAATTTCGAAACAAATGGATATTTTGATGTGGTCTATTTTGAAATCTGGTTCCAAGTCCGATGTGAATAATTATAGACCTATAGCAGGGTTACCTTCATTTGTAAAGTATTCGAAACTATTCTACATTGCTGTTTCTATTTACAAATCCACTCCAGCTAACGAATTGCCAGCATGATTCCTATACGAGCATTCCACCCTAAATAACCTCACTAATTGTATAGGTTAGGAGGTTAGGGATTTGGGTGAGGGCCGGGAAGTAGATATAGATTATTTTGATTTTATGAAGATATTTTACCTACTCAACGATAACATTTTAATTAAGATTTTATATTGAAATTATTAGACAGTCTAAAAATTTAAATTATTCCACCCTATTCATTTTTTTCACGAATTACTTTCGGACTCGTAAACAGTATATTCAGTTTAGCAATTATAATTACTGGTCAAATATTATTTAATTTACATGCAGCTTACAGACAGGTATTAATTTAGGTCCACTTTTGTTTATCATTATGGTAAACGGCCTGATCTCAATTTACAATACTACTCGTTGCCTTCTATGGGCTGATGATTTAAAACTCTTCTTAAGTGTGAATAATTAATTTGATACTGAACTATCTGAACGCGATGTGGACTCAGTATTCCAATGGAAACTGATAATAGGATTGTAATATAAATATAAGCAAATATGTAATTATGACTTACCCCATTTACATATCCCCTTTGTGCACATTTATGAGTCAGAATAAATACACTCGCAAGAGTTTCATTCGTGTGGGATCTCGGTGTAATTATAAATCATCATACAACATTTCAAGGTATATAAGTTACATAACATTTTACTAAAATAGTTTTAAAATTATTACGATTCGCTCTTTCAATTGATATTATATGACATTAAATTTAAAAAAAACTTCTGTTATTTTTTTTACGTTATTTTTTCATTAGTTTCCTACACCAAAAGCAGCTGTGAAAAACGGCTGTGACAAAAAGACTGATGGACGTGCACATGAATGACCCTAAAACGGTTCCTTTTCTTACTTTAAAAAAAATATGAAAGTATAACATTAGCTTCAAATAGCGGTTCATGAAAATCAGGGAACAAGGGTGTTTTATTTCAAAACGATAGTACAAGGTACATAAAAGTGTGTAACTATACATGTCCGTATGTATGTGTGCATAAACTCTTTGTGCGCCTTCAAAGACTTATCAAATTTTCTCAAATTTGTTTTCCAAGTTTTCTTGTTTCGTATGATAGGGCATGCATATAGCCCATAGCAGGAAATCATATCTTTCTTGAGATGTAAGCCCTTAAAGTTTAATCCCATGGTCTACAAAAACTTTGCAATGGTGTAATTTTATTTCAGCAGAATAAATTTAAAAATCAGCACTTTTTATCTTTATTAAATTATTTTATGATTTAATTAATTTTCTTCTGTGTATGAGACAGCACCGATAGTCTGCGTAGATCTAGAAAAAAGATGAGTTCTGAATTAACACCATTGTTATTGTTAAGTTGTTTAGCAGCTCAGATTATAGAAGTTATTTTATTTTTTCTAGAAAATTTTACTAACTTTGGTGAGAAAACAAAATTAGCAAAACTTATCCAAGTTACGAAAGAAAAATTACAGAGCTTCCAAATAATATTGCTCGAGTTTCCCTTTATATCAAATTTGATCTTAATAAAGGTAGATAGATATTTTTTAACCCATTGGCTATGAGAATCGATGTGCATCCAAGTAAAATATTTACTTGACTTAATTTTATATCAATGATTGAAATGGTAAACATACATGATTCTTAAACATGTGTTGACCTAACTAAAATAATTTATAAAATATAAACCCAACCAATTATGTTATTTTTGGCTATTAGTATTTTATTTAAAGAATTTTGTTTTATATTAAATAAATGTCCAGTAAAAATGTAAATATTGTAGATCATTTCAGTCGGATTCCGTTTTTATCTCGTGTGAGGGCTATTCTCCTCTGAAAGGGCGACGAATGGACCATTTATACAGCATATATCTTAATGTATTTAGAAATAGTATGATTACTACCGCTGATGCCCTGAATGCAAAATTTCCTATGTTAAGGACATAACAACTTCTTAGATTTCGCGACTCAATTTAAACTATACTTATATACCGTGTTGAGAGACTAGTTGAATTGTTTTCATAGCACAAATATCTTATCGTGTATTTATATTATTTACCATAACTATGATATTAAATGTCTCATAACATAATTACACAAGCAACATCACCATTGCCTGTGTTCACATTTAATACTTAATCACATTGAATATCGTCGAATTGCAAACGATCAAAGAGTTTAAACATAAATTCTATTTTTACAACTTCTTACTTTCTATTTCCATAAAATTGGAAATCTCTGTCCATATTATCGAAAAAGTCTGTAAAGTATAAAAAAATTTCTTAAAGAGTAAAAGAACATTTCGGGCAACTCTAGTAGTTATCGTCGAATGGTAATTTCTGGTATGCCGGCGTATGGTTATTGTGGTAAATTGTGATCATGCTACGATCTTCTTGCATGGTTGTTTTTCTTGGCGTTTTCTTTCTGGAAATAGTAACACTATAAGTTGTATTGTGTGCTTTAAAATATTACACTTTGTTATAAAACATATATTTGAAACAATTTAAATCATATGCTATTTTGCAATGTGGTCAGCCATACTGAAAAAAGTAAATGATTACTTTTTACACAATTTATATTAAATGACTTTTATTCTATTAAACGGTTTATATTAATTAACAGTTTATATTAAATAACTGGCCAGTCGCATCACAACTCGACCAATATTTATCTGTCACCTAGAAGAAAAGGATAGTGAAAACGAAACGTCACATATAAGGCAATAAACGTCATATGTTAAATAACGCCCAAACTATAGAAAACGTACTTTTATTCGAGTGAACCGCATACGGTTTACGCACACATAAGGGTACACCAATAGGAAAACGCCTAGCGTGAATACAAGTCTTATCAGAGACGTGCTGTGCTTCAAGGACCTCTGCTACGGATGTCGCTGTTATAAAAATTGCTCTGGCAAAATTTTAAGTTTTTATTTATTTTGTTAAATTTTTTGTGTGTATAATTTTATATTTGTGTTATAATATAAGTTATAATATAATATAATGAACTACCTTTTATATTTAGTTTAGTATTTTTACGACAAGGTACGTAATTTAATGAAAATTTTTCAAAATAACATCCTATCAAATGACCGTTAGGCGCTATTACCCTAAGTGGGCGCTATCGACCTATGTGTGGGCATTTTTATACCTTCCTATAAGAAGAATAAAAAACCGAAAACTATAAGAAATGAAATAAAAAAGAAAACGAAACGATACATAAAAATAAAGAAAATGATGATACAGAAGAATGATACTGCCACGCATGCTGCAAAAATAATATATTTGCTCAGATTGTTAAATTAACTCCAATTCTTAAGTGTCAAAGTAATCAAAAACTGGTATTTAATAATTATGTTGTCATTAAATAAGTATTATAGTTTGTGAGTTCTGTGTATTGCCTTGCCAGCTCTCATATTAAGTACTTATTAAAAGACTCATGTATAGTTGTTATCAATGTCCGTAATTATCCCACTACCTCAGGGCGCCATTGTCTTTTATCGTTTAATAACGCCCAATGTAAGATTAGTTATTATCTTATTTTTTTTTCTATAAAACAGCCTTTGTATTGTTATTTTATATGAATGATTATGTCTAAGCTATAAACAAGCTATAATATATAAGAAGTAACTTTATGCGTATTAAAACGTATGATAATTTTTATGCTAAATGTTGATTTTCTATATTTATTTTATTTCCAATAGAGAAATTTATATGTAACTGCTATGTTTTATTAGATATGTAAGACCTAAAGATATCTTTTAAGCGTCCAGCATTGTGTTTAGCAAACGGGCGGTAATAAAGATAGCATTTTTAATAACGCCCAAAACAAGGTTTTTAAAAGACGTTATTAGCATGGAAATAATAAATAGTATGGAAATAATAAATAATAATAATAATAAATAATAATAATAATAAATAGTATTAGCATGGAAATAATAATAGTTCCGAAAACTATATTTAATCTTTTTACCACATTATTAGTTCCACATAAGTAGGAACTATCGAAAAAAAATAATTTTAAATAAGGTGAGCGTTAATTACGTCGGGTGTCCGTACAAATTTAGTCAATCTATGTACCGGTACGTGTTATTGTTTAATTCATGAGCTTACTTATCACTCTTAAAGTTTAGGGTGTACATTTATATGGTACTTTTTATGTAACGAAATGATATAGCACTGAAAAGTATTTAAGCTCATATTTACTTTTATAGGTAGCAAACTACTGACATCTTTCCCTTCTCATTTTCCCGTACGATAACACCATCACACCGTGAGCTACTTATATATCAAATTCGTTCCACCGGCAGCCCAATTATAAAAGCCAATAATTGAAATTTTACCCCACGTGACTTTATACTTATCAGCAAGTCTTCGTCTTTGAATTCCGTCAGACTTAAATAACTACATATAATAATTTAACTGTAAAAATAATGTTGATCAATCGAGTAATATTTTTAACCGACAATACCAGTTATTGTCTAACAGAAAGAATGGTAATCTAAATTTATCTCTCTGTCTGAAGCGATCTGGTATATTTGTGCTGAAATAGAATTACATGCCTAAATCTTTGCTGTTTATTTATTTAAGTGGTAAATGCTGCCTTCAAACAATGTAGCAGGAACAAATTTCTTATTGCCTCCATAAGTTAGTTCCCTCCAGTTAGATATATAAAATGTATGAGTTACATTGCTCTTGATTGTACTAACTGGATTTATTAGTTTTCAAACTATACGCTACAGTAGAACAGACAGTGGAATATGCGACAGAGAAAATAATTCTCTCATATAAATAATTTTCTAAGTATGAACTTCCGCTTTAATGGTATCGATCATATATTTACATTCAAGTGCTTGAAACACTCAGTTGCAAAGCCCATCCAGAACTAACTTATACTATTTATAAATCGAAATATTTTTAAACATTTTTGGATTTTTAAAATCATCACCGACAACTAAATCCAAATTAAAAAATTGTGTTTACTTAAGATCATACAGGAGAAGTGAAAATTTACCACATACACAAACGATTGTATTGGCAACCAATATAATCATTTGTGTGTGTGGTAAATTTTGAATAAGAAAATTTAAAAAATTAAGATCAATAAAATTAATAATATCATTATAAATATGACATATTAATTTATTCGGATATTCTCAATTAATTTATAAATGTTAGGAAACTATATTCAAATTTCATCATATAATAAATAAATACATTTGTTAAAAGTGAAAATAAACGTCTTCCTTATAGACGTGGCCTTTATATGCTGAGTATAGCCCAAGCGTGGGACAACGGGAGTTTTATTTGAATTCTATTAAGAAATAATTTTACAAAAATAATTGCTGCGCCGATGATTCATTAGGCAAGTGACGAAATAAAAATATACTTACTAACCCGATTCCTCTCGTTCGGTCGCACTCAATATACCTCCGAGTATACCTGAAGTCGAACCGTTCGTCTTCGGATTCGTCAGCTTACCTTCGAATATATCTGAAGCATAACATACTTAGGATGACGCAAAATAGCAAATATTTTCCGTTTCAAAAATTTTTATACGATGAGTCAAAAAAGTTCTCACTTCAAAAAGTTTATATAATTTTACCTTAAGCAGAAATAAATTTCAGAATACCTATTCCTCTAACTAAAATTTATGCTGTTACAGAGCTTTAATATAATTTATTAAAGCTTTTCTTTTCGTCATCTTGCAAGAGAATCTGATATTAATACCCGAATATCCTGCAACAATCATTATTCTTGGTAATGGGAAGTTATATGTAGGCGGATAAGTCTATACTTGACCTAAGTATTATTGAAATGCAAAAACTTCGATACTAATGGTGATACTTAATTGTTACTAACCAACCAACTTAGAAAATGTTAATACATTCATTCTTATAAAATTCTGGTATTATTATTTTATGGAAAGTATCGTTGGTTTAGCAAATTAAATAGGTTTTCCCTAATTAGAGATAATGTCGAATTTAAAATAGATTGAGAATATGATATTAAACTGGCTAACATCGAGTATGAAGGCGTAGCCCTTATTTCCTCTGGGAGGTTGAAATGGTCATTTAATTAAGTGTTCTAAACGAGTATTTACCGAAATGGATATTGGAGTACACAGTAACACGTCAATGCTCACTGTCCCTTAGGTAATTGTTTTGTAATCTTTTAAACGTTCGATAGTCGTTACGTTGAGACAATTTAATTATGAAAAAGGCGTGCATTGGAAATTGCAAATAACCCTGACAAAGAACTTGGAACTAGTTTCAGGTCAGCCAAGTGTACCTGGTCAAAGCGGCTACTCTCAGAATTTGTTTTTATAATTATAAACATAGTATGTTGGAACATGAAAATAAAAATAAATGAAATCTTTTTTTATTGTTTTGCAAATTTTATTCAAGATTTCACATCATATAAAACCTCAACTGAACCAGTCCTTAACTCTATTAAAAAATTTATTAACGAGTCCTAGCTTCCAATCTTTTAACTATATTTTTTTGCTTTCAAAACGTCAATAGCGTATTAATATAGATAACCTACAATAAATCCAACGTGTTTTTCTATAATATTAAAAATATTCATATGGAAATGCTTAAGGGAAAACGGAGAGGACAAATAGAGAACTAAATTTTTTTTGTTCGCTGAATTGCGCGTTTGTATTGATTTAATTTTAAAAATGAATTATGAAGTTTCTAAAATTATTCCATTTAGAATTTTGCATACAATAGTTTTGGAGTTTCGCATAAAATAATTTCTTGAACGATTTTGACGTAGAAATTTTAAATTTGGCTTATTAGTTGACCTAATCAACCTTCATATGGCTCAAAAGTTAATATTTAAAAATATTTATGCAAAAATCATAACAAGACAAATAAAGGTTACTCTGAAACTATTTTGTTTAGAATAATATATATGAACATTCTAAAAACACTGTATAAAATATAGCCAAAAGAAAATAAATATATACATGTATATATATATATTTATATATATATATATATATATATATATATATATATATATATGTATATATATATATATATATATGAACATGCGAGACTTACATGTCTTTGAGCATTTGCATGAAATTAAAATTACAATGTTACAAAAGCAACTGTCCATTTCAAGCACCAAAAGTTAATTGCAAAAGCGAATAATACATTATCTCTTTTTACAAGGTTCATATATCTGCGCAGCTTTATTGCAAAAATCTATAAGTTCAGATTTGAAAAAGGCGTCAAACTTTGTAAAGCTTATCGTAAATTTTCTCTTTACAAATGAAAGAGGAATGGAGTGTGCGACAGAGGTAGGGTCCTTCGCGTTCAGAGCCGGCCGGCCGGGAATAGTGCAGTAACAAGATATCTTTCTTAGGAACTCGCTAAATAATGCTGATTTTACTTTGCAAGCAAATTCTGCTTTGAACCATCATTTTCTTGTAATATTTATTAATGTGGTGTGTAAGTATTCTAATAGCCTAGCATAGTATTCTCATCTTGCCTATTCACGTTAAAATTTTTGTTAAATAAAAAATAATAGCGAATCAGAATGTGTGCCTAATATCATAAAATTACTCCATTCGTAAAAAGGACACCCTCGCGTTGAAAGGGTGCCATATCCACTCATCATTACTCCATTCGTAAAAAGGACGCCCTCGCGTTGAAAGGGTGCCATATCCACTCATAAGGCAGATTCAGTGCAAACTGGTACAACAAACGTATTCAAAATTCACATTCAAATTAAAAAAAAATTCAAAAATCAAAATTTACAGTTTAAAATAGCTACAGATTTCACGGAAAACGAATAAATTATTGTGTTCATTTACAACTTGGACTATAACATCGGTTTGTTTTATTTTCTGTCTGCGTAACTCTCTTACGGGTGTTACGCCACAACAAGGTTTCGCAAAAGTTACAAAGTGAATACTTTGCAACGCTTACCAAAAATTTTCCTTTTAAGTTACGAAATATTTTTTTATAAATCTTGACCCCGGCTATATATTCCCAAATCAATCTTCGAAACATGAATTAAATTTTTGCGGATAAAATGCACAAATTCTTTCATATGTCCATTGCTTAACTTCACTCTTTAGTGCGTTATGATGTCAAATTGTATTTTCACAAATATTAAACACGCTAGGTGGAAAAATATTTTCCATCAATATGGAGAGAGTGCAATCAAGAAAAGTTGAGAGTAATCGTATAATGTCGTCGCCGTAGTGTGTTGAGTTTATTATGGGCTTTCGACCTTTAATGGAGCGGTGCACCACGGGGTTCCGGGGTTGATTCCGACCGCTCATCTAGCGGGACTGGATAAATATTCTGGTTGGTTGCTCTCATTGCGATAAGTTCACCATAAGTAACAAATGCACATACTGATGTCTTTAAATAAAATAATTAAATAACCACTCATGGAGTGGGTCACTTACTGACATACGCACCATAACATCTGTCTGCTAAATATCCGCGTATACAGCACCCATTTCAACGTACCAATCAATACTAAAGTCTTACTTATATTCCATCAAAATTACACAATTTCGATATGTAAAATATAATACATAAATAATATGTAAAACAGAGGAAGTTTCACGCCGCAGCACTGAAAGGGGAATTAATTTGAATGTAGGCGAATTTGTAAGTTTTATTCGAGTTTATTAAAATATACCACAAAACATGCTGAGCGTAGTTATCTTATTACAATAAGCCGTGCATATAGAATCGAAATAGAAACGCCTATATCAAAGCATATTTAGGACAAGATTTATTTTCCTGTAGAGATCATATTCTCTTGTAACTTTTACTTCCTAAAGAAAATGTTAATGCATCATTTACCGGATGCACTTCCAAGCACATGCGCACGTGCACGCATATGCGTACGCGCGTGCGCTCACGCACGCGAGCGCGCGCACACGCACATTTTTTCTTAAGGAAATTGTTTAAAAAACTGTTTAAGTGAAATTACTTTAAAATTGTTCTACTTTGTAACTCGATTCACATAATGCAAATGATCCATATAACTGTCCTGATTACTTATCATTTGTGAGCAATTACATTTATTCAACCTTAAAGGCGGTTCCATTATTTATTCTATGGAGTTTCTATTGAGAATCAATGGCTTTAATTTTATCTATAACTGCATTTACAGAAATTGAAATATTTTCTTTTCAAGAGGGTTTATTTTCATTTACCTTTTTAAGTGAATAAGATCAATACCGTCGTAACTTTTGCCAATTAAAATTTCCTTAGTTTGCAAAAATTATATTTTATCGTAATTCAGAACCATACGTTCGTAAGTCGTAAAACATGAGAAAATTTTAAATTCTTCATTAATGAGCACTCAAAAATGTAATTTCTCTTAAAACGAAGTGTCCAATTTTAAAAATATTTTTACACATTTCGATTACATTTTTGCAATCTAAATTCAAGAGAAATGTTTCATTTATATGAGTCTTTCACAAGGAAATAATAACACAGATCTACAATGAGTTTCCGTTCTGAAACAGGGCTGACGGACCTTGTAGATTTTGATATACTGATTATGAGAAAAATTCCATTACGTTAGGTTTTACGATAATTTAAATATTTATGTTCTTGATGTATTTCAGTAGAAAGTGGTTTTGTAGTCAATGTAACCTTAGTTAAACTTAAAAATATGACCTAAAACCAGATTATTTAGCAATGGATTAATTCAAATCGATTTCTTAATAATCATGGCTAGTTAGTTAAAAAATAATGTGCAAAGTCATACCTTTAGAATTTTCAAAGTGCTATAAAAAATATCCGTGATATTTATGTGAATGGGATAGCAGGAGCAGGAGTCAAATTAATGAGAAGAGAACGTTCGGCTAGAACAAATTTGTTTCCAGGAAGTATAAATATAATTCGACAGAACTTAGTACCACTCCAAAAAATTGCCTATATAAAACTACTTATTATACATCAATTCGTAAAGATATCATTATAAAAAACGATGGATTTATTTATCATAAAAAACGATGGATTAATTTAATCTGAAGGATGGTATTTTGTTGGCCCCGATATAAGAAAATAGATGAAAGACGAAAACTGCGACAAGAAAATGGTCCCTATAGAAGGGCACGTATCATTAAAAGAAGTAATTAGAAAGACTAATTAGGAAACCATAAAAACCCAGTTTATGAAGAAATGATAAATTTCAAAATTTCCAAAGATTAGGTTGCTTTATGAGCCTGAAACTTCACTTCCTTCATTCTCTTTTAAACTACTTTCCTCATAACTTAGGAGCTATATGTTAAGATCAAGGTAAAAGTTTACAAAAAGAAGGTAAACAAATTTAGCGTACAAGAGCAAGTGCAATTAAAGCACAATGGCAGACTATTGTTAGATGCCAAAGCATGATGACCTACAAAATGCTGACAAGAGAAAATCTCTCAACAGAAGCTTAGAAAAAATAAAGTTTTCGCAAGCCTCCGTATTATTTTCAAATACTTTTTCGCATATCTGAAATCTACGTAAATGAAGAAACTATAAACTACGCTAATTTTTTGAAGTGAAACTTCTTTGTGCATAATGAGAGTAATATATCAAGGACGCAACGTCTTTCGTGCAGCGTTTTGCAACGTTTTTCATCCAACAATTTGTAACGTCAGAATATAACGAATATATCGCAAGGTTGGAAAGTAGGTTCTTAGGTAACAACCGAAAGTGATAGATGAACACACAATAAGAGAAAAAGTGTATGCATGCGTAACACAAAAAAAGCGCTCATTAAAAGCTATCGGCTTTTTTTGTATGTTATGTGTGTCGAAATTACACAGTCAAAATTTTGCCGTAAAATAAAAAAATGACGCTAGCTATTCACGATAATGTTATAGGTATCAGAACTAGTTTCGTCGATTTATTTATCTATTTATATTGATTTATTACTCATTCTGCGTGTACTTCATCCATTACAAGACTAATAGCATATGCACATAATTTATTTACAAATCTCCAAAGAACCTGCACGTACAGTTATCGTTAACATAATTTACTACAGGAGCAATAAATCCCGACTTCCTTTCACCGCATTTAGCCGCGTTCTGGATCTGAGGTCTTTAATTTTTTCTACATCTCGGGTTTCAAAAATATTTGTCCACATCTTTTAGAATGTTTTCCTTTTTTTCTCTCTGTCTCCCTCTGCCGCTTTACCCCTTACGATATGCTTACAAATAGAGGTTTAGATCCCCAAAAAAGTTTCATTTCTATCACATATTTTGTACATTGCATGCAATGAAATTCATTGCACGCAACCAAACTTTTTTCATTATGATTTTCTTTTCACTCGAGTACCGATCCGAGAAAAAAATAACAATTTTTAATTTGCCGACCTATGTTATCGAATAACGGAGCAACAATAATCCTTTTTTTTCTCACGTTAATGATAACGTGGAGAAAGAACAAAAATTATCTTCGAAAAGTTTAAGTCTAGTACCTTTGCGTACTATACTGCGTGTCTAATTATAATTTATACAAGAAAATCTGGTAATGATCAGCACAAATCATTCAGTAATTTACTATTCAGTAATTTATTTATTCAGTAAGTTATAAATATGCTCTAATAACTTTATTAGTTAATCATTCATAACATATGCTTAATATTTTTATCATAAATATTGTCAAATGATGTCAAGAAATATTTGAATATCGCACAACATAAACCTGAACAACCAATTTCAACTAAAATAAATTAACAAAATTTTTTAAAAATTAAATATTTTTATTGTGACATTATATTCAAGTTATAACTTAAATACTTTGGAATAACATCAGGACTATACCGATATTTGCTCAAGGCCAACTTAGGTCGTGTTTCAATTTCACATGCTGTTTGCGCTCCATTCACAAACAGCATGTGAAATTAAATTCTGTCAGAATATCTCAGGATGTCATGATGTAAAAATAAGATTGACTACAGTACTATTATTAAAATTTCCTATTTTTGCTATTGCCAAAAAGTGAGACTTTCATAAAATAATCAATATACCGCAAGGAGATACAAAAATGAAACGAAAAGCCAAAACTGCAAAGTTAACCGAACTTCAATATGCAAATTGTATGATATTTGTTTTGTATCACAGGCCCGCACAAATTTGTTTAAATTAAGTAATATTTAATAAAACAGACACAATGACATAAATCCAACTTAGCACTAACGTAATAACAAAATACTAACTGCTGCTTACGTAATCTAGCGATATATTGTTATGTGATTACTAATTATTACCTTTAACAAATACTCAAATACTCTTTGAAGAACGTCGCTATTTATATTTAAAGCATTTTTTTAAAAACATAAATCGAAACATCTTAATCATTTTCTTAAATACATAACAATGAAATATAAAAATCATAAAATAAAGCATTTTGAACCCGGCACTTATATAAGAAAAGAAAGTATAAGATAAAATTCATTTTCTTTGAATACAAACCTATCACCTGGTACGTTGGACGAACCATTCAAAATTGTAAATAAACTAACAACACGGAGTCTCATCAACAACCTTAACAACATGTGGATATTTATATTTCCTTAGATGACTAAAAAGGAAAAAAGGGTCACTCGAACGATCACTCACATGTCCACCTGTCCGTCTGTCCGAATGTCACGGTCAGTTTTCTCAAAACATTTTGACGTATTTTATACAAGTCAAAGTGTAAACGAAATCCTCGTGATGCGAGTTTCTCTCAAACATGTTTATTAAAGATTTTATTGCGCATAGTATACACCATTCATTAATATATATTTTCACTAGACGTGATTTCTTCTAATACTTTTTAGCCTATTGTATCAAATTTATACAGTAATTTAGTTTTACCGACAAGTTTACAAATCGTATTTATTTTCATCACATTTTTATGATACCTTCTAAGTAAATACCTATAAAGTATTTATGAGGTTGTGAATTCGTAGCTAACGACAAAATTTCAATTGAAATACATTTTATTGGTTTTTTTTGATTTCCGAGATAACATGAACAAATTCCCAAAACAATATTTTGGCTTCAAAAGCTTTTAAAAAATATTAAGATATT
Organism: Druceiella hillmani; assembly: GCA_039881145.1. Classification (NCBI taxonomy): domain Eukaryota; kingdom Metazoa; phylum Arthropoda; class Insecta; order Lepidoptera; family Hepialidae; genus Druceiella; species Druceiella hillmani. The sequence goes on along the minus strand of JAYKKI010000096.1, from coordinate 4,878,431 downwards.
AATACTTTCAGCAAACTGCTTTTTTTAAGTACACACTTTAATTAAAATATATAGGAATTATCATTTTTATATACAATTAAGTACTTATTTTAATAAAAAAGTACACAATACGGCAACTAAACAACTTTTTCTATTATATTAGATTAAAAGTAACAGTGATTAAAAGTAACAGATCCTGTAGTGCACGCCATTTCGACCAGTAGTGAATGCATTAACACCAAACAATTTACTGTGGTTTCTAATTAACGAATTTGTATCGTATATAAATAAAGATATATAGAAAACATAATTTTTTTTTTATAAAAGAGATTGGGAAAAACATTCCCAAGCATAATATTGGGTACAAGATGTTTGATTTTGATTAAATATTTCAGAACATGTTAAAAAATTGAATGCTTGGAAACCATCTTGTAACATTAAAAAATATATTTTCATTTATAACAATAAACTAACCATTTTGCTTAAATACGTTATGAGATAATTACATACAACATTTTTTTGAAAATACTAATCCCATCCAAATACCAATTTCCCAAAATAAGACACGCAATTTATTAAATTATTTTGCTCCTGAAAATCATGTCATCTTTCAGAGAAAACTCTTAAATTTTCCTTAATCATAACTCGTGCAATTATCTCGTATGTTTTCAGAACTTATCAATATTTTTTTATACGGAGAATAAAATTAATTTACTAATTGAAGACATTAATAACAACATTTTAGGCCGCATGGAGGAAATTTATTATTTACTACCTAATATAAAATACATCAATTTTGAATAAAGGGAAATGTAATGTTTTTATTATACAGGAATATAATAGAACATTTTTCAAATTACGATAAAGTAAACTCCCCACATCTATATAAAAAAACGTAGAGAATATTCTATTTGCGTACAAGTATGTTCCACGTATAATTCATGAAAAATTGTAAAAAGAAAATTTACATTTCAAACTTTGACCATTTGCATTTTAAAGAGAATTTCGAGCGAGATTATGTGGGTGCACGTACGCGGGCGGCAACTGGGGTCGACACATCTTCATTGTTTATTGTGGAAGCTGTGAAAACCTATTATTTCTTCCAAATGGAAATAAATTTAATGTTACGTTCTTTTTTGGATTATAATATTTTTAAAGTCATTAAATTTACTATAAATTCTTTCATCACTTACGGTTCACAATATTTTTAGGAGAGTTGTGTGCGTAGAACTTCAAAGATAGTTTAGTTGCTTTTACATGTACATTTCTGAAATTCCTACGCTGTTTGTATTTAAATATCATTAGTAAAATTCCATTGTTTATGACCTGAGGATGCCATAAAATATACTTTATTAAAAAGGCGACCAAATGAAAAATTTGTCAGATTCATTGTTACTGTTGTCAATATTTTTTATCTTCTCAAATATAAATTGGTCGAATGTATTCGGTGTTTTAACAATATTTTTCAAGAGACACATGTAATATTTTATTAACTAGGGTTTTAGACAGTACTAAAATAGACTTTCTTTAGCAAAATAATAAACCACAAATAAACTAAACACTGACCAGATTTGAATGATTCTTCAAACATATTAATTGATAAATGTTTGCTGTCTCATTCAGCGAAGCGTTATTTAAAAAAAATATCAAACAATATACGCATTAACAATTTCCTATTATTTTATTCACTTTATAACTTTGATTCTATGTCAAAACGTAGGTCTTTAGTCTCAACGAAAGTTGAGAACCCTTTGTCTCGAGTCCTGAAGTACAACTCGCAGAAGAATATAAATAAACAAGAGGATAATAATATTTCGGTTTCAAATAATTATTATGCCACTTAAGTACTTTTTGAGATTTTAGTACTATCTCAATATGAGTATAAAAAAATTAAAAAATTAAAAATCTTTACCGACTACAAAGTTGGAAATTTATATTATATTCTATAACTTAATATTCTATTCTATTTCTCTTTATGTCACATATATTGACTTTCGTTTGAGCTGAATAAATCCTAAATAATAAAAATACCATACGTATTATCCAAGTTATTTTAGCTGTTATGTGTTGGTATATCGAATTATGATCACATCATTAATAGTACATGATATATTTTGAGTAATGAAGATATTTAAAATTACATTATTTCAAAAATAATACATTCTATGAGTATATATAATTTTTGTTACTAATTTGTGCTGCATACACATAATTTATTACAAAATTGTAGGTAAGTGAAGAAATCTTTTTGATTACATTTTGGAAAGAAATTACAATTTTCGATTCTTCGAGAATCTTGACGATATTTTCACTCCGTTAACAAATACAAAGAACTTGCTAGAAATTACTAGGAGGTTTTGCACCAAAAGATTTATGAACCGCACGCGTTCAGTAGACAAGTAGCCTATCATTTTAAAGCAGTTCGAGTTCACACTTTTAAATAATTTTTAGTTGTGTGATATTCTTTGAACTTTATTTTCTTTAATGTTTTATTTCTCTGGAAACAATTAAAAAAAGATTAGTCACAGTCATATGTCGCCAGTAGGTCGTGTTTCGGTCATGTTGAGTTCGGATAACTGAAGCTTTTATGTCAATTGCATCTGCTACATTAGTATATTTACTTAATATTCAGCTCAGCGCTTCCCGTATCCGTGATTTTTGTCGGTTATTATCCAGTACTTTACTTAACTAGTCCCTTGAATAGTGGTAACAACTTCTTGCTTTTTCAGTCAACACTTTGACTGTATCTAGACCAACACTAATTTTTCTTTTCATGATTTTTTTACTTCCTTCCGAATATTACGAAACCATTTCTTTTTTCTTTTTGCACTGATCTTCACGCTTTTATTAACTTCCTTACCCAATTCTGTCGTACCCAAAATATGTCTATTGTCTTACTCTGGTGTGGTAGCCTATCGTTATCTTTATATGGCCCATAATCAAACATAACTTCGGTCGATATGATTTTAGTCATTCCACAGATTATACTATTTAAGCTTTGCTCGAAGATTTTCAAACAATGATCCCAACAATGATACTTATTATATCCGCATCTGTTGCTCATTTGGTGGTGAATATTTGTATTAATACTCATGTAATACTGACTGTGTTCACTCGATATAAAACATATTCAACTATCAATTATAAACCCGAGATTTCGACATGTTTTTAAAAGGAATTCTAGCTCTATTATCACAACAACTGTTTTAGTTAACTAAAGAGTAAATAAAAGAAAGAAATTGTAAAAGCTTCTACAATAATCAGTAAGTATTTTAGTTACAGATCTGATTATTAACAAGAAGTAGGTACTTTTTATTATCAGTAAGAAGAAAAAGTGGTGTAGGCGGTTTTGGGTCACCAACTTATTCTCTAAGTTATTTGTCCATGTAACCATACTAAAGGAATGCACATCTAACAATAATGTAATTTTTCCTGGAACAAGTTACTAGAATTTCGTGACACTGAATATTTGAACCAGCTATGTATTCGGTACCGAAATTAAAAACATATTCCCATAAAAAAAATGTTACAAATAATGTTAAATAAAGGGAAATCAAAGTGTTAAGTATGCCGGAGGTAATGGTGGTCAAAGATAAAAAATTAGATAACTTCAATCTTTTTGTAAACCGCATATTTATGTTATATTGATGTACAATACAAAAAATTATTGAAACATTGGTAAAATGATAATAAGTGAGTATGCCTTATCTAGTCTTTGCAAAATCTTCTGTACACTAATTTTAATTATTATTTTTTAGCATTTTCTTACATTATCAAGGAGAATTTGTTTTTTTAAAGCTTTCTTCTAATTGAATACCTAGGTGAGATTTTTGTTACTTGTGGTTAAACTTTTGGCACATCTCTTTTTAAAGTGGGGAAATTCAACTATTTTAAATTAACTGATGTGCTCTTGGTTTAGCCACAACTAATAAACAACATACATTGACATTCAATTTGAAAAGTGTTTATAATTTAATAAAAAAATAACCTTTTTTTTAAAACGCAGGATGATATATGGAGGATTCTGGAATGAAAATATAAATATGTCTATTAATTGTTAATAAACGCTCATTCATTGGCTAATTTCTGCATCTCTAATAAGGGCGTAGACAAAATTGCCTTCTGACGAATACAGTACAAAAGGTAAGTATTTCACGAATTATTGTGCCGTAGCAACATGCCAAGAAAATACAAAAGTATTAGTCGTATTCTATCATGCGGACTTCTGTTTAGCCACTGACAGGCCTTTTACCCTTCCTTTGCCTTTGCTATCTAAAGTTATGGCTCGTTCCTTCTTAAGCAACTTGTTTATTTACCTGAAGAAATTTAATAATACGTTAATACAATCAATAATTTTAGACGAACATACTAGCAGGACATTTAATTAGACTATTAGTAAAAATTTCAGCGTATTTTTCCAATTTAGTTAATTTTACCCCAATTTGTAAAGGATATAGTTATCTTGTCGAAGTAAGTATTAAAGTATAATTTTCGAACAGATACAGTAATACGATTGGTAAAGAAACTCATATACAAGTTTATAGAAAAATTAATTTTGGCACGAAATGACCAGTCGACCTGATACTTCTCTGAAGTAAGAAAATTAAATTTCAAAGTTTCACATTTTGATATTATCTCCTTGGATAATATCAAGACTACACAGCGTTCGCTTTATCTCTTTCTCAGAGAATTTAATTTAAAATTTTAAAATTTTCGAAGATCGTACATTTTTCGTCTTACAAATAAAAGTATTGACGCTTAATATAATTAACGGTTATAAAAAAATCGTAGACGTGAAAATGTTTTACGTATATTTCCAAAAACTACTGAGATGTTAGTTTATACTATTTAACCACTTGTGCTTTCAAGAAAGCCTGTATTGATATAAGCACATGTGCGAGCAGCAAGTAAACTTTTTTGCCAAGCGAACTGTGAGAATTTGGTAACATCGCCGTTTGTAACAAGCGTCGGGTGTATTTAGAGTTTCCTATAGAAACGTGAAATTACTTATTTCACGGTATTAGATTTAGTATTAGTTTCCTTCCCCTTCCCCTTTGCCCTTGCCTTCGCCTTCGGCTTCGGAAGTACACGTAGAACTCGCTCAACGAGAAGATAAATATAAAAAGGAGCCGACAACATATTAGGTTGGCTAGTAAGTTTTTAGCCACAACTTCGGCACTTTTCTAAAAAGATTCTCGAAACTTCTAGAAAGTTTTACTGTAGGGTATAAATAGGCCAAAGTGCAGTCAGTTGATAGCAATCAGCGCTGAAGCTTTAAGTAAATTACATAAAAGGTAATAGATTTAAATCGATATCAAGTACGTATTCTATTATTTTACGAATTTCGTCTGGGTCACGACGCAAAGACTGCAACAATAATATATGTCATGCGATGGGCGAGTCTACGGTGTCTTACGCGACGGTAAAGATGACAGTGTTCAGTGCAGAGTTGATACTTGTCAACAGTTATTGACATTGGAATGTAACTTCGACTGGCTGAATCAGCTAGTAACCGGTATTGATGAGTGGGTTATGTACGTTAACCATACACGCAAACGTCAATGGCTGAGTGGAGAAACAGGAGTTTCAGTAGCCAAACCTGAAATAAGTGCCAAAAAGGCGATTCTTAGCTGGTGGAATATCAAGAAGATTATTTATTGGGAGTTGTTTCAAGAGGGATTAGAATTAATGCAGATATATATTTACTGTGAACAATTGAACCGATTAGCTAACAAATTGAGTAGTCAACAGGATCGAGTTTATTTTAAACATGATAATGCTAGACCACATTTTGAAAAACGTGCTCGTGATAAATTAGAAGACCTCGGCTGGATTCTACTCACTCATTCACCATATTCGCCAAATATTGCGCCTTCTGATTAATTACCATTTATTCAGAGCTCTAAGTAACCATTTGCGTGAAAAATAATTCGACTTAAAAGAGATCTCCAAAATAACCTCGCACAGTTTTTTGAAACAAAGTCACGAGAACTTTATAAGAAAGGCACATTGTCATGGTAACTTAATTTAATTATGCACAATAAGGATGCATAATTAAATTAAATTTAGAGTAACATATAACTTTTTTAGTAAAAATAGTTGACAGCAACTCGGGGTTAAAAACTTGTCAGCCAACCCAATATATATATATATATATATATATATATATATATATGTATGTGTATATATATATATATATATATATATATGTATATATATATATATATATGTAAGTCTTGCTATGTAAAAATAATATGTAATAAAGTATAAAGTTACCCGTCGATTTCTTGGCATCAAATATGTTTTAGAAAAGTAGTGTCTAAAAATCATTAAAAAAAATTATTTTAATATCTACTTATAAAAAATTTTATAACTCTTTTACCAGCATGTGGATGGTAACCTTAACAAAATTAATTTTTACGAAATGGTCTATGAATCCATTACAAATGCAATTATAGTTACAGGTACATTTAGAATAAAAACGTAAAGAGTTTTGCCACAAATTTGAAAAATAAATAATATCTTTTAATGTTTGTGAGATCGTTCCTCATTTTTTTTCTCGTCAACTGTACAAATCACACATTGCGGTTAGTTAGACTGTCATATTTTTGAGCACAAAGTTACAGTGTCTTGTCTATATGCAAATAATAAAATGGATTTAGCAAACAAGATCTCTTTACTATTTTGTTATTACGCACAACGTAGAAACCACACAATGAATTTCAGTGAAATCCGTGAACTTCCCAATTTTGTAACTAACGTAATCCTACTTTATACCTAGAAGCTTTGTCCATATCTGCAACACAAATTATAAAGATAAAATTTATCTCTCCCAACACAAATTATCAAGATAAAATCTTAATCCTACTCAACTTTACAAATAATTAATTATAATTTAACAAATTATGCTAATTTATTGACAATGACATCTTTTATTTTTGTAATTAGCCACTAGGTGGCGTTATTTATTATACTTTTAATAAATGTTGTACTTCAGTAACGCAATGTGCGTTTACATCTGTAAATTAAATTTATCGAACTCTAGGATACTCAACTGGATGTAATGCAAAGGGAGAAAGTTTAAAGGTCTATAATCATAAGATAAAACACAGTTTTTCCTACACAAAAAGATGACAACATTCCTAGTTACATACATATATTCGATGATACCTAATTAACAAGAAGTCATAATACGATAAAACAAAAATAAAATAATTTCCTTGAATCAATGTCAATACTTAATCTTTCAAGTTTTCTAACATGTTATTTCTTTTGCCACTTTCACTAAACGACTGGAAGAATTATTTATTTAAGTCAAAGACTATTCCATGACCTAAATCAAGATGTAAAAATTATTCAGCATTTGTATTAATTATATGTATTCTATTTGTTTAGTAAATTGTCTAAATGGGGCAATTTTATTTCGATCTCCAATAAATTGCGATCCCAGTTCACAAGACCTTCGATTACTAACTATGTTTATATTTACGATTTGCAATAACTTATTTAACATACAATTATAATTAAGCCAATCGAATATGTAAAAACGTTATAAATAAAACATGTCTACTTGACTTTTAATTCCATTAAAGATACCAATTAATAAAACACAATAATAGAAAATCTTCGGGAATATCATATAAATATTTCTTACCTTATCAGCTTAAGTATCCTTAAGTATCTTAACTACCTATTCAGCTTAAGTATCTTCTTTAATCTATATTTCTCTATCTATTTGTCTATCTAGTTTTTAATTACAATCATTCTCCTCATTAAAGCCAGATCGTAGTAGTAATAATTTAATATTAACACAAAATGATTAAACAGTGATTTTCAAACACTTGTGCAGAATATTAAAGGCGTTGACATAAAAAAACATAGTCTCATCGACCCATCTTCTCCTTTTTCGTCGTTACAACCTTTTCAGAGTGGTCGTGGTCCTCACGTTGACATTAGTGGCCTATTTCACAATGCGAAGCCACTCTTCGCGAAGTCTCGCTCTCCTTGTACATTCGTGCAGTGATCCGTGGAAGATCTTCTTTATTTGATCTGTCCACCTCATTGGATGGATTCGCATCCGCGCTGTGTTATATTTCCAAAGAAACTGAGAATACGAGCTTGTACTGTGCTCAATAGTTTTTGTTTGATGTCCAGCTCTCGAAGAATGGACTCATTGGTTTGGGATTCCGTCCACTATATACCGACCATTCTTCTCCAGCACCAGATCTCAAGAGCATCGATCCTTCCATATTTTTCTCAGTTTATCCATAGCCGACCTGGAGATCGCCGTACGCTGATTGATCTAGTCTATACCGTCTATAGCTCGTATAGTCGCCATTATTTGATAAAAGCGCCCCCAGATACTACCTCACAGTTTGCTATTTATATAACCTCTGACGAATTGCTGTTGGCAGGGTCGACAATCATTATTTTGGTCTTACTGCGATTTATTTTAAGACCAAAAATTTCAAGACTAATACATTCCATTCTGTGTAGGTGCTCATCCATGTGTTGAGCGCTTCTTGCAAACAGTGTGGTATCGTCCGCGTAGCGTAGGTCGAATCCATCTACTTATCACTTATTCTTTACACGCGATGATGTAATTACCACCTTTGTTGGATAATAGTTCAGAACTTCCAGCAAATGGAAGCTCAAGTAATAAGAATTAGAAAGATTAAATCGATTGTCTATCTTTTTAAATGATCGAAACGTATATCTTTAACTCTTTCAATGTTTATTTTAATTTACAATGTATTTATTACTTCGTGTCAAAAATATATAATAATAATAAATATCATAACAAACCATGTAGCACTTTCAGAGTTTAGATGTGCATAATTACAAAATAACTTGACGTCAAAAGGTTTGGAAAATTAGTGACTTTAAAATTATCCTATTATTATATTTGTTACTTCTTTTTAATGTATGTAATTACTATTTCGACTTTTAATTTTTTCAGACTGTTCAACGTCTTTCATAATTAAGAGTACGAAATTTCCATGGATATCTCAGTATAGAAGTAATTTTATTCTTTTTTTGTGTAATCTGCTCATTTATTAACAATTGTGCCTTAAAATATCTATCGAGTTTCCTTGACCATTGAATCTAAAATCTCTATCTCTTTTTCAATTAAAATACTAATTTATGAAGACCCAATAATTTAATTCCTTCAAACCTGCTAGTACACCCCAAATTAATATGTCATAATCAGATAATACATATAACAACTCTACGAACAATTAGCAAAACTAATTAAACAATCCTAAGTAAACGCAGTGATATGAGAGTAAAAGCACATATGAGAGTAATCTATTAAAGATTGAAATAAAATTGCCTCATGTAGAATATTTACTAAAAATAGAGAAATACGTGTATTAAATACAAATACTGAATCATTTTTACAGGCATGTATTCTGAATAATATTTCCATTCGTTTTGTGAATATGAGAAAAGAAATGACATGTTGAAATCTTTTAAAGGTTAAATTACTAATTCAATGACATTATTAATTATTTTCTGTAAGTGTAGATATTACCCAAAACTTGCCCAAATCTACTTCTTCCTGAGTAACATTGTGTTACATCTATAATTTTTTGAAGATTAGTTCTAAAACAGTGATATCATTTTTATTTACCCTCTTTATTATTATCATTTGTTCTATCATCTATACCATATTTAACATCATCTCTGAATTTGAATTTTAATCATAATTAATGAATTTTAATTAAATTTTAATCTGGCTATTTTTATAACAGGTTCAATTTTTATCATGCGATGTAAAGCCACAAAAATAACATTTTCTGTGACTTAAATAAAACGTTGCCAAATACTGGATGTCACGAGATATGTTTGAAATTGAAACAGATTTTATGAGGAAAATATTCAAAATAACTAGGGTTGTAATTTGATGCGAATCGTCTCAAGAGAGGCATTCCTGCGCGCACAAATTCACTAAACCCTCCCCGTGTCACCCGGTGTCCGCCGGATAAATAATGTGCGTACTCGTTTGTCACACCGACTTAAGCGATCCGACGTTGACGTAATGAAATCGATTAGTGAATCTTTCTTAAGTTCACAAATTTAAATATATATATCTCTGTTATCTGTATGAATCCTGCTTATATTGTTACGATACCTGATTCAATCAATATCTTCACCGTGCAAAAACAAAGTGCAGTATCAAAATAAGGCACAGTTAGGGACATATATACTATAGAGTGGGGGAAATAAAATCGACCGCAGCCTCGCTGTAGCAGAAATGGAAATCTCTAAAGGGCCTGTTAAATATTGTCAGAGATAATATAATTTACTTAAGTATATTGTCATGTATACTTCTGGAACCAGTGCAGTTTAGCAAAAATGCCAATTTCACTGATGTCTTAATCAAAAGAATCTATGGAAAAAACTGTATTTTGAAAAAATAGGTCTCGGTAGTCATTATTTTGTAATGAAAAATTTATTGGATAAAAAAATTACAATAATACTTCTATTTTTTATCACCGCTATCTTCACTTTAAATTTATAATTAGATATGACATATTTAACAAACATATAAATATGAGTGGTGATAAAGGGAAAAGTTAAATAAGAGATTAATAACAATTTACAAAATTTTAAAAAGATACCGCTATCTCACTTAATATTAACAAAAACATTCAGTTCTACCAATTTTAAAAATGTATTATTAAATCTTTGGTTATGATTATTTTTACTTATAAATTAATAACGGAGATCAAATATATTTTAGTAACAATGAGAATTTCGCTGCAGCCCAAAAAAACAAGAAATTTAAAATAAGTAAACAGGATCCATGAAAATCAAATTTAAAAAATGTTGTATATCATAAACTAAATATTTGAAGGTCATAATTATTTACCTTTTTAATACTTTGCAAATTCTTATCATTAACATTTCTATTTAGATGTTTGTTGAGTGTGTATATTTAACAATTTATAGTGAAAATAATGAAAAATTCTTCGGCAGTAACAAAATAAAGATATCTATTGTAAATAAATTTTTTTAAACATTTTTTCTAAGACTGAGTCGTATTTTTTAAATACATAATTTTTATGTTTATCCGTTAACTTTAAAAAATCTCTAAAATTAGTACTTTTGCTATACTGAACTTATACCTAATTTTTTATGAATTAAAAATTAAATGGATATTATGTATTCTGGATACGGACAACTAAAATATTGTTATTATCCTTTAATAAAAGTATTTATTTAGATATTTTCCGTTATTTATATATTATTCACGTAAACATTTGCCAAAGCCGTTAATTTGAAGCGTACTAATAAAATTGAGGCGCCTATAAAGCTGCTAACGCTACGCGGCGCTGATGTCAGGTTATGGAGAAAAAGCGCCGATATATTACATTTATACAAAATAATATATTTGCATATTGATTGTCCCTCTCTCCTCTCTCTCTACTCAACCTCAATACCCAAATCAGATCCTGTAAACCTTTAATGATCATTCGTACTACATATTTATAACAATAATACTTCATTTTATATACGTGTAAATCGAATATCCCGATTGCATAAAGATATTGTTTCTGAAAATTATCCATTAAATTGTTTTGATTGAATATTTATAAATTAAAATACAGCCAAAAGAGAATTAAGGTTTTGTTAAGTATGTAGAAAATAATAAATTTAATTATATGTTAATACTAATATTACTAATTGATCAATATAGCATGTAATATATTTAATAACACAAATAACACTTGAAAATATATATGTAACTATTCTAACCATTTTGTGCCCACATTAGGGTTATAATCTAGTTTCATACTTTAATATTTCCGTAATTGCTATTTGTTTTGTGAGCCTTTCGATAAATAAATAAGAGGTGATATTTTCATCATTCCATTCGGTAAAAAACTTATAACATAACATCATTTTAAATCAAAAATTCTATGCAATATTTTCTCATTATATTAAATTCAAGCTCTATATTTTCCTAATTATATTACAAAGGCAAAATAGAGTTTCCTCGACAGGGAGACCTATGTATCATCTGGTCTCTATTACAAAACACTTGAAATATCTAACATCAAATAAATCTCAAGAGTCTTTTTATCAACGCAAAAAGAAAGATTCCACGATATATTGTAATAAATTATAAAAAAACTGTATATTTAGACTGTTGCTAGGGTAGACCGAATCCTTTCTTAGACTGTTGCTTGGGTAAACTGAATACTTTCTGAGACTGTTGCTTGGGTAAACCAAATACTTTTTTATACTGTTGCTTGCGTAGACTGAATATTTTCTTAGACTGTTGCTTGAGTAAATTAATAATCTCTTAAAATGTTACTTGGGTAGACTGAATACTTTCTTATACTGTTGCTTGAATACACTGAATACGTTCTTAGGCTATTGCTTAGGTAAACTGAATACTTTCTTAAACTGTCGCTTAGATAGTAACCCAATCAACGGTCTAAGGAAATCTAACTCATAAAAAGTATTTACTTTTTGAGAAACAGGTTTTTATGATTTCACTACTAACTTTTATTTTCAAGCGATTTCCATAGATGTTATTTGTGTTTTCATCAAAGAATTAGTACTAAATACAAGTGTAACTTAGTATTATTTATCTACTATACAGATAAATGAACAAATAATATTGTGTAATATAAACCTGGTTGAATTTGTGCGAGCTACTTCGATACGTTTGCTTGACAATAGATTTCTAAAAAAATATAGAAATAATATCATTGTAAGACAGCAGCTATTTATGACCGCAAAGTTCATCATCAAATAAAATTGCTAAATGCCTAGGTTATGCATCCTGAAGCACAGAAATATAACGAAATTATTCCAATAAATATTACAAGTGACCAATAATCTCTGTCTAAAGATAATGATGTGATTCTTAAAATAACTAATGCAACATTTGTCCGCTGTTTAACTTATTTACTAATTAGATTTATAAATTACTTTATCGACATCTTCGATCCCTTTGAAATTAACCACTATTTGCTTTAGACGTTGTACTTATAACACATTGTCAACGTTCACTCCATTTATGTTAAAATAGCTCACAGTGTGGTACAATGCAACTACTATATTAATTGATACTTTTGTTGTAAACATTTTTTATTTTTAATGGAAAATATGATAATACAATTTATTTAAGGACCTGTTGTTAAAAATAACCATTTTATCTCTAATCCAATTATATATTTCATAAGAGGATCGAAAAAGGGAATTTGGATTCATTTAATATCGGTTCGATATTAACAAACGGTCTCGAAGTATCAGTCTGTATTGTAATCAATTTCTTGACTATTAAATAAATATCATTATTTAAAATATTGTTAACTAATTAAAAATCTAAATAGTTTATAACATGTTATCTATATGTCTACTCGGGTATGACAGAAGTTACATTGTAACAAAAAAAATATTCACTGCTCTATTAGTTAATCCAAATTAAAATCCTTATTTGGAGTATATTTAACTAATTAAGAAACAAAACTGTTCATGACGTGTTATCTACACGTCTATTCAAATATGACAAGAGTGACAATGAAACAAAAAATTGATTCACTGCCCACTTATTTAAACCGAGATGCAAAAAACGAAACGCGGCAGTTCGTTCAATAAATATGCAAGAAACGTTTTGTTTTTAATATGTTTCAATTATTTAGAATATTGACTACAGTATAAATACACGACTGCGTTCGTTTCGTTTTACTTTTTATATATGCCGACAGTTCACAACAAAAATATAATATTTATGACATACTTTCGATATTTAAATTTTAAAATCGATGTATCAAAAATAAAAATATCGTCAGAATATGTCAAGATATATAATAGTAAAATCTACACACTCATATACGTAAAAATATATAGATATATACAAATATTTCGATAGCACTTTTATAAGTAAAGGGCTAGCCGGACACGGATGTCAGAGTTGGAATGTCGGTGTTGATTCTGGAATTTGGTCTGCTTCGTAAATAAACGACAGTGTTAAATTTCCTCTCCGAATTATTTAGAAATATTACATTCTTTGTGCTTCGTAATATATGTTATATAAACGATATTTTTTTTCCTATAATGACTATATTAAAATTTATAGAATTGGCGTTGTATTCTGGACAACTTTGTTTATCGACTAAGGATAACTGAGCCATAATTGACGTATAATAATTTTTTCTTGCAACGTATAATAATTTATGCCAACCTGCACAGTAGTTATTAAATACGTTTGACGATGAGGAACTTCTGATAATATGCCGACGTTTTCTGCCAAAATAAAATTTAAACTGATGCCTCATTCGTCATGTTTCAACAGGTTATGTTACTCGACTACAAGTCCTGAAGTATAATATCGGCGAATTCAAAGTTAAAATATCCGCAGAAAGCAAACATAAGATCTCAATTGCTTTTATTTTATAAATTAATAACTTCCAAAAAGAAACTCTAAAGGTTGAGAAGGTACATTTAGACATGCGTGGCTTTTAAGTTGCTCAATCAAGCTAGATATAATGTTAAATTCAAACTGCAACAAACCAACAATTTGAGAAATTAATCTTAATTAAAACATTTACTGCCATGTTATTAGAATTCCATAACCAAACTCAGAACTCTTACAGTTTACAGTTACAGCTATTTTACTCACAGACTATAAATGCTATTAAACTGAAATTTGGCATGATTACATATATACATAACGTATATTATAAATTTATATAAAGCCTACAAAGTTTCCCATATATGTAAGATTGGGAAGACTGTTTTCGCTTAACCCATTTTGTATCATATCGTCAAATAAATCTTTCAATAATATCAGGGATGCTAAAGAACATTTTTTCGATACAGGGATGCGTTTAAGGATTGTTAATTTTTAAAATGGCCATGTTTGTTAAAGTTACTTGAACCCACCCCTTACCAGTTAAACCGCTATATTGGAATATCTGGAAAGTATTCACAATCGTAATGTATATTACTAAATTATAATTCGTTTACGCGTAATAGTAATGGGACTAGAAAAAATCATAGAAGCTACATACAATTGACTTAAATCAAATGCAAAAATAACTTTGTACTTTAAAAGGCATGGTGAGAAATAATATTAGTTAAATATGCACCATGTTTTTACAACTAGAGACACTACACACACTTTACTTAAAGGTTTATAAGTGTCAAGATATATACGTAACCCTCTTACTTGACAGTTTTTCCAAATCTATTATTTCAATATAAATAATTTTATGCTTAAAAAAGCATGCTTTTATATATACATCTATTTGTTTCTTACATTTCGTCTTATAGCATATGGGACACTATAAGACGAAATGTACGAAATAGAAAACGCTCGTGCTGCGAAGAGGATGCATACAATAGACATAATGACAAGCGTGACAAGTTTCATTTAATTAGCGGATCGTAAAGCATAAATTACACTTATGGATTTTCATAAAGTAGAACACTAATTAAATCTGTAAACTTACTTCCTCTTTTTTATTACAATTTGTCCATCGAAAATATTACTAATTGATAATATTAAAATAAAAGTTGGAAAAAAATTATCATTCAAATATTACATATATTGCCTAAACAAATAAACAATTATCAAAATTAGATTCGGAAGAATTATTATTAATGACGAAAACTGGTTTTAGGTACTTCTTAAAAATCCTAAATGGTCTTATAAAAATAAATTATTAAACCACTATCTAAAATATACGTTTTATTACCACCATCTAATATATACGCAGATAAAAAAATAATCTATGTAATAAGTAAATGGCTTATAAACTTTAAAAAATGCGATTAAACTATTGAGCGCTTCTTCTGTGACTCCTACCTGATGAGAAACATGAATATAAGCATAACACATGCGATCTGAATTAAAAATTTACCATTTACTTATCTTCCACCTCTAAGTAAAAATATGCAATTATAGTTTAAAGGCCTCTGTTTTTTTTGTAACTAGTCTGAACTGCTAATAAACATAGTTTGAACATTAATTTTTTTGGTAAGTTATATTTAGAACATACGTACTTTTTTATTTTCGTTCTATTAGATCAGCTGGAGGTTTGTACAAATACATCATTAGTATGTATTGCCTGTCGTAATTCCTTGCAATATCTATTAAATTTAAAATCGTATATTAGTAACAAATGAAAAGTAAATATAAACTTTAACTATGCCAAATTTCACATATATGCGCGCAATATGCTTAAAAAAGGGGTACAAAATTTTCTCTTTACTTATTAATACATAGATTTTCATTATTTGAAAACTATTTACATACAATGATTCTAGTGCTCATGGTTTAAGTACAGAATATAGCCGTTTTTGGTATAGAGCTTGTTAAATGGTCCTGAAATCTTCTTTCTGGACGGGGTTCAACTTTGGTACAATTTTATTTGACATAATTTTAAAAGGGGTTTGCACTATAGTCGAAGAGTAGTCTAGTTATTACTTATTTTAACAGTATTTCAAATTTCTAGGAAACAAAACTGTTTTTTACCCCCCGCATAAGAAATATAACACGCGAGAAAATGAAATTATAAATAATTTTAAAATCCGATATTAATTTTGAGTCACGTTGCTAGGTATTATATGTAAATATAAAGTCATTCCATTTACTAGCTGGACAAACGTACGAACATGTGTCATTGTTACAACTATAGAGTTTTGTTAGGTTAAGGAACTCAAAAAAGAGAACCTGGTGTAAAAAAATGTTAAATGATTTCGGCGATGTAAAGAATTCATTTTTGCGAGGATAATCCAATAGTAATTCCTAGCGCTAACGAAATTATTTTAAAGAAATTTTATATATATATATATATATATATATATATATATATATATGTATGTGTGCGTGTGTACATGTAAATTGGAATAATCTTCCACTAGTGAGCGGAACGCGAAACTTTAGAAAATGACAGTCGAAATTATAATTAGATTTCATAGTTTTAAGTTTTAGTAAGGTTGACTAAAACAGAAACTAGGTTTTTCCTTTAAATATAACAGTAAATTTAAGGGAGGATCAGATCAATTTAAATATATTTGTACTGTCTATGATGTTGAATACACTGTCTATGATGTTGAAATATGTTTGTACTGTGTACATGTTTGAATACAAAGCATAAGTATTTCGCAGTATAATTATGCAATCTCAATAAATATTCATTAATACTTGCCATACAACAATATTCACATAATATTAGTTAGACTAAGATTACAAATGTTTATTAAAATTAAGTAATTTAATTAGTATTTCTTGAAAAAATAAATGATACTTTATAAATCACACGCTTGGGATTTGTAAAATATTATTTGAGTGAATATAATAAGTGCGCTTTTAATTCGAGTCTGTCCAACGTAATTTTTTTCATTCAATAATTCATTATTATTAAGGGAGTGGTCCCTTATGTCGGTAAGTAAGAAAATAAAAATTCCGAAAACGATATTTTCCAAGAGATAGTATATATTTAATCCTAGTAAGCAGTTAATTTTGAAAATTATCATTAGAACAGAGAAGACTAAGATATAACAGGCAACGAAAAAATACTCGCGTTGTGTGACTCAAACCCACACCCCTATGATTTCACTACCCATTTTTACGCATCAATCCATCGCCACAGTTAATTAGATAAATTAAATAATACATAAGCAATAAAGTGGGTCAAGATAACAAAGCAAAATCATCAATCAGTGTCAGCGTTTAATTAAACCTTAGATGTATTTTCTTTTTCAGAAAGGTGCGAGCATCCGTCGACAGTACAGCATTTATTTACCTACAACTCTGTAAAACCCTCCAATTGATAATGAAATATTCTCAGATGTAGGTATATATAAAGTAGGTATATTCATTTAGTATTATTTTTAATTTGCTTATTTCATTATCAGTTTACGCCATACTTTGTTTAGTTAACATAGTTTAATATTTTTTAAATGAATTAATTACATCGTAGCCTATTTTTTGATAGACCAGTAGATATTGTTTAAGTAAAACCTGAGAAGGACACGTAGAACTTATAATAGAAAAGTTCTGTGTGAACTTAGATGCTTATTATCGTTTAAAGACACGTATTATTTTTCTTAAACCATTTCCAAATTTTAACATATTTTTCATCATGCAAATATATTGTTTAGTAAGTTCTTGAAAAATACAAGTAAAACTAAAAAGACTAACTGATACGTATTAAGAAACAAACTAATAAAATGTACTGAAAAACCGTTATATTTGAAGCAACGTATTTGAATCGCAAGCTTCAAAAAAATATGTTTTGTTTGGGAATTATAAGAGATATACAGTACATAAACCGATAAAACTTAGCCATACCTATCATCTAGTGTTGATAGGTACAGTACAGCCTCTCAGGAAATTAATATGTGATAAAGAAAAGGGATTCAGGTAGAGAAGAAAATGTCGCACAACAATGTGCGACGTATTCCAATTTAACACCCAAATTTACCGTTCTAATTGAAATATTTCTAATTTATCCTAAAGTTCGTTTTCTCAATGTCATTTAATAAACTAGAGGAGTAAATTTTAAGCGTACACATCCAGAAAGTAAACATTTCGAGACAATTTCACAACCAAGTAAAAGACGATTTTCACAACAAAGAAAACATTGCTTTTCGCTTGGTCTGTATTAAATAAATAGCTTGCTTACGAGTTCTGTAGCTAAATTATTTCCATATAAAGGCATGTCACATTATTAATAATTAAATATGAATTTTAATATTTAACTGCTTTCTATAGAATATTTTTATAATAGATAAACTTATAATTAACCGGACTACACTTTTATTTATTTATTTATATCTCGTATCCATAAGATGATTGATCTCCAATTCTGACCGTCAAGAAGCTTAAAATATATTAATTAGAAAGCTCCTAGATTTGTAAAAAAATATAGATGAAAGGACGATCTTTCGCGTGGTAAGTAATCCATAAAAAACGGTTAATTAAGTAATTTTAAAAAATCTGTCCATTAAGAACTGAATTCAGGACCTTGCTCATTTACATAAATTATTTCCTTACTTTTTAAAGACTTAATAAAATATAGTTACAATAACTTTTAACTTATTTGACTCTTATTAATCTTTATTGATAATTATGTCTTAACTAAATTATTGAAATTTGGTTGAGTTGAACCAAATACGTGAATCTTGAATAAAGAAATTATTAAATTACGTTTCAAAATTCTATAAATTCATAAATATTTTAATAAGCACCATTTTATAATTTTAAATGACGATAATAAAATTAAACTCTTTAAACTTTTTCTTTTTAATTAACTTTTAATTAAATTTTCTGACAAATTAGAAACAATATTGGCTAATGTTTTCCCAATATAACTTACAATAACTACTTGGGTAAGTTATATTACTCTTTTAATTCGATAAGGGTTCTCTGAAAAAAATTGCGTGAGGTTGGGAGCTGGCAGCAGTAGTCTTAGCAACTGCTTGCGATGACTTTATAATATCCATTGTTATTATTCTGATAAATTTTAGGTTTTTATAATATTTTCTTAACAGTACTTCTCCAAAAGCCTTTACTTTTCATTTATTATGAATAAAAAAGTATGTAGAAAATAAATTACATTACAATTCATACGATCAATAGAAAAAACATTCATGCATTTAACGATTCAATGATTTATATATCTTCATAACTACATTTCATTATATTACCACAAACATGGATATTTACATTAAAATTTAGTAATATTTCTTTATCGATTACGCTGTCATAACATTTTATCCCTATATTTTTATGTAATAGTTTAGATATGTCGTTGTGCAATATCCTCAATAATCCCTTTACACCTTCGTACCTCCGATCGAGATTCCAATACTTGTCTACTTAAGGCCTTATATTATGTTCCAATAACAAGGACATCCCTCTAATCCTTCGGTGTAGCACAATGTTCTATGGAGAATCCGTATACACTACTAGATTATGGAATCAATTGAACACA
Source organism: Druceiella hillmani (assembly GCA_039881145.1). NCBI lineage: Eukaryota > Metazoa > Arthropoda > Insecta > Lepidoptera > Hepialidae > Druceiella > Druceiella hillmani. The sequence goes on along the minus strand of JAYKKI010000096.1, from coordinate 4,858,488 downwards.
AATACACAAAATGAACCCTCATTGCATGTGCTTAATAGTCGTTTGAAATTACGTTATCAATCCTACACGGTACTTGGAAATCGTTTTTATACCTAAACTTATCCGATCCCTATCCGTAACTTATTGTTTTGTTTTTTCTCATTTAATTTTATATTTATCCAATCCTCGTTTCATTGTCTAAATACCATTAACTAGCGTTTACAATTTATTTACAGTCTACTACGGTACTAATTATTCTCAATTAATTATGATTGACTGTAAAATAATCTCTTGTGACAAGTCTGCCAATATATACTTAATTTTCTAATGTTGCAGTAAAGTTTCCTAAGTAAATAGATGAAATATTTGTTTTACTAATACCTGAAGTACAGCCCATTAAATTTACTTCCTGGTTTTGAAGTGAAACTTGACGTAAATAGAAAATAAAATCTGCATCATTACATTTGGTACTGTATCATTATAGGATTACTAAAGTTAATGGATGTGTTATTTTATGTTCATTCATTTATATGGTCGATTAAAGATATTAAATAAAATTAAGTTTGATTAATTAAGCCAAAAATTATCAGAACTTTGAATGTTTAGTCGCTTCATGTGATATTATAGTTAAGTTCAAATTAGCTCAACTTGTTACATTTCCAAATGTTATCATGTTCACTATCAGCAAAATAATCATTATTTTGCTTTGAGCTACGCACATGTGACATTTGAACATATACTTTAATATATTATAATTCAGTTATTTAATATATTTATATGGTTTTTACAGATTTAATGACGAATACTTACGACAGTGAATAATGTACATTCATTTAAAATAATCTCAGGGAGCATTCCCAAGCGCTATTCAAGCTAATTCACTAAATTCTTTCCACGTAAGTCGGGCGCCCGCTAGATAAGTAATGTGCGCACTCGTTTATTTTGCCGCATTTAAGTAGTTCGACATTGATGCGATTCAATCCCATTCGAATCTGCATTAGTTATTTGAAGAACCTAATGTAGTTTACCTTACAAGGATAGGCAACTGTTATTTTATAAATATTGATGTTAAAGGTGATGATTCAAAACCGAACATGTGCTTTAAATTATGTGCACGTAAAGTAAAATATCTGAATAATGAAATACCACAGAGCCACTATAAGCATAAAGAAAGGAAGCAGACTAACTCGAATACATACTGCTCGATAGTTGTGAGACAAAATTAGTTCCCATAACAGTTTGCATGATGTAAAGGATTACACAGTTCGAACGTGTTACAAAACTAATTTAAAACAAATTTCATCATCTTATTATGGATCAATCTAATCTATATTATTTTAAATCGGTGCCAAAGTAAGTGTTCTGCAAACTAACCTACGCAAAACAAAATAGCATTTGGATTTCACTTGCCATTGTCCATCAAAGACAAGAAAACAAGAGGCTACAAAACGTAACATAACACCATCTAGCACAATGTCTGTTAAACGCATATCCATCTAATAATTGCTAAAAACCGTCACGTTCTGTGCTTGACGTCGTTATACATTCATATCTATCGCTGTCTGTCAATAGCGAGCGATGGCTAGCTGTACATTACACTAGGCACACATACGTAGTTATAGATTTTTGAAATATACATTTCTGGATATTAGTTTACATTAATTTATATAGCTAAACATTAACATTTTTCTAAGTACATCACATCCTAACTTAATATCCGCCGGAAATGAGATAAACGCGAATTGAAACATTACCAGATATTTTTAAATTGTCTTATCCTGCGCATCCTAGTCAGTAGGACATTAACTGGGATTGGGAATGTCTACTCAGTAGATTAACTTTATTATAACCATTTAATTTTTACATTTCATGTTAATATGTTACAGCTAATTATTCATAATTTATTTTTACTAGGCAAAGGTGGGACAGGCAGAATCAATATTCAATTTTGAATATTTTGACCATGTTTCTAAATGTCCTCGTCTTACATATATTTCTATATTTTCTTTTTAAATCCTTATGACTTGCCCTTTTATCGATTTGTCAATTTACGAATAATATTCTAATGATATGTGAAATTTAAAGTGAAATCCAACTCATTTATCCCCTCTGTAATTTCTTTATGAGTATTTTCGAGTATTAACTGTTAAGATATATTCTGAGTAACTTCTTATTGTTTCCACTTAATAAAGGCGAAAAGGGGTCCCAAATTCAAGCCTTACAATACTCCGGAGGTGATTGTAATAGATGCAGAAAGATGGCCTTTGATACTGACAAGTTGATTCCTGTTATTTAACTAAGATCTATCCATTTCAATAAATTCCCATGGATGCCATAACTTTCAAGTTTCATACAGAGTATCGAATGATTGAAATTATCAAAAACTTTCGAAAATTTTTAAACCAGAAACGTGTTGATGCATTTACTCAAATTAAAATTGTTGATTTAGATTCTATCTTTGTTAATATCCCACCTAAAGATGCTGTAATACAACGAAACCTAGGTCGTGGTAAAGAACTTAAAGAAAGTAGAAATAATACTACATCACGTAGTTTCATTTAATTGTGAATAACGAATTTCTACAAAATTAACGCCAAATATATTCAATATTACTTATTCTTATTAGACTATGCTTTTGTGTACAAAACTAGGTCTTAATCTATTAAAAATGGCGACGTATTTACTCACTACGGTGTTCTGAATTGTACTGAGTATGCAAAATAGAGGGTTAAAATTGCGGGGATACCGCACTTTGACCACAGGGGAAAGATATTATATTTTCGAGTAAAATTTATTAATGCGGCATTTAACTGAGACCATGAAATACCTAATATTTTCTGAATATTTTATGCGTTATTTATGATTTCCCAAAAATAGCCTGTGACAACAGGCCAATTTTCGTAACCTAATTTCCGTTCATACTGTTCAAGATATTGCCACATAAAAACAAAATAAACTTGTATTTGAATAACCAGCGTATTATCAATGAACTATTTATCATGATTCAAACGCAAAGAGTATGAAGATGATATAAATCACTGCAAATTTCACGAAAAACACTTATGCAAAACATACGTACATAGTTAAGCAAGTAATTCAACTGAAATTAAATAAATCCATAAAACAATCATTTGTAGGTTTCTATAGTCAAAGTGTAAAGACGGAATCCTTTCCATTTCGTCGCGTCCTCCTGTCAAGTTGTTCATCAGCGTTTTACCGCGTCGTCATTGTCTCCATCAGTTTAAAACCACTGGGATGCAATGTTGCAAGAAAATGCGGTCGTGAAGTACGTAAAGACGAGAAGAACGTTCTTTTTATGAACATACTCATCATTAGGGATACACATTTTTATTTCAATGGAGGGTCCATAGGGTAGATTGTCTTTAGAGATATTTTAAAATTCAATCGTTTCTATCTTATAATATGTTTCGAAACGATGTATTGAAAGGTTTTGTAGTGAACTAAATTTTATAACCATGAACGTTAAAAATCTTAATACCGGCATTTAATGAGTACTTCAACGTAAAATGGCTTCGTTGAACTGGTATTGATAAATGAAAAAAAAGACATTAAATATCAAGATCTATGTCTTGCGTCTATGAAAGATTTATGTACTAGACAATACATTATATAGAGGTAAATAATATCATTTTTCATAGATTATTACAAATATTAATTGTTAAAACTGTTATATTTACTTAAATATATTCTAATTTTACTCGTATTTAATAGGTTTATTTAGCTCAGGTAATAATAATTTTTTCCATGAATACAATTTCCAAGTAAATACATAAATACATAATATTCTAAAACGTACAGGACCTAATTATCCGGTAATAATTGAAAGTATAAAAAATGTTAGACCGAAAAGTTTGATAAAAATCTTAAAATAACTCATACAAAAGTTTTTAAGGGAGCAAAGTTTCGAACACGATGGTCAACCAGTCCGCAATTTCTCGGCGCAGAACTTCAAAGTTTTACTATATGTATCCTCGGATAATACTGAATTGGCATTTACTTTGTATCCTTCTCTGAGCACTTGAATGATATGATCTTTTTCAGAACACTTGAAAGCAAACTCCGAGGATTTGAGGCAAGCTTTGGTCCTTTAAATTGCACGTGTAATATTATATGAGATAAGAATATTTTCTTATGAAAACCATATTTTGACATTATATATATATATATATATATATATATTTGTATATATATATATGTATATATATATATATATATATATATATATATATATATGTGTGTATATATATATATATATATATATATATATATATATATATATATATAAATTATTCCATATTTTAGCAATATACAGCTACGAGGAGGAATAAGGAGGATTACAGAATGTAGTCCAAACTCAAAAATGTTGGAAAAAAGACATAGAGATGAAACGTGTTCCGATCAAGTATACGGAGTATATATACGGAAATTGTATGTATAAATTTCGCCGATCATATAGTAAAAATGCATATATCTGTTTTAGAAATTTTACAATAAAGCTACTTTTCAATGATTTTTGGTAAAATATTAGAGATTTTTCTGCATTAATAGTGGTTTCTAAGTATTTCTGAAGCTCGTAAGCGCTAGCAAATAACTGAAAACTGATCTTATCTATCCACTGAAATTGAATATTAAAAGTATTTAATAATATTATATAGAATAAATAATTTAATTCTTAAAACAGAATATGAAACAACTTTCGCTTTGTAATATTCATCTTGACGTAACATTTACAGATTGCTAGCGGATCTAAAAGAAGCGCTCTCATGCAGCGCATGTACTTAAAGTACGACCCTTCTTAAGGTTCCTTAGCCAAATGGCAAAAACGGAGCCCTTACAATTTCTTCCCGTCCGTCTGTCCGTCTCTCTGTCTGTCCGTATGTGAAAGCGATTTTACGCGGAGACTATTGGCATAATATAGGTGAAATTTGGATGGTAAGTGTATTCTATGAACCGCTATACAATGAAATCAGAATTATAGAAAAAATCATATTAGGGATGGCACTCCATAGATGTAACTGAAAGATGAAAAAAAATTCAGTGCATATAGGCAAGTGGGGTTTAAAAAATTGTTGTAAAAATGATAGAGAATTTCCAAAATAACTTTTCTATTTAAGTAACAACAATACTTGGTGAAAATTTTAAAAAGTGTATCTCCCCTCTATCTTTTCAACTAACGGATGAAAGAAAATTAGATAGTAGAACTTAAAACTTTCAATAAAAATTAGTTTGAATAAGATACGTTGCGTAGTTTTTGAAACATGGGATGTTTTCGGTACCGACCGCAGTAATAGCTTTGTTTTTCACAATGTTTTTGAGAAATACAATCTTATAAGTTTCATATTGTTTTGTGCTACGGAACCCTTCGTACATGAGACTGACTCGCACTTGGCCGATTTTTTGGGACATAAATCATAAGTAAATAAATAAAAACGGTAGGCGAAATGTATCAAAACCCTGAAATCATGTTTATTTAAATCTTAAACCATTTTGTACTTTCTCTTTATGTGGTCTGATGTTAAAAACATTTATTTTACATTTAACTGATATTTTGAAAATTTTTCAAAATAACGTTACCTATTTTGGGAATGACTACCAAATCGTTGAACTAATGCCATCTTCTAATAGTTGCCGTTTCACTAATTCATTTCTTATATATACATAATAAGGAATCTGTAAATTACATGTAACCAACAAACCGCTTAAATAACAAATTCTTGTTCGTCTGATTGAAATAAGGCAATTTGAAATTTGGATAATTAAATAACAATTGATAACAAAATGTATTGAAATATTTCTTTGCAAACAAAATAAATGTATAAGAGATTTATATAATAATGTTTAACATGTACACCATTTAGAATTATGTGCCTCAATAAAAATATATTTCAGAACTATTACATATTTCCATAATTTATTGAAAATATTTCACAAAGATGAATAACACGGAAATATGAAAATTATAATACTGGCTGTACAAATCGTTTTCAATTATAATCAAGCATTTTTTAGATAGTCCAAGTTGACTTCCCTGACCAAATTGCGAAAATGCAAGAAAGATCGTAATAAGTAACAATACCTTTTATTCATATAATTATAGTGTTGCAAACCCGAATTTAATAGGAATATTTTTAATAATTCTGGATACTCATTAAGCAACAATTGTCTCCGAGCGGAACGCTCATTAACGTAACTTTTCAGCCACTCACCGTTTCCTTATTTCTTTACCTCTATGCTGTTACTTTCAAAAGCTTTTTACAATGTCCATGTCTGCATTTTCTGAGTGTCATATTCAAGTTTATGTAAGAGTTAAGAGATGTTGAATATTTCGTTTCTTTCTAAATTTCTTGAAATGCATAAAATGTTGTGTTTAATTATTAATGACTTTAATATCATTTAACAATTGTGCGCTTTAAATAAAATTACTTAATAATGTTAGATTTTGTCACTGATTTCGTTTATTTGTTCTCTCTAATAGTTTAATTGGACTTTCTGTAGTTTCAAAATCACATTTTATTTAATTTTTACATACCCATACCATAACTTACTAAATAATTTTACGACAATTAAAAAAACATGTGATTTGCCGTCCATAACACCCGAAACTTTCATTTACGTGTTACGTATTTTTACATATAAAAATAATAGAAATTTACGATTTATCTTAAAGAAATAAAACAATAAAAGATTCTCTATGAAAAAATATTACCATTAACATTTAACAAACACTTTTTTGATTATTGATTCTTTTTATCTCATCTGCGTAACATATTATAAGAAATATTGACTCTATATTATTGTTCCATAACTTGATTTTATTAACAATTTTCTGTCCATTAAACTATTACAGATATTCACCATAAATAATAAAAAGGTAAGAAGTAAGACAGGCAAGTACGATATAAATACTACTTAGAATTAATGCATTTTAAGCTAATAACAAGGTAACTCTCAGCCAGGTAAAATAATATATGGATTTACTATTCCGCATGTTCTTTAAAAGGCTTACATGTAGGGTTTTTAATCTTACTTTATTATTATTTTACTATTTTTCGTTCGGCTTTCTATGCGCTGGGAGAGAAAAACTTAAAAATATTATATTTCTTAAACTGTGAAATATTCCGACTTTGCATTTTATTTTTGGAGTGAAAATTCCTTTTGGACGGTGTTTTGGTTCTTTTGGAACCAATTTTGGAACGATGTTCTTTTACGCGGCTTACAATAGAACGAACTGGCAGAAATCGTCACGTGAGGAAAAAGCGTTATGCCCCCTCCAGGCGACTTTCCCACTCTTTTTTTGTCTCTCGTTCTGTTATATACGGTTGTGTATTCGTGCGAGTATCGACATTCTCGCAGCAAGCATTGTGCGCAGTCAGCTATATAACCTCAATTCTAAACACATGTAAATATTATTTAAACTTATTTTTTTTTAGTCTACTGGCTTTCTATTGTAAGCTAATCATCTGCCAAACCGTTTCCAATTCGGTATATATTTAGTTGCATTGTAAATTATAATTTATTGCTATATCATTTACTAAATATTAAATTTATAAATTACAAAAATTTTCGGCAAATTCATTTATTTTCATTAATTAATTAAACTTTATATAGATTGTTTCGGTAAATTTAACAGTTCATTATATTCATTTAAACTTTTGAAATATTTACATTTAAAATAAAATAATTAAAATAAAAATAAATAGGTTTTCATTTTTAATATAACTGAATTTAATTCTAAAAATAATTTTAAATTTGATTAATTTATTAAAAAAATTACAATAACTAACAATAAAATAAATAAGGAAATTTTAATTTTTAATATAATTAAATTTAATTGATTCTGACTCTAACTTATATAATTTTGACTTATAAGATTCTGGCTTATATAATTCATATTTTGGATAATGAAAATATATGTCAATCCGTATATATTTCAGTCTACAAACTTGAGGAGACAAAAAAAGCAGTCATTTTTTCTCTCTATTGTCGTATGTAAATTGAAAAAAAAAGTTATAAGGACTCGAAAACAAATATTTAACTTTTAATTGTAACGAAGCCATTTACAAATGTTTATGGCACCATATGGTTCAAGGAAAATAAAACCCTAAAAAGTATAATTTTATTAAGCACAAAAATAAAAAGTAAATGCCTTTTTTCTGAAATGAAATAAATAATTTATAATACTGGTACCCAGGTTTGACAGATTGGTCATTGTAGGTAAATACTTGTAAATATACAAAATGGAGTTCACCATACAAGAAATTAATTAAGTAAAAATGTATTTCCTTCATTTCCAAAGACTATCACACGAACTGCAACAAAAATATGAAAATGAACTGCAATAAAAATAACGAACCATTAAAATTTCAACTCTACGTTTGTTAAAAATTAATAAAATACGGAACACAGGGACTTCTCTTTTGCTTAATATCTTTTTGTTTTTTATGCTAAATGTAAGAAATAGCTGCTGGCAACCTAAGGTCCTCTTGAGTATTCCTCCTGAATAACCTCCACCATATTCTTCTCTCTGGAACATTGTAACAATGCTGTGTATGTATCCTATCGACATTGATAGAGTTATTGAAGTGTTAAAAATAGCTCAATTCGATAAAAAACTGTTATGACATAAAATACTAAACCAAAAACACAAGACCGGTATTTTAACATAACGATAGTCAACAAATTATTGGAGGTAAATTATGAGTGTAATCGATCAAAACTTTAAATAAACCAAGAGATATCGTCACCTTTATTCTGAGATTTTTGGGTTTTCTTAGAGCTTTAAGATTATGGTAACACGTCAGCTTGATCATAAAATATAATAAAATAATGCCATTTTTAATCTATGTCATTTTTACTTAGCGTATTTTTCCCGTAAACTCAATCTTAGGTTTTGTATATGTTAATGTACAACTTAAGAGCCATGTATATTACAATGTTTTAAAAATATTTGTAAGTGTTAATTAATTAAAGCTGATAATTGCGGAAAAAACCTGTAGTAAATGTTGTAGCATTTTTTTACTCGATTACTAATCTCATTATAGAAAAATATTATGCTTATATAAATGGTTAGCTTTTAAATTCTTAACACAACATACTTTTGCATAAAATTTAATATTTCAAGTAAGGTCCAAAGGTTTTCAGTTTGAGCTATGTATATATATATATATATATATATATGTATATATATATATATATATATATATATATATATATATAATGTGTTTCTAATTCTTATCCTTGGATAATATGGTGAACAGTAAAACTATAGCATTGAGTTGCTCTGAAAAAAGATTTATTACATAAACAAATGTTTACACTTTTACAAAACAATTTATAACGTTAATTAATCACAAACTCACCTAAAAAGAGAAACAACATTTAAAGCTATTGCTTCACTAGTTCGTATCAATTAAGTATTAAAATATTATACTATATCATATTATAATTCATTTATCGTTTCTAAGAACATAACCTATTTTTCTATCGTGGCGTGGCGACATGTCCAAGTGATAGCTAGCACAGCTCATATGCAAACTTCATGCTGAATGAAGTGTCACTCACTTCGTTTACATCTCCCACCCCCCCTCCATAGGTAATTATCAAAATTTTAACGTATTACTACCACTGGAACGAGTTTTGTTATGTGGAAAAGGTTTGACTGTACCTTTTTGTGTCCCGTGTTTACTTTATAAATTGAATTAGATATTTTCTCTATAATTTGATATGGACCAATTTTCAATTCATCTAGTTTTTTTCGGTTTAACCGATTTCCGTTTTCAACATACACTAAATCTCCTACTTCAAATTCATATTTTTTTCTGTTTTTATCAAATCTTTTTTTATTATAATTATGTGATTTTATACTATTTTCTAAGGCAATCTTCCGGTCTCGTATTAAATGTTGATTCTGTAATTTATTTTGTTTCAGTTCGTTTGGCAGAATGTCCACACTTTTTTCCTGCAGTAAATATTTTGGGGAGAACCCTGTCACATTATGTTCGGTTTCGTTATATTTGTTTGTGCATTCGTGAGCAATGGTAGTCCAAGCGATCTTATCTCTTTTTTCATTAATTTTACAACGAATTTTATTAACCAATGTTTGGTTTAATCTTTCGTTCAATCCATTAGAAAATGGTGCATTTACTGCAGTGAACACTATAGGTATACCTTCCTTTTCTAAAAAATACTTAAATTCTTTTGAATTTATACTATTTTATAATCTTGTGTTACTCTTTGGACTAGTTTTATAAAGTCGTTTGCATTCTGAGTTTTGGATGTCAAAATGTAGGCGTAACGAGTGAAGTGATCTACTAGAAGATGTAAATTCGTTTTTGTTGAACGTGCACCACCAAATCCACCTATGGTATCTATAGACACTATTTCGAACGGATGTGTGGCTGGTCCTAAGTGAGACATTAGTCCAAACTTGTATGCTCCTCTTGATTTATTTTTTATACAAACGTCACAGTTTTCGCATATTTTTTTTATGTTGTCTAATAAATGTTTAGCTTGATAAAAGGGTTTTATTTTTTTTCTACTTGTTGTTTTCCTATGTGGCAATAGTAGTGATGAACTTGTTTTATAACATGTTTACTAAAGTCTTCAGTTAGTATAATCTTTTCATGTTTTCCAATCTTTTTATAGTATATATTATTTTTATAAATAAGTTTATTTATATTCTCTTTTATATTTTCGTTTTTATTTTGATCTTGTTGTATATCTTCTATTTTGATAAAATTAACTACTTTTAAACTACTTTCTTCATTTTCATCTGGTTCTAACACTGGGTTTCTGCTTAAGGTATCTGCCTCTATATTATATTTTCCCGGAGAATATATTATTTTAAAATTGAACTGCGACAAATAAAACGTAAGATCTCCCAGTTCTTCATCCGTTCTGGCTTTTATATTCATTTTTTCTAAGGGTTTGTGATCTGAAAAAACCGTGAATGTTTTTCCTATAAGCCAATGTTGCCAGTATTTAACCGCCTATTTTATAGCCAGACACTCGAGATATATAGCTTTTCTCTGTTTTTGGGAATTGTTTAATTTTTTGGAAAAATATGCGCAAGGTTTTTCATCACCATTGGGTTGAATTTGTTTTAAGATTGCAGCTATGCCTTGTATGCTAGCATCTGTATAAATATTGATTGGTAAGTCTGTATCAAAGATTGCTAGGATTGGTTTTGAGCAAAGTAGTTTTTTTATAGTATCAAATGATTCTTGACATTTATCGGACCAGACAAATTTTTCTCCTTTTCTTAATAAATTATGTAATGGATCCAGCGTTATTGACATATTTGGTACATATTTTCCATAGAAATTTATTTTTCCCAAAAATTGACGAACGTTTTTTTGTGTTTTTGGAATCGGAAATTCTTTTATGGCAATTAAATTATCCTTTAGCAGAGTTACCGTGTTGTTTTTTTATTATATGCCCTAGATATTTTACCGAGTCCTGTGCAAAGTTACATTTCGTGAATTTTAATTTAAACCGTTCTTTTAAGATTGCTTCCAATAAGAAGCATAAGTGTTCTATATGTTTCTCAAACGTTTCTGAAAATACTAAAATATCATCTATGTAATTAACAGTAAAATCTGACAATTTATGCTTTCTTATAATACTACTCAGGATTCTCTGAAAAATGGCGGGCGAAGTTTTTAAGCCAAAAGGTAAACATGTCCACTGATAGTGTGCATTCTGGGTAACAAATGCAGTTTTTTTTCTATCTTCAATCTTAAGAGGTATGGACCAAAACGCCGAGTTCACATCAAGTGTTGAAAAAAATTTACATTTCCTCGTTTTTATCATTAAATCCTCGATTAGAGGAAACGGTTGCGATTGGGGAACTACAATCTTATTCAATTCTCGAAAATCTATGCAAAGCCTTGATCTTCTTCCTTCTTCTTTTTTAAATGCTAGTGTTACCGGAGCCGCAAAAGGGCTATATGATTCCTCGATTAAATTATTTTCTAGTAGTTTTGATATTTGATGTTCAATTTCTTTCATGTCCTCAATAGAGCACCTATATGGTCTCTTACTGCAGTACTTATCTATCAACAGATCAATATGTGCTTCGTAACCTTTTACTGTATATGTCATATTTATCTTTAGCGAAAATTGAATTATATTTGCATATCAATTGATCAATATCAGATCTTTTTTTATGATCTAAATGATTTATCGTAATATCAAAATCATTGACCCTTATATTTTCATTAAAGTTTATTTCATATTCGTGAATAATAACTTGTTTTTCATTTTTATTTATCCCTATGTCACTACCTGTACTGCCAGGAATTTGTTTTGTGATTATAGGTTGTTTTTCTTTGTTTTTTATGTATTTTGTCTTATTGTTATTGTTGTGGATATTTTGCATGATTTCTAAATTCTCATTTTGAGTTAATTTAAATTTTTGTATACAATCTAATCCAACTAAAAAATTATAGTCGAAGTTTTCTTCATCTATAACAAAAATATCAACATGTTTTTCAATTTCAAAAATTTTTAGTTTTAAAGTTACCATTATTATTGATTTTTTTACGCCATTAATTGTTTTCAAACCTGCTTTTTTAAAATGAGTTGGTATTTTTTTTAAAGATAATAACCTTGAATTTATTAAGGACACATTGGATCCTGAATCATAGATTCCTGATGTTTCTAAAATGTCATTTATTAGTAATTTAATTTTAATTAATGGCGGCACTATCAGTTTTTTTGGTTAATTTCATTTAGTTCAGTCTCTAATTCTGAATTGTTTACACTCCTTATCTGATCGTTTTTTTGTTCTATCATTATTTTTTATCTTAAACCAACATTGTGATTCGGGATGGTAACGTGTACCTTTATTTTCTTTTTCACAAATTTTACACGGACTAACCATGGGCCTTACATTTTTATCTTTAATTTTACTTTCGGAAGCTATTATCTTTTTATCAAATGTTTTTTTATTTACCATGTGCTCTAAACTTCTTATATTATTAAATAAATCTTGAGTTTCCTTTAAACTATTTCTATCAATTTTATCCGCAATGAAATTCGGTAATCCGGTGGCGATTAGATCAATTAGAGTATGTTTATCTATGGACTTATTTATTTATATTAGCAGTTTCTCTTTTTTTAATGCATACTCCAGTAATGAGCCCTGTCTATATTTAAATAACATTGCATACCTGATCGGTGACCAACTCTTATCTGCATATGTCTCACTAAAGTTTTGTTTCCACATAGCCCATTCTGAATTTATTGTGTATTTAATCAGCATAGAACTATACCAGTCTTTACAGGAATCTTCTAAAAATAACCTAAAAATTTCAATTTTTTTGATATCCTCCTCTATGCCTAAACGTGCACATTCCGCTTCAAAGATTGTCATCCACTGGGACACATTGGTAATCTTACTACTAAATTTTTGTATAACAAATTTTTCTGCCATTTTTCCCACATTAAAAGGTTTTGATGATTCATTCTTCATTTCAGCGAAGCTTTCCATGATTTTTATTAGATATTCTTCAGAGATTCCTGCAGTAGAAGTTTTCGGTGTTTCTTCGGTGTATCCCATGAACTGTTTATTTCCATCTTCATCACAATAAACCGCCTTTGTTTCTGGGCTCATGGATATCCATACCTGTCGCTTGTCATGCCGTTTTTGTAAAGTAGCTTTGATTTTTTGAAAGATTTGTGTTTTTATTATTGCATCGTGTAGTTTTACAGGTTGTAATTTATCCGGGAACACAAAGGTATTGCCGTTTAAATCGGTAATTGTTGTTATACAAATAATATTTGTCTTCACATCTTCACTGGCCTTGACTACAAATTCGAACTGTAATTTGTCTATTATTCTTGGGAATTCGCTTTAAATATTGTTTTATAATGTGTTTCTAATTCTTATCCTTGGATAATATGGTGAACAGTAAAACTATAGCATTGAGTTGCTCTGAAAAGAGATTTATTACATAAACAAATGTTTACACTTTTACAAAACAATTTATAACGTTAATTAATCACAAACTCACCTGAAAAGAGAAACAACATTTAAAGCTATTGCTTCACTAGTTCGTATCAATTAAGTATTAAAATATTATACTATATCATATTATAATTCATTTATCGTTTCTAAGAACATAACCTATTTTTCTATCGTGGCGTGGCGACATGTCCAAGTGACAGCTAGCACAGCTCATATGCAAACTTCATGCTGAATGAAGTGTCACTCACTTCGTTTACATATATATATATATATATATATATATATATATATATATATAAAGTAAAAATTACATTAACTAATTTTATTTTTTAATAGTGTTGTAATACATTTTTTACTATACTTCGCAAAGACTTGTATATTTTAACTTTAATGGATATTGTTTACTGAACATTTGTATAATCTTAACTAGATTTAGGATCTTATATCGTATTTCATTTGCTACAGGAAATTGTCATATTTTACGAAATATAAAACGTAAATAACTTTAAAAATTGTACACTTTGGATATGCACACACAAATTATATGTTGTGTAAGTGATTGGTTATGGTCGTTTACCCCATTTTGTCAGTGTTGATTTTATTTTTCCTGTAAGTTAAAGTATATTTATTCATTACGTACTTTCGGAAATGAAGTAAATAAATTTTGACTTATTTCACATCTTGTATGGTGAACTCCACTTTGTATATATACAAGTATTCACCTACAATGACCAATCTGTCAAAGCTGGGCACTAATATTATAAATTATTTATTTCTTCCTTACGTTTGCTTAAAACAATCTTGAATTTACCGCACACCTACATTTTATTCATTTCTCCTTCTTCGTCACTTTTTCAGTACACGCGATGATATAATTACTAATTTAATTAAAAAATTGTCAGTTATGCCTACTGAAAATATATATGTAAGAAAAAGCTCTCATGCTTACGAAGTAGATGTATATAGTTAAATGGATAAACTTTTGCATGGAGCTTGCCGAAATATTTCTTCAATTAACAAAGGACGTGCGTGCAATGTCGGATAAAACGATTTCACAGCTTTCTCGAAAATTCTTTATGTTTTCTTAATTTCTTTTTTTGGTGGCTAATGGTTTAGGAATATTAAATTCACGCACTTATATGTTTGCAAACTTGATAACTATCACTTCGAACTTTTTACTTATTATAACTTTATTATCTGGATTGCGGAAAACCGACTCAAATGACTTATCGTGGCGTTAAAGTAATGATGTTATAAAAAGTAATAAATGATCTACTTAATTACAGCAATGAAATTTATAAAATATTTACACGCGTACAGCAAATATTTTACTACTTTATTAAAAAAAAATTAAAAATGAATTAACCTTATCCTGATATTTAAGGAATCTGGTTCAAAATTAAAAGAAGAGTATTTAATAAAAAAGAGTATTAAAATATGTATCTCTGTAAAATATTTCACTCTTCTATACGTGCATACGCTGTGTGCATGATCTTATGCAGGTATCCAAGATACCAAATCTGGCCACATTATATTTTGTTGCATCGATTTTTTTTTCACACAAAATATAACTACAATAGTAACATAAGCTATTTTTGGTATACAAGTTAAACTATTTAATATACTCTTTGTTTTCTTGCAGCCAGAATTCATTTTCTTGACGAGGTCGAGAAAGATTGAAACTTTGGTTTTAATCGCCAAATACCTGAAAAATTCTTAAGCCATCATGGTAGGACAATTATCTCTTCCGAGCAAATCATTGTCTCTGTTCTCCAGGAGAAGAAAAGATAAAATAAGTTGGTGTATCAGATGGCCTCTGATACGAAATTAACCCAACACGTGTACTGATATATATTAATGTTACGGTTGCCCATATAAATTATCTGTGTCAAAGATATTTCTACTGAGAGAGACCCTCTGATAATTCTTAATATGAGAAAGCTTTATGATTCTTCCACTCATCGACAAACAGCTGTAAATAAGATAAACTGACTGTTTAATCGTTTATAAAACAGTCAATTTATCTTATTTAGAACATATGATAAAACAGTCAATTTATCGTATCATAATTCATGACATCAAAAATAAGTTAAAAAAAATTAAGGAAAAAAAGAACAATCTCAATTGGAATATGAGAGTTTTTCTCACGTATATATACCTGTACATACTACATATCTGCCCATTAGCATTCTAGTTGCTACACCTTTGTATATACTTACCTACATACCGGCGTATTAATGTTTAGTCACTTTTTCTCATATCTTAATTGCTTCGTGCCTTTGTATAGGCAGGTTAAATAAGTCCAAACACGATAAGCTCACTCCTTATAAGAGAAGAGTTTATGTCAGCACTTTACGACTCCATCATTTTACCCTGATTTTGCTCAATAGGCCGATTTTTCTATCCTTAGTCATGTCATAACTACAGAGACTTTATTATCACATATTATAGACCTGAATCATTCAAACTCCATCGCGGCCCCTGAGCTGTTCGTTATTGACAAATTATATAATGTACACTCAATGTCCATGTTAAAATGCCCCGGATTTTTTATGATACTACACTTTAAATGTCCCTATTTTAATAAAAAAATAATCATCCAAATCGATCGATTAATCATGGAAATATGCGCTAACATACACGATGCTGACCAATAAAATATTAGAATGTGGAATTAAAATTTGAAGTTCAATGTGAGTCTTGGTTTAAGACCCCACTTACAAATAGTTTTTACTTTAGAAATAGTAGATCCTCAAGTCTCACAATTTAAAAAAAAATGAATTATTATAAAAATAATAGATCCTCAGGTCTCACAATTAAGTAGTCAGCATTTACGTAGCATCAGGATTGATGAGTTAGAACCCAGAGATTATTGACAGAGTCCCTACTTAAGACCTACAATACTAACTAAAAAGACTAGATCCTCAAGTCGTACGATTTAAGCAGTCGGTACACCCACAACGCCAAGACCGAAGAAGTGAAATCCGGAACCCAGAATTATGCAAGAAGTTGCAACTCAGAATTTATGGACGGAGTATCCGCTTGATCCCACAGTACTAATTTAAAAACAGCAGATCCTCAAGTCTCGCTGTTTATGCAGTATCTCGGCAATATAAAAATTGAAGAGTTGGGACGCGGAGTTCAATGACAGAGATATTGTTGAAAATATCCACAAGAAGTACATTGCCCTCCTCTCATCACTGAAACTACTAAAATAAAAATTAAGAAAAAATAGCATCATTAGAATTAATGATAATATTACGCCTATAATATTATCATTAATTCTAAAAACTTTAAAATGTTAGTTTAACTATATTTACTACTTTAAACTATGTTTATTACTTTACTAATATTTAGTATTTTAAATTTTATTTATATGCATCTACACTTGCACGTAACCCTCGTAATGCAACTGCCACTCATACTGAATAAGTTTTATTTTACAAAATGCATTCGAGAAAACGAATTTTCAGCTTCAGTATGCGGAAAATAATGAAACATGTGTCTGCCAATACGTTATATAAAGAAATCTAGATTCTAGATTATAAGAAGTTTTAGTGAAGCACCTATTCACATAATTATAATATAATTACTTGTAACATGTAAAATAGAATAGCAAAGACGTAATCCATAAATAATATATTTTTTATAACTGAATCATTCTCTATACCCTCAATACTACCGCTGTTCTAGGTCAAAAACCACTAAAAAGGATGTAAAGCACACTGAAATAATTTAAATTTGTCAGTCAAATATTCTGATCGCAATGAAAACAAAAAATACCATCGAAATGAAAAAATCACATTTGAAAATATGCAAATAACAAAATATTTACTGTTCTGACGAAAAAACCATTTACATAACACCGAAATTTTATCAATAAATTGTTTGTTATTAGAATGTATTTTTATAAATGAATCGCAAAACGTTAAACCCGTCCTAGCGGAAAGACCGTGCTCGTTAAAATTAGTGGAACGTTGGAATATTCGCGGCGGAACTTAATTCAGTCCTTGTCTGACAACTGAGCTAGACAAAAGGAACGCGTCAGTAACCCTCTCCTATTTACTGAGGGTCAGCTTACTTACCCAGCAGACAGACCATAATACCGCTCACGAATCGGAATCTATGAATATAAATATAAATGTCGGGTAGATGTTACTTAAATCTCCTGCGATGGACAGAAAGATCTGTGAGAATAATAGGGAGAGAAATTTATTTGTAAATTTTGATATTAAATAATCTTCTAAAAATTATCTAAATGACTCGAAATATTCTTCAGCTGAAACAAGAAAGTCTATGAGAAAAAATATATGAAAATTGCACTTCGCCAAGTTTTGCTCCTCGATGTAATTAAGAATGAAGAATTCAAAATACCTCTCCCTCTTGCATAACTCATCAATATTTAATATAATAGTACCTATAATCAAATTATGCCATCGCAGTTAATATAATAGTATAATCAAATTGTGCCATCATATACAATGAAACTAGCATGCAATGTGGATGTGCATCTTGGTACTCAAGATTTTTAAAGTTATTCTGCTTTATTCTTCGAAAAACATAAACATTTAAAAAACTAGCAAATTTCTGAAAAAACGTATAAAGTTTACGTTTTACTTTCTTGTATATTTTTATAACGACTTTTAACTTTTTTAAAATATTATCTTCATATCCAAATATAATAATTTTCCCCTAAATAATTTTCCAGAAATATCTAGCATTCCTTACGCTGTTCGTATTTATTATTCAGTTTTTTAAGTTTCCTTTTATTAAATGTTAATATAATGAAGAAAAAGATAAAAAAGGTATTGGAAGAGGAATTGTTTTCTTGCACGTCGACAACATCAAGAAGTTTTGAATTATGAACTGCATATAATTAATTAAAGCTGATAATTGAGGAAAAAACCCTTAGTAAATGTAGCATTTTTTTACTTTATTACTAATCTCATTACAGAAAGATATTATGATTATATAAACGGTTAGCTTCTAAATTCTTCATGCAACATATTTTTGCATGAAATTTAATATTTAAAATACGGTCCAATAAAATAAAATATATATATATATAAAACAATATAAATATATATATATATATATATATATATATATACATATATAAGACTGGGTTGGCGAGTTTTGTCAAGCCATATTCCTAGATAGCACCTTTGACAACAATAATAACGTGCACGGGTACATTGCCATACAGCACTAACACTCTACAAGACAATTTCACCCGACACTTTTCATTAACGATATGCAGCAATGAAGCGCAATATTTGACAGTTAGTATAGTCTCTCTCTATAAAATCTGCAAATGTAATTCCGCCATAGTCCCAAAAAATCCTTAACACATTTTTTTTGAGATTGTACCATTTGCTTTTTTTGAGATGAGGTGAAATGGGACGACACCGATTCCCTTTTTAGTAATAGACCGTGGTACAAATAATAGCTTCACCTCAAGTAAGAATGGAGTCGACAATTTCTTTCACAAAATAGCAAAACTCATTTCAAAACTTTGCATATTGCTCTTTTTTACAGCCAAAAGAAGTTACTTTGTAGAATTCTCTACAATATTATTTTTGAAACACAACATCTTGCTTCTATTTTTTTAGCCTTTAAACATCTCATACTAAATAATTATGTCCAATATCCGTCTTAGGCAAAGTTCACCTTAAATTGATTTTCTGCATAAACAAAAGAGCATTTGTTGCACCATTTGTTTTAGAGATTCCCCATCTTTACCAAGAAACATAATATCTTCACGGTAATAAATTCTAAGTACGCCAATTTCTTCCTGCACTGATAAGTCTTCAACAAATAATATCTAGCAAAGCAAATGAAATATAACAGCAAAGCAATTTCAATATATTTCAGTGGATATTTGGGGAACAAATTATTAACCATGTGGTTACAGGATTATTGGTCAATAAACGTTGAAAGTGGATTGGCCAGAACCTTTTAGACAATAGTTCATAAGAATAAATTTCCGTTACATAACAGGCTTATAACACCAGACTTGTATAGTAACACGACGCCACTAATCTGTAGAAATAAGTACAAACGGGAGTATTGCATATAAGTAAATATCGTTAAATTCTATATTCCTCGAAACACATTGTTAATAAATTCTAAACTACACGAAGCTGTAGACGATTATTTAAAAACATAGTTTACAGTGGGACAGTAAAAATAAAAGGGTTTGAAAAAAAAACCGTTGGATGTTTAGGCTTTTCTTAAAGAACATCAAAGAAAATATAGTGATTTAGTTCATATAATAGAACGTATAAACGTGTATGTATAAGATATATGCAGATGTATAAGAATCTAAATCGGATCAAGCTGAAAGCTTAAAATATATTTAACTAATAATAAAACTTACTAAACACGCGTAGAACTCACTCGACAGAGTTCGCGTGCACTTAACCACATATAAATCTTCTGTTTAAGATTTTTATATGTGCTTAAGTGCACGTGACTGTTAACCGCACTGTTAAGTTTTTATTAAACTTCTGTTTTTGAGTAGTTTATTATAAATCTGAGAATATGTGAGACGATGATTTGACTTAAAAAAGAACAATAATTCCTTTCTAACCTTCATCTATATTTCAAAAAACTTACTTTTGATTGGTTCTGTACATTTATACATTTCATGTAAATCGGCTTTTTGCAACTCATTCTTCGTCAAAAATCGACAAGGGGGTGCAAATTTAAAGGATTCATTCCAAACAATTATACCTTAATTAGGAATGCGAACAATTGAAAACATAATTATACCTTAATTACGAATGCGAAAAATTGAAAATTTAATTTGACGATAAAAGAATTGTGATTGACGCAAAGAGAAAACGAAAAATATTTGTTCAACAACTGTGTGTGTACGAGATATGTTCGTGTGTGTATGTGTGTGTGAGTGGACGCGCGTGCGCGTGCGTGCGCGTTCAACTTTGGTTTGAATCTCGAATATATGCAAACTATTGAAAAGCCACGACGAGTCCTGGTTTTCTATAAACAATTCAAACCGAGATAACGTTACCGAATAATACCAATTTATTCAAAGTTGGTACACAAAACGTTTAAAATATTAACCCTTTTTATCCATAAACTCTAACTTATAAGAAATTAAAACATTCAACGCCATCTAAAATTATTAAAGGAAATCAAATGTGAATTCTTTATTTTGGTGACACCATAATGCAAATTACAATGAAAACATAAATATTTCCTTTTAAATTAGTGATAAATGGGGTGATTCCGTTATTACCTTATATTACGTGTATAGAGTTCACACCTAACCTTCATTTTCCGTTGCGACGTTACTTCGTTATTCCGATCATGTCCTTTTTTGTTTCAAATGAAAATTATGGGGTGAAAGGAGTACAAATACACTTTTGAATTTTTAACAAGATTTGGGATGAGATACTAGATTGAAAATATTCTGTTTTATTTCCCAGTACGCCAACTATCTCTATCCAAAATCACTTTGATCTGTTTCTGCGTTGCGATGTAAAAGAAGCACAAATAAATGCGCTTTAGAATAAATAAAATTAGTTGGAATTGTTATATTAGTTAGGTTGAGATTTCCCATAACAAATGTATCTTATATCATTTCCCGACCCCCAACAACTTTGTGCGAAAAATCACGTTAACCCGTTGCTCAGTTGCACGTGAAAGAAGGACAAATAAACGCACTTTTGCATAACGTAAGTTGACATAATAAAACTCTATAATTGATTGCCTATACATTGACAACACTTACTTAAGGAATATGACAAAAATGATAGAGTACAAAAATACTATTTTTTAAAATGCGTTTCTGTGAACCTGTTTATTTGTTTATGCACCATGCAACAAACGGTTAAAAGAATTTCGATAAAGTTTTTACTTGTGGATTCCATTAACTCTGAGATAACATATAGGCTATTTTTTATCGAAATCGATGAACTAAAAAGAAGATACAGTAATACGACGTTTCAATGCAATTTAAAAAAATTTAATAAAATACTTACTTAAAAAAGTTTGCTTTTATAATTTTTTTAATAGATGGAATTTCATTATTAATCTTGGAATTAACTTAATAATACTTTCTAAAGAGGAGAAAGCACGTATAAAATAAACCATCAGCCGCTTTGTTTCATTTGCAGATCATTAAGTTCAAAAATTCATGACTCTTTCAACTAGACGTGGGAACAAGAAATAAAAAATATCCAAAGGGATACAAATATTATATTGTAGGATTCGTTATTTGAGACTAATTACTAAAGGACGATGATATTTTCTAACATTCATTATGTGAAGCCATCCTATTTCAAAAATAATCGAGAGGTGGCTTTAAGGCCGTATCTATAAAGGAAAGCAATAAATCTCATACTTGTCGTCCCTACGATGTCGATGTATTGAGATCGTTAGGATTCATTAAAATGATATAGTTACATTCTAGGACATGTCAGCTTTCAACAGGCTGACTTTACAATTACTGAACACTTACTTATCATATTTGTCGTTGATATTCTATTCTACTATTCATGTTAATATAAATCCAAAGTTGTTTACTTATACGGACTACACGTATTTTGGAAATTATGGAGGAAGTAGGAGCGTCAACAGCTTTCAAAAGTGAAATGGCATAAAAATAGGCATTACTTAGTAGCATTACTTAGATTGCTGCCTCGATTAAATGGCATTTGGAAGTTAAAATGATTGTACATAGCCATTCTGGTTGGCCAGCCTGGTCAACATATAAAATCCGAGTGAAAACTAAAATAATACTGATTTTTGCTTTTTTTGTCCCGATATAATTTTAATATTACGAAATAAATAAAACTGGTAACCAAAAGACATTAAACACATATTTTAATTTTAGTTACAATACAACATAAGCGTTCAATATATGGTGAATAGAATTTAAAGTTATTGCACACCAATAAGTGGCATTGCTACGTATGTATGTGTGAGTTTACGACTAATAAATATCTGCACTCGAGCTGCGGTATTTAGTAAATGCATATTTTAGAGTGCACAGTATTTCTATTAAACTATTTACAAATATTAATATTATTCTTTATTATGCAAATATATGCAACAATATATTACACAGGCATAAGAATATCATGATTTTCTGAAAAACTATTAGGTTTAAAATCATTGCTTCAGTTTTTTGGTAAAAGATCTAGTAAAATGAGATAGGCACAAAGACCGCAAAGAGATTGGTAAGTCATAAGAATACTATTTACACATTTTCAGCTTGTGACCTTCTGGCGTTCTTGAGATAATTTACGCCGGAGTTGATATTTTGAACATTATTTTGTTCAAAATATCAGTATATATTTGTAAAATATTGCGACGCCGGCAACGATTATCTCAATGAATTCCTTAAATTTAAGGACTTAAAACCACTCGGTTACTTTACTCTTGATCGGAAAGGTGAAGTGAATTATGAACATGCAAGATGTGTCTTAGAAGCTAATGCTAAACTGCATGCATTTGTATTAAAGAGAAAGAAACGAAATACATTTAAATATTTTGTCCAAAATATTCCTGTAATAGTGATGGATAGAAACACTGGTTTTATTAGCTTCCAAAAATCCATATTGGTAAATGCAATACTTTTAACTGAAAACATCAAATACAGCAAAGCATTGGATTACTTGACATGGTAACACAGAACGAATTCTAGGTACTTTCTCATAGTGATTGCTGGTCGTACAATATGATGTTCAGAGATGAGCAGAACTATTTTTACTCCCTTACTTGTTTGTTTATTACAATTTTTCTGTAGCAAATTTAATTGCATATTTTTTAAAAAGGCAGAAAAGTGATATAGTTTTTGTACCTTGACAAAATAAAAAGCTTTCACAAGTTGCACAAAAGCGTCAGGTGCTTTCGTAATTTTTTATTCACGGCATATGATTAATATTCCATATTTTACCTAGACTAAGGGACTAAAAACTATTTACTAAATAATATATTATCCTATATTATATATTTTTGGTAGAATTTTGAAACTATTTTTACTGTTTACATAAAAGTTATTTTAATTACAGAAAATAATTCCTTTTTTTATATTGTTCATGCAGAAGTTCAATCAAATGGACTATTTTGAGAATAATAAAGTGGGCTATTTTGGGAATAATGTTAGTACTACAAAATTCATAAGGAATAAATAGGCGCGATATTCCTTCATTAATTTTTGTTATGACCATACTTGGTTAACTCTTATTTCACATCTCTCTTGTATATATAATTGCTTATAAATGTAAAAATAAGTAGATATATGTTTTTACGATCTAAATAATTACTGTGAAGGCTTTAACTTGGAATTATTATATTTACGTTGAGAATGAGAAATATTATACCATTATGAGGTCGTTTATGTCATCTTAAGGTCTCTTGAACTATTTATACAAAAAACACTTTCTCCATAATTGACACTCCATACGATACATTAAATTTAAAGAAAAAATTCTAAAACTTTATTTGTCCCCTCTAAAATAATTATATATATAATGTCAACTTTCTATATTGAATTATTTCTGAGAAAATAGTTGTGACTCTTAACAAACGAACATACGGATGTACCTACGGACAGTCACGTCAGTGATCTTAGAAACGTTACCTTTTTTTTCCTTTACAGATACGAAACCTTAAAAATAAATGAGCTGAAACACTTCTTTTTTTATATACGTTATCATACGTAGTCACAAACTTTGATTAGTAAATTTCAGGACGAGAGACGCAGTTGGCAGAGTAAAAAGGTCGCCGCCCATTAAAAATGAGCGACATCTATCCCCGTAACGAAGGCCTACCCTGCGTGCCCGCACGCGGCGGATATAGCCTGTCAATCGAACGCGACCGGACGCGTAACCGGATCAATAAAATCGTTTCCTGTACCCCACTGAGAACATGCCCATGCACTGCTGAATCATTCTGTATGCCGTGCCCGATATGGTTTTTCTCCACATTTATTATTTTATGATGTTTTATTTTATTTATCGAGCTATGGGTTCATGGAAAAAGCTATTATTAAAGTAATAAGTTATGAATATACGGTAAAGTGGTAAACGAGACCAATAAAAATCCAAATAGTGTTGGACCCAGATGTTACCAAAATAGAAATGATGCTCTTAAATAGAGAAAATGAAAATAATGAACTGCCTAATTTTTTTAAATTCTCAATCAGGCAATTGAGAATTTTTTTTTAATAGTGAGGCTATTTTTTATAATAATTTGTTAATATCATTTCCAGAAACCTCTTTGAACAATATACTAATTGAGAAAACACGCAGAATTGACAGGTTATCGACAAAAGCCACATATAATTCAAAAGGAGTGAAAAAATATTCATTTCGACAACACAGACATTCTATTGACATTCGTTTTATCAGTTGTTATATATTTAATTAATTTAGGCAGTTGAACTAGATACTACTACTTCATTAGATTTTTTTAATTTTTATTTTTTATTAACTATGCTTGATAGAGTAAAAGTTTAATTAACAACAAATTGTGGTTGTAAAACTTTCAGAACCGTTCATTATTTGAATGTATATTGTACGAAATCTTTTGAAGGTGATCGGAAATTATTATAAACACCAATGAGACAGAATTTGACTTTGAATTCAACATATTTATATATTGTGCACATGAGTGAATACTTCTATAGTTAATAAAATAAAGCGAAAAACAATAAAATCCAAAAAAATCCTAAGAACGAAATTTCCACAATTAACTTTGGGTCCCCGTTTTTTAAGTTAGATCTGGTATGGGTCCATTAATTAAATGGCGAATAATTACCACTTGAACGTGCCCTGAGAATCTTCTAATCTTTCTAATTCGACAGACTTATCCATCCACATTCATGATAACATCTTCAATCTGTGTATCTAAATCAATTACTTAATGGTAAACCGTTAGTAACTTCATATTAATGTTAATTTTTTTGACTATTGGCTGTTCTGTTGTTCACGTAAAATATGTTTACTGCTCATTTTTAAATCACATATATAAATAAAAACATGTTACATTACACGTACAAAAATTTTGTTGCTGCTATGGCAATCTATTGCATTCACAAGGCATTGAAAATGAAATTACGACACGAAAAATATTTGCATTTTATACAAGTTGGAAATAGCCAAGGAAATAATCGACGGCATTCTGCCATAAGCACAAGGAATATATACCATAACATAAGCTAAAGTTCCAGTAGAATATATTATACAAATATATATGGGCATTGTTATTTGTTCTAAAAAAATAGTTTTGCAAATGTCCATACTGTCCTAGAAGCCTACTAATAAAATAAAGAGAAATGTTTCGTTTGTTTACTTTCGCCCAAAAACTATTAATCCTACTGACGTACCTGTTGCATTATGATTGCTTAAAGGTTCTAGGTGACGAACGCTGGAAAACTATAAACTAATAATATGGAAAAACTATACACTTATAGCAAGAAGTAATAACACGTATTAAAAAGGATAAAGAAAAGTTTGCGAAAACATTTATTTATAATTTACAGATACGCCAGATAACTAACTGCTTTCCAGTTTATAAAATACAATAAAAGTGGCGGGCCGAGACTAGCATATTCAAAAAGTTTGCATCACAAAAATCAATTTTTCTATCATCGGTACTAACTTGGAAACTATAAATGATACATGCATTTTCTCGGAGTACTGTAACATCCACCGGCGTCAGCCGCGTCAGTAACGCTAAAACTCGGGGCTAATTCACGTCGATGCCCTGTAATGCATGAACACGTTCACTCATTTAACGTATGTTGGTATTTATTTTTTCACAAAAAGATGATCTTTGAGTTATTTATGGAATAATCGCAAATAAAAATAAAGTTTCTGAATAAGCTTAAGTGAGCTTCAGAAATCCAGAAGATTTATATTGTTAAATGTTAATAAAATAAAACGTATTATATAAAATATATTTTGAAATAAAATTAAATTACATTAAGAGGTCTAAACAAAACAAACTATTAAATCAATACGTATGCATTTATAAAGTTATTACTGACGAATCGACAAGTAAACCTGAGGATGCTATCATTATAGACGTTGTCACGCGAAACACCCGCAATATTTATGTCACCGAAAATCTTCCGTATCATTTCTAAAATACTTAAATAGATAATTCACTCTGTTTATACGACGTTCGCAATGAAAATTCCGCCCGCCTACTCATTTTCACCGTTGGTAACATGTATTACATTTTATTCACTTGTCTTACAAAATGCGCTGAAGGCGCACCAGGTACATAGAGACAGAAAAATGTTTATCAATATAAATGCGATTAGCATATATCTCAATAAAGATTAATAAAAATCTATGCATGTAGTTATTAAAATTATTAGTCTTAAAAATCTTCTTCATCAGACTATAAAACAGGTAACCGATAAGGCTCAGTATAATGTTAATATTTTTGGTTAATTCCAACCGAAGTTTTCGATTTTTCAGAACTTCGAAAGTTTTGAAATATTTGATTTTTCGAAGAATAAAGGCTTCTTTTCACCTTTGCAAACTTTGAGACAAACAAGTACCAGATTCTACTAAGAGAGATTGTACTAATCTCTTTCAGATGGCAGTTTCGTGGGTACAGACATTTCAGTGGCCGCAGAAAGGCGACCGCAGACGTCTTCTTGCGATTAAGTAAAGATTATCTGATCAAAAATTGATCTTCTCGTGATCTTTTAATCTCTACCTGTTCGCCGCCTATTCGCGTATCAACCAGTTTTTTATACTGTTTCTGTATTTATTGGACTGCGTAACACTTAATAGCCTTGCTTTTTTTTATTCTTGTAAAAGTAGAATTTGCAAGTGTTACTTTTTACTAAGTTCACAGGTTTTGGGCATTTTTAGAAGAAAATATTTTGCTTTATGATATCATAATAAACAATGTTTTGCTATGAGTAATGGAAAGGGAAAAAAACCAAATTTATAAAAAGGGTTAATATCAGAGTGATATCATCGATCTATTATCCTATTTTTTTATAAGTTTTACTTTTAAAATTACGACAAAGCAAAAAATAAATAAGATTAAAAGCTGTTTTAGAAGTTTGCCGGTATCTATTCTTTTAGACTTCACTATATCTTAGAATAGCAAATGTGAGCCAAATTTATTTGAAAATAAAAGTCTACAGACAATGCAGTTGACATAGGTTGGACATACTATACCAAAATTCACTCAATTAGAAATGGAACAATTATAAAGGAGAAAGAGAACAAGACTGTAGTTAGGGAAAAAATTATAATTTTAAAATCCTTTTACAGATTAAATTTCAATTTACAAAGCGGAAACCGAACAATGCAATGGTCTATCCATGGCATCGTGATATCTTTCACCAAATTGGAGTATGAAGCAATGTGCCAAAACCATATCGTGTTATCATTCATTGCTCTCTTCCTTGTCATCTTCATGTTCATAAAATATACACGAGTTTATCTGTATATATTTTAGGTCTACGAGTATAGTGTACTTTAACTCATTTTTAACATTTCTACCCTAATTATCACCTTTTTTTCAAAACACAGTTTGCACAATACTTGTTTCTATGCATGCCGAATCTTAAATAAATATGTGTATGTATAAGCACCTTCAATTTACAAATCCTTGTTTATGTTTGTATGGTATGGCACTTATTGATAATTTCAAATTCAAATTATTACAGTCAGTTCAATTTCGAATAGAATTGATTAAATGCAATTAAAATGCATACATGTGTGATTATCCGATAAAATCCTGCAACTTCACAATACTTTTTTATTTATTTTAAAGTAACTAATCTGATTAAAGACTTGACATAAAATTATATAATGTTAAACCAGATTCTCGATCATATAATACTCATAATAAGCACCTATATAAAATATAGCTAATGTTTTCTCACTTTTAAAACGTAATAATCTGTAATTTACAAAAAATAATGCGATGCAATATAAATGAAAGAGTTATCAGTCTATAAATACGATTATGGGTCAAAATCATGGAGGTGAAAAATTTCATTGCCGGAATTATTAAAAGATAAACCTTACAACGTATTTTTCACTATTAAATATTGAGTTAAGTTATCATCAATTAATTCATAACCAGACAGCGCATCAAATTACATATTTTTGTATTTATCACCAAATTTAATAGATAATTCACGAGAAAAAGTCATTTCAGGAACTTTTTTTAAAAGATGAAAAATAACACTAAATTTAATCGAAAAGTAATTTAATGTCATTTCTTCCCTTAAAATTGATAGGAGTTGTTATATTTTTTTTAAAAAATACCTAATTTATTTAGATGTTATATTTATTTTGCCTCTTTGCTACCCAGTTCAACTAACATCATTTTCATATGGGAAATTTAATTTATTGTAGTGAATCCAGGTATTAAATTTCTATATTCATTTATTTGGCATTTGACTTTAGTAGTACATTACTTCAATTTAAAATTAATCTATAAAATATTAAATGTCTTATCATTAACTCCATATTTATTAACAGGGATGTTAACAAATATAGTAAATATGAGGTGTAATCAAAATAATTGTGGTGTTCTCAAAATTATGCCAGTGTAAATTGTATACCTTTTATATTAAAATTATATACTTTCGCTAATCAAATTAGATTAATTTATTTATTTCCTACAAAATAACAATTAAAAAGGTTTTCTAGTATGACTAGCTTAGTTTCTAAGGGACCAAACGTTTCTTACGTTTGGTTCTATAAATTGATATTTCAACTTAAGAAATCTATTAGACTTTACATGTAGTAGCACTTTTTAATAGTAATAATATACAGTAACGTGAATGAATTTAAAAAAAAATCAAACAAATCAGTTCTATGTTATTATAAAACCATTAATTTATCCAATATTTTGACATCGTCTGTGAAACAACAGAATCGGCGATTTCGTGTGATTTTCAACGAAATCGCCGATTCAACAGGAAGAATTTTCACTCTTTGTTCGTAGAAAACATATATAAAATCTTTAAGATCAACCACTAATTTTTTAGTGTCAATTTGTAGGGACCTTATTAAAATAACCTTCACTTAGCCATTTTCTTCAACTGTATGTCGGCCTTAGCCGCATACCTAAATTTGATTTTATTTTGAGTTTTTACGTCAATAAGCAAAAAGGTTCCGGGAAGTATTAAGTCTGAAAAAAAATTAAATAAAGCTTATTTAAGAATAATTCTAACTTAGAATACTAAAATTAGACTAACATTTCGAGAACGCATACGCCATTTCGGAAACACTCGCCGTAGTCCAAGAACGTTCGCGAAATTATGCTTCTGCAAAAATTGTCATTTTTTTTTTTGTATCGCAATGTCAAACGAATAATTTTTGAGGTTATATTGTCATTGTTGCGACTGTTTATCATAATATTGACAAAGATATTTGATTGTAATATAATCCTGGTCTCCTACAGCGTTCTCGTAATGATGATGATGTGATGTACGCTGTTTACATATCAAATTAAAACTTACCACTTTAATTGAATGATTAATCCAAAAAAATAATCAAACGCCGTCAACCTATGGGAAAACACTTTCACAAGGCCTCTAGCAGCGCCACGTGGAACGATCAATAAAAACATATTAACATTTTATTGTTGCGCCCCGAAATGGTTTTTCAGGTATGCTAGATGTGGTTAAATTAAAAATATATTCGATTAAAATGATTACATTTGGAGGTGAATATCGATTATAATAATTGATAAACAAAAGAAAGCTTTTATTTATTACAGTTTTAATTTTAAAAAATCACCAATTCAAATTTTTCACTTCCATAATTTTGACACTCATATCATATACTTAGAATATAAAATAATCCAGAAGGCGCATACGCACAAATCTATTCGCGGCCGCCTGAAACTAAAAATTTTCTTCCCCTCCACCGCGCTCTATCTTCTAGCGCCCCGCCCTACGCACACAGTGTTACCAGGAAAATAATTTCACCCACCAACTCCGAGAAATCGACACACATGAATATATCTGCTTGCGGTAGTACGATACACATTTGCATCGATCTATGCGGTGTGTTGCTTAGCTTATATGAAGTTTTATTATGGCCGCCATGTTAAATTTTTAAAATGTTTATTCCGACCACAACCAATTATCGAAAAATTTAGGTTAAAGTTTACTATTTTATTTACATATTTTAGCATTTTATTACCTAAAATGGGAATTAAAATACATTACCATTAAATATGTGGTGTGTGTGTGAGAGCGTACGTACAAGTGTTTGTTTATATATTATCCTACAAAATTATTTTGGTACTTTGTCAATAATTTTTTATTAATTCAAAAAGAAAAAACAAACTTAGTGTCTTAAAGTAAAAACAGAGGTTAAAAAGCCCGCTAAAAAAAATTTAAAATCGGTCTCGTACTAAAGCAATTCAAAAGGGAAGAAAAAATTATTTATATTAATTAGCGTTCAAAGTCGTAATAAAATTTCTACTTATTTTAAGCAATACCGGTTTAAACACGACGAAAATTAATAAATGTGACATTTGTTTTTTTCGCGCGTCTCCATAATCCTTCATATAATGATTATATATGCAATAGGTAAAATATTCTAAAATTGAATATGACAACGAAAATTTCAAATATTACACCAAATTCTCTAACGACATAAAATTTTCAAGGACTTTGAGTGCATTTGTTTGAATAAAATTCGGATGGAACAATACATTATTATTTCTTTCTGTCATTACGTTTTTTGTCTAATATTATTCCGTGTTACATTACACGAATATATAACGTAAGAAACATAAGTGTAGAAACATAAGCTATTATACTATAACACGTTGTTGTTTTAACTTAGTTTTAAGTTTCGATATCCAACCGATATCAATACGCGAACTGCTTGTTATTAATTTATATTAAATAGTCATAAACACATAATAGATTTTCACTAGAAAAATAGTGTAAAACTTAGTTACCAGAATAAATTGCAATCACTCCTAATCCACGACTACAAACAGTAATGTGGAACTTAATTTCACTCGTATACAAGTTTACAGAGAAGAAAAGTTTCGGACACTAGGGTCAGTCGAGCCACGATTTCCTGGAACGTATAATTACATTTGAAAGTTGTACTCTACCCCGTACGCTCTTGATAACATTGAAGCTAAATGGTATTTGCTTTGTGTCTTTCTTGTAGAACTTAAAGGCCAAGATTTAACATTAACTTTAAGGGTGAGTTCGATTAACTTTGGATTTTCTGTACATGGAATAAATTAGAAGAGAGCTGCATATGACATCCTTAAGAAAATTTTTTATTTAATACATAAGTGTGACGATAAAGGTAACGTATGTAAAATGTTGCGAAGGTACTCAATAATGAAACAAATGGAAGACAGATATAACAAAATTAAAATAATCATTAAGATATGGAAGTTTTTACCTGTCTACGGCAGAGGAAGTGTTATGAATTTCACAGGATATGTGTGTATGATTGTATGTGATCCAGAGAGTGTGCTAGGGTATATAACGTTATGCATTTCACAGGCCGTGTATATGTGTACACATATATGTGAGGAAGTTTGTTCACTCGTACAAACTAAACTACTAATGTGAATTCAACAAATGAGATGTCCTTATATTCGGCTTGATCCAGAGAGTGTGCTAGGGTATATAACGTTATACATTTCACAGACCATGTATATGTGTATGCATATATGTGAGTAAGTTTGTTCACTCGTACAGACTAAACTACTAAAGTGAATTCAACAATTGATATGTACTTATATTCGGCTTGATCCAGAGTGTCCTAGGGTATATAACGTTATGCATTTCACAAGCCATGTGTATACATGTATGTGAGTAAGTTTGTTTACTCATACAGACTAAACTACTAAAGTGCTTTCAACAAATAAGGTATTTTTAAATTTGTTATGATCCATAGAGAATAAAAGGGTATGTAACGTTATGAATTTTGCAGGCTATGTATGTAAGTGTATCGTGCATTTCAGTTATTTTTTCCGTAGTCAGGTTTTAGTTTTTCCTTTTTTCAATTTAAGATTTCTGTTATAAGATTAGATAAGAGATAGCTTAAATAAGAGTTATCAGATGAGAGAATCTATTATTAGCTTAAAGTGTAGACACAATTATTTCCCCCACTATTAAAGAAAAATTGTCTACGCCTGAGTCATTCTATCTGTAAATAAACATTTCAATATTCAATATTCTAATATAAAAATTATTTTATAGTTAACTTTGAAATCTAAGTAAATTAATAATTCTTTGATACTAATCAGTTAACAGATAAAGTAGAAACAAAATTTTAACCGATAGTTAAGAACATATTTACAAAATCCTGCTGCTTGAGAACGGATATTTAGTAATCATAAAATCACTAATATACGCGTAGCCATGTCGCTTGTGGTGTGTAACTAATTAATAGTCTATTCGCATTACTTGATCACCTATATTATAATTAAAATTAAAATATGTGTCCAATATTTGTTTAGTAACTAGTTTTATTTATTTTGTATAAAGATTTCATTCATTGACCAGGCCAGCTAACTAGAATGATTAACGGAGTAAGAAATTTACATTATTTCTAGTATAGAGATAGCTGAGAAAGGGGTCACAAAATGGCACAAGCTACTCTCTATTACGGAAAAGTTTTTGTTTAAAAGTGAAAAGTACACAAAATTAAAAAGAAACGACGAAACGAAGCAACGGGTCGACTTGATTTTTTGAATCGTTACATAAAGGGGCAACGCAATACGCAATATAAAGGAGCAACATGATCACTTAGCTTAATCCTTGATTTAGAGTCCTACTCATAATAAAATAAATGACAGAAGTGCGTTTGTTCGTCCTTTTTTTATGTCACAACTGTACAACGCGATTTTTTTCCCAGAGATGGTTGACTTACCAGGAAAAGACATAGGCTAATTTTTGTTCTAGAAAACCGCATTCCAACTATTATTATAATCCTAACTAATATTATAAATGCAAAAACATGTTTATTTGTCCTAATTTCACGTCGCAACGGAGCGACGGATCGCCGTGATTTTTTTCCAACCTAGGAAATTTTATCCTAACTAATATTACGTATAATCTCAACTAATATTAATAATCCAAGTGTGTTTCTTTATTTTTCTTTCACGTCCCATCGGTGTGATTTTGCACAAAGGTGGTAAGTGACATATGCAACTTTCCAACCCGGTAAATCTCATCCTTACTAATATTACAAACCCAACTAATTTTATAAATTTGAAAGTGTATTTGTTTGTCCTTCTTTTACGTTACAACGGAACACCGAATTGACTTGACTTTTTGCACAAAGAAGATGGTTGGCGGGCTGGGAAATGATAAAGACTGTTTTTCGTCCCAGGAAATAATTAAATTGAATAATATAACAATTCGATCACAATATTCAAAATCCGAAAGTTTGTTTCTGTGTTATTTTTTCACGTCATAACGGAACGACGAATCGAAGCGATTTTTTGGAAATAGGTAGTTGGCAAGAAATGACACAGGCTACTTTTTGTCCCGGGAAAGTGATAAAGCGAGAGTTGGTGGACCTTAAAATGACATAAGCTAATTTTCGTCCCAGAAAATCTCATCCTAACTAATATTGTAATCCTTCCTAATATTTTAACGCAAAAATGTGTTTTTTTGTTCTTCTTTCACGTCACAAGGGAGCAATAATAGAAGTGAGTTTTTGCACAGAGATAATTGGCGGACCGGGATATAATAAAGGCTACTTTTTATTTCGGAAAATCTCAATTCTTCAGGAACATTCTTATTTTAAATAAAAGAATAGAATAGTTAAAATAGCGAAGCAACATCGCAACGGAGTCACAGAGAGACGTAATTTTAGGAAACTCGACTTCAGCAATAAAAGGTAGAAACAGAATCAATACTTTAATCCCTACTTTAGCGGGAAATATTTTAAATTTCATTTCCATTTATATTGCAAAGTAATTAAAATAAAGGTTTTAATTTCCTAATATAATAATTTTCATTTTATTTTCCTTTAATTATTCTACACGGTATTGCATATTATAACTTCTCCCTATAAATTTTAACTATAACCATGTGAGCGAGACCACTGTTTACATTAGTATTAATTAATTAAATAAATAACGTGTAATTAACAAATGAATGGAAGAAATAATTAAAAATATTTCTTAAAAATTTACTTAAAATTATTTTCTAAAACGAATAAGTAAAATAAATGGAAAGAAATTAAAACTATTAATAACTAGACTGAAAAACAATTAATTTGATGTTATTAATGCTAGAATGACAAAGACAGAGAAGGTTTAAAATTATAACATGTACACGCATTTACATAAAAACCTGCCAAGTATGAGTAGAGACCGCACTACGAGGGTGCTGTATACATTTAAGCCATTATAAACATTTAAGGGTGCATTGTATTTCTATTAAGCTCTTTGCAAATATTAATTTTTTATAACGTAAATGTATTCAGTCGTTTCGGTAATAAGGAGGAATGCTAAATTTTCCCATATTTTTTTAATAAGTTTTCCAAAATACAATTTAAAATATTTGTTTATGTCTCATAAACAAAAAAATATCCATAAGATATGTAACATTTCAAAAATTGAAGTCTTTATGTATCCCTTCTTAAATTTATATGTAAAAAGTTAGTAAACATATGAGTTCATAATGAAATGCATCACTACGCCAATTTCAAGCTTCTAAGTCGTATGGTTTCTAATAAAATCGGTTGGGAATATAGAAAAAAACATAAATATATCGCCTATTATACCTTCATAGGGGTAAAAATATATATGTAAAAAATTGTGACTTCTTGAATCATTAGTTTTCCTCCAGCCTTTGCGTGGTTCTTATTGGGAGGGGAATCAATAATTTTGCGTTTAGTAGTGTTGGAAAGAAACATGCGGAAAATAATGCATCTTAATTGCATTATTTTCCGCATATTTCTTAAGATATTTCCGAAGTTAGGGTAAACTTGGAGAAATTAAGGGTTTTCTTCAAAAATCTAAATACGCTTTTAAAGGCGAATAATTAGTATAAGTAAACTATATAACAAATATATTTTAAATACAACAAAATAATGGAAGGAGCTACGATACGTAGGTTATGTAAGTTATGCATTGCGATTTTGGATTGCATTTAAAATTTGTCATTGAAAGAAAACTTCGCGCACAAGTCAATTTGATTACACTATTTATTGACAGGAACAGTAGAAGAGTCTTTTTTACACAAAAGAAGCAAAGGCTGTATCCCAATAAATACTTTAAACAATGAGTCCTAATTCACAATTAAATGAAACTACGTGATGTAGTATTATTTCTACTTTCTTTAATTTCTTTACCACGACCTAGGTTTCGTTGTATTACAACATCTTCAGGTGGGATATTAGCAAAGATTAACTCTTAGGAACAACCAACAGCATTTATATGTTTCAAACACAATAGCGGAAGACTGCTATGTGCGGATTTTTCCATTGTTTATATTAGTGAGTTTATTGCAGAGGCGCAGGCTAGGTTTTATTATATTACAGAGAGTTATACAATATACCAGTATTTTAGTGAGGATAATAAATTCAATTGTTGTCATTATGTGAAGTTATACAATGCAAACTTTACTTATTCATAAAATGTTCAATCATATACTAACAAAATTGGTGGCAATTCTCAAAACAGTCACGTTGTAATTAATTTGCTAGCTAGTAAAAAAATATATACATATATATATATATATATATATATATATATATATATATATATATACACACAAACACAACTGAATCTTCTATCTACATTAGAATCTAGCTATACACATTGCTACGTAATGACACAATCTTCCTCAAACTGTCTCCTTCACTCGTAGTGCCTCCTACGATCGAATAAAATAATCAACATTAAAGAGAGATACGTTACATTATTATATCTATATATCTACACTATTCAACTAACATTTTTAGAAGAACATTTTAGTGTCTCTTTATATGTGGATATTTTAAACAATACTAGAGTAAATAAAATTAAAATTAACGTATAGGACACTAAAAAGTATCAGCATATTTCAAAATTTACGCAGCGCAACTCAAAAAGGTAGCTAAAAAACAAAATTTCAATTTTAAGGTCTAAAATATAACTGTGTATCAGTTTTTTGCGCCTGATTTACTTTTCTTCATTTTATAAATTTCTGTAATTTTATATTAATTTTATCATAAATTAGAAATAAGTATATAAACATTTTGAGTTTTTTTTAGTTGATTTAAAATTATTGTTTTGCTGAATTTACAATCGTTTTATACTGTTTTAACGCAAATGTATGCAGCATTGTTTTTAAAATATATTAATTTTTTTTAACTACGCAATAATGTAGTAATTATAAGTCACCTTTTTTTTAACAAAAGCTAAAAATCCACGAATAGAACAATAAACAACCTGCAGTTGATGGGCAGTATCTGGCGATGTACAGGAATATTATTAATCACCTCGAAAACTGATTGCTTAAACGACAGTTTCTCTAGATGGAAAGCCTTTTAAAAGTTTCACACAATGTCGTTGTGACAATATTCGGTGGTCACATTTAATCTTGCTCGAGAGAATTATATGGTGAAAACGTAAGATATTTCATCCTATAATTTCATAATTCTTTTGAAAGCATGAATCTTATTATACACCCACTTTAAGAAATGAGAAATTTGGGAAATCGAAATGGTAGATTTAGAATTATATAATACACTAGAAAATAAGCGTAAAAAAGAAGTAATGAAAAAATAGTGGTATCACAGAATAAATCTTGATCATGCTATGCAAATTAATCTGCTTGCATGCTTATTCGTGTTTAAAACAATTTTCAATAAAATCTTTATTTCTTAATTTTGGTTATAAATATGTTGTCTTATCTTAATTACTTTATTCCTAATACTGTTGACATTCATCAAATACTCTGAAAAATTGGAGCTACTTTTAATCTCGTATTTTCATATCTAAATAAAAAACTTAGAACTCTTATTATATTTATCACTGCGTTTTTTATCATTTATTCATCTGTAAATAAATATAAAATATCAAATTATATGTAAAAAGTAAGGTGTTTATCATGAAGATTTATATTTTTAATCTAGGTTAATCTATTCTATTTTTGATCTAGGGAATTTTTAATTTTTCTAATATAAACTTGAAATTGAAGGGTTATGTAAAATAATCTCTAAAAAGTTAATAAGTTAATAAGTTAGTCTAAAAAAACGTTATGTTACCGTGGATACAATCCAAATATTTATCAGAGAATTTATCAGAGTTGATCAGTTAGATGAAGACTCATATTCCATGCGCAATCGCGTTTTATAACTATATTCAAAGCAAAAATTATAAAACTTCCCCACCAAAGTACAAGAACTTAATACTAATAGCGTTTCTTAAAATATGTATTGTGAATCAGGTTATGAACCATTAATATCATCTTTAACAGGTATAATATTAATGGTTAATGCGGATGGACTTCTTATCAATTTTGGGACAGTGATTTTAAGTATCCTGGGCAATACCGAATTAATTGTCAGAATAGAACTCTCCACTAAAAGGATATTCGTCTGAAATAATGACATTAAATTGAAATTACAGATTCTTGACTCCAATATAAATTCCCTCTGGTCTATTGATATATGGTTTAACTGCCTAAGGATATTAAAACGACACATCAAACAATCCTAAAACATATAATTAACTCATAGATACACTCATTTATCTCACATATCCTAATATTATCAGCAGTTTACGTATCACGTAAAATGGTATCATGTTTGGCTAATAAAATGTTATTCTAACAGAATACCAATTGTCAAAAATTTAAATCAATTTGATAATTTAATAGAAATCCTTGTGACATTTCATTTTCGAATAGGTCTACGAAATTTATTACTGGGCGACTTAAAAATAATACGTTTATATAGTAGAGACAAAAGCCAAAACAAAACAATAAGTCTAATAGTAATTTAGGCAAGAGTCGAACGAATTTCATTATTTAAATATTAATCTTGAAACGCAATTTGAATTTGAATACAGGTAAGCAGGGTGGTGGCTCACCAGATGGCATTGAACGTGGAATAAAAATTATCAAAATAAAATAATTTTATCCGTCTCGACGAACAAATAAGAACTTAGTTTCACGAGGGAGTAATCTCGCTAACACTATACAGAGTGTACTCTATTTAACCGTATATTAAATTATATTAAAATTTGACATTTGAAATTATACCTGTTGAAATTGAAATATCAGTGATATTAAAACATTTAATAAAACCTTGGTAATAAACTCCTCTGCAAAAAAAACGGGCTCTTAGAATTTTTTCGATTATTTTAAGTAAAAGCGTGAGGAAATTAAATTGTATGCAATAAAATATAATAAATGTTACTTATTAAGAGTAATAAACTTTTGACTTGTAAATTAGAAGTTCCTAATTTGTTTTTTTTCTTTGTCGTGTTGTTTTAAAATTACACTTTCCAACAAAAATAAGGGGTCTTGCAACTGGCAATGTCCTTTATTTAACAAAAGCTACAAAAGAAAGAAAAGAAAATTAGTATCGAGTGTGGCCTCTTTTTCCCGGAGTGATTACTGCAATTTTTACTGGCATGCCCTAGACGAGGTTTTTAAGAATTTATTGGGGAATATGCTTCAATTCAATATTGACGACAGGAAAAAAATAATCACTGTTTCGTATTAAAAATCCTTAACGACTTTCGTCTCGTCAATAATGCCAAGACCCAGATATAATGGAGATTGTATAGAAAATTTGTTTTTCAAGTGTATGTAGCAGCGAATTTGAGAAAAGGTGGAGAAAGTTTTCAGAATATAAATCTACACCACGAGCCTGCAAGTCCGTGCACATTCTTCAGTGTTAGATTGAACTATTTCAATTGTTTGTTCTCTTGAAGTATACTTACATCAATCACGTAACTTATCCAATGAAGCGAAATATAATTTATAAACACGATAAACATGAACAGGAAACCATTCCAAATTTTGTAGGTAAACTTCAATAATACCTGCACCATACTACAAATACGTTGTTGGAGAAAACATAATTATATGAAACAATGTATGAAGGTCAAATATTTTGAATTTATTTTTTTTTAAAAGACACTAAAATTCTTTGAAAAACCATTTAACCCGTTTTTCTTTTCCCGATAAGGAACGGATAAACATTTTAGACAATTACTATAGTATTTTTGAAGTTCTTTTTTTA
This sequence comes from Druceiella hillmani, assembly GCA_039881145.1. Taxonomy (NCBI): domain Eukaryota; kingdom Metazoa; phylum Arthropoda; class Insecta; order Lepidoptera; family Hepialidae; genus Druceiella; species Druceiella hillmani. The sequence continues at coordinate 4,818,318 of JAYKKI010000096.1, read as the reverse complement.
ATGTATATAATATGTGTATTATAAATACGATATTTTGTGAATTTTTTAACATTGAACTGTCTCTATTTTCAAAGTTATGTACTAATTTTTTATGTATATTAACATAACTTAGATTCTGATTTTAAGGTATTTTTTACCAAGTTTAATTATTATTGAATGAATAAAGTATCTTCCAAAACATCCATAGCCATAATCCCCGCATTAGGAATATTTCTACTAATTTCACCTAAAAATGTTGTTTTATTATCAATAATGATGAGTTAGTATCGTTCCTGATATTGAACTAATAATGTAGAAGAATATTCTACATTCAGACAGGTAATATAAAATGATTAAGTTGATATTAATGAGGAAGTTTTAATAAATTATGCAAACAAACAACACCTATTGATTGGTTTAATAATAGAGTGTATATGTCAGATGCAGGTAACAATAATTATGATTTATTATTTTCACTTACATTTTCATAAGTATCTAATGGAAATACAGTACATGTTAAAAACAATATTAGGCTTAAATTCTTATATTATCATCAATATAATCATCTTTACGTATAACAAGAATTTAATAATAATTAAATTTAAAAAAAACAGAATAATTTAATTGGATAGGTACTCGTAGAAAAATATTACAACTTTGCTGTAACCGAATAAATTAATAACATGAGCCAAAAATGGAGTATAAACTTAGACCTTTGTTTAAAATACATTGTTTACAAGCTATAATTTTAACACAATAGGCCTAGGAAACACGTTTTACGGAAAACGATTTAAATATCGCGTGTAAAATTCTGAAATTAGTAGCCAAAATGATCTTATTACAAATCAATACCCAGGTGATCCCGGTAACCTTTCAATATATTCCACAGTAACATCAATAATGCAAACACGGGATGGCAATATAATGGATCGCAGACCATTCCAAAAATTGTAATATATATAAGTTACTCACGAAATGTATCACTCGTTAATGACATTGCGAAAATTGCATTGGAAAATTTTATCTCATACCCTATTAATGTTTCAAGTTCGACTTTAGTATTATATTATATCCTGATTTAAGATTTATAGATAGTTCATTAAAGACTGAAAATTCGTTGATGATACCTCGCCGAAAAAAGAACCCCCGAGCTTTTAACACCAATTTTGTTGTTTACTTCAATATATTTTTTGATATATGGTTTAATAATTTTTAAAAGTAATTGCTAACACAAAGGTACCCAGAATATTATTGTATTAGGGCTATATAAAAAATATAAGTATTAACACCATATCTTTAAAATATTTAATAACTAAGTGTTTATATATATTTAAATTTTTCTTTCATTTTAAAATTTGTTTATTTACTATCTTCAATACTACCACTTCCTAATTACCACTCCGATACTAATATAAAGCCCAATGAAAATAACCCCAATAAATATTTTTATCGGTCGAGTTCTTCGACTCTCCTGAACCTCAATCTTGTTTCTTTTTTCATCCTAACTCATATTACTATTTTGTATTGTAAATCTTATCTTTTTAAGTGTGCTATTAATATTTTATATTGTAACATATCTCACAGTATATTAACTAATTAACCCGAAATTATAATTATGGTTGGTTGGAAAATATTGCTTCCATAGCAATAAGTCCACTCTATGTACTTGATATTAAATTTGGTAAATAATAAACAATTTGTATATATATATATATATATATATATATATATATATATAATTAAAGAATGTTTTCTTTTATGTCATATTATTAAGGTGGTAAACATTTTCTATCCCTTCGCTTATTGTATGTTACTCTTATATTTTTTTTTACCTGAACATGTGAATTTATTATTAATTAATCATAAAAGTCCTAAAATCAACACAATCACATAAGGATTGTCGTTTTGGATTTGATTTAATTCACATTCATTTATATTGTTAATATAATGATTCTTTGATATCATATTTTCTAATTAACTAATTGAAAACATAAATCTAACTATGCTTAGTTTTAATAATTGTTTGAAATTTAGCTTCATTTCGAATTATTCCCCCGTCAAAACACCAAATTTATTTTGAAACATCACCTCACTACAGAGGCGCCCTGTACAACGCATTCAATTACAGCGGCGCGGTACTGGAGCGGAAACAATGAGATTTAAAGAAGACGATTCCGCTTTATGGGAAGTGAGATAGGAAAATGTAAGAACCTAATACAAACTGCTAATAATAAGTTCCCGGGCTCTGCAAGCTTTACCGGAAACGCGCTCCCCCCTTTGGTTGAATGGGTTCCAGCAATCTTTTCGGTTCTGACTGCCGATTTATTTAATTTATTTCATAGCCTTTCGTAAATTAGTATGAAAAAATTGAAAAGGTTTCGATTACATTGATATCCTATCATTTTTGCCACGAAGATTTTGCATGACTGTTCCCCGACGACTAAAAAAAAGGAAAGATTTGCCTCAAATCTTCAGATTGTGTTAAATTCTTGAAAGGTTGATTCTTTTTGATTTGACTAATTTTTTTTATTTCAATAATCATAATTTCAAGGTACAATCTGATGAAGAGCGAAACATTTTTTTAATAATCTTAAAAATTGACCAAGTTATAAAAGTTTAAATTTAACCTTTAGAGAACGACGGCAATACTATGTTGTGAGGTCATTTTTAATATTGCACATTATATTCTATGAGAAGAAAAGAGACAGGGATATACCCAACCCTATCCGTATCTTCAAATTTAGAAGCCTACAACTGGCTTATTTTTCAATTTTTGAATTTTTTCAAGACTGGTTTTAATTAACTTATATTTCACAATATTGTACGAAAAATATCAAAATTTAGAATGAGTCAACTACCGTATTATGGCCCTTAACCCAAACAGGTGATGGAAGAACAATAAATATAAAGTTTGCATACACTCTAAAGGAAACGATCGAAAGAAAAATTGACTTTAACAATATATTAATTATGAGTGCTATATTTCGTTGTTAAAAAGATAAAAAATCATTTTTTTAGAAAAACATTGTTTTCTATATTTTTAATATGAAAAGTACTCCACAAACATTTATTCAAAAAATACTTTTCTTTAAAATATATTTTTATAAATTTTCACCAATTGTATTACACATTTTATCGAAATTATATCTACCAGTCTTTGAAATAAATATACGTAATATTAATATAAAAATTATTGTAAAGTATCGCAAACTGTAATATGCGATATGCACATGATCTTCCCCTTTAGAATTTCTTTGGAATCTTACCCGAGCCAAACTAGTTTAAATTAGAAAAAAAATATTATATTTCATTATTACATATCTATGCTGCAAACTGCAATGAAGCATTAAACACGTTTATTAAAATTAAATTTGTCCTAGAAACAACTGAGAGACTGGCAGCTTCCTTTGAAGATATGCAATACAATTCCTACCATTTCCACCCGGGTTGTCTCAGAGCCCATCCTGGGACCCGTAACATCCCACCTCATACAAAAGAGGTCCGAACGAAGGTCCCCTAATAGTGTCCTGTATCTACAATCGCAGTGCTTCTACCCAACAGAGTTAATTACTGTAATATGATACTGTGTGATCACTATAAATCTCTCATATCCTGTGTTTAATTTGATTACACATACTTGGCGAAAAATAAAATTTTATTCATTGGGCCATCGGGCCATCTTAGCTGCACCCTCTCTTTTGCGCAATAAGGGCAATATCAAGATTGGAATACTAAATCCAAGATTGGAAGCACGGCATCATGGCGTTTTGGTTGTGCCGTTTTGTATATGGGATATTAAAGTATAAAATTTCAGAAGTTATCCTACGATTTTGAAAACATTTTATCTTATGTAAATACAGAACTTATCACATGGAGCTCATTGAGAATTTAATAAAATAAATTTATCCTTTGTTCACTAATACGTAGTGTTAATTTTTTAATTACCTTAAGGGAAAAAATGATAACGATAATAATTAATTTTGATTTATCTTACTGCCCAGTAATTAACTTTACCCTCGTGTTTCTACTACAAATGACTTTAAAGTAGTTTTAAATATCCATACAAAGATGACTTAAAGTTACGATTAAATATTTTCCATCGTTTGCAATAATAAACGAGCACTTTTTGTTGTCATGTTAATAAAGCACTTGTTTTTACGCATACATTTGAATAACAACTTCGTAATATAGCATAATCCCTATCTGATTGTCCTGAACAAGAAACGCCATATCGGAATCTCTTTCGTTTCATCATTTATTCAAAATATCATAAGATCCAAAGGAATAATATGTATTTAAGAATCAAATTGAATTAGTTTCAGTTATTTATTTTAAATCACAATGACTAATAAAATCTAATAGTAATTTATATATCTAGTACTAATAAATAATTAATTGAAAGCGACATCTGTCACTTTTATAAGCAACCATCATAGATTTGGAATTTTATAGTTCTCCGCTAGATGGCAGCAATTTTTTATGCTTTTAATTAATCTTTCTATTTTAATAACACACTTATATTTACATATTAGGGATATTATCAGATAGTGATAATATTGTGAATATTATCACTATCTATCAGACTCTAGGACACCCACTGCAGACGAAGAAAATTTAAAAATCTGGAAATTATATTTTTCCAGCATAATTTTTCTAGCATGAAACAATTTTGCCTGTTTTCATCAAGTGTTTCATCTTCTAAAAATTGGTTCACTACCTGCTAATGCACCTGTCCGTATGTCTTATCCATCCACAAACTCGATCTACTTGTAATTTGCGCGCGCCACTCGGCCGCCGCTGTCTACGCCTGTGATTGTAATTGCCGGGAACTTTGATGGAATAGCGGACCTTGCCAAAGCATATATTCTGCTTATCCCAATGATTCCGACCAACGTAAAATTCACTTTTAAACGACTGTAGTTCCTGGTGGAAGTACCATTTATTCTCACAATAAATAAGTCCCAGAAACAAACTTTTAGAATAGTTGGAATTGATTTCAAATCAGAGTCTTATTCTGTCTGAAGTAGAAACTGCTGAAAAGCAATATATTTTACTCACGTAAAATGTTAAGGCGGTAAATTTTATGTATGTTTAAAATATAAAAAACAAAACAGGAATAGATGAAATTTAAAAAAATTAGTCGATTGACTTATTTCTGTTAGCTATGCGAACGAATACGGAAAAAAGGTATAATACAACCTTAACATATTTATAGAAACATTGATTTCTTAATACCATTGATTGCAGCACGATACTTATAAATTATGCATAAAAATAAGAAACTTGTGTAAGGAACTTGTTTCGTGGACATTAAATTTAAAAATTTCAAAGAGGAGAAAAAATGTTTAATCATTGTGGTGCAATTATATCAATATATAGGGGTACAATATATAGGGGTACAATATACGTTGTAAAGTAATATTAAATGCACTTCCATAATGCGTTAAGTTTGATTAATGATAAAACTGAAGAACACGTATAAGATTTTTTATTTCCAAATTGTTTGTCCAATTTTAATAGAAAAAAATGAAGACGCAAAAAAACGTAATGTATCTTCTCATAAAAGACTACCAGTCTAGGCACGTAATAGATCTAATGTCTCAGGTTTCTTGAAAAGATAACATGAATTACGAACGAAACTGGTTTATTAAGAAAAGCAGGTAACAAGGGACAAAAGTTCCTTTACGTTGCTTTTTTTGTATTTCTGTAAGTGGGCAGACTATAACACATTGCGATTTTCCGCTGGGAAATCATATAGTTGTTGTTCATACTTATTTAGAGACGAGGCTATTTATTGTCCTTATTTTGTTAAATGTTTTAGTTTATTATTAATAATTGCAGAGCATTTTAAAAGCGTTATTAAAGAAGAAATTTGATGGTATATTACTGTACGTTTAATTTAATTTATTCCTTAGTAAATGAACATGGAATTGGAAAGAATAATGAAGTCAAATAATTTATCATACTATAAGAAAATATTAACTTTTTAAATTTTTTCTTTAAAGCCAGTTAATAGAACTCTAGCTCTAGCTCGCTAAAGTTGCTAGAAAATGCTAGAAAACTAGCTAAATAGAAAAAAAAGACAAAAGGTTACTGAAGGGAAAATTAGAGAAAATTGTTATATTGACCAAATCCCATTTTTATCTTAATTTGGACGTCATTCATAAATTTTGTTAATAAGCGTAGTCATAATAATAGTAAGGCTGTTATGGGATTGGCAAGCGTGGACTTTTGAAAATAAATGTTGGTATCATAAGTATAAAAATATCTATGGATACAGTAGATTGTTTTTTTTATTTAGAAAAAGTGGGGAAAACAGAAGACGTTATATAAGGTGAGCGATAAAAAATGGCGTATTAAGAAATGTAGTGTAGAACACGCAATTTTTTTGCAGATATACACAAAAACGTCCTAATTTAAGCGACATATACGAATGCAGTTGAGACGATTTGTTTGAGGACCGTGTATTGAAATTTTTCAAATATGTGTGTAAAAAATTTACACCAATATTGAATCGTTAAATTGTGGGTTAAAGAAGAGGGTTATTCAAAAGGTTAATAAGATCTGTTACAGTAATTTCATGCTGTTAAAATAACAAGTTTTAGTTAGCTAATTATGATTAGTAAACGTGGTTGAATTTTTGCTTTTAAATATAAATAGTTGTGTCTTGAATCATACGCTTTTTTCCATGTTCTACGAATTCAGTTCTTTTATTCAAAATCTTGCTATATGTTATTTCCTTGAGAAGCTTAAACATTTTCTTTATGTTCACAATTAATTACTTTTCAATCACATTAAAAATGCCCTATATATTTCAAACTATGTGGAAAATTAAGAGTCCATCTAATTTCCGTGTTCTTTTTTGGGTTTAAAGTTTTACCGTAGTTTTATCCGGAAAATATTTCTTATGTAATTAATTTAAAGTACTATATATATATTTTTCTATATAGTATCTTTTTTCTGTTTAGTTAATATGGATAAATATAATGAAACAATATTAATGTCTATCTCAGCATACGCCCAGAACCTGGACTAAATAGAAAGTTCTAAAGAGATGATCAGACGGTCCAGCGTGAAGACATGAAAATCGATTTCTGATAATTTGAATGGGATGCATGTTTAATTATCTGCAACATTTTTTACTTAGATATTATTAAATGTTCTCACTTTGATTCCGTTTCGTCTTTTTATGGAAACATTTTTATGGATAAATTTATAGTCTCCTTTTCAATAACCATTCGATTTAAAATGACCAAACTATTGCAACGTTCTCTTTCACATTACTCTAACTTTGATAATTTAAGCCAAATCTACTCTTCTAATACTTTTAATTTAATATTGGTTAAACGTATAATAGCAATATTCGTACCGTCGTTTTATTATCACAGGAGCGTAGTGATGCAAGGAATATAAACATAACAGTTTGAAATTATTTTTAACACCAACCCATAAACAGGTGGTACAGTATTAACGTGGTAAAATTACATTAGTGTTATAGAAATAAGATGTAACCGTCCCGCGACTGGTCATAAGAGTTACCGTTATTCAGTGGAGTTTTTGATTGATTAAAATACTTGAAAAAATTACTTAATACTACGAAAAAATTACTTAATTTATCAATAAAAATTTGTTAATTTATCACTAGATAGCGCTGGTAACGCCTTATGCGATTCCTATAGATGGAATTGACTATTAGTATACGCTGCGTTGCAAACACTCAACAAATAAGCTGTAAAACAACAGCACACCTTTTTTGGAGAATTTAATTGTAACACTGTAATGTTACAGAATTAATTGTATCTGTAGCAGTATTAATATTATAACACATCAATTTATTAGCACTGAATACTTGGAACACAATTAACCTGTAAAAGTCTATATTTATCAAAAATTATCAGCAGTTAATTTGTTCTCTATAATCTGGCACTGAAAGGTTTTATTAGGCAACGTACAAAAAAAATCATTGTCTATTTATTTTTATTCCTTGTCTATGGAATCTTCCCAACATAGGTACTTGAGGATATTACCATGACTACTTCTGGAATGTCTTCTACAAAGCTTAGGGGATTGCTTCATAGTTAATAGGTGTTGAATTATTTTTGCGCTGGTGGAACCTCGTGGGGAATTGATGAGATATTCCTTGATGAGGAATCCGAACAATTAGCTTGATGTCATTAAATATTCCTCTGTTTTATATGAATTGGAACGTTAATAGTACTCGTGTTTACTTTTCAACAAACTAATATATATATATATATATATATATATATATATATATATATATATATATTGCAAAAGTTATAAATGTAAAAAGTCAAAAGGACACAGTTTGACAAAAAAGGATAGAATCAAATTACGTGATTCAAGACATAGATACAGTAAGACATCAGACAGTTTAAGCCTTTGGAATTAGTACATTATGACTAAAACAATGAAATGATTAAAATATTTCAAAGCATCTACTTAACATTGAGGTACAGGTACTTTTTACATTTTGCATATAATTGCAAAATTTAAAAATTTATATACGTGTATTTAATATTTTTTTAACATGTGAATCTAAATATTTAAACACAATTTCCATTTTTAATTGCATAAAATATATAAACTTGTGACAGAAAAATAAACAGCTAAAAGGAGTTTTTTTTTTGTGGCTAAAAGAGTATCTAATTAGCAGATATAAAGCCCATAAAATATTTGACTATAAATGCAGGATTATTTTTGTTAAAGAACTTTAACAGGTCCTCATTGGATAAATACGCATTAATTTCATTTATAACGCGCCATCTGTAGATATAACACTCAAGCTGCATAGTTTAGTGAAGTTGATAACCGAATCGGTTACAAATTATTGTATTCGATTTATACAAAAATATAATTCTTCGCAAGAAAAATATTATAGCATTAAACTTTTGCTGCTATTTTTTAAATAAATTTAAAGGCAAATGAGTAATCCTAGAAAAGTTATATTTACATTTATTAATTTTAAAATTGTGCGCCATCTATGAAGCATATTATAAATTACAGTACATAACACAGAATTAAAGATGAGCTTATTTTATAAAGATGCTTATAGATGTCACTAAATTTGTTAAAATTATTATTGCAGCTGTATTTAAGTTATTAACAATCCATCATCTAATGTTGTTACATAAGTTATATGACGAATGCCAAATGTATTATTAAATAAATATTCCGTTGATAAAAAGCTATAAATATTTTTATAATAATAAGTAAAAAATAAATATTTGTTGTTGGCAGTTAACAAGTTGAAATCGAAAGTAATAATTTGTGGCTATGCATGATTCGCTAACAATATTTAAACGATGTTCAGTTTTTAAAGAAAGTAAATAAAAATGTTGATCGACATAAAGAATTTATATAGGAAAAAAACAAAACGGACAAATAAAATGTCCATGTCATATATGTATTAAATGAAACCCAAAATATAGTAACCGTAATTATGTTTATTATAGCAATAATTTTATACCGTAATTAAATAATTTTTATATTACAGTTATATAATTAAATTAGAATCTACCTAATAAATAAAATGAAATATTACGCAAACAGAATAACTTTTTAGTGTACATCTATTATTTTAAGAACTTAAAGTTATATTCAACTTTAAATCTTCAATTTAATATTCAATTTATGTCTTGAAATCCTTAATCCTTTTCCTTTTGGTGTCGAAGTATGTGACCAATTACTTTTTTTTATCACGTTTTGCTCAAAATCATAAATGAGACACTCCCAAGCTCGCCAGTGCAAGGAATTTACTTTCAGCACTTCTATTATAAAAGAAGATAAAAAGATACCTACAGGATTGGAATAATTACAAATTTGCATGGTACTAAGTGACAGTTTTATTTATTATCATTTGTTTATACAGTAATCGTTCATAACACTTATTCTTTATTAAAGATTTTTTCAACGATATCTATATAACGATCGAGTATCTATACAACTACGGTCCAATCTCGCATATATCAATATATATATATATATATATATATATATATATATATATATATATATATATATTTATATATATATATATATATATATATATATATAATCGAAAATTAATTAAATGTTTATCTTTTCTCAAAAAGTATATATTTACAAATAGTAAAAATATTATTGCAGTTTTGGTTGGTGGGGATGTCCCATTTTACCGTTAATAATCATATTTCATACCCTTTTTTAGAATTTAAAACAAAGGAGAAAACCCGGGAAATAATTCTACACCTTTTCGCAGTTTTCCTTTAAAACCTAAAATATCTTATAATAAATGCGTAATGTTTTCCTGGCAGAATAAAATATATTGTGGGATCACTACGCAAACTAGATTTAAATATTACTTCTTTTGTATTTTATTATTATAATTCAATACTCATTTATTAGTTTTATATAATTCAGATAAAAAAAACAAGTTTTGTTTATTAATAATAACACAATATTTCCCTAGAATTACTGTCTCTCTACTCTATAAACATAAAAATATATTATTTGAGCCATATATATATATATATATATATATATATATATATATATAGATATAACCGTAAAATCGTAAATTTTCATGGTTCGTCAAATATAATTTTATTATAATGATAATGATTTAAAACTTAAACTAAAAATGCATCCGCCAACAATGACTAATGATATTAGGAAAATATAATCTTAACATTTTAACAAAGAAGTCATTTCAAGGAGGTAACACTTTGATAAAAGAGATAAATTTATTGAAGAACATTTATAACAAAGATACTGTTATCGAAGATAAGGCAATTATGTTGTATTTTGAGGAAAACTTTTATATCACTCATGACACATCCATTTAATATAATGTCATTCGCCGATACGAAAAATATATTATATACTCTATGTCAATCTAGATATTAGATATATAAAGGTAAAAGATTCATGTCGATATAATTTTCCGAGTTTGCCAAATCCTAGAAAGCAAAGAGGCAAACCGTCTTCTTAGTAAAATTTGTATGATTATGAGCACTGCTTCTTAGGAACGCGTGGCCCTCACAAGACGACGATGCGCCATCGCAACTTGGTTGAACTTAACATTTAGTAACATGTAGATAAATTGTGACTATTCTATCTTTGTGTGACTAGCCGCAGTGCAATCACTCAATGACCGCCATGTCAAATTTTACGGGATATTGTTTATTTTTTTCGCATGACTCAGGATTCTGGGAAGGTTTATGAATAAACAATGTTACATTATGACTCTACGCTGCATACTTACGCTTCGTCGTTCTTAGAAATACTGGTTTTTACCTATGCTTTCCGCTACTCTGTCTTCTTGTATCTTGAAGGTCAATTTTCACAACGTTAAAAACTTCAAATTTTTTAGCGTTTCTTTCTTTTTAGAGACACTATTTTTTTGCGTGCTAATTTGCTTTAATATAAATCTCTGCCGAAAGTAGCTTTGTTTACGTGTTAACTTGTTTTAATATAGATCTTTGCGAAAACTCACCTTTAACGTAAAATAAAAGTTATTACAGAAGATCAGAAATTAAAAACAGATATGGCATATGATGTGCATATAAATGAATTAATTGCAATAGTAAAGAAATAAGAGTTATATTATTAGAACAAGCCAAGTAAAATTTCATTTCAAACATTGTTACTTCCTTGTGTCAGTTTATTTATATTCTCTTGTATTGAGATATAAGAGCATATAAATAAACTGTCGCAAGAAGTAACAATGAATCCATTTCACTTAGCTTGTTCCAATAATACAAATATATACGTATACTGAAAATTTAATAAACTACCAGTCAATTACTTAACATAACGCTGAATCACGTCGAAACTAAAAATTGATTTACGTCAGACATTTGTATTTAGATCAATGTTTCACATAAAATACACCGAGTTTCATCCGTTGTAATGGCAGTCGACACTATGTACGCCGTCATATGAAAAGTGCCAACTTAAAACGTTTCTAAATTGAATTAAGTTTTTTTCCTGAAACTGACAATAATTCTAAAATTTATAGTTAATGAATAAAAACAATTTGTTGCTCTTTTTATCTTTTGTTTATTTAACGATATAACTAAGAAGAGGGCGCGGAATCATGGAATAAAAGTAGTTTATAAAATCCAGAATATTGACATGTCAATATTTCTTTTCAAAAAATATTTTGTATCCCACGTGTTAATTTTTCGTAATATTCGTATTTTTCTCACGATAAGAACCAGTAAAATCATTAAAATGACCCTCGACGAAAGGCAATAAAAATATAACTAAAATGATTGTCGACAACAGCCAATGAAAAAATTCAGTAAAGTAATTTTCGATTCCAGAGCCAATAAAAGTCACTAAAATTATTATCTAGTCATTCAGTTCTAAGCTTTAGAATCTGGTAAGATATAGTTTATATAAATACATAATTATTTATAAATATATATATATATATATATATATATATATATATATATATATATACGTATATATGTATATATGGCGTATATAAGAAATATTTCGATTTCATTTTTATGAATGCTTATTCAATCGAGGTCAAACTTGGTACAAATAATACAGATTGAATATATTTGGCATTAATTTCGTATAAATTAATTATTCACAATTAAATTAAACTACGTGATGTAGTATTATTTCTACTTTCTTTAAGTTCTTTACTACGACCTAGGTTTCATTGTATTACAACATCTAATAGCCCACCTGAAGATGTTGTAATACAACGAAACCTAGGTCGTGGTAAAGAACTTAAAGAAAGTAGAAATAATACTACATCACGTAGTTTCATTTAATTGTAAATAACACAGAACAAAATTTACGTTAACGTTGGCTCAATACATTTCAAATGATGGCAGTTCAAAATGAACAAAAAGTAATCAAGAATTCATCTTACAACCAAAGCACACAAGTGGTACCTTTATTGCCAATAAGAACTTTTACAATATTTTAAACATTGTCTAACAATGGTTTCTCCTCAGTCATTTATTGAAAAAAGAAAAACTCCCTAAGCTGTATATCAACCTCTGTAGCTATATATCAAGCTCATGGCAGTTACGGCATTTTCATAACAAATTAATCATTTCATTTGGATAAATATTTATTTGAAGAATAATACGTTCGATTTTATATTTTTGGATATTTATTAACTAAAATCTGACGATTATATTAATTAATATAATTGTCAGATTTTATTTTATTAATATTATTTTAATTTTTTTATTTATTATAATTATATTAATTAATATTATTCTTTCTATAAGTAGATCGCCATCTAAACTTAATAATAATATGACTACTATGTCGCTGTGTCATTTATATAATATTGTCTTCATTTTGTGTTATTTATGTAATATTGTCTTCATTTTGTGTCATTTATGTAATATTAATATTTATTTTATTCTGAAAACTATTTAAGTTTAAACTAGAAGTCAACTAGACAGCGTTGTATTTTATTTTTGAATTTTATGATTTTTTTTTTTTGGCACTTAAAGCGCTATTTCAAAAATAGATTTTTGCGGATATTGAATATGAAATATTCAGGCCTCATATACTGTTTCTAAATATTATATTTTCAGAACAAAATAAAAAATATGATAATCAAATATACTTCAAAATTCGACTCTCCAACTAGTGTTTGTCATTGAGCTTTTTTACCTTCCCTGATCAAACCATTCGCTTTTATATTAAACAATATTAATTTTTACCACATCACAGTTTGTAAAATTAAGTATTCTTTCGATTTCGCATAATTTCACATTTGCCAAAATAACATGATAATAATTTATTTTTCCCTAACTATATATGTCAATTACACACCCTCCTGAATATCTCATCCAATTTTGTTCAAATCTTTTGGATAATATGTATCTATGCATTCATATTGTGACATGTTGGTTTCAATAACCGTATAAAATGAAATGAATATTTGTATCGGAACATATATTTACGTTTTAATAACATTGCATTAAACAAAGTTAAAGTTAGAGAATTGTCGGCTTTATATATGTACCTATGCAAGCATTAAATGCGCTTGTCTTATAAATATAATAATATTTGTATCATTTTAATAAAAGACGAAACGGTTTAATTGTTATTAAATAGGAAAGATCTTTCGTTTTGAAATGTTTTAAAAAATACCTCCGCTTGGCAATCGGCTTACAAAATATATCAAGAAGCCTATATACACTAAACGAAATGACCATCAAGCAATAACTTAATTCGGTAGTCCGATGCTTAATTTAAAACGCAAAAAATATTAATTAATTTAATCGTCTCAACAATGCGATGGTAGATGTAACTACAGACGTAACTGGTTTCTGAAACGGCCCAAAAAGAACATCACAAAAACTAATCAAACAGTTGTATAGTTTTGACTTCCAGCGAACTAATCCGCGCCCGCGTCGGTACAACAAAAAGTTCACGTAACTGGTAGGTAAAGATATTGAATAGCGTTATAATCAGAGAGAATATATATTAATTAAAAGTGGAGTTTTGGTCAATCGAATGAATGATTCGAGTCGAGTAGGGAGCGGGGCTGAGTCTAGGAATCCGGCGCGTCGCGTCGTCGCGATGACCGCTGATACGGGATGACAGCTCACGGACAGAGCTTCGGACGAAGTGTATTTATTTTACTCAACGTGCCGCACTCGGACCCCTCCTTCGCTGTACCCGTACGCTCTTTATTAATCGGCGTCTGTGTGCGGCTGCTGGGAATGTCTGTCATTGTGTACGACCCAATCTGGATACTAGCACTTGTCTAAATGTCTAGTGCAGTAGTGTTGTATAAATGTGTGAATATATATATATATATATATATATATATATATATATATATATATATATATATTGAAATATTTTATTTTTGTTCATTTACAACTAGCAAATCTGCGTGCTCTTCACACGGCAAAATTGTTCTACATTTCTAGGTTTTTAAAATTTGCCTAATCTACAACAGATTACCTCCCTAGAGTTTGAAAGGCAGTAATGGTATCGCATTTTGTAATATGTAAATATAAATGCATTAGTAAATTAAAAATATTAGTTAAAAATGAATGAAATATCGCCATCTAGTGTAGAATTATAAAAGTACGTTCCGAACGTTTCTTAAAAAAGCAACAGATGTCGCTGTTAATTAGTTTACTTAATTGAATCTGTGAATTAATGTTTCTTTTAATTAAATTGTCATACATTTTTAAAATTTCTACCTTCTCAAAAAATATATATGAAGATAATTGTAACGAAATTTTAAAAATAACACAGGACAAACTACAGTCGTTCCAATGGTTTCGGTACTTTACCACGTCACGAACATACACAAACATACAGGTTTTAATTAAGAATTTATGAATAATGAATCGTTTAGTCACAATTCCTATTTCGATCTTTAAATTTTTATTCTCTCTCTTCATGAGGATTTAATATTTTGAAAATAAGAAATTTAATAATTTTGAAATAACTACTTTATTTGTACTAGTCATTAATTAATAAAATAAATGAAAATCAGTAAGAAAATAAAGAAAAAAGTAATAAGATATCGCAATTTAAAAAAAACAAGTGATATAGATATTGATGTATCAATTTCATTATTCGAAAAAACTGTAACTCAACACCATTCTCAACGTAATTAGAAGCTATTTTTTAACACAATATATAAATATATATATATATATATATATATATATATATATATATATATATATATATATGTATATATATATGTATATATATATATATATATATATATATATATATATATATATGCATGAATATATTTATGTTTCATTCTATCACAAACAAGCATTTTGTTCTTTTTCGTATACGATATTTATATGATACTTCTATGTACGATTTATCTATATTATCAATTATATACCACATCTGCTTCTTTCAATAACAATTTTATGCACTTTGTGTATATTAATCAACTGCAATATATTTTAATCTGACATTATAAACTTCTAATCTGACAGGATCTGTTTTAGTTATTAAACTTTTAATCTCTTTTAATAGTTACGAATACAAATATACTAAAAACACAAGCTTCTACATTCAACTAGCTTCATATAAACACAGGACAAACTACAGTCGCCCGTGCACAAACGTGTCAACAACTTCCGCCTCAAACATTTTGCGAGATGACTAACACGACACGTATCTCCGGACCGGCGGGCGGTATTGAAACCTTGCATTCTTATCGGGCCGCCGCTATCATAGTAGAACTTTGCCCTGAATCGTTTTTCATACGTTGCAACAAAGCTGAACTTCTAACCGCGACAACTTTGGACATAACATCCGTGACTTCTCTGCCTGCTTAACGCCGATGCTGGCCGGTTACCCACGACGCCGGAACGTGGTCGATTGTTACATTCATCTACTTGTTGGGTCCCCCTTTCCTGTGGTATTTCATGAAAGATAAAATGTGGAATCAGATAATAATAGGTTATGTAATTGCGACGGAAATTTTACTGTTTACTATACGTCACCAGGAAAAAGATCGAAAATATCGATTTCTGGTAAAAATTTGAACGAAAAATTTTCTATTTTTAGTAAAAATAGAAGTTAGACCTGTGGATCAAGGTTCCATTTTCATCGGATTCCTTGCAATAAAAAAAATAATGTGGTAATAAGTAATTTCCTGTCAATTGCCACAATTTGTTTCAAAAATATCTCCATGTTAGAATTCATTTCTTATTAGTATTACCTGAACAATCAAAGTTTTCCATAATTTATTATAATATTTACATGTCCCTCTATATATTTATATATATATATATATATATATATATATATATATATATATATATATATATATAGCATAACTTACAAAGTTATTTATATTAATACACAAAAAGAAATTTCCATCTAATATTATTTATGCTGTATTTATTTACCAAAATTTTATGAATATACGTCAACGAACGCAAATTATTACATAGTAATAAACAAAAAAAAGACTCCTCCAGAGTTAATGTTTACTAACCGATCATTTTTAATTTTCAAATACGAACACTTTAAACGTATTCAAATTTCCAGGGTCAATTAATTGGTTAAAATTTCCTAAAACACTTTTTTTTTGTTAAACTAAATAATTCTCCTCATACTCAATTTACTAAAATAATTTGTAAAATATCTAATTGCACCAGTTAAAAACATGATATTTTCCAATAAACTAACAAAAATAGTAATTAGAATAATCTGTAAACCTTGTTCACTAATTTTCCGTGATTTTTCCAGCACTACAGCACACTTGTACAATAAATATCCCAATTTCTATAATTCAATATAATTCAAATAAATCACATGATAAATAAAATGGCAAAATAAAGATATTCCGCAGCACTACCTATAAATACTAAAAACGTTCAAATGTTGATGAATGTTTATTAATTAAGCTTTCTCCGCATTTCTATGCATTTTTTTTCTTAATGGCCACGAATATTGGAAATCTGACGGTTTAAACATCATTCCTGTTTTGCTCAGACTTGTTTAGGATGTAATGAAACACTTTTGAAGATGCAATATGAAAGTTACAGGCACAACAAGCAATATACAGCATTAAATGTTTGCAACATATACTGTACAGGTAGCAAAGAAAGGTATTCTTAAAACAGCATCCCGCTCACCTTGTTTATTTCGTATGACACGTAAATCTTCAGATGTAATCACTTTATGCATTCTTTATATCTTATATACTATATGCTACTTTGACACATTTGCATCAGCTGGGTGGACACTGTCAGTACAGGTGATCTATATCTGTAAAAGTAAAGGCGCAGAACAGATGTCGTAAACAAGAATTGTCAGGTGTATATGTCAAGCATATTTCTCTCAAAAACATTTATACTTTGTGACAATTTCCATTAATTTCTAAGGTTACGTCTTTTGAAATAAGAATTAATATAATGTTAGTAGCAAATAAATTCATTAATATTATTGGATAACGTTCTTATCTTTCATTAATTACCTAATACTGGACACGACCAAATTCAATTTTATTTAAAAATATGAGTTTATAAAACGAATTTACCTATTTTTTTAAATTTCTTTTACTTCTTGCGATGTTAAGGCCAAAATATATGGTGTTGTCAATATTGTTATTAATATTTAATGTACCTTCCTCGAAAACATATACTATCTATTATTTCACCAGTACCAACGTTTGATCCAAAATATCACACATAAATACTAAGCATCCATATTAAGTAATAAATGTATCTTTTTAATCTTTATTACTTCTATCAACTTTTGGTTTACACGTGGATTGGTCTTATCTTATTTAAATTAATTCCACCGTTCCATATTCTATATATAATAATTAATTACCCATAGTAAAAATATGAATAGTTTAAAATATATTTTCGTTTTTCAGCTTATCAAAAACGATATGCACAACTCTTAACACTTGCTAACACTTGCACAATTGGCATTATAAACCGTTAGTAAACCCTTACCTTACAATATTATAATTAAATGTTAGAGGTTACGACGCAATATAATATTCATCAAATAAAAATAACCACTCGTTCATAAAATAAAAATAATCACTCGTTGTTCCATTAATACAAAAAAATGTATTTTGATTTGTCCTATTTTAATAACCTATCACTAGGAACTAGCGAGAATTTTAATGGGATTTTAATAGGATCGAGATTTTAATAGAATCGCATTATTTTTTATGATATTTGAACTGGCAATCTCATAAATGATAATAATATTTTTTAGTGGAAGATTTGACGTACAGAAGTGGAATATACACTTGATGAATGATTTCTTTTTTAATTAATCTCACTGTATATATCGGTCAGTTCTAGAGAAATTGAAAATATATAGCAATAATAGTTTTTTCATCTAATTATGAATAATTTTACCAATTATATTATAAATGTATTTGTTAAATTATAGTACTTACTCAATCTACAGAACGGTATGTCACTTACTCAATCTACAGAACTTAAAAATCAACTTTCGTCGATTATACTTATTACTGACGTTATTAACAAAATATATATGTACATTTGTTTTTTCATAGATGTTCTTTTAAGGTGATAAATAACGAAAGGAATTAAACCATTTTAAAAACGAGTATATAGCACATTCGAATTTTAAACTCAGGCAAAGGTAGATTCATATATACTCAAGTGCGTATATCTACTCAACTAACATTCGTCCCATTTCCCGACGCGTGCCTAGCCAGCCGAGCGGACCCCGGCGGTCGTGAATACCGCGACCGAGATCTTATCTCGGCGCAGCATATCGTTTATGTGCGGTAAAATCAACAGCGGTCCATCTAAGCGGGATCGTAGACTCTAATAAGATAATCGAATACAATCCTTAAAGCCCAGCAAAGAGTCGAGGTCTTAATTTTTTCAATAGAGGTCGCCGCTTTAACCTTTCCTTTTTATGGGTATGACTGTGCGAGTTGTAATATTTATCTGGCAATTAAGTGAATTTATTCGTGCATGATAAGCGTTAGTCAAGAGTCTGCTTGTTTAATGTATGTAAGCGACGCCTTACGTCTGTTAGGCGATACGATAGCTTGAGACCACCTGTCAGCCTTCCCGCCATGCCTGCGCTCCTAATTGTAAATGCATTCCTTTAATCATTATCCCCTTAATTAAGGTGCAAAGCTTTTTACTGGGATTTCAAAATCAACATCTAATTTTAAATAAGTCGGTTGTACGATTAAGGTACGTAAGATGGTATTCCTTTTGCATATCGATATATACTATCCATCAATTAGTCTTCGTTGCATATGATCATCTGATTTTCTATTATTTCGTGTCAAACTATGTACGAGTTAGAATTATGTGTATGCTAGCTGCATTACACAGTGTATGTTATAAAATATCATTAATTTAATTAATTAATATCATCTCCTCAGATATTGTAAAATAAACAAATTATCACTAGCCATATTCATTGAAAATTAAAGCCTCGTTTGCACAATAATATGAGAAATAAAGAATTCTCTTAAAATACGGATTTTTTCTCTTCTTTGAAGGTATAAAAATGTTTCATTATATTGTACTCTAAACGTTACCTTATACTTATATATTACCCCTAAAAAAGTCGCTCCGCTTATTTGGACATAAGAAATATTGTTTTGAGATGTGTCTCGTGAAAATGGACAAAAATTATTTATGCATCATAGTATTATTAAATAATCCGAGCTAAGATCATGAAAATGAGGTACGATTTAAACAGATACTTTTATTTGTATTTTAACTTCTTTCCATAATTTATCTTTAATTACGATTTTAAAATATATTTTGAATACCTACGAGTACGTTTCAAGACAAATAAATAAAAATTGTATTTACATTTTAGATGATAAAATATATAATGAGCAGTTTCGTACTGAAGCCTGAAAATTTATCAAAGTTTGTAAAAGTTGTGATACCGAAAACGTTTTTAAATTTAGTTTTTAGAAATACTAGGTACTTTGTATTAAAAGCTTTCTTATCTACCATATTTTAATTACATATCTTATAATTTGTACTCCTTTAACTGGTCATATCTCTGAAACCATTTTTCTGTCCAATTTGTTTTTATTAATATCTCACTATAAGTTAATAGTTGGACTATACTACTATAAACTTTTATATAATAACCAAAGTTGTTAGTTTCTCGAAGTTAACGATTTTTAAGGTTATCTTGGTACGCTTTAAAAGTTTTTAATATCGCTTGTACGCGTACGTTTATTTATTATTATTTTTATGGAGAAATGTCTAAATTAAGCTACGACTTTTTTATGGAGTCACTTTGAAATAACTTTTATAACATCAAGCCAAATTTCTAATTTTTATTTTGATGTAAATTAAATCCCAGAAATTATATTCTCCACTTTTTTATTACGCAATATTAAATATGCCTACGACTTCATTTACCTGAAATTATTAGGATTTGCAGTAAAAGTATATATATATATATATATATACATATATATATATATATATATATATATATATATATGTATGTATGTATAATTAATATAAGTGTAGATTAATAATTACTTCAGTTAAGTGTCATTTAACTAATAAATAATTACATTTGACATTTTAATTTACAATTATGAAATTTTAATTTTTGAGGTTACAATTAATTTGAAAATTAAAAAGAAAAACTGTTATTTCATAGTTTTAAGTTTCCACTTTAGTCGACAGTCCCCATGGGTGCCTATGTTGTTTCCTTATATGTTGCTCCTAGGTATAAACTATTACCGTATCAAACTTGATCAAAATCCGTCCAGTATAACTCCTGTGATTGGCGAACAAATTAACAAACAGACAAAATTCTAAAAACAGGTTTTCTGTCTTCCATTATCATTCTTTACGCTATATCAATCATTATTCAAGTACAGAATTTACTCTGTTACAATTTTATTACATGTAATAAGCTAATATTTCAAGAAATAAGTGGGACATTCTTTTGACTAGAGTTAGTTAAAATACTGAAAAAAACATCATCTTAATATTCACTATATTTTTGTTAAGCAAACAGAAGCTCTTCAAGCTCCGTGGCATTGCTCGCTAGAGTTATTTGTTACACAAAAAATGCACGCGCCAACATTATGCACACGATATAGAAATATTTATATTACACATATACTATTGATTTACATTTATGTTATATTCATAAAATTTTCATGCTTAAATATAATCCCACTTAAAAGTTTATGTACACAGAATTAAAGGCCAATATAGATTTATAATCTGTATATGGAATCCTCACTAATAGCTGCTGCCTAACATCCGTGGGAAATAACTCAATGACATAAATATCCATAGGCCGTGAACGCGTCGAAGACCGGATCTGAGAACTTCCTCTCTTGTTGATGGCTAAAGCCGCTTCGACAGAGGATTTACCAGCATCAAGTAATTAAAACCAGTTCGCCAATTAAGATCAAAAGTGTGCTCCAAATTTGAATACGGATTGTAAAAGTATGTTTATCTTTCGTTCTAATCGTTTCCGAATTATTTATTGCATTCGTTATTATTGTTGAATATTTATGTGTTTTCTTTGATTCATCTCTTTCACTTTCTTTAATTGACACGTCAAGAACATCTTGGCTCCTCGAGACTTCTTAATGATAAAGTTACTTCGCCACTATAGATTTAAGATTAATTTATTTCCAAAATTATTTTCGAGTAAAACTATATATAGAAGTTAAAAATACGTGTAAAATAAAAGTAATCATTTGAGAAACTGTTACTCAATTTTCTTTTGTAGATTTTTTAAAACATTTCAATAATATAATATTTAACAGATAAAATTAACACAAAGTTTTCTTTTTTGAAAATTGTCCCCAAAAATAAGAAAATATGTAACAACTTTACTTACCTAATTACTTAAGTATGAATTGTGAGTCATATTTTATGGAAATATTTATCAAAATGCTTTCCTTCATTAAGACCAAGTGTTTTAATTCCCCAGCTACTTACAATTTTTTTCAAAAGTACATAAAAAATATCCAATTTAATTTGTAGTTAGGTTTGATTTCTATAGAATAGTGAGATAACAATGATCATTTCTTTTTATCTTGTATTGTGTCATCAAATGTGGCAAGACCAAACTGAATTCGGTCGTTTGATATTACCTATTAAGAATGGACTAAACAGATTTGGTTTGCAGTAATACTATCTCATTCACGCCTATTTCGTACTCGCTTATTTATAAAATCCACAAGGAAATCTTATAATTTTTTAAACATTCTTTTTTGACTCGATGTGATATTCTTCTGTCCGCATTATTCAATATTTAAGTCATATTTAATATAACGTCGTTGATTACAGAGATAAATTGGGTGACAATTAAAAAAATTGGTTGTGTCGAACTATTTTATATTGAATTTTTTTAAATCAGTTGGTTTGTAAAGCTTCTGGCGTTTCTGAGTTGATTTGTAAAGCTTGCGGCTCTGCATGCGTGAGTTTTCGCATAAGGTAGCAGAATTTATATTGGACCGTTAAGGTACGTGAACAAAAAATTTGTTATGCAATTTCTATCACTTATTGAGAGTTATGGTACTATATTTTTTAGCTATTTAATTAAAAAATGTCATGTTTCATTGTAAAGAAATCGTGCTATTTCTTAGGTTGAAATTAGCCTGTATTTATCGTTCATCTAAATCAGGAACTATTTCTATGTCAAATTTCATAAAAATTGTCTACTATTCAGGCGTGATTACGTAACCAACATTCAAACATACTTTTTGCGTTATTAATATTGCAGGCAAATGAATCTTTATGCAATAAAAACTTATATGTTGCTTGGCCATACGAACTATAAGCATGCCAAATTTAGTAAAAATTAATTACTATATTGCTGAGTTATTAGATAAGAATTAAACAAAGAAAAACACGTAAATAATAAGAAACGAAAAATATGTGATAGTTCATTACAACAACTTGGCATTGATAAATGTGAATATCTTCAAAACTGAATTTATACCGTAAGGCTAATTAATACTAGTTAAACCATAACAATAGCACCCAATTTGTCATACACGACGTGCAGTTCCAAGAAATTTCATTTCTTTTTCTAATCAAGCAGTCAATATATTACTTCGAATATGACAAATGACCTTGCCTTATTTTTTATGATATCGCAAAATGACATTGCATTATTTTTTTCATAAACACGCTTGCAAGTATTTAATCATAAGACATGACACATGTCCGTTGAACTAAATGGAATTAACATTCCATATGCAAATTAAGCTAAGTACATACGAATGTATCTACACTGACGACTAATATGGAAGAAGGATATACGAGGGTGGATCAAAAATTTCGCGGAATAGAGAGGATGGTGAGGAGTTGAGGTTGCTTACTCACATAATAGCAAAGGAGCGACTCTTTACGAGTATATCTACCAAGTTCCAACTTAATCATGTCACTAACCTCTGAATTATCATCGATAAAAAAACTCATTCTGGAAGTAATCATCGACTACGGAGAAAATCTAATTTCGAACTTTCATCAAGTTGCTGGCAAATCAAGGAAAAACACCACAAGTTATATTGAATCCAAGTAGGAGTACATGCAGTGGCACAAAAAAGGTACGGCACTCCCTAAGGTGTTCCAGGTATCGCAATCGGCCGGAAAAGTCATGGCGACGGTTTTCTGGGACGGTTTTTAGCTTATCGACTTTAAAGATAAGGGTATTTCAATAACGACAGAGTACTACGCTGATCTACTCGAGCAGTTTGAAGAAACATTGAAAGAGAAAAAGATTTGGTGAAACACGATTTTGCACGGTAATACACCTCTACTTAAGAACTACGTTGCGATGGCTGCCTTCAAAAGTGCTTTCAAATATTACAATACCCACCTTATAGTCCAAGCTTAACCCCTGGTACTAATATTTGTTTCCAAAAATGAAAAAGGAGCTTTCTGGAGAAAAATTGTCAATATAAAGAGAACGCATTTTTGAAGGTATACATAAATAAATAAACAGATCTGAGAAATGTATCAGGATTAAGGGAGGATATATTGAAAAGGAAAAATGTCACCACATTTGTTAACCTTACTTTCATCCCATTCCGCGAACTTTTTGACCTCTACTCTTATTTGCAAAATACCTAGTACTAATACCTAGCCTGATTTTCGCTTTTAAATCACCCTAATAAACTCGATTGACACAAAAACTATCTTTATCGGGCTAAAAATAAAAACTCCACAATATTTACTGTAATTAATTGATAACATTGTTAATACGTCTCAGGATCTTGAGGAGTCCAGGAATTAATAATCACAGGATACATAACGCCCAAATATTTTCCTACACTTCGTTAACCTATTGCTAGATATCCAGATTGCAGTATAATTATGCAAGTAAAAAAAAGTATTTAACGTAAATTGAGATATATCAATTATAAATGATACGATGTAGTGTACAGGTCTTCAAATTTTAACTTTTATTTTCCTTTTTGGATTTGATAGCTGATCTTAGGATATTTTGGTATGTTGATTGTGAAAATGTACTTATATTTTCTCAATCACTCTCAGATTTTTAGAAAAGCCCTATGTATGAAATTGCAAAAAAAAAACCAATTTTACTAAATAAAAAATTCATATTAAAATTAAAAAAAACAATTACATGACTTTAAAATATTATGAATACATTTAAATGATGTTAATAAATAAATTAGAAATATTAAATACTTTTGTATCACTACTTCCTTAAAATATTACTAGGTTTCTAATTCAATTTCATTTAATTTTCCATCGAAAGACATTCATTGTGTCATTCATCAATTTTCTTATGTCCAGACGAACGCAAATACCTTCTGTCATTTTAACTACAGATAGAGATGGAAAACTTTGGTGTAGGTATTTCCTTCCTCACAATATAATCCTTTCCTCACCTTCTCCTTCTTTATTCAGAGACTTCGCAAATTGTTTCATCATTCCCTGTTTTATGTGTAAAGGGGGTAGCGAAACTTTTTCCCGAGGGAATAACTTTTTCTCACATTTTCTCTCACACTCGCAGAGAAAGCAAGTGTATTTTGTGTAGCCACCTTGTTGACCGAGCAGCATATTTATAACTTTCAGATCTCCACAGATCATCTAACTGTGTTGTACTTACTTTATTTTATCTAACACACTTTTCAAATTGTCGTGGCATTCTGTCCAATGTAGAGAATGGGCAACTGGCAGTGAAGCGTACTTATTGTTATTATGCAAAAGGACTGCATTCAAACTTTGATGACTCTATGCACAATCTTCATTCGTTCGCATCATATTCGAGGTTAAACATTATCACTAAGCCAGGAATGTTTTCGTAATACACTAGATCATGATCTTCAGTAAAATGTGGTACAAAGACGATTGTAAATCAAAGGTACTGTTTTGCCCTTTTGACCACTTTCGAAGTTCACGAACGCATGTTGCACAAACTTTATGTCACTGTTTGCCTTGGTTAGCGATTGCTAGGCCGAAATACATGTTATAAACGTCACTTATGAATTTGGTGATATTACGCTGCTGTTTTATCACCATAAATGATCCACAAATATAACATAAATTCTCCGGTCAGTTTAAACACTTTCGCGATGACATCTTTTAAGTGAGTGTTACGAATTACAAGAAAGTATTGATTTTGCAAAAACGATAATGTTACTATTTGTACAAAAATCTATTAATCTACCCTCTTTAACCCTCTTCTAACGATTTAAGGTAATTTCGGTTAAATGAAGTCTTTAGTAAATGACCTGAAAATCCACCTTTTTTCCAATAATAAGGGTCACTTAGTTAATTACGTTACATTTAACTAACTATTTATGAGAACTTTTTCATTGTTGTCTACTGCAACCATTCAGTATGTTTTTTTGTTCAATAAGAAACAATTAAAATAAAATATCAGTTCTTGACTAGGAAGGACAAGGTACTTTTGGCAAAAAAGAAACTATGCTAAATAACTAAAAAATCTGAAAGGCACAACCATTGTAGACCTGTTCAAATAATAATTATTATTTGAATAGACTTATACCTAAAGATATTTATTATACGATTACATTTATTTAAGTATTATCGTCACTCTGAATGGAAGAACTGTTGATCGAGACTAGTTTTGTCTAAAAACGTACTTAAATGACTTTTTATTTAAAGAAATTTAATTTAGGAGAAAATTTAATAAAACTATTGCCATGTTATTTTCTATAACGTTAACTTTAAGACTAGGCCACCATAATACCAATTCATAAACTAAATAAAGCAAGAGTTCTGGAAAGAATACTCAGCTTTCCATAAGTGTTATCAATAGTTTAGAAAAAAAGAGAAGCAAGAACAATTTGTTATTTTAAAGAAATTTTTGGGAACTTTTCGTTAAAATTAAATGTATATTATTACACTTTAACTTTGAGACGATCTACAGGTTTGAGGTGTGCATTTCTACACTACAATAAGTAGAATAATAATTTGTATGCAAAACCTTTTATTTCAAATAAGCCGAGGTCCTCCGCGCAATTTAATTATTACACGTATATTATTGGTCTCGTACACTTTAGAAATATATATTTTATTAAGATATAGACTTTCAAACTGCTTTTTATTTTAATAGCTAAAAGGAAAGTAATTATGCTTGTATTTAAAATATTCTTATCGTTATTACTCGAAATCATATTTTCTTTTTCGAAATATAAAAGTATTTTTTTAATAACCGAAATTTTAAAATTCCATACATAGTGCGTGGTGTTTTTTGAAATGGTTAAATGAAATGGTTTTTGTATAAAAATAGTTTTTAGTAATTTTGGAGATACACTAAAAAATTACACAAAAAACACGTTAATGCTATTCGTATTATTAATATTTAAAAAACTGTCAGAGAAAATAATCTCATGAATGCTAAATTAGGTCCTGATATTAATTAAGGTTCGTATCAGTAAAATTTGTAAATGTATATATATATATATATATATATATATATATATATATAATATATTTATTGTACTTGTATATAAAATTTCCATCACAGCATATTTTCTTACATAGATGTGACATTTTTTCTAGGGTCTACACCGTGGGAACACAGATAAGATAACGCGTTTATGATTTCTTTTCCGAAAAGCTACTTAAATTGACTATGCAGCATAGGAATTTTTAAACAGGTTTAAACCTACCTACTTTACAACATTTAATATGTATGATTTTTGGAAGAAAGTTTATGGGACAGTTTTTTCCGATTACTTAAATATAATTTTATAATGATCTTTAAACTATATTTATATAATTCGACTTGCGTTCT
Source organism: Druceiella hillmani (assembly GCA_039881145.1). NCBI lineage: Eukaryota > Metazoa > Arthropoda > Insecta > Lepidoptera > Hepialidae > Druceiella > Druceiella hillmani. Next base: position 4,790,592 of record JAYKKI010000096.1, on the reverse strand, counting down.
GCGAATTTTACTTTAGCCAGTAAAGTAAGTGAAAGCTAAATTTAAAAAAAGAGAAGAGTAGTGGTTATAGTGTAACAAAATTCTTTAAGAGTGAAAAAATTCCTGCACATATATATAATATTGGGTTATATAATTTTGGGTTGTCTAAAAATAATGTGCGTTTTTTTTTAAATTATGTAGAAAATATGAGAATGTTCTAGATACTTCCATGTTCGAAGATTTATAAAGGACGCGGCATGATTCAGTAGTAACTAAGACACTGCACTGTCAACACCCATAAAATATAGACGACATTAACGCATGTGAGCTACCGTCTATTCTACGAGTATCAATCTGGTCACTCTGCTGCCGGAGGTACGCGTAACATATGTCAACGCGTAGCTCCTGAAGCAATATCTGAAGCTACTGCAAAACGATGATTCCAGCAGTTTCAGAGTGGCGATTATTCCCTGAGTGATCAACCACTCTCTGGTTGACCGGTGAAATTGGATAGCGACAGGTTAAATTTGTTAATTGAAGAAGATAATTGATTAACGACATGCTGGTTAGCGACTGAGCTCGGGTGCTCCCACAGAACTATAGAGAATAATTTAGAGCCCTTGGGAAAAAGCTTGAAATAGAGTGCATGCCACATGAACTTAGTCCAGACTAGCCGTAGCCGTAGCTCAATCCTCATATAGCCAAACAGACCCGTCTTAAAGTTTTTGATTTCGGTTGGACACAGAGCACCTACACTCCAATCCTGGGTGATTATTTTTTGATTAGAATGCTCAGCAACGCCTGACGCGAAAAAAAAACTTTCATGATAAAGACCACCCACGACAGCCATTTTCTTCATTTTAAGCCACCTGATTTTACGCTACTCTCTGTCAGTGCGTTTGATTATTATATCGACGAATAATTAATTTTAACTTGGGAAAATAATAATAAATTATAACATTAATGACCGCTCATTACTTATTAGGCAACCCCATATTTTTTATAAATATACAGGTAATGAGCAATCACGATTTAACGGAGAAAGGTCGAAGTAAATCGCACCCATTTTTGAGTAAAACATAATAAACTATAATAAGTAACAAGCTAGGAATAAGTACTAGAAAGTATGAAGCCATTAGAGTCGATTTAAAATCTATAAAGCCAACCAAAGCACGTATGTACATACATTAAAAAATTGTATTATAAGATCGAACCATAGAGATTTCTTTTAATCAAACAAACTGAACCTTTACAGCCGAATCAAAATTCTTTTTGCAATAATTGTACACATGTATGACAAACTAGTTATAACTTTTTTCAAAAATAGTACTTAATATTTTTTATACGCCAAAAACACCTAATTAGTGGTGTCAAAGAACACACGGAACATTCATCCACGTACAATATACTCAATACATTCGCACGCATAACAGTTAAACTTTGCTCCGGTTGAAATATTTTTTTTTAATTTCATATGCAAAAAAATCTGTATTGCGTAAGCGCGACTCTCATTTTATCTAATCCACGTAGATATATAGACGATACAAAGATATTGCCACTAGCTCCCTAACTACTGGGACAGATAATGTGATAAAGATTGCGGAAAGTCATTGGATGTAAGCAACTCGGTATCGATCTTTGTAGAATTCCATGGGGGAGGCTTAAGTTAAGCAATAGACGTTTGATGAAGATGATGAACTGCAGTGGACATTGGGAGTCGATATAAAAATTCAAACACGGAATTTTTGGAATTACAATAATGGCTGAAATTATGTAAAATAATGAACAGACACTCGATTTCATTTATATAGTATATATTGTGATATAAAATTTAAGTTAGGATATTTATTTTCACAGAATAGACTACTTCTAACATAAATAGTAGTCGCATGTAGTCAGTAATATTTTTGCACAAACCTACTATGTAGCGAAGAAAAAGTAATTCATTGTTTCAATATTTTTCAATATAAATAAAATAATAAAAACATAATTACGCTTAGAAATCCAGCATTTAATAAGACCGCTTACAAAATATAGCAAGTAATTAATAATAATATCTGGTTTCCACGATTTCCTCAGCGCGGAACTGAAACACAGCCAAATCAATAGAATGTAGGCCCGTACAATCCCTATATTCTGTTTATAGTAATAAATTTATATAAAATCTATGCCACCTCTTGAGGGTTAAAATTTTTAAAAAATGATTCGTTTTGAATATCTGCAATGTAGAAGAAATGTCTATTGTAAACTTCATGTTTCAAAGCAGAGTAATATATATATATATATATATATATATATATATATATATATATATATATAAAACGATTAAATCAGTAAACAATCATATTTTTAACCTTTCCTACTATTTTAGGGTGAAATTGAAAAAAAAATGGATTTCTTAGCAGACTCCTACATTGTGAAAGAAATGAATTCTGAACCAGTAATTACCTTTAAACCTTGATATGTCGGTAAATACATAAATCAAATATGATTTCTATTGAGATGAAAACTCAGTGTTATTTTGGAACATTTTATAAATTACATAAATAAAATAGAATTTTTATATTAAATAAAAAGTCTATATTATTTATTACCATTTATGTATATACATTAAGTATTTAACGGCCAGGTTTCCCTAAGTGCATGTATGTAAGAACCACGTAACATTTTGAAAACCTATAATCTTTAAATTATAATAAAGAATCATATTTATCATTTGAATTTTATATACATACAATTTTAATATTTGCAACATTACACTTATCACAGGAATTATTTTAAAACCAACAATATATCGTATTATTATCACATCCATAAAGCGTCAAACTACGTTGTAGTAGATCCTGAATGTTAGTGAAGTCATTCTTGGATTTATCAAGGAATGAGAATTTAGTACATAATTGAATTATTTTTTTAGCGTACAAAACTATTAAATAAGATCATTTTTATGTTATTTTAAAGATATCTCTTAAAAAAGTTATAAAACTCTTAAAATTTTAAAGATATCTCTTAAAAAGTTATAAAACTCTTAAAATGTAATTTTAATTTGGTTCGTCATGTTTAATAGTTTCTTATCTTGGAGTTAATGTAAAAATATATAACATTTTTAACATATATAACATTTTTTTAATAGAAAAAAATAATTTAACATTTTGTGATCAACTGCAATCCGTGAGGTCATTTTGTCCGTGAGGTCATTTTATCGTGAGGAATTCTTTAAAATGTTACCTTTTATTTAACAACCTGAAGAGCACAACCGGTGCACGATATTGAAGTACTGTTGATAAATATTCAACAGAATTCCTCAAGTTTTATGTTTAAATAATACAACTTAAAAGAGTTATTATAAAAACCCGAAAATAAAAGTCAGTTTATTTGAAAAAAAGGAAATGCCCCGTATATCACAGAGCCTCCACAAAGTAAAACCGTTGTGTCAAGAACGGAACTATTCAGAAAAATCTTTAGAAATATTATTACTCAAAAACAAAAAAGAGTTGAAAAGCTATTAACGCTATTGAAAAGTATTTTTAGGGCTGCGCAAATGAAAAGCTGTAAATCGAAATCGTTATTCTACATTTAAAAAACTTTCAAAGATGAAGATCAAGTGTTTCAAACAATAGCTTGTGACGTATTTTTATGAGGGATAGCTCATGAGGTGTTCACTAAAATAATCATCCGGTTATGTTAACGGAAATTCACACCCCGCTTTCATGTCCTTCCCACATGCCCGTGCGTATACTCATTCCACTCGCAACATGCGATTTTTACTACCGCAAAAGTGAGCGGGCCGGCGGCATTACCGAAACACATATTCCGCAATCCCAATGGTGTACCATTTGGTTTTAAATGGTTTTAGTTCTCGGCGAAATTATCGTTTGCTTTAATATGTCCCAGAGATCATTTTTTTGCATGGAGAATGCTTGGAATCTATTTGAAGTCAAAATAGAGATGAGTAGAGTTATCCAGAATAGGAACTCACCAAAACCAGCATACTTAAATACCATAAAATAATGAAACTGTGAATATGGAGTACAGAAAAATTCTTACTAACTAAAAAAAATATCAAAAGTTGGAAGTAAAACCAAAAAATGTTTAAATCAATATAAAAATAAAAAAAACAAGAAAAGAAATAGGGGAAGACAAAAAAGTATAAACGATAAATCCATTAACCTATTCACTTTATGTACGCGAACAAAGTCGCGTGATAGTAGTTAATAAAATTTGCACCATGAAGTGATACTAAATATTTTATGCGCAGAAGCTTTACTTTTTATTTATAAAATTGTACAATACACTCTATATTGTACAATTTCGTCAATTATCTAAATCAAAACCTGAAAAGAGACATATATGTGAAGTTGCAGACCAGAGATATGCAAAAATATAAAAAAAACACCTAACAGTTCTTTACGGTTTCATGTTGTAGAGACGGTAACACGTTACATGTATATAGTTCAGTAAAAAATATAGGTTAGTAAATACATGATTACTTCCAAACAATTTATGTGACAATACTGATCATACTTAAAAATGACAATCTGGTAGACTATAACTTATGTAATAAATTCGATTTTGTGCAAAATTCTACTTTGAACAAATTCGACTTTACGAAAAAAGGCGAATCAAAAATTTCGAGACTTTATTTTTTTCCAAATATCTCATAAATATTCATCGTACTTCAAAACACATTAGTATTATTAATCTTGTAGTACATTTCATTCTCCCTAACTTTATTCAAAATATTTGTCGTAGAATTAATTGGTTTTGAAATCTAGCCCGTCAAAAATTTAATAGTTTGAAGTGCAGGCAGGTATACAAGTTTTTTTTTCAAAACAACTATTCACATTATATCAAAATATGTCATTACAGTTTTATTTAACATATTTATAACCTTCAAAAACGATTTTAAATTGTCCATATCAAACGATTAACAAAAATTTTTAAATGCTTTTGTTTTCTATAGCGAACAAAAGTTTCGTAACTATCAAAGGAAAAATAATTAATATGCATTATTAAATTATTATTTCAAAGATCTTAGAAATATAAACTTATAAAAATAGTGACTAATTATTTTTTTTTTATTTCAATGCCTTTATTGTAATTGAACCTCATGCGCAGTATTCGCTAACAATATTTTTAAAAATTTAACAATGAATACAAAGATATGCATTGTTCAATTTTTTCCGTAAATTATTTTAAACACTTTTAAAATATTTCCTAACAAAAAAAGTTTCTGATGTAAATTCATTCAGATTGTGAAATATATTATAGATAATTTATACATATCCACATTTTTCTCTTTTTATTTATTTTACGGTATATCTTTTAACGAATATTTGAAAAGGAGAGAGAATAAAGAACCTTTATTGTAGAGAATTTTATGATTTTTGTAATAACTGTTTTATTAAAAAAACTCGAGATAATCACGAAAAAAATAATTCTATTTCATTCCCTAATAAAAGCTCCAGGGTTAATTTTGGACATCAAAATAACTATTTTGATGTCCTAATCCCAATGTCATTAGGACATCAAAATAACTTTTATTTTCTTCAAAACATTTTTTAACTTTAGAAATTTAATTTCCCAAATTTATTTTTCTCAGCACATGTGAAAAAATCCTATAATACCTGGATTACTAACAGTGAACACTTATGAAGACCTGTTTTCGTACGTATGGCAAGTTTAATTTTCAAAGTCACATCATCACTTCAAACCGTGTATGTGGAATTTTCCAAATATTGCTTAAAATTACATTTATACCTATAAAACATATTTTATTAATACTAAGAAAATAAATATATATATAGCACATATCATGCAAGTAAACACAATAAAGGTACCTATATAAGTGCTTAAGTAGCCTCTGCGCGCACTATCGCTCATTCATTAACCAGATAGATAGCAACCAATGTGATTGCATATTAACATTGTTGACATTATTGTTAATTTTCAACAAGAAAAAAGAAAACTTGCAATTTTTTAGAATTATACCCATATAAGACGGAAAAGCTAACTAAACAAAAATTATTATATGCAATAAATTTGAGTTGTTCGTACAGATCTAAAGAAGAGTTTGTATCGACTTTTATATGGTTTTAATTTTTACGCGACAAGAAAAAAAACAACATAAAATCTTTACTACAAATATTGATACGAATATTTGGTGTTGTCATGCAATCGGTGCAAAGCCACGAATCAATGCGGTGAATGAAATTATAATAAATAGCAACTCCACGTTGTAAAAATTGTCAAAGGTGCCTAAATTAAAGTTATCGGAATCATTCTTCAATTCCTTTTTTGTTAATAAAATGTTAGTGATAAATGAAACATATTGTATCATCTCATATCGATAACTTTGATTCCATATCCTGCCCTTAACTATATCATCTATTATAATCTATCCATTTAAATAAATACAAAATAGACAGATTTTTTAAATTTATAACAATGGAGATAAGGATAAAATCTATTAGGTGTATCGAGCGTATTAAATATTCTAATCAAAGGGATACGAAAATAAAAAAAATTATCTATCTTGAAGCTCCATTTAGTTTCCATGGTTTTAATATCATCCAAAACTTATCAACAGATATGGTATAAGATTTCCGTATTCCTTCATATCAAAAAGTATTTAACCAACTTTTAGATAAAAAATATTGCAACACAATTTACCTCTAAAATTTCAATAATCCGTGAGAAAGAAACAAATATACGTTTTACGCGACAAACAAAAATCGTTTACCTCGCACATAGGTGAAACCGACCATAAAAAAGATATGAGAACAACTCGACAAACAGTCAAGCTTTACACACCACGATTAGTATTCACAATATCTTTTTTTTTTAATTTAACATCTCGTTATATTCTTACAAGTCCTAAACAAACAGCGACCGTCGCCGCCATAAAACCTACCTTAAAGGATCGGTCTCACATTCTTTTGCTGCAGAGGAAAGATAATTTTCAAATTGTTCGTTCTATCTATTCAACATGATACTCGTATTTGTATGAAACTGAGTAACTTTCATGTTGTTGTAAAGTTTACAACACACACGTTTACAATTCGGAATTACTTGCCCCCGTTAACAGTAATTAATTATTTAAGTCTCGTCGCCTTTCATTACTCAATATTAACACGTAAAACCGACTCATTAATTAACCCTTGTATATTTAATAAATTGGCTATCCGAATCCATTCTTAATATATCTCTATATTCGTTTAATACAACTTAAATGAATTTATATTACATTAACGTACTCACTAAACGCAGTTAACACATTTTTAAAATACGTAGTTAAAATTTTGAGGAGGCGATGCACCGAAAAGCCTTCTTGGTTTTTATATCTCGCGAAACAGAAGGTGGATCAAAAATGTTACCGGATATTTTTGATTGAATTTTACAATACCTCTTATATGATGCGCAACTCTATACGATTCGTGAGAAAAAAATTCACAGTATATGAGGAGATACCCCATGAATAATAACTTTTTTTTTTCTCTATTTCTGTGTGTTCACATCACTTATGCAAGTTTTTTGAAAAAAAATTGATAATCGGTATTAAACTGAAAAAGCCACGATGACAGATGGACTTGACATAATATTCAGGTAAATTTATCCACTAACAGACATAATTTGTCTCTGTTTTTCTAAAATACTATGTCTAACATGTTTCATAACACTACGTCTAAATATAAAAATACCACGTCTAATTAATGCAATAAAAATAAGAATAGACATCACAAAATCATTATGCTGGCGGTAAATCCATTATCACCTTTTGCGGTTCACCCCAAAAATGTGTTATTTTTTAAACTGTTAGAACTTTGGTAGACAAAGTTAGTATTAATATTGTATTAAAGTAATTGTTTCTTCAGTAATTAACTAACGAGTTTAAATTAAAAACTGTTAAAAGTAAAATATTTTGTTTTATGTGATCGTCTGTGTAGCAGATTTTATATTCTAAAAACATAGATAAAAAAAGTTTTCTGATCAAATCCGGTTGTGACTAATAAATTTTGATACACAATTCATAAACTTTATGAGTAATACGAACCGATAATTGAAAAAAAACGAATAAAATCCATGTAATTTTTTAACGATTTGACAAGTTTTGTTCTCGTCACCGTGGTGTGTTGGATTGATCACAAGGCATACGGCCTTTGACTGCGAGGCGCACCGCGGGGACCTGGGTTCGATTCCCGGCCGCTCGTCGAGCGGGGCTGGACTGGTGTCTGGTTGCCTATAAGAGATTGCTCTTCTAGCAATAAGTCCATATGTATCAATTAGATACATTAAAGTACAGAAATAAGTTTTGATACACAATTATTTATTGAATATATTTGGCGTTAATTTTGTAGTAATTCATTATTCACAATTAATTAAAACTGCGTGATGTAGTATTATTTCTACTTTATTAAAATTCTTTACAATGAAACCTAGGTCATTGTATTATATCTTCAAGTGGGCAATTAGCATCTTTGCTAATTGTCCACGTGAAGATGTTGTAATACAGCGATACCTAGGTCGTGATAAAGAATTTCAATAAAGTAGAAATAATGCTACATCACATAGTTTCATTTAATTGTGACAAAATTAATTCATATAGTCACTTTATCAACGAACATATAAACACATAAGGGCGATTACTGTTAATTAATCGGTTGTTGCAAGAGCGGTGAAAGTAAAGTGAGGTATGTATTCAGTAAATAATCGATATAAATTTTCCACTCGAAAAGTGTCTTGTCTTCTTATAAGTCAATAAGTAGATTAATAATACTTTTAAATTATTGATTTCCATTAGAACGGGCGCAAATTGAAATATCGGTAAATTTGTAAGTGATAATAGCGTCCTTACATACTTCCACGGATTTCGATAGAGTTCCTTTTGTTTTAAGTATACAGAATCAGTCTTCCATTTGTTGTGTGTATCTTCCCCCATTTGGCTTAATGAAAAGATAAATAATATAGAGACATTATTGTATTACAAAAGTAGGCAGGAAATATTTTTTAGTTGATCGATTTCAATTTAAACTGATATTCCGATAGAGTTATTTTTAAAGATTCCGACATAGTATTTTCTGAAAGAGAAACAAATGACGGATAAATTTACATGGATATTATTCAGCTTTTTCAGTTATCGATTCGTATTACTCGTGGATATGAAAACATCAATGGTATTACGATATGACTTCTTACTGATATATTTTGTGATATACTTATAACTTATAATATTACTTATTATAAAATACTTTATTATTTATCACGTACTGAGCCATATATCTATAGTTACTGTGAAATTGAAAATTAATTTTTCTTTGCGATTTGTGTCTTGTAAATTATGGTGATATTAAAATAGAAGAATTCAAAACCCATGTCTAAAAAGCTAGCTGCCTCTAAACTGGGTAAAATTTTAGACATCGCTTTCAACAGTGATACTCTTTTATTTGCGTTGTATATTCAATCTTTTTCCTGATATGGTGTAATGAAAAGACGATTTTTTTATTAAATTATAAAAAAATTTACTAACTTAATATTTAGACCTCAGGAACATATATGGGGCCCGATTTACCATAGAGACTTATAAATTAAAGTTGTGTAAATTTTGACAAATGAAAATTTTTTTTTTTCATAAACACCAATTTTTATTAAGCCACTCCTTTTCTTTTACGATATGCAGAGTTTGTTTTGTCTGATTTTTTTCTTCTTGCGGAGCCGTTTATTATTAATAACCGTAATTATTTGTAAAATGTATAAATATAGTCCTACAAATTTGATTAAAGTGACCGAACCTTGAAGAAATATTTACACGAATGGATCGCAATAAATTATTTACCCATTCATAATTCCATTAGGAAAATTTCGTATTATAATTAAACTTTAAGACCAAATTTAACTGAAAAATTTATGTACCCCCTTCCGTTATGTTCGAATTAAGAAATTAAACCCTCGTTGTTTAGTAGCAGCTTCGGTAAGTTATTTATTAAGATTTTAGAAACAAAATTTCTTAATAACAATAGAATGATACTTGATCCGTCCATTTACATACTACCTTTTAAGCCCATTTGGCGATGAAACAAAGATTAAAAATTAGGGCATTAATTGCGGCAACAATATATAAAGTCTGTGAATTTTAAAATGTTTCTCATTCAAAACGGAAAACGGACAGCTAAAATATATACCACCTTCTGGTATTTCAGCTACCACAATAAGAACGGGTAAGCGATTCCTTAACAGCTTGTTTATGGCCATCTAAATTGATTTCTTATCATGTGAACGAGATGTGGCTTCACACTAAATTGTCTTTATTTTTCCTTTCAGTTCTTTTTCAGTAGAAAATGTAAGAATAATTACTAATCTTTACTTTATTCCATGGAGTTATTTAGATGTTTATACCATATTATTATCTTTCTTTGTCAATTTTTAATGAAATTGTTATAATTACTAGAATTTAATTACCAGCCAATTTCATTTAATTATTGTTATCAATCTTAAATTAATATTTTCATTGACAATCTCTTGGACATTATCATACTCTCGTTTTATTGTAATCCATTGATAAGCAAAAAGTGGCCATAAATTTAATAAATTTTAGCACTTAAGTCAACATTTTAGACTCAAACTCGGTCCATATTATAATGGCTCATTCATAGCCATTTAAATAATAGTTCTTTTAGTGTTAATTATTTAATGTGTATTAAACTAGTAGTTAGTTTTCTACAATACGAACTGTTTTCACTACTTTCCATTATGAATATTTATTGGCACTAAGTAACAAACTTTCTTTGTTACCTGTATTTATTACATGTATATATACAGATAATCTAATCATTTGACCATACATTATCATTATTTGGCATTTCGAAATATATTTATCATTCTCAGCTACCTAAATGAGGATATTTAGATTTAGCGATAATGGACATAAATACGGATCTTTAGTTAACTTCAGATTTTCATTATAAACGAATATAAATTCTCCATTGCTTTCACTATTGGTAGCTTCATCTTTTGTTTAACATCAGTATACCTACTGATTTAATGGCGCTTATTTTAAAGATTCTTTTCTGAAATTTCACTGTCAATTGCATGTCGTAATTAATAATCTCAAGAAAATTATTTTAACCGTTCAATCTTCATTCAAAATTTTCGTAATGTTTTCCATAACATTTTGGTTATTTACTTTCCATCTCCTCTGAAATCAAAATGTACTCCTTTAAACCTACTATGCGTATTTTCATTTTACAGAACACTTATTTATCAAACATGAACGCTGTGAAGAGTAGGTGTTTTTATTCAAAAATGAAATCATACTTCTACTGGCCAGGTTTAAGTGACTCAAATGAATTCAAAGGTTATGACCGGATGAAAATTTTACATTTTTTCCTTAAAATTTACAGTTTTTTTCTATTAAATTAATTCCTTTCCATCTGAATAAATACTTAAACCTTTTATATTAATAATATATTAAGTATACATGAAAATTGTTCTCTGCCTGATTATTATTATTTTTATTCTTAAATATAACCATATTCATCGATTTCGTGTACTTTTTTTAACGTAAATTGTTGTTAAAAGTTAATTATTAAAAATCGTCTTGATGTGATCAATGGCATTTACACTTTATGACCAGAATCACGAGTATTAATACAGTAAATATTTATTTTATGTCGTAAACATAGATAAAATCGAAAAATTTCTTTTGGAAAAATGTTGCTAAATTTGATATATGAAAACTTAATGATTCGATATTATGCTTAAAATAAAACAAAACTGGAATACTACAAAATACTAGGAAAAAGAATGATAAATGAATTATTCAAATTAAATTCACGCCACGATCACATAGAGTGTTATTTATAACCGTCGTCACTATTGATTGATGAATATTTACGTGCTTTTAATATTAAAATATATAAGTACTTCGAGAAAATTAACAAGACTTATGTAATATTGCTTTACTTTATATATTGTTCAGTGTACATTTCATCAGATGATTTGAATTTTATTATACGCCATTGTAACTATCTAATCCAGTGGAAATAAACTGGAGTTTTCATTTTGGATCAAAACGAGCGGGGGGAAAAATAAATAAATGGTTATGGATAATTATAGACGATTTTTTTTTATTTACGTTTAAGATTTACATACAATAATTTAAAATTGAAGTCACTCTGATTCAAATAAACAAATTGCAATTTATCTCGAAACTACAATGAGCTTTTTCCATTAATGAGGACAAATTTAATATTTTGTACAAAAGCTAGATAAAATTAATTTATTTTTAACATAAGACTTCATACTGGCGGAAAATATTTACCTAATTATGCTTTTATTTGGGAAGAAACTCTATTCAAACGCACTTTGCTCTTTTTAGTTTTCATTTCTATTGTGATTGTACACTGAAAGATTAACAATTTATCATAAAAAAAGAGTAAAGATTCTTACGTATAGAAAAGACGCTAGAACAGAGTAATGTTCCACCTTACGAAAAAAATATTCTAACCTAAACAAGAAAAAATTAAAACTAGTGTGAAAATATGTTCACCTACTGCCCATTTTAAGATTTCAGTGTAAGGTTTTATTAGTATTTACTATAGTTTCATGTACAATATATTCAAATCAATGTAGATTGGCACAAATAATAAGAAAAAGGGTAGTAATTGGATAAGAACGCTATGGTGCAAACAGAGAAGGAAAGGTATATTGAATTATAGCATAATGGAAAGTGTATATCGTGTTTTATTTTTGAGGCATTATTTTTAGCTATTTAGTTACTCTTATAATAAATATATAGGGAATGTGAAATTATATGTTTTTAGTTTCTTCCGATTAAATTTTTGCCGGGAGATCTAATCGAAATGGGAAAAATTACGTTTAATGGAAAGTTCGAGAGTCAAAGCTGCGAAAGCTTTCGTGAGAGCGAATGCGCACGAGCAGCGAATGACGTGAGTATTCCAAACAATGTAGCCTGTGAGTAAATAGGTGATGCGGTGCGCCGTTATCTAATCAGCATGGCGCGCGGGACGGGACAGGTCGGTGTGCGGGGGCTGACGGGGCGGGACGAGCGGGCGGCGCAGGCGAGCCTCCGTCCCGCTTGCGCCGTCAGTGCCACTCCGACCGCGCATGTGCCTGCACGCTGCGCATTTCGCCGCCCGCCCATTGTTGTGTACTCGATCGTGTTAAACATTGTGTTAAATTTTGCTTGATTCCGCCGCACCGACTAAGATTCTACATTGTTACTCTATTAACGATCCAAACTCATAAACGGCGCGAGTGATATTTCGAAATACTTATATACGTGTGATTCACAGTTGTATGTTTTAAATAATATTATTGTAAACACAGTGTGTGATTGTTGTGTATTCGTGGATATCGGCGGTGGCGCGAAGGTTCTCCGGCGGACGGGAGGTGTCGATACCGGAGCCGTCGTCGTCGGTCGGCTCCCCGCTACTCGCAGCGCGGCGGCCATGTTGAATACCTGAAGCGGCCGACGACGCGAGAGCGAGCTGCCCTGCGAAACGAAAGAGACGGAAACAAATTGTTCGTGTTTTGTGATCGAGACTGCGTTTCGGTTAATATTCGACGCTCGGTAATTTGTAAATCTCAGGACGTATTACGATCCGCGAAAAGTGAAATGCGCGTCGCGCTCGCATGTGTTCGGATCCCGGAGGATGATCGATGATAAGCGTCGTTGATGATGGTCAGTGTCATGGAAGTGCTCGCAGCGGCACTACTTGTGTCACTGGCGGGCGACGCCTTCGCTACAAGGACTGGCTATGCACCCGCCGACGTGCCGCCGGGCTTTGCGGTGCAGATGCAGTCGAGAGCGGTCGACATGGGAGTCGACTTCAATATAACAGAAGGACAACCCATAGGAACGACGGTCGGGGCGATACCGCGCAAATTAGGCTTTACATACCGTTTCAACGAGCCTCCCAAAGAGTTTACGCTTGATCCTTACACGGGTGAGATAAAGACTAGTGCAGTGTTGGATCGCGAAAGCGTCGAAAACGATCGGTATGATTTAGTTGTCCTGTCAAGTCAGCCAACGTACCCGATCGAGGTGAGGATCGCCGTGATCGATATCAATGACAATTCGCCGCAGTTCCCGGAACCAAGCATAGCAGTTGCGTTTTCTGAAAGCGCCGCAGCAGGAACGCGACTTTTACTTGATGCAGCAACCGACCGCGACTTGGGAGTTAATGGGATCGCGAATGATTACAGAATTATTGATGGTGACAGTGAAGGAAAATTTCGTTTAAATTTAACAGCAAATCCTAGCGGTCAAACGTCATACTTGCATCTCGAAACTACAGGGCAACTTGACAGAGAATCAAAGGATCATTATGTACTAAATATTTCAGCAAGAGATGGTGGCTCTCCTCCTAAATATGGATATCTACAAGTAAACGTTACTATTTTAGACGTTAACGATAATCCACCAATATTCGATCAAAGCGATTTTTCAGTATCTCTGAATGAAAGTGTTTCACCTGGAACCAAAGTTCTAAAGGTGACAGCAACAGACAGTGATCTTGGAGAAAATGGAAAAATATCTTATCGTTTATCTGAAAATGAGCAGCAATTTACTGTAGATCCCGTAACAGGAGTTATATCTACAGCCGCGCCACTTGACTGCCAAAAGTACTGCAATAATACTACTTGTAATCGAACATGCGTACTGACTGTAATAGCATTTGACCACGGGTCTCCAAGACAAGATGCTCGATCTTATGTTACTGTCAATTTAATTGATGCAAATGATCATGATCCTGTCATAACGTTCATATATGTTCCCACAACTGCTAACTTCGCAACGGTAGACGAAAATGCGAAAAATGGTTCAGTCGTTGCAGCCATAACAGTTGTGGATGTAGACGAAGGTCTGAATGGTAAAACTAGTGTCAAGATTGTTTCAGGAAATGAACTCAATCATTTCAGATTAGAAACATCTTCGAGTGTATACATAGTACATGTAAATGGAGTATTGGATAGAGAAGAAATCAGCAAATATAATCTGACTGTTGTAGCCACTGACAAAGGTACACCTCCTCGAACTGCCACATCTTTCCTAATTATACACGTTAATGATGTAAATGATCATGAACCAGTGTTCGAGAAATCAGAATATTCAGCTATACTAAGCGAATTAGCTCCTAAAGGGACCTATGTGGCCGGCATAGTTGCATCAGATGAAGATAGCGGAGTAAATGCTGAAATATATTACTCATTTCAAGATGGAAATGAACATGAATGGTTTTCCATAGACTCTTCATCTGGCCTTGTTACTACTCAAACATTATTAGATAGAGAAATACAAGGGACAGTTGAATTGAACGTTTCAGCCAGAGATGGTGGACCCAATCCAAAATGGGCATTCACACAGCTGAAAGTTACTATTTTAGATGAAAATGATGAATCTCCTAAATTTTCTAAAGATATATATGAAGTAAATTTATCAGAAAATGATCCAGAAGGTTCAATAATTGTCTATTTAACAGCTTCTGATCACGATCAAGGTACAAATGGGTCAGTAACATATTCCTTGCATCCCGAATTAGATCAAAAATATCCTAAAACCTTTGCTATAGATTCATCATCTGGAATATTGCGTACATTAAATAAATTAGACCGAGAAACAATATCTAACTACGAAATACGGGTGATAGCCAGAGATCAAGGATTTCCACAACAAACCTCAACGGCAACTGTTTTACTTCGTATATTAGATATCAATGATAATAATCCCGAATTCTATCCACAACAGTACTATGTAACTGTATCTGACGATCTACCAAAAGGATCCTCAATTGCTAAAATTAACGCGACTGACAGAGATGAAGGTGAAAACGCAATTGTAATGTATAACTTGGAAAACGGTGGTGATGGATTTTTCACAGTCGACCGATTTACCGGTGTTATTAAATTGAATAGTGATTTTCAACATGCGCAAAAACCGTTATATCGACTTATTATTTCCTCATCTGACCGTGATGGCCGCAAAGCTCAAGAGGATGCAGTTGTCGAAATAATAAAACAGTCTTACAAAAAAGAATTACAATTCAATTCTTACGGCGGATATGAATTCCAAATTGTAGAGGATGACAGTACAACTCAGGTAGATGTAGGTCGTTATGTAGGAACAGTACAAGTACAACCAATACTTGAAGATGTTAAGTACGCGATTATATACGGGGATGAAAATAAAATATTCAAAATTGATGAGAGAACAGGGATTTTAGTCACTGCAGCTGAGGTTGATCGAGAAATGAAGATATTGTACAATTTGAAAATAATAGCAAAATCTGGGCTAGCATTTGGTATTACGTCTGTTAATATATCAGTACTAGATGTTAACGATAATTCTCCTATTTTTATGTACGAAACAGATGAAATACACATACCTGAAAACATGGCCGTGGGCCAAGAAGTACATTTTGCACGAGCTCGTGATCGCGATTCTGGTGTTAATAGTTCCGTTACCTATTCACTTACTTATACCATTGATGCAACATTTAGGATATCAGAAACTACTGGAGTGATTTATTTGAATAAACCTATTCGAGTAGAACCAGGCACAGCAATACCGATAGAAGTAACAGCCCGTGATGGAGGAAAACCTTCACTGTCTTCCAAACATTCGACCTCAATAATTGTAGATGATGTCAATGATCATACACCTATTTTTGATCACACATCATATGAAACTTCTTTACTGGAATCGACCTTGGTAAACACAAGGTTTTTCGCCTTATCCGCTTCAGATGGGGATATAGGTATTAACGGTAGAATATCCTACATTATAGAAGAAGGAAATGGAGATAACAAATTCGGAATTTTTCCAGATGGTTATCTTTATGTACGTAGTCCACTAGACCGTGAAGATAAAGATTATTATGCACTAACAATCACTGCAATGGATCACGGGGACGAACCAAGATTTTCACAAGTTCCTGTTGTGATTCATATACTCGATGAAAACGACAATGCTCCGAAGTTTACAAATGAAACGTTTTCTTTTCATATTCGAGAAAACGAAATGCCAGATACATTTGTAGGAAAACTAACTGCTGTTGATGGAGACATAGGAAGAAATGCTGAGCTAACTTTTTCATTACCCTCAGATAATAAATATTTTATGATCGACCCTAAGAAAGGTTTTATAAAAACTCGTCGATCGTTTGACAGAGAAGCGCTTGTTGAAAGTACCGGTCAAAATTATATGGTTATGAAAGTAACAGTTACCGATAGTGGACAAGTAAAGTTGCAAGATTCCGTAGATGTAACTGTATATATTATTGACGTGAACGATAACGCGCCTACGTTTATTGGGACACCTTATAAAGTGCAAATATCGGAAGGCGCAAGTGTGGGTACATCTGTTTTACGCGCAATGACTACGGATGCTGATGAAGGTCTCAATGGAGATATTTTCTACAAACTCGTTGATGGTGATGACACTGGGAGATTTGTAATAGACGAAGCTACCGGTCAATTATCCATATCAAAATCGTTAGATCGTGAAATACTTGATCATTATAGCTTAAAAATATTAGCACACGACATTGGACAAGAATTACAATTAAGTTCTACAACTACGGTATCTGTAGAAGTTATAGATGAAAATGACAATTCTCCGGAATTCACACATACTGAGTCTAGAATATCAGTTATAGAAACAGAGCCTATTAATGAAAAGATCATACAGTTTCATGCTACTGATATTGACTTAGGAATTAATGCTGAAATAACATATTCCATAACATCCGGAAATCGTAGAGATACTTTCTATATTGAACCACTCACTGGTATATTGTATTTACACAAACAGTTAGACTATGAGGATTTAGCTCTGTACTTTTTGAACATAACCGCGTCCGACGGCGGTAATCCTCGTCTACATACGACGACTATATTGACCGTTACAGTTATAGATGCTAACGATAACCCGCCTAGTTTCTCCAATACAGCCATAGTTCGGCAAATACGTGAAGGTATTCCCACATATACGCCAATTGTTACGGTGACAGCGGAAGATCCAGATTCAGGTATGAATGGAAAAGTATATTACGCAATATCCCATCAAGATCCAAATAATCATAAAAGGCACTTTGATATCAATAACATTACCGGAGTAATTCATACGTTACTGCCCATAGATCGAGAGTCAATCGATACATTTCGTCTCACAATTGTCGCATATGATAGAGCGGAACCCAAAAGTAGTAGACTTTCAGCTGAAAAGTTGGTGACAGTCATAGTAGAAGACATAAATGATAACTCACCTATTTTTGTGTCGATGAATGCAGCTGTTATACCAGCCGAAAAGCTCAAACAGGGTATTGGTCGTGGCGAACTACTAATCATGAACGTCAACGCTCGGGACCTAGACTCAGGATCAAATGGACTAGTAACTTATGAGTTACAAACCGAAAATGACATATTTCATTTGCATAGAAGTTCGGGAGCATTAACATTGAGAGGCATGTCATACAGCGGGGAACCTTATTGGAACTTACACGTGAAGGCAATAGATGAAGCTGTTCAGAGTGAACAGCGTAGCACAGAAACTTATCTAACTATAATAAAAGGAGGTTCGGATTCTGAGGGAATCGTGTGGTCAATTCCATCATCTATATCTGTGCCAGAAAATGAACCAGCAGGAACAAACGTCACTGTCGTAAGCGGTCTTTTGCCGGGAACTGTTTTGGAATATTTTATAACAAACGTTACGGCTTTAGGTCAACAAGCAGATAGATTGTTTGACATTGACCCACGTTTGGGTATAATTTTCACAGCCGTTCCACTCGATCATGAATCTGGAAACGGTGCATTTGAAGTTGAAATTTGTGCAGTGGCTGTGAGTGGCAGAACGCGGACCTTCAAGACTAAGGTAATATAATTTACTTCATTAACGAATATTTTTTGTAATTATGCATGATTGTATTAACTTGTAAATCCATGAAAGAATTTTACTTATAATGACTTCAAAAGTAAGTGCAAATACGCCTTGCAGAAATTCTAGACATATGGTATTTATCGTAATACGGTAATTTAATTTAATGATATAAATCGAATGATATAAAACTGAAAATATCTTACACGTTTTAATATTTTTATATATTGTCAAATGTGCTTTAAAATATTGATAATTTTTTTGTCTCAGTGCATAACGGTTTTGTAATTAATCTATGTAAAATGCAATCATTTTTTAAAAATATTTTGTGAATATTTCTACAATAAGAAAAATATTTATATCTTTATCTTAAATAACTTAAACAAATTACATCAAAAGTTTTATAAATATGGATTAAGTTTTAATGACAACAAATGTCTTTATCATCAGACTCCATTTAAGAATAGAAAATCATAAGCAACATTGCAAAATACTCGTAGCTTCCAGTACCTATAGTACGTAGCGCAATGTTTTTCTATAATAATGTAATTATAAAACACATGGGTTCTGCACCAGCGAACATTAAAATAAATTGTTCTGCCTATATCTTACCTTCTAAATATTAGCTTCGGCACAGTCCCGGCGTGTAAAGTAGATTGTTAGGGAACTTTATGGCTGTGAGAGCAGCGTTGCAAGTCAGTCAAAGCATCCATTGTTACTCGTGTGATCGATGTAAGCAGCGGGCAAACAATAAATCGCTCTCGGTAATAGCTCGGTGGAGGAATGTCCTTACAGTCGACGCGGCCGCCTACGGCGCCCCTTCCCTCTCTGCTGCACCCCCCGCGCCTTGCACCTTTCTATTTCAACTTAAAGCTCACGTAACAGAACACACGTCAATATAAAGATATTTACTCGGCGAGCGATATACATTTGTTTCATTATATCATAACGAATCAAATGTTTATACTAGTGGAACTGGTTTATACTGGCGCGGAATAAAAAGTTTGTGAAAATATTTATGGTGCGTCATAAAGGAACTGTTATTGCTCAAGATGAATTTATTATATGGTTGTCGAAAATATAACATGTGTCATGTATAAAGCGGTTTTATTTCCTTTATGATACGTTTCCCTATAACATATACTCTATGTGTCATATATGTTATACCCTAAATTGACAAATGATCACAATGTTACTCTTAATAATGGTTCCAATTAAATGATAAAATAAACTAAATCCAACTTCAAAAGAAAACTGAAATATGACTTTAATTGGATAGTAAGAAATAAAGAAAAAAGCATTTGTGTTACAGAACGTATTAGATTTATAAGTTCTTCTTATCATTTTGTGTGTAATGGCATTTGCAAAACGAGACCAGTAGTGATGGAGGTTAACCTGTAAAGAATAGTATTAAAAAAGACCAACAATACCATTCTTAATTATCTACAAAATTGATTGAAACAATTTTAGGAAATAAATTCTCTTACTATATTTGGTACATACTGTATTGCTATGAATTTGTCATTATCTTGAATACGGATATCGGCATCTAATATTTAGTAGATCACCTTCATTTTGCAGAATATTTCTTTAATATATTCATGTACCCATTTATCTAGTATCGTTGGAAGCTAAGCATCATTAAGATAGATGAACTTTTAAACATCTCACTGTTTTCCACACTAAACTAAAGACGAGATATCGGTATGAACCTGTCGATCCGGTCTTATATAAAAAAGCAACTTTAATAGAAACTAGATTTCGTAGAAAACAGTGATGGCCATTTTGCTCTATACGCATATTAGTATTGCATAATTCTACTTATATTTCTTATGTTCTACAATAAAAGGATGTTAGTTGAGTGAAGGTAAATTTAAATGCAACTGATTCTTATTCTAAAATAATTTTCAATTGCAACATTTCAAACTTAAAAATTTACGTAATTCAGTCGCACATCAAAGTGCGCATTGTATGATATATATATATATATATATATATATATACTTCATATATATATATATATATATATATATATATATATATATATTTAATAATTTTACGTTGAGTAGTTTCCAAAAGAAGGGCAGGGGAAATATTTTTTACATATATTTCACTATATCTATGAGGATATAATACCTAAAATTGTGAAAAATATTCTTGAATCCCTTATGACTAACCCTTTTAAATGATACCCCATGCAATATAAGGATTTTTAAAAAAATATGTTTACTTAATTTGCCTCCCGTGAAATTGTCAAATTCATAGTTTTGAGTTGTTGACTATTGGTATACATGTATGCCTTAACACGTTTTGTTACTATGCCAATTATCAAGTTTCTGCCTCGAGTGGTTTCTGGGGAAAACGGCTGTGACCGATGGACGAACATACACGTGAGGGATCTTGTAAGGTTTTCGTTTTCTATTCAGGTATGGGGCCTTAAAAATCTACAATCGTTATTCGCGAAACCATCGCCATAATCGAAACCATGTCTAAACAACCTTTAATAAAAATAATTAAGTTTCACACTATTATTGTAGTCTTAATATTTACAAATATTGCAAATTGGAGTAAAACGATGGTATATTCATATTTTCATTATAATATAACATCCTTTTAAAATCTACAATAAAATCGTAGAATTGGCATGTCTGTATATTGAAAATATTTACCAAAATATTATTTGGAGTGACGTCATAAAAGAAATAGAAAATAAAAATATTATTTTTTGGAATTTATGTCTTTCTCCGTAAGTATTTTTATTTGTACGCTCATCACGCCAGAATCACTAAAGGAACTTTTATGTGACTTTAATATTTGTATTTTATGGAATCTGAAGTAACATATAGTCTTTATTTCATTGCTATCACTCTAGAATATATGGTAATTTGTAATTTCGTCACAAAGCACACTTGCCTGGAAAACATTTTTTATAATGATTTTAAAGGCCTTTACTTATATTTTAACTTGTAATCCTACAGTTAACTTAAAAACACTTGGTAAATATTCCAAAATCTACATGAATACACAGGAATAACCAGTATAACATAAAACAACAGACATAACTCTTTCACTACGGGAGTATTAAAGAGTTTCAGGTTTTATTTTATCATTATAAAGTTATTATTATTATCCCAATTTATCATAGTACAGTTTACCATACAGTTTACCATAAGATCATATAACAGTTTTGAAAAATGTCACCTGTGACACTTCAAACATATTCCACAGAGGAAGTGTTGGCAAACTTCTATTAAACTGTTATTTTAATTACAATCCAAAATGATCTTAAAATTTTCGGTTACTCAAATTTGTATTGAGTATTATATTCATATTATTTCCTTACAACTTTACCAGTTTTGGGAAGATCTACTATCGACAGTAACACATAAAAAATGTATTATGTCGCTGGTGCTTACCAATAGGAAGTCAAACGTAGAATAGTCAAATAGTAATAAATTAGTAACATCTTCCTAATTTGTCATTTTTCTGTCATCCCATAAACTTTATGGAAATACATGTTACGAGTTTCTTTAAAGCATGAGAAAAAGTGAAATATATCCATTAAACGCCGACACACATAATCATGAAACCATATGTTAAACAAAAACAACAAACTTTAACAAAGTTGTTATATTCGTGTAACTATTAGCTTGATAAATGTGAAAATAATCAAATCATTATCACGTGGATGTCTCTAACATGTGGAGAAATTAGAAAATCTTTACAAACTAACCTAACCAGAGACGCGCAAATGACTATATGCGGTGCTTCCGTGTGCGTGCGTTGGCTATCTAGTTCCTACTGCGTCTTACCCGATTAATGAAAGTATTTTCCTAGAAATATAATATAATGCACTTCCATAAATCAAAAACTGATTTCCCGATCTAATGGTTCCTAAAATTAACGATTTCATTAAAAGATAAATCAATCTTTAAATGAACCACTTTTACATTTTGCAGTAAGTTTAGTACCTAAATAGAATTTGTATACTGATCTCATTTGAAGTTTATTTAAAAGACCAAAAGATTTGCTTACTTATTTGAAGTTTATTTAAAAGACCAAAATAAAAGGCAAAACTAACTGCAAACATTTAATCATTAATAAATATTTGTTTAGTGCTATTTCGTTTAAATGACTAATACAGAATAATAATAAAACGCCATATGCACTAACCAATAATCGTTATTTTACGCTGTATTTTATCGATTATTATAATAATATACATTTCTTTACATGGCAATGGATTAGGAGTATATACTTCAGTACAAACTTTCATAACTTAACCCACAGACGACAGAATATGAATTAACGATTTTATTTCCCGCTGCTGAAGTCGTCGCATTTAACGAGGTACTTAATGAAATGTCAAGTTGATATACCTGGGTTTGTAAAGAGCTAAGTTTATGGTTTATACTATTCCTGTTTCAATGTTCTATAAAGTTTCTTGAAGTATTGAAAACTTAACGCAAGGCCATTACGTGACGGTAAAATTTCAAGTGATTATCAATTTCCATGATTGACAAAAAATGTAAAATAGTTTTCAATCGTTCAACACTAACTATGGATGTGTATTATATTATATTTCTCTGAAAACACTAACTAGTGTTGAACGATTGAAAACTGTTTTACATTTTTTGTCAATCATGGAAATTGATGATCACTTGAAATTTTGCGTCACGTAATGGCCGTGCGTTAAGTTTTCATTACATTTATCATAACTATTTTACTGACGATAAATGTAAACCTATAATTTTTACAAAATTGGCAACTCAGAATTTACCAAATTGAAAAACAAACATATCCCACGATCCATTTACTTTTAAGTGTACACTCATTCGTGCAGGTATGTAGATATGTTCTAGATACATCCATTCCGAGATACCGAAGAATATTTGTAAGGGTGCGTATAGTTTGATGTAAACAATACAGACTCAGGTATATTCCATTGATAACGAAACCTGTTCTTACAGCGCGAAGCTTTACCTCTTAAGTATAGGCCTGAGTCGCTCGGGGCTTATCGACTCTCGTTTCTCTCTCTAACGTGTGCTCTTCTCTTTCGGACACATATACTCGCCTGGTTCAACTGCTTTTATTTCATTTACATATTATCTGTGGGCATGGCATGCGTGTGTGTGAGCGCACGCATATCTACCTGACACTTCTTGACATTTCACAAAAGCTTAACATTTGGTCGTCGATAAAAGGGGTAATAATATCGGCGCGTAGCGCGCGACGCGCAAGATATCTAACGAAATAAACTATGTGTTTAATGTACTCTTTAATACGTAACACCTTTACAATACTAGTTAAACATTTCAATGTATAACACAGATATCTAAAAAAGTATAATTAAGTGCTATCAGAATTTAATTACGTATGTTTGATTTATTTATTATGTGTATATCACTAGCACTTGAATTTTTCGGAGCGAACATTATAATAATTTGTCACATTTTTTGCCAATAATATAATTGTAACTAGTATTATAAAAATGTACTTTCATTAGCCGGACCAAAACGGTAATTCCATTTTATTTCTTATACTTTTTGTAAATTCATTTTAGGTTTTTTTTTACAGAACTAAAAATCTTATTGTTTAAATAGTAAAATGTAACGGAATAAACTATAAGGAAAGTTAATATATAAACTATAAGGGAAGGTAATACAAAACATTGTGAACAAACACATGTAATAGTTTTGATGGAAAGCATTTATTCAACAAAAATACAAAACA
This sequence comes from Druceiella hillmani, assembly GCA_039881145.1. Classification (NCBI taxonomy): domain Eukaryota; kingdom Metazoa; phylum Arthropoda; class Insecta; order Lepidoptera; family Hepialidae; genus Druceiella; species Druceiella hillmani. Next base: position 4,765,985 of record JAYKKI010000096.1, on the reverse strand, counting down.
TTGTGAACAAACACATGTATTAGTTTTGCTGAAAAACATTTATTCAACAAAAATATAAAACATTGTGAACAAACACATGTAATAGTTTTGCTGGAAAGCATTTATTCAACAAACATCTTAGAAACTATTTTTGTACCTCGCCCATGAACAATATATGTATTCTACCAATAAAAAGATAAATTGTGACTGTTTTTCATACTTTAAACTTAAAAAAACCACAATTAATTTAGACACTAAAACTGTCATTAGTTTTAAGTTCTGAAAAATTTTAATCGAACATAAAGTGACTTTTGTTTCTTGTTTGGTGATTGGCAATGAAAGTATTGGGCCCAGGAATTACAAGGCTAAATATGGCACTCCTACAAAAGAAAAAAGTTAGCCCTCTTGAAGAAATTTTTTATCGTTTTATGAAAAGTCTGATTATTTTTCGTAATAGCTTTTACATGATATTTTCGCGGAACTCTTTCGGTCAGCAGAATGAAAATGAACATTGCAGCCCTGACAGTATACTGAAAAAAGCCATGTAAAATTCGAAAAGAGCAAAAAAGACATTCAGTTTGACTATATAGGCAATGGCTAGATGTTTAAAAAAAGTGATAGATATTGATTAGTGTAATCGTTTCTAATACAATTTCAATATGTACTTTTTTAAATGTTTTTTTTTTCATTTCTGATTAATAATTCTTGATACGTTACAAATATAATAACGCACAACAATTAAAATAATTTTTTTCCGTTTTGTATTATGTAATTAAACTTAGTATTTTACTTTTGCTCTCCCCCGGTTGTCAATCGCTGAATTGTATGTTTTCGTTTATTCTAAAAATCCTTTTTTAGGAATAATATTCTATTTACATATTTTCACTGGTCTCCTTTATATAGTAGTTTAGTGAGGAGTCCATTCAGATTGAGTTTTCCTATTCCAAGTTTGAATTTTCATTAGACATATGTATGTCTAAATAAACACTTCACTTTTATTAGGTCCTCGATAATAAGAACAAGAGAACTTGTGTGTGAGGTTATTATTAATAATTCACTATATGGTGGGGATTTTATTTCTTTAAATTTACGTAGAAGTTTAATAAGGAGTCCAGTCAGATTAAATGAGTTCTCCGTTTTAAAGTTTGAATTTTTATTAAATATATGTCAAAATAAGCACTTCATTTTTATTAGGTCCACATTAAAATTGTTATGTCGCTGTATTTTACTTCTTTAAATTTCTGGCTGCTACATACTAGTGAGAAGTCCATTTGAATTAAATGAGTTCTGAGATTCCAAATCGAATTTCGTTTAATTCTAAGCATTTCTTTGTTTTTTACTCACTATATTTTAAAGTGAGCGTAGTGGCAAAGGAAAAAAACACTGATTCAATAAAATGTTCTCCAACTGTCAATCCGATAATAATTCTACTTGTAAGTAATTACTTAGTATGTCAAAGTATAATCAAAACAACAAATGATACAGCCTACGTAATAAAGCATATTTTATTCTAAGGTTCATTACTTTATGTAACTTGATAAAACGTGATCAATCAAGTGTCAGTGGCCTCGATAAGCGGTCGCTTCGGCTGAGTTCACAAAGCTAAATTACTTTGCAAAGCCGTGTTACGGAAAAGAACTGATAATACACTAAAATAAGTGGCTTATAATGTTACTCGACAAACTAATATTTACTGACTATATTTATATACTTAAACATACTCACAGAATTTCATATTAAATAAAGGCGATATTTCGCGCGTGGGTGTTACTTAAACGGCGCTAGGAATAGATAATGATTCCTAGATAATTTAATGTATTTGAATATTAATTTCAAAGCATTAGTTTTGTTATGTAACTGTGCTGAATAAACTTTGAGTTAACTAAAAATTTTATATATCTACCGTAATTTTTTAACTTATTTTCGAATACCAATTTATTGGCAATAACTTTATCTGTATACTTTATAGTTGAGATTATAACTGAAGAATCATATTAATTTTATAAAGATAAAATTTTCGGTTTTTTAAAGTTTGGTCTAAAAAGCGCTTATTTAAATTGACGCCATCCCTTTTTTTTAATATAATTCACCATCGTATAGTGAGTTAAACCTTTAAATATAATGTATATATGAGTATATTTTATATATCGTGAAAATTTATTAAAAAAAATTCGAGGCATTAAATTTAAGATTTTTTTATGAGTGCTTTTATCTAAGGAGATTGGATCGCTCAATTCAGTCCTTGATTAATGCGCAAAATAAATAGATAACCGATGAAAACAGGATTAACAAATGAACCATAAAAACCTATTCTAACTCCTATAACTGCATATTATTAGTGGTGGGAAGGCGAGTCGTAGAAAACACGTTGACACGCAATATAATCATGCGTCATAGTTGTTTAGGGTGAGAGAGAGTTGCAAGGAACAAATATGATTAATGGAGAGAAAATTTGATACAATGTCAGTTTATTGTTGATTAAACTAATAATTTATTCGACGTTGTAGTAGCTCTCGCATTTGCTCGGTCCTGGACTTTTTATGATTCTTGTATTCCTTTTGAGGTGAGATTTCTTCTGATTTACGTTTTTTATAATTGCGAGTATATTTATAAACCACATAAGACGTTTTCATTTTTTTTTGGTATTTCCTATTTAATACCAATTTTTGCTTATATTCCAGCCAATATTTTTATTACCTCATTTTGAGTTTCCCTAGTGCTCTGTAAGATCTTTATAATAATACCTAAATAAACGTTACAGGCATCGCAAATACTACATGAAAAATATGTACAGACATGTTCTACCCATTTTGAGATCAACTATTATTAAGGCCTTATTAATGTCTTAATTATTAACGATTGAAATCTGACGGTATTTTGTAACGTAAGAAAATTCGACCGGTTATAACTGTACTTAACAAGCCAAAGAACGTTTTCAAGTTAAAACTGAAAGCCTCAAAATACACAGACCATTCGTTCAAAATAATCTTATGTTGATAGAACAATTTCTTTCTACTATTCATATTAAGTAATGCAATTTCAAAACAAAACAAGAGGCGAACGTATCTCCGCTCTGTACGAAATATTCCTCACAACCAGCGCTCAGGGCCTGCGGCCGCATGTATCTCATCTTAATGGCGGCTGTGGTCTGAACACTAGATTTTTAACGGATAGCAATAAACGTTACAACTAATAATTAAACAACGATAAATAATTCCACTTATACAACGCCCTGCGCCTCCCCGCTGTTCGTGTCGTTTGCCTACGAGCCTCTATCGTCAAATCGTTTCTCGTGTTTTATAAAACGATGGCAAGATGAAATTCTGCAACTCCATTTTAGTAATGGAGTTGAAACTGCGATTTATCTTTATTTGTTGTTTATGTTACATCTATATTGTTACATATCACATGGCACGCGTTGTTGAAGTAGTTATTTTAATACCGATATTGCCATATTGCAAATGGAATCAATAAAAGTAATTGGTATCGGTTCGATATCAAGTACATTTCTTCAATAAAGATTGTCCTTGACAAATATAAAAATACATTCTCATACGAGGAGAAGAATAGTAGAGTGACATATTACGTCTAGCCAGTTGAATGACCGTTTTTATGCAATAAATGTAAAATTTGACATTTATTATAATCTTAATAAATAATGTATGCAAATGGTGCAAAATCAACACTCAAACCTCGAGTATAATATTCAAATATAAAAGTTAAATTTACTTGACAAATAAAATCAAGATAGTAGAATATGATGGAAAATCCTTACGCTGTTTGTGTTGACTCATTTTTAAAACGTTTATATCTCTGATTTACAAGTCTTTATAACTATATTATACAGTCAATCAGACCAGAAACTTAATCATTTGCTACATTAAGAGACTTAAGATGTTTCTTATACCCGTTACTCTTTTTTAACAATAAGTGAACTTGACAAAATTATGCTAAATGTTATTTCGTATGCATAATTTAAGCAAAATGATATCAATGAAAATTGCATGGTGGGTTTTTAAGTCAGTTCTATAGTTTTTGTATGCATCGATATATAGAGAGGAAATTTAGAGAGAGAGTGTGTATTTTATATTTGTTCATATATCGTAAGTATTCGATACTTATCTTCACTGTCCATGAATGAATAAAGAATCATCTCTATTTGTTGTAATTATTTCAATTTTAATATTACGACCCCTTTCATTTTATATATTATTAATACGGCTGTTATATTTCCATTCCTATTACATAAATTTCATGACTCTCTTCCATATATATATTATTAGAGGCATTCAATATTCAATTATATGTCTTTTTATACGTTTTAATTTAATATTATTCATTACTGCATCATAATTACCTGGTATGACTTTATATATTTACTTCTCGTTAAATCAAGAAATAAGAACGAAAAGAATTTGCTGAATATTTCTTTTTAAATAAGCTATTATAACGATATTCATACAAGAATTAAAACGTCGAAGCTTAATCTCAACATAAAAGAAATTACTGAATTAGTTTTGTAAAAATTGTCCCCGATCGAAATAAATAAATCGAGACGACGAACGGCAGCGCGCTCACAAAAAAACTTCAAGGAATAAAAAGTCTCATTTTATCGAATCGCACTTGTTAGAATCTTGTTAAAATAAAAAATGAAATAGCGCGAGCGCTACGGTAAAAAATGTAAGCAAAACACGAATCGTCCGAATGACTTACTCTTAAAGATCTCCTGGGCGAATCTAAAAACGTAGAGTTCCACTACATCGTTAGCGCGCTCGATCCGGTGGCACTGTACCGCAATAATTATAAACTAGTAAAAGTTTATCACTTTATTAGGTGTGAGAGTTTTGTAATTAGACATATATCCATAAATAACAAAACGTTGGTATGCGACCGCGATTGGCTCTGCCGAGAAGCATAAAAGTGACGATTATCGCGCGATGCATGAATACTAAGCAGCGGCCAATGGCACTGGGCGCGGGTTGTAGAGAACGGTCGTATCAGGTTTGTTTATTCGTTGCATAACACCGGCTCTTAACGTCACGAGAAATGTACAATACACGAATGGAATTTTTCAATGTCTGACGTTATTTGGTCTCATCGCCAATTATGAAATTAATTTTGATTGGCTTTGGTGGCACGGTGGCTCAATGGATAATTAAGCGAAACTTAACACTTCGTTAGGATGAATATAATTTGAAGGATTGAAATGTGATTTATTATGCTTGAAGCGATTTGCGTGTACGGTTGATCAAATCGCGTCCAAGAAAAGTATAAATGATACTTTAGTTCAAAAAGTAATACAGAAACGGGTAAAGGTTTTGTTTGTATTTAAAACTAATTAGGCAAAAACTAATACGCCTATGTACATTTGGTATTTGATTAAATTTAATCATTTTTTATCCGTGTTTTTTCCGTAATTAATTCGTATTTTATCCGTAGTTTATACGTATATTTTCCGAAATTTTATGTAAAAAGTTTTAAACAAATGTCTCTTTAATTCTTCATCAGCAGACATAATTTTTATTCTTTGAAAAATAAGTATTATTTTGGTATGTTTACCAGATAATTTTTTTTCCAAAAGTTAGTTTTTGTCTTATTCGTTCACAGTATTAGTTTTTGCGAGCGCTCTTAATTACCCAAAACGAGTATACGATAATCAAGTGATCAAATCTATAAATCAGACAATTTGGAATACATAAAAATTGTCTAAAAATATATTTGTAAATATGGGGACACTGAAAATAAGCTATACATATATAAATTTCTCTTTAATTTATTTATATAAAAAAAAGTAAATTTACTTTAGAAAAATAATTCGTTGTAGTACGATATTACCCGTGTAAAATGGTTAAACATTCATATTATTATTATTTTTATTACTCAATTAGGTATCCAGAGTTTTCCCATTCATTCAAGCATGCAAGAGACGTTTGGAAAAATTATACCTCACCTAACTTCACTTTCCATATTCCATTTTTGTATATGAGATCTTCTTCATCTCATGTGGACTCTACAACAACAACAACAAGTATATTGCTATTAACAAAAAATATAATTTATTTCTTAAACTTTGTTTACCATTATTTTAAACAAAATACTAAATAATTAAATTTATATTAGTGCTAATTACTGTCAAAAGAAGTTGTCAAAATCATTTCAGCACTGGCAATTTCCCGTAGAATATTTAGAAATCGTAAATTTTCTTCATTATATCAATTATCCTGATCTTCTCCATTTAATTCAAGCAAGTCCTTCTGTAATATTTAAAGAAGCATATTAATTCCAAACTACGACATTAAATAAGACTGAATGAGCGGCCATATTGACATACTTATTAAAAATAATCGCCTTTTCCTACTGCTCGCATTCTTCGATATCGGCTTAAAATGAGACAAACGCGACGAGTTTTTTGTCGAATACACGTACGATAAATGCGTCACCTTAATCTCGTGTAGCAATCACTCACTAATTTGTTTAACAAAATGTTTAATAGCTGTTACTTATGCACTTGATTAGGTTTACATAATCAGTTTTTGCAGATTCGTATATGACTAAGTATAAATATTTTGCATTGGCTAAATAATGATTTTAATATAATACATATGTGAGAACTTATATCATGGATATGAACTATAAAATATAGCTTAACATTTACGTAGTCGAGTCAACTAACCAATTTTTAAAAAGCATTTCGTATAGTTAATTTTTAGTAACTTGTATAGTGTTAGAATGCTTTATCTTCAGGTAAACTTTCAGTAATCAAGCATTATCATGAAATGGCCTACCCTTATTATATTAACTTTCAAGCTAGAGGTAGAGAATGGTGAAAAAATATATGAATAAAAATGTATGTATTTTACTTACTCGGGCCACTTGACGGTCTTTTAGAGAGAGAGATAATTATTGGATTTTCTTTCAAACTGCACAAATAAAATTATTACTTAAATCAAATTGATGACTTTACTTTAATTATGCGCTGAATTATTTTGAACTATAAGATATTCATTAGCCTGGTAACGACGGTTTAAATACTGTATAATACAGTATATTCAATAAAATTAAGTCCTCTGTGACACATTTAAAATAGTTGGGGGAAAAAAAAACTTACATATTATGATACGTTTTTATTATTTCCATATTAAATGGTTATTTTTCTTTTTTGTTTGATGTAGTAAATATTCACTTTTAGTAATATGTGAATAATATGGCTCCTATGCAATATATTTTTCTGTCATTATAGAATTCTAAGATTTTACTTAATTCGATTTATGTTTCAAGCTTGTATTTATTTTTATCCAAGACTAAATAAAACATGTTTTAAATTAGATACCGAAGTCTGAGGTTGGTAAGTTTTTCAAGTTTATAATTTTAAAATTGCAGATTGATAAAAATAAATTTATGCCCCAATTCAATACTAAGTATTAAATATATATACTATAGTATTAAAAAACTCTTATTGTGTCTCCTCATTCATGTAAGGCGGGGTGATATTTTTATCCGGATAGGTTTTCTTTGGACACGTCGTTCAAAACGATGTAAAAATTTCATTTTTCATAATTATGTATAATGTGTCTGTCTCCCTCCCGACCTCTAATTTTCCAGTATTCGTATTCGAATAATCTCAAGTATTTGAATGACATAATTTGGTTAGAACTTTCAATTAAAACTCTTTTGGTTATTTGCATCAACAATTTAATAATATATAAACAACTACGGACTCTACTTGCAAAGATATAAACAACTACGCACCCTACTTCTAAAAATATAAAAAAATTACTAACCCTACCAAGTGTTTAAAGGACATAATTTGGTTAGGACTTTCAATTAAAATTATTTTCATTATTTGCCTCAACAATTTAAAAATATATAAACAACTATGGACCCTACTTCTAAAAATATAAACAATCATGAACCCCCCCCCCCCCATGTATTTAAAGAACATAATTTGGTTAGAACTTTGATTTATATTTATTTTGGTTACTTGCATCAATAGTTTCTAAAAATATAAGCAACTACTGACATAAACTCCGCCTATTTGTAAAAATATACTAGTTCTTTGGCACACACAGGCCACAATCACCTAAGAATTTGAATTATACACAAATCTCACTCTGTGTGATAGGGTTAATAAACACTCGTAGGTTTAATACAAATTAATTTATTAAATGTATTAATTATATTTTTTTGTTTAAATGTACTCCTATTAAAGTAAATAGTCCTTCCATCTATTATAATTACCTAATTATAAGAAACCACAAAATAAATAAAGTTGCTTCGTTATTATACAATATTATGACTAAATAATCAATACAGATTACAAGTACCAGTTACATTCATTCTACCATCACATTCATCATTGATACCAGTTACAAGTACCAGTTACATTCATTCTTATTGATCGAAGTAACATGTAACAAAATTTAATTGTCAAATAAACAATTACTTAAATAAATTCGAAAGCGCTTAAATAAAACGAGAAGCGAACGCGACTCATTGCGGCGACACACGTGGCGCCGCCTTCCACACGTGTCCATCGACCTTGGCTGCTCGGGCCGCGACGCGCTCGCGGACGCCGCCGACGAATTATTATTTTAATTGGAATATTACCGACGGCTACTTTTAAACTAGTTCCACCTTTATAACACGACACATTGCAATAGTCTCCACTCGAAATATCACTGTCCGCTCTCGGTCAAACATTGTAATCTCTTCCCATATCATAATATTTTGCCAGATTTCGTTGTTAACAATATAATCTCGTTGGATCTTGTGATTGCGACGGTGGGCCCTTTCTCTAAATACATATATATATATATATATATATATATATATATATATATATATATATGTATATATATGTGTGCGTGTGTGTCTATATATACTCCTATACTTTTACATCAATTGAAAGCTGATTATTCGTTTTACACCATCCTGATAAATCCTCATTTTTTTCGATACGAAAATGGCAAAAAAGAACCCCTGTTTTCCTCGGAAACTACCCTTACTATCAACATACAAAAACATAACCAAAACAGCAACTTCGTTTTACTTGAAAATTAATATTTTTCACATGACCGTATCTACTCTAACAAATTTTCAAAATATTTTCTTCCTTTTACCAACGTAGTTCGGCGAAAATCATATTTTCTTTGACCGTATCGAGTGGAAAGTCATATGAAAGGTCATTATAATTGTTCAAGGATTATATTCTTAAATTCTTTTTGTTATAATTTTAGCGTGTATGTTTTTTTTGGAAATTAGCCAAAATATATGCACAAAGTATGACTGAGGTCATACGATCGTATATTTCTGCATTTTGCAACATATATTCTTCGATTCCAGATTCTCTTTGGTGCAGTAATTAGAATTTCATGATCTAGCTACTTTCAACCTTTAGACCTTGGAAATAAAGTACCTTAAAACAAAATAATTCGCTTGTCCCACGTTACTTCACAGTTCCATAAATCAAAACTCATCATTCTTACACTAATTTCTTCTTATTACGGATTCTTAAATAATAAGGTTACATTCTTTAGATACACCTGTCTAGATAATAATTTAATCATATAAAGCTAAATATTAAAATTTATATTGTACTTCAATAAAGGTTGTGGTTTTAGTAGTAAAACGTAACAATTTTGCGTCAAAAAAAATATTGAAAACTCTAAATAAAATAACCTGATTAAAGGTCCCACCAGAAAAACTTAAAAAAGAAAACCATACTGTGATATAATTTCAAATTAAAATTTAATAAAATGAGGAACATTGATAAAATCTGCTTTGAAAACTAGTAAATTAATTTTTTGAGTTTGCTGGACTAACCAAAATATACAACTAAGTGAAAGGCACGGTTATTAATGTCCACCTATAATTATTGTGGTTTATAAAATTGTATACAATATTAATTATATACAAAATTTATTTCAAAAGGTGCCTAAAAATGCAGAGTTATAAAAAATAACGAGGTTTATGGTGTATGATTCAAGAAATATCTTAGAATATATTTTTAAATTTTTTTATCAAAGATGTTATTTTCAAAACATTTTCGATGCCAGGTCTATCTTGATAACTCTGATGACAAAGAAAATTTTACTTAGTATTGCAAATATCCTATGTTTATACAACAAATATAAATATTAGACTAAACTATAATAGTTTGTATGCTACTAGTAATATGAACAATAAAAACGTGTCAAGCGTGAATAGAACTCGCTCTTCAAAAGATTCGTACTCCGTACACATTTAGGCATTTATAAACATTTGAGGGTGTGCCCTTAAATGTTTAGTATTTCTATTAAACTATTTACAAATATTAATCTTTTACGACGTAAGTACTATATACTACATTTTTCAGAGGCGTAAAAACGTGGTGATCGAGGATAATCGCCATGGTTTTTCATCAACCATTGCACATGCTTCTAAAAACTCTGACTTTTTCATTACTTTAAGTTCATTGATCTCGGAAATAGAAGAGAAGGACGGGCAACATATAGTTTTACATGTTTTTCAGTATATATCTAAAGATATAATACCTAAAATTATAAAAAAATGAAAACCCTTGTACCTAGTCCTTTTAAACGATATTCCACACTTTATAGATAATTTATTTTTTTTTCACATTTGTTTTTCTAGCACTTAATATCCTTGTAATTTCCCTGTGAATATTTTAGAGTATTATCTATGAATTATGTGAGGGTTAATATGTTTTATTCATTAAAATTTCAATTTTCTACCGCAAGCGGTTTCTGGAAAAAACGGCTGTGACAGACGGGCTGACAGACACGTGAGTGATTTTATAAGAGTTCCGTTTTTCTTTTTGAGTTATCCCTACAAATTGTTCAGTTTGTTACAATCCCATGTAGTATCGTTTTATAATAAAATGTAAATTAATACATTTTGTGTCCATATCATGCTATTTAAATTTTAAAAAAAACATACATGGTACATCAATATCTATAAGGCTTTAAATTATATAGGTACGGAACCCTTGATATACGAAATCGACTTACACTGGGCGATTTTCTTATTATTACATCTTATATAATCAATGTCTCAACGACGTAACGACATTTAAGTGCGATAAACCGACGAGTTACTTAATTCATTGTAATCCGATAATTAGATCATAGAAACTAATATATAAAGGATAAGCTTGTTTTTCTGAAGCATCATAGTTCCAATAAATAAATAACACTAAGCCTCAGCATAAGTTTAATAAGTTAAATACCGCTGTAGAAACTGGAAATGGAAACGCAGGAATTGATATTGAGAACAAGTTAGGGGCATATTCTTAACTGAGCCTGTAAACAGGATAAATCACTTGGCGCTACTTTCCACAGAAAGCAGTGGTAACGAGTACTAAAGAAATGTCCTAGATTAAGTACTCCAACTCCCACTGGAAATAGCAACAACATCAGACGAGAAACTGTATAATAAGAGGTTTAGTTATCTATTACCTACATCGCTTACACTTGGCATATCTCATTTGCATTCTTCGTTAACATGCAAATCCTGATGTTTATATATATATATATATATATATATATATATATATATATAAATATATATATATATATCAGGATCACCAGTTATTATGCCCCCGTAGTGAGCATTTCCTATCAACTAACCATTAGCTATAAAGTCTACTGAGCTTTTTAGGCTATAAAGGCTACTGAGCTTTTTCAGGAATTATTAAGTTATAATATATATATAAGCTATAAATAAACATTCCCGCTGTGTTACAAATTCGACCGAAACAGTTAACTATTTCAGTTACTATCAATTCTCCCGTTTTTATTTTTCAACTTATTACACTCTTCGTAACTATAAGCATATTTTTTCTAAATCCAAAAACTTTACATAGTAAAAACATGAATACGGTTTACAGCGAAATTCGATGATTTACCATGCAAAGTCCTGTCGAAATACGCATAAACCAAATACAAAGTATAGGGTTGCTATTCAGTGATTATTTTAGTTTTTATATCGATAATAAACCAAACGTTTTGGCGGTCGCTCCCCGCCGCCCGGCTGCCGACTGCCGATCTCCCATTATAAAATTATAGCCCAGTCGGCCCGTTCATAGGTAAACCCGTAATTATGTTATGAAATGTTACCACGTGCATTTAATATCTTTTGTCTGAACCTTTTATCAGAGTAGACGTTAATTGTTGGCCTCTAACACCCACCATATTGTTTAGATTTCCACGATTCGATGATTTCTGGGTTTATTCATTATTTTATTGTTGGACGATAAACCTATTTAATTACATTATTGATCGCGCTTAATTACAGAAACGTTTCCAGTTTAAATTTCGACTTCCTGGCCAATATTACAAACTACGCTTCAAATTGAATGAAGTATCACTAAAGAAAACAAATTGGTACCGGGTCCATCTCTTCAATACTTTCAGCGGTCGGGGCATTTGTTAATTGGCTACCACAGCCCTCCATCAATAATTTGGTTTTCTTTCTCTTAATTGCTAAACCCAGTTTTGTCGCTTTATGCCTCTAGTTTATTCAAAATGTCCCTTACATCGTCAGCAGACGCGGTAAGAGGATCATTGAGGTTAGCATATCACAAATTGGGTATGTGCTGCCCGCCAAAAGAAAAAAAAAGCTTCTCTTAATAATTAAGGGTCTTACGGATTACGTATTCTCCATATATATTAAGTAACAGAGGTGATTGAATGAATTTCTGTCGCCTTTTTTGGCGTGAAACAAATTTAGGGGTTTCTTTTATCAATTTCATATAAATAGTACATTATTTATCAACTTTGAGGTTTCTTATTTTACAGAGATTGATTCTAAGGTAATATTGATAAATTTGAATTTTATTAAAGTGTCAAAATAAAAGAAATTGAAAACAACTATACAATTTTAATGTAATAACTCAATTATCATGTTTTTAAATTGGTTAGATAAATGACATACGTGACGTCAAATTGTTATTGATTTTTTATTAAGAATAACGATTTTTATTCTTTATGAAATACATATTAGCAATGCCAAAAAGGCATGCCTTTTGTAAGATATACTCACTAACGGCGCTTTTTAAATTAAAATTTTGGTATTTTCATTGATACAAGTGGTCACCCAGTGGTCGAAATTCGACAGTTATTCATTTAATTTTTAAGATTGAATGTTATTGAGGTTCTTTTGTTAAAGAGTATACCTCTATACTATTACGTTTGTTTGACATTGACAGTATGACATAGACAATGCATCTTTTAATGTATTTGTAATACATAATTTAATATAATTGTAACACATATTATATACAAATTATAGCTTTCTGCACTCCTTCTCCATATAAACTTAACTACACCAAACCTCACACTCCTCTTGCGTGCAATATGATAAAGGGTGCAAGGTTTTCTTTTCACATATTAATATATAGATTTTTATTCCAAACTATCATCAGACTTGAGAAGTTGATGTTAATTGCTATTTTAAAGATATTATCTCCGCAAAAACATTATTTCAATATTTATATACTTTCCTGTTACACACAAATATAAAACAACGAAATAATTTTTTTATACATGAAGCAAAATGTTAAAATTACGATGGCACGTCTTCATTCGTTCCCACAAGCATTTTGGTTTGCCTTATATTTCCAGTGTCCTAAGTGGTTGGAAATTACAGAACTGTAATACTTTGCGCTCTCGATTTCTCATCGCAAACCGAGCGGATACCAGATAAGAGACTCAATATTGACTCACACCTTACCTGAGTGGACGAATGCGTTTTGTTTAACTGTTTATTACTTCATTAAATAAGTGACCAGTTCGCTGTATCCATATCTCCAATCAGCGTCACGGACCGTAATAAGCAACGAATTTTACAGCCTTTCCTCATTTTATTACCCAAATTTGAAAGTGTTTAAATATTTTACTTTAACTCTTAATATTATTATTTGTTTATGGCCGTTTAGTGTTATGCATATAGTGAGTTGATAACTTCTGCATATTTTGCAAAGAATTTTACATTTATCGGCGTTTATATCAAAATAAAATATTTAATCGGTATTATGGGAATTAAAATCAAAATTATTGACCACTTTCTATCACATTAAAATGCATCCTAACTAGTTGTAATATTATAAATATATGAATACTTTTTTTTGTTTTTTAATTGCTCTGCAACTAAGCAATGAATTGCTGCCAAATTTGGCTTACATGCGGCATTATATGATGGGATAACATTTAGGTTGGAATATCGTATAAGTTCATCCCGGTAGTTTTGTTGACGTGAAATAATAACACCGTAAAATGTTTTTGTATATTTGTTATTCTATCACGCCTGGGTGTCTTGATAGATATTTATAAAACTTCTTATAAATATAGCTCATGATTCGTATTGAGTTACGGTTTCCATTGTAATTCGATAAATAGCATAATTTCTGTATAAAATCAGTATTTCTGAATCAAAAATACAACCTTAGTACGTTTTTGATGACGTGACAACGTGTCAACAGATGGCATGACGTGTACAATAAATCTATAATTCAGGTATCTCGAGCACCGAAAACCTGTATACAAATGCAGGGCAAAAGCTGGTAATAAATGTTTACTAAATTAGATCAACGGATTCAGCTAGATTTTATATAATTACATTTTAGTTAACATTATTTTAAACCGAAAATTGACAACAAATTACTAAAATTGAATAGAAGATAATCAAAATGGTTTCAATAATTTTATCTGTGCTTTCGAATCTTTTATGGATACTTCTAAAATTTTTTTCAAAGATTTTCCCATTTTCAAAGTTACCAAATCAATTATTGATATGTAGGGAATAATAGTTTAAGCGTTGCCTTCCGGAGTAATGACCCGCAACAGCTACGCGCGGGACGAACCAGTGTGCGGCGGCTGAGTAAGTCTTAAACGTCACGTCACTTGGACGTTTACTAACTGGTGCGGTTCAATGACCTCGTTATTTATCTACCGATCAAAGATCGGAGCATTACTCTGGTTCGTTACATTGATTTTTCATTTAACAATAACCATGTAAACGCTCCACTAATTGAATATTTCTCGAAATATTCATTTCGAATAACACATCAGCCGTTCGTCATCTCTATATGTACATATTTAATTGGCGATTATTTATCAATTACGGATGAAACAATTTTATCTTCATTTTTTATTCAAAGTAGCTGACTTTTTTGATATACGCGATGTATCATTGTTTATTTATATATTCGATAAAAAATTAGTTCTTATGTAATTTACAGCCCGTAACTTGTAGTCGAGCAGTGACGATAGAGGAATTGTAATTAAATCTCGAGTGTCGATTCGCGCTAGGTGATAAGACTGTATTTATGTTCCGCGAGTAAGAGATAGAGTTGTCCATTTATGCGGAGGAAGTGAATATTTTCATTTTATTATTTAGCATTACAGAGACGACTTTATTTATTATGTGTGTGCCCGCGTAATTCGCACATTGTGGTTAGGCCGCGTTTATATCAGAGCATGTTTTGATTTATATTACGTATAGTGACGGCTATTTACGATAATGCAAAGAATAATGTGAGTGCACCCAAGCAAAATTAATGGGAAATAAAAAATCGGAAAGCTTATTATTTTGAAAGTTAACATATAAAGGAGCGGTAGATAAAAATTATAGTAACATTTTAAAAGAAAATAGATTACAATGGAATAAAAAAAATTGAGAAAGCATATCTCATGAACGAACCATGAAATATTTGAATATAGGAAGAACATTAAGTTCAGACAATTTCCGTCAACTGCAAAATGTAAAACGCGCTAAAAGTTATCGTCAAACGTGCTAATAATTAATTTTTTTAACTTTACGGGGACTTAAATTCAAAAGAATATTATATATATATATATATATATATATACATATATATATATAATATTCTTTTTATATTGTAAATCCTAATTCTATTTCTAAATTCCTAACTAATATTATAAATGTGAAAGATTGTTTGTTTGTCATTCTTTGGCGTTGCACCAGAGCAACGGATCGACGCAACATAGCAACGGATTGATGTAACTTACAGTATTAGTTAGAAGGAGACTTCTTGGAATGAAAATTATCTTACATCATTTACCAACTCACTTTCTGCCAGCGAGTAATTGAACCGGTAAATAATTCTAACCATTACCATAAATGCAAAAGTGTATTTGTTTATCTTTTTTTCATGTCGCAACAAAGCAACATATCGATATAATTTTATAATTCTTTGCACAAAGATGGTTGGTTCATTAGAAAATGACATTGGCTGCTATTTACTATCTTATTTTTTTATTTTTTGACAAAACTCTAACTTGAAACTGAAAAGTACCCAAACTGAATAATGTAGCAATATCAGCTATACGAGTACACTGACGTGCTCTTTTGAAACATTACATACGTTTTATACAAAAGAAATGAAATTACTTCCTTTAATCCCCAATTTAAATGGGATTTTTTATATTTTCATTATCATTTGTATCTTAAAATCACGAAAATAAATGCTTAATATTTTAGTTTTAATTTCTCCTTGTAAGTTTTTAACTACAACCATGCAACCGAAAGCGAGGGTAACAGCTAGTATTCAATAAATTATAATGGGCAACGATATCCGATTAATTAAATCCTTCGATCTGTTGAATAATTCTGTTAGGATTATTAAATTTAATTAAGATTTTTTATGAAAGTTTAGGATTTTGACACCAAAATTTTGAAGTGCCTCCTGTTTTAAAAGAACAGAAATCGTAAATATATTCTGGCGTATTTCCAGTTTTTTAATACGCTGTTTACCCACTCAAGATTTTCTTAATTTTTTTTATTTAATCTTCACTCATGAATGTTGAAATTAATAATTTAATTCTTATCGACACAGAATAAAAATATATCTATAATTATACAATGTAGAGATAATGTATATTAAAAAAAGATATTAATTGTGCTGGATCACACACGTTTACATTTCACAAAAATTGTAAGTATTTGGACCCTAGGTGATTCCTATGCAAACAAAATGGTGACTTCGATATTATTAATAAAAATATTGCAATTACCAGAAAAGATACTAGCACACAAATTATAACCATTACAAGGGTGGAAAATGAAACATGATTAGTGTAAAAATTGTGATGATGTGCGATAACAGCGGTATCGGTCGTTCTTTATGTCATGTTTAAATTAGAAAATAACAATCCGAAAATTTCTAAAGAAATATTTAATAAGAACGACGTTTGCTTAAACTTTATTCTGACTCCAAGAACTATCCCGGTTAAAGTTCCATTCATATCAGCCTATTAATTTTTGTGTGCAACAAATAGAACGACAAATATTCTTAAAAAAATTATTTTCAAAATATTCAATGTACAAAGTCCCGTTGTATTTCTTTTAATTTATTAGAAAAACACTATCCATCTTTGGAAGTCGTGAAATCATAACCATTTTAAAATAACACAATATATAATTTCTTCTGGCGAAAATCATATTTTACGTACTTCCATAAATATAGGCAAGACCTTGGTTATAAAAATTGGACCCAAACAATCAGAATAAGATCAAAAATATTCAGAAGATTATGTCTTTAATAGCTTTTCATTTCTTCGATAAATGTATTATCCGAAGTTGAATAACAAATATCGGAGCAAAAAGGATGTCGGTGAGAAAGCACCGTGAAAATAATCGGCGACGGATCGCGTGCGTGCCGCGAACAATAGCAGTTTGTCAGCGCGCGCGCCGACCGAATCGACGAGCCGGCCCACTTGTTACGGCTATCATAGAAATATCTGCATACGCACGTCTAATGACTCATTTTCAACGCGCACACCCCGCACGCCCGACTATGCTGGCAAGATGTAATCAATGAATTGGAAAGATTGCACTTTCGATACGCGCAAAGGTCTTTGCGGGAATCGTACATTCTTTATATTATATTTTACATGTCTTGTTTATTTTCGTGCTTTAAATATAGATAGACGAGGCGTTACAGTAAACTATTATTACAAAAATTATTGTTTAAATAGTTTTATTATATTACTTAACACAAAAAAAATAACGCATTTCATGTAAAATAAATATGTAAGTGTATGATATAAAATAAAGGATGCTCAAGATTTCTTCAAAGATTCCATTCGATGACAATTATGTGGAATGATCTGCAACACACCAAAAGTATATTTAAAACCGCGTGCGGACAGTAGAAAATAGTCGTGTTGTTGTCATTACCATAATGATATTGTATTTCGAAAGTTTGAGTATTTTGCAATTTGTTTGAGTCGCTGTTCTTGTAATCGTTTGACAATCGAGAATTGCTTGTTAATTTTGGACCAAACATTTTGTTCTACTTAATTATTAATAATTATTGTCGTTATTATAGCGAACTTAATGCAATACATATTAATGCAAAACACAATAGTACAGATAAAATTTAAAGTGAAAATAGTGAACTGTTACTCGATATGATAACATTTAGAAAATGAAACCTTACTTATTCGATAGTGACTCGGTTCTTTATACTGTAATTTTACAGTATAATGTACTGTGTAGTAAAATTTATTAGGTCTAAAATTAAGGGTGCTGCCAATGACGGCGCCAAATCATTACACACATTATTCTTTATTGCTGACGTATTCACATTTAATCAAATTTACTTTGTTAAACGCATATTAACGCGATAATTATTGACGGCAAGACTACAGATGAATAATTATTACTAGATCAAAACTATGATTTTTAGATTTCTAGAAATTGAAACGCGCATCTGGAATGCAATCTTGAATCAGGAACGCGCATCTTTCGCTTATGGGGCATATTTTGTACTGTTACGAGTTTAAAACTAACAAGTTTTAAATGTTGTGCAATATAATTCTGTGACATGAGTTATATTACAATTAATTCATTTGTATATCGTATAGAACATTATTATTAATCAAATGTTATATAAATGTTAAACCAAAATTAATTAAACTAACTCTCTTATGTATGGCCGGTTCAGACCGACTTAAATAATTAATAATCTGTTTAAATGTCACGGAATAAGAAGTCAAGGTTATAGGGTGGTCATTATGAAAGGTTACAAAGTGGTCATTGTAAACTTAATATCTCCAAAACTTAATAAAATGAGTTAAATCCTAATTAAATGTAAAATGCGGAACATTAATGTTTATGTGTGTTTTGGGTCAAAGGTCATACAACCATAATAAAAAAATACAATAATAAACAGAAATAATAGATAAAATAACAATAATAACAACAAAATAGCAATAGCAAAGAATATAACGATTAACTTTAACTGAGAACACTAATAAGAAATGTATAATACATCAGGAGAACAAATGAGAGAAGGTTCTCCCCCCCCCCCCTCCAAAGCGAACCACTCCCCACACCGTTTCTTATTTTTTTTCTATAAAATGGGAAAATCATTTCAACAGCAAGGGTTTTGATTGCTTAAATAATATTGAGAAGAAATTCCTGATAACGAGATCTAATTTAATCCATAATTTGGAGAAGTAGACAATAAATGAGTATTCGTAAAAAGAAGTATGTGTATTTTGAAGATAAAGAGCGCAATAATTATAAATATTTCCTATATAATATTTTTATTACTTCATTATAAAAAAAATATGACTTAAAAATAATACTTCAATTACTATCTAAGCGGTTATAGTAAAATATGTGTCACTGTAATATAAGTAGTAAAAGCGATGCGATATTGAAACATAATTAGATTTTGTCATTTCTATTTCGAGTTTGAGACGAATAAAGCTAGAAGAGAACTTATTAAAACGTTCAATGTCACCATATAAATGTATTATATTAAAGAAGTTACGCAGTGTGCCGCAGTATAAGTACTGATACGGCAGGCTTGGACTCTTATTTTGAATAATTTATTTACATAATTTGAATTCTAACTTATTTTTAATCTTATCCTTTGTCAAATATACTAAGTTCTATGCTTGGTTTCTAGTTATAATAGGTATAGAACGTTGTTTTACGAAAAAAAGTTGTGCGCGCTGGTTATTTGTTATTTTTTCAGTTTGTTTTATTCTTTTAACCTTTTTTTTTAATAGATTATCAAGAGTCAGTCACTCAAATATTATAAAATTTATAACATGTTTAATTTAAAATGATTGTCGCTATCCATTATCTAAACAAGTTTCCTGCGTTCAAAAATATTACGAGTTGTGTTTTTTTCCACTTTCTGTGTTTGTAAAACGCTTCATTTTTTTAGAATTATTGAATTTCTGCCACTGTAATACTAGTGATAGGGTGACCTAGTGTTTATAAACCGACCTGGGTATCCAGAGCTAGATTCTGCTGCCAGAAGTCTACGTGCTAATAGCAATATTTCATAGACTTAAAACAGTAAACATTATGAAAATTAAAAGAGATTTAATTGTTTCTAAACATACACAAATAGTTATGTTTAAATTAAATTTGTATGAAATAGGATATGGCGCATGCATAATCTTTAAAAATATACATAAACATCTCATTCTTTAAACTATGTATCTGCCCCATCTGAGATGATATGACGAGACATTCATAATTTTTAATTTATAAGTTTGACATCTTTCAAAAATTTCTGAATGACTATTAATTGTCTCTGAATGATAATTTATATTACCTTACAATACTTTTTTAATAGAAATATCCGACTGGCAATATACCCGATAAATTATTATGCAAATGCAGTCTACTATCTTGATATATGTTTTATGTTTG
Source organism: Druceiella hillmani (assembly GCA_039881145.1). Classification (NCBI taxonomy): domain Eukaryota; kingdom Metazoa; phylum Arthropoda; class Insecta; order Lepidoptera; family Hepialidae; genus Druceiella; species Druceiella hillmani. Next base: position 4,745,309 of record JAYKKI010000096.1, on the reverse strand, counting down.
TGTATAATTTCTAGTGAATTCTGTGAAATCCATGAAGTAGATTTGTTTGGCTTTCAACGTATGTGTATGTGTGTATATATATATATATATATATATATATATGTATATATGTTTGTGTGTGTACACATAATAATTCCAAAATGTTGTCTCACCTATCCAAAACAACTCTTAATTTATAAAAGTCTACCATTCTTTATCTTTTGTTCTGACAATTCTACGTTTATTATTATTTATGGCGGTAGTTAAACAATTTGGAATTATCCTGATGTCATCATTACAACACAATTTTAAATAATGTTTTTTTTAAAGTGTTTTTTGCATAAATCCTTTCGTTCTACACAGAACATAGCTAACATACTCTTAAAAGGATATAAAGTCCGTTGCTTAACATGATGATATACTGCAAAAAACTATATTTCAACAAAGTTGAGTGGTTGTTCATGTCGAACTACAATAATCCACTCGCATAAAACTAGAAAATATTATTATTCTGAATGTAGTTGTAGTTTTCCTTTTCTCGTTTTCCACTAATCGTTTCGAGGAATATATAATGCCGACGTTGCTACAATACTACTAAAATAGTACATGTCAACAACCTCACACACTTACATTCTATTTAAAATTTCGAAATAATTGGAAATGTTAAGTTTCCACAGCAACAAAGGACTTTATCGTACGAAAAGTTAAATATTATGGTATGTAATGCATTTGTATAGTTCTGTAGAAAAGCCTTTAGGTTACACGATGCTAATCGATAATGGTTGATATAATTGTAAACAGTAAAGGTTAAAATAATTGAGTTAGGCGAAGAGAAATTGTTATCATAGATCTTCCCAGAAAATGTATAAATAAGATTTTTATACACCGATCGATAATCACAATTTCAAGTGAATTGAAGCAGTGAAGTTGTTTATGCGCAGCGAAGGTAATTGTAAATACCTTTTAAGTACCAGCAATAACGATTTATTAGCAATGCACAGAACCGGTTGTGGATTAATACTCAAAGTTCGTTATTTACGGAAGGCATTCAGTCGCAGACGCAACTGTGACGACTGACACGACTAAACGATTGATTTATTAACACTAGATTCCAACGATGTCGATACGAAACATTGTTTAAAATGGTAAAAAGGTCCGCATTTCTGTAATCTTAATTGTACCGATTTGTTCCTCCGGGTGTGAGTTGAGCAATATAGTACTTTTATATATTTTTACAATAAAACCATTAGTACAACATTAAAATAATATTAAAAGAAAACTATCGGAAATATGCACTTTAAACGATTCATGAAAGATAGCATTCCTATTTTAATATGCGAAAATGACCAACTTATTACATTATAAAACTACATAATTAGAATATATTCAATGACAGTTGTGATAAATTTTGATTGTCAAGTCTTACAAGTCAGAATATCTGTATAAATCATTTATTGATTTATGAATCGTAGATGCATTGACAGGTACATCTTCTTGCAATATTTTACAAAAAACATTTATGTAAAACCAAACATACACTTGATGTGAAGTTATTAATTTAACACTGACCACGAGTCATTGCTACGAGTGATAAATTAAATTAATTCGTTTAATTTGCGAAAAAATATTTATGTTAAATTCACGAGCGGCGTATATGATCTGATCTAATAGTATAACAAGGATTTAACCCCACGAGATTGACCTCTGAATAACTCATGGCTACAAGGACATTTATACAGTTTACCAAACCGATTGGAGTGCTGATATGTAAGCATGAGAGTCACCGTAATAAGAATCCTTTGCACTTTCATTTTAGATCATATTCTTTGCAAGTTTTAAATACTATTTAGCCGCTTGTTGCACATTCGAAATACTAGAGAAACATTCTTATGTTATATTGTCTTTAATTATTGTAAAATTTTAAAAATGTCTTCAATTCTTTATGTCTTTAATTTCTATACAAATTTGTCACTAAACGGTTTATATATTGATAAAACACACTTTTATTTTATAAGTAACGCAGCTGTACATACGTGAATCGGAATAAAATGTAAAAACCGGTAAAGTGTGTATCGGAATGCACATAAGTATATTTCCGGAATTGTCTACATCTTTTGAAAATTTTTAATATAAGCTGAACGAATAATTTTTTCTGTATTTTTCAAATCCACGTTGAAAGATTAGGAACAAATAAATTTAAAAAAATTAAATTGTTAAGTAATAATTATATAATTGATATTAAATTATTAAAGAAGTTAAATTATATGAATTTGTAAAGGAAATATAAAAATAAAAATAGGAAAAATATACCTCGTTAACTTAATATGCACTAATTTGGAATTATTCACATCTTTGCTTGAAATTGTAACATAATTATTTATTCATTATATTATTTATATTATTATATTAATAATTAACATTAAATTATTTAAATAAAGTTATAGGGACAACCGAAGCTTAAATAAGAAAAAGCGTTACCTCAATTATATTAAAAAAAACATCGAATAACTTCCTATAAAATATGACGCCAAAAAAAATAATTTCATAAGGATGGAGGTACACAGGAAAAATTAAAATTTTCTACATATTAATTCAGATACTCATTGGAAATGTCGGCTAGTGAACCATTAAACGTATAATTGGAAAACTATAGAAACTGAAACGCTGTGACAGACGGACGGATAGATGGATACGAAGAAATTATAAAATCTCCTTATTGAATTACGAGAGCCGGAATGAAATATAGTAGTTTAAAAGATAAGTGAAACTGAAATGGTAAACAAAGGTATCTTTTTAAAAACAAAATGTCACCTTAAAATAAAAAAAAAGATAAAATGAATTACAAATTTATTTTAAGTTTGAAATTAGTTTTTCACTACTTAAGAAAATTTATGTTGATTGCAATTTTATATCTAATGGAATGTAGTAACATAATTATGATAACGCTGCTAAAGGAATTCAAATTTAATTTTTTTTTTTGTTTTCAAACGGTCATTAGTCCGCGCTGTTTAAATGTTTTTTCTAATATATCGAGACAGGTAAAATAATTATCTCATAGTGTTTTAGCAAAAATATATTCAGTTATTTTTATTAATTGTCTTTTAAAGTGATTTGTTTCTTGAAAACGCATAAAAATGCACTTATGATCAAGCATTATTATTTAATGGGTCCATTGATTTCGATATATATTTTAAAATTGAAAAGAGAACATTATCACGATTATTTCCATATAATTAAATAAAAAAGTTGTCTCTGTAATCTGCCACTGGTCTTACAGTGTTACTCAATATAACTATTATCTGCAGATAGTTTGTAAAGCCGAAATGATAATTAAATTACATATCTCAAAGTCATACAGTACGACGTTACATAATCGTGCATTATAAAACGTTACATCGGTAGTCGGTACAACGTGTTATTCGTCAGCAGCAACAAAGGAGCGGACAATACAATTAAATAAAAAAGTGAATCGTTGTAAAAGCGAGTGAACGGCGATTCATTGCCAGCCATTTTGTCATCGTGCGCAGTCCCCGACAAATCATAAACGGTCGTAGAGGTCTGGGCGGCGCCGCGAGCGGGGCGGGGCGGGGCGAGAGCTTTTTTAGCTTTAACACTCTCCGATAAGCTTAGTGTATACGTATAAGCACATAACTGTATTTTTGTTTATGCTCATTATGAATTGTGACAGTGTAATGAGAGTGACGGATCGTGACTAAGGATAACAGAGACCGAGTGATGATATGTTTTATTAATCGCTAACGTATAGGTTATATTTATACTAATAGTGCTAATAACGTATATCAAAAGAATAGTTTTATTATTAATGAATATAGGTAATTGTTAACGATAAAACTGTATTTCCGTGAAACTTTCAGTAGTATACAGCTTAAAAACAAATTTTACGCGTAGCTTATAAATCACTGTCCATTTTAACAGAGCTTAAAGAAAAAATAAACTTGGTTTTACCAGAAATTATCAAAAATGTTTTGGCCGCGAGGATCTTCGATTGAAACTCCGGGGTTCTACATGCTTGTTATAGGTACTGGAGAAACAAGAACGTTACATTTAATACACGCGTTACGTCATCTGTTGACACGTTTTAGTACTAAATTTTGATTATCCAGTAAGGACTTCCAATTGTATCGTAGAAATACCATTTATCGAAATAAAAGGCTACTTATTGTTAAATTACTATGTTTATTTTAATTGATAGTTTTATGAATACAAATTTTGATGAAAATCTGTCTAGCTGTTTCGAAAGTATTGAATTATAAATATACAAATAAATTTTTCGTAGTATTAACACATTACTCGAGTATAGTCACAAATAATTACCTGTCTTATTGAACCAAAAGAATATTCGCATCAAATATTTTGTTGTGATTTCTTGTTTAGTTGCAGATTTATTATGTAGCGAATACATTAGCATGGAAATTAACTTTATTTCTATGCCAGTGATTCATAATAATAGTAGAGATTCGTTTAAATACGAAAATCCATCGCAATGGAAATAAAGTGACACTATCTTCAATCCCGAATAGGATTGAACACAAGGTATATGGCTTATGATGGCGCGGTGCACCGCGGCGATTCGGGTTCGATTCCCAGCCGCCCATTCAACGGGGCTGGACTGGTGTTCTAGTTGACTGTAATAGATTCCTCTCGTAGCAATAAGTTTGCTATGTGTCTTCATAGTATATTAAAGTACGTAAATAAATAAATAAAGAAATCCCGTCCCAAAGTCCCTCCCGACAAAAATAGATTATTTTAATTATTTTTTTCCTCAGAAGTATGTCTTTCATATTTTTTATCATCACATTTTGTTTTATACCCGTCTTGTAACTTTGCGAATACATTTCATACACATTGGAAAAGTTTACTCCAGTAAAAACAAGTTCACTAGATGGAAGTAAATAAATTAATTAGTATATAAATATTCAATTTAAATAATTATTTAATTAAGGTAATCATTAAAAAGCAAGTGACCAGATATCAAAGACCAAAACAACAAAAAAAAGCTAAATTTTCTTAAATGAAATTTAAGTTTTTTCAAGTTTTCTATAAATTTTTTGGAATCAATTGAATTGTACATTTATAACAAATTTATCTTATCAAGTAATTGAGAAAAATTGTTGACAATGGAGTTATAGTTTTGTTTAGCGATAGTTTATTCTTAGCGATTTAGATCTAAAATAATGATTTCAGTATATATAAGTGTTCACTTGTATTTTTATTTTGACCACGTTTATAGGACTGTAATTTACAAATAAATAATTCTGTTTCCCTTTTTTTGTTCTAAACTTTACTGTAAACTTCATAATGAGCCCAATGAAGGCTATATTTGGCTCGAGTATATACTAGCACTGCAACATCAAGATCCTTGGCAAGCGCGGTATAATACTTCGTCCATCTTAATATCTGACTGTTTTGTCAATACATTGCTACAGATCATCCCTCTCTCTCTTTCACACTGATAGAGACAGTGACACATACATTTAGCGCGAAGATGTTTAACAAGAAGTCTTTGGAAGATGGTGTAGTTATACTACAGGCTGTCCCAAGTTCGAAAATAAGCTGTCAGCTATATTCTGTGTTATAACAGATATTTTTTTCCTTTAAAAATCTGATAAGAACTTATTTTGTTTAATGAATATGGACAAAGATAGATTCACATCGATCGATCTTCTTCAGAAGGATTCTAAATAAATCATATTATTTCTCTAAAACTTGTGAGCCTTCACGGGTGTGCAACTTTTTTTGGCAGACTTAATTTTTTTATATTGAAATATTTTTATTTGAACGAAATTAAAAAGAAACAAATATACAGATAATTGTTAATAATAAAATATTAATTTTACTTTATTATTTTATATTTCTAAACAATCTATTTGTAATAAACGATTTTTACGTTTTAAGACAATTTAATGCAATACACCGATATAAACGAGTAAATTTGTAAGCGTTAGTAAATAAGAAACTATGCTGATCCGAATTATATAAGTCGGAAAGTGCCGACAAGACACAAAACTGGCCGAATGGCAGGCAAGACGCGAATATAACCGAATTAAGTCGGAAAGCACCAAAAATATACAAATCCGGCCGGATAGCAAAACACACCTTGCCATCAGAATGCTTTAACACCAATCCATTATATGTTTCACATCATAAACTTTCCTAGTTTATTTTTTAATAGACACAGACAAGATGGCTTATTCGCTTGGCATTCAATTTTCACCATCGTAAAAATTAATATCCAGATGGACAATACGGTATAGACTATTTTTAAAACGTCCGGGTAATGAGTGTCAATGATTCGCTGAAGAGAGACAAAATGTACACAAGTGCGTTTTTGAATCATATTTTAAATAATTATAGATAAATTTAAATAACCTTAGAAAGAAGTATTACGGCAATGAAATCTACAAAATATTATAATTATTATTTAATCATTTATTATATATTTGTATATTGCTACATTTGATCGTACACTTTTCTACTCGACTAGATTACAGGATAAACAACTAAGGTGTTAAAAATAGTGTAAATAAATAACTAAACCCCATTTCCTCTGGGAAAAACCGATACAGATAGCTAATTATATTTAAAAAAGGGTCAGTTAAAATCTTATGTATGTAAGTAAACATACTATGGCAATTACTACAGTATTTATATAAATAAAAACATTTCTATATTTTTGACAGCACTAACAATGAAAACAGCTTTAACTCATATAAGGTTTATGCAAGAAAAATATTTAAAAAAATTTAATTACATCATATGGAGAAATCTACTCCCGATAACTTATACTTCCCATTATCATTTAGAAATCTAAATATTTGTCTTCTTGAAAAGTGAAACCTTCAAAAACGGCAATTTTCTATTCTGCATCAAAAGCAGTAGTACACAAAGAATTAAATACACATTATGTAAATTTTTGGACTGCCGCAATTAAGTGTCATAGTTGGAATGTGTAGAGCTATATGGAGTAGCTTCCACTTAAATAAATAATTGACATATTTTATTTATAATTTATTTATTTATTTACGTTCTTGAATGTACACAATTGAATATGACAGACCTATTGCTACCAGAGCAATCTCTTATAGCGGACCTATATAAGGTTAAATAATTAACATAGTTTAATTTTAGAATTGAACCATCCACAGAATTTGAATGTCGGATAATAAATCCACTATAAAGATTTTAATAATTTATTTATAGTTTAGTTCCGAATTATGAAATATTACAATACTGCAAGACGTATTGTTAAGTAAAAATCTCCAAGTACGTTTTTTCCTTAATTATTGACCATCAAATAAGGAGTATTATATTTTTAACTATACCTGTAATGATATTTATACTTTTTTTATTTATACTTTTAACTATACCTGTAATATAAAAATGAATTATATGGCAAACAATTATTAAATAAATAATACTTTCAGAATAAGTGACCGTTTTGAATCCGTTACATTGATTCTCTTCAATAATTTATTATTTCAAAGAAAAATTCCTTTTTTTAGTAACTTTCCGAATTATTTTTATTTTCGAATTGTGTTAATAATAATAAAATTTAAAAAGGTTATAGGAGAGTTTTTTTTTAAATTTTGTCTTTGTATCAGAGATTGACACAGAGACAAAATAAAAAAAAAATTCACATTCATGATCATGTCACTAACCAAAGGTGGGGATTAAGAAGCATCACACATTACTTATAACAACGATACATTATCTTGTTATATTCCCAGCCACGCTACCATAGGATATGGAATGAAGAGTAGGCGACCTCTCCCCTACCGTTCAGATGCTTACATAATTAATGGAGTGCCTCATACCCCATAGCAGTCGTTAGTGTAATCTGATGAAGAATTTATCTTATAATTTGAACAAAACCCTATGCATATACACAACAGCCTTTAGCTCCATCGTGTATCAGGTAGGCACACAGAGGAGGCTGCCGACGGAGGGTGATCATGTTTTTGTTAATTAATACGCGGTGCGCGCGCGGCCAGGCCACGCTCGCAATGCCGCCGAACGTGCTTCAGCGACAGTCTTGTCGTTGCCCCGCGTGCTTCCATATTGCCGAATTAATGATTCAGCAGACAATTCAAATAATGGAAATGGCTTCCCAATCATATAAGGGTTTATCTTGTGGCACCGACTTTTATGTATGACAACGAATTTTTAATACTCTGTCATAAACCGGTTTTACAAAATTTTGATATTTTTTTTAAAATATGTTTGAAGAATAATGAAAATATAAATAGAGTATTATTTTCATATTTTCTTTGAATAAGAACTAAAATACATTTTTGGCATTCAACGAGTTTTAAAATAACTACATATTTAAAAAAAGTGTAAAATAAATCCATACTCAATATGAAAATATCGGTTGAATATTAATTTTAAACAGTTCATATTATCAATTATTGCAATTTAATAATTTATTTTAATTCTTAAATAAAGATATGTGATTTTAACATAATCTCTGGAAATATAATAATCATTAATAATATCAATAATTTTAAACATCAAACTGTTAGGTGCGTTATACACGCGTAAATAATAATATTACATTTCCCAACATTTGACAATAAGCGTAATCTCCATTTACTCATTTTGATTTAATTATCAAAGGAACTTAATGGTTTTCCAAATATTTATGGAAATGCAGGGATCCCGTGGATACGTTATAATTTTATTATTGCCAAAAATAATCAGACGTAACTTTCGTGAAACGTTCATATTTTAATTATGATGAAAGTATTGACATAAAAACAGAGTAATCGCATTTTGTATATAATTACGTTAAAATGAATAATTTTCTGTCGTTATTCCAATCTGATCACCAATAATAATAAAAATTATTGTAAGGCAATTAAAATGAATACAGAATTTATTATTGCTTACTTTAATGAAAACAAACTTTCTTTAGCGAGGCAACTGCAACGAGGTTTGTAAAAACAATTTCTTACTAATTTTGATATAGACGATATAAAAAAGCAAACAATGCGTGTCAGATCGAGCTGTATAATCACTGGGCAAATATTATTCTAAAAATTTAAGTATGATTTTCAAGCTTTTTAAAACTTGTATTTTTTTTTGTCTATGTTCGTGTAGAAATTTTTTCTCCATATGCTATTTTGTGTAACGTATACAGGTACAAAGTCATAAAGTGATGTACACAGGCACAAAGTTAAGGCAAATTTTAAATTAAAAAATTTAAATTTTATTTGATTAATCGATATATATATATATATATATATATATATATATATATATATAAAATTGGTCGTGTGTGTGCTTACATTCTACTCTGTAGCCAAAACCTAACCTAACCTAACCAATTCCTTATGAATGATTTTTACGTATATTATAGGTATATAGGAAAATTAAATATATCCACACCCAATTATAACATAATACTCTATCATTACGGCATTGATTGTAGTTTAAGACGACGTAAAATCTGAGTATAAATAAACTCATACCTAATTCACAAGCAGTGACATATAAAAAATATACGAAACCCTTAACTCTATCAGCTATTTAGGTATAATAATAAATCTTGCATCCAAAAATCAAAATCTTTATATAACTAGAACAAATATTTATAAATTCACAAAACACAAATGGGTTTGACGGAAATAAACACCTCGGCTGAAGCTTATTAACGGACCTTATTACTCTGACAGGTTTACTACACAACATTAATTACGTTCGCACAGTTCACAAGAGAATAAATGTATAAATTAAATAAATTAGTCAAAGGCTTACTCCAGGTTTCTATTACGATGGATTTCAAATGGAATATGTACATATTTCCAACCAACTATGAACACATATTTGATTTCACAGCACTTTTTCAATGCCCGGGAACCATAATCCACTCAAACGTATACGAAACCAAATATTTTACTCGATATAATTTTTTCATGAGATCCTATCGAGGTATTCATATTATATTTCCATGACAAAAAGCTTTACAGCATAAATAACCTATTGTACCATATGGAGAGGTAGCTGCAGTAATAATACGAATTGACAGGACGACATGCAGTATACATATATGTTTAACGTCGGTTTACTTATACATTTATATATATTTATATACACAATATTATATTTACATACGTACACGTGTATTATCATAGATTTCTCTACATAACAGAATCTTCTGGTTATAAAAATAACCAGTCGGTTCGTTTCATATATACAATATATATTACGGTTAGTGGTGGCCGTTTTAAACCTGTTTCCCAACACGAGAGTATAACATGACGCACAGTTAGTATTATATTGTCAACCAGCTTACGTTTACATACGTTCCACGTACTTTGGTTAAACATTAAATTATAGATTTAATATCTATTACAACACTTGTAAATATCTTGATACTGGGAATATTCGAAGCGCTTTACGATGTTAAAGTTATATAAACGTTATTTCAGGCTCAGTATCGGACTCACCATTGCGACATTTGTTTTTATTATGTATGAAGGATGCGAGTATGCATAACTGATAGCGTTAATTGTGGTTAATAATATATAACATGGTTGTTAATAAGAGTTTCTAATTGACTTTATTATATGCATGTTTTAACACAACGGAATATTGTAGATAATCTGATTGATTAGTTAAACTAAAACGTACAAGATTACATTTAATTTGTTTAAGTTTGTATGAACTAATTTCTGCTTAATTTATTTTAACGCATATTAATACAATGATTTTAAAACAGTATAAAAATTCCTCCACTTGTATACTATTGAAATTTAGTGGAAAAGTATTAAGTTTATTCTTCTCTGTTTTTTGAGATTTGGAGGTTTAATTATGAATATGCACATTATAGGCTGTTAACAATTATAGTCAAACATAATAAATAGTTATAGCAACATCACTTTATTGGTAAAGGTCGCAGATGATGAGAGCCGGACCGTGGACAATACCATGGTAATTATGGTAACTCTGTTGGAATTTATCAATGCATTCAACGCAGTTCAATTCGAATTACCTTGACTCGCCCTCAGTAAATAGAAAACTGGATAATTATGATTCGACGGTTTCAATTGTATATTTGTGATCGAGTTTCTTTTCAATGTGACTTTTGCTAATCATTGGTACTTTACAAGTAACATGTTTATTTTTTTTATTAATTCAAATAACTTACGTCAAACGGGTTTAAGGAAAACGACTTTGATAAATAGATAGACAGACGAACATATAGGCTATCTTATAAGGTCTCTTCTTTTAATTGGTCGGTCAAAACCTGAAAAACGTAAAAAAATGAGAATGACGTTCTATTTCGTTCTAAAATCTTAATTATTTGAGGCACGAGTGTCTACGGATGATTAAGAGCAGGAAACTTAGAAAATTGTATATTACATCGCAGACGACTAGTAATAATATGTTCGACCATATAGGAAAAAATAGAACATATAATTTTTAATATTTAAACGTGCACGTGCTACAAACATTCGAGCGACTATAGTCAATGGCGAAAAGGACAGAATATACGTTTGAATAAACGTTGATGGAGACGAATGAAATTTAGTAGGCGGCATGTGTCTTCAAACATATACAGTGAATAGACGGAAAGTCAGTCACCGACCTTGTCCGACAAAAGTCAGCAGTTATCGGCCGCCGATACACTATCTACAAAAATTGTTCGTCTGCATTACGCATGAGGGCTGGTATTGACAACCGCAGCAATGTTGATGCTTCGTTTATTCTTGTTACAACTATATCAGTGTGAAAATCTAGTTAATGTTTTTCTAATTTTCGACTATAGTTAATTAATATCGTCAGTCATCTCTATTTTTAAGGTACAATCTATTTTTTAAGCGTTCGACGAATCGTTACGTCAATACGCCAAATAAGACGCCAAAAGACCGCCGTATTCTTCCAAATCGATCAGTAATCTATTTGCATTTGAACGATGAAATCTTTTGTACGTATAAGGTAGGATACGGATAGAAAAAATATAATCATATTACATCGTACGATGCACAAATTCATTTTCGTGAGCGATACGACCTTCGAGTTAACCTTACGTTTATTTATCTCATGTACATCCAATACATCTTCCTCGACCCATCTTAATACTGCTTTTATCACCTATCCTGTCATGGATTACCATTACCATTCCCTAAGTAATAATCGTCTGGAATTATCAGCACAGTAATAACGTACGCGGCCCGTCTGGAGTATCGGCAAAAAATGTTTGCCACTCGATTTCCATTAGCACGTCCAAGAATCGTCTGGGGGATCTTAACACTTCAATTCCATAAATCGTTTATAAAATTCCTTTATAAAATTTTATATAAGTTATTACTATACTAAGAGCAAATTAAAGGAAATTGATGCTATATTTTTTTAAACGTTAGAAAATATTTAATGAATCGTATAATTATTATCAAGGAATTGATATCTCCTGAATTGATCACCGTATGTTATGAAAGTTCGTTTAAATTAATGAAACCCACAATTTAAAAGCTGCTAACTACTTGACGGTACAAATAATATACATTATTATTTATAATATAAATTATTAACCTTATATCATAGTTTCTATAACAAAAATATATGAAATTATTGACTTTTTGAAGTTGTTTTAAAATAATGGGTATTTGTAAGGCTGTTTGTAAAATAAATCTATTAAATACATGTCGAATTTACACTACAACGATTCATTATACATTAGGTATATTTAAACATTTTAGGATACCTACATAGTATTTCTATTAACCTAATTACTCATATTAATATAATTTTTCACCATGAAAATACATTGCCTAGTATTTCTTTTGCATGTTTAAAATATAATAAATATCTCAAAACTATCAAATTAAGAATCATCGCTCTAGTGTTCTAATAAACTTTAGGTAAACTTTTAGTAAAACGGTTTTTTCAGTTTTGAGTTTAACCGTTTTATGGATGGAGATATTTATGGATATTTTCAACAATATCTCTAAAATTATATTAAATAAAATTCTACAAAAAATAGTTTTGTAAAGCTATAACTTGGTTTGAAATTATATCCCACCCGCATAAAATTAAAAGAAACCAGTACTTTATTTGACTCCTCTAAAATTTCGGTATGAATATTTTTAAGCGTTTTCTATTAAATTTTATGGGGGTTAATATACTTTATCATTGTGCTAGATTCATAGTATCTTCGTTAAACGATCTTAAATAAAATTTTAAAACGAATAGTCTTAGAATTATTGTAAATCTCTCCTATAATTAGCACTTCTTTACACGGTATGGATTTAAAAAAATAATATGCTCGTACCTATGTAGATGCATTAGAAGTTATACTTCTTAGGCATAATACAAGAATAACTTTATTTAGCACGAAAATAAATAATAGAAATAAGATAATAAAAGGATTGGAGCGTGTTTATAAATACGGTTGATAAAATTAAAATTCAATCAAATAATTTAAAAATATACTTAATTGCTTAAAAATATACTTGAAATATATTTTAGAAAACTTATAAGCACTATTTCTATAATGAATATTCACAGTAAATAAATGTTTTTTTATTATATGGATGGGTATTAAATTTCGATTAATAAAAAATGCAATGTAACTGCTGCGCAGTTCACGTTCACAGTAAATTAAAAGAAGAAAGAATTTATACTCTTGTAATTCCGACTTTTCCCAATAGTATACGCTTTTAAAACCAGCCATTTGCTTGGATTTAATGACGGATTTGTACAAATAACATACACTAAGACCCTGTCACCGCTGTTAAACTTGGTTATTCGAAGATTATCGTTTAGCAAGTCTGAATTTATTACATAAAGTTTATATGATTGAAATAAGGACGCACAACTCTGACATACAATTAAAAAAAATATTAAGAAACGCTGTTAAATCTCTTCAATAGAAAAAGGTCAACAAAGCAACTTTTTACCGGTTCAAGTCGATGACTCCTGGAAATGAAGTCAGCCATAGCCGAGGTTACCAGTGTCAATTCAACGCCAGTCTTTAATAGCTACATTCGCACGACAAGCACAACTGCAAAAACACATTATAAATCCACTCGTACGAGTCGTAAACGCTTAGTTTCACGTGATGTAATTATTTGCGGACAAAGCGGCTGCAGTTAAATAATAACGATTACTTTAACTTTACTCATGAGAGTTACTTCTCGTGTGACTTATTGTTTGCACAGCGACGAGTATCACAAACCTTGAACCTGTACAAGCTTGTGAACTTGACCAAACAGTGTAAATTCTTTCAATAAAATTAATTTAATTTGTTCAACTCTATACAACGATATTATGGAAACATTCCTTTTATAACGACCTCAACAAATGAACATGTTGATGTAAGAAAGAAACAGTTTTATATGATTAAATTTTCGATGACCGAATATTACCATAAAATTAAAAAAATATGTTTAGATTTTCTCATTGTAATATTTGGCAATGTATAAGCTTGAGTTCAGAATATTTTTATGCTACGTATGTTTTGAATATATTTGGCGTTAATTTTGTAGAAATTCATTATTCACAATTAAATTAAACTACGTGATTTAGTATTAGTTCTACTTTCTTTAAATTCTTTACCACGACCGAGGTTTCGTTGTATTAAAACATCTAATTTAAAATTTTCTTTGCTAATAGCCCACCTGAAGATGTTGTAATACAACGAAACCTAGGTCGTGGTAAAGAACTTAAAGAAAGTAGAAATAATACTACATCACGTAGTTTCATTTAATTGTGGCTACGTATGTAAATTATGAATTATTATTTTAAAATGATAACAGAATACTGACTAAAATAAGAATTAAAATGCTACATAACTTGAAATAATTGCCATCTACATTATATTGATAGAAAATAATGTAAATAATTAGTATAAATATTAGAAAAATTTTAAAATATCCTTTATTTTTTAATAATTTGTCTTTTCAACGATTTTTTCCGATTATAACATTTTTATAAAATGACTCAGAAGCTGTGTTTTCTTACTTCAATGTAATTTTGGTAAAATAAAAATTACATTTTACTTTACTATAAACTGTAAAAAATTCAATTAAGTCCAAAATAATATAAATATTGTATATATATATACATAGGATTTTTTTCCTACATCCAATAATTTAAATAATTTCAGTTTAATAAATTTATTACTCTGGTCAAAAACACAGTTGACAGCAATTTTCTAAAACTTTGCAATCAAAAGGTATATAATATATATTTCTAAACATAGACTTTGATTGAGAATTACAATTTTTTTACAAATTAAACTCACGTTACTATTGTAATCTTCAGAAGTCAGTACCCTGCTTCTCTTTCACGCTTTAATTGAACGTCACTTAACATTTTGCAACTTTGGCACCTTCCAATTATAACAAACAAAATAGTATGAACAACCCTTTATATCGGTTCTCTGCAACGATTGTATAAAATTTACTTTCTAGCGAACGCGAGAAAATTATTTGTAAGCCAAAAAGGACGTTTGTTCTATCTCATTAATAGGCTAAAATGTAAGATTCCTAATAACCCATGCGTTGAATATTTCTTTATAGAGAATGCGCAACACACGTATCTATCGGTTATTCTAAATTGTACATTTGTCAAAAATAATATATTTATTCATTACAACTTATCTAAAATTGTGTAGAATCATATAGATAATTTCTAAAATAGATCTCCTTCTAATAAATGTCAAAAATCATGTTTTTATTTATTACCGCTTACCTCACGTTCTGTTAAACTACGTTTGGCAAATTTGATAATAGAAAAAAGAAGTTATCAATTATATAAAGTCGCGCGGTAAATAAGTGACACGAAAAATATGGCTATAGTGTCACGGAAATATATATTTTGACAATTCGCGTTGTGGATATGATTTCTATAGTTTTTTGTGCCCTAATTTTTCTTAATTATTTATGAATTTGGTTCAATAAATTATATTAAATAACATTAATAAAAAATATAGTCGTTATTCTATGAACTTCTATCGGTAAGAACGAATCCCCAAAAATGTAATATTAGTATGTCTAATAATATATATTATTGTTTATTTAACTTTTAAATAAAATATTATTATGGTACGTATTGTATGTATCTGTTTTAATTGATTACATTAATACTCCTCACATCTGTCACAATAATCTTGACAACGGTTTACTTGGAATTAAACAAACGTATCAGAGTCGTATTAGATGTTTGATATTTTGAAAACCTTATAGTTATTGTTCAGTACGTTCGGCGTATCCCATAATGTTTATAGTTAGGGATTCGAATGATTACACTTCATGATATTTTAAACATTATTGAAAAATGGTCACCCAGTCGCAAGAAAATTTTCCAATTACAATCGCAATATGTAGTACAATAAAAATGTTATTTTTCCAACGTAGTAAATGAAAATTACAAAATAAAGTAAATTTAGAAATCGTTTGATGTTATGTATAAATATATATATATATATATATATATATTTATGTGTGTGTGTGTGTGTGTGTGTTTGTGTGTGCACATATATATATATATACACACATATGTATGCGGGTGTGTGGTTTTCTATGGGCACGGGCATATATGTGTGTATGTATACATTTTCACACACGCACAACCAACATTTTTATGCGAATGAACATATCTAGATACAATGTAGCGACACATCTTTATATACATAGTTTACATGGAAAAGGAAAATAAAGGACCTGTAATTTAAAGATGGCTCAGTAACGTAAGATGCTCGAATCCACTTTTGCATTACATTAGTTAAGGTTATGTAGTTACTGTTTTCTGTTTCATTAAATATAATATAATTATAGCAAAATAATAACGTATAGTTTTTGTGAACATTATTTTTGAAATACAGACTATTAATTTTAGTATTATATTTTTCACTTACTATGCAAATATGGATAGCTATGCTTGTATCCATGCTTTTATCGTTAATTAAATAAAAATATCTATTGCAACAAAAGTTCCTATTTACCTCGATAATATAAGTAATTCATATGCATTTAACAAATATCAGTGAAGCAGTTAAGGCGTAAAAATTAAATAAACAAGCAAACGAAAATTGTCATATATCATATAACTGATTTTAATTAATACATTCATATAGATAAGATTTACAAAATAGTTCAGGATGGAATTAATAATGAGGTAGTTATAAAATAAAGCTACATCATACACGAAGTGAAAGATTTAAAAATGTGATAACGTAAATAATGAACAGCATAATGATATTTGTATTATGTCAATCTTTGCCATAATAAATATTTTTATTTACAAAATCCACATCCACTTTCTTTCAAGAAGCATTTAACATGAATGCAACTCAAAATACATCCAATTCAACCACCGCAATGCTTTCACACTTACAAGCAATTATTAAATCAATTATCTAACAAGTATCATATAGAGGATAATAACTGATAAATATTACGAAACTTGACATGATTTCCTAATATAAATCTCCTGGACAGTGGCGTGGGCTCGGTATTCTACAATAGGTAGCGCCGAGGTGTTAAACGGTTCGATACATAATTTATCGACTTAATAATGGATAGTGTTTTAAAAACATAACGGGAAATATTACCAGTTAACACGTTTATTCTTAGCGCATAAATGGAGCTTTCGAGATATTCATTTAAAATGATGAGTCAAATTTTTTGAAACGGACATTTTATAATGAGATATACTCGTAGAAAATCTGTTGAAAAAATTTAAATCACAGGTTAAGGCGAATCTAAAAATCGAATTCGAAAAATTCAGTCATTGAAGAAAAAATAAACCATGGTTTTGTTTAACAATATTTAACAATTACGAATAAAGCTGATTTTTACTGAAACAAAAATGATTTACTGAGACTATATGGTAATAAAAAGCCAATTTGCATAAAAATACCAAAAGGTGCCAAAAATAATGATATTATCAAAATGTAAGATCTGTAGAAAAAGTGAAAAAGTGTATTGTAGAATGGAACTGGGATAATATTAAGGAAAACAAAAAAAATCATATTATCCTTTACAATTATTTCATTAGTCAGCGTCCAAGATCATATTTAAAAACCAATATCTTTCAGTTGTAATTTGATTTAAGGACATAAAATGTCCAACAGAAGACGCCCAAATTTAATTTTAATACTGGACAATAACATATAAAGGTAATCTTAACATTAATTAAATTTATATAATATAATAAAAAAAAAGAACCACAAAGCAAATAGCTATTTTTAATAATGATTTATGTGGGCGTTTATAATTTTTTTAAAAAGAAAAATAAATTTCAAATGAAAAACATAGGAACATTTAAAATTACTTAATCATTTACTTTATATATTACGTATACTATATGTCACTATGTACTAAATATTTTAACTTACTACTAGAGTAAATAATAACCACAAGACGTTGGCCGCATATAGTCCAGAAAGAAGCGGCGTCGTGGCGGCTGCCACGTGAAAGTGGGCAAACAAGTTGGCCCCTCGTATCGACGGCGCTAATGTCGCCGTTCCACTTGGGACCGCCTCTGATTCGCCCAAACCAATAGACAACAACAACACACTGTTTCAGATTGTTAACTAACGAGTCGAGGAAGTCATACAAATCTGTATAACATTTCAATGGGCGTTCAACGCGTGGTCATTACGTATCGAGTGTTAAGAAATATCTCGTGTTTCACGTAGTATGTAAAGATTTATATAGTCACCAATTGGAATAGGATGGAGAAACTAATAATAAAATTATGAATATATACTATGTAGTGTATGGAATACCGTTAAATAAAGTGAAAGATCGTACTCGTAATTTTTATTCAACCAAAGGCGAATTTAAACGAATTTATAACGAATTAAACAGTAAATTACGAATAAAACAATAAATGATATCCACTTATAAAATCTAATAGATTTTACCATAAAGGAAGGGCCAATTTCTACCTAGTTGTACCTAGTAACGCCCATAAATATTAAGAAGACACAAAAAAAACGAAAAATAAATTAATGAATTACGGTGAATTGTTTACATCCTTGGAACTCGAGAGTAATTATTTATGTAGAATAAAACAGGAATTGTTTGACGATAATTTTTCTCACAATTAAATGAAACTACGTGATGTAGTATTATTTCTACTTTCTTTGAGTTCTTTACCACGATCTAGGTCGCGGTAAAGAACTTGAAGAAAGTAGAAATAATACTACATCACGTAGTTTCATTTAATTTGAATAATAAATTTCTACAAAATTGACGCCAAATATATTCGATAATTTTTCTCTTTTAGGTTGTTTGCAACTTATATGGACGTTTCATTCAATGCAGAGAAAGTAAGCCGAATAATATAATATTGTATTTTTTTATATTGAAGATGTAACTTTTTACCGTTAAAACAATTATTATAATACAAAAGTTGTTTGAACCACGGAGCAAAATGCGCAAACGGTGTATTATTACAAATTAAATTATTACAACGCGTTGTGACATAATTATATTGACAGTTGGTAACATTGACAAATGACATAAACGTCAATAGTCCGTTTGCATTTGAATTCTTGCAGTGTGGTCTGTTGGCAATTCGCTTACATTTGTTGGCCATTTTTATTGACAGTTGGTATTCTACACGGACTGATTTCATCCAGGCCACGATTCTTTTCATATATTTCATATACTGTTTACTTAATTATGCATAAACATTCAATATAGACATGCGACAAGTGTGCAATGGTATATCGTGTCCTCGCTATCAACTCCTTTACATTTCATCGATTCAGGTTTGTAAAATATAAAATATAGCCAGAGATACTCTATTTATACGATTAGTTTATTGTTTTTGCAATTTATTGCTTCCGTAACATACTCGTATTGTCATTTTAAACAAGAATTAGGTACTTAATGTCAAATAGCTGTCAAATGCTAATGCATTGCATTTTTTATTGCGAAATGTATTTATCATATTTTGTTTTTTACAAATTCTTATATTAAGAAGATGTAATATTTTTATCTGAATCATTACAATATTTATATCAATAAATAAAGTATACCAGAAAAATTGTTTATAATAAAATTACTCATTTTGAAAATTCGTACGCTGACTGCACTATTCGAGTTTCATCATTAGCTAGTATACTGTGTTATTTTTTGTATTTTTTCAAACACTTTTTATTATCCCTTGATACTGTATAATTGTTAATGTTTAAATGTTTATCAATTATTTGATAAACATTTAAACATTTTAAACATTTTGGTCAAATAATTGAAATTCAAATTATTGAATTGATGCATCAAAGAAATTAATGTTTATAGTGTGTAGTATTGTATATATATATATATATATATATATATATATATATATATATTGTTAATTTTGACGAAACTCCCAGCTTTCGGAACTTGTTACTTTTTGTAAAAAGTTTCTGTTTTACCCAGGATTACGAAATGGTGAAAAATTTTGATGGGCGTTGAAATTAGCAAACTAGGCAGAGGCCCATACGAAAATTAGCCATATAATTTCCCTCAACTTTTACTGTCTTCACTATAGGTACCTTTACTGATGATTGAAAATTAAAAAAAAACAAAATGAAATGTGAAAGAACTACTAAAAACTGAAAACAGTAACTGAATCCTTTTTATATTTTAAACACAAATTTAAGGAGTATTGAAATTTACCGATAAGTTACCATGATAAGTACATGTTGAATGAATTTTTCAGTTAATAATAAGAAGGAAGTACACCCTATTTGTGTTTTCTTTACTGAAAACATTCCTGTTTTATTAAACATATATTTTTTCGAAACTATATATATATATATATATATATATACATATATACATATATATATATATATATATATATATATATATATATAAACCATAAGAGTAATGACTAACATTTCAACATGGCCACTTCAGGTTCAGTAGAATAAATCTATTTCCAATCAATTCGCTAAAGTGCATGCACTCGCAAATTATTCATTCTATGGTATCAAGATGAAATATAAAAATTTTCTGGTAAAAAACACCAAATAACCTCAAATTTTAAAAATATTCAAATAACACTGTTTGGGTAAAAGTCACTACTACACTTCTCCTGTCTGGGTATGATAAGAAGCATTAAGAGAATGCCACCCAGAAGTGTGTCCATGTAATCGTTGTGTATCCAAAAATGAATAAAATTAAATATAAAATACCACGTTAAAACATAAATCTCTGTAACTTTTTAAAAGTGACAAATGAACAGCTTAATTTTTTATTTACCTTTATATTTCAAAAAGTAATTCTTTTCCATATTTTTTTATAATGGTCAAGCCTTACAAATTCAGTAACGCTATCTGCTGTAATTAAATTTCACGAAACCACTTACGGAATCGAAGACTTGGAAAGTACCAAAGTACCAAATACACACCAGGATAAGTCGAACGCAATAACATCAAAATGAAACACAGAACCGAATTCGATACAAAACAGTTTTAATCAATCTACTGTCAATCGTTTTCGTTTAATCTTCCGCCAATTAATCAAAATTGAACCTTAGAAATGAGTCAAGTTTGCTTTGTAAACGGTCGGGTTGCGCAAGGCGAAGTGGGTCAGCGGCGTGGGTACTGGCGCGGGTGCCGGCGCGCCATGATTTATTAAATGCTGCGTTCAATTTATGAGCGAAGCCGGCGTCATTCGATCCGGTGGAACTCTCCGGTCGCTTTGACGTACGGCCTCAGTACGCTCCCTACATAACGAACCCAATGACCCGCCGCCTATGTTTACTCTGTGTGCACTGCTCCTTCTTGTGTTCGTATTTGTTGAAGGGCGCAAGTTACAACCGTATAATGGTATAATAACAACGTTGCCTAATTGGAATAATACGCGTTGCAAAGTTCTATACAATTCCTGAAAGACAGTCATTACCATTATCCATATCGATCGAAATCGCAGAAATCCTTTTGAAATGTTCTCAGACGATCAGTTGAAACATTATATTCTGCTAAAGCGAAGCTGTATAGTAAATTTTACTTGCCTCAAAAATATTTTTTCATAATTTTAAGCAAGTAATTTTTTCAGACATATACTGAAAAACGTGAGAATATTATTTCCCTCTCCGCCCTTACCCCCATTTCCGAAACTACTCAACCTAAAATTATTTAAAAAATATGGGTTTTAATAATCTATGGGTTAAAATAGCCATTGATGATTAATTATGTATATAATAATAATCATTTATGGGTTAAAATATCCACCCAATGGTTATAGGAAAACTATATCGATGATTCTAGATATCGTAATTTATTAAATATGATCCACGTTTTTACGCCTACGACATGTGTAGAAGGCAAATCTAGGTTTTTCTACATTTACAGCTGATTTTCACAGAAACAATGCGACGTCGAAATTTGGCATAGTAATACATACATTATTAACCCACAAATTTTGGGCTAGCTTAATCCCTCACCATATTTCAAATAAAAAATAGGGTTGATAAAATCTGACTAAAAGATTACAAGAAAACTATAGAGATTATCCTGAATCTTATAATTTTTGAAATGTACGCCATGTTTTTACGCCTATGAAATATGTAGTAGGCAATATAACTAACTTATGAAAAATTAATATTTTTAAATAGTTTAATGTTGATAAGTGGCTAAATGTGCACGGAACCTCGTCGTATTTGACAGGTCTTTTTTCTACGATTGAGATCTTGTGAAATGTTGCACATGGGTATAAAACTGGAGAAACTACTAGGTTGTAACAGACAGAAAGACGGGCAGAGCGACATAACGAAATTATGAGGATTTGTTTTTCACTATGGAACTATAAAAAAAATAAAGGTTAACATTTATGTACATTTACAATTCTAGCTCATGTAATGCCTTAAAATATACGAATTAAAATATACGAACGCGAACATCAACACATATGACAAGTAATCAAGTTCATACACATTTTTAATAAACTACATGATATTAAATATTATGTGTATTATATTGAATAATATAATCCTAACATTGTTTCATAGGGCTGATATATAACTAAACGCTTGTTGTATCTAATGCGTATATACTGTTCAATATTCTTTTCCTGGTATAAAAAAGTAATCAGAACAAATATTAAAGAAAGCTAGTCTTAAAACTGTTTGACTAGAAAATAATTGTATGCTTTTCGTGCTAAACATTTATAATGATTACTTCATAATGTATATTTTTAAGGTCATGGATTTGTTTTGAAATTAACTTACAAAACAACGTATCTTTCTTTAAGTCTTTTTTAACTTTTTTTACCTACTTCTACTCCAAGATATTAATCAAGCATTTATTTTTATTTCCTTACGTGATAAACAGCACACTAGTAACATAGATAGTTACAACCGCTAAGAATGGCTCGCTAAAGCCGTATGCCGAGAATGAGCACTGTAAAAATCATTCGCGAAAAACTTCGCCTTTATTCTCAGAAGTAAATGGTCGGCGAGTCTATACAGCGTCGTAGTGCCGACTCGGTCACGACTCGTCCCATTGCGTTTTGAATTGCAGTGCAATAAATAGATTTTCACATAAAAGTTAAATGATTACGCTCAACCGCCACACGCATTCCTGGCGCGGCTCGCCGCTCCGACAACTTTAAATAGTTGCAGGACGTGGATGCAGTCTTGCGGAATGATTCCGACGCGTACCGGTGATACGTTGTAAGACACTCATCATCAGCGACGAGTATCGTGTTACCGCATTTAGAAGTCACTGCAAACTGCTGGCCCGATATCGCAAATAACTATAGATGTCTAATAGTACAATAATTTTATATATATATATATATATATATATATATATATATATATATATATATATACATATATATATCAATAGTACAACAATTGTGAAATAAAATTTTGTGGAAAATATAAATATTTACAAGTATAAGAAACATATTTTCGTCGTTTTTACAATTCCGTCCAAAATTTTAAAATGTAATCGAAAATATCATGCAATATTCTTAGAGTTCCGTATCTTGAAGTAAAAAATGGTATCCTTATAAGATCATTCACGTATCTGTTTGTAAGTCCGTCTGTCACAATCGATTTTCTCAGGAACTATGCTACATAAAAACTTCAAATTTAGCATGAAAATATAGCTTAATAACCCTTATATTTTGCACTATTTAACTTTTTTAAAAATTCATATAAATGTTACAAAGAAATGTTATTTACCACAAACCTATATATTTTTAAAAATTTTATATAGCAAAATTTATGTATGAGTTTTTTATATTATTTTAAATAACATATTTAAAAGTTCTCTAAAAAAATTGGGAAAATAGAACATTTCGTCGTTCGCTCTTATTTCCGAAACTATTGAACCAAAAATGATGAAAGAAATTGTGCGGTAAAATATAATTAAAGATTACAGAAAAATTGTAACGAATAACTTAGATCTCATAATTTTTCCAATATGCGTCATCTTTTTACACCTGCAAAAGACAATAATCAATATACTTACGTTGTGAAAAATTAATATTTGAAGATATTTTGATAGAAATACTACATAAACTGTAAACTTTTAAATATATAATTAATTAAATGTACGGAACCTTCCTAGTTTCAGTTCTACTCGTACTCAATAGGTTTTTTACAAGATATCTGTCGCAAAATATGAATCTATAAAATGTTTTTCATGAAAACGCCAACTTTAACATTTTAATAACGTATGTTAATAATCGAAAAAAAATGAAACAGATACTAACTAATTACTACTAGACCCAATATAATTTATTATATTGGATATTAAGTATATATTTTATTTTGTACTATATATTGGATAACCGATAGGATATAACTTGTCAACATATACAGTAGTTCATTTAGGCTAAAATACGGTACTAAGTTTATCGACTGACGACATCCTCTACGGAATGGTTTACCATCTTATCTCGAATAGTCTAAAATTTAATGCAGTGGTTTAAATTTATGTATACAACGCTGTTACGTACTTAAATTATGAACCTTAAAGTATTGGACCCATAAGAAAGTACATAAAATCGCTCAGCATGAGGATTGGCCTTAACTTGAGTCTACATCCAAGAGGCCATCCGGTCACTCTGTATCACGCAGCGTGCTATCGTAAGATGATATCTTGCAAGCTTACGTCGATGGTCATTCTATTTATGTGAATAATCATTTTGATTGACGACGTAATCAAATTACCCTTTTACATTATCCTAGATAGTAGCTCAATAAAATTATTTTGTATTTTATTAAATATTTATTTGCAGTACACGTTTGCAGTATCTACACGTAGTTTATTTTTAATAACAGTAGATATATTACATTCTAATCAAAAATATCCATAGAAACGGGACTGTCTCCCCGTTATACGACAGAATTTTTAGAGATGACGTCGATTTCTGGATACGAGTCGACTGCTAAAACGATAATGGTCTGTTTCGCTTTCAATTGTTATAGTTACATGCATAAATTGAGGAAAAACTATTACAATTCATATAACGAAGTGATAAAAAATGTCGCTACCAACATGAAAGTCGCTTTGACTTCTTTATTAGAGAGAGCTTCCTAGTAGAGATGGGCAAAGAAGTTTGAGTGAATAAAATGTACTAATTCACAAATATTCTTTGACCGAATAGATTAAAAAATCAAAGTTATAAAATTCTTTAGTTCGCTTTACCAAAAATCATACAATTTAAAATTCTGTCCTCACATATCCCATATCCAATATACCAACTTGACGTTTACGTATTATGATATATAGTTACATACGTTTAAATATGTATGTATACATTGGAAATTAAATCAGTATAAGACATTTGTGAAGTGTGAAACAAACAACATTTGCAACATTGCTGACGTGCGGCGTTAACTTCACAAAAGCTATTGCCGCGCGAGAACAGGAAGGCATATAATGATTTTCTCAAGAGAGAGTGGGATACTAAGTGTACTAGATTGACCGAATTTAAAATCATAAGTCTCTTTCATTTCGATCTCATTCAATTCGAAAGAATCGATCTGTTAAAAGTGTATCGATCTTAAAAGGTTTAAATCAATAGGTCGCAAATCTCAATCAATCAGTCAGTTGTCTTTGTTTTATTTGTCTAAGATCGCAAACGATTTGTTGGTCACCATATATTTTGATATTCGCCGCTTAGTTATAGTGCATTATTTAAATACGTGGAAGTGGTTAGTTTTTTTTAAATTTCCTCAAAATTATAAAGTATTTTACTTACATTAGATTAAGTTTTTTATTTACTTTAGAAGGTTTAATTAGGTTTTTTTTTATAAATATACTATAATGTCGTTTCCTAAATGAAGCGAACTATGAGAACATACAAGGTATGTTGATATTCTTGTTACCTTTTAGTTTATTTATATTTTAAAAATGATTTAGTTTGTTAGAAAATTTGAGTAGGTATTTAGTAAAATTTTCTGAAAATCAGGCCTTTTTCTATATTGTGATTCCTCCAGTTAGATTATTTATTTTTTAAATTATTTGAGTATTTTGTTTATTAATAAATATATTTATTTTTTTAAACAAATCTGGTTTAACAAAAATACAAATTTTAAAGTGAAACTTTTATTGTATCGCCTCAGAATATTTCGTTTACCTATCGCATGTCGCATTACAGTCGGCCGCGGAGTGGGGGTAAAGAAACCAATATGGCGGTACCTATAGCTCTCATCACCTGTGCATCGTTGGTATGGTACTACGATCGATGCAGTTTTTACCAGACACATTGAAAAAATAGAATGCATGTCAATGTTTACTTATTTTAGTTACCACAAAATATTATTTACATTTATAAACTGTGAGACTCAAAGCGAAGATGACGTTAGTGATCAAATAATCGAAATTTAAAATAATTCAATGATTTATATAAATATTGATCTACGTTTTTAATATGTATATATATATCATACCGAACATTGTATTTATTTGTGTATTCTGTACTTTAGTACGCAGAGTAAAATAAACATTCATAGTTATATATCTTGTCTACTATTATCATTTCCTTTTTCACGTCTTAAGTTAATATTACTTTTAAAATCCTAAATCAAGTAGCTTTCGAAAAATTCTCAATTAAATGCCTACAATCTGAAAAAAAGTTTCACTTTCATCGTGGTTTCCTAAAACCACACAACTTTTTATTTTTTTTTTAATTTAAATGAAAGAGTATAAGTAAAAAGAGAAGTGTTTATAATAATCAGGGCTCGGTCGCGATTATTAAAAAAAAGTGATTTGAAATGTTCACATGCAAAAGTGCACTTTTCCAAGTATAAGTTATTAGTTGTCCGACCGAATTACTTCGTAGCATTACTGAATTTACAAATAAAGATAGGAATTGATAACAACACAAAATCAAAAATAAAAATATTAAAATGAGCAAAAAAGATAGCGCAAAGTGAGGTTATAAAATATATTTTTTGACAACCGACCGACATGTGTTTTTTTCATAGTAAGTGCATATTTCATAACAATTTTGTAATGAAATAATCGAGCCCGAGCCCTCATTCTTGAAATATGTCGTTTTTTATGTATATTCTTTCATTCGAACCAAAAAAAACTGGGAAAATCACGTTTTTGCTAAACCAGACTTATGCGTTATTTTTCGTTATGTTTGTCTAGATTACTATTAACTGACTGGTTGTAGATAAATAGTAGTAGTAATAGTCACAGTGTTGAGTGACTGATGATACGCAAATCTATCTGATATTACTGCCAGTCTCAAACCTGTAAATTATGAGAGGAAAGTTGATGTTCTTTTAGGTAAAAAGAACGAACTATAAGAACTAGTTT
Organism: Druceiella hillmani; assembly: GCA_039881145.1. Taxonomy (NCBI): domain Eukaryota; kingdom Metazoa; phylum Arthropoda; class Insecta; order Lepidoptera; family Hepialidae; genus Druceiella; species Druceiella hillmani. Next base: position 4,717,573 of record JAYKKI010000096.1, on the reverse strand, counting down.
TCGATTTCCAATAACCTAGATTGAACTAGGTCACACAAGTGAACTAAAACGCCCATATCTGGTTCATAGCTCCATCTAAAATATCTTATTTATTCAAATGACTGGCACGCAGATAAATAAGTTGTACTTCAAAAGATTTTATACCATAAAAGTCATTTTCTAAAACATATAACAATTTTGGTTACTTATGAGAATAATAAAATAAGCAAAGAATAGCAGGACATAAATATATTCAACATTTATTTGTATTAGTTTTATATCCCTGCAAGCAAGAATTCTTCAAAGACAAATATCTGCAAATATATATATATATATATATATATATATATATATATATATATATTCGTATTCTAAGTTTCAGATAGAACTATTTCAGTGCTTTCGGAAAATCGCCAACCTCAGATGATTATTATTTAAAAATAGCATATAAAAACGAAACACAATCAATCTTTATAAAATTAAAAAGTATATAATATTATAGTATATGAACTTTGTAAACGGTTAACATATTTTCTAATCAGTTTTGATATGCACTCAAACCACTTTCAGCTCCTCCGCGCTTGACGCACAACTGTCACGGATCGCTTAATTTGCGACGATGTTTTGGTAGTCCGTGAATAATAAGACAGCGCATCGCCTGAATGCAAATAAGTATGTGTAAACCCTGAAGAATAAAAGATCAAGCATAGTGAATTTAACATTCGGCACTTGACTCCGTACAAGCATAGTTAACTTAACATTCGGCATTCGACGCCGCGCGCGAGCCGACATTACGATCCGTAACTTTCTGAAAGATATAATTCACTTGATCTACGACTCGTGTTCAAATAAATTTGCTCGTAACTTCTGAAAAATTCAATAAAGCCAAAAAAGTTATTGTTTTAATATAGTTCTATTGAAAAATATTTATTAAACCTGCTTAAAATAGTTTCCATTTGCATCTACGATCGGCAATGACAAGACATCTATATAATCATGTGACCGTCTATCAAAAAAACAAAACCGGGATTTATTCCGTTCATACTTCAACACAGAATTCATTAGAAACGTCTTTATGGTATCGCAAAATATTGTTTTAATATAGTTCCATTGAAAAATATTTATAAAACCTACTTAAAATAGTTTCCATTTGCGACTACGATCGGCAATGACAAGACATCTATATAATCATGTGACCGTCTATCAAAAAAACAAAACCGGGATTTATTCCGTTCATACTTCAACACAGAATTCATTAGAAACGTCTTTATGGTATCGCAAAATATTGTTTTAATATAGTTCCATTGAAAATTATTTATAAAACCTACTTAAAATAGTTTCCATTTGCGACTACGATCGGCAATGACAAGACATCTATATAATCATGTGACCGTCTATCAAAAAAACAAAACCGGGATTTATTCCGTTCATACTTCAACACAGAATTCATTAGAAACGTCTTTATGGTATCGCAAAATATTGTTTTAATATAGTTCCATTGAAAAATATTTATAAAACCTACTTAAAATAGTTTCCATTTGCGTCTACGATCGGCAATGACAAGACATATATATAATCATGTGACCGTCTATGAAAAAAACAAAACCGGGATTTATTCCGTTCATACTTCAACACAGAATTCATTAGAAACGTCTTTATGGTATCGCAAAATATTGTTTTAATATAGTTCCATTGAAAAATATTTATAAAACCTACTTAAAATAGTTTCCATTTGCGTCTACGATCGGCAATGACAAGACATATATATAATCATGTGACCGTCTATCAAAAAAACAAAACCGGGATTTATTCCGTTCATACTTCAACACAGAATTCATTAGAAACGTCTTTATTGTATCGCAAAATATTGTTTTAATATAGTTCCATTGAAAAATATTTATAAAACCTACTTAAAATAGTTTCCATTTGCGACTACGATCGGCAATGACAAGACATCTATATAATCATGTGACCGTCTATCAAAAAAACAAAACCGGGATTTATTCCGTTCATACTTCAACACAGAATTCATTAGAAACGTCTTTATGGTATCGCAAAATATTGTTTTAATATAGTTCCATTGAAAAATATTTATAAAACCTACTTAAAATAGTTTCCATTTGCGTCTACGATCGGCAATGACAAGACATATATATAATCATGTGACCGTCTATCAAAAAAACAAAACCGGGATTTATTCCGTTCATACTTCAACACAGAATTCATTAGAAACGTCTTTATTGTATCGCAAAATATTGTTTTAATATAGTTCCATTGAAAAATATTTATAAAACCTACTTAAAATAGTTTCCATTTGCGACTACGATCGGCAATGACAAGACATCTATATAATCATGTGACCGTCTATCAAAAAAACAAAACCGGGATTTATTCCGTTCATACTTCAACACAGAATTCATTAGAAACGTCTTTATGGTATCGCAAAATATTGTTTTAATATAGTTCCATTGAAAAATATTTATAAAACCTACTTAAAATAGTTTCCATTTGCGTCTACGATCGGCAATGACAAGACATATATATAATCATGTGACCGTCTATCAAAAAAACAAAACCGGGATTTATTCCGTTCATACTTTAACACAGAATTCATTAGAAACATCTTTATGGTATAGCAAAGTATTCTCAATTTAAATTTAGAAAGTAATGCCTTTTTAATGAACATTAATTTTAATTTACTTTATGTTTGATAATTATTTTACTTCGCTTTACGGATATCAAAACGTATCGTTAGTTTGATGTTTCTTATTAATATATATATGTGTGTGTGTGTATTTCCAATGACGTTATATTAAATAGACTTATAAATGTCATTGTAAAAATTAGGTAGTTGTCTCGTTTTTTACACAATGATCTCTTTTACATACGTGCTTCCTTCAACCTTCTGTCGTAGAAGTTTGTAAATAGCGCCACTTGGGACAATATTTTTTGTAAGTTTTATAAACGAGTATAATGCATCTTGTGTAGAACGTCATTGTTTGTATATCTGAATAACATTGCCGCTTCCTCTTCTAAACAAGTTTCAATCATCCACATGAATATATAGGAATAGTAGCAGTAATAATCCGATCGACGTATCGCTTTCACATACACACTTCTTCTTCAGTGGGTCATTGCTCATAATTTTTAAGATAGCCATCATGTAAATGGCACTTTCAGATTCTCATTAAATAAAGATCAGTCTCCACAAAAAAACTCCAAAGTATCTTTGCTAAACTTTAATATGCGCAGTTTTATATAAGAATGTGATTATGTCTATTTCAAACGGAGAAAGTTTAAAATGAAATAAATATTGTCATTATGACCTATTTTACGAAAACAATGTAAGCGCTTCTTTATTCTTGCTCAAACCACAAAGAATATGTTATTAAAAATAAAAACTTGTCAAGCATGAATATAACTCACACCATGTGGGTTCCGTACACATTAAGACACTCATAAAAATTTAGATTGCATAGTATTTCTATGAAATTATATATAAATTAAAATTTTTGCATCTTAAATATATTGCCTTTGCTCTCAGTATGAAACCGATTACTATGCAATTTTCCGTGGTTAAATCACGTAAACTAATATTTTAAAGTTTTTTCTGTAGTAATTCCTCATGCATCAAATTTGGACACACCCGTAAAAACATTTTTCTCATAAACTCCATCGTATGACATGTCATTTAAGATGCCTTTGAAAACTCTATCGAAAATGTCTAGCAATACTTTTTTATAACACCCAAAAATCTGCATAAAATTAGAATAACGCCCAAAAATCTGCATAAAATTATAATAACGACCAAAAGTCTGCATAAAATTAGAATAAAAGCCAAAAATCTGCATAAACGGCATCCAATAAATATTTCAATGCAAATTTATTTCCTTCAATTTGCATTAACAAATCAAATAGATCAAGGCGATCAAGTTATTTGCATTACGGCTCTAATACACACAAAGTATTATTATATTTATACGTTGCAAAATAATATCAAATTAATAAACACTTCAATAAAAATATTACGTACCCATAAATCTTTAGACTTTTTTAAGTAGGGTACATTTATCTAGAGAGTGCAGAACCCTCGTAATGCAAGTTCATATAAAGTAGATATATTTTCAAACCAAAGTTGTCAAAAAACGTTTTATAACATGTTATGTCTAAATATAGCTAATATATTCACTAATAGAAAAAATATATATATCAAATACACACGCATATCACTTTACATGACATTTAAATACATTTATCGGAATATTAGCCACAACGCTTTTGTTCGTCTAATATAATAATTGAGTAATTCAAAACTGCTTTGAAGAATTAAACGTGGCTTAGTAACAATTACTAACATTAACGCCTATACTGTCGTTTTAAACAAAGAAACATTCAAATAAAGAGACAAAATCACAATGACTAAAGTCATACAACTGTTCCTAGCGCTACTTATCCGCTTCGTAGCAAAATATGTATCCATAATGCAATATGTATCCATAACACAATGTGTATCCGTAACACAATATGTATCCGTAACAAAATATGTATCAATTACAAAATGTGTATCCGTAACACAATATGTATCCGTAACACAATATGTATCCGTATCATAATATGTATCCGTAACAAAATGTGTATCAATTACAAAATATGTATCCGTAACAAAATATGTATCAATTACAAAATATGTATCCGTAACACAATATGTATCCGTAACACAATATGTATTCGTAACAAAATATGTATCAATTAAAAAATATGTATCCACAATTAAATGATACTACGTGATGTAGTATTATTTCTACTATCTTTAATTTCTTTACCACGACCTAGGTTTCGTTGTATTACAACATCTTCAGGTGGGATATTAGCAAAGATCCCACAGATCCCAAAGATTTGCTAATATCCCACCTGAAGATGTTGTAATACAACGAAACCTAGGTCGTAGTAAAGAAATTAAAGATAGGAGAAATAATACTACATCACGTAGTTTCATTTAATTGTGAATAATGAATTTCTACAAAATTAACGCCAAATATATTCAATATTTCAAATATGTATCCGTAAAACAATATGTATCCGTAACGTAATATGTATCCGTAACACAATATGTATCCGTAACAAAATATGTATCAATTACAAAATATGTATCCGTGACAAAATATGTTTCAATAAAAAATATGTGTCCGTAACACAATATGTATCCGTAACACATTATGTATCCGTAAGAAAATATGTATCAATTACAAAATATATATCCATAACAAAATATGTATCCGTAACACAATATATATATATATATATCCTAATCATGAAATCGGGACATTTATGAAAATTATTTTCCCTCGTACGACGGCCCTGCACCGTCTCTTTGACCGTAGCAAAACCTGCGAGTGTCCAACATTTAGGCCGTAGACATATTATCTTATTTAGATGAACAAACTCGAAATAAAATTCCTCAAAGCAGATAAAAAAACTGGTAGGTATATCACGTCGCTACAATAACTCGGAGCGGTGCAAAAAATGCGCGAACTGCCCGGAGCGTCATCGATCATATTACATAAATTCACGATTTATATGCGAAAGTTGAACCGAGTTCTGTAATTATGATTTATAAAATATTTCATTATCCTCCCGGGGCACTAAGATTTGGTTAGCAGCGTTCTTCATTATCATATTATATAGTTTATTTGTACTCGCGTTAAGGCGACCATTATTAATGAAATATGTATAAATTTGATCAGTCATACCGATCGCTTGCCCCGTTCGTGATTCATATCTCTATCCACTTGGTGTTTTGCAAAAATTGATAAAAAAAAATGTTTGGCTATACTTAATAAGCGGTTTGAGACAGTGCGTTCCGTTTGTTATGTTACTAGTGGAATATCTGTTGAAAAGTCAACGGCTTCGTTTCTTGGAGCAAAGTACGTCACCTTGGCATACAGTCTGACATTTTTGAACACTTACCCCTATTCAATCTCAAAAAATATTCAATTTCAGAATGCCCATTTGCTTTATTTTTTTTTGTCAAAAAAATCTTGATAGCCAAGTGTTAATGTAATTTTAGTTATTGTTTTCAACAAGAACTCTCGCATAAATTTTTGTTAGTAAACTAATACTTGTACAAACTAGAAACTGTTTAGTTCGACAGAGAAAATATTTATATGTATCAATGGAAATGACTTTGAAACTATTACGGTTAATAAAATATAACATTTTTTTAATAAAAGTTAAATTTTTATTAAGTTATTAAATTTTTAGTAGAATACATGGGACATTTTATTGTACGGTTTTTCCGTTCTTATAAATATTAACAAGTCATTTAATATTAATAATGTTTATAGCAGATATTAATTTTATTTTTTACTATCGTATAAATATATAATGTAATTTGTAACTCGACGTTTCTTTCTCTAATTTTTTGTAGCAAGAAAATGGTATGAGTTTGCTAAAAGTGTAGTAGAATCTTTCTCATACATTTTGGTTACTTTAAATTTTTGTGACTTGTTTTCATAAAATTTGCATGAAATTTGAATCAAAAATATTAAACAAATATTTCTCAAAATTTTATTACTGTTAAAGTTTTAATTTATGCTTTCGTTCACACCTATATTATTATGATATGCCTACCGGCTTAAATTTCGATTACTTCAACAATATTCTGTTTCCAAACAAGCGGACCAGCAAGCAAGCTATGCTAATGAGCTGTTTAAATAGCTGTGAATAACTGGCGTCTTATTATAACAAGCTACGACATATCGTTATTCAATTTACAAGATAATGTTTGGCAAATAAATTAGATATCGAACGTTAAGAGTTTGTTGTCTATTCAAACACAAATGGAGATCAAGTTCAATGACACAATACGCACTTATATAGGGAGGCATGCGCCGATTTAAATAAGAGATACGCGCGAAAGCTTGCAAGATTTAGAAGCGCTTATCTTGGGCTTTTAACGTTCGATGTTGGTAAGCGAACTTTTGAATTATTGGCAGAGGAGTGTCTTGTGCTTAATTTAAGGTAAGGTTGTGAGATAAACTAAAAGTGCAAACATAATTCGTCGCACTTCTAACAATGTGTATTAACGTTTGTAGTCCATATCAGTTTTATACTGTTTACCTTCTAACCTGGCTAAGCCGTGTTAATGAAACATCATCTTTATCTAAACACTTTGAAAGTTTCCTTACTTGACGTTACGTTTTAGGTATTTACATTACGTTTTCTTTGGTTACATTTTCTTTTCTTATTCATTTTCTCCATACATATCTTTTACATGAAACTATCATATTAATCACAAATTTGCCACGTACATTGTACGTGACCGACCTACACGAGCACATTATTTCTTAAGAACATAATATTTTGTAAAGACATTTGCTCTCGGTTGAATGGGAGTTATAACATTTTTGTTTATTTTTGTGATAGGAACAATACATTTATTTCTTTGAAAATATTTGTAGAGCAGATTTTTAAGAATAAATTGGGGAAATTGATAAAACTGGTAATATGTTTATTCGGTACCTAATTAAATGAAACTACGTGATGAAGTATTGTATCTACTTTATTTAAATTCTTTACCACGACCTAGGTTTCGTTGTATGGCAACATCTTCAAGTCGGCAAGTAGCAAAAATCTTTGCTAATAGCCCACCTGAAGATGTTGTAATACAACGAAACCTAGGTCGCGGTAAAGAACTTAGCGAAAGTAAAAATAATCCTACATCACGTAGTTTCATTTAATTGTGAATAAGTAAATGCTACAAAATTAACGCCAAATATATTCAATATTCTGTACCTAAATTGTAATTGTTTCACAAGGGATTTTACAACAGTTGTTTTATATAAATACAGTATTACAATTCATATTGTAAAGCAATTACAACTTAAGTACAGGAGCATTAGCATTTTTAGGATTTGGGTAGGCTCTATCTATCTAATATATGAATTATAAAAATATATAGTAATAAGAAGTATGCAATCGAATTATTTGAAGGAACGTCAAATTGCACTAAACAATTATCAACAAAATAAGCAACGGCGTGGTTGATTTTAAATACACATATTATATAAATATGGAAACAGTGCTATTTACTATCCTTGCTTTTGCAGAAACTTGAACTATAAAATCTTAATTCTGAAAAACCTATATACCATAAAATAAAGCAACTTTTACGTTAAAAAATTTAAAACAATTCAAAAATTTTTATATGATTTAGTTTAAAAGGATTTTCACATTTGTGTTTTAGCAATAACGCTAGAAGCCCACGTCAGAGTTGCCCATCGAAATTCTGCCCAGAGCGCACATGGAGTGTTCGTGTTGTGACTGAATTGTGATCGCTCTTAAAATTTGGAGCAATAGAGGCAGGCACGTTAGTCGCGCATGCGCGCCTCCCCACTGCCGGCGGTCGGCCCGCGCACTAAGCCCCGACTGAGCGGAATGTTGAAATACAAGTTTCATATCGTCCTCTCCCTCGCACCTATCTCTCTCCACTTCTTACCGAGTTTTTCATTCGTTTCGTACAGCTTTCTCGGTTTTAGCGATCGCGTATACGATTTTAGTGATCGTACAGTCAGCTTTGGACGTTAGAAATTTAGGTTTCGGTACAACGCATTAAACGGACGCTGGTGAGGTTGCGTCTATCGCGAGTTGCGTATACCGTTTTTGAATAAACATCTTATTAGTTCGATGTAACGGAAAGCTTAATGGTTGTTGTGTTTCGGTGCTAGGTTTATATGCTTGACGCTCGTCTTAAAAATATAAAAAAGAATAAAAGATCATTAATACATATTATCTAATGATCATCACTAATACTAAATATGCAGGAGATTTAAGGATAATATGAAAATTCACATCTGAAAAGTTTTCTTTTGTCTAATGTTAAACTTAGAAAGTCAATATATCTCTTAATAATACGTACTTTCAGACACATGTCACATCCGAAATTCACAATTATTATTACTCGTTGCTTCACTCGCGTGAAATATTGTTACCGTGATAAGTATGTCACAATTTTTGCTAGTCTATAACGTCTAAATAGCTGGGCAGATTTTTAATAAACATGAAACACACATTGTTTAAATTATATTTAGAATACTTACTAATCGAGGAAATAACATTACATCTATAGAATTGATACCAATATTTTTCACTCACAAATAACAACTAGTGACATGTTTTCAATGGTTGGTACAACGTTTAAACTAATCAATAGCTTACGTCTCACGAAAACCTCAAAGATCAACGACAGAATTCCTCCGCCTTGTAAAAAATCCACTCGGGCTAAACCGTGGATAAAAGCTAATTACAAACATACATATTTTTCTCCGTGAATTAGTTCAAACAACATTTATATAAGAACTTATTTAATTATTTACTGTATTATTAATTGCTCACTTTATAATATATATGAAAATAATTAACCTTCTGTAAAAACGAGAATAATTAGACATAAAGTTTTCTTGATACTCACCAAAAATAAATATAAATTTGTCTTTCTTTTTTCACTTTTAACATAAATTTTAGGAATATTTTTTTATTATTTGTCAATTAGATATGCAAATAAAAGATAAACAAGACTGATCAAAAAAGTAATGCGAGAAATATAAGCTTTGGTATGCGAAAAACGTAAATAAAAAACGTGGCATAAATCAGAGCAAGGACAGTGCAAGTACCACCATCGTGTAATAATAACTCGAATCAACAAGTTTTATAACGGTAATAATTACGTTGAGGCTGTATTACTTTGTTTTGCTAACTAAACATTACTGTCCTGGCTTTGAGCTGCGCCGGCCTCATGAAAGAGAAAGTGCCTGTTAATCAATCTGTTTCGAGTGAAAAAAATTGCAATAATCGATATCGACTCGCGTGTGCGTAATATGTAGTAATTTCGCAAGCGCCAATTGCGGACGTAATTGGAATGAAATCGATACATTGTTGCGTTGTGAAGCTGAAAATCTCCTCATATCCGCGATCAATTCGATAAAAATATACTTTAATTTTTGATTGCGAAACTTGCGATTAGTTTCGATTACATTAACACTTGACTTTGTTAAAACAGTTTCACCTGAAATGTAACTAATCATAAAGTGAACGATAGGTGAAATACAAGTTTTAACATAAAGTGAACGATAGCTGAAATACAAGTGAACGATAGCTGAAATACAAGTGAACGATAGCTGAAATACAAGTTTAAATATTAATCATAAAGTTAACGATAGCTGAAATACAAGTTTAAATACTAATCATAAAGTGAACGATAGCTGAAATACAAGTTTAAATATTAATCATAAAGTTAACGATAGGTGAAATACAAGTTTTAGATAACTAATCATAAAGTGAACGATAGCTGAAATACAAGTTTAAATATTAATCATAAAGTTAACGATAGGTGAAATACAAGTTTTAGATAACTAATCATAAAGTGAACGATATCTGAAATACAAGTTTAAATATTAATCATAAAGTTAACGATAGGTGAAATACAAGTTTTAGATAACTAATCATAAAGTGAACGATAGCTGAAATACAAGTTTAAATATTAATCATAAAGTTAACGATAGGTGAAATACAAGTTTTAGATAACTAATCATAAAGTGAACGATAGCTGAAATACAAGTTTAAATATTAATCATAAAGTTAACGATAGGTGAAATACAAGTTTTAGATAACTAATCATAAAGTGAACGACAGCTGAAATACAAGTTTAAATATTAATCATAAAGTTAACGATAGGTGAAATACAAGTTTTAGATAACTAATCATAAAGTGAACGATAGCTGAAATACAAGTTTAAATATTAATCATAAAGTTAACGATAGGTGAAATACAAGTTTTAGATAACTAATCATAAAGTGAACGATATCTGAAATACAAGTTTAAATATTAATCATAAAGTTAACGATAGGTGAAATACAAGTTTTAGATAACTAATCATAAAGTGAACGATAGCTGAAATACAAGTTTAAATATTAATCATAAAGTTAACGATAGGTGAAATACAAGTTTTAGATAACTAATCATAAAGTGAACGATAGCTGAAATACAAGTTTAAATATTAATCATAAAGTTAACGATAGGTGAAATACAAGTTTTAGATAACTAATCATAAAGTGAACGATATCTGAAATACAAGTTTAAATATTAATCATAAAGTTAACGATAGGTGAAATACAAGTTTTAGATAACTAATCATAAAGTGAACGATAGCTGAAATACAAGTTTAAATATTAATCATAAAGTTAACGATAGGTGAAATACAAGTTTTAGATAACTAATCATAAAGTGAACGATAGCTGAAATACAAGTTTAAATATTAATCATAAAGTTAACGATAGGTGAAATACAAGTTTTAGATAACTAATCATAAAGTGAACGACAGCTGAAATACAAGTTTAAATATTAATCATAAAGTTAACGATAGGTGAAATACAAGTTTTAGATAACTAATCATAAAGTGAACGATAGCTGAAATACAAGTTTAAATATTAATCATAAAGTTAACGATAGGTGAAATACAAGTTTTAGATAACTAATCATAAAGTGAACGATAGCTGAAATACAAGTTTAAATATTAATCATAAAGTTAACGATAGGTGAAATACAAGTTTTAGATAACTAATCATAAAGTGAACGATAGCTGAAATACAAGTTTAAATATTAATCATAAAGTTAACGATAGGTGAAATACAAGTTTTAGATAACTAATCATAAAGTGAACGACAGCTGAAATACAAGTTTATATATTAATCATAAAGTTAACGATAGGTGAAATACAAGTTTTAGATAACTAATCATAAAGTGAACGACAGCTGAAATACAAGTTTAAATATTAATCATAAAGTTAACGATAGGTGAAATACAAGTTTTAGATAACTAATCATAAAGTGAACGATAGCTGAAATACAAGTTTAAATATTAATCATAAAGTTAACGATAGGTGAAATACAAGTTTTAGATAACTAATCATAAAGTGAACGATAGCTGAAATACAAGTTTAAATATTAATCATAAAGTTAACGATAGGTGAAATACAAGTTTTAGATAACTAATCATAAAGTGAACGATAGCTGAAATACAAGTTTAAATATTAATCATAAAGTTAACGATAGGTGAAATACAAGTTTTAGATAACTAATCATAAAGTGAACGACAGCTGAAATACAAGTTTAAATATTAATCATAAAGTTAACGATAGGTGAAATACAAGTTTTAGATAACTAATCATAAAGTGAACGATAGCTGAAATACAAGTTTAAATATTAATCATAAAGTTAACGATAGGTGAAATACAAGTTTTAGATAACTAATCATAAAGTGAACGACAGCTGAAATACAAGTTTAAATATTAATCATAAAGTTAACGATAGGTGAAATACAAGTTTTAGATAACTAATCATAAAGTGAACGATAGCTGAAATAAAGTGAACGATAGCTGAAATACAAGTTTTTGAAAATAGTAAAGTATTGAATATATTTGGCGTTAATTTTGTAGAAATTCATTATTCACAATTAAATGAAACTACGTGATGTAGTATTATTTCTACTTTCTTTAATTTCTTTACCACGACCTAGGTTTCGTTGTATTACATCTTCAGGTGGGATATTAGCAAAGATATATAGCTTATATACAACATCTTCAGGTGGGATATTAGTAAAGATATTAGCAAAGATAATCTTTGCTAATATCTCACCTGAAGATGTTGTGATACAACGAAACCTAGGTCGTGGTAAAGAAATTAAAGAAAGTAGAAATAATACTACATCACGTTGTTTCGTTTAATTGTGAATAGTAAAGTAATTAAAAATACAATTTAAATTTAGTTATATTTTTTGTTAGCATTATAATTAAGTATTTTATTCTTAACTAATCATAAATAATTGTACAGTTTCGTGTTTTCTTTTTAATTTTATTTCTATTACGGTATAAAAGAGTTATAGAATGTGAAATTTAAAATTTAAATTATATGTTTGTTTTCAAACAAATTAAACAAAATTAAATTACATAACTCATATATGAAAATTAAATTTTAAATTTATCGTGTCTTACCTTGTATTGTAACATTACGTTTTCAATGATTTTACCTCCGTATACAAACAACTCAACTGCGAAAAATATGAGGTGACCTAACAACTAAATCACATTTCATTTTACAACTATCAAGGGTATTTGTATAAAATTGATAATTAGTGCAGTGTACACAACCTGATACTTGTGAGTGTTGGTTGCTTTATAACTTTTAGTGTATTACATCGTATTACTCAATATTTTCAAATTAATTATGCAACGGAAATAGACGTAAATACTACTTATTATGTAGTAGATTCAACCCGAAGGACAGCCTTTTGTACCTCTTCATTTTCATTTTTACATTTTCAATATACAACTTTATTACAGATCCTTGATCGTTTCTATATCTCAACCAAGCAATTGCAATTTCTTCATCACCTCATGGAATTATTTTATATAAGATGATTTGTATTCTTCCACTGCTTATAGCTATTCTTTTACAATTGCAATTTTTTTTAATTTATTTATCCTTTAATACAACTTTCGTACATATGGTGCACTTATTGCTACGAGATCAATATGTATCATTCAACAACAACCAAGGAATGTAATTAATTATTTGCGAGGTGGACTGCAAAATATTTTATTATAATTTTTACAAATATTTTTTTTAAACAAAGTTAAAAAATAAGGATTAATAAAGAAAAAGCCTAAATTTAATACGTCGGTAGGAAAAAGAAAAGGATGAGTTTGGAAAGAAAACAGGGCATAAACGAAAGGATAATGGTGCAGGTTAAAACAGGAGAGGCATAATTCTATCTGACAATTTTTGAAAGCATATATGGATGGTGAATTTGTGATGTTAGTATCCAATGAATTACGTAACTTGTATCGTAAATAGTAAAGGAATGTTTACGAAATCAAATTATATTTTTTAGGGTTCCAGGCCAAAATCGATTTCTAGGCTAAAAATAGGGATAAAAAGGCTCATTTGGTTCTTATAATGGCATCAATTTACCTTCTGAAAACCAATACTTATGAATACTTCCGTATCTTGAAAGTAAAAACGGAAGACGACGCTCTGTTTCCTGTCTCTCTGTTAATTATATCCTCATGCTATCGAAACTGGTACATAAACCAATATATAGTTTGGATCAAAAAATTATTAAACTAATCCGCGAAAAGTATAATACATACGTGTACTTCGAAAATCGAAAATAATATTGTATAAGCTGCGTAATCGGATGGGAAACTAAAAAGTTCATATTATTAGCTGAGTGAGAGTAAAAAGAATCCTTTTCTGCGAAAAAAGTACTACGAAACCTTTCAAAAAATATTTAAATTGTGTAATTTACTTTAGCAGATGCCATATCCGCTTATCTAATTTCCGAAAATAATGAGCCGAAACATTTGCAGCAAACAGATCAAACTAGAAAACTATGTAAAATAAATCAATTATTTGAAATAATTTAAAATTAAAATGTCATTTTAATTATCGGTATATTTTGGAATCAATTAGTAAAACTGTCGTAAATTCAGGTGCTCAAATTTCTATTGATATAGTATATTTACTGGTGATATATAAATCAGTACATTCATTGACTATAAACATGTGATTGGTACAAAATATAGGAATTTAAGATAATATGTTTTTAATAGAATTTTGGATCTTCTTTGAGTTTTCGTTATTTTACGAACGAGCTTATTGCATTGTTTTGAGACACCGATAGTGAATGAGTCAACACAGCTTACACTTCGAATCCTAATCCGCTTTCAATACGTAGTGCCATCACCGTTCACTTCTAACCCACTCAACGAAGGCTCTATTCATAAATCAACGAATGATATATGTATGTAAGTGGAGCAGTAATGAGTTGCTCCGAATTTGTCACCGAGTGTCCGGCCCGGTCGTGCCGTTCGGCGCACGACGCGCATTGTGCGGAGCCACGCTTTGCCTCGCTCTTAATACCTGCATTATTATATTCCTCATATTATTGCGTTAAGGCATTAGCTACGTGATCCAGATCGTTTAAATCGTCACGTATGTAAGCTTTTGCGTGCGCTTTCACGCCTTTAATAGCCACGAACATTAGGATGCATTTGTACAGGTTCCGACGGAGGTGCTTTTGAGTACAATAGCGGTTCGGCGTGCTTATATATTTTGTTTCATCGAAACATACGTGCGCGCTATAAATTATTTTGAAGTAGAATCTGTCTTAAGTTTCTAAACCGGAATGCTATGCTTAATTTGTGAACATAACAAAAAACATTGATTATTTAATGAAAAAAAAACTAATGGCACTCACTGTAAGCAATGGAATATAGCTATTGACATTATATACTTATTCGTGATTACGTGATCCAGATCATTTAAATCGTCACATATGTTAGGTTTGCGTGCGCTTTCACCTTTAATCGCCACAACATTAGGATGCATTTGTACAGGTTCCGATGGAGGTGCTTTTGAGTGCAATAGTGGTTAGCTAATAAGTATATAATGTCAATAGCTACATTCCATTGAATTGAATTCAATGGAATATTGACATTATATACTTATTAGTATTGCAGTAATGTGTTCGTCTTATGCAGCTATGCGAGATATATTTTTTATGAAAACATGTACAGCCGTGTACATTAATATGGCATAACCTCAATTTTTACTTAAACAAGAACGATCTTTGAGATGTCATTTGTTGTATCTTTTTCTGCTTTGGATAATAGGTGTAAATCATATCTCAAAAATTGCTACTTATTTAGATATCACTCTTTGAAGTGTGAAAATTAAAAAAAAAATTACGAAATGTCCAAAGTATATACAACATAATTATAGAAAATTGTAATAAAAAGAAAAATAAAAAACACAAATATTTGGTATTAATTGTCAACTATTGTTCAACGGACTCCTTAAAATTTAGTTGTTATACCGCCAAACTAAACAAATGCCCGATGCAATTTTTAATCGCCATTGGGCCTTACTAATCTATTCTATGTCTTCAAACTAGCAGCTGGGTCCCGAAATAGCCCCGTCCATTTTTTTCTGAAAGTAATTAAAAACATGCTTTCAATAGAAAACATATTCTAATTCTAGTATTCCGTGCCAAAACTGGAAAAATGGACCACTAATTGATCAACTTTGTACATTCGTTCACTCACCTAGCATAATGTGCCATTAGAGGGAGACGTATATTTTAATGTATTTTATACTTAATTGTGCCCCAAATACAGCGGCCAAATCAAATAATAAAAGACAAAATTATGTATATATATATATGTATATATATGTATATATATATATATATATATATATATATATATATATATATATATATATATATATATACTATATATACAGTAAAAGTTGACTTAATAGAAAACCAATTCCATTCGCATTCACCGTTATATGAAGATGACGAGTATTGAATGAAAATTAAGACCAGTACATATATCAAATTAATTTTAAATACGGTACGAAACACATAACTTCTAATTTTACAATGCCCACAAAAAATGACTACCAAACTCATAATACTATAGATAATAATCACTGCAAATATTACTTAGATAAAATGTCAAACAAGTTATGAAAATATTGAAATATTTGTTTATTTACGCATGTGGATTTTCATTTATAGGTTTTCTTCTACCTCATCCCTCCGATAAAGTTTATATCTCCGATGTTCTCGAGCCATACGCGTACTTGCCTCACATAATTTGACAATGAGTACTGTAATGTTCTATATTTATCAAATGTAATGTTTTGCTTCCTGTTTGGTTTCACCAATGCAATTTAACAGCCTACACACGGATTTCTTATATTTTAAAAATTATAATATGACAGCCCTACTAGCTGTCAAAGAATTTATCTGAAACCTAAATTATCTAAAACCAAAATTATACTTTTGAGGAATAGTCAAATTAAAGCAAAATCAACTATAATATGCATATCCCGTCAAAACTTTACTTGATTTAATGGTTGAATATATTTGGCGTCAATTTTGTAGAAATTCATTATTCACAATTAAATGAAACTACGTGATATAGTATTATTTCTACTTTCTTTAAGTTCTTTACCACGACCTAGGTTACGTTGTATTACAACATTTTCACGTGACTTATTAGCAAAGATCATCTTTGCTAATAACCCGCCTGAAGATGTAATACAACGAAACCTAGATCGTGGTAAAGAACTTAAAGAAAGTAGAAATAATACTATATCACGTAGTTTCATTTAATTGTAATAACCTGACAAAAGCCACTGTTTTTAAATTATCTTCTCATCTGTCATTTTCCATCAAACCCGTGTAGATCTCAATATTTAAAGATAAACCTGTCGGCAACTATATTTATTGAGAAACTTAAAATTAAACGGAACACAAATTGCGGTACGAAGCTGTTATTTTACTTCGATTTCTTTGCAACTTATATACAAAAATACTTTCCTCTGTCTCATAATTAGAAGAAAAATATTTAGTACTAGCAAACTTTGGGGCATATTAGAAATTGGCTATATCGCAAATTTATCATCCTGGAATATGGTAGATAGTGATGATGTTATAATTACTGATAAATAAATATAAATGCGTTAAAACATTTTAAAAATAAGATAAATATCGTCATGTATGGGGGAATTATTAAACTACACATTTATGATCATCATTTATAACAGAAACAGCATTATAAACTAGATAGCAGTGAAATTAAAACATTGATGATTTCTTTTAAAAATGTTAATGTTAACCAATTTTAAGTCTTGCTTTTTGAAGACATAAAAGTTTAATCCAAATCCTTTTAGTGGTTTTCGCGCACAGACATAACCTCACTATTATTTTATTATGTGTATAATTGCGTAGTCATTCTAGCTTAACATATATATATATATATATATATATATATATATATATACATTAAAATATATATATGTATATATATATATGTATATATATATATATATATATATATATATATATATGTATATATACATAATAGGATTCAAATCTTGTTGAAACGAAAAAAAATGTTTCGGTGCGTAATGATATCTAATTTCAATGCAATATTAAGGTAATGAATTTTAATTAACCTTCACTGACTATACTTACAACAACTGTTCATAGCCTACGTGAAATCCTCAAAGCCTTTACAGCTACACAGGACATCTTCGTCACTTTTGGGAGGAGTTTGCCATGGATAAAATAAGGCTTCGGAAGACCCCCAATAGTATTCAGTATCTACGATCAACCCCTCCTGTCTTGAATCTGCTTGTATTAAATACTGTTAATCTGCTCTAATAGCCATCTTGTAAAATAATAAGTTTCAACGGATACAACGTTTCGAATAAGCTCCCATCACTACTATTGACATGTTCGCGTACACTATTGAAACGGAATTTTTACTTTTCTCAGAGGAATTATTGCATTTATGTGCTTTATAAAGTATATAATTGCGTTGTAGATTCCTAAAATCTTTCGATATTCGGAGTAAACATAATTTAATCCATCTTATAATATAATATTAGTTTATATTGCATTAAAATAATTGTTTCCAACCGGGTGGAATACAATTATTTTATTGTGACGTGATGGGTTTACATTGGATTGTGGCGTGACGAGTAAACGCATGACACACAGGTAATTGCCAAAACATTAAAAATCGTTTTCACATCCAAAAACGCTACAGTTTTATTACATCTGAAGTGATGAATAGATAAAGTGAAAATTAAAAATCGTCTGCAGCCGTGACTCGCGTGCGCGCAGGCGAAAGTGAAAAGCAAAAGGGTTATCTAGATATCTGGCGTTTCGCGCTCCCGGTAGACCGGCGACGGGCTAAAACAAATAAAGAAAGGAAACGAGTAGCAAATTAAATACGAACCCGGCTTCGTCGCAAGTTTATGAAGTTCGCATGTCCGATAACAATAAATAAGTCTGGCGCGGAGAGCGGGGGCGGCGGGGCGCGGAGAGAGGGGCGCGCTCGCACATCGCACCGGCACTCGCTTTAATTAGCCCACTGCGCGCTGCATCGTACTCGTCGCTAATTTATTCCCGGTGATTAATAAATAAATATGGCGCTTGCAAATTGACAGAGAGATTATAATAATATGCGAGCTGAGCTTAGCCGCTGCCTTCTACATATGCGCGTACACCGACCCGAAGTTTGCTCAGACGGAATTTAATGGTTACTTATTGAGGTAAAATATGAGCAGCATTTCTCACCTACCTTTTTTGTGGTGAGGCTTGCCATCAGGTACAGTGCTGTGTCACTACGTTAGAATCGGAAAGGTCGTGAATAAATTTAAATAACAATTTTACCAATTTTGGCTATTAAACTATTCACAATATTCTAAATTTTCAGAACGTAAACATATTGACGGCCATTATCTTCCATAAATTAAAATAAATGTATGATCCCACTTCTTCAGAATTCATCGGTTTTCGGATTTTTCTCTTTACTTATGCTTTAAGGCTTCCCATTACGCCGACTTTTAATATATCAGGTAAACCAGAAGTATCCTGCAGGTTTTGAAGATCAATCAGTAAGACTATCGTATAAACAAATAAATATTGCCAACTATATCTTTTACAGGCACGTATTTAAGAAAAATATATAATTCGATATAGAAATTACTAATTATTACATTTTCTCCTTTACTTGTGTTATAAGATCTCTCAAGAGAGTAATAAAAAAATAAAGAAAAAATACGTTATATATAAATAATAAGGGTCATATCTTTTTATTACATGTTCCAAAAAACCCGAATTTTATAGCAAGATAAGACTATAGACCTCAGTGTACAATATTAATTCAACTTGATACCTCATACCGTATCTGATAAAGACAGACAAACGGATGAAAGGGTTTTGACAGAAAGACAAACGAAGGAATGAGTAACCAAATAATCCTATAAGGATTCCGTTCCTTCTTTTATTTTGAGGCAACCTTAAACATTAAAATGAAAAGGATCCCAGATTAAATTCACGTTTTCTGGCAAGGCTCTCACAGTGCAATAAGAAACGAAAGTAGAAATAATCTCTTTGTCTAACACTTGAGCTAACACTCCTATGAAAGTTGTGCGTAAAGTATAATAAGTCAGACAACGTAAATAAAAATTATATTTGTCTAATCCATGAAGTACTTCCGATGTGTAAAAACTTAAAAACATTCCAATAACGAAAGAGAACAAGTTTATTGACCGCATCATTTGATGTATAAGACCATATTTCAAAATTAGCCATGCACTGACACTTCACACTTCTAATAAATAAATGTTGGGGTTCACATGATTAAACGGCTGAAAGAAAAGTTTTTGCATACATACGATTACGCTATTGCGCTACATCATCGATATTCAATCAGTAACGGTTAATAATCAATTGCCTGTCTTCACACTTTTTATCTCAATACCACAAAAATGTGACTTCTCACGTTTATGTAGTTATCATAAATTTTGTTGATGTAGACAAAAAATAACAGGCAAAAAATGTAATTGCAGAAATGATAATTTACGGTTGCGGTGCCGGCAAAGGCGTTTTATTTTAACTTTTTTTTAATAATCTTCAAACATCCGATCTTATATTTCTATCTAGCTTACTATTCTTTTCATTTACCGTTTTTTCTAATGTTTCCATATCCATGTTTTCCATTAGACAAATGGCGCAAATCTAGGAAGACATTTTCACATTTCACTATTAAATGAAACTACGTGATGTAGTGTTATTTTTACTTTATTTAAATTCTTTACCACGACCTAGATTTCATTGTATGACAACATCTTCAGGTGGGCAATTAGCAAAGAAAATTAATTCCAAATATATCAATGTTTTAACGTCTGATTTGCAATTCTTTATTCTCATTGTATTCGAGTATCAATAACAATTACTTTATTTGAGTGACAAATATCTTATTATATCCAATATTTCTTATAAATATAGGTTTCTTATGAAATATGAAAATATCACAGTGAGATGGGAGAGAATAAGCAAATAGAAAAAAGATAGATGAATCTACTGACACGGAGAAAACAACAAACAAAATTTATAAATTTCTTCAAGTAATTTTTTTATATGACTAAGTACATTTAATGAAGAAGTCAGCATAAAATAAATAAATAACAAATAACTTAAAAAACATTCTGATTAATATTCTATAATTATAACCTTTTGTGTTTCGAGAAATGCGATCGTAACGAGAAGTAAAACACATCACAAATGGAAAGAACGAGATATGAATAAAGTTATCAGTATTATCGGCGCGTTAAATGGATACTGCATAGTGATACTATAAATTTTCAGTCAATAAAATATTCTTCTTTTCGTCATAAAATACCTTAATATTTTGCCTTTTTCTCTTTAGAATAATAATATATAAAGAATTTTAACTTCCACAAGAGTAACGGCTAAGCAACCTTTTTAGCTGATAGAATGACTAAAAAGGGGACACAATAAAACATTTAATTTTAACATTCAACTTTTTATTCTAGAAAGTAAATATAGAATAATAACAATAAATTTTAGACCATTCGTAAAATTGGAATAATGATTGAAATATTTTGGAATGAAATGGAACTTGTGTAATCAAAGCAGATGGGATATTTGAAAAGTAATAATTACGAAACTCCAAAAATTACGATCAATATATATAATCTAAAAACCTTAGTGTCTGTCTATATTTTTTATTTATGGCTTTTTGTAGCGGGTGCTGGCAGGAGTTGAATATACAAAATATGAGTCACGTATTTCCTATTTTGAATATAATAGGCAAAGGTCTTTTAACAATAAAAACACATGTTGCCCACTTCCTCGCAGATTCTGTGTCCTCTCATCCAATTTGTATTTTTGCTTAGACAAAATACGGCTTAATATCGTACACATCATTAGAGCGCACACACATTCCTCGCCAATAGTTTCTTATTAACGAATCGTAAAACAATTTTGCATTAAACAAAATGTTTATATAAATGATATAATGTAAAAATAAATGAGGCGATGAAGTATTTTACTTATTGTTTTTTTCTGTAACGATACGATTAAACAACCAAAACTGAATACATTTATTACACATTATTTAAGCTATTGTAATATTATTACAGTTTCAATGAAATCAAATCGTATTGGTAATGATTATGACTCGTACCTAAGAAAGAGGTTAGCTTTTCTGCAACGAATCATCACAATTACATTCGTGGTATCAGTCCTATATCTGCAAGTTTGTTATAACTTTCAGACGAACTGTCACATAACTTTTGAAGCCGTTTACGTTCTTCCTTAAAACGTTGGAGCTAAATTTCCCATTTTATTGTGAACAGCTGTAATAAAAAGCAATGCCGAAGTGTGATGACTATTACATCGTTCAAAAAATTATGTTCATATAGAAATGGAATCCGATTGCACTAGAGGTGTGCGATGTCAGTATTTTTTTGTACTAGGTGACCCTGTTACTAGTATGTAAAAATACTGGCTATGTATACCTGTTACAAAACACTAGGCCGTAGACGGCACGCATACGTGCTTGTCGGGTGTTCGGTTGGGAGTACGCAAGGTAAACTTGATTTACTTGACATAAAGTATCCAATATTTTTTGCTTGTTACGTAACGACTTCCAGCAATATCCATCTATACAAAAGAATGGTATTTAAGACATTGAATACTTTCCTCCATACTTTATAAAAATATTATCGTCAAAATCTAAGTGAACATATGGGTACACTAATGACATATCAGACGATTATATGTTTACGGCTGGCGAATTTGATGCCCTTGCATCATTCGCAATAAATGGTTCGAATCGATTCTATTGCACTTCTAACAACGATGCTGTGAGGTGTTTTCTATTCAAATGTTTTTTTTTAATTTGATACGATGATTTAAACTAACATTTCCCTTTACAAATACTGCAGGAATCATAACAGCCCATATTCGTAAAATAGTTTCATATCACATTATTTTATGTGCCCGACGTTATCGATGATTAAAACGTTTATAAAACTTAAAATAATGTATGAAATTTTACTATGAAGCTGAGAAAACTCCAAAAAATGTAAATAACATGTACACAAGAAAAACAAAATATTAAAAAAATGACACGACATCTCATCAATCAAAATGAAATAATGCTCTACACAAACTGGCACAGACTGACAATAAATGCATTACGCGATCAAAGTAAATTAACAAATCGTCACCCACAGAAAAATACGAAACTGTATTTTGTTCTTTTCTGTGGGTGGCGATTTATTCTATGCCGTTACTTTTGTGATAATCCACACCGTTAACTGTGAATAAAACAAACTGTTACTTTTTTGAATGATCTGTGACATTATGATGAAACCATTTGAGGCGGGAATTCAGAGAAAATAATGAACATATGGAAGTCAAATATACTCAATGGAGTTTAGATGGAATGGAAAACAAATAGTTCAAAACTAGCAAAAAGTATGAATGTACTAGCTTGTCCAAATGTACGGCACGTTACGAGTATGAACCTATTACGTGGAACGTTTTCTATTTTATTCTTTCTTAAGAGGGTCCTATACGAATAACGGGATGGTAGACGTACGTCCGTCATAATCGCTTTGTTTCTTTTGCTTATATAGAAGTTGAGATATTACGAACAGAGACAGAACGTATTTTGTAACAGGTATCTGCGGAATGTCATACATGTCTATTCCACGCAAATACTTCGTACTCGTACGGATTAGTGTAAATACGCCCCACCTCCAGATTGCACTAAAAATATCGAACCATATTATGACACTAAATAAAATCAATCCGGACTTAATAAAGATATGCTATAAAGAGAAACAATTAACATTAAATTCCAGTTCTTTCTAAACTTTTAATGCAATTGTTTTTTCATTTTTTCCTATTGAGAACAATGTGACGAATTACGCCTATAATTAAAATTATGGAGAAAACTTTTTGTCAATCCTACGAATCGTCGGCTGGTATTCTTAGTAGCATTTAATTTTGAAGAAGGGATTTCTGACAGGACAGTTTTTAAAGTTCTGTTTTCTTCGAAGTACTGGGATTCGATGCAATAAATATATTAAATAGATTTTATGAGAAAAAATTGGAAGTTATTTTTCAATTTCGAAGGTTAAAGTTGATTATGTCGGAGACGATTCTTTTACTTACAAAGTACCTGTATATGTCTGGAATTATTTAGAATGTGTCCTTAATATAGAAAAAGTTGAACAAGAGTTAATAAGTACATTAGACATAAAGGTTGTGTTAAAAAAAGGAATGTTTTCAATAAATTAAAACATTTACAATTTCATCATTTCACTTATTAATACATAGCCTGTATCTTTTATTTATAATGCCTTGCGGTTTAATATTATTTCGAGAAAACCTCTGATATTATAATATATTAGGACTTAGTAGCTAATTTAATAGGTTAATAAGTCAAATATTACCAAGAATATATTCCTTAACTGGCTGCGTTACTATAACTCGTTTAGCTGCCAAGGAAATTGTCAAGCTTATCTGTCAAGCTCATATTATGACTTTTAGCTCATCTTTTTTAGAAAATGTATTTTGTCATAAATTATTCTAAGAAATTGTTCTAATAATTATACTAATCAATATAATAAATAAATAAACTATGCTTTTTAATTCATTAGTTTTCTTCAGTTTTTAGATATTTAAATGTTATAATAATCCACATTTTATTGCATTAATTTACGTTCGTATTTCAATATGACTGATGCTGCTTTGAACGTAACTTTACCATCCATACATTAATATTATGTCAAACGGGTGGGGAAAGGGAGGGTGTTCAGTGAGTAAGTAACCTCTTTTCTTTCATGCATTCTCCTTCCATAAAGAGAAACTGAATAACTACACTACTTAAATATGTTTAATATAAGTTTTACCAATTTTATAATTAATTTACAAACAATTTATTACATCGTGAAAAAAGAATATCCCTCATTTGAAATCTCTGTATTAAAATGTGCCAAATATATTCTTTCTGGAAATATTTTTAATCCACCTATCTTCCCAAATTCATATCTGAAGTCAGAATGTTTCATACTGACATCTTGCATACTGAATACACCCCCACCCTTCCTTCTCCCTCCCAATTATTTCCCTACTTGGCTGAAAAAATGTCGGCAGAGTGTTAAAATAATTGTACGATTACTCGATAGGAGATATTACAATTACAAGTAAATAAACTCTCATAAATACAAAGGTTATGTGCGTAATTATCGAAATTTTAACCATATTTAGTGTATGATATATTTCTTTCATCTTAATTATTAATTAAAGTGTGTTTGTTTGTCCTTTCACATTGTAAAAAAGCAACATGTTAATTATATTTTTTATATTAAAATGTCTAATGAATTAGGAAATGATATAGTATACTTTTTATCTCATAAAATCTTATATCTTTGGAAAAATTCTAATTTGAAACCGATACGTACACAATATAAATGAGCAACAGAACAATTCCTCTGAATCCCTAATTTAGAGAGAAACATTTTTGTATTCATTATGATATTATAGTCACGAAAATTAAGACTTAATATTTAATTCTCCTTAATCAGTCTAAATGGTGCCGCATGTTTTAATTTCACCATATATTTTTGTTATTATAACCAAGCGAGCGGAGCTGTGGTAAAAGCTATTCACTTATAATTCTAAGTTCATATTGTAAATTATCTTCTAACTCTACGTTCACATTTATTTTTTTATTTGTCCTTTGCCTTTTAACGTAGAGTAGTTAAGAATATCATTATTTCTTTAATGTTTAAACCTGATATTACATGCTGTTTCACTCGTATAATTAGACATAGATACTAATATTAAATACACATATTTTATAGTACCTGGTTGTCGGATATGTTTTTTCTTTTATTTCCGTTCCTCCTAAGGTTACACACTCGATTTTATTATATGAGCGCAAATAATGTAATTTCAGGTCTCCCAGGTATATTTAATTGGAAAAATAGGTAGCATCCGGGCATCATTCTAATAAAAGTTTTATTGGAATCAGTCCGGCAGACAAATAAAAATCAGATAAAGAGGCGAACAAAAACTAAAAGAAAATAAGTTTTTCTTAAGGACAGAATTTTTTCTGGGGATACCTTATATATAACGTTTCTGATTAAAAATGTTCAGTAAGGTTTGTAACCAATGGTCAATCATTTCGTTATTTTTTACCAATGATTCTTTCCCGGGTTTTTACCTTTTTGTACCATTTCAAAACATCCCTCTCTTCTTCCAAGACTTTAATAAATACATCAGTGTAATAATCTTTAGTAAGCACTTGGTTTTAGAGACATAAGCACAAACAAATAAATAAACCTACTGATAGAGATAAAGTCAAAAATTACAAAAATTCTTGTTTTCTTCTCGGTAGTTTGATTTTAAAATTTTATTTTTTCTTTCGATCTGCAGTTAATTACTTACTTTTTTGTGTGTAAAAATACAAGAGCTTCAACAGTGCTCGAAGAACATTAGAGATTTTATGTTATTACATATTATTTTCACAACTTACTTTAACGATCACCTCGTTCTTAAAATTTTTTTTTTCTATTCGGTATGTTCTTTTTTGTTTTTCTATTCGGTACTTCTGAGTGTGTGTAATAGCATAGTTTGTGTTAGCAAATTATTTGAATGATGCAGGCAACTTATTCTGAAAGGTTACATCTCGATAAATAAGCTCTATCCTCTCCCGCGTTGCGAACTAAGACACAAGTGGGTACTCGTTATTAAAAAATACATTAAATGTTTTATTACTTATAATAGAGTAAGAAAAGAATTAGTTGTAGAAATTGTTTGGTTAATATAAATTTTTTTTTAAAAATCTTTAATATATTTGTGAAAATGTTAAAATAATCTTTATGTATATTTATTTTTCTTTGCATATGAACTAATAAAGAAGTAGTGAAATGTTATTAGGTAACTTTACATGTTACTCCATTATAAAGCTTATAAATGCCGCTCTTAATTACTAGATAGACATCAGAAATAACCTTCTTTATAGAATATTTTAAAGTTCCTTATCTAAATGAAAAAAACACCTATAATTTCGTCATCTACCTTTATCGGTCCATATCTCAAATCTCTTTTAGTTTAAGACCTGTCGCATCGAAATTTTAAAGAAAAACATTAAACAAAGGAAGTTGAATAAAGTCCAACTAACTTGAAGATAATTTTTCTTACTGGGTCTGTCATAAAAATCAAGTGGGTGTTTTAATGTTATTGAAGTCAAAAATTACTGATCATATTTTTTTACATGACGTCTCCTTCAAGAGATATTGTAGTCCTTCTGTGACCTGTAACTTTTTTAGAATTATTTCGATCAATTTAGATTAATAAATAAAAATTGAGTAGTCTTTAGCCTACAATATATTATTTGTATGGTAAAAAATTATTTGTAAATAGTTTATTAGAAATAACATATATACTCAAATCGCCTTTTATATGGACCGAAATAAGTACAGAAGCCTCGTTTAACTTTGCCCCTACTCAATAGGTTTTTTTAAGTTCTTTAAGTCTATGTTAACTCATTATAAGTCTAATTAAATATTTCACTCTCTGTTAACCGCACCAGTTTAATGCATGTAAGTCTATATAGCCAATTTACTAAATATGGAAATATTTGACAGTTATATCTTATATGGATAACTTTAAACGTGAACATCTCTCTCATGAACACTATTAATGTGATCATTGGTAAAATATTTATGAAACATCTTTATAGTAATCCTATTTTTAGATTGATATTCTAATCAACTCGTATCTTATAAGTCAAAAAGATGATTATTACAAAATATGTATTGGTAATGTTTTATATATTAATGTGTAACTACATTGTGTCTATTTGTTATATTTTTTCCAGATATATAGGTACACAGTGATCACACAAATGAACACTCATTTTTAATTTCAATGTTTTTTCTAACGACGTATTGGTGACATACTTCAACTTGCCTTTATTGTTGATATATTTATACATAGTATTGATTGAATTGAAAAAAAATGGTTCGACATATTTGCCGGGAAACAATATCCGGACTTATGACTAAGTACTATAGTCTAATGTTCAATAAAAAAAGGTCGCCTACTTTTGTATGATGAAGAAAAACAATAACAATTAAGGCAACTGAAAGTGGTCTAAAATCGTACATGGAACAAAAAGGTGTCCAAACGGTTGATTCTTGAAAATCGTTTATTTTAAAAAGTACACCCGACTGGACAGTCTTTTAATATATCCGGATCGTTAAATAGACCTAGTTCATAGAATAAACATGCTTCAACAAGGCTATAATGTTTCCGCAAAACTATCTATTTTCTATAAAGAACCTTGAAACGATTTGCCTTCATTTTCACGTCTATAATTAATAATTTCTTGCAAACAAATCGTTTTTGTCTCCCACTTCAACTAACTTCAAATTTTTATTACTAAAAAATATAGCTATTCTTAAAGTAAATTAATGTACAACCGTAAATATCGTTGTAGAATTTAGAAAATAGTTTTTGAGACGCAGCGTTTTAATTTGCGCTTCGTATTTCTGACCGAAGGTGTTAAAAGATTGAAAATATATTATATTATATGGCAATTTCATATTTTAGATTAAAAAATAATTTTATTCTTAAGATTTTATTTTTATTAATAGAAGTATAATTGCAAATAAAAATTTTGTCAGCCTTGTATAAATTACATATTTATGAGTCATATTTGAATAAATATTATATAATGAACTTTAACTTACCGTTTTTGAAACTTCAGCCGTTCACGCATTTCAAAACCACCTTGACAAGTTATAGTTTTTATGATTTCTCCCAACTTACTTTCATTCTTATTAATAAATATTCTTCTCCTTTTCTTTTTATTTTATCACGTAAATTTTATGTTTACATACAATTTTCCATATTATTGGCAATGCGGAAAAAATATATTGTATTAAGTATTATGATACTGTGATTAGGGTATTTTATTTCCAAGTATAAAGTCTTTGGTACTAAAAAACTAACCAAGATATTTAAAAAATGTACATATAATTAATATATAAATATCATAATTGCACGTACACATAAAAAACTAAATGGATCTTAAAAATCCCTTCGCGTAATAAACCACTTATCAAATTGTTTCCTTGACTTCACCTCATACCGACAGTTTTTTAAGCTTTTGAAAAAGCCACGAAAGAAATAAAATAAAATAGACGTGCCTATATATATTATTACGACATATTTATGGCATACTTGCATACGTACCGACGAATGTCTCTCCCATTTAACAGGGACATTTAAAAAAGTCTCAGAGTTAAAACCATCCAATGCTTTAAAAGGTTCAAAGATAAATTTTGTACAGTCGGTTAGAAAACGCTTTGATTTTAATAATTAATTTATTTGATATTACAGTATCATGATAATTTTGTATTATTTGAACTAAAAAAGTTTTAACATTAGTGAGACGTGTCTATATGTGATTTTTAGTATAAATATCTATAAATGAGGATATATGGTTTACTAGTTTATTATTTAAGATTGTAAATGAAATGAATATAAGTTAACGATCGATTAACTAAAGGTATCGATATATATATATATATATATATATATATATATATATATATATATATATATATATATATATATATATATATAAGTAATAATCGAAAAGAATATTTAAAACGTGTCATAATAAGTTATTAATTAATGAAAGTAGTAATAATAATTAAAATTTTTAAGATAATGTTAATCAATCAAAATAACTTCAAGCGGCTTTATGACTTCTTAAGTAATTCTAAAATTAATATGTAGTCAAAAATAAGTTGATAAATTACCTGATATTACGTTATTTGCAAATTTTTCTAATCTGTTGGGAGAGTGAACGTGACCTCCGTAATCAGTTGTTGGTGATGAGTGATGAGCCACAGGATATGTCTCCATTCCTCTCTAGTAGCTGCTTTCTGTGTGTACATTTCTATGGAAACATTCATGGCTGCTTAGATCTGACCTTCTACGTGGTATGGTGCCTTCAGCTTTGTTCTGTACCACTAGACGTTCATTACTGCACCACCACGCACATCTAAATAATTTAACGATTAAAGGATATACCATATTAAACAAAATGCTGCCTTCTGCTCATTTATTGATGTAGGGATAGGTTAATATGGAAATCAGTCCACGATACTCCAAGTAATTTTCTCCAAACCACAAAGGCAGGGGGATCTATATTTTTTTTCTCGCTTTCACTTATTGTATTTGTATTTTAGATTCTATTGTACGTGTGAAATTTTATAATATAAATAAATGTATTTGGATAAGAAAAACATTCATGAGGAAAGGATGTAATTGGATTTAGATGAAAGAGAGATGCTCACTTTTATTTATTGGTATAGATCAAAAAATTAATTGTAAGTGTAATTATAAGCATTTTTTCAAATTCTTTGGTCCTTTTCTATTTAATTTTGCAACCAAGTCAGGAAGGAAACAATACCAAAATTTACATGCAATGTCGTGTAACGGGTTAACACATAGATTCGCTCGCATAGAATATTAACATTACAAAATGTATTTGCATATTTTCTATTAAATCAGCTAAACAAATATATAGCTTTTTACGAAACCATAGCTCATGATTTCATGAATACATAGCTCATGATTTCAATTAATATACAGGTTACTTTATGACACGGGGAATAGCATAATTCTTATGGATTAAATACAATACTTTAATTTAATAACGCAAATTTAGTAGTACAAAATATATATAATCAATTGTCAGCAACAACGTATATAATCAATTGTCTAGTGTCTCGATAGCCTAAAACTTGTATACAAATTCTTTCGTATTAATATAGAATGTACGTAGGCAAAGCAACCAGAAATATAATTATAGCGAGCAAAAGTTTTTAAAGTGATAAGAAATAATATAGGCTGAAACTCCATGTTTTCATTTAATAATACAAATTGATTACTACATCGTCTCAATAGTAATGTATATAAGCAATCTTCCACGTATCTCGATAGCCTAAAACTTGTATGTAAATTCTATCCCATTAATGTAGAATATACGTGGGCAAAGCGACCAGAAATTTAATTATAGCGAGCCAAAGTGTTTAAAGTGAAAAATAATAATATTATAGGCTGAAACTGTATGTTTTCATTTAATAATACAAATTTATTACTACGTCGTCTCTATAGTAATGTGTATAAGCAATCTTCCACGCATCTCGATAGCCTAAAACTTGTACACAAATTCTATCTCATTAATGTAAAATGTACGTGAAGAAAGTAACTAGAAATTTAATAATAGCGGGCAAAAGTTTGTAAAGTGATAAGTAATAATATAGGTTGAAACCTGATATTTTTATTCAATAATACAAATTTATTACTACATCGTCTCAATAGTAATGTGTATAAGCAATCTTCTACGTATCTCGAGAGCCTAAAACTTTGATACAAATTCGCCCGCTTTAATTGAAAACATACGTGAGCGAAGCCATTTTAAATTTAATTATAGCGAACACAAGTTTTTAAAGTGGTAAGTGGTAAACATGACCAATGGTTTTCAATATTGCCCACGATCACTACTTACTGCTTTAAAAACAATAAGACTCGGTCGCATTTATTAATATAGAACTCGGATTGATACCTAAGTCAAGCTCACTAAACGTTTAACTGAAAGAGAAACAAAAAACTGTTTTTTCAACTGACTGTATGCAATATAATAGTATCCAATAGAAGCATACAGACGAGTAGACGCACGAGCAACATCGAAACTCATCTCAAATCGTAGGGCGCGGGCGAGCCTTTTGTCGAATCTTATGCGTGGGTTTTTATATAGATCTCCGTCAAAGCCTATAAAGCACGTTGCCTCGCCCGCGCAGGACAACAAAGGACAGATGGGGATTTAGTCCTAAGGCCGTAGGCTCACCCAATACTTTGATTGCCTTCACAAACTCTAAAATCGATACAAAAATATAACATACCAAATATTTTACTTTTTAACTGTGAAGAATTAAAAATTTACTATTTTTCTTAAATTAGATTGGTTTCCTAACAAACCTATCAAAAATTATCGAATTTTTTTGTAATGTAAAAACATTACTTTCCACGAGTTTATCTATCGACTATGAAAATTATAAATTATAAAATGTTATATAAAATTCTTCTATCAGTTCACGTTTTTTATAATTTGCTTTTATCTTTCAATAGTGATTTATTATGGCAACCAAAATTAAAACTCGCCTTATCTATTATTTGACAGAAAAATATATCAATTGTAAATCGGTTCTCCCATTTTCATAAATAGAAATAACGTTTAAAATTTTTTAATAAAAATCTTTACTTATTAGGTTATAAACCTATACGAAAAATTTGCCTAATGGCCATGATCCGATTCGGTTTACTTTTATTACAATTTAATTATTGTATTATAGGTACCATTATTGTATTATAGATAGGGTAAAACAATATCATCCTTGTTCCGCTAGCCCCTTGATAATGTTGAATATAGTTTATTCAACATCATCAAGGGGATATCGGAACAATGATAATATTGTTTTTTTACACTTAACTACCTAAATCCAAAAGAAAGAATATCAATTGGTAAAACTTACTTTTACAAAAGAGATTATTGAAATTAAGTAATTTTCTTCACCCATGAACACGAACACTTCATCGAAATATAAAGTTTCATTTTTTTTTTATTTATATCGACAATCGATAAATATAATAAAGTAAAAATGGTAACTACGATTTACAATCGATTTTTTTTAGAAGTATTTATTTTTTATGCATTAAAAAATAGATAACGGTGGATAAACATTTAGCATCACTAGCAACAACCTGTAAGAAAGTCTAATACGCTACCTAAAATTATCGTCTATTATCGTTATCGTGCTGTGTTGGATTAATTACAAGGCGGCCGGGTTCAATTCCCGGCCGCTCGTCGTGTGGAGTGGTATTCTGATTGGTTGTAAAATATGGTTTTAATAGTAATAACACAGCCATATGTATTCATTATATACATTAAAATACGTAAACAAATAAATAAAACAATTTGACGCTCACATTATTAATCCTTTCAAATGAAATAAAATAATTTAAACCATATATATATACATAACAATTTGTTTTTCGAATTCTTAATTGCCTTCGACCTAATGTTTTCACATAAATGCTTTTGAGTATTAGCTTCGAGAAACGTGCAGGTTAGAATGCTTTATTTTTTTAGTTTCTGGGAAAAACTGATATGACAGAGAAATAGACAAATAAGTGAAGTCTGTTTTTCCTTTTACGGTACGGGACCCTAAAAACAATAAAAAGTAACGAAATACTCATTATTTTTGGTAGTATACAAGTAAAATGAAAGTATGCAACGAAACCAAAAGATTTTTGGAAATAAAACTGTGGAAAAATAAAAAGGATTATGCCTTTTCAAAAGCACACATATTTAAAACTTTCCGCTTAGGAAGTCAAATTTGTTTTCCAGTTAGCGCCTCTTGTTCTCCATCTAATGATTTCCATTAAAACACTCTTGTAAGCAACAGCTTAGAAATCCTTCAAAAACCTCTGCTTAGGTATTTTTGAAAACTCTAAGCTGAGAAGCTCTTGAAAGCTATCCATCTAGGAGTGCTTTAAACGGAGAGCTTTCATTACACGCGTCCGCCGCTGCGGTGACGCCTCGCCCTTAACCGCATTGTATCGGCCGCGGCCGGCGGATGCCGCGTTACTAGTTTGTGGCGGTCATAATTGTGATTTATGACTCGCGGCCAAGCGCTGCGTTGGCCGGCCCGCGCTCGTAACGCGCTCCACTACGAGATGTGAAGCGGCGCTCTCGTCATACATTTGTTGTATTCGGGGACATTTTCTTATTTCGTCTTTCGAGTATTACTCGATGTTCTGTAACTCGTAGCTCAAAGTAGTCTCCCAGTGGCGTGCTATTAAAACTTATTTATGTTTTATTAAAAGTCCAATTCTAATGTTTTATAAGTGAAATAATTGCGTTAACAAGAGTTGGCAATATTTTTTTTAAAAATAATGCAACATTCCAATGTTATGAACTAATAATAACTATTGCTGCAGAATATCCGAGATATTAGATGTAAAAGTAATATAATTAATAAACCATATAAAGCTTCGTGTGCATATATAATTTGAAAGTAATGATACAATCAATATACATATCTCCATAACGTATATTAATATCCACCAACTTCATTAAAGTTTTAAAGGCTTCTGTAACATATTTATAAAAAGCGTTTGATTAAAATTTTCAAGCATTTGATTAAAATTTTCAATTAAAGTTATTTCAGTTACCTTCTATTAATAATTTCGACAGATATAGACTACTATGCAACCCTATTAGTGCACGATGCGGATCGTTAAGTACAAATCGGAAGATTCGCACTTAACCAATTTTTATTTCTGTAGTTTAATATAATAATCGAAACGGGATAGATACAAAAACGATTAAATTTCATATTTTCTGGATTCATAGGAAGTTCTCGTCTGCACCCGATTTCGAATATAACAAGCGCTGATTAGCAACATTAAGTAGACAGAATAGGATAGTTAAAAGAAATATTTAAAAAAAATGTAGAAGTACTTTATGACATTATTAACTACTGTCACTTTAGATATACCTCAAATAAGTCACTTATAGGAAATTCAATTAGGAATCAATTTAACTGTTTTCAGCAATACGGTGAATTAAAATTTCTATTCAAAATCTAATAAATAATCCAGATGTGAAAGAAACGGCCATCCACTTATTAACCACAGTATTATTGATAAGAACCAATGTATTGCATTCTGTTTCAGTAAAGTTCAATAATGATCAATAGTTGCTTATTATATCCAACATTACATCCAATATTCCATCCTAATCTCAAAGTTCGTTCACCTAAAATACTATGTCTTAGAAATTCAACGATTTAATTTAAGCACACTGTAATGTACTGAGCTTATGTGTACTCAAACATAATCTGAGATTATGTGTACTCAAACATAATCTCAGCATTTTTTTTAATTTTTAGGAATAATATTGTCTTTTATCCAATTGTTATATCTGCATTATTTTAACGTATATCGTATAATCGTTAACGTATATCGTAATAAAATTCTTCTCAACGTCCATTATTTCATATACCTTATAACTATCATATTTTATATATAGCCATGACTAATGCCTTTAACGTATACTGATTCCTTATCGTACGGTTCTCTCTGTTGAATTAGAAATAATGGTTATTTAATTTAATCAAAGAATAATTTTGGTTAGTAAGTGAGAGACTAAATTTTCTTTCTTCCTGTTATTATTGCTACATCAAATATTCATATGATCAAAGAATTAAGTGCAAAAACTTGTAGCAAATGGTTATATTCGACAAACAATTGAGAAAAAAAACGATTTAGACGCGTACGAACTCACTGAGGACATTAAGTATTCAGGCGATTTTTTGTTTGTTGTGTAGTGGCGCGGTTATCACACTAAAATGATACCCGTGGGCCGTGGGTTCCACTTAAGAGTTTCTTTACATTTATCTATTTGATTAATGATGTTGTCGTTTATGTGTTCGTAATTTATAAAGTCCGTTTAAAGCGAAGCATGTGGTCTTGCCATTTTATTTGGATTGGTGTGGCCATATGTCTTCCGAATCTTGTGTGAAAATTCAAAAATATACTTACTACTGGACAAGAAATGCGAACTAATATAACTATTATATAAAAACAATATAACTATTTGCCAAATTAATAAAACTATTAATTTGGCAAAAAGCAGACAATAATTAAACTAAATACTTCAGAACAAATAGACTCCAACATTAAATATTTACATATTTCCAAATGATTCAGGCGTAGTTATTGAATAAAGAAATAAAACTGATCGACCAAAACCATGTTTTATAAAGAAGATGGATATCGAAAAATAGCATCTAATTAAATAAAAGAAATTCTCAATAAAGACAATAAATACGAAGACACACAACGGTCGTCAAAAATCATACCCCTAAAGCATGATTTCAATCATCCTACTTGAATTTCTTAAAACTCGAAAAACTTTGATTTCAATGCATTCATTAAACAATTGAGATCGCACAGACATGTAAAAAATAGTACGGCTCGAATTTAATGCTTTTTATTCGAGAAATCCACTATGTATAAATGGTACATGCCAAGATCCTCGTATTCACTTAAAATGCTATGTATCAAAATAAATTTGGAACTGGCTGGATCCCAATACCCCTGGATATACCAGAGACTCCACTTCTATAAATATTTTCATAGGCCATCCGCAAAAGTCATTTCTCTCATAATCCCTTAGTTCTACTCACAGAACAAATAATAGATTTTCTCTGTGGTTAAATCCACCCATAATTCCGTTTTCTTCCTTTTCCTTAATCATTCCATGTCAAGATTTTCAATTAATATTATTTGCTTTTTTTTCTTTTGCTTTTTACTTTTTTATTTTTTACGATATTTTTTACCTTTTGTTTTTAAATAATGTATGTTTCAATTTGTAAATCATTTAATAGGGTAGGTTCATGAATACCTATTACGTTGTGCCATATTACAAAATTCTCATATTCAACGTTTTTCTCATAGTTATATGGTGATTGATTGAAAATCAATCACCATGGTTGTAAAATCAAAACGTGATTCATTGAAAGAAATTGCTCATCCAGCAGTGCGCCAAATGTATTCCATAAAAGTTTACGTGTATAAATAAGATAAGATATCCATATCGCATTTTATATACATTAGATGATGAAGTAATAATGTCATTAATAGGCACTAAGTAGAATACCAAAAGCTTCAAATACGACTGTTTGAGTTCTTACCACATATAATCTGGTAGAGTAAACTACCCTTGTTAATTACAAGTTAGTTATTAAATATAGACCTATTTCTGTCTAAAAGTGGTAAATTGGCTACACTGGTCGTTGAATAACTTCGTTTGTTTACTGCATTCACGTTTCACTCGGCCAATCTGAATACAATAATCGACCGCGAAGCCACTAACTAAGTACATAATATCTAAATAAATATGACGATCGTTAAAATAAGAAATGAGCGAGGCGAGCGACGCGCCCGAGCCGTATCCGATATCGAAGAGGTCGAATCCGTATCGGACGCGGTGAAATGATTCACGCGGCGGGGTCCGGCTCGGCGGGCCGTCCGACAAACATTTCTTCTTCTCTATTGCCCCATAAAGTATGCGCCCAATAGACCGTCCGCTCCGCGCTGCCCAACTCCGACACGACAGACGGGCCGACTTGAAATCCGACCGTGAAAAAATGTGAACCCCG
The DNA here is from genome assembly GCA_039881145.1 of Druceiella hillmani. Taxonomy (NCBI): domain Eukaryota; kingdom Metazoa; phylum Arthropoda; class Insecta; order Lepidoptera; family Hepialidae; genus Druceiella; species Druceiella hillmani. The sequence goes on along the minus strand of JAYKKI010000096.1, from coordinate 4,680,323 downwards.
ACTTTATATTATTATTACTTTACGAGTAGTTTTAAGGGCCTTTCGCACGAGAGTGATTTGTCGTGAGTAATAACTATATACTTTTAATCATTTTTATGGGAGCCTTAGTATTTATTTACATATACATTTATACATAAGTATCGGACAACACTGAATGTTAAAAATGAAATCTGCCCAAAAGTATATCATATCAGTCTAATACGAATTTTTAATATTTTCAACATTTCGTTTACATTGCATTAAGTACAACACAACAAAGAAGTACCTAGGTACACGACGCGCAGTAATTAAACAAATTTATGGTGTACACCAATAGATGGCTCTACGTATATTTTAAGTCGCACAATAAAATTTTCTACCCGCACAAACATTGACGAAATGGGTGTGGCCAGATATAAAGTGTAGAGTTGTGCGGTAGGAATAGGTACTTATGTAAGCAATCTTAATAGCGGTATTTAATTTTTTTCGATATTCTATGTTTACTTTGTTTCTTCAATCTGATAAAATTTGGTCTGTTGTCAATATTTGTAAATAAATTATGGTTTAGAATTAGGCAATATAGATTATTACGTATTATATGTTATTTATGTATATATATATATATGTATATATATATATACATATATACACATATATATATATATATATATATATATATATATATATATACATATATACATACATATATATATATATATATATATATATATATATATACACACAGAATTAGCTTATCTCTACATTAAAACTATTCATGAAAAAATAATTTAGAGTTTTGACTACATTTTCTCATCAAAATTGATTGATAGTTTGAAAAAAATACTAAGAAAGTACGAAATAACGTAAATGTATGAAATATCTTATTTATTTCCATGAAAATAATGTTGATCAAGAATGAGTCGTATATATTGGTATTTTAGTGACAATTCATACCAAAAATCAATTATTTCTACAGAATTTGTATAAATGATTTGTAAAAATTTTAAAACAGTACGCAATTTATAGGATGGAGGAAATGACTCAAACATTATTAAAATAACTCAGGACTTAGAGATAACTCAAAATTATTAAATTATTAATATATACTATTTAACTATTACTAAATTAATTATAATGAAATGCATACAGTATTTTATTCGTTACACTTTATTTGGGTGTTCCGATAACTTTTCAGTCTTATATCTAATAAATCTAAGGTAAGAAAGTAAAATCACAAAAAAATGTAAAAATCGCAAGAAAAAATGTAAAAGTAATGATGTAATTTTTAACATTCTAAGATTTCAGAAATCTGTAATGTAATCAATCGGCCAATTTATTGCAAGCGTCCCCAGCTCAATCTTTGTACTTATAATACGCTCAGAACTTACTCTTCATAAATACAGTACGAGCTCATTGTCCGTAAGTATAATGCATGTAGTCTACGAAGAACTGCGTTCAAATTTTTACTTATATCTGTATGTTAGTCACAGGCCATTCACCAGTTAGCAGCAAGCACGATGTGGTCTAACGTAGTTTCCATGCATATAAGAATGTGGATTTAAAACCGCAATGCAAATGAATCACTGTATATTGAATTATGACGTATTTTAATAATGAATGTTGACTCAAGTTAAATGCTATTTCAATGAATATTTTTTCGCGTATATAGAAAAATATTAAGTACGAAATAGAACCTCTACGAGGTTTCCGTACGCATTTATATACACATAAATAAATAAAAGTTTAAACATTTAACGATACATAGTATTTCTATTGAACAATTGGTATTATAGTGACAAGTATATTTCCGACAGGCATAAAAAATCATGAATTTTTCTAGAACTGCAATCTAAAATCAACTCTGTATTTACCATCAATTTTAACATTCGCACTTTGGAGGTAGGGCAGAACTACTTTAGATAGAAGTTGTCCACTTAATCTCTAAATGTAACTGACAAAAATTGTTTATAAGTCGTTATAATGCGCCCTTTCAAATGATACTCCATAGAAAAGCAAGCTAAATTTTATATTAACTTTCTACGTCAGTCGTTTTCTGATGTTTGAGTAATTCTATATGGGTGCCGTATTTTCCTTTTGCAATTACTGAGATTTTCAGTTTTTTACTGAAATTACAAATGACGAAATGTTGAATTCAAACACTTTTTCAGATCATTGAAATAAAATATTTCGGCATTAAAGAGCAATTGAATATTTCATAAAGGGGGCGACACAGGTTGCCAATGTGTAATGTGGTTTTGAAGAAAGTTTATTTCTATGGTTTTAATTTCAGCTTTGACATCTTTTTAAGAAATTCCTTCAAATGAACAATATTTTTAAATATGTCTTGCCGATTATTATCCAAAAATGTTATTAAAATATTAATAGTCATAAAACAATACCACAGTCTGTAATAAATTTTTCAATTAAATTTAAATTCAAATATCTCGTGTGACCGAGCCTTTAGAACATATTTAAGATACACTTCTTTTAATGTTTATTACGACCGACCAACAGACGTTCACAAACGACATTCGGAATGACTTCATTTTATAACTACAAAATCATAATTTATCAAGCAGTGACTTCTCGAGAGACCGCTTTGCCATAAAGCTCTTCGTTGTGAAACAGTCATAATCTCTCTTTCGTGTTTTAGTCATCTACTTATCTACCTATATGAATGAGCATATATATACGTATATACACTATAGTATACGTGTATAAATAAAATATATATGAATACAAAAAGACGGTAAACAATTAATATAAAAAATCATTCATTCATAATATTATGTGATCACTCCATGTCAAGAAATGTATCAATACAAACACAAAACACAAATAAGATATAAATAAAGATAACTTTAAAAAAATATGTATGTATTTTAAATATGGAGTTTGCAGAAACTTGGAACCACGTTACAAAAAACAACAAATGAAATACCAAAATCAATAGCTATAATCAAACAGATGGAATAAGCCTCCTCTGGTTAGAAACGTATCTTATGATCTAGTTGTTATCATTACCTTCAATAGAAACTGACGTTGTATGGTTATTCCTATCTAAGTTAGAATTTTGTTCAGTTTTAGAAATGTAGGGGTCTTTTATAGAAGTCATACAGTTCTAGCATTTCAGGTCATTCCCTCCTGGGTGCATCCAGAGGCTGCTTGAAATCTACATATGATACTACTGCAGTTACTAGTATTTTAAAAAAAACAAGATAAATACCGCCATATAATGAAGAATTACAAAACTACACATTTATAACGGTTGCTCACAACAGAAACGACGTTGCTTACGATTAATTAAATAGTAGTAAAGTTGAATAAATTTAACGCTTTCCATATATTGACAAAACTTCTAAGATATATAACTACGAACTACTGAGATATAAAATTGTTTAGTAGTTTTTTCCTGATACGGGCACATTTACGACCTCACTAATTATTTTTGTTTAATTTCTTGCTTTACATCAGATAGAAATTATATGTAATAGAAATAATATGATACAGAAACGATATATAAAGAAATCCTCCAAACACCAAAACCTTTTAAGTTCTTTCTGAGTCAATCGTTTGTATAAATCGTATTTTTGATATGAACTTACTAAACTATTTTGGCAAATATTTCATAGCAACTGTATTTTACACTTAAGAATAAACTTAACTCGTAAATTTAAAAAAAAACCTAATATTGAACTAAACCTATAAATAACTATATTTACATTAAATTTAATCCCTTAATTTCTCAATTAAACGAGCTTAATTAATTTAGAAATACATTTTATGTATTCATATATTTGTCTTTATATAGTATTATATATTTAATCATTTTATTTGTCTTTTGTTCTTTACTAACTGTGTCCGTGACTATGTTCACGTGGACATTATTAAGTTAACCGTAAAAATATTAAGAGGCAAATATTAAGTGAACCGTAAGACTGAGGATTAAAATACACGGAAAATTTCTGAAAAAATTTTAAAATAAACTTATTTTTTCAAGCATGAGCGCTTTATATTGAAACTACAAATCAACATATTCCCTTTTCTAGTGTGTATATGTGTACCTATTTTTTATTTCTGGTGCAACAAAAGTGGTTATTGCGTGAAGCGCGAAATAAATAAACAAATGTATAAAGTTAGGGCCAAAAAATTTTAAAACGATATTTTTGGGTCCTATTACTTTCATTATATTTTCCTAAATATTTTTTTTAATTAATATCTTCAATACACAGGCAGAGAAATTCTGCAGTTTTATTATACATATATATAGATGACATCTTTGACACATATAAAATAATTGGTTTTTATTTTGTCTTTAATTCTTTGACGTAACAGAACACAATGTCTCGTAGCTTCAATTTACATTGGGGCCGTATAATTTACGTCAAATGTAGCATATATTTAATATGATAACACATATAACGTATTATTTCTGATCACTCGTCAAATTAATTATTTTAATATTACATTTTATTGTTGCGCAAATTACGCAGTTCTGAAAAAAAACTTAAACATTTTTACACTGTTACGTGCTACATGCCATGCTGCTACTCTCGTTCTGATATCAGTGAAAGCATACACGAGAAGTTGGACATAAATACTGTAATCCGTACGAGTAGGAAGCATTTGCGTGGAACGAACATATGACATTCCGCTGACATACAACACTAGCATATGGCATTGCGCAACACCAGTTACAAAGTACGCAAGCATTCTGTCTGTATTCCTAATGACTCAACTCTATAAGAATAAAAGAAACAAAGCTTTTATGGACGTATCTAAGCTATCCTCTCATCGTATAAATTCCTTAGAAAAATAGAAAATTTTCCACGTAATAGACTCATATTCTTAACATTCATATTCGAACAACCCCTAGTATTCCATGTATTCGTACTTTGTGCTTGCTTCATACTAGATAATCTCCGTTGGATCTAAATTCCATTGCGTTTCAACATGGTGTGTTTAAGTTCATTCACGGTCTCTGATGACCCGTTATAAAAGCTTTCATAAGAATAGAAATGAGAAATGTAACATGTGGAAAGTTTATTACGACCGATTTTTCTTCATCAAAATTCGTAATATTCAAACTTTAGTGTAAAAAGTGAATTAATATTGGTAAAAAAAATGTTTATATTTTTTTGTAATCTTGAGCTTTAAATCTGCATTTCATACAATAACCATTAGCTTTTATTTTTGCAATTTTTTGTTTCATTTAATTCAAATAAATGAAAGCCTAGAATATTTTTAAATATATGTGTAGTGATTAAATAATAATAAACTATTGATATTTTTAATGTGTGTATTTTTAATGTGTAAGTTTTCAATACTTTACATGGTACTGGTTTCAATTAATCAGACGCTGCTAGAAATCCCGGTATGTAACAAGCATCAAAATATTGATTGCTTTTTATCAAGTGTTTACGTTACGTACTTCTAACCGGACACCAGCACGAATGTGTGCCGAGTACGGCCTAGTATTTTGTAACAGGTATATGTACCTAGTATTTTTATATACTCATAACAAATCACGAAATAATCTAGTACAAAAAAGTACTGACATCGCACACCTCTAACTTTCACGTACTCATCACTCTTTTTACACTGATTATGCACTCACAATTCTATATTTATAATACGCTCACCTAAAACCGGGACTCCGTGTGATCTCCACACGCTACTAACGCGTTTTCCATAATCTAAAGTCCATTAATCAATCTATCTTTCATCTTTAACCAAAACGAATTTTCGCCTTCCATGTTAACTTCTAACTCAAAATTTTGTAACAAGATAGATACAAATTAGCCAATTAATTATTTGTCCAATAAAAACGAAACAAGTTTTTTGGTTGCTCTGTCGTTACGTAAAATTATAATATTACGAAGAAGCCGATTTTTTTTATGATTTAAGAGCCAAACACAGATACAAGTCCGTCGCTAGGAATGTTGAATGCATAGTATGAGTTAAATATGATGCGCGTGCGCACGTCTCGATGGCCAAAGCCAATACAACGCGTAATAATACAGCAGTTAGTAGACTATAGTGTTTAGTTTACGTCTGAACGTAGTAAGAGAAGCAAGCTAGCATTTAATACAATGAAATAGACTCTAAGCTTTCGACTTATTCTACGACGGATAGATATATTGAAAACATTCCTATCGATGTGTTTGTATCTGTAAGCCCGGCCAGGTAGACCAGTCCTGCCAGCGGGGTGCAACTTTGAAAAAACAAAATACCTTTACCTGCACCCCGCGAGTACGTCGATCGATAGTGACCCGCTTCAAAAACGCTATTATTATATACGCTTTGTATTAAACATGTTCGAATCTTTAAAATTCTTTACCGCTTTCGTTATGTGCCTTACGATATTCATCAATCTACGTCGTCCTAACGTTTTTGAGTAAGGCATTCACGATATGCCTCCAGTCCAGAGCCAAGCTGAGCGTTTTACTTTTTATTCATTATCATTTGACTCATCAATTTTAGAGTATCGAAGTTTTCTTTTATATACAACCTTTTATTAAGATCTTATATTGTTAATATGTTACGACTTAAACCTCTTAAACAATTACTTACAATGCTACTGATTAATTAAATTAAAAATTAAAACTAATATTTTGAATATATGACTGAATGAAACAACAGTTGGCATTATTACGTCATAAACATAATTTCGTAAAATGCTATAAATTATCCTATTCTACGTTTCAGGAAAAGCTTCTCGTGCATATGAAAACGATTACACAAAGCCTAACAATAATTTCCTTGAAAAAAAAGCTTTCGTAAAATTCAGATAAAAGCACGTGTCAATAACTGTTCGCTGTCCACCGACTACGTGCAAACGCGACGCGGTGTCAAGGTTATCCGACCACGTCCAAATTGTTGTTATGCTCGCCACGCACCGCGCTCCGAACATCCACTTCGCGGAAGGTGAATACGAGAATATGTAAACAAATAATTATCTATATACGAGCTGAGAAAACACTGGCGATGTGCTGTGCTTCGCTGTTATATGTGCACGCGCATTGTTCGCGGTGGGGGCGACAGCGGCTGTGTTCACGTACCCCGTGCGCGACTGTAGCCTTAATGTGCGCACTCGCGTAGACGGGCGTGCGTGTATGTGTGTAGGTGAAGACTTATGCTAATGCGAGTGCCGAGTCAAGTGCGTGGGAAATAATATAAAGCGTTTATTAGATTGTTCGTTAGGCCGACACATGCTATCCGATTGGTGAACGGCCTCTAGTAGAATGGTACAACTATTACATGGTCGGATAACAACATTAATTTTCATCTTAATAGAAAATTTAAAAAACGTAAATACCTTAAAAACATAACGATTTATTGGATAAAAATGTACGTATTAATTAAAAGCACAAACATTAAATTCACATTATAAATTTTGCATTATATAAAAGTTTAAATGAAAAAAAAACACTTCACAATCTATAATATAATGGGTTGCAGGTTAAAGTATAGGAATTTATGTAAGGCTCTTTATAAATATAAAAAATGCTAGCGGCTCTTACAGAGGAATATAAAATAATAATTCAAAACTCAAACGTTTATTTCTCTGCTTGTAGTAAATAAAAAATTAATTTCCACTAATATTTACGACGAAATAAACTAACGTCAAAATAATAAACGGAAACTTTTCCGTTTAAAATAGCCAATCTAAGTTTAATTTTTAAACTTAATATTAAATATAGGGACAAAAGAACGTTTATGATAATGAGTAATTGCCTAATGGTATCAATGGCGCATATACTTCTTCAGAATTTCAAAAATAACATTTTGTGTCCTATTACTTTTACTACATCGCCCCAACTATCTTGTCATAAATATATTCAATGCATAGAATGTTAATTTGCTACAAAAAATATCCTATAAATATATTTGAACGTCAACTATTGAGATATGCGTGGCCTAAAAGATTTTATTACTGTGTCAAATTTATATATTTCTGTGGTGTATTATATATTTTTGAACCCTTAATATTTTAATAAATACATGTGCTAATACTATCATATAAAACTATGGACGTTTGTGTCTATTTTTACTTAATATTCTTACATATAATAAAATGGTGACAAGACCGTACTTGTGCGTGGATCATTCAAAAATTTCTTCAAGCATTTTTATGAAATTTTCAGTCCTAATTGTTAGAGATTCGGTCAATAACTGCTATAGAAATCATGAAGGTTGTCACTAAACTCTTCTAGTAATTAATTAATTAGCAGCGAGATCTATTTCTTTCATAAGCAAGCACCAGAAATATATAGTTTTATAATTCTCTATAAAATTACATATTTCTGGTGGTTGTTTATGAAAAAAAAGAGATCTCGCTGCTAATTGATTAATTACTAGAAGAGTTTAGTGATTCACGAGTGAGTTAGTTTAGACTTCACGATTTCTATAGCAGTTATTGACCAAACCTCAAACGATTAAGACTGCAAAGTTTCATAAAAATGCGTGAAGGGATTTTTGAATAGTCCACACACAACTATGGTCTTCTCGCTATTTTCTTATATGTAAAAATAGACACAAACGTTTAGCATCATATTTTTATATGATATTATTAGCACATGTATTTATTAAAATATTAAGGGTTCAATAAATGTTATATACTCATTCAGTGGTATATTGATGTTGAATACGATATGATTATTGGATATGGAAAAATAATCTCGTAAAAAATATATAATAACAAAAATTAGACTGATAAGTAATATATAAGGAAAAAATATAGTGCGACAAAAATCGAAATAAAGTTGCTGTATTTCCGTATCACTTATGTTACGATGGTGATAGAGTATGTAGTCATGAACTGTATGTAAATTGATTGAAGTTACTAGTACATCTTTTCCTTCTATACAGGTCTAGTTTACTTTGAACAATAAGTTAACTTTTAAAGATTAACAGTGGACATTGATCAGTATTCATGATTAATAACTCATCTAATAGGTTGCTGATAACTGCAGAGTTAAATGTGTGTTAAATGTTAAAAATTATGAATGAAAAAGAATGTAGTAAGTTGGGTCTGTAATGTCTTATAATATTAGAACAAATGAGTAAGTTTTATTTATCATTTATGTTTCACAGAGCTCGACCCTAGCGCTCACGTTTAACTGCCGTAGTGAATTAACAAATAAGATTCCTTCAACTTACTGCTCGCCTCTGTTCAATGATGTACCCCGTAACATTGAACTTGCTTAAACACTTTAAAAAAAAATTAGAAGACAATTATGGCGACTGTTAAGTCAAGAATCGACGAGCAAAACAGACGAATAAAGACATTTAGTTGACAAAATAAATGGTGTTTTTTTGAAAACAAAGAAAAAAATTCAGTAATTAAAAAATTAACAAATTTATTGATTGTAATTGTACATTGTGGCGTACTTATGCTAATAACTATAAACGGTTGTAGATTTCGCGTATTTAAAAATAATGATAAAAAAAACTGAATACTTCCCAAATGTCACTATAAAAGATGTTGGAGAAAAATTTAGGGACAGACTAAGTAGTATCTAACAAAAAAATATAGTCACAAAAATGAGGAAAGAGAAAAAGGATTATAAGGATGAAAATAACTGACATGGAAAGATTGATACTTACCTTGCATGGATAAGAAAATCTACATAAATGCCATATATATTGTGAATAGACAAACGCGTCAAATTAAAATCATTATATGAGTTTTATGAAAGTCAAAGTGTAAAGACAATGAATCGCATAACGAGCTAGAAATTATACATTGTTACAGAAAAAAGCGCTTCTTTCTTATAATTACTACAAAAATATGTGTTCATAATTAGCAACAACAACGTAACGCGAATAGGAGAGAAGCGCGTAACATCTATTAACTAAACAATAAAGCGTGTTTGCGCTAAGCGTTTATTTGTTTTGTTACTTAGCGGCATGGAAAGTAAAACTCGATGGTTTATGCTCGATGGTCAAATATTCTTCCTTCTTAAGGTAACTCATTGAAAGCAAAATGGTATTTTGTGTCTTTATATCTAGTTCAGTTTTACGTTACACGCGTTCGAAAATATTCTCTATCACATTATCTACCTATTTGTGAACGCTCTTTTAAATATGCAATATTCATTTCATTGCGTTACGTCATTTGAATATTTTTGAAAGGAAAAGCAAGTGTCATATTATATTATTATTATATATAGTACAGTTTTACGTTATATGCGTTCGAAATATTCCCTATCACATTATCTACCTACTTGTGAATGCTCTTTTAAATATGCAATATTAATTTCTTTGCGTTAGATCATTTCAATATTTACGCTCCATTACGTTCTCTTGTTCTGATACAATATTTAATTATGTTTAAACACTATAAAGGAAGAATTTAAGTATTAAATAGTTTTTAAATATTTTTATTTAAAATTAATAACTGAAGATAATAGTAAGTGACTCCGTAGTGCCCTACTATTTTCCATTTCATTTATATGCTTTTAGTAGAAATAGTATATTCAATTAAAACAATAAAAAAATTAATAGATTGCGTGTCAGAGCGTAAAGTAATGTTCCATAGTTATCAATCTCTAGTTATTTAATGTAAAGTAACCGAAATAGTTTTAATTGAGAATTCCAACCAAATGTTTTCAGATATTCCAAACACACTGATAAAATTTAAATTTAAATACAATACACGTCATTGCAAAACTTGATATTTATGAAGTTCATAAAATTAAACATAGCAAATGAAATCTCAATATCGTTTTAAAAATACGCGAAGGTAATTTTTTTGAAATGTCTTGACTGAGATTTCTATGAGAAGCATCTACATGCAAAATTTCATGCGCGTGGCTCCACTACTGTAGAAACTGTGAAACTTTAATGAACGAACGTTATATAAGTAAAATAAAGGAAGTTTAGAGTGGAAGTAAAGTTAGCGGGAAGTACAAAACTAATCGTCTTTTTTAAGGGAAGAAATACTGGCACAAGAATTATTTGAATTACGAATTATTAGTATTTAAAAGAATTGTATTGCGAAGAAAGTGATACTTTTTATCACTTCTCTATACGAATAGAGAAGTGATAAAATTTGTCACTTTCTCTGCCCACCATGAAACTCTCGCTTTAGATTCACCATTAGATTCCCCCCGCTTCGTAGCTCCATAAACGAGATACTGAAAACGAAGCATAATGTCGATGTAATTATGTACAGAAATTTAAGACATATATTATGGTAATCATTTAAAAAAAAACAGTTACACTTGTTTTTTCTTTTATTAATGATTACCATCAGTCAAATATTACAAATATTCTTATAGAAATCGCCTTCCTTAACTCACAATATCCATATATATATATACATAGATAATTGTGTATATACACCAATATAAAAGCCTCACTACATTCAAATTTAAAATACGTATTTAATTACAATACATACAAATGTTTAGTATTTTTCCGACCGTTTGTTTAGTTTTTTACCGACATCCTTAAAACATTTATAATTATATGTATAAATTGTATTCATAAATAACATAATTGTTGTCATTTACCGAAAATAATAAAAGAAAAAATCATAACGGTAGTTTAAATCTTTTAAAGTTTCGGTTAATATATTCATGTCTAAACAGTGGGAAGATTAATAATATTATAATAAAACAACATTTTAACTTGTAATCAAGTTAATTAAACGAACACAGTAATGTATATGTCTAAGTACACGAGTGTTTGAAATATACATAGATAAGGATCAACGTAGGAATGTTGATAAGTGTAAAGACTCTTATTGAAAAAATAACGTTCCGTACGATGCACAGTGCTGTGTGAAGCAAACGTTTGTAACGTGAGTATTGGACGAATAGACGAGTTAATTAAGGAAGTTTGTTGAATTAGTAAAAGAAACATAATCGTGGACAACTCTCGAAGAATGTTTTCGAAATGCGGTATTATGTACATATTACTTTTTAGTATTTTATCAATTTTATTACAATATCCATTTACAGGTAGTACATTTGTATTATGTACATATTACTTTTTAGTATTTTATCAATTTTATTACAATATCCATTTACAGGTAGTACATTTGTATGAAAAAGTATATAGATATAATATAGTATAAATGGGGATACATATAACATAGTAGTCATGAACACGAATTATTAGTACATTGAAATCTAAACTTGAATGAGAACTATAAACGCGAAATAATTAATTAAGTAGTTTTAGTTATAACTAAGCAGTTGTAAACGCCCGTGGCCGCCATATGGATAATATTTCGGTAAGCGCTCTGAAAAAAAAGAAGACTATAAATTTACGCTCAAAAGGGCTTTATGCCAAAATATCTTACTTAAAATACCTCAATATTTCATAGATTAATAAAAAAATTAAAGTGATATTACAGTTTCACATCTCGATATAATATAGGATATGAAAATAATTAAGACAATAAAAGAGTGATTTCAAAATAGATTAACAACTGTGTCATACCTTGACAAAATCAACATTCGTTTGTATATCTGAGATTTATAACCATATATGTTATAATTTCCCGAAAGAAAATAATTCTTAATCTATTTAAAGGAAACATAATTTATTAAAAATGCTGCATCCTATAACTGTGAATAAAAAAATTAACCTCAAAATCATGCAAAAATTCACAAGTAGAATAAGAATGAGACAACAAGGGAATATTCCCCATCAATTATTATTCAATTACATCTGTTACAACATGTGTTTCCGTACATATGTAAGGAAAGACATGCTGTAACAGATGTAAATGAATATATTAAACGAGAGTGTATATACAAGAAAGAGTCATTTCTAAAAGAATCGGCCAAGTGCATATTATAATTGAAGTAATTAGTGTTCCTTGCCATCAGTCCACCTCTTAAACTATTAATAGTATTGCACTTGGACTATATGCAATACTATTAATAATTAAACTGCTCTCGACTTTGTGGACTGGCAAAATTAAAAATCAATATTTAAATATAAAGGCAAGGTTGCACATAGTCGGAATAACTAATTAAAAGGAAAATTCGTAAGGATAAAATTTGTTCCTTAAATCGTGAAAAATATTTTTATTAGAAAAATTTTCTCTAAAGCAATGGTTGAGCAGTCATCAGGAAACCAACAATTAAATTGTTCACAACAATCACGGCAAAGTTTTACAATCCTTATAATTTTGGTTTATTCTATACCTAATTCTCATGATTTTATTCAGATTTTCTGAACAATCTTTTTGGTGATAAGAGTTAGACTGTAATTTTTACACGTTTTTCCCGAAATATGTTTCAAACAAATTCATAAAAAAAGATAAGTCACGTGTATTGTTGAACTCGTACTTCCATAAGTTTTCATTTGACGTCCTACGCGATCTACTAGACTTTTGTTTTTAATTTCCCAACTTATGCCCTGAAATTAACGTCTATAATTGAAATTTCATTTTTTTTCGTTTAATAGTTGCCTAGAAAATCGCCTGTGAAATTATAGCATAAGTGTGCTGTTGTGATGTTTTTTCTACTGAACAATAATAATGGTTCGAGCGCGTTTCATAACAAGCAAAAATAAGGTTGCGTAATCATTCGGCGAAATAATCGTATTAAAGAATTTAATTTAAATATATTTTCTTACCACTACATATTTTCTCAAATTTTACTAACATTGGTTCAAAAAAATACAGTATGTTTATAAACGAATGTGTAGTTGTATATTTTGTAAAAGGGGCTCAAAACTAAAAAGACCTTAGGAGCCTCATTTCGATCCAATCAATGATACCGACTCCAATTTATATATATGACGAGATATATAAAAACGTTTTTATTAATTTTATTACATGGCAATTGAGATCTTCATCGTAAACTACTATCTGCAAAATTCTACGCGAAAAGTTTAAAGATATAGCTGTAAATCTGTGACGGTCAAACAAACGGTCGAATGTACGGAGGAATTTAAAGAGGTTCATAACTTGGCGACGTACAAAATTTATAAACATGTTTATTCGCGGCAGTATTTTTAATTGCCTTAATATCATTATTTAAATTTCTTGTAGAAAAAAGTGGAGCGTATAGTTAATCTGCAAGTTACCTTTAATTATTTTATATCTTTACGACCTCTCTTGTTATATATCCTTTCATAAACATTTGTCTTAAAATTATGCTTTTTATTATGTTATTAGCGAGCGGTTATGACGGAAAACATAAATAAGAATAAAAGCTTAAATAAAAGCCTAAAATTTTAGTAATCAATATGTATTATAAAACAAATGTCCTCGCTGCGCGTATCTGTATGTTCACGATTTTCTCAGTGACTGAAGAACTGAATTTAGTTCATTTTTAATTCTGGAATAGATCGATTCGTGAGAAAGGTTTAAATATGTAATTTATGACTATTTGACGAAATTTCTCGACCTGTGATAATGCATTTTGATAAAATAAGAAAAAAAAAACATTCGCCGAAAAGTTATATTGGCCTTCTATACTTAAATCGTCAGAAATATATGGAGACAATATATGGAAACAATTTTTTTCTCAAAAAGTTCTAGAAACATAACTTGAAAAAAATATAATCGCACGACTCCATTTTCAAGAGCTTATTGTGAAAAAATATCTTAATATTTATCAAATTTAATTTTAAAAATGATTTTATTCAACCTTTATAGATCAAATTTTCCTTTAAAACCGTAGTTTTCCAATGAATAGTTTAAAAGTTATAAGTACGTCTTAAAGTAAGGAAAAGTGTACTGCGTGGGCTTATTTATTTTGGCACAAGAGATGGGCACCCAAAAAAACACTCTTTGCCAACCAATGCAAAAGCAGGCAATCCGCTAATAACATAATAAAAAGCTTAATTTTAACGCAAAATTTACCAATGGATATACAGCATTTCTTTATTACCTACTCAATTAGGCACAATACAAGAGTGGTTGTAAAGATATTAAATAAGTAAAGGTAATTTACAAAATTAACCATACGCTCCACTTTTTTATCTAAGAAATATAAATAATGATACTAAAGCAATTAAAAATACCACCGCGAATCCCGTCATTACTAAAAACCCCAGTTTTCCTTCCACAACTCTCGCATCAAATCGACAAATCGACGACCTACAAAATACCCAACAAAGGTGAGTATTTCCTGCAGTATTAATGACATTAGGGTTTATGGTCGAATAAAAATATTGCCTAGAAACGAAAAAAAAACTCGAAAATGTCTCCGCTTTGATACCACGTTGAAACCTTTTAATGAGAAACTTTTGTTGTGTTTGAAAAAAGCAACCCGGCCGGCCGTGAGTCGTCGGGACCCAGCCATTAAGCCCATTTCGCTTCGCCGTTGTCGGAACTGTGACGAATTTTGTCCTCTTTGTACGTTCCTCAGTCGTTTCGTCCTTCGCCTTAGTCTAGGGCGTGCCGTCCCGTTCTCGCTTCGGTCATCTCGCTCTCCAAACATTTTTAACTCTTACATTAGAAGCGTCGCTCGTGCATTTTGTCATTCATAATTCGGTTGTGTTGTAAAAGATAAATAATTACTCAGAAAGCTAGGAATGGTGGGAAGTAGCAGCATTGTGTGAGGGAAGGACACAGCATACTTAAGCAGCACTTGTAAAGCGGCTCGCCGCAAAGCTTCGGTCTTTCATAAGTATTGGTTCAATTTGTAATTCATGTCATGAATGAATGCGGTACATTTTATGTTAAATTTTCCTATAGCCGATCGCCTTTCAACATAATGTTTTAACGAAATTCAATCGAAGCTTTGAGGGAGCAACAATAGATTAAATAGTCATTATTCTGTTTAATAAAAAATAATAAAAAATGTAATGTTCAATTAGTATTGAGCTTTTAAGGACTTACTTCCATTAAACTTACTTGTATATGAAGGAAGATATATATTTATGCGAAGCCGTGATAGTATTTGAACTATATTATAAAGAAGAAACTTAAGTAATTAAGTTTATTAAATTTTTTTCGACTTAAATTATTTTAATTTATTTATGAAATTATATTATGGTGTTACAATATTACTGTAGATACTTTATAAATAAAAGACTAGAAATAAATAATGATACATTATATAAATATAACTTCAGACCATGCCTGTAATTACGTAATTAACTATATGAATTTTTATCACTTATTTTTGTATTTTATACAATTTTATTTAATGAGTTTTAAAAAGTGAGACCAAAAATTACTTACAATATTTCGTAAATAAATCAAACTGATCAAGTGCGATTGGGCTGGCGCATGAATGGTCCGTAGCACCAAATAATACTAAGCTAAACAGTTTATATTTCTCAAAGAGACTGAAAAACAAAGTTATTGCTGCAGTAGATACCGTAAATATCCCATATTTCAAAAATTACACAACACATCTTATTCAAACCAATTTTCGTTGAAAGTTTTTTATGTATATACCTTGATTTTTGTAATATACCTTGATACCTTTTTTTTCAGAGTTTTACACACGTTGGTTGAAAAATTAAAGGGCGTATACACTTTTTAAATTTTTAGGCGCTTTTTTATAACCGTTGGAAACATTATATAATTTTTAAGACCTATCTAACTATACCCAGACACACCTATATGGACTGGATTTTTTTTAATCCCTCAGTTACATGTATGGAGTGCCATGCCATCCCTTTTTTTCATAATTCTGTTTTATTTTATAGCGGTTTATAGAAAATCCAAATTTCATCTATATTGTGCCAATAGTCTCAAGAGTATAGCTATGACGTATGGACAGATATATAGACAGACAGACGGACAGAAGAAAATTATAAAGGTTCGTTTTTCGCCATTTGGCTAATAAACCCTAAAAATGCTTTAAAGCACGTTGATATATTTCTTTACATTGTGTCTTTTATATGGTTTAATTTTACAAACCTTAAAAGAATAATGCACAATGCGGTGGAAATTATATTAAATCGATGGAAATGAGATCTTTAAGGTTAGACGAAGTCTATTATTATAAACACAGCAAATAACGCGAAATAGAAGTAAGCGTTGTTAAAATACAGGAAAGAAAACTTAGACAAATAACACAACTAAGAGCTGACTAAAATAATATATAATAAGTATTTAGCAAGATCTGTAATATAAATTGTTTTAACATTTTATCGATATATATATATATATATATATATATATATATATATATATATATATATATATATATATATATATATATATATATTTATATAAGTTTTAGGATTCTATACCCAAAAGGAAAATGGAATCCTCCGTGACTGTTGGTCACAGCTGTTTTTCTCGAAAACTCTTTGATGTAGAAAATTAAAATTTAGCACAATAGTAAAGTCCATTAATCTGCATTTCTCGCAATAGTAAAAACCTAAAAAATATTTGTTTCAAATATTTAAAGCAAGCAGGCTGGGTTAAAAAAAATATGAAGGTATCATTTGAAAAGACGGTCTAAAAATAATTTTTACCTAAAATTTACCGAAATATATACCAATGGTTCCTATATATAGTAGTTTTTAAAAAGTCCCGGTATTTCTATTACACTCAGCAATAAATACAGACGGCAAAAAATAATAATCAACATTTATTAATAATTGAATAAAAATACTAAATATCCTTATATGTTTATATTTTGATACGTATCTGAGTGTGTACGGAACTGTGAGTTCTATTGATATTTAATACTACCAGATACTCTCCCCGATACTCCCAGAAAAGTGCATTGTAGCTCTTTTTTCCTAGAAGATTACCTAATCTTCAAATATGTAAGTGTTTTTTAATAATGTTATTTGACGTAAAAGAATGTAAAAGTTCAGTATTTTTGAAAGATATTTTGAAGTTTTATACCGCTCGCTTCTAAAATCTCAAAAAGAGAGTTACAAGTTGTATCGCTTGCGGCTATCGATATATGGATAAGAACAGAGAGATAATCCCTTCATTTCCTACCCTTTACATACAAACGTACATAGATAAATTCTTAAGCCATTTCAAACTTTACAGTTTCTTACATTATTACCAAAGATTAAAAGCACATACGTCATGACTAAGCCCTCCTGACATCCGCTTGCGGCAACATTAAACTGATAATAGATTAAGTTATGACAGAGATGATCGTGTATACCCGTTAGACTATATTTTAATCTGGTTCACTTGCCTGTGTCAAAGATATGAATGATATAGCGAGAAAGACGTATAGGTATGTAGTCCAGTAGTAGGCTTATCGTTAAATCATAATTTGTTTCCATCACCGGACACCAAACATCCACACACGCGGCGGTTCCAAGCCGGATCTGATCGCGCTAAGACCGCTATCATACCCGCGATCGTACACTGTGACCGATATATTATTACGAACGTATATTACAATTTGTGACGTATGTAATTAAGTTTTGTTTGTGTTTAAATATATGTGTTGTGGAGTGTTTTTGAGAACCTTTACAGAAT
Source organism: Druceiella hillmani (assembly GCA_039881145.1). Lineage (NCBI taxonomy): Eukaryota > Metazoa > Arthropoda > Insecta > Lepidoptera > Hepialidae > Druceiella > Druceiella hillmani. The sequence goes on along the minus strand of JAYKKI010000096.1, from coordinate 4,661,959 downwards.
TTTATTATATGTAAGTTTTAACTTCAGACCTGGATCGAATATTAGGCAATACAATGAAATATAATAGATGGCATTATTTTAGGTTGAAATTCTGCTAAAAGGTTTTCATAATACTTGTGATGGCACGGAATTCTACTTATGTGGACTAAATAGTACAAACAGGCTCAAGCCTTATTTCTATTTCTTAAATTATTAAAAAATGAGCCATCATGGGATACCAAGCAGATATGAAACATCTAATTTTTTATATTGAAATATTTTTATTTGAAGGAAATGAAAGCGAAAAAAACAAATATTCAGATATTTCTTAATAATAAAATATTTTATTTTTATGAAACAATTTATCATAGAAATTTTTCTTAATCTATTGAAAATATATTTTTAATTTTATAATACTGTTAGCCGACAAGACCCGAAGCTGACCGAATGGCACGTCACGACGGGCCATCAAAACTTTTTAACTCCCATCCAAGCGCACCAGATGTTTCATATCAAAATAACGTTAACATCAGGTCTAAGTTTTAATAGTATTTCCTATGTTATTTTAATCTAAGTATTTCAAGAAAACTCAAACATAATTTATGTAATAACGAATATTTAATTGTGGAGAATAAAGAAATGGATAATATTTAAAGAACGCTTTTTGATTATAACTTGAAAGAACTTTAAAATTATTTTTCTAGACTTTATCTAAAGTTTCAATAATTTTTTACTTATTTTAAAATTGTAATTATAATCTTAACTGAATATTTTTAAAAATTTTATTAGACTTTCTTACATATACTATCATTTACCTTTATAATCGCTAATTTTCAGTCGCTTTTATAGTTAGAATAGTATTCATTTAACTTAAGTAAACTATTTTAAGAAACCTTTAGTACTTTTATTCCAAGAAACCCTAAAACCTAAATGTAAAGATAGTACCTTTACCTTGTTTACTACTTAATATCAAAATATTATTGGTATATTTTGATATAGTATAAACCTGAAACGATATTAACTTAGCCTGAAACGATATTAACGGCCACCCACCCCATTTTGAAATTATCACTATACTTAATTCACTTTATCCACATATTGACATCCAGGTTACTATCGCCGAAAAAAATGGGACAATAGTGTCAAAATGAATTTGATATTTGCCTCCACTTTTAATTACATTTTCAATATTAAATTTATATTACTTATTAAGAAAATCTGATATATGATTATTAATATGTAAATATGTATTATTATCACACCTCTTCCAAAAAAAAATTAAAATAAGCCGTTAACTTCTGATATGGTCATTTACTTTTATAATTTTAAAATACAAAAAATTATATATGTATTTATATATATATATATATATATATATATATATATATATATATATATATATATATATATATATAAATATTGATTTCTAAAGCTTATTTATTCAGTAGTGAAAAATAAAAGAAAATGAAATATATCAAACAAATAAACGAAATTATTTAACTTCCGGCGTTATTAAAACTGTCATCGTCCGGTTTAAACGCAGCTTAGAAGCGAAATCTGAATGCAATAACCGTTATCGTTTCAAATCCGCCCGCTAGCTCCATTGTGGCAACAAATTGCCGCGCGGCGCACGTCAAGTTGAAATCTCTCCGATAATATCGGCTGTCGTAAATTGAATGCGGCGATTACGTACGCGGGCAGGCAAATAGTGAGCGCAGCCCGCTGCCCCCGGAGATAGTCGCCGCGACATCACGACGCGAACTCAGGGGTTACCGATGATCGCCGAGCCTCGACCCCGTCGGCGTTCACCCCGCCATCAAGGAAACATTTCAATTTTACCAATTTATCATAATAATGGCGCTGGCCACAATAGCGTTTAGTGCGTGTTTATGGGCGTACACAAATCGAGTTAATATCCGCGCTCTATTTGTAAATGATACAATATGTTTTGTCTAATTAATTTTTCGTGATTATAAGAATATTCCAACCTTAAAATGAAACAAATTTGAAATTTTAAATTCATCGTCTGTTCTGTTAAAGGTGAAATTATATTAAAACATATACACGAAGATACGAAGAAGTAACAATAGTAGACTATACTGATATATAGCAAAACTTAACTAAAACATCAAACAAGATAAATTTTAATCAATTTGTGGTCAAAATTGAACAATGATGCATTTTTAATTATTATCCTTGCTTCGTTAAATTGAAAAGTGCTAATAAAATTTATTAATTAAAGAATAGTATGTATTAATTAGCAATAATACCTACACATACATACATTAGACATATCAATAATTTTCATACGGGCGCATTGCAGTGTTTGTACATAAGACTTTACGCCCATCAAGTGTTTGTCTTAAACACAAAAAAAACAAGTCTACAAAAGCCTTTTCACCGACGTTGTGATGTGTCGCCGATATATATTGTAAACTGTTGCATTTATTAATCCAGTATAAATATGAATGCTCGCTACACTTACTCGTCACGGAGCAAAAAATAAACCATTAAAATTAAAAAAAAAAACCGGAGTGATCCAATCGCTTGGTTGTCTATCCGTCCGTCTGTATGTCTATCAAAGCCCTTTTTCTTAGAAACGGCTTGAGATATCAAATTGAAATTAATGTCGTATAATGTCTCATTATACGACATTAATTTCAATTTGATATCTCAAGCCTTAAATTGCTGTAAATTCATGTTTTTTGGTTCACGCAACAAAAAGATATTGTCTTTTAAAGCGTTTTTTTTTATTGTTAGCATAATCTTATTCACTAATCATAAAAATCTATAGTGTACTTCCGATCGACCTACAATCTTGAAAGTCTACATAAAGGAGGTCTTTTAGTACAAATAAAGCGATAAATCCTAAAATCAATTATTTCTAATTCTAATCGGATTTATAGTTTTTTCTTAAAATATGCATCTATAAGAAGAAAAGTAGAAAATAATATTTACTTTCTGAATACTTGTAGTTTAATAGAAATACTGTGTGCCAGTAAATATTTATAAATGACTAAATGTGTACGGAACTCTCGTAGCGCGAGAGTTCCGTACACATTTAGTCATTTATTACTTATTGACAGGTGTTTACACATATTCACAATGATTTAGTTATTTGTTCAATATTTTCTTCCAGTATAGAACTGCACGACCCAATCCAAAGCGTTTATAAAACATTCTATGGTAATTAGGTATATAACCCTAACAAAACTTGCTTATATATAAGAGAATATTACATATATATATATATATATATATATATATATATATATATATATATAACAAAACTTTGTATTTATATACCTAATAAAATTGTAGAATTCATTCTTACAGAATAATATTATTCCGGATTAGTTTATTTAAGTCAAAAATACATCCACGCAACTTAAAAGACGAACTGTTTATCCTAAATTATACGAACGTTATTGTTTATTCTAAATTATTCATGAAACTTTCACCAAGAAAGTTTTACGAATAAACTTTTTGAGACAAAATCTAAATATAAATGATAAATGTTTTGAGTTTATGACTTCAAACTCCAATAAAAAAATAAAGCCTGTCTTTGAACTTATGTTTTTCCACAATTAATTTTCCAAATTTATTTAGGTTTTCACAATCATCTAAATTTATGTAAGTTTTAAAATATTAAGGTCATCATAAATTAAAGCTATTCTAGTGATCTTATAAAAATCTTTGATTTTATTATAAGTTGATTATAGGTTAATTTAAAATTATTATATAGGTTATTTATTATAAGTAGATTTAAAAAAACCTTTGATTTTATTAAAAGGGGCAACCTTTAGTTTATACCCACGCAGGCCCTAACATGAAGTGGAACATCATATGCTGAGAGATGGTTCATTAATTGATTGAATAGATGCATGATACTGAAGCATAAACAGTATAAAGTTATAAATTATCTCCGGATACAATCGCGCAATGAAACAATATTCGCGGCGCACGGCCGACGCGGTAGGATCAATTTCCTACCGCGAAAGTGGAACACACAGCGTTTGACGGCGTTGATCTCCACATTATATATTCAATGAAGAGAGAAATCTTGCGAGATGCTCGTTGTTTACATGCTCTGTTGTAGAAGTGATGTACATTTGACGTTTTTGTGTACATAAGAAAAGGTTTTGCTCGTTAAATTCCCTAATAGATATTGTTTTTCTCTCAAACTCAACTGAATATAATTAAAATTTAGTAAGAGTTAACTTATAGATAAAAATATTTTCCGTCTGTTTCGTCACTACCACAGTATAAGAATATTCGCTTATCAGTATATTGACCCTTTGACCTTGCACACATAGCTCAGTTGTAATATTGAAAAATAACACTTTTCACGTAATTAAATCATTGAACTAAAAATACATTTTATGTACTATTCTTAAATTTTTATTTCTCTGAAAAATATCTGTTAAAACAGTGAGTGATCTGTTAAAACATGACACTTGTTATGATTATAACATAATAATTCAGCCACGATAAGATTTTTTTTTTCATTTCGTGGTAAACACTAAATAATAACTGAGGCAAGGGATAACATTTTTATTAATATGATATATAGAAAAATAAAAACTCACCGCCTACAAACTAAATCATGGGAAAATCGATGAAATATTAAATAGTTGTAAATTTTACATAATAAAATGTTTATAAATCGTATGCACCATTGTGATCTTATCACGATTTCTTTCATATTAAATGCTATTAAAGAAACATGGTGCGAAAAGCCTACCCTCGAGCAAGTAAATTTTATAGAATTATAGTTGTTATCCCCCATCGTACCATCATTGGACAACTGTATTCTCGTTAAAGTGTATTAATATTATATTTTATATAAGATGTAACACTAAACATTTTTAGAATATCAAAATAGGAATCAACTAGCAAGTTTAGAATTTAGTTATTGTTTTTTTCAAAATAGTCTACGTACCGCCCTGTACATCGTTTCATTCCATGGAATCAATAACAATAACGGTAAGTACCTTACCACCACCTTTCAAGTTTATCTTTAATTCTTGGAAATAAATAGAAATTGCGAAATACGATGTCGGCATTATATGGAGGATAATCCATAATTCTAAACCCGACGTAGACAAATATGCGGTCGTTCGTCTGGCTCAGTGTGCCCTCTGCACACTGCACGCGTTGTCGTAATGAAGGATTCAACTTTGAGAGCTATTCTCGCGAACTTTTTAAAATGATGCAGATATTCTAGCAAAATCGTTGCATAATAATCCTTATGTTTGAATAAGGAGTTGACGCAAAACGACAAGTGCTGGAAAAAGACTTCCAGCACTTCCTTCTTTTTTACATTTTTTTAGAAGGAAACACTCACCGCGCAGACTGCCTCTTAGTTTCTGATTCATAACGGTATATTCATCTTTTATCATCCGTAATGATGAGCATTTGAATGACCTCCGTTAAATTTTTCTATCATTTCTCGACAATAATCAAAGCGACGGTGTTTTTGAACTTTTGAGTCTATTGAGTACATAACTTCTAAATTTATCTTTAAAAAATATAACCAAACAATAAATGTTTGTTTAAAATGAACAAAAATTCTATTAAATTTAATTTGTCTTTGCCCAAATTAGCATATGAAGGTTTCAAAATGTTAAGTAAATCGACTTTCGTTATGTTTTTACTACACCCAGAAAATAATCTTACTTAATATTTTTAACTTGTCTTTAGTCTTTTCAACAAAAAACTATTTGCTATAAATAGTATTTAAACAATTTATAATGCAAAATATAAGTTTTGACAAAAAAAACATGTCTTCTGTATTTTTGCTAAAAGTATTATTTGATAACATTCAGCACATCCACGCAGCCGTTTCTATTCTAATCAATTGGAGAGCCAACGATACTGCCACAAAATCCATAAGTTTTTTTAGATCGAAGTGATATTCCACCTCGACCATTATCGAAGTTAAGTATTTCACATCTCGCACCAACTTCGACGCGTAAGATTCATTTTAAGACGAAGCCCTCACTTCGACCGCGTATTGATTCTCGAGGCGTCTGCATCTCGATACTCTGATTGCATTCTTATATTTTTTATGATAATGACGCGGCGAGCCGCAGCGGGCAACCGGCTGTAAGCCCCATCCCACTTATTATTTAAACGTTTGTAACATAAATTTTTGACGAGAGTTTTTAAAAACACCGCGCCCGCTGTGATTTGAATACTTTGACATATTTTTATAATGGTTCTTTATGGGCGTCGAGATTTGTTGCCTGCGAGGATTCTGTGTTTGGTTTAATGGCATTCGGTCGTTCAGGATAAATATTAATAAAGCGACCGCAATAAGGGGTCCCTGTTACAATCTGTACGCTAATAAGATAGTTAGCTTTTCCTTCTTTTAAACAAATTAGACAATTTTTAAAAAAATATGTAAAAGTAGAAGTGGAAAGATGATTAACTACGTATACACACACACACACACACACACACACACACACACACACATATATATATATATATATATATATATATATATATTCTTTTCTTTTTTTTTTTCTTTTTTTATTATGAATTTTTTAAACATTTCTCAAGAAAAATGCTTAAAAATTGCTATAATTCGAAAACTTTCGAAATATTCGAAAACATTCGTGCACATTGGGAATTAGATACAGACGGAACGAAAATTATCAGGATAAATGTTTCCAGAGCAATTAATTTTTATAAACAATTGAATTGTTTATTTCCTTGTAACTACTACACCATTGTTTTTTACAAAAAATATTTCTCATAATGTAAAAAAGAACTTCACATATTGTTCACAATTTTCAATTTGGCTCAGTCGATCCCCGTTCAGGTTCGCACATATGCGTTGCGATAGGGCGGTTAGCAGCGAGGTAGATAAGCCCTTTTAAGCATAAAGTCGGTGTGTATTATTATAAATTTTTAATTAGTAGCTAATGGCATGGAACACTATTTATGCAAGTTGCACTTGATCAATTTTTTTTATTTTAAGCCCAAGAGTATTAATAAAATTTAGACCGTATATTTGTAAACTTCGCTCTTTCTATATTTATCCAACTGTATTAGATACTGCATAAGAATATAGTTGTAGTGATCATCTTTCGGCATTACTCATTTCTGTTATTAAAACCACAATAGAAGAGAAATACAACCAAATAGTGGCATATTGCTTCTTCTGTTTTATATCCAATTTCGAAGTAACGTATATAATCCAACATTATTATCTCTTATATACCGTATAATTGTTATTTCTTATATTCTCTTAACATTATTATTATTCGCTCAGTGTCCTCATGACTTATGCTTTTGATTTATACATTACTAAAAACAGATATATGTTGAAGTATTCTTGTTTGATATAACGCAACAAACATCCGACGAATATGTCACTGTTGCATTATTATGTTAATTAAGCTTGCTATGCAATTTGGAAGATCTTTCCGTTGTCGATAAAGTCGCGCTATATGCGAGACGAGAACTATTTCGTCATGACACGAATACGACAATCCTCGATACTTGCCATTTATCTATCATGTCGCCCACTCCGTTGCGAAATGAGAGCACAACGTACCTACCCTTTGTAACAATACGGCGTACAAGCTCGCGAGTATGTCACGAATGCTGCATTGTTTATTCCATAAGAGCAATTATTGTATGACTTTCAAAAATAATAACGTTCAGTTGATCATACACGAATATTCCCACTAAATATAGAAAGACATTGCGGATGTAATTACATTATATAATTTAGAGGAAACGTTACAATATATATTCCTAAATAAAGAAATGTGTGCTTTAAAATAAAGTATTGTACTTATTTTAGGCAAACATACTTTAAAGACACAGTGTAATGTACGCTTAAATATTTTATTAACACATACATTGATTAAATTATCTAATTTTCAATCATTCTTTAAATATGGTCACATTGTTTAGATGTACTGAAATTTCAGAGTGTAACCCAATAAACATTTACAGAACGTAACCTAATACGAGTATCTAGACACGCGTCAGTATGCCAGCTAAGGTCACGCAGGTTGTTATATATTTGCATATATTTTTTTAATGTTCATATATGTACATGGTTTTTACTGTTCATAATAATATTGTCTCATTCAAATTTCACACTTTCAAATTCAATGTGATCTCTGTAAATAATTTATTTTGGAGACTCACACACTAGCTTACCTCAATGATATAGCATTAGCGCCCTAAGTGCTTCTCAAAAGATAGGATAACCTATCGCAAATTTTCTGCTGTCATTAGTATGAATTATGACTCATAATGTGTGATTGTCTCTTGTCGCTGTTTATTTTACGAAACATTTCTCAAAATGCATTCCCGCGTTATGGAAAAGCATTTTAATTATGAAACTACTGCCAGCAAAAGTTCAAGCACAACATTTCATTCGTAAGAACATGCAAATAGCATTAAATTAAAATTTTTCGCAATATTCATTTTTAATTTATTTCAAAATATCTAGAAGGATAGGATGATACAACAATAATGTGATAACAATATTTAGTTTTGTTCTTGTCACACTTGTATAGTGTCAGCAAGTGTGATAAGACCAAACTGAATTCTATAATTTGATTACGGACTAGAATGTTTCGCCATTATCTATAAGGATACAGGCTATGCTATCCCATTCATATCTATATCGTACTCGCTCACTTACTATTTGTAATATTACTTTTCCTAACATGATTTTTGACTTGCATCTTATTTTGCTGCCCGTATCATTTAATATTTAAATATGTGTACAAAATTCCAAAGTGTTTATGTGCTCACTACCTGGATCCGTATCTTTCTTTCATTTTATGAGAGTATAATATCATGTCATTGATTCCCCTATCAAAACCTATAAGGTACTTCCCATAGAGTTAAAATCTGGAAATCTGGCACAGTTTTAGATATTGTTTAGGAAATATATTCTTTATCATTTCAAGCATTATGTGCTACTCCCATTTTCTACAGAACACTAGCAAATATTAATATAAAATATTTTTAAATAAATAACTATTTATTGAGTAAAATAACTTTCGCATTTTGAAATTAAAAAAAAATTGTATTTCATGCAAAATGACCGGTTGATCGACAATTCTACAGACATGAGAAATGATCTATAATATAAGACGTTGTACTTGATCTGCGATTCTTTACTTAAAATATTGGTAAGTATACAAATTTCTTACATTAGGATCTTAGGGATGAATTGTAATATGTGAATGGGACACATGAAAAATTTTGTGATTTCAAATTTTTGTATATTGTTATTTAAGAACAAAAAATTAATTAAAAACTAAATAGGGCATATTAAGAGCAGAATAAAGATGGAAGTGTAGTATTAAAGAAAAGATAGTGTTAAAAAAGAAGCCTTTGTTTTGTTTTCACCGTGCGTCAGCAAACAGATGAAAATGATTCTATGCTTTCCAAGCTTGTTGAAAAGTGACCTTCATTTATTAAGTTATTTTATGTCAATAAATATTACAATTATTTTTTATTTTATAAATGTCCATTTACCCTCTATTCACTATACGACGATGTTATACTATTAGCATCTATGTTGTACTCGCACACTTAAAAACTTCCATAAGTAAAACTACCTTTTTTTACAAAAGTACTTTTTGACCTCATTTCTCTTTATTTAATCAGTGATAGACGCAACTCAAGCTTATGGCTTTCCAACGACAAAAAAATCGTCTTCTGAACCTGTCGTCGAAACTGACGTCGCTTCACTATAATCGATGCTAATTTGCAAACGACGACTTTTTATTGTCGGATAATTATGCTTCAAAAAGGTAGCAAAGTTACTTGATTACCTAATTACAGAATTACGGTATGGGATGAATGCTCCTGAATGCTTGCAAAACTAGGTACCCAATGGCAGACTTATTGCTAAAAGAACAATCTTTTACAGCCAACCATATAGTGAGAAAAGTACTGTGGTAGACCGTAAATGCTTATAAAACGTTAATTAACAACACAAAATAAAACAAGGAAATTTACACAAATTTAAATGTAGAAAATATTAATAATATAATTAAAAATAATAATTTAAAATTGAATAAAACAAAAATAAAATAGCGGCACATCAGGAATAAGAATGGGATTTGAAAGGGATTTCATTGTACAGATTGTGATAGGTAATATAATTTCCAGTGATTACACAGGCAACGAAGGCTCGCTTTGTATATTTGTCTTCAGTTGATTCCATAATCTATTGATATATACAATAAATAATTGTCCATAGAATGTACTTTTGTTATTAGGGGTTATATAGTAATTATTTGAAACTTTCGTAATATATTTGTGCTCCAAGTGTTTTTTATCTATTTTGATTTTGTGATTTATAAATTAAATTATTCGCAACAAATACCAATTATCTAATTCCGTAACACCACAATCAAAAACAATATGAATTCAAGAGTCTAAAAATATTCTTCTGCTCCATTACAATCTCAATCCATCTATTTATTACAAGTGAATGTATAAATTATGACTCGTGATTGACAGAAAGCAGGCGGTCATAAACTTTCACTATATTTATAAGTAACTATCTTTCGCGGGTGTAGATTATCCATTAAGACGGCGGGAATGATTCCTTATCAAATGAGACTATTGAAATGTCTCCTTATGAAAATATTAAATGCTTTATCAATTTAAGATACACATTTCGCTATTAATTTGACGTCATTTCTTCTTGTTCTTTTCTTTCATCTCATTAAGCCCTATTAAACTTTCTTCGATAGTTACATTTAACTACCTATTAATCTTTATCGAACACAAATATTTTAATAGCCATTCGCATTAAAACAAATTACCTTAACTATAGTAGAAAAATTGTTAAACATTAAACGCAATTAATATGCACATGTAAGCAAGTACACGCAAGTCAGTTTTGCGAAGATAGAAAGTACACTGATTAAAGATATCCAATGTCGATGTTATAATGTAATTAATAAAATACAAAAATTACATTATCATTAGCTTCCTTATCGTCGAATCTCTAGCCAGGTTACAGCACAGACCAGCTCGTACGACGGCTCGACTGTGCGCTACACTTGTACGTCAGTTAAACTGTTAAGACAGGCCGCAGCGCTAAGGCCGGCCGGCTAGGTCGGCGGGCGGTGTACCGGTCACGACTCCGATCTACCAATTAGATACTGCTTAATATAATTTATGAGAATCTGCACCGTGGCCGCAATGAATCTTTTCAAATAATACCGATGTCGTGTAGACTTATGGACGCGGATAAATAAATGCATGTACCGATCTATAGTCAGATGCGCAGCGACATTGGTATTAGCACAATGTAAGAGTTCCGATAGAAATGCTTGGAGAGAAATGCGACGGAAACGTGTATTACGAATGCTGCGTATCAGATCGAATGGCATGAGCGGACAAAATTGATTTTATTATAAATATAGCATTAATAAATCGGCCAGTTTAGACTTATGATATCATCGAGTTACACTAGTAACATAAATCATGTAACTTACACAACACGCTGTCATTCAACATCATGTAACTTACACAACACGCTGTCATTTAATAGAGTGTAGTTTGGACGAAAAGCATTTAAGATTGAAAAACATTTTTCATATTACAAAATTACAAATTACAATCAGAAATACAATGTACTATCTTTTGTCCGCGACTTCGTTCACATGAGTTACAGTAATATAGTTTCTTGTTATTTTTTTTAAACCAATGTCGATATTTTAATTTTTGTATTAATATAGTAATCAATTTCTGAAAGAGAACATTTCCTTTATGTCATCCCATGGAAACCACGCTGGTGTTTACGAACTTGAAATACACGTTATCAGTTAATACGTGCCAAAATGAAATTTACAGAATTTGTCTTACGTACTGTATACTACGTGGTCAATATCCTAATGAATATCATTAAAAATTGACGCTATCCACTTCAGGTTTCGAGATAAAAAGTAGTCTATATATTAACTAAGGCTATAATTTATTGTTATATCAATTCTTTTAGATGTGCTCAGATATTGTGGAGTTATAGAGTAATAAACGTCTTTCCATCCATACAAATTTTGCGTTTATAATATTACTTAGGATTTTAAGTGTCTGTATTGAGTCACATAAATTATAGAATGATTGATCAAGTATATACTCGTTTCAGTTTAGTCATTGTTAATCGATATAATAAAGGTTTAATTATGGTTATTAAGATCTATTAATTACAGGCCACCCAGTATTCATCATTAGAACTACTAATAGATAGATGTCACTTGATATCCTGGGAAAAATAGTAGCGCCCTATCTGATCAGTATATGATTTTATGTATAGCCATAGAAACATTTTTATATTTATAATTTGTATAGAAATGTCGCTGTTAGTTGCTTTAATTTTTGCGAATAGTTTACGTTGAAAATGCGTCATTTCTATTTTTAGCTATTTTAAAATCAAAACTTAGAGGGAATATTTTTTTGTCTTATTATGGTCTGAAAAAGTGCAACTACGTGATTCGATCCCAGTACTAACGGGTTCCTAGCATCCGAATACTGACGAGTTCGAGTTCAGTGTACCGTACCTGTACGCCAATGACTTAATGGGGGGAAACAACGAAATAAAGGTGTACTTATGATGTGCCTTTTTACTTATTCTAATTTTTTGTGATAATTAAATAAAAATTTCTCAAGTATTTGCAACCCACGTGCGATCTAGATATCAAGTTTCATGTTTATATATTGAATTTTCGTTGTCCGTGAAAATTATGTTGATGACAAAACAAATCGTAATAAACGTTTTCAAATTACAAATGAATGTTTTTACTGGTATCTTCCCTTCCATCGTAAAATCACTTTACTCTCAGACTAAGTAACATACTAGCGACAGTCCGTCAGACAAACCGATTGTGGTACGCTTTGGTCACAATCTGTTCATTTGTTTAATAAATATTAAAATGCATAATTAATACTAATATTGATTAATTATTCAGGCAATAGTGTATTTATATTCAGTGTTGTATTTTACATTTTACTAAAATTCATATCTGATGTGATTTTATTAGAAATTTTTATAATACAGAATAAATAAAAACATTTCTATACCATATTTTGATAAATTTTATTCTATCTGGTTTTTATTATTTTATTATAGTTATTAACAATGGAACGAAATTTAAACAATTAATAAAGTTCAGTTAAATACACCGACGTGTTTCATTACCAGTAAACATTTTATAGATATTTTGATATTAAGGAAACAAACAGATTATTCAGGAAATTATTCAGGTATAGTTAATGCGATATTCTTTTCATTGCGTACAAGTATTTAAAACGGTCGTTATCGACATAGGTAATTTATACGTTTCATTCTTAATTTTGAAGCATTTTATAGATATTTTGATATTAAGGAGACAAACAGATTATTTAGGAAATTATTCAGGTATATTTAATACGATATTATTACATTGCGTACAAGTATTTAAAATGGTCGTTATCGACATTGGTAATTTATACGTTTTATTCTTAATTTTCAAGTGAATTAAAACGTGTCAATTGATAATGGCTAATTTTTTTCAATTAATCTTTATGCTTTTTATCTTTATAAATTAATACGATTAAACGACCTCAAAGTTCGGCCGCGGCGATTGAAGCGCGCTGCGCAGGCGGTCTGCCCTCGGCCGGTCTCGCTCCTCGCAGTTATATACTTTATCGTGTTTCATTAAACTAAATATGGAAACATATATTAAGTTGAGCTCACGAATTTCGCTATCGCAATAACAAATGGCGTTAGCCGTTCGACATCGCACAGCGCCCCACCTTATGCGAGTCGCTGTTTTATGAAATCTCTCCTGATATATATGTGTGCGATATTTATATTGGAAATAAAAAAATATTTACTCCTAACAAGCTCAAATATTGCCCTTTGCTACATTAAAATATTATACAACCACTTTGCTATCTGACCATCCTTTTATATGCTGATCGTCCTTTTAGATCTTGACGTTGATTGGGAAAGAAATTTTATAAATTTCATTCTGTAGAGCGGAAGTATCCGAGTTTTTTCTCGTAACTCGATTATTACTGCATATGATATTTAGTGGCCATCATTTGTTTAGATTCTGTAAAATTAACAGAATGTATTTATTTTTCGATATACATGTATGCAATATCTATATTGGAAATAAAAACAATATTTAGTTCTATAATTTAACAAGCTTTTAAACATATCACTTGATTGTATGTATAAGCGCATTAAGCTATAGGCAATAATACCCTTTACTATATAAAATACATACTCAAACATTTTCCAACCTTTTTGCTGTCTACCCATTATTTTATAAGCTAATATCTTGTCGTTGACGATTATGAAAGACTGTTGATAAATTTGATAGAAACGCAAACTAAAAACTAACTGCTAATTTATCCAATTTTTTTGACATCAATTAATTGAAAGCTGCTTCTTACGGATATTCTTTTCTATATACGAGATGACAGCTTCCATTCCGCAGAGCTGGAGTATCATTGTCGTAACTAGTCGTAGAGTTCTCATTGTCGTAACTCAACCGTCATTGGATATGAAACACAATTCGATTCTCTTAAATTAACATTCAATTATTTTTTTTTCTTTTTTCCAACTCGCTCACCATCAAATTAGTAGGACTGCTCCAAATTAACATTATTCAACAATTAGTATTGAAACATTTTTCAAAGTTTCGACAAAATCCAACAAATAACGATGATATCTACCATTAGGGCATAAACCTTATTGATATATAACCTTATTGATTTATATTGATTAGGGCATAAACCTAATTGACTAGGTTTCCAGCTGTAATATATAATAGCCCAATTTCTTCACCAAAGCGAGTTTCGATTGTACGATATCGAAAAGAAAAAACTAAGCAAAGATAATAACCTCTAATACTCGTCTTTAAACAATCTTTATACATTCAATAAGACGATATCTAAGTTCATAAACATCATGAGTTTAAAGTGCTTAATTAAAATTATTTATCCATATAACCTCGGTTTAACGATGGTGACATGAATATATACATATTCATGTCACCACATGTTTTTGAACATGAATTCCACGGTGTCACAAAAAGTAATATTTTGGAGAATGGTAGAAATATTGATCATTTTAAATTCATGTACGTAATAATGTTGGTACATATTTCCGTTTAATTAAAGCGTTTACTATTCACTTTTGTTTCTAACCATTATATGAATTGTATACATAACCATTTAACGAAATTAAGATATTGTTCGCTATATTTTTCAGGAAGTACTGTTTGTGCGCCCTCAAATTTTCATGAGCATTTTTTAGTATGAACTATTGGTGTATATATAGGTAAATACTCTTTATTACTATACTAAATTTTCTTCCTTCACAGTTGCGAATAAATAATAAATTACTTACATTATACTACAACTGACTCCCTACATTAGTTATATTTGAAAAAAATCATAGTTTACTTAGCGTGAAAATATAGACAAATCCAAACAATAAATCTAAAAATAAAATAGCAAATTATTCTAAACCACATCACACTGAGAGCAATAGTAAAGGAATACTGAACAGAAAGTTCCATGCAAGCTTCACTTCATTAATTCAAAGATATATGAAACTTTAAAAGCTCTATTATTATTAATTTAGAACCAACTGTGTCTGGGATGTGGTCTGGAAAGCAACGGTGCCTGGGAAATGGATACCGGCTCTTTGCTACTCATTTCTTAATTAATTAAATTTTTTTTCAATCTATTACATATGATCATTCCTATTTACATCTTTACTTGTACAATATCTCATTGCACTTTCAACCCACTTTTCTTTGTATATTATTCCATCACGTGTATAATTACTATTTATAAAACAATTATGATAATGAAATTGTAATGTTATGAATTTTTTATAATGTTATATGACGTCCATCTATTTAAGGTTTAATTTGTAAGTTTATTCATTACTGTATTAATTAATTACAATTTGGCGTTGAACTTAATTATTAAATAAAAACAATATTTAATTCTTATACTCATATAGCAGAAACTTTAAGAGACGTTCTGCATTTTATTTTATATTAATCAAACGAGTAAAAATTGTATAGAAGTAAAAACTACGACAGTTTACCGCGAAGGATAGAGATTCGTTCATCCGTTGAATGACCACGCGACACATATTAGCTTATCAACAAAGAATAGATATATCCATTGACGAAGAATACACATTTCTCTCACTGGGTGACAAGTATTATACAAATCCTGGATTTGTCAGTAATGATTTGTCAGACTCTGTCAGTAACTGGATTACCTGTGGCAGTTTTCACAATATAATATCCAAAGCATACACACAAAATAGCATATAATGTTGGATGGAAGATAACATAAAACATTATACGAAAGCAAACGTCCGCTTTTCCGGCAGCTGCGATAAATGAAAACTTACTGTAATTATCGAGCGACAAACAAATTAACAAAAGTCTCCACGAAATGACACAAAAAATCTAAAGAGCGACACAGCTTGGATGAAACAAGATGTAGACGGACCGTCGTTAGGTCCAAGCGTGCCGCGACGACTTCTCTTTCCATTATCATCACCGCAGCGCACAACAATGAGAGGATTCATCACGTCTCAGGCTTGTTGAATCACGACGGTGATTATTGCGCAAGAGGCGGGTGGCTGTAGGTCAGCCGGCACAATTATCCCACGCAATTATGAGTCGCGAGCAGCACCGGCGCGATGCGCGTCGAAACGCGGCGCCGGTGCGACGCGGCGCGACGCTGTCGCTCAGTCGTTGCGGCGTCGTGCTCGTGTTGGGCGGCTGCGTTCATACCGCATGGCTTCCTTCCTTACATCTCTATATTTCTGGGCGTAATGGGCTGAAGCAAACTCGTGTATCCCACAAAAGTTTGAAATTACTTATGTGAGAAAATACAAAAATAAAAAGTAATGAATGATACGTAAACAAAACAATGGAAAAGAATAAAAATGTTGTGGAAGACTGCAGAAGACCGTCAGTGAGACATTATTAAATAAAGTAGTCATTATAGTATAACAATTAATGACGTAACTATGTAAAACAGATTAATAATAACTGATTTAGTAAATAATTTAAATATCAAAATATATAGGGAAATGTATAGGATAGGAGAATAAATATGTTACTGATAGGGAAAAAAGATCAAAATATTTTTTTCAGATAACTTTTGAACATTTAAAGGCTATGTGCGCCTAAGCTCAGTGACTCATTTGACAAATAGACTCTGTCTATTTTCTCATCTGAGAAAATAGACTCTGTGAGATGGACGGATAGACACCGAGATTATTGTTATTTTTTATAATTTTGGTAAAATAAAAAAATAGGCAGTCATTTAAAATTAATGTTTGTATTTACATTTTTCATTTATTATATATTTCATAATTAACTAAAAGCAAATTAAATTACGTCGTAACATATGACGTTCTTTACACCCAAAATCTCAACCCCTAAAATCATGTTTTAAACAGACGTAAACAAATTCTAATAATCTTGATGAAAGCGAGCCCAAGGATTAGAAGCTAAAATTATTTAATCAAATCAAAGTAAAATGTGAAAGCGCTGAACGGTGAGGACGAGCTCGTCGCAAAGACCACGACCCCGCGCGTCACGCCGTCGAGTGGCGCGTCGCGCAGGGTCAGCTCCTCATCGATCCACGGTCAATCGTACATTACACGCCCCGTGTAATGAACCATTGACAAAAAAATTACGTCACAACACCAAAAGGTTTTCATTACAATCAGAGGGAATTTTGAAATGTAATGATTCAAACTGTGTTTATTTATTAGGATTCCGTATATAATACGGAAACCTTAAAAGTCATTCATATGTCTGTCTGTCCCAGCTGATTTCATAAAAAAATATTCGACATAAAAACGTGAAATTTAGATGTATATCTTATTGACTGAAATACTTTGTACCTCGTAACTTTTTTTTGAGTATTAATGTAAGAACTAGCGTGACCCGTGCGAAGTCTTCGCATTATTTATTCCATTATGAAGCTCAGATGACAGATCAAACAAATATTTTACTAAAATTGACATATAGAGGCGCAAGTATCAAAAGCATTGAGCTAAAGCGCCACTTTATTTATACGTGAGTAGATTTGAAATTAAACAAAAGTTTTACCGACCGTCAATCATATTGACGTTGAGCCGTTAGACGGCAGCATTGCTGTTTTGTGTATATAATTTTAATAATTAATTAATTTGCAAAAACAATAGCAATAATAAATTTTTTAGTTGTGGATGCCGGTAGAGCAAGCAATTATCTATAAAATGATATATAATTTATGTGGATTAGTTGTGAGGTTTTTTCTAAAAAGGGAGTGTAACATCTTAACCTTAGCGTATTAATATATATGATGATGATGATGATTAAAGAGGATTAAATTAAGTAGGCTAAAATATTTTTTCCATATTTCTAAATAATATATTTAAAAAATATTCTAAAAAAACTGGAGGAAATAGGTCACACCATCCCTCCCCCCTTTATTTGCGAACCCATTCAAACAAAAATCATGAAAAAACAGAGTTGATAAAATGAAACTAGAAATTACGGGAAAAATTAGGACGATTATCCTAGATTTACTAATTGTTAAAATAGGGTCTTTGTTTTACGCCTGCGAAAGGATATAGTAGCCAATATATTTACTTTATAAAAAATTAGTACTTGTAAATAGTTTAATGGAAATAGTTTTTACTCTTAAAGGTTTGTAAGGATCTAATTGTGTGTTTCATTATACAATCTTCTATCCCAAGGTCTCTTAGCAACAAAAGCAACCTCCAATTCCAATTTCTTTTAAAAATAGTTCCTCGGAAAAACTTTGCCTATTGCTAGGAGTGTAAACAAAATTAATGAATATTTAACATGTTTGCTGCGAAAAAATAAGAAATAAAATAAATATTTAGTGTATAAAGTATATGACTGATAAAGGAAATTGTGAAAAAATAATAGAGAAAATTTGACAAACAGTATTACACTTTTGACTGGCCGAGTCGATAAATATACTGTTAATTACTTTTAATCTCTCACTTACTCTTAACCTCTATCACGAGAACGTAATAAAATCTTTGAGAAGATCCAATGTGCATTTTTCAGAAAATGTTTAAAATTCTCTTTACTAGCTTCTCATCCACGCCATCGGTCGGTAAACTCAATTGCCAGTAATAGTGAGGATCTGTAGTTAGTGGTCTATAATGATGTAATGACAATTAGCAGGTTCGTACCTTTTTCTTCAATTCCTAACTTATTGATACATCACATCAAGATATCTCTATTTACTTTCAGGCTATCAATACACATGCAACTGACGAAAATTCACATAAATTTGCTAAGCTTATTTTTAAAGTGATCAATAAAAGGAAATAAAAACACACACTATTTGACAAACCAAAAATGTTTACGTAATACGTGGCCAAGCAGACAGGTGGACAAAAATTCCAAAAACCATAGTATCCTTTTCTGTAGTATATTTATAGCCACTCACGACGACATAATGGTTTTTCTGGCTTTACTGTTTTATTGTATATGTTTATCATAGGTCCAAAAATATAAATATTTGCATATCGACATCTATTACAAGCTATTGCCCTTATTGCTGTAAATATTAACTCTATTACGATAATTACTGAATAATTGCAAATATTACAACTAGCTTTACGATTTTTTTTTTGTAACGCATTAAAACAAAATTGCATTTCGGTAATGTGCAATAAGTATAAAAATGAAGGTAAATCGGACTCAATTAGTGACCTTTACCATTGATATCAAAGTATATTATCACATAGCGAACTCTCCTTTGATACTTAATACAAATTTCTATCCACCATTTCTAAACCAAACACACGTTATGAGGTATGTTACTAATCTTTATACACATCAACCTTGATTACCATAACTAGTCGGATCATGCAAAGACCGACATATATATATAGAGAATATTAAACAAGATCGGTTCATTACATAGTCTTATTTTAACTAACGAAACCTCAACCGTAAAATGTGTGTTAAAGAATTAAAAAAGGAACTCTTGAACTCTGCACTCCAATTACTTCCCACTTAGATCAGAGCGACTATCTAAGCATTAAAATAGCGAAGCAACTCGTCATTAATTCCGACAATGATGGCGAGCATTATTCAGCGTTTGTGCGGTAAAAAAATGAAGGAACTAAGTTCATAAGCGATTATAAACGTCACGCAGTTATCGGCAGCATATAATTAAGGCGTCAGCGGTGAACACGTCCCGTGATGTGACAGTGTCTGAGCAGGATCAAATCTGCGTGTCGAGACGAGACGAGAACGGCCCAAAACTGTTTCAAGACTTTGTAACCTATGAATCGCGGATCGTTAACTTACATTGCGATAACATCTTAGTAGCGCTTGGAAAATATCCAACAAACTTAATAAAAAGTAAGTGTTAAAATTGTATATTCGCTGAAAATGTTCGCTGTGCTAATTAATTTGCGTTACGTAAAGTCGCATTGAAATTATCAATTAAGAATTATTAGTTACGTTCTGAATATCACCACACTCTTCTTATTTTTAAATACAGTGCACACCTACTAAGAGGCTCCCAAATTCTAGAACAAACTCATTACTAATATTTAAAATGCATCACCGATTTATGTTTTACAGTTTTCGATTTATGTGCATGAAATTTTACACGTAAATACTTCCCATTCAAATCTCAATTAATACATAGCAAATAGCACAAAAAATCAAACACACCTCTCCAAGCACATAAAGTACGAGTCAATTTTTTTTACTCCCCATCTATTTTACAGAGAAATCTTTCAAAAGGAAGTTGAGGTTTCATCTCACTCTTCGTTTTTTATAAACCACGATTGCGAAATATTAATTGTTTCACGCGATTGAAACAAAAGGAGCGAAATCGCACTCATTCCAAATGCAGCTCTAAACGCCCCGATGCTAATGTTTTAATTGTCTCAACAGGTGTTTTGTGACTAATATTTTAGTTTTTCTTAATTGCTTATTTCATGCTTTTATTTCTTTTTATACTTGTTATAGGTCCTTTCGATGCTTAATTATTGCCATATTTTTTATTTTCCACTTCCAAAAAATACCATTAATATCGCCAAGTACTTTCTTCAAAGAATTTCACTTTCTTAGAAAATAACAAAATAATTCATTAACGTTATAACATTTGGAAGCATGCTAAACAAATTAAAGTGGTGAAACTCGTTCAGTCAATGTGACATTTGAAAATTCTTTTGCGACAATCTCCACTCTGTGCGATTGTTTGACCAAAGACGTATTCGTAACACATATTATATATAAATTTTAGCTTTCTGCACTCCTCCCCAATATAAACTTTAACTCTGCCAAATCTCTTACCCCTCCGTGCGTGTAATGTACTTATAAAGGGTACAAAGTTTTCTCTTCACGTATTAATATATATTTCACAGTTAATACATATTAAAATTAATACAATATTACAATTAGAACTTTTTCCATTGTTTTGCCGTGTAATAAAATTGGTCGCCAATGTCCCTTACGAATTCAATACTTATAGAGACTCTTAGAGGAAAAAATGGCTGAAAGCTTTTTATTTCTCAAAAAGGGTTTATTTAAGCTTTTTTCCAAGTATTAAATTAATGGAAATTAACCTTAATGATCCGTGTTGGTGTTATATTTTTAACATAACATGAAGGTCTATTACTCAATCTTGGCTAGTTAGTAAATATGCGGAAATTGTTTAATTTTGTAGTTCATTATTGAACATAAAGTCTCTGGAGATTTTTAGAATAATTTAGAAAATTCTAAGAGTTTAATACTTATCACTGAACACTGATCTTGGTTGGTAAAAGATATTGAACGCTACCAATATGTATATTTCATTATATGTTCGCAGTATTGAGATAAAATAACATATGGTTTTAAACACGTCCACATTATATGCCTGATCATAAAATCTGGGTTCAAATAGCTCACGAAATTACAATATTCTGAGAGAGAGAGACTTTACCAGTTTAAAATGTTAGCATAGCAACCAGAGTTTGAATAATAATAATATTAAAGCTCTTTGATAACAGGTTTTCTGGTTATTATAAAACGTCTCTTAAGGGTAAATTTTCTGATATGCTATATTTTCCAATATATTATTTTTTATATACAGACGTACAAGATTAACCTTTTCATTGCCCATGACGCATAAAACTATTATACAAGATCTATTACCACCAAATATCTTTAGTTTTATTGAGAATAAAAAAATTACAATAAAAGTTTTCATTTAGTTTGACCGAAAACAAAAGTTATTTACATGGAAAAGCAACCAAATAAAGCAATAGCTCTATGCTCGAAAGTTTTCTGAATGAATTCAAATTTTATTAAGATAAAGTTTTTCTACTATAATGTCGCTGTGGCGTGTTAAATGTGCAACGTGGTATTATATACTTAGAAAGAATAAAATTTATATTTAAAACGTTCCTAATTTTTTTGTTTAATTTAATCAAATATTAACATTTAAAATGTAAACAAATTGAAATTGTTTAACATCATAGTCAACGTAGCTAAACGCTTTGTTATTACTATTTACATTAGCAGGTGAGAAAAAATGTGACGATGAGAATATAATTTTGAAGCGCATTAATTTTTTTAGGATTCTGTAGCCAAATGGCAAGAACAAACTATTATTATTTCGTCATGTCCGTCTGTCCGTCCGTATATAACAGCTTTATAACTCTTTAGTTTAAGTCCTAGTGTCATAGTTTCAATGCTTTTCAGTAATGATATTTACAAGGACGCGTAGTTAAACTACATGAACAAATTTTTGGGGGGCCATGAGAACAATTTTTTTCAAATGTTATTTTTGGGTTACTGACCCCTGAACTTGGAAATTAATTTCTTTTTTCTCAAAAGCCCATCGAATTAGTTGACATGAAAAATTTATTTTTCTCAGGGCTTGACAGATTTATTTTAATTCTGACCATCAGATATGAAGAAAAGAAAATAAATATTTTAACTGGCATCTCTCTTGATTGCCACCAATTTTGTGTTATCTCTTATAACATTTACAATGAACATTATATAATAGACGAAATTTTTTTAAGGCTTATTCTTTAGAATAATATTCTGGACATTTTGTGATTTTTATGTGGAAAACCATACGTTTGAGGCGGAAACTGTTTTATAGTGAATTATTTATTTACAATTAATTTATAATTATTCTTTGTGAACTTTAAACAAAATAGTAATTATTGATAAAATTATGTGAATTAAATGTTATTCACGAGGTTTAATAAATAAATAAGAAGTTTTGGTATCATTTATTCGTAAAATTACTTCATTGAATTACCTTTTTAAGTTTTAAAAGTAATAAATAGTGAAATCTACGGTCTGTAATTGCAACAGTATTATTCATTTGAAAATTTGATATTGATTAAAAAATAAGCACGGAAAAAATAATATTCAATAGAAGATATCTATTATAAAAAGAAAAGCATATTCGTTATTGAATTATCCCAATGAGGTATCAGAAAAAAAGAGTTGTATGCAGTTCGATCATCCCTTGTTATTATACCTATGTGGAAACCTGCGTCAAGATATACAGAGAGATAGCCAGTCAAAGTTACAGATGCGCACTCGCATTCAAAATAAATGTACTCCAGTACAATCCATTGTAAATTTGATCGATCAATCGCCCAGCTTGTTAAATAATAATAAAATGAGCATTATGACTTGCCAAAGTTAAGTAGTGGGCGTCCAGTTCCGACGCATATTCTTCGCAGCACTTAAAGCAAGTATGATTTAATATACATTTATATAATAATATAACGTATTATGTACGGTAAACATTAATTTAACACTGACAGTGTTTGCATTCTTGCGAGAGTTCGAGTTCTACGCGGACACGGCGAGACGAACAAAAAATTCTCGCGCCGAGTTTAACTATTTATTTGCAGTGGATGGTGGCGAGAACAATGGCGAGTCGGGCCCCATAGCGCGCCGCCACTGTCAGTGAGGCCTCTGAGCCTCGAGATCATGAATCGATGAATTTACGTCGAAACTATAGTTTAATTTTATTTAAACAGGTGGTTTAAATTCACCCCTAAATACTTTCCGTTTATCCACAACTAGCTGCCACTCCCATGTAAATAAAGAAGTGACGGACTACTATCCATTCAAAATATTAACCTGCAGAAGAGTATATTCTCCTATTAGTTTTGAACTACTCATTTAAATATATTTAAGGCTATGACTTATGACATCTTTTGAAATTAAAAGCCGTATTCTATTATAATTTATAAAAAGATATAATGTTAAATAACATTAAGCTAAAGACGAAATAAGTACCAATATCAATTCTATAACAAATTCTTGGAAATATACCCATAATATTTAGACCGTTTAAATATAATAAAACGTTATAGATTTAACACTATGAATATCGTTGATTAAGGATCGTGACACACATCGATAGGAACCATATTAGTGTAAATTGCTTGGTGCCAATTCCAGTGATCTAACACTAATCTTACGGCCTTATTAATCCAATGAGCCAACCTTTGGCCATAAGGTTTCGCCTCTTCAATCCTTCCCAGCAAGATGTCTCGCTCTAAATTGTCTGGTTTTTTTTGGTAATGTAGCCGAAGTTTCTGAGGATCCTATTAGTAACTGTAGAGGACATCCTATTACGGATGCCGATTTATTTGTTGATGAATTCTTTGGTCTAATGTGCAGTACGAGATGGCCACAGTATTTGTCATCAGGATCACATCTCGAGGTTGTTTGCATCTGTTTATCTTTAAGTACGGTTTTCATCTGCGGCTTTTATCTATGGAAACATATGAAATATAACAAAATTCGTACTAGATTCATTTTGATTTTCCAATGCATATTTCTAAAAACTAATTCAATATTATTTCAATACCTTAATTGTCTATTTACTTGTTTCTGTGGAATTACCTATCGCATCTTTTATTGATGACAAAATTTGAATAAAACAAAAGAAACCTAACGAAAAATATGTTTTCGTTAATATACTTTATAATTATTTGCAGTTTCAATATACAATCGTCCTAAAAAGGTATTACAAAATATTTCCTACACACTATCAAAGAAAACGATTATTTATATTCTCCTTGCAATGATCGTTTTCCGTAACTGATAACTTCTGCATATGAATAACGGATATTTTTTGGATGACTACTATTACAAGTAGCAGGAATAGGTAGTAAAATATAAAGATATTTGTGAAAATTAGTCATAAACATTTATGAACCTACAGGTATAAAAGTAAATAAGAAGAAAGAAGTACAGCATCATTGCCTCCTCTATTTAGGTTAAAGACTACGTAAAGATTGATTTGTCCATGCTGAATGTCGGTTAGCACCGAGAACTATCTAGGCTCTCCATATCGATAAATCGATTGACAGCCCTACCCGTACCTCGCATTGCTAACCGATAAGACGTAGATTGAACGTGGAGATGGCCACTAGGAGACGTGAGACGGCGGCCGTTGGTCAAGTGAGACACAGCATGCCCGCGGTACAATCTCGAAATAATAGCTTTATTGATACGTCCGAGGTGGCGGCGAGGAACGACGGAACTAATTCTCACAGCATTTCAATGAAGACATTCTTGGAGATAAATTTTTAGTGGCGCTCCACCAGCTTCACGTGGAGTTATGAGTGTCAACTCAAATTAGTTTTCGCAAAATTGAAACGAAATTTAACTTTTGTACTATTACACTAACAAGAGAGATTTCAATTTTTCAAATATGTATTGTAATATTTTCAATAATAGCAAAAAATTCTGAATATGCCAAGTTCGCGAGATTCATTGGAAATGAAAAACCTTAATTTTTACTTTCGTTCTAAGATTTGTGAAACGATCATCGTAATTTCAATACATATTTTACAAAATGAAGTTAAAACCAGTTCGAATATTTCATACATTTTTTCGAAAACCCTTTTGGTCATGATAAGGTACAAGTCTCGTAAAAATTAGGACTACATTATTTTTTACTTTAAAAATATATATATTTACATATGTAATTATTTTTTTTTGTATTTAACCTTAATTCTATACCCCAATTTTACTTCAAAAGAAAATAAATTCAAACCTTATAAGATCACAGATATGTCCACCCATCTGACTAAATCGTTTTGCTCAGAAACCATTGCTTGTGTGTATTTAAATTTATTAGTTATATTCAATTAACGCGTATAATTAGTTAACATTCAAAAACATTCATATAGAAATTTAAAAAATGCCCCCCATTTTTTAACACTGAACGTGCAGAGTTATAGAAATGAAAAAAAACTGTCTTTTCGAATTTTGTTAAGGCAGTGCTATTCGTCTTTCCCCCAATTAAAAATTGCGAATCTTAAAATTATGTAAACAGCATCGTCACTAGAAGTTTGCTTAAAAATTATTGGAAAAATACAGCTATTATTTCAAACGTCATAGTTTTTGAGAAATTTGAAATATTTTTATGTCCATAAAAAATTGTTGCTTATCATCAATATATTTAAATGATGAAAAATAATATTAGTATTTGTAAATAGGGTAGTAGAAACTCTATGCACATTTGAAAATTTATGTGTTTAAATGTGGAAGTGAGAATACAATTCTTACTTTTTGAAAATGTTTTGTTTTAATACAAGACGAATAAGCATAGCAACTTATTGGGACCCACTGAGACTAAAATCTAAAAGTATAACAGTATTTTAGGGAAAAACCTGAAATATACCAACATTATTTATACCTAAATTATCTCTAGTTAGTATAAAATTTTACTATTAAAGAAAGTGAAATTACAAAATTTGTATTATCCTTTCATAATATTGTTTTATACTCAAATACACATTCTGACTCACAAGTGATTTTAGAATTAAACTTTATGTTACGATAATCATCTCCAGATTAACAACTTAAACCATTTTTAAGTGAAATCGAAATGTTATCAAGAGTTTCATTTTCCATATATGAGTTGTCAACTTGAGTATTGAATAAATACGAGTAAAAGTTGATTGTCGCCGCGGTGAAGAAACGTGTAAAAGTGATATTCAAAAGTTAGATAAATTGTCTCATTTTCGACACGACTATTTCTTTTATATATATAATTTCGTGATATGAGACATCAATAGGTAGATACTTTGCTAGCATAATTTGGGCTTCATTTCGATGACGTTATATTATATACGCAAGTCATTAGGGTTCTAAAAGTGATCCTCAAAAGTTGAATACTTTAAATGCATATGAGTTTGTTGACTCTTTATCTCTTTCGCGTATGATGCTAATTACGACCAAATTCTTTTCGTTTTATTTAGATATAATCTTTCTATCTAGTGTAACATCGTTGCTTAATTTACTGATACGGTATTAAACATATACCTTAAGTATTGAATATATTTAGCGTTAATTTTGTAGAAATTCATTATTCACAATTAAATGAAACTATGTGATGTAGTATTATTTCTACTTTCTTTAAGTTCTTTACCAAAGATCGATCTTTGCTAATAGCCCACCTGAAGATGTTGTAATAAAACGAAACCTAGGTCGTGGTAAAGAACTTAAAGAAAGTAGAAATAATACTACATCACGTAGTTTCATTTAATTGTATATACCTTAAACATACCCATATTAATGTATTGGCATATGTCTAAAGCATACAAATTTCACACCGTCACAGTGATACATTTGTTCAAGTTCGTGTTTTTATTTCTTGTCTAATCTATATTAGTAGCGCTAAAATTCTATAATTTTTTCACATTTTGGGGATATTTCGTTTAGCGTCCCAACATGACACCTTGCATATATTTTATCCGTATTACTCTCCGTAATTTTTAAAACACATTATTGGATAAAACGCATTTAAAATTGGTTACGTGATTGTTATGATCCATCTGCACATTTAAATACCGAACGTTTCCTGTAAGTACAGGCTTTCTCTGAAACTTATGCCATATACGGGAAGTATACACTCCCAACAACTTGACAATGAGTACCCACGTACCGATATGTGGGAGTGTATAGGCGTCAGCGCTACGGGCTCTTGTATCGTCTATAATTGAATTTATTCATTCAATGTGTCGCATTATTATAATAGTTTATCACAGGCCGCATTGCGTGGTGCACTCACGGCTTATTATGTGCGGTTTGGAACTTCTATATGTGCTGCGACGGTATTGTACAGCACGTCTCCATGTCGCCAGCCATTATGTAGGATGGGTGCGAGCCGCTCCCACGATTTCTCTGGTGTCAAGTTTTTATTCAACAGAAAACGTATTAAGAATAACGCGTGTTGAGATAATCTGTGATCAGTGCGTGCAATATAATGTGATTGAAGATTCGTAGCCTCAAGTGGTAAGGGCACAATAGTTTTCTTATATTTACTTAACGATATGAGACGATAAGGGAGATAAAGCCTATTTCTATAAATGTTCTCGTTAAGAACTATGAAATAAAGTGAAAATAAATAAAATAGAATTATAATTCGAAAAATAAAAGGAATCGAAATATTAATATTATGATCTTAGATGTACAATAACTTCGAAGAAAACGTCATGGAGATAGGTGGAACTTAAGTGATGTTATATTTGAAAGTCTCTTTTTTTTAACGTAGTTTTCAAGTTAATTTTATTAATTTCTCTTTTAAATATCCAATTTCCAAATATAATCAATTGTATGTACAATAAATACGGAGTCACTAGCAATTGACAAAATATATTGCATATTTGGTTAGTCCAAGAAGACAGTAATTGCCTCGGGGGAAATCAATAAACGTTTTAATATAACATTTTAATTAACAGATTTTCATAAATTTTCATGGGCAACTTCCCTGGCGAAACTTTTATGAAAAACAGGAGGAATATGTTTCCATTTATCATTATTCGAAACTGAACACATTTATTTTTGAAGCAGCTGTACTTGTACGGATGATAAATTTACAGTTTTTTTCGTTAATTTTGAACAATTTTTTACTTACTTATTTGACATTTTAATTGTTTAAGTTATATTAGGATCCACACCTTTCGATTAGCCGTTGACTCACAATGTTGTTCCTATTACCATAGTAACTTTTTTGTCAACATTTCAATCCGGCTTTACGAGGAGTTTCACCGGATTCTGCCGGAATTCTGGATAATTTGTTCTTTGCCTTTGAGACCTCGTACATATTACGTCGCATTTCGATGGAAAGTATAGCCTGACGGTATAAATTGTATCCACAGTTACGTTTAATTGCTATAATTTCTTCTCGTAAAATCCAAGCAAGATTTTACGAGTTATGCACACTATTTTATATCTCAACATTATATCGTCACTGTGGTGTATTGAGTTGATCGTAAGACATACGGCCTTTAACGGCGCGGCGCATCGCAGAGACCCGGGTTCGATACCCAACAGCTCGTAGAGCGAAACCGGACTGGTGTTATGGTTGGCTGTAAGAGATTGCTCTCGTAGTAATAAGTTCGCCGTATGTATTAGTTGTATATATTAAAGTGTATAAATAAATAAATAAAAGAAATAACATTTCTTCGTAACCTCATATATCATCGTCATCACAATAACTTCATCGATATTCCATAATAACCTCGTTTATAAGAAATTTCATAATTTTACTTTTACTTTAAATTTCCAGAAAAATGACTTTAAGTATTATACTTTAAGTAAATAAAACGTTATTTGTATCTTCATTTCGTTCACTAAATATGTGCGTGGATAATAATGCAGACATTTGACCGAATTTTTACTATCAGAATTTTTACTATATTAATACATTCAGTACTAATTTATTTATAGTGAACAATATCACAGTTTCATAAAGCCTACAAACGACCTTCAACTGTAAAAAATAACTTTTCTTTGTTGAAAAACCTTACCTCGATTTAAAAGACAGTGGAAAGGGTCCACTTTTATTCAAATCTATATATTAATACGTGAAGAGAAAACTTTCTATTCCATTTTTGGCGCACGAGGGAGTGTTAGATTTGGTATAATTTATATGGAGAAAGAACGTAAAAAGCTAAAAGGTGTATAACATGTGTTACAAATACATTTAATTATTTATTACATGTACATTAAAATATTCATTGCTTATTTCCATACTTTAAATATCAAACACATAATAATATGTGGTCAAACAATCGCACAGAGTAGAGATTGTCGCCAAAGAATTTTAAAGTGGACTGAATGAGTTTCTGGCACTGGATGACCACTAGTCCTTTTTAATTCGCGTGAGAAGTTGTAGGTACTATACAAACTATAAGATCTAAAGGAGTAGTCAGTAGTAGAATTGTTGTCTGAGAGACAACAATTTTATATGTATCAATTCTGCTATTCTTGAGGTCTTCTTAGTATAATTTGAGTTCCTTTTATTCTACCCAGATTTGTATTAAAAATTATGTGTTAATAAATGGTCCATTTTTAGAAGCTAATTTATAACAGAAAATTCGTAACGTGCGATATCAAATACAATTAGTACACAATGTTATTTATTTGATGAATAAACGGATAATTTCCAAAGCGTATTTTCCGTTCCGCCATGCCAGAGACGGTGCCACGCGCGCAACCGGACTAAGTACATCGATCTCTCTCGGCCTGTATCTTTTTCGTAACAACAGATTTAATGTATACAATCAGAGATCGGACTAACAGTTATGACCGCCAGTGACATAGACACAATAAAACTAAATATTATAATAACGACGTACAATTGGGCCTCGTGAACTCAGCGCCAGCAGCCTCAGCCCCGATCATTAATCTTTTGGACTAATCTCTGGACCGCGCCGCGCGTAGATACAATGCACAGACAAACATTCTGTGCACATTTATATTTGATATCTATAAATTATTACAAAAGGCGAGTTTAAAGATCGATCGATGACTATATATGGAGCACAATTCGTGACGGGGCCCGGAGCGGCTCCGCTCAGGCCGACTGTAGTAAAGGCCGTCTTTAATTACACGAACTCTTCGTCTCATGACTCGCCAAACTGCCAGCTACTTACGAAAAATAAAAATAAGAAAATAACACCAAAAGTTAAATATTTTATATTCCGGAAGTTACGTGGAAACTTTCCTATTTTTTTACGGTTTAGTTTTCTTATTCGTTATCACAGATATGCGATGATGACAGTAAGGACCGCTTCCATCTTAGAATTCGCATGCAACCGCATACCACATCATGCGGTGGTTGCATATTCTGTAATCACTACTGGATCTAATTCGATGTGTAGCTCATGGTGTAGGTCATTGTTTTGAACGAACCACGGGGCATTGCCAATTATTCCCAACACATCATTTTTGAAAGTTTGTATTTGTTGGATGTTTGTTTTCTTAGTACATTTCCAAATTTGAAGGACGTAAATTCAGATTGTTTTCAAAATTTGATAACATATTCTTATTTAATTCTCAACCGAAAGTTCTGATTTTCATCCCAGCAGCTATTGAAGTTGTTTGTATTTTACCCTAAAACGGTTATCGTACAGTGAAAAAGAAAATATATTATTTTACAGAATCAAACATAAAAGTGTAATAAGTAATCAAAATATTTCAGGGTAATATAATATTTGTTACTTTATTGGAAATTAGGTATATAGAAATGTTCATACAAATTTTATATTCCTCTCTTCATCCATTTCTTTGTTTTCTATTTATGATATTTTTTGTAGGTTTTGGAATCATATAAAATTATAAAAAAATGTTAGCTGGTGATAATCAATCACATTTTTATTTATCACTTTATAAAACGCTATGGACTCAATAAAATCAACTTATTATTAAACACCTTGCAAGTATGCGAAGGACGAGTAATAATATTTACTATTTCATTAACCGATTATGGGAAATAGACAGCAGAGAAATATTGTTTTAATTTTATTATTATTAGATTAATTTTAAGTTGTGATAAAATAAACAATTTAATAATTATTTGCAGTTTTTTTTAATGACAAAAGTAACTTAAGCACGCTCTAAAGCCAAAGAATTAATATAAACTTGAAACTGATAATGTTATACATTCTTGTAATTACTTTGTATATAAAGTAATCATTTTATATTAAACATATAACAAGAACATTTATAAATCTATTTGGATTTCTTTATAATTTAATTTCCAAAAACTATTTTCCAAAAGCGAAATTTATCTCAGTTGAGACAAAATTTTAAAGTTGTTTAAAAATGGTTTCAGAGATAAATGAAATTTATCTATCAGAAATATATGTAGACTAGTTTTCGAAATAAATTAAATTTTTTTTAATTAAAATTTACTTTAATATTTTACTTTTTCATCCATTATTTATCTAAAAATTGTGTTAAGGACGAAAATCTTCCGAAAATCCGAAATCTTCTTGAAAATTACTTTTTATTATTTCGTAATAGTAAGACTTACAAATAAAAAAAAATATTCTTAAGCAATTTTTGCTTAGAACTTATGACTTTGAAAGTAAAGTAAAAGACTGCATTAAAGACAACAAACCTTCAAAGTAAAGAAGTAATTATTAGAAACTGATCACTGAAAGCATTAATTGGTAATTTTTAAAATTCCTATTATAATTCAGAAATTTAAATTTCCAAAAGCGATATTAGTGCGGAGTTGCAAATAATGAAAATTTTGTTTAGCAAAGAAAAAATGTGACTGTCCAAAATGGATACGAATACTCATTTAGGAAAAAATATAGTCATACCCCGAAATCACAACTCACCATATTATACCCGCCCAACAATTATTAAACAGCCTATTCATTTTTTGAACATACTTTATAACAGGCTTCGAACGGTAACGTAAAATTATTACCTTGGATGGTCCTAATTATTTATTGTTATATAACCAGCCAACAATCCATTTCAATATTTATAACTACGAATACGTACAATAAACATAGTTTATGGCGTTTATCTTCATACCTACATACAACTAATACCTACTTTAATTATCCAGACGCCATCTTATGCCCTCGGGTACATCAGTGCTGTTACTCATTCACTGGTACATTATTAAAACGTAATGTTAAGATTTAATCACTAAACGGGTGACTGTTTCTTATCCAGGTACGTCTCTCTACACCAGTTAAATTAACTCCGAATTTATACTTGCTATGCGCTTAATTACCTTACGCAATAAGTCTAAGTTTACGTAAATGCGAATTGCTATGATGCAATTTCAATTATGCAGAAAAATATACCAATTCTCTCAAGAAGGCAAAGATAGTTATGAATACATAAAACATATCATATGAGATCTAAGGAATTAATGAATTAATGTATTAATAAAAAATTATTATAAATATAATTAAATAATATATGAAGAATACAAAGTTAGTTATGAATACATAAAACATATCATATGAGATCTAAGGAATTAATGCATTAAGGTATTAATAAAAAATTATTATAAATATAATTAAATAATATATGAAGAATACAAAGTTAGTTATGAATACATAAAACATATCATATGAGATCTAAGGAATTAATGCATTAAGGTATTAATAAAAAATTATTATAAATATAATTAAATAATATATGAAGAATACAAAGTTAGTTATGAATACATAAAACATGCCTATAGCAACAACAGCTTCATTATTAAGTAGACATTAACACCGAAAGTTATATTAATAAATTACTAAAACTTTACAAAGATTTAAAAAATATATTTAGAAAAAAATGTTTTTTTAGTATTCGTTTAAATGAAATCTGATCTCTAAAGCTAAGCTATTTGTAGTAAAAATATTAAGACATTTTGATAATTAACACTAATCAAAAAACGCAAAAAAATCCAACTCCGTTCTGTACGTTATATTTACTTAGATGTTTATGCAATAAAATTATAATACCAAATATCATATTACACATTCAATAAAAAAATATCACTTTAATTAGTTTTACGAATAAAAAAATACAATTTTTTTCTTGAAAAAATAGCCTGAAGATGTTACTTTACAACTTAATATCTTCAAATACGTTATTTTTTATTAATACCTTAAGGCATTAATTCCTTAGATCTCATATGATAATCTCTAATGCAAACTTGATAATGCGTTTAACGGAAGTTTCGAAACGAGATATACTTAACTTGAAAGGAAAAAGATTTATTTGAATGAATATTAATTAATTTAAAGACTCCGTACCATGATCGAGGTTAACTATACGCATTCCCCTTTTTACTTGCCAGCGTAAGACGCTTAGATGAATCGAAATGCAAGTAAGTAAGTACCGGCAATATTTCCTCAATTGATCACTTCATCTGCCCGGAAGATTTTCCCATATGAAGAGTGTGAATTTTAATGTTCTCCTAAAGAGATTATGAAAATAAATTTTATGGAAGCGCGCACGCACAGGTCAATAGATGCTGCGGCACCTGCATATCAAAATATTTGAGATGTTATCGTCGCTCGAGAGTGACTCCCACATAAACATAAAACTATAATAATTTATGAATAAGACGGCGCGCCGCTGACCGAAGACCGAACTTGCGTCACACGGCTCAAATGACATATTTTAAGCCGCCCATAAATTCAAATGGAACCGGATAGCGATAACTTTTATTTTATACAGTGTCGTCTATAAGTAACGTATATCTTAAAACACTTTCGAGTGTCAAAATACAAAAGAAAAACGGGAAACCTTATAAATTATAACCTTAAGTATAAATGATACGAGTCTATTTATATACTTAGTATATTTATTACGAGACTTTTGTTACGCCTATATGCATAAGCATACGTATACAAAAAAATAGTTACATTGTGGCAGCATATTTGTTAGATAAATTACATTTCTCTCATCACAAATATAAGGAGACTAATTTTCCAGAAATTATGTTAAATAAACTTCTTGAAAATTACTTTTCATTCTATAGTACTTAATGGGACTTATAAATAAAAAAATACTTTAAAGCAATTTTCACTTGAATTTAAATAAATTTTCACTTTGAGAGTAAAATAAAAGAATTCATAAAAAATAGCAAACCTTCAAAATAAAGAAGTAATTATTAAAAACTTATCCCTGAAAGCATACACAGATCATGCCATTCACAAGACTAAAACTGAAAACTGCCACTAGATTTTAATTCGAGACACAGTTAATAGTATTTTTGGGGACTCATTTATAACGTCAAGAAATAGCCAAGTAGGTCGCTTTAAAAGGTATAAGACTTATAAACTAAAATTCAACAAGCGAATTTCACAAACTACATAAAACTATAAGATTTATGGGGGCTAAAATATGCAACGAACTGACTAAAGATATACGATAACGCAACAACTATTTTATTAAAAAACGTTGTTACGAGTTGGCTACTTACCGATTTTGAGTCTGGAAATCAATCTCTAACTGATGCAAATATGAATAAGCACTTGATTATTATTATTTTAATTTCTTTTTTTCTACCAATTAAATACGAAAATTTAGAAAATCATTTTAATATCATTTGTTGACCAATAAAAATACACACGAATACTAAAGCAGCACACCGAAAACATGCTCAAGGACTGGGTGTGTGATTGTATTCTAGAATCGTATGTAAATACTGTCAAGAAATAACATAAAAACAAATGAATTAGGAGACATAGAAATTATAGAGATATGCCCAAGAAAAGAAATATTCCGCCAAAAGGTATGGCTCGCATTAGGTATCTATCCCAAATAACAACAAATATCTTTCTGAAATTAGATCACGGCTCAATCGAGTGGCGATTCATTATCGACGCAATATTCATATTCTCTGGTTACCTTATAATATTACAAACAACCTTCTCTTTTATCTCCCTTTCATATAAATTTACAAACCCATAGGTGTACTTTCAGCAAATGAACAGGAAAGTTTTAATACTAATACTGGAATTATTTATTTTTATAGTGAGTTAACAGCGAACGACCATAATAAGAGTTGAAGAATATTTAAGAATCACGAGCATTATAAACTCTCTTGATTCTTTCCTGTTAGGCCTGATTCTGTCCTCAGGAGAGTTTATAATGCTCGTGATTCTTAAATATTC
The DNA here is from genome assembly GCA_039881145.1 of Druceiella hillmani. Lineage (NCBI taxonomy): Eukaryota > Metazoa > Arthropoda > Insecta > Lepidoptera > Hepialidae > Druceiella > Druceiella hillmani. The sequence goes on along the minus strand of JAYKKI010000096.1, from coordinate 4,625,991 downwards.
TTCAACTCTTATTATGGTCGTTCGCTGTTAACTCACTATAAAAATAAATAATTCCAGTATTAGTATAAAAATTTACTAACGTTCGAATTATATCTTTTTATAGAAGTTAACCAAAAAAGTATATAAAGAGTCGAAGAATGTTTATTATACACATGTTAGAATATTATATACCAGCACGAGGAATGTTATATACGAGCATCATATACACTCTAGATTCTTTCCTGATCACTTGCTGAATGAAAGTCTACTTGAAATCATAATTCTCTTAAATTTTTATATAGTACATTGCTGCTAAAATAAAATATTCTCTTCGTTTTTATAAAAATAAAAATCAGAGATTACAAGTGTATGAGGCAATCACCGATCACCGAAGAGACACTCCCTTGTCACCGTAACGCCCGTTGTATTTCGGCTATAGCCGAAATTGCGATTTATAGCTGACATTTACCGAAATAATAATATCGATCGCTTGCTATTATGACCTTAACGAGAGTTCTATCGACGAGAAACGAGATTTTTAGCGACAAGAGCAAGTGTGAGGTCCGCAACGGTAATCCGTTTCACTGTTATATTGTCATTCACGATCGGCCATACCTACAGGTTGTCATTATATATTAACCATCAGTACACACTTGATAGATTGCCTTCTTTCAGATAATGCGCGACATTATAGAGTTATATTACACAGGCGACCCGAAATGAACATAAAAAGCTTTACAGGTTTTCCAAGTTGTAATTTACATTTTACATTATTAAAATTTTATTTTATTGATTCTCACCGGAAATATACATATTTGAGCAATAATTTTGGATGTATCAATAGGAATGAATACTGTTGTAGCTGTGAATATGTAATATAATATTTATGTTTTGATCGATAAAGTATTTGAGAGTTTACTTTGAAACCTAGAATTAGTATAATAAAGTAGTTTCATAAAATTACCAATATATAACGAAGATAACGATGACTTGATGATCTAACGTATTTGGAGTCGTATCCTTTATTGGTTCGAAGTTATCGACAGGTTTTAAGTGCCAAAAATAGTTGTTTTGATACCGATCGGTAGGTATTAAGTAATATCCAATTCTTCATATTAAATAGGAGATACACACTTCGAATAGTCTTACTATTTTATTGTAAGTAAATCATTAACGAGGTATCGACCTGTTTTCGTACGTAATTAAAATATTGATCAAGGTTAATTTCCGAGTTAATTGATTTCTAACATTTTGTTTGATGAATTTTGTCTCAATTTCCATCCGCAAGTAGAAAATTATTTTCTAAACAGATTATCAAATCTTAAATATTTTTCTAGGTCATTACTAATAAATTCTATGCGATATAATGACATGTAAATGCATTTACGCAAACTAGTAGTAAACTTAGCCAAGTAGTCGAAATTCGACTATAATCATTATTGAAAATTTGCGGAAAACATATATGAATTTTCCAAATTATTTTTATTATAACACTGAAAATCGTCAATAGCTACCAAACATAAAAAAAATCGATTGACAAACAGAGGAGATAATAGTACATAACTGTTTTACCTTCGCCTATTTTTATAATAATAAGGATATTTATGTCCATGCACATAATTCTAAAATCATTATAATTATTACCTTACCGCTTGGGAACCGGTGAACAAAACGTAAAACTCTACATACGAGAGAGTATCAGACAAACGTTACTCTGCGGTTTGCTCTCCCATTAGCCCCTTAGATTTGCAGATATTTTTCTTTGCTGCAAATTTATTATTTTTCATATTTTAATAAGCAGAGGGCCTCCAGTCAAAGAGCCACGCAAGAAACATGGCAAACGTTAATTTATGGGAGCTCTGAGGTGACGGCGCGCGCTCGTTACCGGGCCCTCTGCGCCCCGGCACTCTTCATTACCGGCCGACGAATATCCATCGCTTATTATTGTTTTACGTCGCCATTAAAATTGATTTTATTTATTCGTTTGATTACACACCATAAAGGGGAAAATAATTTCAAAGTAATTGCCAATGCTCGAAAGATCATCGCGACTAGCAATTAGCATATGCTATTTTACAACCTTCGTATGGTGCAATTCAATGAATAATGAATGCTATTTTTCGTTCGCTGGGATTTTCTTTGTGGACTGAGTGCTTGATGTTTCAACTGTTATTATATGCATTTGTTCGTTTAAATAATGGGAGTGTTTATAAAAAATGTCCTTTAATTTTCATCGTTCAATACAGCTTCAACAAATAATAAATGGATTGCCAAATTAAATATTACAAAAAGATTCGTTTTTAACTGTTTGACAAAAAAGGAGAAAATATATATATATATATATATATATATATATATATATATATATCTCACCGTCTTTTCTTCAAAGTTATAAAAAAATATTGCGTGAAGTTTTCACAGTTGCTCGTATATTTTCAAGTTTTGATGCTATTTTTTTAAATGTTTACCAACTTTCCACGAATAAGTCGTGGAAAGTTTTTTTCAACGTATGCTATCGGTAATAGGTTCCATAACGATGAATAGATATTAGTACTTCTGATAAAGTAGAGAGTATTTTTGAATAATACGTTTAAAAATTCGAGTTATACAATAAAGTTTTATATTAGTGTCTGTGTTTAATATATATTTATATATCATCTGTCGCTGAAGTAAAATTTTGAGTTTATGTGATACAGCTGGACGAACATGGTACTTGGCATTTTTCTTCCAATAAGCAATGCTTTAAAAAATTACGACAAGTATATGGGAAGCGCATAAAAGAAAATCTCTAATTCTAATTATTTTATAAAAAATAAAAGAAATAAAAAAATCAAAGTGGAAGATACAATCATATAAAATAAGGAACATTTGTATTATGAAGTCTTCGTTCAGTGATAAATTAAAATCGAAGAGAGTAACAAATATATTATTAAAAATTCCATCTACGAAGTTATGATAACATTTTAACAGATAGAGTATAAACGGAAAAAGAACTATTATCTTTTCTCAATACGACCCGACAAAGAACCATAGTAGCAACAAAAAAAAACAATTTTCGAAGCATATCTTTAGTAATTTATCTCACTAATTTGAACCAAATCTTCCTGTTTTACAAATTGTCCCATAAAAACAAGTTTAAGGAAAACGGAAACATTTTGATTACAGAATTGATATTTACATGAGAAAAATCGGAGTCAGAACGCATTGCTACATATTTACGATGAGCGCGGAGGAAGACTTAACATTAAATATACAGTTTATAGTTAATTTCTAATGTTAAATATATTTTTATCCACACTGTTATATTTTAAATTATACCTAAATGTGTATATAATAAACGGATATATGAATAATTAACTCATAATGGACGATAACAGATATCGTTTTAGATAACGTAATCACAAAATACGACCTAATATTTAAGGAATTTGAAATCAATGGCCATTGCTACCGAGTAGACCCAACAAATTGGCGTCGAACATTACAATTCGGACATCAAGATACAGACACCACAACGGGCGACACGTGAAGCGGGAATTAAATATTTATGAAAGTGACGTGCGTCGTGGTATATCACGGCGCGGCGCGCTAATGAGCAAACATGAGAAAGATTTACGAATCGACAAAAGACGCGTCATTATTATAAGATGTGACTCGTCGCTTCGCGCTGGGCTTCCTAAATGTTATCTCCGTTGGGTGAATAGGCTATTTGGTATGTCACGTTATTTATATATTAACTAACAATTAAAATATTTTTTAGTATAACTGTCTCATAAAACTAAACAAAAGTTAATAGGGATTATTACAAAACATTGTGATACTTAAATATTCAAATCCCAGTTTTTATCAATTATTAGGATCTCAAGTGGCATTAAGATAAGAATAAACGTACTATTAACTTTATTATCACCTTAAGTCGACACAAAAATTATAGAAGTGACATTTCGAGAAATACATAAATTGTAGTTAAATTTTCATGTCGTCGGCTACTAAACTTACATTTATAAACTAGACCAGCCAAAAGTTAGTGTTAGGTTACAAAATAGAATAATTTTTTTTTTAAATCTGATATTTTTATAATATAATCAACTAGACAATTCAGCGATTGACAATAAGTAAAGGGCAAAAAATTAAATGCATTTTGCAAGTGTAATATTATATTTTTAGATTCAAGGATTATAGGACAAAAATTAAAAAAAGAAAAATAGCTATACAAAATCTGACGAAATACATAACAAGTTTTTCGAAACGATTATGAAAAATAATCAATACTGATTGTTTTTTTTAAGTAGAGCAATTGTCTAAATTAATTAAAAATAAACTGTAATCTGACATTGACCATGGTTTTCTGTTGTCAAAATAAATGTATTTTTCACTTATTTCGAGTTTTATGAGTTTCATTTCCACAATCCTATTGAAACTACAAGTTTCATGAATTAGTATATTATATGAGCGTATAGAGAATAAAGCGGGCCTGATTTTTCATGAAAAATGCAAGATTTCTCTTTTGTCAAATTGATGATTTGAATGAAATTTTGAAGGGCTCACTTTTTTATTTTCTCTTTATAAGGGTGTCGTTTTGTATTTTTGGGACACCTGTGCCTAACACTATGGACTGTTGCCGGCTTTCTTTAATAATAGATTTCGATTAGGAAAAACCCGTAGAAAAGAATATTTTTCTCATCGGTTATTGAAACACGCGAACGGTTTTAATGATTTTATGAATGTATTAAATGTAACAAAAAAACATATATGATGCATATTCATTCACAAAACACACATTTACGTTTATGCATAAAGGGGTATAAGAATTAAAGTCTTAGGGCATGTCTAAACTGCTTGAATTAACAATAAATGAAGTGAAGTGATCATGTTGCTTTCTACAGTCTTACTGAATTAAACTCTTTATTTAGCTAAAGATTAATTAAAATTTTCTAAGCTGTAATAAACTTTGTAAAAGGTGTCGCCTAATCTTAAAGCGGTTTGCTATGAATGAAGAAAAATGCTATCCAATCTCAAACCGAATATATCCAATTCAAATGAAATGTATAACTATTATAGTTACGGATATTGAAAATCAAAGGGGTCGCAGAAATTACATGTGAAATCAAAAAGGTTCTCTTTTATACAACAATGAGGTGTAGATTGCACTAATGTCGTTCGATTGGAATTTGAGAATCCTTGTATATTAAGTTCCAAAGTTAAGTCGTTCTCTGTTATTAATTCCACGTTTAAATATAAGATATCATGTATATGAAACAGGAGTTTTACCAGATTTTTGAAGTTCCTTTATTCCCTTAATATATTATGAGCATCATCATACCATGGATACATTTCTTAAGATATATGCTTTTCTAGATAAATTCGAACAGTACCGAAATGTGCATGACGTTTCGCAATATTTTATTTCAAAAGGGTTCCATTATATAAAAGGCACAATCAAAAGTAAAGCTCGCACAAATAAAATTTTACTACTATTTTACTTTTAAAAATACGTATATTTTTAATACAGTAGAAAATTTATGTTGAATCGATATATTTAGATGAAGAGAATATAATTTAGACAAAAGAGCAAAATTTGCCTTATGTGAAATCTTTCCGAGAAGACAAAATAACCTAATTTTAATGATAAGAAATAATTATTGCAAACTACTCACAATTCTAATAATGAGTAAAAATATATATCTAAATATTTAACTGTTTAAAATGCACTTAATCCTAGACGTTGAATTACATAAAATAATAGAACATTCAAAATCGCTTACGTATATAGGTCCGATTCAAAACTGTTATAATGGAATTTAGGTTGAACATTTTGTGAATAAAAAAAAGACTTTAAATGCAAATATAGTAATCATCGATATTGCCTGATTCAAATCGATCGTTTAGACGCGAACACAAGTAACAATTTATGTAAACCGCAAGCTATTAAACGATACAAACACGAGCGTTTATCTAAATAATCGACCATCTTCGATCGTATTCGTTATTCGTAGAATAAATGTTCATATTAAGGAGAAAGCTTTCGGAGCTTTAAGATCATATGCCACGGCCGCCATTTTTACCGTATATATAGTTTAGGGTAATTTGGCTCATTTTGCCTTCAAAAGCTTCGTAAATATATGGTCGGTTTAAAATCTCGATCGGCATCCCCGGGGCAATGCAGGATACCTTCGCTCACTTTATTTTTTAGTATTTTTCGTGAATATTTTACATATTTTTACGTCGATATGAAAATTGATAGGCTTTGTGGGCGTGAGCTTGGATGTGCCACAGGGTTTAATTTAAGTGATTCGCGTGTAGGCGGCCCGCATAAAATTTATAACGCTATAGATGTATCTACTGATAATAGGAAAAAGGACGGTTTTCACAAAATTTTCAAATTTATTTTAAATTTTTATGACCACCTAGCTTTTAGATCTCATAAACACTGCAAACACAATGCTTATTTAAAAATACCAGTCCAATATTGAAGTGAAAAAAAATTAATTAAGGAACCAATGTGAAATAATAAATATCACATTTTTGAGTTTATAATTGATGACACCAACAAAAAACTTGTAAATTATCCTTCTTTTTTGTCGATTCATACCAAAATATAATTTTAAAATTATCTATAAGTAGCTATATAATTATTAAATATATAATATTTAATAATTATATAGCTACTAAGCACAAGAAAGTGACGTGACAAGTGCAGCAATGCTGCAATATACAAGTCGAAGCGTTTTTATTTACTCACATGAAAATTTATACCAAACTGCTAATTCATACATGCTAGATCACATGACATGTGCACTTGGTAGCTTCGCAACCTAGATCATATTAGGAAACGAGCAGATAAATTAGTTTTATAAAATATGCCCGTTACTTTTTTCATCCGCATTCGTTTTTAACTATGTTTTTTTAAACTTTAAAATACGCATTTGTTTTGTTTTGTGCCATTCTCTCTTATGCACCCTTATAATTTACTTCTATAAAGGTAAAAGGTAGAAGCAATTGTACTAAAATCCTTACTTATTTATAACGGGACTGAATGAGAATGTAATTAAATTAAACTTTAATTGACTGCCTATCCGATAATCTTATCGATGGCGACTGTAAAATTAATGATACGACTTTTACATTTGAATATAATTCCGACATGTATTATTTTCATTCGAATAAATAGAAACCTTTCTACACATTTATGTATGAGTAGAGAGCATGTTTTGTTTTTTTTGTAGTAGAAATGTTAAAAAAACGCGTGTGAGCTACATATTTATAAATTAAATGCATTATTAGTGCTGGTAGCGTAATTAATGCTTATTAAATTTAATAAAAGAAATTGATCAAAATTAAAAACTGAAAATCAAAAAGAATTTGAAACTCTAATTAAAGGGCGGAATTGGTTCATCTGGGGAAAATATATGTCCTAACGTCTGCAAATTTAAAGGCGCATTAATTTTATTTTGTACGCCACAAATTAACAGCTCTAGTTATTGTTTACGCGAATAATGTAAAAATAACGGATAACATCAAATGTAACTTATATTGCATACATTTTTTTCTTTAATCCTAACTATGTGTTGAGTTATATTATATTGTTTGTCTTGCTATTTAGTGTAAAATAGATAAAATTTCTAAATAAATACTTTTATAAAGGAATAATAACAAGAACCTAGAATACATAATAAACTTTTGTTTTCAGCTCAACAAAATGAGTATAATATTCAATATATTCCCAATATTATAACCTGTCAGCCAAAAGCAATTTCAGAAGGAATGCATTTTACAGCACCTATCCATTTAGTTTTTTTTTTATCTAATTTTCAATTCGATATTGAAAATCCATAAAATTTAAATTTGAACTACGCAAAAACTAATGTGTCACGTTTCAAAAATTTGCTTTTAATGCATAAAAAGGAGGTATGAATTCAGTACAGCAAAAAGCAAATTTTTTTAAGTTAAAGAATATACGTAAAAAAATGACGTATATGACAAAAACAGGACAGAGTCAGGATTGTTTTATTATAAAAATTGTTTTTAAAAAAATTTACTCATGATAAATCCCTTTATTTTTTATTGCTTAAGTATCTATTACTGTTTTCACTTTTAATTTTTAATTATATACTATGCATTCCACACACATCTAAATTTAAAAATTAATAATAAAAATTAAACAAGAGAACAATTAAAATTTACAAGATATTGAAGAGGTAAATAATTATGATATTTAAATATTTAGTTAGTGATATACTAATTGTTTAATTAACATTTCATGGATCCTCTTTACTTACTTCAAACTTCATGTTTTATGGGTTGATAAACAGTGAAGTTTTATTATTGCTAAAATGCATTTATTCCAAATTATTAAATCATAATAAAAAAAATCATATGCTAAAGATTTAATATTAAATTTTTAAGATTGGTAGAATTGAACTCGTTAATATTAAGTGAGGTAAAAGTCATCTTTTAAAACTTTTTTTTTGAAGCTTTCATTAAAACCTTATTTAACTTTTTCTTTTATTATCACCATTTATATTTATATGTTTATTAAATATGTAATATCTTATTATAACTTTAAATGAATGTAGTGAAAAAAAATTAAAATACAAAAAATAGTAATATTATTGTAATTTTTTTACCGGTCAGTTTTTCATAATAAAATAATCGCGACCAAGACCTATTTTTTTGAAATACCTTGCTTTTATGTATATTCTTTCATTTAAAAAAGTCGGTGAAATTCCCATTTTTGCTAAGCTGCACTGGTTCTAAAAGTAAACATGACAATATACGTAAGTAAATTATATTATCTATGACAATACTTAACATGAGCCTTTAAAAATATCCAATTCTGCTAGAGCGAGCGTTGCGATCAATTTTGTTACCCACATTCTGTGATCCCCACTGCTCAATACAGACTAATTATTTTATATCAATTTGTGTAGCACGCCATCGTCTTATGCAATAAGATAAACGTAAATCTATCTTGTGTCACCATATGACAGCGCGATGACGTACATATACAGATAGACAGATTATCTCACTTGTATCTAAGTTGATCCATTTGTTTAGTGTCCTTTATCAAAACTAGACAATCAGAAAACTTATAAATCCGCTCGATGTCGATCGGGTGCATAAGTCACAGCCTTTTTTCTCAGAAACCACGCAAGGTAGTTTTGTTTATAAACTTAAGTTTCACATATTTACACTTAGAAATGATTAACATACTTAAAGCATAAAAATCTGTACTCCCAGTTTTAGGGTTAACTTTTGGAGAAAAAAGAAACCACGGAAGGTAGTTTTGTTTATAAACTTAAGTTTCACATATTTACACTTAGAAATGATTAACAGACGTAAAGCATAAAAATCTGAACTCCCAGTTTTAGGGTTAACTTTTGGAGGAAAAAGAAGGGTTAGATAAATCACCATTTTTTATTTTCAACCCCATTGTGTAACTGAAAGAAACTAATAATAGATCAAACTAAACTAATAGGAGAAATTGAGAAAAAAACTACCTCATATGGTTATTATCTCGACTACCCCCCTAAAAATGGTAAGAAAAATTTGAAAAAACTTGTCAATTACGAGTAGAACTCGCACTATCAAGATTTCGTACATATTTAGGAACTTATAAATATTTAAGGTTACCTAGTATTTCTATTTAACTATTTACAAATAGTTATTGTTCACTACGTAAACACGCTGCCTTCTATGACTTTTGCAGTCGTAGAAACGTGGTAAATATTTAAATAATATTATTTATCAGTAGGTCAATATACAAATATATTGTCTAGTGTATCTCTCACAGACATAAATCTACATTTTAAAATACAAAATATTTTTGCGGTTGATTTAAAACACCTCTATGGAGTCTCTATGAAATTTTACGTCACAAGTTAGTCGACTATTACTCTTAATCTAGTAGAATCTACTTAGCTGTGAAAAACTTCCTATTAATTTCGTTATATTTACTTCTATTGGAAATACTTTTCAGATATTAAAAAATAGCGATTTAGCTAGTGGAAGGTGGGGACTCTAACTCAAACAAAAACAATCACTTTAAACTTAATGTTTCCTAAATAAACCCCTGTATGGAAAAGTGTTCGTAAAATACCCACAATCTTTTTTAAAGACATATCCAACGATACTCTGTACAATAGAGTCCGCGAAAAAAATCCCCCACAAAAAAAATTCACATTTATTTATATACTTTAAAGGTCTGAAATAGTTGAAATTAAAATACAACAAAACAACCGGTTTTTCTTTTCAATACGGTTCGCATGAGCTCTATATATGTATAGATCTTGAATTTAATTTCTTTTTACAATCAAAAATATTGTTTGTTTTTTCCCCAAAGCGAGACAAAATTTCCTCCTTCACCTATGCTTCATAATGAAGTTCCTTTTTTATTGGCTACTTTTTTCTAATTTGGAGCTAATAATAACAGGTCTGAGCTGTAGAGTAGGTGGACAAGAGATTGAAGTTACACCTGAGTAGAGAAACCATCACAACTTTACTCTTATGTACCAGTGCGTTAACTTGCAAAGGCAATACGGCAGTCAATGATTGGTTTTACTAAAGAGTACTAATAGTATTACACATTTCACAATTAAAAATAGTGAATAATTTTGCGTATTCGGTTCAAGATGAGTGTACTCATAAAGACTACTTTCAATCACAATACAAAGCTCCTACCTCAATGAAAGCAGTTGGTGAATTTAGAATCCACGTTAAGAATGCAGAAAAATTGCCAACAAATTGTCGAAGATCTTCTTCTCCCGTGCCTCTTCCCTTTATTTGGGGTCGGCCTTCCTCGTATTTCGGCCCCAAGTCAGACGATCTTGGGTTGTCCCTAGATCTAAGTTTGCCCGCGCCAGATCTTTGGCAACGGTTGTCTACCATGTAGCCTGTGTCGACAACAAATTGTCGAAGATATCTAATGCAAATTCGTTTAATTAATTAGGCAAACTTCTGTTAGTTTTGATACATTATAAGGTATCTTTAAATACGATTCAAAGTATATAGTTGTACTTAAACTTGGTTTGCACTCAAATCGCGTAGTTACATGAGCTATGGCGATTTATCAATATTTAGGATGTAAAGAAAATAACACACTTTGCTTCAAAAACAACGTTTAAGTGATTTAAATATACGAAAAAGGTTATAATGCTTACTTCTTTCTTTTCGCAGTGGTTTCCTATTAATTTTTTTTAATTTCCAACTCTTTGTCAGATATCTGTAAAATCACAATAACTGTTTTAAACTTTTATTTTTACAATCAATTACCTAAAACCTGCGATACTCATTTTATCTATTTTGTTTATAAAGACAGATTTACATTTACCACATCATTTTAGTAATTTCTAATTCCTAATAATGTACAGTGTGCATGATAGTTCTCAGTGTGGGCGCTTTTCAATATTTATACGAACTATTGTAACAATTTTTGACTTATCATGTACATCTAAGTAACAACTGAATTACAGAACTAATATATCCTGATATTTTTCATTTGTAACAAAAGAGATAGTTTTACAAGTTTTTAAGTATAAAACAATATTAAAAACAGGTTTAAGATTAAACATTAAGTTTTATTAGATTAAGATTGAAACATGTTTTATTTTGTCCTAATAATATTTTCAATTGCAATCTTGATACAGAAACCGAATCTGGCAACGTTTTAGATTCAATATCTTTTTATAATTAACAGAATAAATATTTCGGCAAAAACTTGGCTTTCGGCACATGAGCGTAATTGAATTAAACACTCATTAAAAATAAATTAAATACCGCCATTTAGGGACGAATTAGTAAATTATATATTCATGGTTCTCTACAAAAAATAGATGTCGCTTTTAATTAATTAAACGGTGACAGGTTAATTAGTTAAGTAGTAGTAGAGTTAAATAATAATCTTGATGATAACTATTTGCAAACAATGAACAGGTGTTAGAGTGCAAAAATATGAAGTTTTGATTAAAATCAATCATAGTTTACCACGTAAGATTTATTTAGTATTGATTAAAGTTACTAGTTGGTATATAAACCCTATATACGAGAGTGAATCATAAAGTTCTTGGAATTGCCGATAAAACACAAAAAAATTCAGATGAAACCATTTTATTTATATTTTATTTCTACATTGTCTCCTTCTTACTTAATACAATTAGTGTAACGTTTTCAAATTTTGTTATGCTCTTAGAATAGAAGTAATTCTCTTGAGTATAAAAAAAACTCCTTTACAGCAGGCATGACTGCGTCACCATCATCAAATTTTGTTGCACGGATGTGCTTCTTTAATTTAGGGAATAAATAAAAATCATTAAAACCAAGACCCGTGAATATGGTAAGTGAACAATAATCTCTAAGTCAATTTTGTGACTTGCCCTCAGTGTAACTTCGTACAGATAAGCTGGAGTGTTTTAATGGTGAAACAAATACCCGAAGGTAATTTTCCAATGTGGTTTTCTTTGTTTCACGCCCTTTTGGGATTAAATCTGCATGACCGATTTTTCTTTCTATTTGTAAAATAAAGAAACAAAATTGCCAAAATCCCAAAATATCTAAGCCAGCACATTGCTAACGGTGGAGAAACTTGAAATATTTCATATATTAAAAAACAGTCATTTTACATACTTTGTTTCTCTATTACAGAATTAAAATAGTGAAGTTATGTTCATCTATGATTAGGTATAAAACGATGGTAAACGGTGTTTAAATCATGCTTAATAATTACAAGATTACACCGTGAAACTATCAAAGGTCGGTTTTTGTTTTCTTCGATTAATCCTGCCTTTTAAAACCAATTTCTCCACTTTTGATGTTTTCTTTGGCGACGGAGGTGAAAGGCAGAAATGAATGAGAGCCAGATTCATGGCTTTGCATGCCCTTCGTAAATTCAGAAACGCAGTAAGCAACCATGAAATAGGGATAATCTGAAGTCTGCTGGATGTAAAAAAAAATCCTTTGTGGACAGTTTTGTCTGACACAGTTAATTTGTCTTTAACAATTCATTATACAAAATACTTCATTATTAAAAAATATTAAGATTGAATCAACATTTATATTGATATAAATATTTTACGATAGAATTAAAAATTAATTACCGCAAAGAAGTTTGATTAACATGCATTTCTAAGAATTGATTTGATTCACCTTCATAGTATAGTATGCATACCCAAATTATGCGTCACATTTATTCTTTCATTCTTGTCTAGCAATAGCTCCAATCGAAACAACTTTTAAGAATAATAAGAGGCAGCAATATGATTAAATGTCGGTAAAAAATACAATAAGATTTACACTGACTTATCAAACTAGATTGAAATTAAAATTTGAAAAAGTAACGCTATGGTAAAAAATATTACATTGTGGTAGTAAATAGTACCTTCTTTTCTTTCCATTATTTTCCTTTACCCCATTTTCACCAAACCTGAAACAGGCTGAGTCTAAGTAACACTAACGTACTTCCAGTACATATGGTTCTCGCATAGAGCAGCGAATAGCTTCTGAGCTCAAAATTGATTTTAAATATTTTTCATATCCTATTGTAATATTGTGTGTAGCCTATTGTGACTAGAAAAATATTTACCATCGAATGAAATGAAACGGATATTTAGACCGAAATAAAAATAATACCAATTTTTGCATAATCGCTTTAAACATAGGTCGCAAACACACAATAAACAAATCGATCAAATTTTATAAATACGATTATCGATCATTTTCCTATTGTTTTTAAAGTGCTTCCACAATCATCACATCAAATGTGTTTAAAAACCTTGGTATAGTTCACAAACTCCGCCTAATTTTTCCAAATCAATCTAACCAACAGGATGATTTGTACATACAAAGTACTTAAACATATTTTCTCATATACTAAAATGAAAATATAAGTGCAGTCGGCTAGTACGTCAAGTGCCATCCACAAATAGCAATAAGACCGTAAAGCCTCTCGGCGAAGCGCGGCGCGGTCGAGAGGGGGCGGTCCTGCGACCACTCGACCGACGCTTCACGTGGAACCTCTTCCCTCTTCCACGAAGCCCCGGGCCCGCCGGCGACGAATATTATTACACGACATTTTTTTAAGTATAAAACGATGCAAAAAAACGTATATTTGAGTTTTTGTACGTATTTTTTAATGTGCGGCTCTAAAGACGTATTCAGTGTGGAAAGAGTGGAGGCAGCATTCTCATCAACAACTATGTCGCTGCATAATGGACGTCTGGATAAACGACAATCACGTAAACGGTTTGACTCATCGTCTGCATTCGTTTGCTAATACGAAGAACGTGGTTATTTTTTACCGAAACTCACGTTCAACCATTAGTGCTAGCAGCAAGTTAGGAAAAATATTTTGAGCGGGCGAAAATACAATCATTTTTTTTAAATACGAACATTTTATTTGTAATTTCGGCAAATACACTACACAGAGCAAAGTTTTAGAAAAAAAAACAGAAATTAAAGTGTGGGTTTAAAAAAATCATGACAGAACATCACATGAGTACGGCGAAAATGGACCTGACGGAATAGAAATAGAAAACAATTTTTAAAAATTTATTGTTTTTACGATGTAGAAGAAAATCAAGAAAGTTAAAAAAGTTAACGAAATTTGCGGCCATAATATAAAACACAAAAATTATCTTCACGAACTATTGTAATTTTAATACATGAAAAGTCATTGGTTAGTAAATAGAAATAACAATATACATCTAACGAAATGAATAACTTTTTAGAATCGACTTTGAAAAATATTAAATACCGATTGTTTTTTTATATATTAATGAAAATAAACTGTTCATTAAGATTGAAAATCGTTCTGTTAATATAAAAAAAAATCACCTTTTTTGCTTTCCAGCTTTATGCTTGTATGTTATATCAGTGTATGGAGAATACAATAAGACAAACTGCACTATGTTTCATCTTCCAAGAGTAGTTCTGTGGAAATATCATTTACAAACTATTATGAAAAATGACCTAACTTTTCACAACAAATACAAGATTTCTCATTTGTCTGATTCATGATTTAAATAAAACTTTTAACAGGTTTATTTTCAATTTTCTGTTTTTAAACGGATTAAACAGAGAAAATGAAAAATATACTTGTTAAAGTTTTTATTTATTATTATATTAATTTTTATTCTAGATATACAAAGAGTCTAAATCGTAATTTTCTAATATGTGCCGTTTTTACTTTTATCGTATATCATATGAAAAGCACGTTAGATGAAAGACACGTCGATTTTAATCTATCGCATTTTTTTATAAAACTTATTACGACAAACTTCTCCAATTATGCAAATACTTATTGTTTTCACAAATTTACATAACGTGATCGATAATTTTCAAAATGTAACACATACTAAGAGACTTTCAAAGATACATATTATCCCAATGCATAAGCATAGTTGACGTATTAATTAACTATTGCACTAGCAAACAAACATGAATAAACGTATGTAGATATATTGAAATGTTTTATTTATAAGCAATTGTTGTTAGTGTAAAAAGACGATTATGTCGAGCGAGCACATCAAAGAGTCGCCCTCCAATTAATAATTCTAAAAATGCGCGCCGCCGCAGCGCATTTCACTTCAAATGCCGATTGCGCAGGCGTCCCCGCATACCTGGCACCGATGCGATACCGAGACTGGCCATTTTTTACTGCCGAGACACAGATTGCAAATAAAGCTTGCACAAGTGTATAATGTACTCATTAGTATGATTAAGGAGGGCCGTCGTCCCAAATTGAAGCCCGATTTAATTAGATAGCGGGCAGGGACAATTAAATGGATAGTGCTTGAACGAAAGCCTGTTCGCTATGCTAACCTCCATAGCGCGGAAGTATTCATTCAGCCATAGGAACAAATAGCCCGTTTGTCGAGTTTTACTCTGTTTATACTTTTGAACAAGACGTTGAGGCATGTCTGAAGAAAACTCTCCGAATGAAATGAAAACTCTTCTTCTTCAATCTGTTCTTTTCTTATTTTTGGTTGGTCGTTTTGTACATACCTAATAATTCTATATATGAACATTCGTTTACTGTTCGTACTGCTGTGGAACAAACATGATTCATACTCTGGACTTTCGCCGTGCAATCAATTTTCAAAAGACGTCGGAAAAAATCATACATCACCTAACTTTACTTCCCACTTAACATTTCCTTTTAAATCCCTCTCCCTTCAACCTTTTGCTTACTTTCGCTACCCTTCAATCCTAACTCATTTACTATAATTAGCTATCGCTCATATATATATGTGGTTTAACATATGCACTAAATTTTCGTACATTGTAATAAATTCCTCCTTTGGCAATAAGTTCGTACATATTTATTTAATCAAATAAATATATCAACTGTATTAATAAAGTATAAAAAATGTGTGAAAATTAGAAATAAATATAAATATATTGAATATCAGATAAAACAACAATTTTGATATAACATTTAAAAAAAAGTAAACCGAAATTGTTTTATTTATTCTAAAATATTTTCAAAAAAGCTGTACATTGGTGAAATGGAAACCAGTGCAAGGCAAATAATGGAAGGCCAGAGTGATCCGTAATTAGTGGAAGGAAGGTATTCGTATTGATAAGTTTATAAGGAGACTATAATCTATTGATACAAAAATTATTCATAATTTTGAAATAATCAAGCTCTGACAAAAAGTGACTTCATGTTAGTAAACTTTTCGCTTGAGTTTGATTAGAAATATTTAGATATTAACAGATATATTACAAGTTCTACGTAAATACCGAATTCTCTGATACAATAACATTTATTATGTAACATTGTAATAAAACTCATTAAGTACATATAGAAACAATATACAAATGTAGCCTGGTTGGGATAATTTTTATTTTTCCCTATTTTTGACGTAACTATCGACAAATAATTATCCCTGAATTCGTTCACATTTGCACACAGTTAAAATTTTAAACTAATGTAATTTTCTTTTCTATTCCAGGTATTGATCGAAGTTTTGGATAAAAATGATAGCCCACCTGTGTTCAAAAACATCCCACTGTTCTTCACCGCATCCGAAGACTTGGCTCCGGGCCAACCGATCGCAACGATAGAAGCTGATGATCCAGATACAATGGGACGTATATTGTACAGTATAGAATCGGAAGAACCGACTCCTTTCAGCCTGGATGAAAATACGGGTACACTGATTCTTCAGGATCCCTTGGACCGGGAGACGAAAGCTGAATACGAGTTGGTGATACGGGCCAGTGATGAAATTCAATTTACTGATGTCACTGTTACTATACAGGTTTGTGAATAAAATTATTTGTTTGAATAAAAGTTAAATACCACTTCATCTTTAAGGATGGGATATATTACATATATTATAAGCTTGCAAAGAAATAAATCTTTCTATTAAATGAAGCTTAAAAAGTGGATAATTAAAAAAAAAATTTGTATTTAAAAAAATATTTGTTGATAGGAATTTGGTTAATATAATACAGAAATTACCATGCACATACTATTACATCTTACCAGGAAAATCGCATCTTAAATTGATTGTTTTTTTTTATCTGTCAAATCTTCGCAATTTGAATAAAATCTGTAAAGAAATTTGTAAGCTTATGCTTCATAAGGCTATCTCCATGAATATATTGAAAAATTAAATTCATTTCTGATGCATCTTCCCACACATGTAAGAGGGCACACACAATGGACTGACCTTCTAAAATTAAAATAAATACTTTTACAGCTCAGGATTTGGAAAATCTAAAAAAAATATTGGTAATTTCATTAAACCAGAACTTTACTTAAAATTATTTCCCTTAACTTGCATGGACCATTTCAGAATATATATAAAACTATGAAATCTATCTATATATATATACGGATATTAACATGAAGTCGATTCTTTTTTTGTTTTATCACTTAAACCTTAATTATTCATTTTCTTTGCATGACAAAATGTTCCCGAACAATTTAGTAGTTCAATATTTATCTGTTTTTTTTATACCAAACAAGTTCCTATGTTGATTACAGCTAAACTGGGCTGAAGATATATTTCTTAATATCATATTTAAATTGTTTCGGGGGATAAACGATGTCCTAACAATTTTCCATATCTAATTCAAATGACAGTAGTTGAAAATTAATACGATTTATCGAATACTCTCTGATCACCATTATTTATGATAAATCCTGCAACTCAACTCGAAAGACGAAGGCGAAACGGATTGAAATGTTAAGAATGCAACGATGTTTAAAAATATTCATCGTATTCATTATTGACATAATCTCTTAAGTGGAACAGAAATGACAGAAATTATGATGGTGCTTTGAAAGATTTTTATTTAGTTATAAATTAATAAGAGCTTACACATTAAATCTTATAAACAGCCGACAGAGGTGCGAAAATTGGTGATTCGTCGGCCCGAAATAACATTTAATGTTGAAATCGCAATAAATATGCGGTACTTCTACGTTTTTACGAGTTAGGTACTAATGGCAACGACCTCTAGACGAAGCCACGAGAACTCGATTACTAAGGTCATCACCGTGCCGTGAACAATCGCATTATATTTATCTCGTTTAGTCTTATTCTTAGTAGAAATGATGAAAAATTACAGCAATGGCTTAAATAATTCTTACAATATCCATGGATTTTTTCGTAATTGATTTTCGGTGTTTTATATTTTTCATTCTATGCATAGTGAATAAAAAATGGTTTATAGAAATCATCATTAAGATTCAAACGTAGCAAAGGTCGTTTTAAACCATTTTTAGACTGGAGAGTGAAATAATTATCATGTGACTCGATTATTTCCAAAAACTGTTAACGATAAGTTATCTCTAATACGCTCACAGATGGAAACATCCATACGCCATAAGAAATGAGGAAAAAACGTGACTTTACAGTTTTAATAATTTTTTGATATTACAAAACATCATCGTGGTCGTCCAAAAATCTATAAAATCACTTACGTCATCACAGATAAACGTACAACCATGCGATGCCTTTTTACGTCTCCTTGTCGCAGAAGTACCATAAACAAATTTGGATTCGGCCATTTTATTAAAAAAATAAACACGTCCTTTTTATTAATATAAATATTTCTAGACTAACGAAAAAAACTAGGGCCTAGCACTACGCAACACATTGACAGCTTTTTTTCTGTCGTTCTTCTATTTTTTTATTTTCTATTTGTTATTTCTTCAAAGTGCCGATATTTGTTACATCATTTATTTTCAACGTAAAGTGTCAAGTCATGCTACTTTTTCTAGTGGCTGCCTTAATAGCAAATTTCTTATAAAATAATTTTGATCACTTCACAAGGTGCTGGACACGAATGACAACCCGCCCGTGTTCACCGAAAGCGCCTACTCGCTGGATGTAGCGGAGGGTGCAGCGCGGGGGTGGCGCGTGGGCGCTCTGTCAGCACGCGACGCCGACGCCGGCCTGAACGCACGCCTTTCCTACTTCCTCGTCTCCGACTGGGCCAACGATGTCTTCGCCCTGAACCCGCACACGGGTCTCATCACGCTAACCGCCAAACTTGATTATGAAGAGGTATGTGATTTATTATTTCATCATTTTAGTTTTAAGAATAATGCACATGAACAAAAGTTGTAAACGCTCTTTTAGGCGAAAAGTCTATTACCCAAAACTATTAAACCCTATTTTTGTAAACTTTACTCTAGGGATAAATTTATATGATACAATTTCATAGATATTTAAATAAATTGATTAAGGTGTCATTTATGTTATTATCAACGTAAAATCTTGCACATGAAAAACCGTTTAAAATGTGTAAATAGAAAAAAAAACAGTTTAAGATGCCGTAGAAACGTTGGAAAATTTAATCAAATTTCATGTTTTGTATTTCTCGAAGAAAGCGAGATGAAAAGGTAATTTTAATAACGTTCATGTAGGAAAATTATAACACCAGTATTTCAGGGAAATTTCACGTCGATTCTTTTGGTTCCTGCCACGCCGTATAGTAACAAATATTTGAATTCAGTAGGGTATCTACTGTTAGGTAGAATCTTATCTCTATACTAATCATACGTAACAAGAGTAGTGAATACAATGTATTACGTCGCTTATTTATGTTAATTCAATCAACCATTTAACCCTACACTTTCGCCTATTCTTGAAACTTCATATACTATCAACTTTAATCAAATTAAACATCATCATATATTATTTGTTATTCCTAGCGAGTTCAAGAGACTAAATGATTCATACAAGAATTGAATGATACATGTAAGAAGCATATAACAAACTAATTGTCCATAGATCGAAGCCTACCAAAGCGAAACGTGAAATGTGAAGCGAAAGGAAAAAAAAATTACTTACGGGTAATATTTCGCAAACAAAATAGGAAATTTAATAATTGTTTCTTATTCTTTTGAACAAAACTGAAGTAAAACGAATCACACAGATATAATTTAAAACTCTGAATGCACTCGCCTTTGGCTATAAATTTTGAAACCTCTAATAGGTCACCTTTTCCCCATTGTGCCTTCCTAAAATATATATTCGACTGAAATTTTTTGGCTATTGTTAAATTAATTAAAAATTGCTATTGTAAGATAATTCTTACAATTTTCTTGTTTCAACATTGTTATAAATGTCCATTTCCATAAAATATAGTATGTTTCAGCGTATTTGCTTTACAATGGCAAGTTATGCATTTTAAACAGCCCAATAAGCATGAATATTTACATTAAATTTTAAAATAGAGCTGTTCACGACATCATTTCCTTTTTTTATTTTAAAATATTATTGAATATATTTGGTGTAGAAATTCATTATTCGCAACTGAAACTACGTGATGTAGTATTCTTTCTACTTTCTTTAAGTTCTTTACCACGACCTAGGTTTCGTTGTATTACAACATCTTCAGGTGGGCTATTAGCAAAGATCTTTGCTAATAGCCCACCTGAAGATGTTGTAATACAACGAAACCTATGTGTGGTAAAGAACTTAAAGAAAGTAGAAATAATACTACATCACGTAGTTTCATTTAATTGTGTTTAAAATATTAATTATTTACTTACCATAAGGTTGTAGTAGCCATGTGACACTAAAATATATTATCAATTCAAAATTACTCACCATGTGGGTCTTGAAAAATTTAACCCGTATATCCAATGACTCCATGGATGAGTCGTTTACAGAGATTGGTATGCCATTATGACCCAAATTTTAAGCCATGGATCAAATGAAACATATTTTTCTCAATCTTATACTTTTTGGCTTCAATTTTTTGTTATTATCGCAGCACAAACATTTCCGGCTACTGGAGATAATTTTATTTTAAAACGTCTATCCTTAATGTGTTAATATATGCAAATAAAAAATATTAATTAAAGTTTAATAAATATTAATAGAAAATATTAATCATCATATCAATTAAAAAATATTAAAAAGCCAATGAACTATTTTTTTCATTAAACATAGCTTGGTTTAGTTATATTCCCTTTCCATAAATCGTAACTAAAAATAATTATTTACTAAATAAATATATTCCAATTAATTATGTTTATTAAATAAATATATTCTAACGCAATCGAAATTTTTAAATAATGATGCTTTCAATCTGTCGTTTTAAATTAGCTGTTTCATTAACTACTAAAGTAATTGGCTATATTTTTAGTTATTTTTGAAGCCTTTGCGTCTTCCAAACACGACGCCGCCATTGTAATAAGTTTAATACGTGACGGCAAACGACAGGATGATGATAGAGCAAAGTGACAGATATCTAGCAACTATCAAAACAATAAGTACAGTAACCTTTGTTCCTTCTAATAAAACACAGTGTCAATTACAACATTACCTATGGAACTTCTAAGAAGATGTCATGGCCGTTAATGCGAATTAAACTTATAGTCGTGTCCGCATAATATGAGCTATGTAACACCTTAAAATAGCAATGTACCTATTAACTTGTTTAATTACGATTTTATCTCTAACCGTTAAAGTTAATGAAATAGAATTATGAACAAAAGAAAAGATTCATTTATATGTTTGCTATTAAATACATTGATTCAATTATTGTGAATGGAACTAGTTATTATATTTTAAATTGTTATATCTCCCCAATCAGATTTTAGTATTTTCATTGTTATTGGTTCTGTACTTCAAAATATTTGTTATGAATATGTTTCCTTCTTCGAATAAACTTCCATTTTTCCAAATTGTCAAAAACATTTCTGCTATTAAATTATATATATATATATATATATATATATATATATATATAATTATATTATTGTGTATTGCCCAATCTTATTGATTCCAAATTATAATACAATAAATCGAAATACTCTCTTAATTACCAAAATATTGAGTTGACTAAAATTCTCGTTATTATAATTTTGAAATATTTCTGAATATGATATTTCACGGGAGCGATATTAAATTTTCTCCTGCATTGTTTTTTCATCAGAGGACACCAACTTGAGGAACAGTAATAATTTTTTATTCCATTATTGGTACGACGAAAGTACACTTAATAATTTTTCTTCTTCCACATTAAAGTTGTTATTGTAATAATTACTATTAGCAAGAGCATCACAACAAATAATCATCAATGCTTTATGCATTCATCAATCAATGCTTTATGCATTCATCAATCAATGCTTTATACAAGTTATGTAAAGGGTTATGGTAGCATTTACAAAACTTGTACTTAATATGTCATTCATATTTTTAAATAAGTTTTAATAAACTATTTGACAGTTCACACCGACTCTGTTACGTTTATTAAAGTATAAAATGTTATCTATACATACAATGAAATTGTAACACGTAAAATTCTGTACATGGAAAATATTTTAAAAAGATTGATTTAGTGTAAAGGATGATAATAACAGCCAGAAAACTTGTTCTTAGAATTATTGTCTGACTGTTAATTTCTTCGTCAATTACGTGAATCGGATTTTGATGAAATTTGGTATGGTACTAGTTTATACCCAAGATCAATATATGAAAGAAAAAAAATCTAAGAACTTTTTTATTTCGAATTTCGCGCGAACGCATTCGTAGGCCCAGTTAGTTATTTATGAGCATGCAAAAAAAGAAAAACAACTCGAGTTGGAGAACTAAAGAGAAAAAAGTTAACTTCATTACAATGATTTTTATTGAGAATTAGAACATTCTCGACCTTTACTCTGATGGCTTTTATTTAATAACAAACATTTAGGTTTTCATCGCTATATTATAGACAGTTATTATAAATGAAAATATATGCCGAATCCTAAAAATAACAGCTAAATATAAACTGTCGTAAATTATACTAATTTTATAAAGACGAAAGGGTTTTATTCGACAAAAGATAGCTTATCCGATTGACACGAAATTTCCGTGTATCATCATATAGCTCATAGTAACCAAATAGCTGTAGTCATAGCTATTACACGCTTAAAATATTCAGGTAAACGTAGTCTTAACCATTAAATAGCTTATACATATATCATAGTATTCATATACATGTAGTCACAACCATCATATAACTTATAATATCCTGATGGACATGGGGTATATTTTATTAGCAAAGATTCGAATCGAATCTTTGCTAATAGCCCACCTGAAGATGTTGTAAAACAACGAAACCTAGGTCGTGGTAAAGAAATTAAAGAAAGTAGAAATAATACTACATCACGTAGTTTCATTTAATTGTTAAACTTTTATACTAATATGGTCATACAACAATTATGTTTGAAAAAATTATACACAGTAATAAAATCTACAAACAAGTTCCGAAACTTACATGGCTAATTATTTTATATAAGTGTTTTACATCTTAAAATTGAGACGTGTAGTTCTGTTCTCGTTTAAAGTACAGAGTAAATAACTATTCCTCTAAGAACACCATTAACAAATTATATAACTGTAAATGAACAGCTAGTAATAAATAAAGAAAGCATGGTTAAATACACGCACAAGACCGCTTAAAACATAACGACACCTATTCCAGAAATTTAGCAAGAAATGACATCATTCGGAGTCATCTTTGTATTCAAGAGAATCCTCATGAATACAAAGATGACTAACGAACTACGCTAACTGAAAAGAACAAAGTACTAAGTTTTTGACTAAGACACAAAGCTAAAAGACACAAAATACTAAGTTTTTGACTTGTTTCGTTGGGGGTACTAATAACATCAACAAAAAAAGATTAAACATTGCCCAATAGTTACTGCATACCGTTCTTATAAACAAAACCAAGCACCCTCAAATCAGTGGTATATGTACGTTTTTGAGTACTCTTAAAAGTATTTAAATAGAATTAAACTCGCAAGAAAGTGCGGTGCGCGCGCCCTTCCAGCCCCATTACGGCGCAGGCTTTTCGAAGAAGCGTCTCGTCCCGACTGCCGAGCGCCTAATTAAGTGGCAGCGGACGGCGGGGCCGGCTAGAGCCGCGGCTATGCCGAACAAAGCGGCCGCCTCGAGCCCGCTTTGGGCCAAGTTTTTGCGACGCCTCCCCGTACAACATAAGAATGAGCAATCTCGTCATAGCCGAAATTCCGCCGTGTCCTTTATATGATGAAATACCGAAATTCTCATAATTGTTACGTTGTAGCGTTATTCATATGTGGAGAGGCGGCAGCAGTCGGTGTATGCACCATTACATTTTAAGGTCGAATTACAGACAAATTAGATATCAGAATCTGTCTGAAACAATAATATCCTATTCAAGCCAAACAATTGAAGATTGTTGTAATTGTCATATTTAAATTAATTACCAAACTCTAATGGAAAATATACTCATTCATTTGAACTTATTTCTCCAGCGATACGCTGGAAAAATAAGTTAAATATAAAAATTATGTGAAATGCTCTTAAAAACATATATTTTCTAAATAAGACATCTTTGATTAACTATATGATCAGCTTGAGAGAAATTCGATCTATGAATATATCACTATTGAATTTAATGTGGCAATAAAATTAAAACAAGAAACTCTGTTGCCCTAATTAAGCTTTTTCCATACTTCTGAAAAAAATTTTCTGGTATTATCATCTAATGGTGTATGGATTTTAACATTTATCCCTGAAAATAATCCAAAATTTTCTATTTCGCAGAAAATCGTAACGGTAATAATTTATGTTTAAAAAAAATTGAAGAGCACACTATGTACCTAGTATTACAGCACTTATGAAAAATTTTAAGACACCAGCTTATGTCAGGTCTGTCGAATTCGTAAAAGGTAAAAATTAAATTTCGACGGTTACATGGGTTAGAAGTTCTAAAAATAAATTTTGTTACCAATAGTCTTTGAGTAAATCAATACGCCAATTATGGCCTTAACACCGTGTTCCATTCTCTTATTTAATTCCTGACGTTCTCGATGGAAATCATAAATATGATGCGCTTCGAAAAGTTTTACGATCACCTCGTTCTCAGTTGTATTCATAACCTCAAACAACCTCAAACAACAAGTGCTCTTGTTTTGAAGATCATCGACAGCCTTCGTCTCTTAATTTTAATTTATGTACTCTTATTTTTAAGTCCATATGTATGATAAAGCGTCTGCATAATCACTTCATTCCATTATCTGGTTTACGTCTTAAAACACATTGCCTTTTAATGACACTGTATTTTATTATGAAATCTTTCAATATCCTCTGTTTATAAACTCTTGTATAACTTACTGTTATAATTGGGTGGTTTTAGCAGGAAAACAATTATAGTTTGAAACCTAAGAGCTTTTTGCCATTCCTACGTCCAGGTACAACACTACATCCTGGTAGCAGCGGCACAAGATGGCGGCCAACCAGCGCTGTCGGCCACGGTGACAGTCTACGTGAACGTGCTCGATCGCAACGATAACGCACCCATCTTCGATCCCGTCGCCTACACCTCAGAGCTACTCGAGAGCGCGGCAATAAACACGCCAGCACTCACCGTCAGCGCCACCGACCTCGATTCGGGTGAGTCTGCTCGTCGGTCGATATCTAAGACAATTTGCATACTTTTCCTGCCTTGTTATATTTATTGTTGATTAAGCACATGAACGTTCATTTTACTGTCATATAATTAACCATATAATTGCATAGTGCCTGTTCAATTAATTTTATTTATCTTAAACATGTTCTGCAAATATTCAAGAGTATTGATAGATAATGGTAATTCTAAGGGGATGAAAATGAATAAGATGGTATCGAAGGTTATACAAATAACAGTTTCGAATTTTTGTCTGTTTTTTTAAACTATACTATTGTGGACTGGAAAATTGCTATTGTGATTTACCGACAAAATTGCTATACTAATGGACTCTTAAAATTGCTGAAACCTGGTGAACATGTTTAAGCTTACTTCATTGTAAAAACGGTAGTTCAAAAGTCGCCCCAACCTAAACCTAGTCGCCCCAATCTACCTGCCATTAAACTATGATTATTATCGCATCGAGATATACAACACATATGAAAAAATTATATTTGTCTATCTGTTAGCGTCTGCTCTAACCACTCTGCTAGTGTATAAAATGTTAGTGTCATATAAAAGTCAAATTTTGGCAAAATAATGGAGTACCTTATAGGCACGTGGGTGCGATATAGTCGATGTTTACCTCAACTCAGTGAGAGACTGTGCAAAAATATAAAAAAATTAAAACGGCACAAGGAGGGTTAGAAGGATAATATATATCTTTTCAGAGTTTTTCATCAAAATTTTAGTTTCAAGATAGGGAATTTTATTAGATCAGCGTAATGTTAATCTGTAGGCCACGTAGTTTCATATTAAATATTAATATAAAAAATAGGAAAAACCATTTTTAAAAATTATTACTTTTCACATAAATTTTGATGTCAAAAAAGGACAAAAGGGAAGAATTTGCCCACAACCTGGATGAAATGTTAATTGCTAGACGCCTAACTTGTACCCAAAGCTGGACCAGCATAGATATTCGATTGAGGTGGCTAGATTTGCCCCTGACCCAATTAACAATATTAAATATTTTGCCGATTTAATATAGATAATATGCCAACTACCGACATCCAGTAATATTTTATTTTTTAATATGGAGCAATATAACGTGTTTTATTCTAGAGGAATAATATATTTTTTTAAAAAGCTTATATATTGATTCCAATCATGAACTATGTTTACATTAGGTTACATGTTAATTTGTCTAGCCACTTTAGCTTGATTGAGTAACAAACATCTAAATATATTTTTAGCAGTATTAGTATACCACGTGGGAAGTCGGTTTCTGTATTACTCTGCCAAATAACTATACACAATCTAAACATAGCGATCCGTTACTTGGTTCCATAGTTATTGGGGAACAAACTTTTAGATGTACAATATTGTGAAAAATAATTACATTCGATAACATTGACTTTGCTTTTATATTGAACAATAACCCAAGGAAAAAATATGATCTCTACTGTGAATTTACTCTAGTATGGTGGAAGGAAGTTCGAAAAATTCTACTCTTTCTTTTTTTAGGGTTCCGTGCTTCAAAAAGAAAATCGAAACCCTTGAAAGATTATTTAGAGCCACCCACCCCCCTTACTCCTTAGGAAAAAGAAAGGTTTTTAAAAGTCTACGCAAAAGTCCTAGCTATGGCGGAGATACATCAGACATATCATAATTTTTTTTTAAATATTCACTTTGTTTTTACGCCTGTCGAAGATATAATAGACAATATATTTACATTTTTTCTATATACACAGTCAACTTTAATCTTGCCTAGCCAACTTTTTTAAAATAGTCATATAAAATTTAAAGAGGTTAAATAATCTTCAATTTTTTTCTTCATTTTATATATCATTTAACACAATTTTTTTCGGAATTCAAATTCCTAATTTAAAAAGATATTCCAAATAATTGGCGAAAACAGATCATTTCCCATTCCATATTTCCGAAACTACTGAACCAAAAATCATGACAAAACAGGCATGGCCAAATCTAACTGAAAGACTAGAAGTAAAACTATAACGGGTATAGACTATTTTATTATTTTTTTAAATATGCACCGTGTTTTCACGCTTGTAAAAGATGTGGTAGACAATAATATATTAACGTTATGAAAAATTAATATTTGTAAATCGTTAAATAAAAATGTAATACTACGTACACATATATGTTTATAAATGCGAGTTCGACTTATACTTAACTGATATTATCTTTTACGTAGTATGTGTTCAGCTTTAAATGAGTTTGTAATTTAATAAACCAGTTAAAATTTAACATAAAGGTCCGGAAAGAGTTTACCATTATATGCATTTTTAAAAATAAACCACTAGTTAATAAAATTGACGAGATGTAGATTTTAATTAGTTGCAAATAATATTTTAACAAATAATTAATCTTAACCATAGACAACACAAATCTATATACGAATTATTTGTTATAATTCATCATTTGGTACTTATACGAAATAAAATTGTGCCGGATTTCAACAGTTCGAGATGCCAACTGGCATCTCCGGAGCACCGCCCGAACAACGACGAACTGCTTAAAATTGAAACTATGAATCATTACTATGCGCCAGCGGACTCTTTATATTTTACTGTCACATTCCTAAAACTGATCGATGTTGAAGACACTGTACACACAAACAAGCGCGCCGGCCGCATACCGCGCGCTCCGTCTACACGAGTATCTCTACGACCCGCCATCCGCTCTATACCGTCACATCTCAATGAGACATTACCCAAGATAGCGGAAGCGTCGGTCCGGGAACAATCGTGAAACATGGTATTGCTTGTTTTGTATGTATTTATCCTTTTCAATTGATAATGTCAAAATACACTAAGAGCCTGACGCGTCGATGCTGGTAGAGATAAGACGAACGTGGGGTTCAGTCGAACGTCTTTGTGTGCCCACGCTGCCACTTGTATCGATCACTTATGACAGGGTAATACGGGTGACACTAAGACCGTCCCGGATACCTTAAGCTCGGCGGCTTTGACTTTGCTTTTGTTTTTTAAAAGACCAAAAGAATGATAACATAGATCCCATACAAATACCTTAAGCATATATCAGGCTATATTCGTTATGTATTAATGACCGGGATCTTGTCGAGTTAGTACAACTCAAGCATGTTTCTACATTTCATAAAACTTTGTAAACAGTAATACCATAATTCTATTAACTTAGTACTAATTTCGAAATGGAATAGTATTTCATCTTGGAGAGCGATTCTATTTTATCTCCGCGCATATTATTATAATGTCAAGATTATTGATTTTACATAACTTTTAGAATTATTTAAAAAAATAAACCCAAGAAATAACCACGTAAAGGACCAGAAAAAATTTATACACGCGAATGCAACCGTGTATAAAATTTCTTCCACCAAATAAATAAAAAATTATTAAATATCCAAATAAAATATAAAAAATAAATAATGATCAAAATAGTTGGAGACGTTGTCATGAAACACGATATTTTAATTCTATTTTTCGAAAAAGCAAGTTATATTCTTTTCATTCTTTTAAAATGTTCAAGGAAATAATTGAAAGACTGTAAAAATAAAATAGTCGAATACGTATTAATATGAACAAAATAGTTTTTAAGAAGTTCGACTTAAGGTCGTCCACGGACTTTTGTTTTTATACGTACTATAAAGATATGTCTTTATCTAAATTTAGTAAACATGTACATAGGTGCTTATTGCTCAGTTCAGCACAGCGACATTAGGCTATTTCTCTTTGTCTCTAAGGAGGTATTTACCTAAATATTTTATACTAGCTGTACCTCGCGGCTTCACTCGTGTGAAATTCGGAATAAGACAAAAAAAATTCCCTCATATATTGCTTTTAGTTATAAATTATTACATTTCATCAAAATTCGTCCAATCGATTTCGCCTGATTGACACACAAAATAACATACAGACGATAACAAACAGTTTCAATTTTCCTGAATTTATAGATGGAGTTAAATATTATATTTTTGTTTAAGTGGCATTAACAATCTTGCCTCCAGGTGAGAACGGACGAGTTGTGTACAGCATCACATCAGGCGACGACGATCATGACTTTACCGTAAACGAGAATGGAACAGTGATGACAGCGCGACCATTGGATCGAGAACAGCGAGCCCTCTACAGCCTGCTCATTACCGCCAGGGACTGCGCACAGCCTCCAGCAGATAGACTGTCTTCTACTGTTCAGGTCAATTTAAAGTCATAATTTAATTATAAAATTCTTAGCTTAATTATATATGTATAATTGCTAACATTTTCAATAAAATCATCATTGGCAAAAAATTATGGTTTATAAAAATTGAAGATTTTTTTTGAATTACGTATTCTTAAAACACGGCAATATTATTCTATATCTTAAACTTTAGTTGATATATTAAATATAATTAAATAGTACCTCTAGGAATACTATTAAGAAAACCTTCATTTCAAATGGTCATTATTTTAAAAGCGTTGCAATATCGAAATAAAAAAAATAATATATTATACATTTTTTCACATAAAATTAATATATGAAAAAATGTATTTTCTTCAGTTGTAAATTTTAAATGCTGTTATTATATTAGAACAGAGATGAAAAATCATTACGATAGTAATGTAATACTCTTTATTAACGATCTCAAAACAATATTACTTCTGCACTCTAGATTTTCCGTCTAAAGAGAATAAAAAGCGTTTAATGAATAACATTTTCATACATAAGGGTATGTCTAAGAGAATGAATGAACATTAATGCGTTAATCGTTATAAATTCTTGCACATCCATGAAAATGGATTCTATATTTCTTCTTTAGAATTTTTACTTCCACTACATAATTTTGGCTTCCTTTCATCGATTGTCCTAAATTGATGTGCGTGGAGCATATTTATATGTATATATATATATATATATATATATATATATATATTTAGTGCAACCCTTTTTTTCTTTGATATTCTTTTTTTATGGTATCGTTCCTCAAAAAGAAAAACGGAACTTTCATAATATCATTCATATATCTGTCCGCCCATCCGTCACAACCATTTGTATTTTTCTCAGAAACAGTGTAACGTAGAAACTTGCAATTTGGCATAGTGAAAAAATACAGTTACATGTACCGTGTAGGATACTATTTCAAAGGCTTGTTACGAGAAATACAAACATTTTTTTCATAATTTTAAATTTCATATTAAAAATATGTTCCAAAAAATATGCAGGAATACAATATTTCCTGAAATATTAAGCCAAAGATCGTGGAGAAACATGCATTAGTAAAATCTGACAAGGAGATTACAGGAAAAATTATTTTTATAACATGTACCAAGTTTTACGCCTATAAAAGAGAAAATAGGCAATATGTTTACGTTGTGGAATATCAATATTTGAAAATACTTTAAAAGGAATATTGCGTAAACTTAAATAATTACTAACGCCTAAATACGTAGGAAACTCTCGTTGTGCGAGTTCTACTAGTGTTTGATATTGTTATTTGGAGAGCGCCAATTATACTGCATATATTTTTTTGACTAAAGCCTGCATGTAATTTGACTGATGTGATGACAGCATCGCCTGAATATGTCGCACGTATCCGAGACTTCCCATTCATAAAAAGCAAGTATAATAATTTTGACCACACAAAAATTAAAGGCGGTTCTACTTTGATAGTATAATCTTAAAATGATGGCTTTAGGAAATTTAATAGGATTAGTTATAACATTATTATTGCTTTGATCTGTTATTAAATTAAAGAATGACTCTATTTCTACTGCGAATAAAAACAACTCTAAACCTCTCCAAATCTTCTGAGAAAACTTATTTATCAACGCGGTTCAAAATTTTATTTTGTTGTAGAATTCTTTTGTCCATCAAAATAAATCTCAAGCACAAACCACAAGAATAATTAGGATCGATTTAATATTTCCTGGTTTTACCCACGCGCTCTATATTCCCACTGAAGAATGATTCCATTTCTGCTAAAAACAACTCTGAATCTCCTGAAAAAACTTATTAATCTACAGATATATATCAAAGTATTATCCTTGATGCGGAATTTTGTTGTCCAACAATAAAGCTCAGGCACAAAACGGTAATGTATCAGTGTCGATTTAAGTTCCTTGTTTTATACGCACACTATGTTCGCAGTGAAGAATGATTATATTTCTGATGTGAGTAAAAACAACTATTCCATTCTAATGAGAAAACGTATTTATCAATAGATACAGTTCAAAATATTATGTTTGTTATAGAATTCTGTTATCCATCAATAAAGCTCAAATACGAACGGCAAAAGCAGCAATGCCGATCCTTCCTTCTTTGTTTTACTCATGGTCTATGTCATCTACTCGAATTCTGAGTCAACTCAATAAACGATCTGTTTGAAATTAAAGCCCATTATTTGTAAAGATATTTTCTTAACAGTATTTGTGTTGATTTTTTCCTTTCTATTAATTTTCTTACATTATTTCCTCATGGACGATACGTATTAATGCTAAAAAAAGTTAGAAGAAAAATAAATTTTCAAACATTGCTGATTTTATATAAAATCAGTAACCCACTCGACTTCAGATGAATCACCTAATTGTAAAATAAATAAAATATTTGTTTATTCAAATACTCTGAGCTGGTAATTGTTGATTGAACAAAATAGTTAATACGATTGTAAGAAGTGCGTCAGCAGTGGAACACTTGTACCACATGTAATACATACGTGCGTATGCATACAAATTGATCGTTTCCATCGTCTGTTCTGTATCAAGGAGACATTTTTGCAACATATCATTTGAATGTCGTACATACCAAATAAGTTCTTGAACTACTTTATGAATTGAACAAAAATGATAATCATAAATAGTGCCAGTTATTAAAAAATAAAAAAAATCAATCAGTAGAAAGAAGGGTGTATAAACATTACAAATGCATTAATCATGAATTCTAATACATACATATGAAGAGTGACTCATTGAAGTTTTATTTCAATAACCGGTTTGTATTGGATGCATCTGGAGGTTTGTAACACTGGATTAGCCTATTCTAATTATTAAACAATCTTAAATATACAATATAAAGCTTATAAATAGACAATGCTAAATAATTTTGCGATTCATAAATAAGTCTGACTATGGATGTGAATATGTAGCTATTCAGAAGATATTTGACTATATGGAGGACAGGACATAGAGAAACCGGAACATCACCACGTGGTACTTGGACTGAATTCCGAACCGTGGTCTTCATATTCCGAGAGCTCGACATAGCACAGCGTCTATCGACCTTAGTACAATCTCGGATCCTTGAATTCTTTGACTCACGACGGATCAAGAGCTTCCTAAAGTATTTTGTCGTATAGGATGCTACAGAGAGAATTGGAACCGGCTGACGATTGGCTATCCGACGGACAGACCAGATCAAATCTGCTGTTGGCAGCCCCTTGCACGAGTGTACCAGACTGACGACAAGCACAGGGAGATGACGAGACGTAGTGCGAATTTTCATCAGACTCTGAGAGTACCACATGCTCTATCAATGGCGTCATGATAGAGAGGAAAATAAATATACAGGATTCAATATTATATAGCCTTTATCACTTTAATACTGACTTAAGCCATAATATGAAGTTCATCTCGCGTATCAAAAAATAAAATTTACAATCGCATTAAATAAATACATAACTAGATGCTAATTGGTTATAAGGAAAATAAAAAAGAAGCATTTTTAAGAATTAATTTATCTCATAACTCTCTTGCCATTTTTTATGGTTCTGTACTGAAATAAAAAAACCTCATATTCATCATTTCAACACCTTCGCCCGTCTGTCACAGCTTTATAGTTTCTATAGTGTTAGACCTATGTCCATGAAATTCTGCGTATAGAGATCTCAGTAAATGAAATATAAATAACTGTTTAAAGTATTGCTACGTATATTCAAAACGAAGGTAAATATTTTTCGCGCATTCGATCAGGTTAGATATCATTGGAGATCTATTAAAAAAAATAATCTTCAATTAACAATTTTTTATTTCTAAGCCCCATTTGTGAAATGTTAAGCTTTGAATTTATATGCAATCTATACCCTCCATAATTGTTTAATCATGGGTTTGGAAATTTTAGAAAATGATATATAGATTGATTAAAGTATTAAAATAAAATTATTTCGGTTAATTTACGTCAAAAACTTCAGACGATATAGACAACTTAGGATCCTCTTTGTACGTATTTCACACAAACTTTATAGCTTTTATCTTAAACTAAATCTACTTTTCCCTATACACATTGACGATAGATAGAGCTTCTGCTATACAATGTTTTCACACTTTTCATTTGGAAAATTTTGAATTCAAATATTTTCAAAAAAAACATGTGGTTGTAATGCTTTTAAATTAATGCCTTTTGTATTTGAAAAGTGTGGTGCCGACTTTGGGTTCCGAAAGGATCTTAACGAAACCTTAATACTGTAGATCGATTGTTTGTCCGTACATAAAAATTCCACAGATTATGTAAAATGATGAATAGATTATGTAAAACCTAAAGCTAAAACCGAATTAAAACAGTACGTCTTAATTATGATGAAAACATTTCTAACTTTTATATTAACGACCATACGTTGTCGGAAAAAGCGTTCAAGAGACGGAAAAATATTGAAGATTATCGATTGTGATTTGAACTTTTTGCACCTTACAAATTGAATACAAACCTATTAGCCCACTATATTCTAAAAGGCATAGAATAAAAATATTAAAAAATTTAATATGCAAATAGTATATTTGGGACTTGAACGGCGACAAAAAGATCAAAAGTGGTTATTTAAATTTTTTTTATTTATTTTTTCTGGGTGTTTTATTTCCTATAATTTGAGATCATAATTCAAGTTATAAAATTATAGATTAAAAAAGAAAGCAGGTACCGTACAAAAGCGATATTGTGTGACCTTTGGCCTTGAAAAACTATAAGGAGCTCCTCATAAAATCGATGGAGGTTACTTACATTGTCTAAACAAAAGTATTTAAAAAATCCAGTTAGATTAGAATTTTTCGACAGATTATCCTTATTTTACTGGACTTTTAGGGGAAAATTTATTTTATTTATCACATTTCTCATTGAAGCAACGAAACAAACAAAAGCTTTCGATCAAAATACTAGTGCTTGAAGCAGTAACGTTCTTAGGAATGTAAAAGTAATACGTGACAAACTTATATGCCATACCGTTCTTATACTAAGTAGATTTAACCATAAAATGAGAAAATTGTTAAATTTCCAATTTCAATGATGTTTTCACAAAAGACGCGAGGAAAATAATGGCGTTTTATTGATACTGAGTAAGAATTTGTAAGAATTAATTGAAGTGCGAGGATTAATCAATATCTTTTATTTTAAAATGGATTCTTTATTTATAAAATGTTATTATTCATGGAAAAATACATTTCCATTTAGAAAATAAACATCTTCATTTATGTTTAATGTTAAATGGATCAAAATCGATTCATTCCCATTCAAATAGTTTGAGTTTATCAGTTTAGAAAGAACAGATTCTAAGGATCATTTTAACGTTCTCCTTATCTATTTAATATGCGGGACAAATAAAAGTGAACTTTTATTCTTATTTAGTATTATAAACGCTTATTTTACCTATATAACTCAGTTTGGTATCACTTTATTTTATATGCTAACTTGTAGATCCGAACGTAGGTTTGTTTTGATTTCACACCTCCACTACTCAGACAATTGATCTAAAATCGTATATACATATAGCCTATACTATGAAAATAAGTACAGTATATCCCAGACGAGAATTAATTTTTAAGAATTCAAAAAATCGCCCCATCAATCACATGTATTTGTATGTATGTATCAAATAATTTAGCCATTTTCAATGTTAAGACTAATATTTTATATCAAAGACATAGACAAATTTTAGACAAAGACCATTTTTTCCCTTTCCTCGCGAGCATAAACCCTGTTCAAAGCCTATATATTTATAAACAGCGTTAAGGATGAAGTAATTCCTTGCTTTAAGTAACTATGTGTATCGAGTAAATAATATTTTAATTTGTTTCTAAAACAAACTGCAAGGCTGACAGCAAAACGGAGAACTTCCAAAGTTCAGAACTTTATGTTTGTATACACACTAAACTCAATCCCTAACAAAAATATTATGGGCCGAACCCCAGTCCAGGTACAATAATTATAATTTCACTATCCCGATGATATATGTTTTATTATTCAAATAATTATTTATAAGAAGCGCCGAGCGCGGGAAGACGCGCATATAACGACTGGCGCGTTCCTAAGCAAACAGGATGGCTGCGGGTTCATTAGGAGCCATTATTTAGCGCACACCATCTTCCAGACACTCTCCGATAGTTATTTTTTACTGACAGATGTTACTTGAAAACCCTCACCGGAATGCCTCAGCAATAAACGAAAATATTTCGAGTGTTATGTTTACTCTCTCGCCGGAGCCTGGCGTTCGGGTATGTACCTAACTGCCTCCCTGCATCCTTAGATGAAGGCTGTTTACTTAATTGAATGATTGTATAAAATGAAATGTCCTGTCACGACCGGGGTCAATGTACACCACACCTAAAATCCACTTCAATTTATATATTTCTAGCAGTTCATTTTTCTCTTATTAATAGTTTATTAAAATATATAATTCAAATAAAACGAACTACTATACAAATTTGTCTGTTAATCGTTATAATGATAATTCATGTTTATGAACTTTCTAAGAAACAAACCAGACATTTCTTCTGATTATATTTAAGTAATAAATGTATATCATTAAAAAGTATTTCTAATATAACGATGGCGAATTTCGAAGGAAAATCTTTCGTGACATGTTAAATTAAATAATCGCAATCATTCAACCTCTGTTCTCACTATTTTAAAAGCTTATTGGAATGTGCAAATATACGATATTTGAAATAAGTGAATGGATTTATGAAATGTATTCGTACTTAGTATGGGACATTTATTCGAACTTGTAAAATAAAGAAAATGAGGGAAATAAAAAACACTGATGTTTAGAGAAAATAGAACATATAATATTTCATACTTTAACACACAGATCCCAATAAAACCGGTCCGAAATATTAAACTTCAAAAAATTAAGTTACTTCGCTCCGAAAAACATCTAGCGACTCTGACTGACTTTATCCGACTTTCACTGATCCTAATGTTACGAGAAGTAACGCTGAAAGTTTTTAGGATATCAAAAATGGAACCGATTAGCAAATTTTTTAATTTAGTCATCGTTGTTTAATACTTCCTGTGCACTCTATGCATTATTTCATTCGATGAAATCTCACGTCTCTTCCACGGTCTTTATGAAGAGAGTCACAGTTTCTTCTACGCGCGGGCATTGTATTCTCCGAAGTTAAATTTTTTTTCTTGGTAATATTCTGTATCAGACTCATACCAATGACTGACATTGTATAAATCTGCTGATAAGTTACTCGCTCATTACTTTTATCATGAGCCGCTCAAAATTGATTTTATTTTTAGTTGTACCTGTTATGCGTTAATATGATATTGATACATCTCCTAATATTTACGTAGGTCAAGTATTGTGATACAATTTTAGAACTCAAGTTCTCACTGTATATCGTATTATCTAACGACGTATTTTAATGTGGTTTATCATTCCAACTTAAGTGCAAGATGAGATTAACGATTACTGACATCCTTACATACTATAGTCTCACTTAATGTAAGCAATTTGATATACGTGATAAATCGCTTAATAGTTTACTTTCGTTATTGTTAATTCATTAGCCTTGATATTCGCTAACAATTACCAAAAAACTACGATATCGCGACAAAAAAATCTACAAATTGCTAATATCGAATATACTGTGTAAACAAAAAAAAATTAAAAGTGTAGAGTACACTTTTAATTTTTTTAAATTATTACTTCATTCTCTTTTTTAAGTAAACTTGCTTTTTTTTTCTTTCAATCATGAAAAGGGAATTTAATTATACTTAAAATAATTTTGTCGCCCATAATATAATAAAAATGGTCTCACCTTGATAAGAGACTCATAAATATTAAATATGACTCCGAAATACACAAAATATCAATCAAAAAATGTTTAGAGTGTTTTATTAATATACATAAAAATTACCGAAATTTCTAGGGCACAATCTAATAAACGACAAATTATTTTTGTGGCAACTATTCTTGAAAGAATTATAAGTAACGCGCCCTTATAATCGGAAATTTTACTTCCGTAATTTCTTGCTTCAATTAATATTAATTTTAAACAATTCATCCATTAAAATGAATATAAAAAAATATTAATATTTTTATTTATATTAATCATTTAGTAACTTTTGTATATTTTTAACTTTACAGGTTACAATTCAACTGAAAGATGTAAACGACATGGCGCCAGAATTTCTTTCATCCAATGAAACTTCAGTTATGGAAAACGTGGCTTTGAATACGGTAATAATGACAATTAAAGCTATAGACAAGGATGAAGGACGTAATGGATACATCGAATATTTTCTAACGCCCGATCATGCAATAGATGGGCTATTTTCCCTTGGCACCGTAGACGGATTGTTGAGGGCTTCGGGACAATTGGACAGAGAGTTGAAATCTAGTTACGTTTTATCTATAACCGCAAAAGATCGCGGCGATGAACCACTGATGACGAAAACTAATATTTATGTCACCATTTTAGATGAAAACGATAATAGTCCAGTATTTGATTACAGACAGTACAGCGCAGCAGTTCCCGAAAATGCAAGTATTGGTGCAAATGTGTTGCAGGTATGTAATTTGAGTTAATTTCCTGATACTGGTTTAATAATATTTCAAGTGATTTTCACTATCTTCTCAGGAAATGTCTTAATTTCTGCACTATTTCTTATTTTATTTAATATTATTATTTGATTTGATCGCTTTAACCTACACAATTTCTCTTCTTTGAAATATTTGCAGTAATTACTGACATACAATTAACATTGTTTTTGCAAATATTTCCAATTACAACTTATTAGGTGTAACATAATTTGAACAATAATTTATATTGTGTTATTTCAGTTTACCAAAATAAATCATTCACATCTTCCAACAGGTGGCAGCTACAGACATTGACGAAGGTGCCAACGGCCGCGTAAGGTATTCCATCGCCAGCGGCGATGAAAATCGCGACTTCAGCATAAGCGAAGATACTGGTGTAATACGTGTCGCCAAGAACCTAAACTATGAACGCAAATCACGTTATAACCTCGTGGTTCGAGCGGAAGACTGTTCTCAAGACCACGTGCGCTACGATACTGCCACGCTTACGATCGCAATCCAAGATATCAATGATAATCCACCCACTTTCCTAGATTCCCCTTATTTAGCATTTGTAATGGAAAATATCATACCACCCAATGGAGGATACGTAATAACTGTGAAGGCATACGATGCTGACACACCCCCCTTTAATAATCAAGTACGATATTTCATAAAAGAAGGTGATGCGGACTTGTTTCGTATCAACGCATCAACGGGGCAACTGTCATTGACGCGTACTTTAGATAGAGAAACCCAAGCTGAATATACCTTAACATTGGTAGCCATGGATACAGGTTGGTTTACCTTTTCTCTTGTTAGTTACATCTATAATATCTTCATCTACTAAGTAGTCAAAATCGTTATAAAAGTCAACTTTTCCTACCAATTCGGCATTAACGTACGTCAAAAACAAGAATATATTCTTCTGCTATAAGTTGATAGCGACAACTACACTTTGTTTAATATGGTAACGTGATGCATTTAAAAAACGACAGTTCTTTAATAACCTACTGACTTTTTAAAAATGTTTTATATTTCGTCACGATCGCCATTTTTTTGTAGTTTTTTCTTCTGATTAAGTAATTGTAAAATGTTTCATGCCACGTACAATTTTACATTATTGCCACATATGAATATAAAATTAACAATTACAGGAACTGAATTAATTTAAATAAGCATACATTTTTTTCGACCTTTTAATTATAAAATAAAAATAATTTCCAAATTAAATATTTTAAAATATCGAAAATATGTTTAATGATAAAATTTTACGACAATAAAGATTTTTGCTTGGATGCTATTTTACTTAACGTTCTCTTCATATCTTATTTACGGTTCAGGCGGCGGTCACCACTCCCCCTTGGACCGGCTCGAGCAGGTACCATTAGTCACCCATCACAGCTTACGGGAATCGCCGTAATCACAAGCTCGTAATAATATACCGTACTTCACTCCCAGCTACTGTTTGATGATTTAGTGAATTTAAAATGAAAGCATAAGAAGGCAGTTCATGTTTTTTGTATTCAGCATTTATTTATAAGAGTACAAATTCTTATTACGATAAAAGCAATAGGCTACTTGGTACTCTAAATAACTAAAAAATACAAGTATTAAATAAGTTGTAACACTTTATAGGAAAAATCTACTAATACACAAGGAATAAAAAATATTAGAAAACCTATAAATTGCTTTTGAAATAAAATATGCTTCGACGATAAAAAAATGATTATATTGGTTTTTTCTCTTTACATCTTTTTGAAATTTTCTCTTTTGTCTATATACTTTTCTACCACGCTATCATATAATAATAAAAAAAAATATTTTTTTCAATAATATTTTATTAATACTTTTGGTTGTGTATGATAGATTTGTTAATTTAATTTTATACATATTTCTATTCTAGGTTCTCCGCCTCTGACCGGCTCCGGTACAGTACGAATTATAGTGCGGGACATTAACGATAATAGCCCCGAATTTGAAAGGCAAGCTTATAAGGCTACTGTAAATGAAAACCTTCCATATGGAACAACGATCATCTCACCGAAAGCTACAGATAAAGATTCAGGAAACAATGCTAAAATACGCTACAGTTTATTAGGCGACAAAGTAGAAAGATTTCACATTAACCAGGATACTGGAGTCATTACTTCTGCAACAATTTTAGATAGAGAAGAAAATTCATTTTACCTCATGACTATTATGGCTCAAGACTCATCGACAACTGATCCTCGAGCAACAACAGCAAATTTAACGATTGAGGTTTTAGACATGAACGACAATACACCTGTTTTTGCAAATGCCAACAATAATATTATCATACCTGAATCAACGGACTTTGGTGACTTTGTCTTTGGGGCTAGAGCTACTGATAATGATATAGGATTAAACAGTAATATAAAATACAAAATAAGTGGTGAACATGAGTCGTTATTTTTTATCGACGAAGACACCGGTGTTGTTAAAGCTAAAGGACCTTTATTTAAATACGCACTTACTTTCGATTACTCCTTTCAGTTAACAATTACAGCCAGTGACTGTGGCATTAATCCAAGACACAATTCAACAGATCTTATAGTGTTAATGAAACCCTCGCAATATTTTCCTAAATTTATTAATTTATCAGAAATGCATTTCACTTTACGAGAAAATGTCTCCGAGGGTGAAATGGTTACAAAGTTATCTGCGAAATCACCAAAAATGGGTCCCATTGCCAATTTACAATATGGAATTGCAGGTGGAAACGTTGGTGATGCCCTCCGTATCGATAGCATTGGAGGAGAAATATATGTAACCGGACAAGGGTTAGATTATGAAACAATGCCAGTATATGAAGCATGGTTTGAAGTAAGTGATTCCGATAATCCACGGCTAAGAACCGTTTTGGAACTAAAAATCAATGTTACAGATGCTAATGATAATCCTCCAGTATTGGAAAAGGCCCTTTATAATACATCAGTTCTAGAAGAAGAACCACCACCGGTATTAATTATACAAATTACAGCCAAAGATGCTGACTCCAATGAAAACGGTGAGGTATCATATGAGCTTTTCAACGATTATGATGGTGAATTTGAAATAGATTCTAGTAGTGGAGAAATTTATTCCAATTCTAGACTTGACAGAGAAACGGTTCCAGTATATGAACTTATCGTGAAAGCAATTGACAATGGTACCCCCAAATTAACTGGCACTGCAACCGTTCTTATTAATTTGCTAGATATAAACGACAATCCTCCACGATTTACCAGGCTATTTAGTGTCAACG
Source organism: Druceiella hillmani (assembly GCA_039881145.1). Taxonomy (NCBI): domain Eukaryota; kingdom Metazoa; phylum Arthropoda; class Insecta; order Lepidoptera; family Hepialidae; genus Druceiella; species Druceiella hillmani. The sequence goes on along the minus strand of JAYKKI010000096.1, from coordinate 4,584,088 downwards.
TGACGGAAAATGAACAGTTTGGATCTTTTGTTATAAAAGTAACCAGTTCAGATCAAGATTTAGGACCAAATGCTAACGCTACATACAGTTTTACAGAAAATCCTGGTGAAAAATTTCTTATCGATTCTGAAACTGGAAATGTTACAGTGGCTGGAACATTAGATAGAGAACAACAAGATGAATATATTTTGAAAGTTGTTGCTGTTGATGGAGCTTGGCGAGCGGAAACACCTCTAACAATAACAATTCAAGATCAAAATGACAACGCACCCGAATTTGAACACTCATTTTACAGTTTTAATTTCCCGGAGTTACAAGATAATATTACGTTTGTTGGACAAGTCATAGCCACAGACAGGGATAAACAAGGGCCAAATTCAGTAATATCATATTCTGCTCAACATCCATCAGAATTATTCACCGTCGATCCTGCTTCTGGTGAAATATTTAGTAAAACTAGTATTAAATATAAACAAACTTCATTGGAATCGTCACCAGAAAATATTTATTCAATTACTGTTGTTGGTACAGACAATGGGAAACCTCCTATGTCATCGGAGTGTCTCGTTACTATTAATATTGTGGACGCAAATAATAATGCTCCTAAATTTACAATCAAGGAATATTTATCACCAGTTCCATTTGAATCGGTCGTTGGTGAAATGATTGTGAAAGTCACAGCCAGAGACGAATTTGACTCGGGTATAAATGCAGAAATCGATTATGTTATTGAGGACGGTAATGCCACAGATCATTTTGCAATAGACAAAATTAGTGGCTGGGTTACCTTAACGAATACCTTTCCTGAAGTAGGTAAAACATATCAAATAAAAGTAAAAGCTATTGATAGGGGTGTGCCTCCACAGGCAGATGAAGCTACAATAACGTTCGTCGTAACCGGAGAAAACATACACAGTCCAGTGTTTGCCATCGTAAGTTACCAAGTCTTGGTACCAGAAAACGTCGAAATTGGCAGGGAAATAATGAATGTTAGTGCAGTGGATGAAGACGACGGCCCAAATGGTATAGTTAGATATAAAATATCCGGTGGGAATGAACGAAAAGAATTTGATGTAGATTCCGTTACCGGCGTCATACGAAATATTCAGGCACTAGATTTTGATACTATAGTTGAATATCATTTGAATATAAGTGCCACTGATTTGGGTTTTGATCCGAAAGAAGCAATGGCTATGGTGACTATCACGCTTACTGATATCAATGATAATGCCCCATTCTTCAACCAGACGCAATATGTCGCATATTTACCAGAAAATTCCAAACCTAATAGTTTCGTATATAAAATTACTGCTTATGACAAAGATTCCCCAATGAATGCAATTATACGCTATTCAATCATGGAGAGTTCCAGTAAACGTTTGTTTCATGTCGATAATGAAACTGGAGATATTTTCTCGAAAGTGAGCTTCGATTTTGAGGAAAATAATTTATACATCCTAAATATACAAGCCGAAAACCCCGACTCCCCTATGCGAAATCAAACTAAAGTTATTATACATATTACGGGAGTAAATGAATATTATCCAAAATTCATTCAGTCAGCTTTCCATTTCGATGTTTCTGAGTCTGCTGAAATCGGTACACACGTCGGAGCCATTCAAGCGACTGATCAAGATAGCGGAGATGACGGAAAAGTTTATTATCTGTTTGTCGGTTCTAGTAATGACAAAGGTTTCTCGATTAATCCACAAACTGGAATTATTAGAGTCTCCCGCAGTTTAGATCGAGAAACTCAAAATAGAGTGGTACTGACAGTTTTGGCCAAAAACTTTGGAGGCATAAGAGGTAATGATACTGATGAAGCACAAGTAATAATATCAATCCAAGATGGAAATGATCCTCCAGAGTTTTTACAAAGAATTTACGAAGCGACTGTCTCAGAAGGAGCAATTATTGGGAAAATTTTAACTCAGGTTAAAGCCGTCGATAAAGATGTAAGACCACAAAATAATCAATTTGGATACTCAATAATTGGAGGAAATGCAGACCATGCTTTTAAAATTGATCCTCAATCTGGAGAAATCGAGGTTTCAAGAAAATTGGACAGAGAGACTATTCCTCTCTATTCGCTCATAGTAGGAGCTATTGATACAGGAATGCCACCCCAAACTGGAACTGCTACTGTCAGAATTACGCTAACTGATGTTAATGACAATGGACCAATATTTGATCCACCTGAAGTTATAGGATACGTATCAGAAAATGAACCACCAAATACTAGTGTAATGACATTAACGGCGAAAGATCCAGATTTGCCGCCGAATGGTGCACCCTTCTCTTATACTCTAGTTGGGGGGATACATAAAGAAATTGTTACTATTGAAAAACATACCGGTATTGTTAGAACCTTGCAAAGCATAGATAGAGAAATAACACCTGAGCTAGACATATTAGTTGAAGTTCAAGATAGTGGAATACCGAGGCAGCGGACGCGACATTCCATAAAAATAATAATCATCGATAAAAACGATAGTCCATCCACACCTCGATCTGTACACATTTTGGTCTACTCATTCAATAACTTACTGCCACGTGGTAAAATTGCTGATGTAAAACCGAATGATCCCGATTCATCCGGTGATTATCATTGCAAAATTATAAAAGATAACAACTCTGAACCTGAAGTATTAACCATAAGACGGGCTTGTGACCTGTATACATCTGATGTCAAATCTGGTCAAGGTTATTCTCTATCGGTATCCGGTAATGACGGAAAACATGCAGACGTCATTTCTACAGTCACAGTAGAATTTTTAAATTTTGATAATGCGACAGTCGATGAATCGGTTACTATACTGGTTAATGGCATGACATCGTCCAAATTTTTAACGAAATATTATAACAGTTTAATAGATATTATTAAAGCAGATTTTGAAACAAATGATTCAGTTTACTTGTACAGTATTAACGAAGTGAAAACCGGGATTCAATTAATGATTTCATTGAGACAAGGCACGATGATTCGATCAAAGAATTACGTAGTTAACTACTTAAAACGTAAAGAAAGGGAAATAAATGAACTACTGCAAACAAACATCATATTACCTTATATACCGTGCCAATACTACAGTTGTAATAATGATGGTCTATGCTCCGATACCATAAAAGTACATCAAGATACAAGAGTAACAGAAAGCCAAACATTAATTATCACTTCACCTATCGTTAACCACGACTATACTTGCCAGTGTGCAGATGGATTTACCGGTTCTAAGTGTGAAAAACAGCAAGACCCCTGTTCTCCGAATCCTTGCCTCTCCGAAGGGAAATGCCATAAGCAAGGCTTAGATTTTTATTGCACCTGTCCTATTTCGAAAGAAGGAAAGATGTGTGAGCTAGATCGTAGTGATATTTGCACGGAAAACCCTTGTAAAAATGGTGGTTCCTGTAGACAAAGTGCAGATAGAACCTCATATTTCTGCCTGTGTCGGCGTGGTTATAGGGGTAATGATTGCGAAGCTGTTGTAGATTCATGTAGACCAAATCCTTGTTTAAATGATGGTGCATGTATAAGTCTTAAACCAGGATATAAGTGTAGCTGCCCTGATGGTCGATATGGCAAGCATTGCGAACTATCAACGTATGGGTTCAATGAATTATCGTATATGACATTCCCAGCATTAGACAGTTCTACAAACGATATTTCAATTATATTTGCAACTACAAAATCTGATTCCTTACTGATATACAATTACGGGCAACAAAGTGGTGGACGATCTGATTTTGTTGCGGTGGAACTGTTTGACGGGAAAGCAATATTTTCTTTTGGTGGTGCAAGAACGCCAATAACATCTGTCATAGTACCTGAACAAACTGGTAATCTAGCTGATGGAAATTGGCACAAAGTGACTGCTACTAGAAATGGTAGAGTTGTATCGCTTAGTGTATCAGATTGCATCGATCATGGAGATGTTTGCAGTGAATGTCGACCTGGGGACCCAACATGTTACGCCGATTACACAGGTCATTCCGGGTAAGTTACTATTTTATCAAATTTTCAATATAAATGAAATAACGTCTATCCTAATTAGTAACATAAATTAAACGTATTTTTAAACCATAATTTGGTCGTTCTCTAAACCGTTCATTTGGGGGTACAAATGGTATTTATACTTTAAGTAAGTGCCCTTCGAACTAAATATATTAAAACTATTGAATCTTGCCATATATTACGTATATATATATATATATACATATATATATATTTATATATATATATATATATATATATTTATATATATATATATATATATATATATATATATATATATATATATACATATACATATATTTTTTTAATAATACACATAAAATAATATGACTAGTTGAAATATCGAAAATTAAACTTCAAGTTATTAAAATGTTTAAAATTCTAACATAAAATAGATAAAACGTGTTTTATTTACCAAGATACCTTCAAACATTGATTCCTGGGGAATCATTGTGTAATTCAAAATCGTTTAAAGCTACAACCCTAATTAATTACGGAACACTCTATGAAAACTAAGTGATACTTGAATATGGATATTAATAAAATTTATATTTTTGAAATATACTTAACTAATACCATATAAATTAAATCTGGAGTTGGATCTATTAAAATTTATGTGGAGATATGATGTTACCACATATTTCCTGTTTTAATTGAAAATAAAATTAAAAAGGCACAACATTTTCAACATAAAGATTGAATAATTAATTCCTTAGTGGAAACTTTAAAGTAATCATAAAAAATAATAACAAAAATAAGAAAGAATCTGCGAAATGTTCCAAGATGAAGTTGGTCTTCCAAAATTGAGGCACGTAGTTAACACATCTTCATTACACAAACTTTATCATTAAATCACGTGAGTCTTTGTGGATTACATGTTATTTAAATATAGGGTGACGTGGGTGTTCAATGGAATTGTTGCACTAACATTGTGGGCATGTAAAAGTAAATTACGATAATTGGGTCATAATTTTGTCAACCATTTGCACGGACATTTATATATTGTCTTATAGAAAAGCACTTTTCCAGCTAAATAGGAAGTATACATTCCATCTATCGTTGGAAACAGATCAAAACTTGACGTTTTAAAACCAGAGAGAAAGAAAGTTTTAATTCAATCATTACCAACAAAACGATATGCACAATGAAAAAAAATAAAAAAATTGAAAATAAATATAAATAACCATTTAAATACATTCAATATGGTTTTTAGAGTATTATATATGCACATGCAAACAATGAAGAGATAGATAACTTTAACAAACGTTATACAATAACTTTATAATAATACTAATTTTGTAACAATTCATTTTTAAGTTTTTAAATGAAACTATATTTTTCAAATATACTAATATTATTAACTTATGAAAACTCTTGTCTTCTTTCATTGAAAAGAAGAATCAGAATTCTGTTTTGGCCATAATTTTACTTATACTTTTTTTTTCATTAATCTTTATAACATAATAAATATTAAATATTCCAGAACCCTCAACTTTGATGGACAACGTTTGTTAGTCGGAGGTTTGGAAGAAGCAAATCCTGTTTTGGAACGGCCTGGGCAAATACATTCCGACGATTTTGTCGGATGCCTTCATAGTGTTTCTATCAACGGAAGAGCCTTAAATCTAAGCAACCCAATGTCATCAAGAGGTATTGATCCGGTGTGTAAACGAAGTGAAAATGGACCGTGTTCAAATAGTGTTAGTTCGTGTGGAGGCTATTATTGTATCGATAAATGGAAAAGTGCGTCCTGTCGGTGTGGCGCAAGCTTGATATCGCCCAATTGTGATAGTGCTTTACAATCAGTTTCTATAAGTGAAAGCGGGTATATTGAATACATAATATCACAAAAACATAAAAGGATGCAACTGCTAGAATCTATATATAGAGGCACCACTCTGTGGATGGATAATCGCAATCCTGTAATTTCAGTAACCAGCAATCTATCAAGTAGTCAGTCTTTACCAGCGAAAAGTATTTCTCTTCTATTCCGGACTATACGCAAGAATGGCATAATTTTATATGCAGGGACCGAGAAACAATATACAATTATCAAATTGATAGAAGGCAATATTGTTTATGTATCAAAACAAACCACAGTAGTCAACATAACTATGAAACATGATGTTGATATCGTTGATGGTAATTGGCACAATATCACATTATATTCCCATAATCGTGGTGTTTATTTACTTGTAGATGACCAGAAAATTGGCGAAGAGCTTGATGCTGTTGGCGTACATGATTTTTTGGATCCCGAACTGAGAATTATTTCGTTAGGTGGAGTAAAAGAAAGACTTTACCGGCAACCTACTTTACTCCAATTTGAAGGTTGTTTGGCAAATTTTTCCATCAATAATGAAATCCAACCTTTTAATGGTTCTGGCAGTATATTTAGTGAAGTAATCCATATTGGGCAAATATATTATGAATGTCATGGACCAATAGGTGTAGGTAATGTACAAGCACCTGATCCACTAAGTATAGGTATAACTCTGGTCATTGTATTCTTTGTTATACTAATTGTGGCTATACTAGTTTCTTTCATAGTATTTAGATTAAGAAAGCAAAATAAAGAAAAATCTAATTCAAACAACAAGGTTCCAGGATTACAAACCAAGCAAAATGGCAACACGATGATTGGAGGGTCTAACCTAGGACCTCTTGGAAACGACAATATGATGAATAGAGCGTTACAATCAAATGATACTAATGTGAGTGGTTTCATATCAGATAATGGAGAAATGCTTCGTAATGTCGGAGGTCATCACATTGTTGGTCCAGAACTCATTTCAAAAAAATATAAAGAAAGAGAAATAATCGGAACTGAACACCAACGTTCACAAAGACCAGATATTATTGAAAGAGAGGTTGTTGGAAAGAGTCCAGCCCTCAGAGAAGATCACCATCCGCCACCGTTACCTACTTCCAACACCTCTCATCATATGCATGATCATACCAGTGCAATGGATTTGAATTCTGATATACCCGAGCACTATGACTTAGAAAATGCAAGCTCTATCGCACCATCAGATATCGATATAGTTTATCATTACAAGGGTTATAGGGAAGCAGGTGGTGTACGAAAATATAAAGCAACCCCACCACCCGTGGCCACATACCACCACAAGCATCAACCAGCACAACACCGTCATTCACCCCATCACGTATCTGGTTTCCCAGCGCGGGTGCCACCACAGCCTTCACAGCCACCCACAGCGCCGCGTCAACATCAAACCACGCCACTTGCGCGGCTATCACCAAGCAGTGAGCTGAGCTCACAGCAACCTCGGATACTCACCTTACATGACATTTCGGGCAAACCATTACAGAGTGCCTTGCTAGCGACAACTTCTAGTTCAGGCGGTGTAGGAAAAGATGTTTTGCATAGCAATAGTGAGAGAAGTTTAAATAGCCCTGTAATGTCTCAGCTGAGTGGTCAGAGCTCTTCTGCTAGTCGAAAAACTCCAGGTGCACCATCTCAAGGTCCCCCTGTCGGCTCAGTGGGTACTGGAGCTATGGGATTAACGGCAGGAGAAATAGAACGGCTCAATGCTAGGCAGAGATCTTCAAGCCTAGTATCAACGTTAGATGCAGTCTCTAGTAGCAGCGAAGCCCCTAGAGTTGGTAGTCCTAGTCATCACATGTCGCATAGACATCATTCGCCGCCAGAAGACAATGACGGTTCAACATCAACAGACGAAAGCGGTAACGATAGTTTCACATGTTCTGAAATAGAATATGATAATAATAGTGTCAATGGTGATAAATATTCAAAGGCAGACGAGGACGACTGCCGTCCTAACACCAGTGGAAACAATAGCACCGGTAAACCACCACCCATGATGCCTCCGCCTTATGATGCCTTTGACTCATCGTTTAGAGGTTCCCTAAGTACTTTAGTAGCATCTGACGATGAACTATCAGCCAACATAGGGAGTGCTTTATATAGGCAAGCTAATGGGTCGCCGACCGCGCCAACCGCATTAGGTTGGGACTATTTATTAAATTGGGGTCCGAACTTCGAGAGTTTGATAGGTGTATTTAAAGATATAGCGGAGTTACCAGATTCTGTGAACGGTAGAGTGACAAATGCATTAAGACTGCCGAGTGGAGGTAACAAGCCTTCAGAAGAATATGTGTGACACGTGTAGCCATAAGTGTGAATTTAATAAATTGTGTAAATATAGAGATAAGACAAAATTCGAACTTAATTTTTGTAGTTATGTATTAATTCAATATTATTTAACCTTGCATCAAGGTGAAATATTATCTTGCCATACCGCATTATATACTATTGTTATCATTGTAAATTGAAAAAAAACAGTAGATAATTGAATATGTAAACTTCAATGTAAATAAAATATTGTAACACGGAAATAATTCCAACAAATAAAGTTGGAAAAATATTTAATATAATGTAGAATGGCTATTTTGTGGCCATAACTGAGTCTGGTTGATATAATTAAAATTACATGTAATGATATATACATATATATATATATATATATATATATATATATATATATATATATGTATATGTATATATATATATATATTTATATATATATATTTATATTTATATATATATATATATATAGGTGTGTGTGTGTGTGTATGTATGTATGCTTAGAATATAGAGTAATCCAGAAGGCGCATACGCACAAATCTCTTCGCGGTTGCGGTGAAGCCAAAAATCGGTGGAGGGGGCACCACACTCCGCCTACTAGCGCCCTCTCCTAACGGTCACGATGTTACCAGCTGAATAAATGTACCCACCAAATTCAGGAAATCGACGCATATAAATATATTTGCTTGCGCCAGTCGATTCACATTTGCATCAATTTATATGGTCATGGCTTGGCTTATATGAAGTAGTATTAAGGCCGCCATGTTAAATTTCTAAAATGTTTATTGTGACCACAACCAATGGCCAAAGTATTTAGATTAAAATTATTTAAAAACTTTGTCACATTTTACCATTTTATTCATCACTTAACACTTTTAATACAAAAAGACAATTATCTTAGTATCTTAAAGTAAAAAGAAATGTGAAAAAGCTCATAGTAAAAGTTTGAAAATATTCGATCTCATACTAAAGAAATTCAAAATAGGACGAAACAATTACTTATATTAATTAGCATTCAATGTCGTGATAAAATGTCTTCATATTTTAAACAATATTGGTTCGCATTTTTCAAGAAATTAAAGAAGACGGTGGATATGTATTTCTTGCCTTAATCCTACATAAAGTGATTATATACGCAATACGTAAAATATTCTAAAATTGAATATGATAACGGAAATTTAAACGTTACACCAAATTCTCCAGCGACATTTTCTAAATCCCAATTTTTTTACAAATAAAATTTTACTTTTTGCGGTATTTAAGATGTTTTAATTTGGGTAAACAATTTTTTAAGAGGTGACAACACTAATAAAAATGGCGCGCTTCTGATAATAATAATCTACTTCGATATTTTAAAATTACATAGTTAATTCAAGATGAAATTAAGTAATCGTTTTTACGTATGAAAAGTAATACCCATTTGTTTCTTTTGCAGTCCAGTGATATTTTTGCAGGTGGGAATAGCACAAGCCGGCATTTTAAGCGATATTGTCACGTAAACTTTCAGAGCTGTGTCTTAAATTGCACTGATACCCGCTTTTTGATACTACGCATTTTAGGCGTAGTTTTTTGGACACACTATCGCGCGTTTTCTTGCCTTCTGGAGTACTCATTATTTTAAGTATGTGTGTATATGTAACAAGGGCACTGTAACCTGGGGCGGCCAGCAGCCATTTCAATCATATTAACATATAGATATATAGAAGTCAATACTTGTATGTGTGTACAACCTTTATATGCTCCTACAATTTTTAACCGATTTCCCTTAAACTTTCCACCTTACCCTCCACTCTTCAATTCATTACTTTTTGTACCTTTTGAACAAAATCAGTCAATCAATTTTTCTTTAGTTATAACGTGTATAGCCCAACATATATATCCTTCAGTAACAAGTATATATTCAACGTATATAAACCCACGTTCCTTTTACCTTGGATTAAAGAAATCCATATTGAATAAAAATTGGATCATAGCATCCACATTACGAAAATTCCGCAACTCTATCTCAAGCAATTTAACCCGTAGAGATAATATTTCCGACTTCGTTACAAATGCACAGGTCACTCATACAGTTGTAATTATATTTATAACTATAACTCTTATGTATTTCCGCTTGTGGCAGCTCAAAAATCTTTTGTACGAGCCAGTAATTCTGTTAAATCTAAACTTGAACCTACTTACTCTAATGTGTATCCGGAAGTTAAATACATCGGATATCAAACTTGTAATTTCCACTTGAATAATTTTTAATTCTTTCAGCTTTCATTTTTTAAGAGGAGTTAAGAATTTGAATTTAACTTATCTCAATTAGACTTGCTGGAAATCTTGCATCGTTGGAACTTTTCGAATGTTATTCGAACTTCTTTGTCGTTTATTTTCCATTTGTCAAACACGAAACTTATGCATTAGCATTGAACTTACTTCCAACTAATCTATAATCCCTTCTTCTAAAATACCTCCAATAAACGTTTACTTGTGATAACCTTGACACTATTATTACATAATTTGCAATTAAAATTAAAATTAATGAAAAGAGTTATATAATAAATAATTATCGCAAAAGTAGTATCGTGATAAAAATAAAAGAAACTCGAACTCTTAACAAAGTCTATTACTGTAACATGTAAATAGATGGCGTAACGAGTCATTGGCAAAACCGATATCGGGTGAAAAATATTTTGCGTCGTTTTAATCTAATAAATGCTACACGGATGAAACCATTGGCGAATGATACTTATATATACATGTATTTAAATTATGAAACCATATACTATATCAATATCTTTGTAAGAAATAAAAAAATACAGTGACATAAAACTAACGAAAATAAATGAAAATAGCTGTCACTTGCTGGGGGATTGAATACAATATTTTTTTTAGTAATTGATTTGTATCTCTACGTTTCGTGACATATATCTCAGTTAATATCTCTAAGTATATATTGGTTTATATATATTTTATCCGTTTATTTATCTAAACTATCATAACTAATGATATCCCCGTCAAAATTACATTTTATAATTAAATAATTTCCTAATAACAGATAATATAATATTTACTTGTACAAAACTAATTAATTCTTGACGTTTTGAAATGATTACCTAACCATATTGATTGTAAGAAATATTACAACATACATAGAATTGATATTCGATAATTGGTTCCATTTTTTGAAGAAAACGAAATCAAGGCCGTATTAGTGCAATTAGTATTTATTTAAACATAATAAAATTGATAAACTAAATTGGAGCGGAATTTATTGTTGTTTTTCAGACTTACAGGAAAATGTGGAAAATTAGTGGGAGAAACTTGTAATAACACCTGTGGTGATATTAATTAATGTAATTATTTGAACAACTGTTTTCACAAAAGAAATTGTCCAAAAAATATCCGCTTTGGAGCATAACAAACGTCTGAAAACAAACATTCGTGGCGTGTTTTGGATTAAATAATTTAACGCTGGAACAGTTAAACAAACTATGTAAATATGTTTTCCATCAAAAATGAATTGTCTCGAGGACTGCCGTTCGATAAACTATAGACGTTTGATAATTAGAAACATTACATTGAATACTAGATTAATTAGTACATTGAGTAATAAATGTTTAGATAATTTATATTGCACATTTTTGGTGACAATAACATATTAAATTAATAGAATTCTCCAAATAATAATTAGTATGTTTTAAAGGAATAATTTTTTTTTTCATAAAGGACAATGTTAACTTGGCCACATAATTGAGAATTGATAAAACACATAGTATATTAATGTTAATTTATTTTTGGTATATGCTGGAACTATGGTGGTCAACCCGCACTCAACGCGCGGTCAATTGTTGTCAATTCGCGGTATCTCAACTCGTGATCAATTCAACTCGTATCATAACTCTATCGTATCTCAATAGCTGGCGTATCTCAACTCTTTGTCAACTCGTAGTCAAACGCGGTCAAAAACTCTTGAACACAAACTGAGTTTTCCAATATTTACAACCGTTGTTCTCGAGAACGACCACCAAAACTTCAAGTAATTAACATAAATTCTAAATAACATTAATCCTTCGATTACGGATGCGACAGAACTTTTTTAATTATGTGTTATTATTCAGATCGTTATCTTTTTGAATTGCCAAGGCGCCAATAGCCATAAGATAAAAATCTATTTATTTTGTTATCGATGAATCGTGTATTTATGCAAACTATGTTCTGTTCGGTTTATTTCTTTAAACACCATGGTATCCTTATGTGATCTATTACACTCCTGTTCAGCCACGTCGTTACTTTGGGTTGATAAACATTACAATGATCCTAACGCAATAGTTCTAAAAGAAAAAAAAATATTTTCTGTTTGCTTCGTCACACAAAGTTTAGTTGCTTTTATAAAGCCCGAAATAAAAAAAATGTTTTACTACAGTCTTTCCAAATATTTTTGTCTAATGTGATGTGTTCATGTAGTCTTTTTGAATGTTTTTTTTAAATTTACTTTTATTATTGCAAATAATATTAACGACACCAAAGGTTTCTAAATGTTGAAATATAATGTTCACCAGAGAACTATCTTATTACAAAAATATTACTAAATGCATTTACGAGAGATTACACCTTACGAAAAATTTATGGTTATTATACAACATCAAAGTCTAATTTTTACTTTTCTCTATACTGTATTCAAATTAGTTTCTACTGAAAAATGCCTAATGAGTATTAGAGACCATTTATTGCAATTTTCAACACGATTTACTTAATTATGTGGCCATCAATCTATATCACAAGAGAAAAAAATTAAAAATGATTATTTATTATAAATTATGCATACAATTTTTTAAGACTATATTATTCATAATTTTTACAATCCAACATGAAACGTTTAAATAAGACAACTGGGAAAAACGTGTTTTTTTTCCTTTATTTCTAATAAAACATTACGTCGATGAAAAAAACAAAAATAATAAGGTCTTGTTTTCTGAATCCATTTTATAATCGATATGGGTTTATAAAATTACAAATTATTTAATAATTATTTAATACAAAATGCATTTACGAGTGATGCTCTCCTACTTCTAAACTAATAATAGAACGATTAATACACATAATTTGACAAAGATCGTGTCGAGTTATTGTTCCCTATTAACGACAGTACAAAGGCATAATGTATTTATATTGCATTAGTATATAGCCATACTAAAATAATGTGCCAAATACAGAAGTAATTTGTTCTATCACTCATCCTAGACTGAATATATAAAAGTTACATTATTTGTATATTAATTTGTTTATATTAATATTGTGAAATAAAGAAAAACATTTTTCGCATGAAACATACAATAGTTTTATTTACTAATAATACAAGTGCAATTCATCAGAGTAGAAATTGAAAAAATACATGTTTAATTCCCTTATCTAGATGCAAGATTACAGCAAAGTGATAAAAACACAAAATATCGCAAATTATTTTACCTACTATAATAAAATTTATCACAAAATCTACGCTTTCTCAAACAATAGTAAAAAAATAAATATTGCTATCTAAATGCGCAGAGTACTCCAGACAATATTCAGATCTATAAATTCTTTCTTAAATCTTTCTGTTCATGCGATCTTAACAAATAAATTATGAAATAAACTTTTCTACCGTCAAACCTCTATTAGCTACCTTGTTTTTTTATTATTACTTAAACAATGGAAAATTAGAACTAACAAACAGGGTTTTAATATAGCTTTCTAATAGCGTGTTCTTCAAAAACTTTTCATGATCTCCAACCTTTCAAACAGTCCCCTATATCTGTTCCATTTTGCTATTAAGTCTTATGATTAATGTCTATCCCATAATATTCAATTCCCAACTGAATGTTTAAATGCTTTTCAGCCATGATTTCTGATCGATCCCACGTAGCATCTTTTCCATTTTATTAAGGCCCTTCTGAAAGTTAACCTTAATTGATTCTCACATGGAACGTCGTTATTACCTAGTTCCGACTAGATGATTCCAAATTTTTAATAGGAAAATTCAGAAATTAGCTATTATCTCAATGACTCGATCTGTTTAAAAGCGACAAAGTAAAAATGAAGAACAAATAATCCCAATATAAATACACAGGAAATGGTCATAATGCAAAAAAAACGCACCCAATTGTAAAAGTTTGGGATGATAATAAAATCTTTAATTAGTTCTTCCAAAGTTTATATGTGAACAATATTTCTGATTTCAATAATGTTTCCAAATCTGTAAACTGTAAAATTCTATTTGTCCAGGCAATAGATTAAATGTTCGCTCTAAATCAATCGATTTAGAGGTCGATGCAACACAATGTAGTGTTTTGGCTCCATTACTTCTCTCATTAGTCAGTTACCAATCTCTGAAACGAACATAATTTACATTATGTCTGCTTCAGAGATAACTTACAAATTTTACACAGACTCGGAACCCAATGTAGATTTAACCAGTAAAAATATTAATTAATCTCCATATTATCGACACATAGCTCCTAATTAAATCACTAATAAATCTCAGCAAGTTCTAAGTTATCAGAATCGACTGTCTGAGGCAAGCTAAAGCAACTACAAAAATATATAAAAAGCTGTTAATAAACGATTTGTTGAATATTTTAGTAACACTAACAAAAAATATTGACCGGAAAATGTTTAGCCTTCAAAATTGAGCTAAGATTACAAAAATAATATCAAAAATGAAATCCATCTGTTTAAAATACTTTTACCTTTAATTTATTACGGAAATGTGTTTGATAAGGATCTGAGATACGATGTCTAAATACACTACGTGCTTAATAAGCTTTTCTCCACCCTTCCCTCTCCACCACTAACGCTGCTTCGCTTCAGCCTTTACCTTCCCCAACGGTTACTTCCATTTTAGACTAATAAAATTTAAATTGACTGCCTTGGCACGTATAAATATACACACACACAAGCGATCCGTTAGTATTACAAGCATCATATGAACCGATTTAAGTACTCTAGCTTACGCAACACAATTACAATTAATAATGAAACAAACAAAAATTTAAGAGCATAAAAATAAATAATAAATAAAAAAGAAATAACGAGTCACACGTTTGGTCTCTTTATTATTATTTCGACGCTCATTCTCTAGCGTATCAGATGATAGCTAATATCCTAAAATATGAACTTTAATTTCATAACATGTTGAATATATTTATCGTTAATTTTGTAGAAATTCATTATTTACAATTAAATGAAACTACGTGATGTAGTATTATTTCTACTTTCTGTAAGTTGCTTACCACGACCTAGGTTTCGTTGTATTACATGAAGATGAAGTACAACGAAACCTAGGTAGTGGTAAAGAACTTAAACAAAGTAGAAGTAATACTACATCACGTTGTTTCATACGATGTGCAAATATAATCATTATAGGAGGAAAATTTAGCTATTTAATGTAAACCTGAAGTTGAAATCTGTCCCGTTAATGTCCTATTGAATTACGAATATTTCCCACAGGAAATGGAAAATTTGTTTGTAGCTAATTATACAGTAAATATGCACGTCTAATAAGTATTGATAAAATTCACCGAATATATTATGATGATATCGACAAGCACAATCGCCGTGTAGGTAAAACAAGCTGGGCGTAAACCTGAACAAAAGGGAGTAAAAAGTAATGGAAACCGTACATGAGCGCATAGTTGAAGCTAATATCACCACCAATATTGATGATATTGATAACTTGGACTTTGATGAACTTATAAATAATATGTGAAACAGTACCAAATCTTGGCAGCTGCGCAATTCTTTCGCCGAATCCACTTTATCGCCTTAAAGCAAAGCAACTTTCCATTAATTATCTTGAAAGTATTGTTTGACTGGTGCAGAGAATGTTGGTTGCAAGTCTTCCTCATTGGTACCACGAGTGTCAACACATTTAATCACAAAGTCGTCAAAGGGATTATCAACCGATCTACACGTGTTTACGGATGCAGAAGTAAAGCGGGAAAATTGTCTCCATTAAATGCTGTGCTAAATTCCATTGATTTCTACGCTCTCTGAGCATTGGCCAGATCGTTATTTCAGGAATATTAAACAAGATGGGTAATGACTAGCTACTGAAGAAAACTACCATAGTTTCTTGACAGCCTCGCGTTGAATAACGATTGAAAACCGCAAAGCGGCACAAACAAATCAGCCGCCCTTCAATTTTTTTATAATTCTTAAAACACAGATATTTCGAATACAAACTAAATATAGTAAACCAATATGTCATATAGCAGGCTTTTGTAATTAAACCTATTATAATGTTTTATTGATAATCAAAAACTTTTATCGAAATGATGTCCAATCACTTTGAGACGAAATTGCATTTGGAATTGGACTATGATTCCTCTTTTTTCTTATTGTTAAAAAGTTCAGTTTAGTATTTGGTTGACATTATACTTGATACTATGATAACCACTGAATGCGAGGTATTTAACTACAATAAAATTCAGCATTTGTACGTAGCTCCATCATGGATTACGCATTCGATACTTCACATTATGATAATCTGAATTTTTATATACATATATATATATATATATATATATATATATATATATATATATGTGTGTGTGTGTGTACATATATATATATATATATTTATATATATGACAAAATTTACATGTGACATCTTTGGGTTTGAGACAAAGTGAATCGACATGGTTTTTATTTGAAATTCGGAGTATTTTAGATGTCGATATCACATGTCGTATGCGATTATGAAACCATTGATATCATGATTTAATGCAATATAAATGATAGCTGCAAGCATAGCCATGTTATTTATTGCACTATCTCAGTGTAATTTTACTTATTTACGTAAAACGTAGCATAATAAAATTAAATAAACATGTAACGAAATCGACAAGTCGAATCGGAAAATTAAAGTCGAATTTCTTGTTTTACTTTTTGTTAAAAACTGTAAGTTTATGATATCACAATACAAAATTTAAAAAAACAAACTGAAATTAGACCTGTGTGCTTTGTTGAAAGTTTGAGAAAGTCTAGATCGCAGAACGTTAAAGAGTACTTCTTATAAGCCATGTTTTGATAATCTCCAACTCTAGATTACCTATTCAACCCTTGTACATAATAACCTATTTTTCAGAATCTCTACAATTTTATACCTATATATATATATATATATATATATATATATATATATATACATTTTTCTTTTTTTTTTTCATGTCACCAATCAGTGGTTTTGATCGTTCCTCAATGATAATAGTTCCCTTGACCGCGAGCGTGTCACTGGTACAACACAGTGAGCCCAAATGTGAGGACATTTTTATTTGGTTGTAAATAAAAAAATTACCAATCGTTAAAGCGTTTTTCGTCAGTTTAATTCAATGTCTGTAGTTCAATTCAATTTTATTTTTATTCAACATATAAACATTATATTCCCTTGTTGAACGCCATTTGTAATTTTACAAATAAAACAATAAACAAATTTCAAAATTATAATATGTAGTATTAATATTTTATCATTATTTATATATACTAATTTTCTTAGGTGGACTCTGATGGCCCCTTTCATTTCTGTTGTTTATAAAATGATCGATTTATAATAATACGCTTTTTGAAGTAGATGTATCTTAACAACGCGTTTAAAATGTTTATCCGAAAATTTCAATATATCTTCTGGTATTTTATTATAGAAACCTATACTCTCTCCCACAACTGCTAATCTTCTTGAGTTTGAAGTTGGAAAATTCAATTTAGTTTTATTTCTAACATGGTAATTGTGACGAACACAATTTTTACGATTAGGTAGTCATTTTTCCTCGCATTCAAAATATTTTCAAAAATATAATTTTTGAAAGTAATGTGTGTACATTAATTGCTTTAAATAGTTCTCTGAACAAATGTCGAGAACTTAATTTATATATTTAGCGAAAAGTTCTCTTTTGCAAAAGAAAAATGGATTCAGTATTAGCAGCCCCATCCCACAACAATATTATATACAACATTATAGTATGAAAAGAGATTATGTTTAACACTAATTAAATCCCTGATTTTATTGACGGTGTTTACAGCGGAACTAATTTTACCTACTAGCACTGAAATATGAGCTCCCTATTGAAGTGTACTATCTAGGGTAGTACAGAGAAAAACTGTTGTGTTAAGAAAATCCGTTCTATTGTTATAGAATATTCAGTTATTTTCAACTAGTCTTAAATTTGTGAGGGTAATTTCTAAAGCATTTAGTTTTCTGCTTTACTTTGAATAACAAATTATTTACAGAAAACCATTTAACTATTTGTGAAATTGATTTGTTTGCAATATCTAATTGTTCAACATATCTATTTATTTTAAGTATGACAGATGTATCAATAGCAAATAATACATTTTTAGCAAATTTTTCAACCAAAAACAACACATCGTTACCAAAAATAACAAAGAGAAACTGTCCCAATATAGAGCCTTGAGGGACACCTATCTCTACTAAATATCCTGTTGATTTGAATTCTCCTCTCCGTACTTTTTGTATTCTGTTTATGAGATACGAGTTAACTAAGATAAGGATTTAAAATTTTGTTCCATAATATTGCAATTTTCAGAGTAACGTTCCATGATCAACACAATCAAACGCTTTAAACCAATCAAAGTATATGCCAACAGCATTCTGCCTTTCTTCCCAACCACTAAAAATGTCCATAACTAATGTCACGTTAGCATCTGTAGAGGCCTTCCCTTCGTAAAGCCATATTATCTGGCTATGAAGGAGTCCAAAAGGGTTGAAATGGTCCCCATTTGCTCAAGCACAATCTTTTCAAAAACTTGCTGGGAGTATGCAAAATAGTCACTGGTTTAAAGTTAGATGGACTATGATTATCACCAGATTGTAGTTATTGAGCTTGATATTATCTGTAACAAATTTGGTAGCTTCACCTAGTGCTGAATTTAAAACATTTGTATTGATAATAGGTTTATTAGTGAAAAATTTCTCAAAGGCATATGCCACGTCCGATTGTAAATTGACGAGTTTTTATTCATTTCTAATGATTGTTCATTATCTCGTGATTTAAACTTTCCCGTTCCACTATTTATAATATTTCAAACAGATTACATTTTATTGTATTTATTATTTTGTTGTATATTTGTTAAAGAGTTTCCTTTCCAATATAATCGATGAAACAAATGCTAATAGTAAATCTTCTATTATGTTATAAATCAAATAAAGTCTCTTCCTGCTTTCACGCAAGCCAACTGTGGCTCAGTCAAAACATTTGATTTTAGTGTTAGAATTTTGCGAGTTTGACTATTTTCTTTTTAAAATTCAAACAATAGTATTTAAAAAAGCCGTTATGAAGACAATCCAGCTTAATCCGAATTAGATCAATGGATACTATTTTTTTTAATATTGAATTCATTTTTTTTAACTATTGTCAGTTATTGATCTTCAAATAATGTCATTAGTTTTCTAAATTATAATTTTGTAAAATGTAATGCATTGATCACTGTGAATGTGATTGTTTACAATTTACAACTGCTTTATTCCCAACATCAAAATCACAGAATATATTATCAAGACATGTCGCTGTAGCGTTAATATATCTTGTAGGATTTAAATAAAAGAATACATTGTGAAACGTGTGTGACATGAATTCATCAGTAAATTAATATTGAAGTCTCCATAAAATAAAATGTTTTTTTAATGTTGAATACAATTTTTAGGCCGGCAAATTTATATAATTTGACAAATTTATATAAGCAAATAATAATGTATTTATCCAACACAATCGGTGATAATTCAATTGTTTGCTCAGTATTAAATTTAATTATATCTTTACGCCCATTTACTTTAAACTTAAATTTAAGTAAGATTGAGGAGCCACGTCTCGTAGTTATTTTTCTCCAAAAATAGCTAACCACTTTATAATTTTTCAAACTTAACATTATTTTTTGCCAATATTCTATCAAACATAAAATATTTATCTGACATTTTTCAAGGCATAGTTCACTTGAAGGTCCTTGATGAAAGCCTGCTATATTTTAGTGCACTGATATCAACACAGTGCGCTTTCTCACTCTCAATTTAAATAGTTTAAATTTATAATCGCAATATTGTTTGAAAAAATTGTTATCGTTAATATTGTACTGTTATGTCTATTATTTATAACGGAATTAAAATTACAGTTACGAGCTATCAAAATAGATTTCATATTTTTACAATTTTTAGAAAGAAATAAACTATTACTAATAAATTGAAATCCTTAATTATAACGGCATGTTAAATTATGAAGAAGATTGTTTTGTATATAAATCTTGTATATTTTTGACTGACTTTAGTAAAAGAACTCGTCGGAATCTTTTTTTTTTTTAATATATGTTCAGTTATAATTCTTTACCGAGTAGACCGATTTCGAAGAATCTTTTTTATTTAAAAGACGGTACTACAGAGATGGTATCATGTAAATATGTTGATAATCTAATGATGAAGTTCAGAAATTACCAATGATACTTCATCATTGGATCTCCTATTATGATGATCTAATGATGAAGTCCGAAAATGATACGATGATTACTAATGGCAGCAAATCAAATATGATTCAAGATATTTGCTATGGGTAGTTGATACTTTGCAAAATAACTACACCATCGATTATTTCAGAGTCTGATGATGCGTTCTGGAGATGAACAATAGAACTCTTTATCGGCTGGCAGTAAATCAACTGCATTTCAAGATATTTGCTACCATTAATTTTTACTTTGCAAAATAACTGCATCGTCGACCAAGTCATGGTCTGATATTGAGTTCTGAAGATGAATAATGTAACTCCTTAACAGATGGTTGTAAATAAATCGTGATCCAATATATTTGCTACTGGTTAGTTGTTACTTTAGTTATTACATTGCAAAATTTGATTCTGGATTTTGGACATGGATAAGGGAACCCCACAAATGGTAGTTGTTACTTTGCAAAATCTTATATTGGACATCGGATGTGGAAAAAAAACTCCTCAAGGACTAATAGCTAACCATTGGCGGCTACTACTATCGCTTCGTTTCCACGTGTTATTTATAATGAACTTTAGATAAAAAGGAAATTATCTACATACGATGTTTTGTCCGTGACTTTTAATAATTATACAATATTCTAGGAAAGAAAAATTATCGGATGTTAGTTATAGTATGATGATTAATATTATTAATCATTAAAAATTCTAAAATAAAATATATTTAAAAAAACCGACTTCAAAAAGTATGTACTAAAAAGTTAAAAAAAAATTAACTCAAAAAACAGGTACCTAACCTGTTCAATCGCAATAAATAACTAAGTTACTTATTTTTAAAGTCGGTACCAGCATCGCCCACCAACTTATATATATATATATATATATATATATATATATATATATACAATATTTTTGTGTTTCTCTTAGCAAATTGAAGTAAAAATGTGCACTTGGTTGCTTTCGATATCAGATACATCAGCAGCAAATATCGATGTAAAACATAGGTGAAAGGGGATCCCATATTTTCCTAATATCAATTTTTCAAATTTACTTGCCTTGCTGAATGCTTTTAATATTTAACATAAACACACAAATTTTATGTAATCACGACTGTCTCTTGAATTTTAGAATGTAGAAGATATTTATGCGGTTATGCCACGTACAAAATTGGAAAATGCTGTTGGTAGATGTATATATTTTTTAAATCATAAAACTATTTTTCAAATTCACGACTTACTCAAACATACTCGACTAAGTAAATTGATGGAAATTACTACCATATGTTAGAGTGAAATAATAGTGCATATGGCATTGGTCATGTACCAGGAAAAGTAAAAGAAAATTAGTTTATAATGCGTTTTTACGTCTTTAAAGTTAATTTCATGGTGAATCTGAAAAATACCTAGGAATTATCTTAGCGTGTCTAGCTAAATAGTATTTTAATGGAACAATTTTCCGAGTTTATGAATATATGTTGGCAAAATATATTCACAGCACTTTATTTTATGGCATATTCTCAAAAAATTTCCTTTATAATATTTGTAACCATCGCTACTTGTAACCAAGTCTGCGGTAATATTAGGAGTGTAATTTATTTAATTGTAGAAATAAAACACTACATTGGTTTGTCATTTTTTAAAAAAGCGTGGAATCAAATATCCCAAAACGTTTAAAAAAGAAGCCTTCTGATCATAATGATTCGAATAGATACAGTAACCAAAGAAAGTTTTAGTAATAAACATAAACCTAAATAGAAAAATGACTAGCGAAATTTGTTTAAAAATAAATTTACCTCCATTATATATTCCATATATACCACACAATCCGAATCTGGAAAACGTAAATATATAACATACAGATAATATTAATTTTACATATGAAAGTAATGGTATAATGTGATTTTTTGTTTTTACCAATCAAATATGTCTTCACAAATTTTAATTTATTTCAAAATTGTTAACGATTGCCTACCGCAGTTTGTGACGTAGCTTTAATTGGTGGCATTGCATAAATATAGTAATCTACGGTATTACAAAAACTGTACGGAAATTATTAATAATAAATTATATTAAAAAAACCGGCAACATCTTCGAGGAACTTAAAACGAAAAACTGAAAGTCATCGGCGAACTTGATTGCTTACGACTAACGATACTTAAGAAATACGCTCAAGAAATTAACGTAGTTGATTTACACAGAACAATCTTGTACCACAACTTGGTTTTACATTGGTTTATTATTTATTTGCCTCCGAAATCCGTTGCTATGGCAAACCAAAACCCTCAAGAGATGACCATGTATTAGCGTGTACAGGCTTTATTAGCACGCAGAGCACAGCTGAGTCCTATCTGCCTACTTCATCTTCAAAATACACCCTTAACACAAAACTTACAAGTATATTGATGAGCATGTCCTTATTTCTGATCTAATAACAAATTTATTAATTTTTAATTTTTTATAATTTTTTTTTACTTTGATCAAAATGATTGTATGAAGTTTAGCGTTTGAATGCATTACGCAGTTTGTGGAATTCAGGGAAAGAGGGTGTTATAGGGGGAAATAGTGGCAAGAACCAGTCAGAATCTGCAAGTATGTATATCTGAATATACACGTGCATGTGCATACTTACTTCTGTATGTTCTTTTTACATACTTTCAAAGGTTTCTCAAAATTTAACGACGTTCACTTGTTCAAGACCTTCAAACTTAAATTGGCTAATTAGTGTAACGATACATTTCCGGAATAGGAAAGCTTTACCATTCTCAAGATATTATCCCATAAAATATAAACTTATATTCTACAAAAACTTGAAAAAGTAATTAAATTCCAAGTTCATCATTTTGATAGAAAGATGGTACTTATTATTTTTGGTTAACATCGGAAAACCAGTTTCAAATAGCTGAACAAAAAAATGGAGTTCTTTCCGTACTTAAATATAACTGGCGTATTCACAGCCAAATGAGTACAGAGAACATTCAGGTATTGTAGAAAAGGACTATCTTATTGCTGACGTTGCAATCGTTGTGTTAGTTCAGAGTTCAGATTTTGGTGAGATTGTACCATTATTCTCTATATTTAGTTGTTGCTTGGGATTTAGTTATTTCAGTACGTTTTTTTGTTGTAATTTTTATTTTAAGATCCTCATAAGACAAAAAATTATATGATTTTGCATTTTTTATGTATATAATAAATCTTTTTCAATATGTGCTTTTTTATTACTTTTCACTTTAACACCTGTGATTTGTATATTGAAAAATATGATTTTGATAGAAATTTTCTTTGATTTGTTTTCCACTGTACCGCACCGCATGTGAAATTCTTCAGAACGTGCCCGGTTACGATATACTCGCCGTGGAACAAAGAAGACATACCAATACCAAGTTGTAAAGTTGAAACATCACTTTTCAAAAACCAAATAGGAATATTGCAATTAAAAATTATATCTATGTGAACTTTATTTCATAAAAAATAGTGCAAACAACACTGTAAAGACAATAGATCATTCAATCATTTTTTAAACAAATATTAATGTCTAATTGGTAAAACCATTTTTATTGGACAACGTCTAATAAAAAAAACATTATAAGAGTCCGCCTCATGCCATTGATCCATATATATATAATAAACGAATGAAATTTAAAGCTTAGACCATTTCACGGCAAAATTATGCAATTTTTTTGTGCTACATACATTCAAATAGAATTATTTTTGTAGCAAGGGGAAAATATTCCATACCACTTGTCAAATTAATAATAGAATTAACCATCTTGACACTGGTTATTTCGATATTAGCTTCAATGAATTTAAAGTTAATCTATATTGGAAAAGCTGATTACTACGGTATAACGTCTATTGACATGTAAATATCTACACATAAAATAAAATGGTAACAAATTTTAAACCGTGCGCTAGGGTGAAGCGAATTATTTTTTTTTATTTCCGTAATTGAATATGTCTCAAAAGTAACATTATCTTTTAAAGTACACGGAAAAATTAGTAATATAAAAAATTATTGTAATTTTCCTTTTACTACCTTTCAAATATTCATTGAAAACATGCAATTAGAACTAATTCAAAAAATTGTAAATTAACAATGAATGGTTTACTATCCTTGAATAGCAACTTTGTAACTCTAAATATAATACAGTTTTATTAAAATAATCTGCATGTCTTCCTAAACATAGTATAATTTGAAAACAATACCTTATCAAGAATGCCAGTTGTAAACAAAATCTCGCTAATAATGCAACACTCGGTGCGTAACTTCATATCTACATTTGTGATATTATTTATAGTTCTACCTTTATTTAGTGACTGCTTTTAGTTAACTGTTACCATTCGGGAGAAAAAGTTTGTAGTTAAGGTATTCTAATTATATTACAATAAAATAATGTCGAAAATAGTATCGCGAAACGAAACAGGCTGAACCATTTCTGGACTACTTAGTTTGATTAATAAATCAGTTCGACGAACGAGGGCCGACGTGTAAAGCATGTGTTGTTTGTTAGAAATAAACTAAAAATTGAGAAAAATGGGAAATAACCTGTTATATCTCACGTTTTTTACGTCGTAGGACGCAATATAGTCGATGTTTGCATTGTAGCTTCCTTGCCGGTTTTTAGCATACAACGTTCATACGTTGTCTCAGCAGTTAAGGTACAATTATGACAAGTATTTAAATTTCATCTGTTATGAGGAATCAAAACAAACTGAGAATTATAAATTGAAGTTACAGGAATGAAAAAAATGGATGTAGCAATTAATTCTTTGATATTTATTGCTACAAATATAGTGATTTTACTTAACACTTGTACACTAGTGTTAACTGTAAAGAGATGATCACGCTTAAATACAAATTGATGAAGAAACAAAAACAGCCAAAAGTATTAACGATGACTCGGAAAATAGCTATATTCCATATACAAAAAAGGGAGAACAATTCCTGGTTTGATTGAACCCAAACCAAGTACCTCAAGTAATTCGATGGCGACGAGCAGATTACATTATCTGGTACAAAACATTCAATACAGCTATAACGCATTCAATACAGTCTTTCTTTACCAACAACAAATTAGATTAAAACGATTTAATTGTTATTAGTTCCAATGGAGCTGCAACAAATACTAGCCCGAAAAGGGAGTAATCCACTTCATAGAATTAAAGTTGGGTAGATCACTCTAATGGTTCATATGTCAACTACATGCAAACAAGCTACCTCACCGACCGACCGATCTATTTACTACATTGGACGGAGCAACAAGCGGACCACAACTTTATTCATAACCAGTTCAAAAAGTATTGTAACACTGTAGCAGCCTCCCTGTTGTTGAATTTACATCTATCCCGTCAAACATGCCGTTTATCGAAGAAAGCAGAGGAGAATCTAAATACTTATCAGAAGTGTCTGTATAAAATCTGTCAAGTTTTAGTAATGCCACTTGTCCTCAGGATTTATCAGACAGAAATTCAGGAAAAATAGCTTACTCTCGATGGTTTACAGCAGCCAATAGAATACTAAGACTGTATGTAGCGACAGATTCAGAAAAAAATATTTTATGGACACCCTGAAAACCTATTATTACCTATATGGTACCACAAACGACCTAATATTAGAGAATTGGGACTAAGACGAAAAATTGCAGCCAGAAATAATGTAAAACCTGGGGATAGAATATTTAAACTTCCGAAGCTGAACTTTAATACCCACGACTATACTGATATAATTATATGGGTGAGTCACAAACAACACCTCCCCCAATACATACCCAATACGCCCCCCTAGACTTTGTTTAAAAGTCAACGATAATGAATTAGAAGACCTAGTTCAATCGGAGGTTCATGTCATCATGGAGTATCCAGATTATCCTTGTCATCTACGAATAGTTGAGCGATTGGTTAAAATGGTGACTGAAATGTGAATAACAGTATCTGATGATAAGGCAAAAGATGGATGTATTTGATCTAAAATTAAACAGCAGTAATGCCATACTTTGAAACCAAAAAGAATTTCAATACAAAAATGAAATTTTCTTGACTCACAGTTTTTGTCTAATTACGATGATTTTTGTTTATGTTTATTTAATTTCAAGTAGTTTTTTTTAAAAAGTCTTTTTCATAAAACTTGTGTTTTACTTATACTAAACGGACCAAATATATTCACTTTTTAAACCGCATCTTATTATAAACAACTTTTAAACAAATTATGTAAATTTAAAAAAAAGATTGTTTTAAGCTGTGGCTAAAAATATATAGAAAAAATTAAAATAAAAGTATGCATACAATTAACTGTGCGCGTATCACGGAAAAACATAATTTTAATGGATTTTCGCAGTATTGTGCCTCTCAGGTTTCGTCAATACATAGAAAGGAAATAACCAATAAATAATTACTTAATTACATAGCAGCGACATTCCCTAGGGTATAAATAACATCGTAACTAATATTATGAATGCGAAAGTCTCTTTCTTTGCCCTTCTCTCACGTGAAATCTACTACAGATTGACGTACTTTCGCACAAAGAACGGGCCGAAAAATGACATAGGCTTTTATCCGTCGGGAAAATTATTTTATCCCGGGAAAATTTAATTCTTTGAAAAAATATACAAACGTGAAAATGAAATAACGTTGCCACACATCGACGTGATTTGTTGAAAGAATGAAAAGGAGCAACATAATCACTTTAATCCCTAATTTAGACAAAACAAATTTATTTTCGTTGTTATTTGTATCATAAAGTAACAAAAATAAAAACTTAGTATTTCATTTTTCTTAATAATTCTAGATGGCGTTGCACGTAACCCAATATAAGTTTTTTAATATAACGGCGCGAGCTGGCAGTTCCATTATTTTTTTACTACACGGCGACATTTTTTTAATTAATTTAAAAGGAGTTTCATAATTCTCTGCCGCAAGATCTTATTTAAATTATCGAAAAACACTAATAATGCATCTTTACGTACTAGTAACTGCGTTGCCATCAATATATAGCCGATATAAGGATCTAGATTTTCACCCTTTTCTCCTTTGGAGTATACCTTATTAGGTACACTTCAGAGGAGAAAAGGGTGAAGATCTAGAATCATGAAAGGTCAACTTTCGATGAAAGGTCAAAAACGGGCAGAATTACTAGTGCTTTAAAAGGTAGACGCTCACTCTCTCCTTCTTAATCTGTCTCTCTTTTCTAATTCTCTTTTCTTTGTAATATTTGTATAACTTTTGATTAACCTAATACAGTGATGTTTAGTAACGTTCATGTGACATAAGCAACGAATTATCTAATGAAACTGAAACCGTTCTAATTTTACTCCTGAACCTCATCAAATTCTTTAATTTTAAAATGTTTCCCAGCATTAAAAAAGTTTGCAAATAAAAAAACTTTGATGAGTTTTTTTACAGGTTAAAGGTATTTAAACATTTTGTTCCGTTAGGATTCTATATTTATTAATTACGCATATTTCTTATGTGTGAATTTCAAATGCCAAGTAATGCAAAAAGTGAGAAAATGACGATTTGTAGACAAAAAATATGAGACAACAAACGACAACTACTGGATATGCTCTAAGCAATATTCTTTTCAAATCAGCTATTATATAGTCCACCTGTTTCGTAAAACGAAGAAACCGTGTATCCAGATTAGATCCGTGTATACAAATAAGATAATAGAAGTGCGACAATTGTAATTCAGGTGTAACAGAAGTATGTATATCTTGCCAAAATGTTACGTGTTAAATTAATTCTATGTTTTTCTAGCTGATGTGTTACTGCGTATAACAAAGGAATAGTCCGTGTAAACACAGCTGCAACTCATTATTTTTCAGACATTTATCATTATATTTGACTTTATCAAATTAATTTGCTTTATACAGGCCCTTCAAAGATAGGTTGGATTTTACAGTATGTGAATATACCTTGTACAAACTATATTTTACAAAAAAGAAAAAAAAGAAATAGATTTTTAAAAATTTTATCAATGTTATAAATTTAATTACACTTAATAAATTATAAAAAAAACTCATGTAAACATTCAGACGATCAACGTCAGAAATAATAATCAAAATCAATAGTTTTTACATTTCCGTAGAAAGCAAATTCTTTTAGTGATTAGTTTTCAACTAATATTATAATTTTACGTAAAATCAAAATATTCACGTTTTTGTACTTCAACAACTTTTGTACTTGAAAAGAAACTATTCACCTTTTTGTACTTAACAACTTTTGTACTTAAAAACAAAATATTCACATTCTTCTACTTAATAACTTTTGTGTTTAAAAACAAAATATTCACCTTTTTTACTTAACAACTTTTGTACTTGAAAACGAAATATTCATATTCTTGTACTTAACAACTTTTATACTTAAAAACAAAATATTCATCTTTTTTAACTTAACAACTTTTGTAGTTGACAACAAAACATACTCTTTTTTGTATTTAACAACTTTGGTACTTAAAAACAAAATACTCACTTTTTTTACTTAACAACTTTTGTACTTGAAAACAAAATATTCATCTTTTTTTTAACTTAACAACTTTTGTACTTGACAACAAAATATTCACTTTTTTGTATTTAACAACTTTTGTACTTAAAAACAAAATACTCACCTTTTTTACTTAACAAGTTTTGTACTTGAAAACGAAACATTCATTTCTTGTACTTAACAACTTTTATACTTAAAAACAAAATATTCACTTTTTTGTATTTAACAACTTTTGTACTTAAAAAAAATACTCACCTTTTTTAACTTAACAACTTTTATACTTGAAAACAATAACTTGTGATAGTATTTTCTGAATTTCAGCTTCACTATTTCGCTAATATACATTAAAGAAGACTCATTTTACTCTAACTTTGTTTACAAAATTAATTCGAGCATTATATAGCAAAAAACTATAGATAAATTGAACGTACTACTTCATTGAAAAACTTTTGTAATACCAAGAGATTGAATCGCCATGTATGAATAGAACTAGCTTATATAAAGGTCTGCTTATCACCATGCTGTACTTACCGACTTCAGGTGTCGGTGCTTCAATATCACTTCTAAACCGTGGGCATAACTTTTCTGTAATAATCTTTAAAGTTTTCAACGTATTGAAAATGTTTTACCTTCGAGCATCAATCGCTGTTTGCTTTGGTGAGTTAATGTTACAATTAGTATTTCTTTCAACGTATAAATTATTTCGTGTTCGAATATTTAACATTAACAGCTGGTATTAAAATGTTAGTTTCCTCTTTAATAGTATATAACTTAAAATTTCGATTAGTTTAATAAATAACTTATTAATTTTTAGTACAAATCTTATGTTCAAAGTTCTTTAATAGGATTTAATTTTTCTCGCGTTATGGATAGATTGTAGTATGAGAGCAAGTAAAAATTACAATATTAAAGATAAAATTTAATCGTGTTGAAAAAGTATTCCAAATTGCATGCAAAAAAATAAACGTAAGCCGATTTCTGAAGTGAGTGAAAGAAAATTAAGTAAACGAGGAAATTTCAAAATTTTACTTTTGTTAATTTTCGATAAACGAGTAAATATAATTTAGTCTGGGTTTTGAGTACAAATAAACAAAATTTAAGTTTATAACACTTTAAAACTGATAAATGTGAAGAAGTAATTTTTTCATGGGGTCGTAAACGGATATCCATATTTTAACAATAAAATTTCACTGCTACTAGAAAATTGGAAAATATCCTGTTTTAACATATCGTTACGGATGACTCAAATAATTTTATATAAATGCATAAATTTCAATTCTTTTTATGTGTATTCCTTGTTCTTATTACAATCCTCAGTAGACCCTAATTAAAAATACGGTATTTCTATTTATTATACTGGTTAATTTGTTGTATTGAGTACATTTCTTATTTATGATTTTTTTTTGTTTTAAGAACTGTGAGGATATGGTAAGTCTTCGTATAATTTTATACAACAAGCAATGATATACAGAAAAAAAAACTACCTTGAACGCATATAGAAGAATGGGACTGTGTTCGATAATTACATAAAATTCTTCCGTTAAACATTTGAAAATAAAAAAAAGCATAATTTTTCTTAAATTAAAAAAGTTTCTGTCCAACATGACTAGATGAAAAGAAGTATGAGACAAAAAAGGGAAGTAAACAGATTTTTAATTCATTTGTTAAATAGGTTTTAATATAAAATATAGTTAACAGCATTTCCGTTATCTTCTTTGTTAGTTACAAGTTTATAAATTATCAATACACTCAGTATATCTGAATAAAATCACTAAAAAATTATATATGTTCTTTGTTTTCGTCATGTCGATATATTAAAAAAAGCTATGTCAAGATGATACAGAAAGTAAATGTTGAAGAAAATAATACCAGTTTTTTTAAATAGAAACCGTTAATTTAATTTAAATAATATGTCTTATAAACGACATATTATTTCATCGTATACCGTAATTACACCAACTAAATAAATTCGCCAAAATAAAGTTCACAAAGAAATGTTGAAATATAAGTTGATTATAAACAAGTTACTTATTTCGCCCTCTATTCTATCCAGTATCTCTACTGTTTCATAATCCATATAATATGAGTCAAAAAAAAAGTATATATATATATATATATATATATATATATATATATATATATATATATATATGGTTATATAATTTGAATCTACTCTAATTATGTGTTTATGTAATTTTGTCATAGGAAACCTAAAAAATTCGCTCGCTCATTCCTTTGTTTCCTTATTTTTTCATTTGCACATTTATCTATTCAATAAGTCGGTTTAAATTATATACATTTGTTATATAGCAGGTCTTCAAAAAAATAATATTGTTCGTATGGCGCTAATTATCAGGATATACGCCTATTATTACTTGTAACCCCGATCCATTTATTCTTCTTTTGGTAAATAACAAGTTGGCATACTTAACTGTTGAATATTCTGAAAAAAAAAATTTAATTTCGTTTGATTTTACAAACAAGAAACATAATCGTAGCACTAACGAGATTTTAAATTCAAATATTCTATGTAATTCTGATTTAACTTTAATTCTGAAAATAACGAAAAAAACATCGTTGAAAATTCAATATTTAAAGTAGTTAGTGAAAGCAAAATATATATATACCTACATTAATAAGCTATACAAACAAAATGGTGCAAACTTCCGGTAAGTTCGCAACTTTTCAAAAATTCAAATTACCTGAGGCATTGTAAAGCCACTCTGCGAAAGGAATTAGTAAATATTTTATGCAATAGAACTTCCCTTAATTATAAGGCAAGTCAAAAACTTAAATGGATTCTTTCGATAACTAGTTAATATAACCCTCATATATAAATAAAAAATAATCAAAAACGACTGTGTGATTTTATATAAAGTAAAGTATACACTGAGCAACACATTTAATACATAAACATAAAATATATTTAGAAAAATTACAAAAAAATATGATTAAAGCTAGGTTAAAAGTTATGTTGAATTAAATTGCTTAACTTTCTCTATGTCGATACGTATCGTACCGGTAATTTTTTTAACAACCAATCATGTTTCATTTTGTCATAATGTCTTACTCCGTAATAATAAATAATATGGATATAGTCTAAATTTAATAAAAAAAGTTTTAACTTCATCTTTACAGTAACAAAGATAAATCATTTCCTACAATTCACAATATTAATTCACAATAATTTAAATTTATTTGTTGCGTATAAAACAAAAATACAAAAAAATCTGTTTATTAATTTAAAAAATACCAACTCTCCTTTCCCTTCCTAGTATAACATTTGTTAATTACCGAAATATACTTCATTCTTTCTTGCTTCTGTTCAATACGAATCTCGATCTGTTCTTAGGCTGTGTTCGACTCAAACAATTGATTAATTTCTATAATAAAACCTCTAAGTACGAGTAGCACTGGCACTACGAGGTTTCCGTATTAATTTAGGGTGCTAATGAACATTTAAGTGCAAATAATATTTCTATTATACTACTTATAAATATTAACCTATAATCACGCAAATATTTTACCTACTTCTTTACATAAGATTTGGCATAATCGCTATAGTTTTCCTATAATATTTTAGTTACATCTGACCAATCCTGTTTCTTTCATGATTTTTGATTTAGTAGTTCCGGAAATAAGTGGCGGGGAGTAAACTATATTTTCTTATATTTTTTAGATTATCTTTTTAAATACTGAATTTAAAACTATGAAATAAAATTTGAACGTTCACATACGATATACGTACAAAATTTTAAAAAAGTTCTTACTTTACCCCTCTTAAGTCTTATGTAAATATATTAAAAAAGTTAGGTGGTGCATAACATTTGGACAGTAACACTCTGTCCAATTTCAAGTTTCTACATCGCATAATTTCTGGGAAAATTGGCTGTGACAGACGAACAGATAGAAAAGGATTCCTTATTCCAGTACAAAATCCTATAAATCTTAATTGTGTTCTTCGATTGTTACAAAATTGTATTCTTTATTTTTATATTAATTGACATCGCAGTAAACAAAAAAAGATTTTAATTTTTATCGTAAAATCCCTAAAAAGTACATGAAAATATCGTAGTATAAAAGAGTAAAATCTACCGAAAGAAAATCTATCAAACTTTTGAAAGATTTCTTATACTAATCATGTTTGAGTTATTGAACTTACTACATGCATTAAAAGGCAATTTGAGTGACAAATAGAACGACCACACAAAACATACTAGTGGATGCTATCAATAGGAAAACAATTTCACTATCGGCCGACAACGTAACGTGACAAAACTTACATCGCCGAATAACGCTTATCAACATAACCAGTTCAACCAGTTACGCATGTCGGTAGTCAAACGCGCCGCCTATCACTGCGAGTGCCGCTCGCAAGTTTTATAGCCAGTAAGTCATTTTTATATTTGATTGTTTCGTCGCCGTCTATATACGTTTCTATATTTTTGTTTTATAATATGGTTTTTTTGTTTTTATTTCACGTTGTTCTTGCTTACGTTCTCACTATTTTTAGGGTTTCGCATCTCAAAAGGCAAAAACGGTACCCTTACAAGATCACTCACGTATCCGTCCAACTGCAAAAGCCATTTTTTTTTCAAAAACTGCGCATCGTATAAACTTGTATTCTAGCTTAGTTATGAAATATATCTATCAAATAAATCTTAATAATAAAGAATCACAAATATTTATTGTGAAATTGAAAAGGAGCCATTTAAATTGCACCACTATCTCCTAATACTTTTATATTTAATTCTTAATTGTTTCGCATTTGTTTCCTTTTATTTTTCTCATAATTGTAGCAAGCAATATTAAAGAGCGAGGATGTAGAACTGGATTATAATACTTCAAAGCAAGATGGAAAGAATAAAATTATTTTAGTATTTCTCACTTAATTTTAAATGACAAACACTGGGGCTAGAAATTAATACTCGAAAGAATTTGCCACTTTAATATATATCTTTTTAACATCTTTGAATACATAGAAATATGAACCTAAAAATTACCCTTTTGAGGGAGAGAAAATTTCTAATTCACTTATGGTCTAAATGTTAGCTAATAATAAGGCATACATTTAAAAAATAAGATAAGTATAAGAACCGTCTCAGAGATCTGAAGGGTCCAAATTGTAGGAATAAATTCATAGATGGCAACTAGGTAAATTAATGGAGAATGCCCCAGTAATTTACCTAGTTGCCATCTATGAATTTTATATGAAAGTTTTGGACACTTGACCGCGGTAACAAACATCGCACGAAGGAATTATTCGAGGGTATTATGTTATGCTGTACTTGCAAAAACTATATCTCGAACATTTGGTTGCTGCAGCCATATCGTAACGTTCATGTTATTTTTAGATTATTCATAATATAACAGTGTACACATACATAATCACGATATTTGCATTTTATCAATAACTGTACGTAAAGAGTAAAAAATAGAAACGGAAAAACAAAAAAATATAAAAACATGAAGAATAAAAAGCCAAGAAAATAATAAATTAAAAAAATTAAAATTAAAAATGCTCTTTATGGAAAAAATCTTAACGAGGTAAATAATATTTTTAATATACTATTTTTGTACATAATAATGACATAAATTAGCCGGCGCGATATATTGGGTTGATAATATTCTTAGGGGGAGATGATGCCCCGTGCACGCTTGTTGATAAAATTAATCCACCCTTCGTCCTTAAAAGGTGATGAGAGCTTTAAAACCTTAAAGTGGTCGTCATCCTTTAAGGATGGATTTTATTTACGGATACTTCAATCATGAATTTTAGAGGAAACTGAATGTTTCTCTAGTCTAAATTAGGTTCAAGTCGCTTAAACGGGTGAGTGAATTTGAATTGCCAGGTTGGAAATTAACCTGTGGCAATATTTATTTATTTTATATTTTATTGAATCTTAATAAATACATAAGGCAACTCATTGCTACAGAATCAATCTCTTCCAGTCAACCAAAGCACCCTGTAAAAGGTATATTTTATGATTTGTTATAGAAAATATAATTTGTTGTAGAAAACGCAGCGGATTGTGCATACTATGTTTTTATGTAATTTGATCGCATGCAAATCAATACACGTGACAGAAGTAAACCTTTTTGTCCATCTAAACTTTTATTTGTAAGTCTACAGAAAGGAATAAAGCAGCATAGAGAGAGAGAAAAAAAGGAAAATATTTTAAAAGACTGAAGAAAAATGTTTGGAACCAGACATATATAAAATTACATCCTACCTGACCCATTCAGTCACAATCACCGAGTTAAAGGCGCGGTAACGAGAAACATGAAATTTTATCGTAAATTTAACCGACTACGACAAAGCAAAGGAATAGCAAACAATTCGACATTCTATATATGTATTTGTAAATGTATATTTGCATCTGTGTTTGGATGTTCGATGATAGCTCGAAAACTACTAAACCGATTTTAACAAATGATTTATCAATCGCTATTGTATTAATCGTAACGGCGTAAATGGCTAGGTTTTTTTAATCTTTTCTTATCATATTTGATTTTATCGTTCATCGTATTAGTTTTAAATCGAATTATATGTAGAATAATTATTTATTTAGTTGCATTAAGATATTCTAAAATAATCAAACTCCGCTGTGTAGCATCAGTTTCGTATAAAACTATCTCCTTTTTACTTGTCTGGGTGAACGCAGTTAACATAAGTATGCATTCCCTCATTCTAAATGTAAAACGATAACATATAATTTTCGTTTTATTTTCTACAATATTTACGAGAATATAAATTTAAAAACACTAAACTTGTTTGTGAAACGAAATCCCACTTGCTTTATTACGAGTATGAGTTCGAAAACGCACTCTTTTACCACATATGCAGTCATTTTTTGGTTTGGTCTTGAGCTGTTACTGGACATACGTCAAGCTGACGAATGAATGAAAAAATCTGGACATATGTCGAGTGACAGTTTTGCGCGACGACTACTGATGTAGTATATCAATGTATATAACATAAAAAACATCTGAACAATAGTATCATTTTTGTTTTCGCGCATGAGTACACTTCTTGTTTTATTCTATCGTATTCGCCTATATCTCTCGGTTGTAAAATAAGTACCCATTTTCCGTCTTTCTTGCGACAGATTCAGCGGACACTTTGATGGATATATAGATGTTACAACTAAATGTTAAACGCAAAAAAGATCACAAAACGTTACACGAAGAATGTTACAAACTTGAAAATTGTACTCTAATCGCGCCACTTCAATAATCTAAATAATAAGAAATAAAATGGAACGCCAAACACAAATTATAATAACTAATTAATAAAAATATATCCGAAAGGGTAAAGGAAGGGAACTGGATTTAATAAATAAAATCAGGGAGAGAGAATGGAGAAAGTGAACTGACGACGCATTCAGGATATCCCGACCAAACTTACTTAACATTTTGACAGCGTAAACAGTCCAATAATGTTCGTAATATAACTTGTATTTTTCATAATTCAAACCTTTATTTTTTCAGCATTATATTTGAATTCAGCTAAAGCAGGCATCATTACAGAACTACTGAACTGTCCATTGCCTCCAGTTGAATGCCCTAATGTTAACATTACGTTCTTCCTGTACACAAGGTAAAATTTTTTTATTATTACAAGTTTCTTTGAGAATTTTCATTCACCTTGTTACATATTATTCTTTATAGTTATAAAGTAGCTAGCGATAACCGTTGGAGAGGATGTACATAACAAAGTTCACTTATCGATGGGTGACTTCTCTACAGCAGGACATGTCTCGGAAACGAACTTTCGATATGATACCTGTTTTATCCACGAGGTCCCATTTCACTGCCTAAATTAATTAATTTTTCCCAATTTTAAAAAATTTAAAATTTTTTGTGTAACTGCTTTGAAATTTATTTTTAAAGAGGCGTTTGTTTATTAAAACACAGGTCAACACAAAACTCTCCGTATCAACTGAATGTGTTGGATCGTACAAATTTAAAAAATGCCCCCTTCAATTCGAATGTAAAGACAAAAATTCTCATTCATGGTTATACTGGCGACAAAAACTTCTCTCCAAATACTGAACTCAGACCAGGTAAATTTGTTTCTTTAAAATATAATGTAATAAAAAAACTCAAGTTTTTTTAAACAAATATAAACATATTAATTTTATAAAGTGGAAAGTTCTATTTATTTTTATGTTTTCTTTTTAAAATTGGCACACAATTCAATTGACATAAGATATATAATTTCTTATTAGAACATACGGGTAATCAGCAACAATAATTAGGTGAAGGAAATTGAAGTATATTTTCGAGTTAAATTTTGAAACCATCCTATATGTTGCGTCTATTCCTAATAAAGTAAAGTGTCATAGGACCTCATTTTTAAACCTATATATTTTACATTCAAAATGAGGACCCATAGTACTTTACTCGACAAAACACAGAATAATTTTAACGAATTAGTACGGCTAGTATCGGCTAGTACGAATGATAAATAAAATATTTCCCTAACATCTCTATCAACATCGAAAATGGCACTAACTTTTTTTATTTCTATACTCACTTGGTAAATCACCGTCTTTAAATTTACGAAGCTTAAAGAAAAGGCATGTCTTAAAATGTTGCCAATGAACAAAATAAAATGAAACACAATATGTAAAAAGTACCTAAATTCATAGATTTCCAATAAACATAGTTGGTCAACATTGTCACTGTACTTCAACAAACTTACGAATTACACAGTAGAAAAAATATCTTTTTATAAAAATAAATTAAAGACTTAAGTACTTAAAGCATAAATGATCATGAAACTAAAAATTGTTGGCAAAATAATTGGCAAAGAACCTGAAAATTTAATCTCAAATAGAATCGTATATAATTCTGATGAGCTCATCAGAATACGTATGAATCATTGAAATTGTCAGTATGATTGCTTACCCCTTTAACATACTTTATTAATTAAGTTCAACCTTTTGT
This sequence comes from Druceiella hillmani, assembly GCA_039881145.1. Lineage (NCBI taxonomy): Eukaryota > Metazoa > Arthropoda > Insecta > Lepidoptera > Hepialidae > Druceiella > Druceiella hillmani. Next base: position 4,546,054 of record JAYKKI010000096.1, on the reverse strand, counting down.
CATCTGGATTCGTCGTGAAAATATTTAAAAAATATTTTTAAACGTATACATATCTCTTTTGTGATACCTTCTTTTACTATTAATTTACGGCTGCCTATATTTAAAATGCTTCACAACATTATATGTACGTATATGCAATTCCAACTTATCAGCCATATAAATATTTTCCGATATTTAATGTGTTTATTATATTTTTATTAAATATGTTTATTATATTCATATGCAATTACAATTAAATTGCTTTTATTAACTCGCAATATTACCCGGAAACACACTTATTATTGTTTTATTACAGATAATGAGTCTGTAAATAAATTTGACAAAGTTACAAACAATATGTTAAAAAATATTTACTCAACATTTTTCTGGATATTTCCCAAATTTTAATTTGAATAACCTTACCAATCATAATAATGACTACTTATATTATATTATTGACGAGTGATACATTTAAAAAATTGAATTTACTACAAAACAATGGTATTTAAGTACATGGTTATGACGTATAATAGTTTTATAAAACACACTAATCGCGTATCCAACAAATTAGGTATAGATACAAAGTATCTACTTTCACTAACACTCATTTTTAACCATAATAGTATAGAAACATTAATTAATATCAAATTTGAAAAGCATAATTTTTCTTCATTTACAAAAATCTGATGAACATGCATTTATGATGGATATTATTAGAACTTTTAATACGAACTCTTCACTTATCATAACAGGTTTTAAAGATTTTAAAAAATAATATACACCACATGCAAGTCTACAAAACACTTGAAAAATAATTTACCTTCATTTCTGCCGTACCCGGATTAAAATAGCAATTTAAATTTTCATTAGTCAATAATATGCCTTAAAATAATAACAAAACCAAAATATTCTTAATATTAAACCCCATCCCTCTCTAGCATATTTCCAGCACGGCGAATACAATATAATCAGCGTCGACTGGGGTCTATTGGCACAGCCACCATGCTATGTGCAAGCTGCCAACAATGTCGAAGTGGTAGGTCGCTGTATTGCTCAGCTCATGGATGTACTAGTCGCAGAGAAGATCGTCTTACTCAAAGATATCCACATTGTAGGATTCAGTCTGGGAGCGCAGGCTGCCGGACGGGTGGCTAATTGGATCAAAAGCGGAGTCATAGAATGGATTACTGGTATTTTTTTATTTACTATATTTTTTCTAATCTAAAAAATGAGAAAATATGGGATTCTTATCAAAAATTATGTCCTTAAATAGGGTTTCCAGTAAGCAGAGGCATGATTCAGGAATGTTGAAATGTCCAAACGTACCGACATAAATAATCGAACTGAAATAAAATTCTGTAAATTCACAAAATCAAAAACTAGACTAATACCTTATATATATATATATATATATATATATATATATATATATATATATATGTATATATATATATGTATATATATGTATATATAAATATATATATATATATACACATATATATACATATACACGTATATAATGTAACTTGAGAAACAAAATAAATTTATAACACGATAAAAGAAATCTTGGGTATTAAATTTCAAACAATATGTAAAGTAAGTAAAAAGGCGATGTAGTAATTATAGAATTGTCAAGTATATTTACAAAACAGAGCGACCCGACTAGTTCCTAAATTGAAAACTAGTTCCTAAAGCAATGAACCAATTTGAGTCACAAAAATACTCTACGTATTTTTTTAATAATATTATTTAGACAAAGAGTCAATTTTTTACACAAGGATAAAAAGATTTAAAATTATAATACCTTTTTATATAACATCAATGCAATTTCTCCACAGGTTCAATAAAAGCTCTTATGAACATAGTCATTAACTTCACTCGGCCTTAGAGAAGAACTTCGTTAAAGTTGGAAACAAACCAAATCATTAACAAACCTATCTCCAACTACAAATTACAGTAATAAGAGAATTTAAAAAGCTATAAACACTGGCACAATAACAAGCGTCATTAGCAAAGCATATTTCATACGACAATCGTGCATCGGTAGCGTTGAATAATAGTCTAGCAAAAACTACAACTCGGCAAATCATTAAGTTCCTGTACTTTAAAGTTAATGACTTTAATTTCATTATGAATGATTTTCAAAAAGTTATGACAAACATTACAGTAAATGAAAGGAAAAATATGTGGATATTTCCAATCTCGAAGGAAAAATTTATAGATATTTCATTTTTAATTTCTATTTACTTTCTTTAGAGAGAAGGAAGGACCGTCCATATAATATATAGAAGTTCTCATAAGATTGCTTAATGATACTTCGTAATATTATATATTGCTGTTAAGAAATAAATATTTTCCGGAAACATAAGGCAACAGCCACTCAATTGTTATTTTAGTCATCAGAGCCATCTTCAGCTTTCCTTTCTTTTCATTTTACACGGTATTGTAATAATTAATTGAACAAAAACTAATTTGCTAGTAATACTACACTACAACTCGAAAAAGTTTAACATTTTTTACAAGAAATCCTGCGATGTACGAGTAAAAATACAATGGCGCAATACTTAGATCCAATGTTTACCTACGATTCACTCACAAAATTCTACAACCACCATGTCGTCCACATGACTCCGAAAAATCATCGATGGTCGTGACCTCTTAATACTGACTCATTCTCTTTGCTGCGAATCCTTCGGATTTTTACATGTATTATACATCTGGCACATAGCCTATTTTTGGTCCCCCGATATATGCAGACGAAATAATACTACGTAGTAACTCGCATATGCAGTACTCATTTTAGAATACACCAAGCAATATTATAGATGATATTACGTAATCATCTATTCCATCAATTCAAACTCATAAACTTCCTCTGCCTTTACTCTTCCTCTTTTGAAAATTAGTACACATGTGCTCAAAAGTGAAGAAAATTACACATCTGAAATATGGCAGGGAAAATATCAATTTGAAAATATCTGGAGAACCCTTTATTTATTGATTTAAATGTTTAAATAATTCAGTTACAATAAAAAATTTGATTTTTATTCGTTTATTCTCAAGGCTTAGATCCAGCTCTCCCCTTGTTCATTACACTGGATGACGACGAAAGGTTGGACGCGAGTGACGCTAAACATGTACAGGTCACACATACTGACGGTTTAGAGCGCGGTAAACTGCAACAGTCGGGACATGTGGACTATTATGCTAATGGCGGTATCGACCAACCCGGTTGTGAAGAAACAGAAGAAATGAGTTAGTATATTTTGTTTTTCTTTTGTCTTTACTTATCCAACCAAGATAACATATGTAGCGATGATTGCTTGACTTTGCCTTCTCACGCTTTTGCAGAAAATAATATTAAAGTGAACTGGCCTATAATTAAATAAAATGAAAAAAAATAAACTGTGAATTAAATATGTGGTCTCGTAATGGGCAAACCTAAATCCAACATTATGTTTTAAAATAGAGATTTCTAAGAATCCCTGGTTTAGGAAGAATTTGAATCTAAGCTCACATAATTACCTGCTCCTGTACGTCTATATAAACTAAATTTTTCACTCGGCTTCGCTAGTGTGCATTGTTGGCCTAGCCCTAAAATCAAATACGAAATATTTTCTAGTTTGTTTTCTCCAACATTTACTAAACTTAACAGACACAGTAATCGCTAATAATAAGAAATATGAAAATCAATAGGAATGAAGCAATAAGTTTATGAAAATTATTATTTAAACAAACTCTTTTTGCTCGTAAAACTATGTAGAAAGTGCAAAGTATAAAATACGCAAAAATAAGAAATACATTTACTACTTTTTGAAGTCTATCGTTACGTTTTATTTATAGACATTTCAATAAAGACAATTTAATTGAGAACTAAACACGAAATTTAAATTACAATTTTCCGGGTAAATTTACAAAAATATTGATATTGGAAACAGTTGCTATCTTTACTTCCATTATATTCAATTTCATGACTAGGCAGATATCATAACACGAATAAAATTGTCTGATCCTAACATTTACAAATTGAACAGCTTTTGATGCAATTATACAAGGAGGAATACCAAGCAAATAAAAAAGCTCTACTTCATAGCATAATTAGTAATATGTAATTTTTCTAGATAATATTTTGTCCTAAAATTTCAATACCACTCCATGTTGCATCATGTCTTGTCGCATTTTTTTTATTCTACTCACTCTTTAGCATAGTGCCGCTCGATCGTCATAACCTCAAAAATATTATCTTAAGTCTTATTAGCGGAGTAACTCTCGCACGATAGCAATTTTCGCCAAAACTATCAACTTCTAAATAACATGAGAGATATCCAGAAATAAAGAAATGCTTGCTGTATTTGAAAGAAAGGTCTAGGGAGTATTTTGATTGGTATCAACGTAATATGGGAAAGACGAACTAATCTCCAACTAATAAAAGATACCGGTAGCATGATGTAATACAATTTACGAAGACCCAAAAAGTGATGTGGACTGGCCGTCCTATGCATATGCTTCAGACTTCTTTAATGCTTCAGACTATGAAAACAATTAAGGCTGAGATGGGTTGACTGTTTCAAAAAAATATTAACATCCTTAACACCACAAAGTGGAGAACATAATCGAGAAGAGATAAAACTACTAGAGGTGGCCAAGTTCCAATATATGAAGGAAAAGAATTAATGTCAAGAAATTTATTCTCAGATGAATGGAAGAATTATTGACCCCCTTTACTCTCATACCGTTACTACGATAGTAAAAATACTAACACTGCAATGAGGTTTTAGGTTAGTCACAACCTCAATAAGGAAACGTTTATTAATCAGACCCCACATTTTATGTAATAAGATCCGACAGTCAAAAGTAAAAATGTCCTCTTTATCCATACTTTTCTATGGTTCAATTCGATAACTGCTCCCGCGCAGTCAGTAAAGAAGTAGGACCACCATAGATTTATTTCTTCAATGCACTTCACATACTTGTGTGGATGTATAGTATATACACCACCACCACGTGCGTGAATGCGAAACACGCAAGCTATTTTCACTCGAAGTACTTAACGTTTGCTGTTAATAGTACTTTGTAAAGATTAACATTTATTTTCAACTCATTTACAAGAAAAGCGTTTTACTAAGAACATTTTGGTTACGTCATACAAATCTGTCCACTAAGGCTCTTTGCAATAACTGTATGTAGCAAGTAAATCGCAGACGCTTAAGCGATAATGATTTTTAAGTTTCATAATTTTTGCTGGGAGAATGCAAAAAAATTTATTATGATAGTCATGTTAATACTGTTCCTTTATGATACGTTAACCATATTAACTTAATACTATTACATTTAACGGTCTCTTAGAAAAACACATGAAAGTTCTCGAATCTGGAACATTAAAAGGTAAGGCGCGATAATTTGTCCGTATCTTTGTTAATCCAAAAAAAGTAAAAAGACATTATAAATTATTTTCTTGATCCATTAAATTTGATGTATGATCCATTTGTCTCATCAATGGCTGTTCTTCACATTGATGCAAGTTAAATATCTTGAAAATGTAATCTTAAAACTATAATGGAGATAAGTGACAAAGAAAAATTAAAAAATATTTAGGTGTCCACTTAAAAACGTCTTATTAGTACTTGGGTTTAATATAAACCTAATCCTTTCCTATACCCTTCAAAGGTAGTTTGTAGTGTTAAGAATTTTTATACGTGCCTGTGGAAATGCGAAAAAAATACATTTTTTTATTTGAATTACTAATTACTTATACTGAATAGAAACAGTTACAATGATCAAATAGCGACTTAAATCAATACTTCCTCTATCTTCTTTTTTCCCCGTTAGTATGTGTTCTCAGAACAGACACGATTGTTTAGTAATAACCCTAAAATGAAAATCAGTTATCATCATTATTTCTGTAACGCCTTGAGTATATAAATAACAATAATTTGTTTTCCAATTTATATTTCAATTATTTAAAATAGCATATAAACTTCTTATCTTATCAATAATCCGCACTATTTGTGTAAATTATAAATTTATATTAAGTGCAATTTAATTTAAATACAATATTTTTTTATAAATGTGAGATACTAATAATTTATTAAATAACTGATAATTAATGATGAATTTATCGACAAAAAATACAGGTAAATCAAGTTGCGATCATGCTCGTTCACCATTGTACTATGCAGAATCCATAACGACGCAAATAGGATTCTACGCCCGTAAATGCCCTAGCCTGCCTTACAAACTTGGCCTCTGCAAATTATACGAACCGGACCCCAAAGTATTATATGGAGAATTCGCAAATAAAGCGTAAGTACAAATTAAATAGACATAGAACTAAATGTTTTACTTAATTAATTTTAAAAAATAAATTTCTACAAAACAAGCAAGTATCCAATTAAAATATTCTCACAGAAAATCCTTCGCAAAAATATTAAAGTAATTGAGGGTATTCAATTCACTTAGGCTTACATACAAAACGTAGTGGAAGATGTTATATAACTAAAATTAATTCATTTTGATCTCTCTGAATGTCCGTGATAATGTTTCAAAGAAACCAAAAAAATTTTCATAAAATTTACATTTTACTCTATTTTAAGTCACCATTTCCTCGAAACCAATCTTAAAGCATATGAAAAAAGCACATTTCTAAAAATATGGAATATTATATTTATAATCATTAAAAAAATATTTTATTTTATTTTTTTAAGATCCAATAAATTGGCGAAAGCTCGATCATATAATTGTAAAAATTATTTCAATAATCCGTCAATAATTACAATTATATTACCAATCTTTCGTCAATCTGTCAGTATTTTTTCATTACGATTAAACGTCTAATGGTCGCCTAAGAAATCTATAAATTAATTCGAATGCTACCGTTTCTACAGCTATGTCACTAAATATGTTGTTTACTGGATTATTTTATTTCATTATACTAGATTTGTAGTAATACAAAGACATGGAATTCAGTATCCTGTGTTATTTCTAATTCATTTGTTTTTGTGCCCTGGTTTTTCAAAATTTTTAACTCAAAGATATAATACGTAAATACTTATATTACCCTGTTTGTTAAAATTGTCACAAAAATTTGTATTTCAAATTATATACATGTTTTACAAGATATTCCTGTTGAGAATACGTATTGTTACAATTTAATTTTCCCATCAAAAGTTTTACGTTGAAACAATTCATATGTTCCTTATTTTTACTCTACTTAGTTTTAACGTCTCACTATTAATAACTATGTTCTGGCATTTATTTCATAATAAATTATCACATTTTTACAAGAATGTTAATGGAACAGTAACCGTGACGGTTTTTAGACGTTAAAATTAGAGTTTAACGGCTAGTGCGTGCTACTATTGTATAAAACTTATGCGTGTAAGTAACAATTTCTAAAGAGTTAGTTACATAATAGATAATTACCTTCAATTTTTAATAAAGGAATGAAAAATATATCGAAGAAAGTTCTTGATAAGATAAAAAAGTATAAAACTGAAAGCTAAAAGATTCCAGACAAAATCTCCACATATTCTTCTATTTCAGTGGTATGTAACACAAATAATCAAAGAACCGATTAACCAGCTTAAAAGATGAAATAACAGAATACAACTATTGCCCATAATTTTGCTAATATTTTCCGTTTGTTTTTTTTTGCTTCAATGGATGAAAACTTTATTAATGGACGATTCCGTAGTCACTATACCACTGTACCTCGTTAGAATGCGACGTAATGTTGTAAATATGTAAACAAACATTCTCTTATTTACACCAAAAAATCTACAGAATATTATAATTGAGTTATTTCGACTTGCGGTTAAGAAAGCCGATTAATTCAAGGTGCTCTGGTTTTATACCTGACATAATCCGCGTTGTTTAGTGAGCAATCTAATGTAAGTACCTTACTCGGCTAAGTTGAAAATATTTATTGGTTTAAATCAAATTAATCTTATATAAATTTGCAACTGCTTTAACTTAGAATAAATAGATTTTAACCTTTTAATTAATGTGATGTACAGTGTCTCTTATTAATATTAATAAAATCATAATTGTTGAATTTCTTTTAATTCTTTTGTGGAAACATTTTTAACTGCCCTCTTTGATTCATTGCTTTCATCTAATGCCAAATTAGTAATATCTGTTTATATACGAGACCTTTGTGGATAATAAAATAATCCAATAAAGAACTTTTGTGGTATGGCTTGAAAAACGGAAGCTTTCGAAATAATTTAAAGATTTCTCAAACATACAGAAGAAATACTGACGAACTGACGAAATATTGATTGATTGTAATAATAATCTCGTATTCTAGTTTATAGTTCCACGTAGAAATATTAAATTATATTCCTGTCTCTACCTATACCTATTTGTAACATATTTCACTACGATAAATGTTGAATGAAAGAAATTCAAAACTACGAAACCAATGTTTAGAACATTGGTTGTGGGAAACCGAAAGTATCAAAATAATGAACAAATATTCTGATAAATTATGTAAAAATCTTTGGTTTGAGATCATAAAAACATTCTATCAATTCTTTTTTTTTAAATAAAACAAATATAGCAATTTATGATTTGCATATACGGACTTTGAAATTACGTAATGTGTTTTACACCACGTGAATTTCTAATCCAAATTCCAAATATGTAGAACTTGCCATCATTTCAGAATTAACTCCTTAACAAATTCACAATTTGGAAGCCGCACATTCGTTTATGTATCATTAATTAATAGTATTGTTTACAAATATCCTTGAACATTCTGATGAAAAGACTTCAGAAAAAAAGAAGAAGACACTTCAAAAAAAAACCCCTTATTCAATTAATAAGGCGCTGAAACATGTTCCAGTAATTAATAGTATCGTCTTCCTATTTACAAATAAGCTTGAAAATTCTGATGAATACGCACGTAAAATTGGTTTATTTGAACTGATTAACAGTGAGAGAAACCAATATTTTAAAAATGATTGGAACGTTAGAAAGAATAATTAAGTAACTTACTTAAGTATTTCAAATACTGAATAAAAATACTCATACCTAAACAAAACATTTAATCCTCATAATACGACCTGCCTATCCATCTATGTGTAAGGTTTGAAACCGTATATACAGTATCACTTTTGAATCCAGTAATACAAAGATTGGTTTTGATCCAAAAAAATATCTCAAACAATTTGGTATAATATCCTACAAACTTTACCAAAAAATATTTACGATAAAATTAAATTATCAAACCTATTTATTTTTCAATAATGGATATGATATAAAAACTATTCGTGTCTTATTTGTTTGTTCAGTTCGTAGACAATCGAGCTGGAATAATTTAAAATTACCTTTGTAAATATTCGACGTTTATTAGATCATATGACATTACACTGAAGAAACGTTAATTTTGGTGCTAACAAATAATATAATCACATTACAATCTAGTATCAATATCTTTTTTTATTTACGTATAATTATATATTTTACAATACATCCCAAAATGTTTAAATTAATTAATTTTCTTGTATGTTTTGTTTTCCAGGTTGAGAGGGCCTTATTTCTTTGAAACAAACTCTGCGCCGCCATTTGCAAAAGGACCTTAATGATAACTAATCGAACGATATCAATTTGAAGGGTCAAGTGGGAGGCAAAGCAGACAATTTAAAAAATATAGTATTACCATCTGACGAAATAGTCTAAATCGTTTTCTGCTTAAACAGAAATAAATCACACAACAATACACCTAATAAAATAATATTCAAATAAATTGGCGTAAAAGTTAATGTTTGTCTTATGCGAGTATAGCTACACTAAATAAAGTATAGCTACTTTAAATGTTCTTTAATTATTGCAACGCATACTACGCGAGACTAAATAAAAATCTATGTTATATGTACAGTCAATGTTATATATATATAAATATACAATAAATGTTATGTATTCAATCAATGTTATAATTCCTATACAAATTCAAGGGCGAAATGTCACTTCAGACTTACGTAACCAAACGTCATTATCCATTATCATCAATCTCTTCCCTGAAACAGTAAACATCATGCGTAAATAAATATGACAGTACTTGTCAATATTGGAAAACTTAATCGTTTTAAATTTAAAAAAATGGAAATATGTGCCTAAAAAAATAAATTAAAGTTAGCTCAAAAAATAGAAACATTTCATCTTAAATTTAACTAAGATATATATATATAAGATAATATATATATATATATATATATATATATGTATATATATATATATATATATATATATATACACATAAAGACCCCATGATTTCCCATTATTAGACGAATTATACAATTCTAAACACGTCTCTAAGTTGTTATTCTGATCCAAATATATAAAGAGTATTAGATAAACCTAAACCTGTCCACACATTAAAAGTACAAAAAACAAAAAAAAAGAGAGACAAATTTTGTAGAACATGTACTTATATTTTCAGGTCGATGTGGTTTTCTGAACCCTGAAAAATATTATTATGAACAGATCATCAAGCACTATTAAACAAAATATATCAGAATACAATCAGATGTTCCGTTCAATTTTAACATTCCATTAGAAGCACACGAATAGTGCACAAACTCTCATACCTTCATACGTCCCAAGTTTCGATGTGGTTTGTATATATCCACTATCCACTATATATCCACTCGCATTGCAGAAAAACAACCTCCTTTCCTCATTTTACAGTATATTAAGGCAATATTTTCCGTGAAAGTAATAAGATTTTATAAAAATTGAAATTTATTTATTGAACTGACTAAATTTCAACTAAAAATGCAATGAACCATGTCTCACCGTAATAACTGCAGAATAAAAATTAAACAGTTTGGATAAGAAGTTTAATTCGAAAACAGAAACAAACTAAATGATTTAAAGTTATTAAAGATGGTGTCCTAAATTCAGAAATAACAAGCATTTGAAAAGTGAGTTGCTTTCCTGAAGAAATTTTACAATTGAAACAATATGGATTTAGTTATTTTATTACTTGTTGATTTACTTCGAAAAACTTAAAATTGTGATGCTAAATTTCTTACTCATTTTAATAATTATCGCGTACGAAAAAATAACAAAAATAGTGATGCGAACGGACAAGGACACTGCGCATCCCACCCGGTCCCCGTACTCTGACTGACTGTTACGGATATGACCGACAGTGTTGATGTCGGCGCCGATATTATCGGCTAATCTAAGACTATTGCATACAAACAGCCAGTGAAATCGGTATTGCTGTCGTAAAAGTACTGTATCAGCTAATGCCAAACGCCAACACCCATGTTCAGTAAATAGAGCTCATACCCAGTATACTTTAAATTTATATTAATTAGATATCTAAACCCAATCCAAATATCATACAATTCTCATAACATGAGTAGAAAGAACAACCTACTGTCCTTCAACTAGTTATACAACTGCAATAATATTGTTTTTATTCTCGTTTCTTGAATTTTCTGATATTGTGAATATAAGTGAAGAAGGGAAAAATCAAACGACGTGTTGACATAATGATTAACATAGTTTTAACAATCAGTATATCATGTAAGAATTGGACTGGTTTAGATATCTTGCTGGTTTAGATATATGGTCAAGATATCAAACCAATATATTTTTTTTAAATACATATTGGTTTGATATCTTGCCCAGCCCAAAATACAGTACAATGGTCTTAACGCGGGCACTAAGCCCATCTTTCAGACAGCTAAACAAGGGAGAAGTTTCGTAATTAAGAAAACATAAAATTTTCTTCCATCGTCCTAAAACATAGACCAAAAACATAGGGAAAAAATTAAATCAGTCGGTAAATAACAGATATGAAGAATTTTTTAATTTACAAATTTTAGTGCGAATGGCTAGGGAATTCGGCTTGTCTGTGATGTAACGTCTCTGCGTCATCGCGCAACCGAGTGCCTTACTGTATGCATTCATTGATTTACCATTACGATCGACACGTTTCCGACTTTATTATTTTTTTACCTAGTTTTATATAAACACGGAAAAATAATTATATTTACTCATTAATGAAATCCATTTTATGTAAATACCGAAAAAAAAGCAATGAAGCTTTCTAGGTATTATGCACTAGATTTAAGTTTTTTTTTTGTGAAAAATGTGAAGATGTACAACTAATGTTCGTACAGATTATTAATATTTATTTTAATAGGTGCTTATTGATTTAATATTACTATTATAGTTCAAATATAATATAATTATATGTTAGGAAGTATGTAAAGTCACATAAATACGTTGTAACATTCACGCAAATACGTTGTAACATTCATGTAAACTTCCGCATATTAGTTTTTAATAGGCTGTTATTGAATTGATGTAATATTTTATTATAAACTATCTGCCAAATTAAATATAAAAAACGCCAATTACTTAAAAAACAAAGGACAAAATAAAATTATTATAGTGAATATATTAATATTTTTGAAGGAAAACGGTTTGGTGAGTGTGTACATTTATTTCATGTATATATTTTTGTTTCTTCTCACTATTGTCCGTATCTCCTACCATTATCTGAGTAGAGTGTTCTCAGTAGAGTCATCATGAAGCGGATTTTCTGCAATTGATTTTCCCTGATCATATCCAATGAAACCCCTGGTGGACCACCATGCTTGATGCACTACGTAGAGATTTCCAAAAAAAAAGGCTTACCTACCAGCGCGCTAAAATCATGGACTAGCTTGGGATATAGATGAGGCTTTCTGGGTGGCTTTAACAATGGACATCTCCGACACCTATGACAAATTCTTGTAGCCGGCCATCTTGTCGGCATGTAAAAACTGGGGAGTGTCAGCGAACTTCCGCCGATTAATTAGGGACTACGTGTTTATTTTAATTGTGTACTGATGTTTATTTGCAGTATAAAGCTGTAGAAGTTAGGAAAATGGTGACCAGAGGCTGCCCGCAAGGTTCGGTTCTCAACTTTATTTTATGAAATATCATGTTTGATGGTATCCTCACGGTAGTCCTTGACGAATGCGGGATTATCGTAAATGCGAATCATACTTTGCTTATGGTCGAAGGAGCAGCCGTAGAGATATAGAAAATCGGGCGGCGGACTCCCTCACCAGGTTATAAGACTGGGACACTAAGAATAAGCTTAGCTTTGCCCCACAGAAGTCCTCTTCTGGGCATTCTGGTGAGAGAGCCAACTGTCGTAATGACCGGATCTAGAATTGGTGTGCGGGACCAGGCCATATACCTGGGCGTGATCCTCGATCCGAAACGGAATATTTTGCCATAGGCGCTGTGCAACGAGGAGAGGAATAGGGTGGCCTTCCATGTCATGGCTCGGCTTGCCGGAGTTGGCTGGGGACTGAATACCCCGACCCTCAAACTTATGTATACGGCGATATATCTGGATATATTGAGCTATGCGCCATCGATATGGGTTTTGTAGTGCGTTGGAGACCAGCGAGTTAGGAGGGTTGTACGAAGTCGCAGCGTGCGCCGCTTGTGTATCATAACAAAACGCGCAGAACCTGCTCGATGGATGCTTTGCCTGGCGAGACTTTTGCCTGCTGATCGCGAAACGCGCGGCTAACTTCGTTTTGACACGGGGTAGGAATTTTGAAATCGTCTATGCTCATTGGCAGTGTTGGTGGGCCACAAGATTGGTTTTTTTTCGATGTGTTTAAGCTGTTGAATAAAAACTGGCTCAAGTGTGACTATTATATTTCACAGTTTTTTACGGGGTATGGCGCTTTCAAGTCAACTTGTTTAATTTGCTTTGAGAGACAGCCCGGCATGGTCCTGCTATTTCAAAACGCAGGACATAAATCATATTTTGTTCCACTGCAGTGAGCACAACGTTGCACGTAGAGTTTTGATAAAGAGCATTCGTCAACATATCAATAGTGTAGAGTTACGCGATTTTATGATTATGGTATCATTAGTCACCGTGACTTGTTTGAGAATGGACCGATCTTTGAGGCTATTAAAGCATTCACAAAATTTATTCTTGCAAGAATGTTCTAAATGGCTCATTGACTGGCGACAGTTCTTAACCTTGTGGGTGGAAGCACTGGATAGTAGTAACGGGACACTATTAGGTAAACTTTGAAGGTCTCCATTTTTGTATGAGGGGGGATGTTAAGGGTGTCTGGAGGGGTTCTGAGATAACCCGAGCAGAAAAGGAGGGAATGGCATATCGTCATCTGAAATCTGAAAAAAGAGGATTTAATTATGGAGGAGAAATGTAAACATAGAAACTTTTTTTACTAAATCAAAAATATTTTGGTGAAAATCAACTCGCACATTGTCATAACTATCTAAAATATTTAGTAACATTAAAATATTTATAATTTTTTTTAAACACGCTGATGACACTCTACTCTATTTTTTATAAACTAATTACACTAGGTTACTAGATCTCATTCCGAATCATTGAAAACAACTGATTCGAGACAAATAAATTTAATAGTCCGCTCAAAGCAGGTAATACGCGGATCACTAATAAATATAGATTACGAGAAACGTGTAACCAACCGGTTCGGCGAGCTATAATTACCAATATGTGATACAAATTTAAGTATGCACTTTTGTTTAGTTCTTAATAAGTGGGCATTAATATGGTACACAACTAGCTATGATTTTATCATTTTCATATCCTCACGCTATTGAATACTGTGATTCGTTTCGGGCTTAACTAAAATTTGTTAGATATAGGAAACATACCAGTATATAGATTTATAACGAAAAATGTCTTTATAGCCGTGCCTAGCTAAACAGGGCCTGGTATCATTAAATATTACTGTAATTGACTACTCCATATTCAGGCATAAAAATAGCTCAAAACGATTGTTAAAACTTTTAAAATGGATTTCTAGAAAATAATAGTTACGATATTGTTTTGAAATTTCCAAGCTTTCTTATATCACGTAAATTTGGTGGTAAATCGAAAATTCGTATTGATGGCAAAACCAATACTCGAGAAATAGTCCCATAAATATTTTATAATATTGCTGTATTCTTCTTTGGCTCACGTGTATCATTAGAAGATAAAATCCTATCCACTGCTACTCACGGTGTTACAAATGTTTAACTTCAGTGATATAAACGAAAACACGGCCCTACTAAGGAAATGGATATTTTGTTCTGAATGTAAGATAAAGAAAAAAATTCGCAAGTACGACAAACCTTCAATCCATTCCTCAAAAACAACCTATTTTTAAATATTACCAGCAATAGAAATAATATATTTATCATTTAGTCTTGACCTCGCAACTTGCGATTTTTTTTATTTCCCAAAATTAAGAATAAAATGTCGAGGTATTCCTTGCATTAACGTAAGTTGCAAAAATATATTGCTATAGATAAAAGCAAAAAGAAGATCGAATGTAGCGTCTCTTGATCCCGATTGATGCAAAAGTGTATCGATTTTAATTAAAACCAAGTCCAATAATAGTAGAAAAGTTTCGAAGTATTTCAATACATCATCATCTAGTCCAATGCAATAAACCTAGGAACTAGAAATTCGGTGAGCACTCTGAAAATTCCACCACCATTTTTCTTTTCATTTTAATATTATTTATGCGTTTTTTCTCCTTTTCTATTTTATGTATTTATAGTAAGTTGCAAAAGATCAGGAGATGGGAAAGTAACTAAAAAATATTTTCCATCTAAACATTTCTAAAAATTGTTGGAGTTCTTTTTAAGCTTTTTGTTTGTTTTCAATTATCGTATAAAATTTATATGTAAGGATTTAATTTGAATATTTTTTATTTTTCTTTGCTTAAGTTAAAGACACTAAATAAATTATAAAACACGGCGTATATTTTTGCTATGTTACACATGTATACACAATGCTTTGACTTCAACCACGCTGCAAAAAAAAACAAGGGAACGAGAACTCAAACAGAAGAGAAAAAAATAATATAACCGGTGAAGTGTGTGTGGAAACACGCACAAAGAGGTAATATCCCATAATGTACACCGCTTAAAATTGTCAATGCAAGTTACTGAATTTCAAAATTTTAATCATAAGCCTAGATCGAATTTTTTTTCAGCTTTATTGCTTGAAAAATAAACGGAAAAATAAATAGCACGTCACTTCAAAGGGATTTTGAAAATGAAAAAAAATGTAAATATATGATATTGTGACAAACAAATTGATCGTCCCCATTTTATTTGCATGGGGAGGTATTTCAATTTTTTAAATATATTATTACATGAAATCGTCGTATGAAAAATTTAGTTGCAAAATTTCATGCACATCGTCTAAAACTATAGAAACTATAAGTCAGTGACAGACAGACTAATTAAATTA
This sequence comes from Druceiella hillmani, assembly GCA_039881145.1. Lineage (NCBI taxonomy): Eukaryota > Metazoa > Arthropoda > Insecta > Lepidoptera > Hepialidae > Druceiella > Druceiella hillmani. The sequence goes on along the minus strand of JAYKKI010000096.1, from coordinate 4,529,802 downwards.
TAATTGATATTATGTTTCACTACGGAACCTTAAGACTAATACCTTAATTCTTCAGAGTTGAAAACAATTACAATAATTTCAAAGTTGAAAACAAAGAAATTAGGGAATTGGAAATAAAAAAGTTGTTACGAGAAATATAATAAGCAGTTTTCAATCTATAAATTTGTGATTTAGGAACATTTATTTTTTAATCGTTGAGACCAAAAATAAAAAAAATTGGCCAATATTCTTTTTCTAAAAGGGAGTAAAGGTTATATTTTATAGTATCAATTTTATTTTTCTATCTAGGAAGATATCTGAATTTTATTAAATTTTGGTAGGGAAGCATAAATCCTTGAAAAGCAGGTAGAACTACTTTGTTTCAATTTCAGATGTTTTTAAACCCGGATTATCAAGTTATTTTCACTTAAATTTATAAGATAACTCAAATTTATTTATTGAAACATACTTCGATTGATATAATTTTTTACGAAAACATAATTTGAATGTTACTTTAAAAACAATCATTTGTTATAACAAAAAAATAAAATGAAACTTATTCGAATGCAAAAAAAACTATCTGAAAATAATATCTTGAGTTTAAAATCAAGGGGGCCATGCCGATCTATTAATCGTTAAAACTACTAATCACATTGAATCAGAAAACTTAGTTGTCGTTGCTGTAGTTATTGAAATATATTGAGTTTATTAACGTCTTTATTACCTAATAATATAATTATTTAAAATCAACTAAAGGCAATAGCAATTCACAAGTTTTCTCAAATAAAACCTTTAAATAAAACGTTATCAACGTGTAAAGAACATATTTTATTATCACATTTGGTTGCAGAATGTAATTCAACTTCAGCATTTATAAACTGGGGTAAAAGTAAATTCGCCAAAAGTTTTGAAAAGCATACGGATTTACAAAACGCTGACAAGGTGTTTATCGATATGAACGCTGAGAAAACAAATATTTTTGTTGGTAAATAATTTGTAAAGATATGTATATATTCGGGTATCAATCGTTTATTAAAACATGCTTCTAAAACGACCTGTGTTAACCTCATTTAATTATTACCTATCCTTGATGCTGCTTTAGAGTATTTAAAAAGAGTGCACTGGCAAGTAAAGTTATGGTTAGGATACAATAAAATACCGGAAAATGGGGAAACAATTATGAAGGTGGTTCATTAAGACATACTGCAATAAATCTACCAATACCTAAAAATTTATTGAATGCTACCGATACCTAAAAATTTATTGAAAATGGCCTTTTAAACCTGGAAAATCGAATTAAAAATGTTTAAACTGCTCTGTAGCTTGCATACAATACAAAGAAGTAAGTTACTACAAAATTTCGCCAACAATATCTATAGATGAAGTGAGTAAAGACGTCAAGAGTGTTTGTGATTAATTTTATGGAAAAAATGATTAATTTATATTTTTTCTTTATTCTGTTTGTTAATAAATTATTATAAAATTGCAATATTTTGTTATTTTTGACAATTTTTACGTGAATTTACTTTGAACTAATTAGGAGCATATATTCTATACTGGCCGCCATTTTCAATCAGGAATAAAAAAGTCTGTTATTAAAGACAAATTCATAACGAGAAACCCCAAAAGCTGTTAAAATTTTATTTTTCTTTAAAAAAGTGTTACTTTTCAAAATAAATTTTGAACTTTTAACATAGCGGCATTTATTGAAATATAATCTTTTTAATCTGTGATTTTAAAAAATCAATAAAATTTATTAAAATCCGTTCAATATAACTGAATTCCAAAGTTTTTAAATTTTTCGTGTTTATTGCACTCTACTAACCAATAAAATGTATACATATTATGAATGTATTTAAGGTTTATAATACAGTGAAAGAAAAAATGTTGCGTGAAAGAAAATAAAGTTCTATTTCGAACATTGTTCATGTACATGCGATATACTCGTATGAAACAACTGATATTGTTCATCCCAAGTACGCGAAATAAATTAAATCAAACATGACAGTACGCCATTAAAAGAATTATTTTTTGTTTTATATATTTGGCATAATCACGACTGAATGTATAGTAAATACCATTTAAAAAATTCTCAATCTTAATGCGGTTCTTCAAATAATTAATAAAAGAATCTCCTAATGAAATATCTTTAACATAAAATTAAATTATTAAATTGTTCAGAGGAAACACTACTTTGACATTTTCAAAACGGTATTATTGAGGAGATTCTTAAAAATAAGGTACATTTTTTTTTCATTTGGTGCAGCATGAGCACGGAGTCAGTTCAAACTGTTTTTTTAAAGATAAACGGAGAGGTAATGTTTTGAAACACATTGATATCAATTAGTTTTTATAATGTCAAATAAAGGAAAACTTTTGTAAACTAGGAAAATACAGCAAAGCATGCACGTTACACATCATTACGTAAAATATCAAAAGCGTACGCAGTGCGAGATATTAACGCGGATTTTAGTATATTTCTTATTTAATACATAATTAATCATAGACAACAACATCAGCGTATACAATCGAATAAAACTGAGCATAGACAATTGAATAAATCTTTATTACTAGCGTGCCAATAAATTCTCAAGTATTCAAAAAACATCTGAACAAATAACACGCTCAAACTAACTCGATACGTCAAAATATTTAGCTACTAAAAATTTACCTCACAATAAAATAACACGTATACGTGGCAACGTACTTTCTTCTCTATAAATTAACACTTCGATGAAAAATAAAAAAGAAAGCATTATGCAACATAATACTAATAATCACACCAATCGCTTTGATTTTGCACAAAGTATGCACAAGTTTAAATGGATATATCACAAAGTAGTCTAAAACATATTTTTTATTGTTTGTTATTTCGAATCTGACCGTATTGGGGAAATGGAAAATTAGCTACCGTAGTTTATTTTAGCTTATCATACACATCTATTTTTTTTATTTATTACTTTGCATTTTTAGTTGCCGACTCAGTTAAAGAGCCAAATATTTTTTTTTGTGTTCATAAGTTATTATTGGAATATATATGAAGCTTTTTCTACTCGTTCCCAAATGAACACAAAAATTAAAATAACTAACTAAATTCACTATAATCAACCTGTTTTTAAATACGTGCCCCCTAATGTGTAAAAGTAAAACGCTTGGAAAAAAAAGTTTCGAAACTGGTTTTACCAAATTATTTCAAACCGAATCCAATGTACACTTAACAAACTAAGCGAGTTTACCAAGTCTAAAAAAATATGCGTACACATTTTCGATCTTGACATAAATTATATTCTTCGGCTACCAGGGTCGAGAGGAACGTTAATCTAAATACACTCATAAGAACCTTCACATATTCGTTCAAGGTAATGCGGAAATGATATAATCGACATTCAAAAATTATTTTTAAGGTTTATCGGTTGTGATATTCCAAATTTACCGGACGTTTTCACTCAAAGTTTTTTTTCAGTCTATAATATCGCAAATAAATACGTCACTTGTGATAACATACTCAATTACCGATGAATGCATGTTATAGAAAATATATATGTTGAGAATTAAATAAGGGAATTTAATGAGAATCGATGAATCGAAATTAAAGTTAAGTTGAAGCAAAGTTACAACAATAATTAACAATGATAGAAACGATATGGGCAGAATGGTTTATGTGGTAAAGAATTTAAATAAAGTAGAAAGTTTTTGGTGGTAAAGAATTTAAATAAAGTAGAAATAATACTACATCACGTAGTTTCATTTAATTGTGAATAATGGTTTATTTAAATATATTAATGGTAATAAGTTTATTTGTTATTGGTAGTATGTCAATGGTAGAAAAAACTTCTGGCACTGCCTGTATTAAACATAGAATACTAGAAATAATCGCCTGAAACACGTTAATAATATTGTCAAATGAACTATTACAAAATCTGTTTCTAATATAATTATAAGTAAAAATTCACATACATGACTTTTTTGTCATGCATTTCATATACATAACAAACAAGTATATCAAATACGCGACAAACAAATCATGTATATGAATCTCTATTTATATTTATATTAGAAATGGATTTTTCATGGATAAAAACCGGTCTAGTGCGTATTATGCGAACTACGGAGTGTACTAAAAAAAGTCGCTCCCACTTTTTTTTATTCGCACATAATGTTTTTAAGAGTTATTAAATGATATCCCCATATTCATCCATGCACTCGCAAAATGTCATGCAAACAGGTCTAAAGCTGTTGATACAGCAAGAAAGTGGTAGACACGGACGGAAACACAGACGGACAGACATGACGAATCTATAGTGGTTTTAATTTTGCTATTTGTGTATCTGTGTATATCTAGTATCCCACCATACCTACGTAATATTCGAATACACATATAATTAATTTTTCTTTTTTTTCATTTTGATTTTTCTATTATTTCTTAATAATCTACCCAAAATTTATGATTTTTTCCAAAAATCGTAATGAAATACCGGAGGGTAAATTTGAAACAATTTCTTTTCACATTTCATAAGTAAACTAACTGTGCAGTAATTTTCGTAAAAGTAGGTACTTGGTAAAAGCTATAACCTTAACTTTTTTAATTTTTATTATTTCAAGTTCTAAACTATCGAAATATTACTATGTAAATGAACCCGAATTAATTTATTCAAATAACTTCCGTGCGTAATAATCATAAACAAGTTAGTCGCCATAAATACATTAATCGAAGACAAGCTTCAAACGGTTTAATTAACATACATAATTCGGCTACAAAAAGTCAAAGTAGTGCAAAATATTAAAAAAAAAAATACAACGAAGGTAAGGTCAGACTATCAAAAATTACTGTAGCCATTCAAAAACTCGTTTCGTTTTTAATTCACATATCCGGCAGTCCTTAGCGAAATTGAATACGGATATCAAAAGCCATTTAGTTCACCAAATAAAATTCAGTGGCTGACTGCAAGTTTTGTTTTAAATTTTAGCTAGTGTCAAAGAACATGTTGTAGGAAAAAAATCATTTTCGATGAAATGAATCTGTCGTTTATAGCGAAATTAAAAAAATAATTTCTTTGAAAATGATGTATTGAAGATATAATGACAACAGTAACTTGTAGTGAAAAATCGGCCAAATGCGTATCGGAGCACGTATAAAGTGGGACTCCGCGGTTGTTTAAATGTGTTGAAATTCTTGATGCAATCGAGCCAAAAAAAATTAATTGAAAGTTCTATTCATATTCTAATATTATTTTAGATTTTTCAAATCCATGATTGAAAAACTAGAGAGGGATAATAATAATAACATAGGTTTAAAACTGTAAAAACCATGAGTTTCCCCAGACTGACAGATACGACGGCTTATTTTACTGCTGACCCCAAAAGGAGTTTTAAATTGCAGCATAATTACTATACAAAAACGCGAAAGCAATTTAAGGACATAATGAAATGCTAAATATTTGAGTAATAAATGAAAAACATCTCTAGCATTGCGCCTGTCGAAACGACTATAGTTACTTTTATAAACCAAATGCAATAATTGCGGATGATGAAAAAAAACCTGCTCTCTAATTCACACATTAACTATGCGTGGGCAAATTAATTGTACCATTTTAATATCCTATTAACAATTACATTAAAATCAGATCTGAGTCAAATCGCAAACAATCATTATTAATGTACTTCTTTGAGAAAATCTAGTAATCTATTTATTATATGGTAGATATTGAGGTAACTTTGAAATATGTATTAAACCACGATTTAAACTGTAGGCATTATGAAAGAATAACAATACGAAATAAAAAAACGGGGTGAATTTTAGTGACGCTCAGTACAACTATAACATTTGGTAAAAGAGATGATACAAAAAAATAAAAATTGAGTTAAAATTTAAATACTAGAGAAAACGTAAAAAAGTGTTAATGATAACTTCTTGACTCAAATGAATGGATCCGACTCTTAAATAAAGATTTATTCCGGCTCAATTGAGTCATTTCGCTGCGAATATGTTAATATTTCTTTATCTTAAAGTTTTAATGAAAAACTACCGAATTTTTTTCAAATTGTCCAAACTAACCTTTGAAAAATTAGAGGGAATGCCTATACACAGTACTTTAATTGGCAATATAATATATTACAAATAGAGCTTAGTAATTAAAAGTTGTAAACGGTATCTTAATTTTATTTTGAAATACCTGTCTAATGACATTCCATTCAATGGAGTGTGCGAAAAAAATGTTCGCCCTACTTTTCATTTATGTAGAGGTACGAGTACATTAAACATTGTTTACTTTGAATATTATGCTGTATATTAATTGACACCCGTCTGTTTGTAAATCCGTCATGAATTTGAAGTCCATTTATTTGTAAATTATGTATTGAAGCATGTGAAGCATAAAAACTATAGAAAATATGCATCTGTGACCCATGGACGGATATACATTATGGAATTATAAAGATTTCTTATTTGACTACCGAATCCTACTTAATGGTAGAGAATTGTCACTCAAATTTATAAACATTAGTAAGCACGATAAATAAATATTTTCATTCACAAAACAACTATAATAATTCATGCAATAATTTATGTTTTAAAATTAAGAAATATATAGTTTTAGGTGCAACATTTTTCTAACCAAATATTGAAAAAAGTTAAGTAATATTCTTAATTAAAATTTAACATCTTAGGATACTAAGATAGTGTATTTTTATTAACATTGTTTTATTCCCCCTTTCGCGTTAACAAACAATTGTATCGCCCTTCGTTAATAGCTCATATTCAGAAGTAAGAGCACATTTATGTAAACGTTTATTAGAACCTTGTAAAAGAAATAACACAAGCAATTTGCAATTCTCGACGTGAGCCGGCGTCGTGAAGTTGTGGTTTTATGAATATTGACCAACGGCTTTATTATATTGAAGCCATAACCGTAAAGCGAAATAACACATCTCTGTCATATATTCGTACCCTCACGATTGCTACTTATTATGATGTACGTATTTATTATGTTTAGCAGTTTCAACAATAATTACGACCGGCAGTGGGCACGCCGCCGCGGACGGTTGCGATACGTCCTCGTGCGCAATCGACGTCGCAGCAGCGTACACTCGAGCCTACCCTATAACCACCTATTCCTTTAACGAACCGCCAATTTTAAATTGCACAAGCACGTGAATTATAATTTACGTGTAATTATGATGTAAATTTTGGTATTTCCTAATAAGTTATCTACGACAATCAACTGTGTCACTGTTATGGAAAAGCTGAGTGAAAATGGTTGTTTTCAATTCACAATTTATATTCGTAAGTTATCTTGTCTTGTTATAGTTAGATTATAATTAAATAAAACTACATTCATATTATATTTACGTACATCAACAAATAACTCACATGAAATTAAAGAATTAAGACATAAAGAGTAAATATAGTGATGTCTGCCATCTGATCAAAAAAACGAAGATTGAATTAAACTCGGACTCTACTGAAATTAACAGTATATTTCCATGCATTAAATATCTTGAAAGAAGTTTGCCTATTATTGATGAAAAAAGCACAAAATAAATTATATTTAAGACAAAACAACAATTATAAATAAACAACCGTTCAAATTATTCACCAAAACTTATTATGTTACTTGACATTGATATTTTGAAAACGATGGTTTAAAAAATTCAATTTCGTAGATCGCTTATACTTAGTCTCATAAAATATCGAAATATTTGATTATTTACCAAAAAATTTAAAAAATAAGACCATACACTATATAATTACAAAGTAATAACAATGACACCTTTAACACGCATATTGGCATGTGAATGTGAAACTTTACAGTCTAAGAAAACATGTGTATCAATTTCATGAAATAAAAATGTATTGATTTTTTGTTACTGTAAAGCTTCTATTCTATCACTTGTATTCGTTTTAGTATTTTAATCCTACAATTATTTTCACAGGAATTTTTCTAGAAAATTATTTGACACAGAAAGTTGAATCTTGGTACAATTCTGGAAAATAGCGATCCGATGAAAAACATAGTAGTAATTCGGTGAAAGTAGGTATGTAAGTGAAATTATACAGAAGATTTTTGATAGATAAGACGAGTAAAAAGTACTTTCTATGTGCTCAAATTAAATTAAATGTTTTGATAACGTATGGAGTTATACTTTAAAGGAAAAATAATATTGAGAATCAAGAAGTGATATTTTGCATTAATTTATACAAAAATCCATTTTTAAATTCGCATCTTTCATTTGCGAAAAAATTCCATAAAGGAAAATTCATTATTGCTGCTAAATAATACAGAATCATCTAGTCGAATTTTAGTAGATACTAAATTAGTGATTGATGATGTTATACTGTGTTATTTATATACGAAATGTGCAGGGCTTATCAATGTACATGAGACAAATTATAACTATTGAGTACTAAATGAGATTTTCCTTGATTATAAAATTTAACATATGGTCTCATAAAATATTTTCCAAAATAAAATAATGTTACTTTTCAACGCTTTTCACGGTCAAATAAATAAAAAGTAAATAGATTGGAACATAGTTTATGGCGTTTCCCTTTTTCTAAATAGCTGTAAAAAATTCCATCAAAAGATTTGGAGTATATCATTCGGGTTTTTTCATCGTAAGATAAATTTTCAGCTAATTTTTCATGTTTCAATTGCCCCATTTTAAAACTTGTAAACTAATTACAAACATAACAATTTTTAACATAAGCTATTTTTAAAGTTTTATCCTGATCGAATAGCAAATATTTTTCTGCAAATTTCATTCGTTTACATAATAAAGTCGAACTTGGGGTCCCCAAATCGCGCAAGTTTGATTTGTATTTGGCCCGTGTTTCCTTAATTGGGTAAAATTATATGAAAACAAACACATTTGCTGTAAATAGAGTCAAGTTCATATTTAAAAAGATAAACGTAGAAAGTAGCAGGATTGAAAAAAATATTTCTTCCAGAGCTTTGCTAGAGGAGAGTTTTGTGTCTAGATTTAATGAATATTATATCGATCACCAAATTAAACTTGACCACAGTGAGTAGTTGTCAGATTTCCGATTCAAATATTTAATTTTGTGGTAAATATACTCTGTACATGTAATAAAACTATAAAATTTGCGTGTCCATAAATTGAAAATATTTGTAAAAAATATTTGAAAATATTTGAAATTCATTTCTGTTAATGTGCTTGTTTGTGTTCACATCTTGTAAAAACTTCTGACCCGATTCGAATAGAGATTTTTAGAAAAACATAGCGGGTCAACTTGTAATAATATTTAGTCTCATTGCAATAGGTTCAGGCAAGTTTATTTCAATTGTATTATGTTAGTAGAACAACAAGAAAGAAGTGCCTGGCTTCTCAATACATAGTAATTACAAAAATATATCATGTATCTATATATATATATATATATATATATATATATATATATATATCAATAGATGAAGCTACGTGTATCTTAAATCTATCTGACGTATCTGACGATATACTATTTAAATTATGAAAAAAATATTTTTAGACACTTGTAACTTTCCCGAACAAACAATACCACACTCTATACACGGAACTAAAAATGTTTCCAATACATTACATACTCAAAAAACTGTTGTTAACTTCATATATTTTATTACTATGCAAAAGTTCAAGTTCACGTCTACACGCGAACTAAGTCGCGGGTACAGCTAGTATTCAATAAATCTAGACGCGAAGCTCTAACTTGGTCATCTACACTTCTCTACCACAACTTTGCAAGAACTTGGCTGCTATTACCTCACTACTTTTTAAAAAGGAACTTGGATCCTTTTACAGTAATACTCTTGGTCAGATTTCACCTCTCTTTATCGAGTTCTTTAAGACCTAATGACTGAAACAGTTACGATTATTCTTCTTTTATTTAAATTTTAACTTTTTTATTATTGTGTTCTTTTTCTCAAGATTTTGTGAAGAGCTAATTTCCAATCACGGTATTTAACTATTTTCGTATAAATTGCTCCAATTGTAAACGTGAAGCTCTTTCTTCACAAGTTGTCCAATTTTTAAACTGACCGAGAAGTGTATTCAGTACTTTCATAAACATAATAAAAAATGGCGTGAAACAAACATGACCCAACTACCATGTAAATTACCCTATGGAGCTATAACTGACCGCCCCGACATATAAAAACTCGATTACTTAATATATAAAATAATTGGTAGTAGTTATGTATTATTTTTATTATACACACCTACTTTTATAGAACAAAAAATTATCAAAAGCTTCCTTAATTTTCCGTCGTTCCTAAATTTGTTCGTCGAAATCAAGGTAGTTTTGAAACCTAGCCATAATATATCATAAATTTTCCAATGGCTTGCAGCAAAAAATCCGTTGTTCAAAATATTAGTTTTTAACATAGAAGTGCTTTCGTAGTTGTAAAATGTTAAATATAACAAGAAGTCTGACATGCGTAAAAAAATGCCGGCATGAAGTAATGTAAAACAACACCATAACGAGTTTAAAAAAGAGGTCAGCGCCATCCATATCGAAGAAAAGTAAAAAAATTACTAAGCGTGTACGAAACTTGACAAATACGCCAAGATAATTTAAATAATTATGTGTATCCTAAACACTACATACATATCTAATTTCAAGGTTCTAGCTCTTCTGGAAATTATATACGAGTAGGTTTTGATGATATCTCGGTGAATGAGTGAGCTACGAATTTGACGACAAAAATTATTAACACAAATTTCAAATTTGGCAGACACTTCAAATTTTTATACGTTATAGCAAAATCCCTCTCCGTATGCAGGCTAGCATTCGCTGGAGCTGAGTCACAGAGACGTCAAAATAGTTACGAAGCGCTTTAAGTGCTGTGTCTAGCAGTGCAGTCCGGAACTTATTGGTGTACCCAGATAATGGAAAGAAGCTACACATTAGACCTCATTGCTATTTATTTAAATTTGTTGATAAATACTTATTTTCACAACTGTGATGCGTTTCAATATTATATTAAAATAGGCATAAACCAATAAAAGAGAATCCTTGGCAAATAGTTTAGGAATTAATAGAAAGTATATTAGAATTGTTGGTTAATTTTACGAAGACTCATAAACCGATCGGTTTAAAACTCTACCTTCATAATATTTACTCTAAAAATATGGCAGATGAGTAAAACCATAATCATTTACTTAAAGAAACTTCCAAATATTGTCCGTCATCTTTATGTCAGCAGTCAGTATGCCCATAAAACTATATTTTACATAAACACACATATAGCTCTTTAATATCACCTTGGTAAATCTTTCCGCACCGGCTGCTGCTAAGTAATATGATCACGTATTATTTCATGTCTTTCGTAAATCTTACCACCAAGGCTAACATCATTATCCATAATTGTTTTTCAAACGTCCCTGCCAAAATTTAACGTCGATAATATTATTATTTATAAACAAACTAACTTTTGGCGTGCAACCTAAATACAATAAATTTCTCGCTATACAAAATTTTTTCAATTCATTTCAGTTTATTCGAATTCATTCAATCAGTATACTATGATATAATATAAGCATATGATATAATATAAGACGGAATCATTATGAAAAGAGTTATTATTAATGTTGATTGTATTAGACCTTTTCCAGCATTTCACTCCCAACAAATAGAAGAGAAATTTAAAGAATTTGTTACTATAATATATCTAAAAATAGTCCTTTATTATTATATAGGTAATACTATTTTACCCTCCATTAACCACCCTAACAAACAAACAAACAAACGACATTGTTTATCAAGAAATTTTAAAGTATCAAAGTATCTTGTTATATTACCTCCAACGAATAGAAGCAAGATATAAAAGAATTGGATGTTGTATCTCTAAATAATCTTATATTATTACATAGGTAACGAATAAACAAACGAATAAACAAACTTTAGTTAAGAAGTTTTAAGGCATTAAATAATTTTGATATATTTACCTCCAACGAATAAAAACGTAATATAAAAGAATTCGATACTAGATCTCATATAATATTATAAATATATAATATTATAATTTTAAAATATTATATATTAACCTAACAGAGAAACAAACAAAATTGTTGATCGAGAAGTTTTAATGTATTAAGGTATCTGTTTTTATAATTGTTCATTAATTATTTAATTACATACAATTCACCCAAATGGTAATATATTTTTCTTGATTCCATACTTTATTACTTTATTTTGGATCTCTTGAAAATAATCCGTAGAACAATTAAGCCGACATTAAAAAATATCAAAAACATCTCCCGAAATTTCTGAAAATATCAAACCACATAAACTCATGATCGCAAGAATAATTGTAAAAAAACAAATTTTTAAAAATTTATTGAAATGGACTAAAAAGAAGGAAATAAGTATATAATTACAGAATTTATTTATTTGAAAAATACGTACTCTTTTGCAAATTACAAATGCTGTAACCAAATTTGCTAAATTAAGCTTTTGTCTCCATTGTGACTAAAATAACTCTAAAGCTGCTCGCGAAAAATCAAGAGTCTTAATCATGTGAGGTCGACATATTTTGTAGAAAGAAGCTTTTAAGTAATGTATTGTGTAATGTTAAAAACTGACATTCTTAATACTAGTTTAAACTTTAATTCAACACGCTGGTCCACAGTTAGTTGACGGGTTGCTATAGTTTTGCTTTTTAACCCTTGGCCACATACCGGCTCTCCCGTAAAATCCTGATCATGACTTATAATTCTACGTCCTCCAGGTCGAAGTACCTGTGGCTTCGTTGTCGGACCCTGATCACATATAAACAACACAATTATATGAATATTGTGAACTCAGGCTAGGTTAGCCCTGATGGAGATCCTGTGGCCAACTTCCATTTCCATCATAAGATCAACTCTTTTATAGTTTAAAGTATAATGTCATTGGATATTTAAATACAGCTAAAATTTCGGGGAAATCAGATAATCGGAAATTGGAAAAATCTAAAGAAATACGTAGTGATTGTCGAATAGTAAGCACCCGAACAATCCAACTAACATAAAAACTTTTAAAATATGAATTTCTCCCAACCCCAATCATGGCCTCTTTTAATAAATAAAAAACTTGTAAAGTAATTTCATTTTGTGGAATTTTAAGATATCAAATTTAACTTAAATTTTATAATTTTTTTCAATATGATTTTGAATTAAAATATAATTTACCTTATCAACGATTGAATAGCACAGTGTAGACGTAAAAATGTTGAAATCTGAATTTTTAAATCAGTTATTCAATTATCATTAAAATTTCCGTTTAATATATTTCATCATAAAAGATTTTAATAAATAATTTGACATTACATTTCATGACAAGGGAAATCAAGAAAAAGGTAAATTATTATGAAGTTTTATATAAGCAGCCACCCATTGTAACGAGTGTTTATAAAAAAACATAGTTCCATATTTGCTTTTTCATTTCTGTTCTATTGCCTTTATTTCTTCCGTGGTTATAGCAATGGAAATTATATTATAATCTTCTGTGGTTGTATGCTTGTCTTCATTATAGTTGTGTTAAGGTTGTATTCGGTTATATAGCTGTCTTCATTATAGTTGTGTTAAGGTTGTATTCGGTTCCATAGCTGTCTTCATTATAGTTGTGTTAAGGTTGTATTCGGTTCCATAGCTGTCTTCATTATAGTTGTGTTAAGGTTGTATTCTGTTTCATAGCTGTCTTCATTGTAGTTGTGTTAAGGTTGTATTCGGTTCCATAGCTGTCTTCATTATAGTTGTGTTAAGGTTGTATTCGGTTCCATAACTGTCTTCATTATAGTATTGGTGCTATATCATCAGTCACTACTCCAATTCGACAACTTCGCGCCCTTATCTCCAAGGCAAAATGTTTCGATTAGCATTTGATCCAATATTTTCGACAACATATATCGAGAAAAACTTCATGTCCCTAAATTCGCCCTGTCAAATTTATGTCTGCTTTTTAATTCCCAGGCATAAGATTAGTTTAAAAGGCATTGTAACGACTCCTGCCATTCGTGCTATAACCGAATCTTTGGTACGTATGTCGTGTAATAGTATAAAGAGGGTATATTGTATCATGAATTTATACGCATCAGTTCGTACATACAGCCGACCAAAATCATTATTTTATGTAATGACACTAATTAAATAGTGTTTGGAAAGAGAGTGGATCGTCCGCTGCGGATCATACATAGATTCTTAAAGGTACAAAATGCATGGAGTAAAAGAAAATATTGTTTACCCCATGTTTATACGCAGGGTGCAAAAATATAGTCATTTTTTTATTTTATCGCTTACAATATAAGATGAGACTAATTATAAAGTATAAAGATTAAAATATTCACCTTAAAATTTGCAGCATAAATCTATATACTAAAATGTACGTATTGCTATACAGTTATACAATTAATACAAAATTACTTTCTTGTACACTGGATACCTGTTTATACATAGAAATGTTGAATTATATTCCGTTATAACTTATTATAAAGTTGATTTTAATATGTTACGATAGGTCGCTCCACTGTCTCACACAAAAGAGTTGCTGACAGATGCGCAGACAGAAAAGCATTTATTGACGTAATAATTTAATAAATTTTGCATTATAGAAATTTTTAAGTTATTCGTTTTCGTAAATTTTATCATTATAACTCTACATATTATTTTATTTTTTTATATGGCAAGCCAATATATACTTATGTCAAAACCTAAGCCAGATAAACTAACACTGTATACAACATGTACAGAGTATTTTTAAATAAATGCAAGCAACGTTGCAAGCCGGCTTGAATGTGTTCCTGGTGGCAAATTAATAAAAAAATTATAATCAATAAAATTTTCTCGAATGTCATTTCGAATGTTGTCATTCCCTTTTAAATATTACGATTTTATACATATATTTTACATATTGCCTGTTACATACTCAGTGAAGTGCGAATATTGGGCTCAGCCAATATACAAAATAACTAATTTAGTTAAACAATCTGAGAGTTCAATAAACCATCTAAATTTTTTAAAATTGTCATGAGGATAATAACACATTTAATTACTTATTAATTAATCAAAAGAGTTAAAGAAAAGTTAAAAACTTCTACTCAGTTAATAAAACAATAACAAATGTAATTTCTATTTTTAAATATGTTAATAAGAACTATGCGACAGACGCTGCGGTAATTACGTGGGATGTCGCTTCAGACTGTCTCCTGCGCGCTCACGCACACGCACACAACTACAGCTTATGTAATTATGTAACATATTTGCATTTTTGCCGTGACTATATCATTAAGAAGCTTGATGGTATCGGGCCGCTTTCGGCGGCATGACACCGTCCAGTGTAAAAACGCGTACCTATATTTTCACACATTTTTGCTGCTTACACTGCTGCCTGTACCTGCGCCGTACCATTGACGACCAGAATAAAAAAGGCTCACACACTACTTTATTGATAATTAAGGGTTAAACAATATTCACAGCACTGCATACCGAACCAGCACAAATGACGACACGGGGATTTAAAAATATCATTATTGGGGTTTGAATATTACGCTACCTGAGTATTATTTCATGGAAATAAATATTAATTATACAAATAATATGATGTTTTACATGATTTTTTATAAAGTTTTTATTTAGGATAAAAAAATATTGAAATTTAATTAGGACTAAGAAAATCTTGAAAATGAAAAAGGTTCTTTATTGAAAATAAAGACTCAGATCAAAAAATGTTGTAAATTAAAATATTATTAATTTTCAAATATAACTGTTTTTCAAATATCAATGTTGACGTAGTTATACATAATAACAGTATAGATAAAAAAGTAGAGTGAGAAATTATAACTTACTATTTTAGGGTAAAATAACTTTAGCGTCACCATTTTCTTTTCCGTCACCATTATATTCTACCACTTCTTATTGGTTATCAAATAAAAAATAATATAAAAAAGAGTATATGACGTTAATTTATTTAGTAATAATTTTTCAAACGATATTTTAAAAAGAACAATTAGTAATCGTTTTCCTACTTTATAAAGATATCGTGGCCGTTTTCGTTATCGATTGATGATCAATAGAAGATGAATTCTGTATCGCGATTATTGTAAAAGATCTCTTGCTAGAGCCTGTATCAATGTATTGGTAAAAGAAACAAAATTTTAAAAATATCACTCGCCTGAGTATTCTCTCCTTCAGCTGTACTCGGCCTACCGCCGAGTATACCCGAAGCATGTCGGACTCATCTAATGCGAAATCTGACAAAAATGAAAAATGACGGAAGTATGTAATGCGAAATCGCAATTTTTTCCCATCAAAACAAAATTGTGCAAGGCGATCCAAAAAAAGTTTTCACTTCATAAAAACAAGTGCACCAGTCACCGATATCGATCTGACTATCGCGACACAAATAAACCCAACTAAGATCCAAAATCGAAAATCAATCAGGATCGACCATGTCCGCCAGTAGCATAAGGAGGTTACCGGTGCGCACAAGTGAGGCGTCCGGCGCCCGGGTGCAAGTACAGTTAATGGCGGAAGGCGATGACGACCCGGGAAGGCCGCATCGCTTGCCGCCCGCACTTTCCCCGCGGCCGACGACGTAACGTCACTCAGCCAGCTGAACGCTCTCACTTTTATTCACGCCGCAAGTCAGTTAACCGGCCAATGCTGCGACGGACGCATGTCCGAAACGCGTACCGTGAACATGGCGCCCGTCAAGTGTGTTGTGTTTATTATTTTGGTTTACTTTGCAGTCGGTGAGTTTGATAACAACTTTTTTTTGATCGTACGCACTGAATGCGTTTTAGTTTGTTTGCATATAATTAAGTTCAATGTTACATTTTAAACATTTTCTACGTTGCTTTTAATAGAAAAATAGAATGTCGGCGCACACCATACTAAAATTTGCATGAACATATAAACATATGTTATCGTTTTATTATATGCTTATTTCAAATATGTATGAGCATGAGTGAATGGGCGAACGAATCAAAAGCAAATTAAATATAATGTTGTAACATTATATTAAGCAGTTAATTGGCGAATTATGTACGTATTTTATGCTATTGGTCTACGTACATATCGTATAGTGTTTCACAAGTTATTTCAATATCCTTGACTACATAAAAAAATAATAAATATTCATAACTTTAAAATACTATTATTTTTGTAAACTTCTTTGTGAAATTCGTCCTCCTAAGTTTACGATGAAAACTACAAATAAAATTAAATGCAGGTAATTAAAAATACTGCAGATTATAAATAAATGTTATATCGTTAATCAGTCTGACAATATAGTTAGCATAAATTATAAATTAATTACTTGAAATAGCAGTTTACACTATAAACGAAAACAAAATTAGACATTATTTAAAAAGAAGGCACATCTGGCTTAACAAACGTCGGCAGAGTAACATGGTTAATTATAAAAAAAATATTCTCATCGACAACTTTATTTTTTAATTGAGATCCAAAATACCAATTGTTAACTATCGAAGCGCAACACTAAAAGGCATCAAGATCTTTTACTGACATACAGAAATACTGTAAGCAGTGCATTTTCCCACGTGAAAACTGGGCCATGATAAAAAGTTTCCGCGTGCAAAAATCAACTTTCTGTACCTATTGCATGTGTTAGTGGAACACTGTAACCCTATGCCTATTTAAATATATTTTTGTGTATCAAGCCTTTACCGTGACAGGTTCACATAAATTACATTTGTTAATATAATTGTTATATATTTATTGCATTTAGTTAGGGTGCAGGACTTTTAAGAATAAAATATATTCGTGTAAGCTTTTCAAAGAACTAGGAGATTAACAGTGCTGTTAATAAGCTATCGTAACTGTAGGATTAAAATAATCCAAAGCGATTAAACATCTTTATTTATTTTATTAATATCGACGTCTCACGGAAAAACAATTTAAATAACTTTTTGGTGATTTTGATAATATTTATATTATTTCCCTTCAAGATCGTCTAACTATCGTATCTGTAAGCGCTTTTTGATATAAATAAATGTCAAAATTCAATGTTTTTGTATGACACTTTGGAACTTAGTCATGCTCTCCTATAAAATTTCAAAAAGACACTTATTATGTTCTACTTTCGGGGTGTGGATTAATCCACAAATATTACTTTCTATCTTGAAAACATGTCTGTTCGTTGTGAAGGCATGGATGTAATTTGAACTAGGTCTGCATTTTTTATGTATGAAGAAGAGTTTTTTAGAGAAATTTCTTTGGATGATTTAAAACAAAAGTCAAACTTTATTCGGATTATAATAGTTTGGGCCAAATTTAATTGACTTAAGTTTGTTATCATTGAGAGGTAAATTATTTAAAAGCTAACTAAATATTACATCACCCACCACAAAAATTGTAATACTTGTTAAATGAAAGCATAAAACTAAGCTTCATAACTAAAATTGGGGTTTTGTGTCGATTTTTATTCATTTGTAGAAATTAAACAGAAACAAAGTTAATACGAAACCGGAAATAGTATGAAGTGAAAAGCGAAATAAAATCTATTGTGAAAAGAAAAATTATAAGCAAAAACGGGAGAAAACATAGCGTGGAATTATAAAACGACAACTCTTTCCAATAACTTGTAAAAGTGATCCATTAAAATTTACTAAAAATATATACGCGTAATACATGATGGTTTTAAGTCAATATTTTAACAATATCATTTAGAGTCACGTCCTGGAATATTGACTAAGTTAGCGACGTCTAAGAGATTAGACTAAATCTGTGAAAAAAATTTGAATCAAAATAACCTGTGAATCGTCAAATCTGCGGCAAACGTCTACGTCCTTTTTGTAGAGAGTTACATTCATTGTAGTTTTCTTCGAGGAGTTATTTTCATACAATTAATCGTTGAAAAATCAGTGTATTAAAATTGGCAAAAATGAATATTTTCGAATTATTGCGCCAACTGCGAATTATATATTAAAACGTTAAACGACAATATTTACGTCATCTCATCAAGAGATATTTTCATTTGATAAAATTCGATTATAATTTGCACCGAGCTCAGTATTCCCTACCTTTACTATTCCGGCATTTCCATCTCGAAACCTTAATGCATTTGTTGTTTACAACATATAATCCAGTTGTCGAGGCATGTATTTAATAATTTGGAAAAGACGTAAAATATTAAATAAATGACCAAAGAAACAAAACGGATAGGATGTGACCAAATATGAGAACAATTCAATGGGCTTCGCTACATGAATGAGCAAAATATAATTATATCAATTTATTTTATAAATGAACAAAGTATATAATTCATATACACATACATATAAATAATTTATTAAAAAATACTTGTAATCATTAAAACCGAATTTGCAATAACTAGCGATCCTATACTGCTAATATATCTACACCTAATATGCGATAATGTAACTAATAATTTAGTTCGATGTAACAGTTATAATAATATGTGATCTGTAACAGTTATAATATCTCCAAAGGCTTAAAGGCCGTTACTTATCTCTGGTTGTTTATATCGTAATTTATGTAATCAATACACATATCCTGCATCGGTTAAGTAAGAGAGAGGAAAAGTTGCACAAATTAACCCATTCCTATCAATTTGTGTTCAAATTTTATGAATATTGTACATATATGCAGATACGCTAATTCTGATGGAGACGTGCGACCAGGTATGAATAATATATTTTGACGAATAACAATTTCCAGCGCTTAACAAACGCAACATTATATAAGTTTTAATTAATAAATCGCTCTATATCGCATAACAATTCTGTAGCTTGAAAATTAAAAGAATCTGCTCGAGGTAGACCAAAACATTACATATATCAGATGTGATTTGTTAAAATTTAAAACCAAGGAAATAAAGTATTTTAACCAAGTAAATATTTATATAATCGCTAGGAACAATCAGGTTTTATTGATAAAAAATCAATAGGTTTTATTGATAAAAAATCCTCCCTTTTTAAAATCCCAGGACCCTAAATATTAATAATTAAAAATTGAAAAGACAAATTTTTAAATCTATTGAAAGCTGCTTTTTTTATAATTTTTCTGCGACGAAAGTGAAGTCACAACATTTTTATATCAAACAGTTATAAATGCAAGTAAAAATTCAGCAATTCAATTGATGTTAAAAATTATTTTATATCTTCACATTTAAATCACTAATTAATACGCAAACAATATAATTACGTAACTTTTAACATAACCACTGTCTGTTAATTAATGTAACATGCAAATTTAACCGACAAACCGAAAAAACTGAAAGTAATTTTAGAAAAATTTATTATTAGAGTCGATAAAAAATATTTCTCAGTATTAAAAAAATATTTGTTTTCTAAAATAGCAAAAGAGGCATAAATTATAATTTTCTGAATAATTCATGTCTTTAAGAATATTGATCATTCACAATTCTCATTTCCTGCGAAAGCGCAAACGTGATTGAGAAAGTTTAGTAATGATCTGTCGTCTAAAAAAATAGTTTGCTACCAAATTGACGGTTATCAATTCTAATTTGGACAGAAATGTACATAACTTGATCGTAAAATCATGAAATATATTTTTTATTCTAATGAATGATGAATTTCTTCAAAATAAACGCCAAATATATTCAATAACTAAAGTGATCGTTTTTATCGGAATTAGTCTTGACATCAGTGACACTTGTATAAATAATTTCATAATAGAAAAAAAACGTTAAGTCCTGATAATGAATAAAAGTTCTTCAATACGATAATGCATTTTATTAAACTGAATAAAACCACGACTTTCGTCGCTCTTGAACTCTGCTCAACGAATATTGATGCACGCATGATCCGACTATTGATTAGTTAAGCACAATAACCTCGAGTAAATCGTTAAAACGAAACCTTCACCTGTTTAACCATTTAAATACCATTAAGCGTAGTTATAATGTATCATAGTGACATTTTTGTAATTTAAATAAATTTCCTATTTCAATAATCAACTTAATCTGGTTGCGGAGCTGTTAGGGAATTGTCAAGTGGATATCGACAAGCACGAGTTTTAATATTTGCGTCATTACTAACCGGATTTTTGATCCGAAATAGACAACGCTTGAAACTGCTTCGAAGCTTTCCGGTATACAAAAGCTTGTTCGACGGTTTTATTAAATTACTTAGTTTAACTTTTCCATAAAATTCTTCCATTTGCCCTTAATGTCCGAAATCAAATTAGCAATAATCCGGACATGGAATTATTAAGTAATATGGAATGCTTCTTCAATTATAAAAGTAATTCTTATCAACTTTTGCAAATAATTCTTATTAATATTTTCTTTGTGGTACTAATCACGTAACTTATTTAACGGAAATAAGAAAATTGCAATTTCTTAGAAAATTTCATAGAAATAATAAAATATTTGTATCATGTAACCCCTGCTGAGACAAACAGTAATACAATCGTTAAACTTCATAAAGAGCTACAAAGTGATCCTTGTTTTAAATTATTTTCAGTAGAATATAATGAATAAAGTATTCTTTTTGTTAGTGGACCACTGACTAAACCTTAGAAGACTTCTAAACAATAAGTCACTAGTAGTTTTATAAAGAGAGACGAGCAATTTTAAACTATGTATTTAGTAAAATTAATTAAAAAATATTGTCTAAGATTTAAACAACGTTGAGAATTGTTATTAAATCATCGTAAAATATGATAAGTATATATTGCAATATTCTCGAATCACAAAGAAAAATATAGTTCAATTTCACACCTGTTTTGTTCTAACATCGAAAATAAATAATAAATAAAAAAAATGCAACACTCAACACAAAAATTAAATAAATACTTTAAAAAATTGAATAAGTACAAATCTGCCAATAGACTATGGCTTCTTACCGTCACTAGAAATAGGCCTAAAATTGGTCTCTTGAATTACGACATAGTCGACTCTATCAAAAGCAATCATTTATCGTAGTACTACAAGGAAGAGTTTACCCTGAATTAAACTGCTCCTATCACGTGACAAAAGTAAAAATTACCATATATGCAGCCTACGTTGGCCTTCCCATTCTTCGACCTACGGCTAATGAGAAGATTAAATAAAAGTACCAAAAATAAATTAGTACGGATAAAAAATGCATAATCAAACGTTATAAAAAGTATTCCTCATCACAAATATTTTATTATTTTTGTAAACGTTTGCATTTTAAATATATTATCGTCATTCGTAATACACGACATGGTTTAATTTATGTAAAGCTTCATACAATCAAAAAGAAATGATTTTTTGAAGACTTTATACACAAAATCATCTTTAAATCATATATATATATATATATATATATGTATATATATATATATATATATATATATATATATATATATATGTATATGTATATATATATATATATATGTATATATATATATATATGGTGAGGAGACGTATGGCGATGACAAGATGCGCTATGCACATTTTGAAAAAAATATGGAGATACCGAAACATTAGCAAAGCCGCTAAGACCCGGCTCTTTCGAACTCTGGTGTTCCTCATATTTCTCTACGCCGTAGAGACGTAGACGCTACGAACACTTAAAAGGGACAAAATAGATGCTCTGGAAATATGGTGCTAGACAAAAATGCTTGGGTTACGGTGGACTGAGTTCCGCACGAATGTCTCTATACATCAAGCAACGTCTATCAACACTTGTTCAGACTTGGATTCTAAATTTTTTTCGTCACATCATACGTGGAGATAGTAGCTCCATAGAGCGTATCGTTGTACAGGGAAGAGTAGAAGTCTGTTGGAGGCGGTATCCTGTATGAGTGCAACAGGGTGACGATAAATAGGGATATATATATATATATATATATATATATATATATATATATATGACTGACTGCCTTATTGTCATAGTTCCACTACCTCAAGTCGCATCCAAAACATCGACATTTGTTTTCAACATACTCGTATAAATAGTAATGCATCAACAGATATTACAAATTATAATTTAACATAAAAAACCTTTTCATTCCGACAAGATATCATTCACATAATTTTCAAAATATTGCCACATAAATATATGTAATTTAGATGGGTAACTTTAAATTATTTCATCTTAATCACGTTACAAAATGTCTCAGAACATGAGTGTTGTATATCTAAAAGTCAAGGCTTTGAATCAATGGTTAATATAACGATTAGATACAACCATAAAACGTTAAACAAGTATCATGAGCGCCAGTAATGAATAATGTCGTAACTAGTTACCTAATTATAAAACATAAACATATTTTAAAGTTAACCTCGTTCATAGCTTGTAACTTCAAACCTTGAAATGCCATTGCGTGTTATTTTTAACAAACATAAAATGAATGTGTAAAATGAAGTTTGGCTGAGGTATTCCCGTGTAACTCTACTTATATATATATATATATATATATATATATATATATATATATATATATATCAGATTTGCCGGATTAGTGTCATTGGTAAAAATATGAGTGCAATATCGTGAGTAGTGAATACATTATACATACATTTAGCTTACATTTTATTTCACAACTAGATCTTGTTACTCTTCTTAATAGAAAGAGCAACGCCATCTATCTAGCAGCATCTTAAGAAAATATATAAAGCGGGATGAAAATATATATTAGACTGTAATAAATTCTATTATAGGGCAGAATTTGGTAAGGATAAGTTCATTCCTTAAAGAGTTACAAAATAACCAGCCAACGAAAACACTCTCCTTTAAATGTTAGTCAGAATTGTATAATTTGAAATAAAAAAAATACTTTCAACAAAAACAAATATATCAATTTAAAATATTTTGGTAAAATTATATGAATAAAATCCTTACGAATGCTTTAACTGACTAACTCATATTCTTCGCCCTTTGTTATTCACAAATCATTTAAATCCACTAATTGAGGTTAAATATATTAATACCAACATAATAATACAAATACACATATATCTATGTTAAAAGTGTCATTTCCGGGTATAAAATCACTATAGTTCCTTTGTTTAGAAATTGTAAAATATAAAGAAGATGTTTCGTTAAACTATTTAGATTAATTAAAATGACCATTTTGGCAATAAAATATTTAGCAAAAACTATTTTTACCACGGCAACACGAGTTCGTAACTGTAAAGAAAAGTGAAATAAAAGTGAACAGAGTAAAAAGTGAAATAGGAGTGAAGAGAACGGAGGATGTGAACAACAGAATGCCATTAAAGTAAACCTAGATTCATACCTTCAACTTGTCACCCCAAATATACCTTTCAGAATAATAATATATAAAAAATATACCTACCGCACATATTTATATTCTCATAAATTAAAAATACCATTAATTTTTCTTTGAATAAATTTAAGAAAAAAAATTAAAATAATTACTAAGTTACTATCGCTTGATTAGGAAAGTCTTTCTCAATTGAATGCCTAATATCCATATAAAATTAACAAAGAAAAAAAATGGAAACACTTGCGGAAAGCCAATATATATAATTATAATATTCCTTTTAAATTCGATAATTTTACATGTACACTCTTACTAAAGTAATGGGTTAGGTTAGCAATTTTTAATGATCCATTAATTTAACACTTGGATAAAAATAATCGAGTAGACACGGCAGAGACCTGAACCAAGTTTCCGAATCTAGTATACAAAACGAGTACTTGAGTAAATAACAATCTAGTATGTGTGCGTGTTGGTACCTAGTATTAATTAACTAAGGATAATACCTGTCTTCTAAGGGGCCCTGATTAATAACCATCAACTTTTCATTTAGGAAAACAAAAATAAAATAACTGCGTAATAGTCAAGTTAAGCTAATATCTCAGATTCTGAAGTAATGATTACGTTCATGGGAGTATTCATAAGAACGAAAGTATTCGCAAGAGTGAAAGTGCAATTTGCTTTGTTTAGACACAAGGACCCAGTATTCGAAACTGGATTTATGTAATGTGAGTACTCGAAATTGTTTAATTCGAGTATTGAGTATTTAAATATAATATAATTAATTTGAATTAAAATATAACGTAATATGAAAATATAATATAATATATTTCAAGTATTGAGTATTTTAATACCATATATAAGCGTGTTCGAGTTTAATTTGTCTAGGCCTATCATTATTCACAATATCTGTCGGTAAAACAACTCACTTAAAAATATCCCCTCTATATAGAAGTAGCAACGTGGTTATTCTATAAAATATGATTTGAAATAATCCATAGGTATATAAAGCGACTGATTAAACAGTATAACATTTTTTTGAAATCCTTTAAAAAAATAGGTCGAAAACAATCTATAACCTTTATTACTGACAAATAATTTACTTTTCAATAACAATACATTTTTTATTTGCAATATTTTCTGTATTATAATTACATTCAAACGTTTCATTAAAAGTACCATTATTAACAAATAATTTTAAAAAGACATTAAAACATTAACATAATCATTTTTTTGTGCGAAACAATACTTATATTATTAAATATCCATAACCACATAAATGTTCGTCGTTTATCTTTGAGAATGACACTCGGTGTGCCTGCATTGAAGAATGCTTAAACCTTACATTAACGTTTAAACAGTGTATCTCTAAAAGAGGATACGATAAGAAATAAATTATTGATCATAATTATCCAATTTTGCGCTCAGGAATCGGGCATCCTGTAAAAAATTAATAAAATATGAGCCGGCTCATGTAAAAATGAAACAGCATATTGTTGTTTTTGATAGAAAAGGTGATCTTAAATATGTAGAAAAAAATCTATAATACAATTTATTCGCTTCGAACGAATGGTTATGCTATGAACGAATGAGAATGCTACGTACAAAAATACACTGTCCCTTTGCAAAAAAAATTCTCTATAAATCTCAGCCATATGTACTAGTACTGGATGTTGAAATATAAAGTAATATAAATACCGTGTCACCGATAGGACACTGACGAAATCGACATCAGATGAAAGCAATATAATTCACGTAGAGCAATGACACACTTAACGTCAAAAGAGACTGCAATTACGAACAACAAAGAGTCAAAGTCGTTAAGGTACCAAGAAAAGCTATGGCGGAACGTGGTCAAATATAAATGAATACACCAAAGTGATAAAACCATACCTATCACTGACAGCTAGTATAGCTATTTTCAAAAGATGAAACGGAGTATATTGCAAAAATGGCATTATTCAAGCGAAGATATATCTTGAGGTTTGGAGGACGTGTCACGATATCTCCTTACCGTTTTTCTTGTGTAAATTTAGTTGTACCTAAATGGTTTTCTGGTTCCCTTGCTCACTTTACTTTCTATGACTGTTTAACTTATTAAAGATACAGATCAAATATCAGTCATTAAATATTGCCTACACCAATTCTAGTATCCTCATATATCTTACCCGCTATTTACTCGTAATTTTGAAGAGGTTTAACACAGTAGATTGCCAGTGAATACTTTAATTGAAGTACAGCTAACGTTAACTATTTTTAAATTTTTTTTTATGTGCCTGGGGCAATGTACTTAAAAGGGACAGTATACTTTTGTATGTAGCAATCAATTTTCATAAGAATAATGATTCTTACGACAAATAAGTTACATTTTTTTTCTTTTAGTAAAACTACATTGTGTTTACTTCGATATATGCTGAAGAAGCCGAGAAATAAACTTTTATGTTATGCTTCCTCGGGTCTATCATCGGACTAAATCAAACTGAAATACTAGCTAAAATACAAGATGACCAGATTCTATTATTTATTGATATTGTTTTATTCGTGTATCTCTTTTAAGACGTGTTTATTTTGGATGAATACTGATAGACTTATAACTTAGTTGTCTACATTTCTTCTCATCTCAATTCGTTAAATTATAAAGGAAAATAGTAATCATATCATTTATTTCATTCTTTCAATAGACTCTATTAGATGGAAATAGAGTATATAATAAACTGTCATAGAGTATAGCGTAAAAGTGATTTTTAACTCATATGTCAAATTTTACATATTTTATATTTTAATTATCATACTTCGAAGCGAAATGGAAAAATACTTGTATTCTCAGGCCATTAACTGACGTTTCATTTTAATATTATCATCTTCAAAAAATTATTAACGTGTATAAAATCATCCTTTCCTGCAAACAGTATTTCTTCCAAATTTTTGAATATTGCATAAAAATGAATTTTCGTATCTCGTTCATTGTTTTTGAATTCCAAAAGTTTCACAACACCTAACTTTTCGCGATCATGCTTTTTTTGGTGTTAAATTCTATATTTCTCCCTCTATTACTGAAAGTATTTAAATACATTGGGGCTCTATTTTTTTTCATAAATACGAAAAAAATACACAATATTCAATAAATAATACATAATAAAATAACTGCAAAAAATACCAACTCGCAATTGATATCAATAAAATTATAAAATGCGATAAGAAATATTATTCATGAAACTGTAGTAATATGCAGTGACTAATCGCAATTAGTTGAGGAAATTGAATAGATAGAATGCCGTTAAGAACAATTTTGTAAGGAATTATAGAGAATAAAGTCCAAAGATAGTCGTATAAATTATGTACAGTAGTAAATATCCTGATTCAGGTTAAATTTAACTCCGCACATCTCCCTTATTTTGACCCTTTATCGAATATTTGCATTAATAATAACAGTTATTATAGACCCCATAACTATTAAATAAATACGTTACAAACTTTTCCACTCCGGTTGCAATCATAATAATTTGTAAATTTCATAGTCGTTTATTGAAATAACTATTCGACGCAAAACTAAAATATTTAGGCGCAATTAGAGAACATGAGCCGTACTTGTTTTATTTAAACAAAGATAAATTCTAAATTTGCATATACGAGTTTATACACGCGATCATTTATATGGTTGCACTGAAACGATAATCAAATGTTATATCGGACATGGTCAACTAACAATGAGTCAATACAGCAACAATCAGGCAACCTACTACAATACAAGTAATTTTACATTACAAGCTTGCCATCATCATTACAGAACGCAGCGACTGGAACTGATTATAGCATACTTACGAGTTCTCATATCGAGCGCGCTTTGGGTAAGCTTGACTTGATTGTGTTATCGTTAATTCTATAATGCGCCTTTTTATTGTTTATCCAGAAAGTTGTTCTCATTTCACTTTTGCAATTTTAAAAGATCGAAAGATTATAATTGAAAATTGATGATATCTTTTAAATACAAGTGATTCCACTTGCGTAGCGCAACGAGTATGTCGTATTACGTTTAAACACATATAAACATTTAAGGATCCTTAGTATTCCTATCAAAACACAAATATTAATTAAATTTTTTATCGTGTGTTGATTACCCTGTATATTTTTAACTGCCGTATAAATGTCGGAAATTTCTCAAAAATGATGAAATTTAGATTTCCAGTAAACTTTAAATAAACTTCTATTAACGTTATTTTTAATGATTTACACAATAGCAACTTCGGTGATAGGATAAACGGACTGTCTTTATTATTTTCAACAATAACTCTAGGACTATTTTATACAAAACTATGAAGACAAATTTTTTCTCGCTTTTCTTGAGTACCCCATTAGCTCTTCTAACATTTCCTACTAAGTGTTTAGCTTTTAAATTGTATTTATATTTTATTTGGTTCATTTGTTCTTTCACTACGCTAAATTTCCAACTTTCACGTGAATCGCGAGAAAAGACGACTGTGATCAGAAGGTTCAGAAAAAAGGAAAGGATTTACGAATGCATTTTCTAAAAAAATTATTAGAGATAAAAGAAAAGTTAAAACCTTTTTTGTAAGTAATTTTATTGGTTTTTTTTTCTAACTTATTTTTATCTATCGTTAATTTTCGGGAAATTAAAAAAAAGACTATACATTCATATTTTTCAATGCGTGAGATGGTTTCGTATTCCTCGAGACTTTTGTAAAATTGTCACCAGATCTGTAAATACGTATACCAAGTTTCAATATTTGCATTTCTATTCCCAAAATGGCCATTTTTAGCCTTCATTGATGAAAGTATGTTGTGTAAGAAATAATGTAAATTCACACAATATTCCTATATTCCATTAATATAAGCGTTTATCTATTTAATAAATACAAAATAACTCGACACTTTAACGAGATAATGTGCAAATTAAATAGTTATTGTAGGTATTGTCGAATTTAAATATATTAATTTCTAAATTTGTGTAGATTAACTTTAGTGTATATACTACATTTAGGTTTAATAAGACCAAATATATGACAATTACTTATCAAACCGAAACAAACAAAAAATTTAATTTTCAAGAAATGAGTAAAAACGGCAAAAAATATTTTCGTGAAATGATTGTTTTATTTTCCAATTTATATTTTATTAAGAATAGACAATTAGAAAAAATGCCAAATTTAATATCTTAGTAAAACTACTAGGAATTAATCAATGAAACTACTAGGAATACCATAATATATTTCAGATTTTACTAGTTAATCCATAAAACAATTTGATTATCAGTCCAATTTTCCAAATCCTTGCTCTGTATCAAGAAACTAAAGTTCCAAGTCTTCTAGTACAAATCAATCATGCGGTACATCATCTTTTCTTGTAAGATATTCTCTGCACAAACTAAATTTATATCAACATTACTATTGTTGAAAATCATCATATTTCGAACCTAGCTTAAAATATTTTCATTAGTTATATTAAGAAATCCTTTTTCGTTTTGCCTAAGTTTGGTACTTTATTATAGCAGCTGTAGTATATTATAGTCTAGTTTGTGATTTTTATTATACTTTTAAGCAAATACTGAAAACGTTTTTCCAAAACTTAAAAATTATTCACTCGCTAATGTTAGTATTAAATGTGATATACCGAAAATATTATCTTTTTGCTCTTTGACTAATTAACTGGGTAACGCCAACATTAACGACTTCCATAAATTGCTACGATAATCAAAATTACTTACCATAATAAAAATATTTATAATATATGTATAGGTATAAATTGTACTGATAACTTGACGTCACCACCGTACCCTAAATGCACCACCCTCGTCTAATTAATTTTTATAGTAGATCAACAAAAAAATTATCGCCATCAGGAAATTAGTATGAAGAAATATGTCACACTCTGATACAAGTAAGGCTGAAGTAACGTTCGCTGATGAAATATTGCTGACATGCGTATTTTCAAATATTTTTGCAGCCAATATGTCCAGTATTTTTTATTAAAATGCAATTTTGCAAACAGTTTAGAGATGTTTTTGCTTTTCGTATCTTCAAGACACAAGACGATAATAAAATTGAAATGACATTTAACAATGTAAGCACTTGCGTAATGTCCATTTACGATTGATATAATGAGCGTTTTAGTTATTTAAATAATAAAAATTGCCAGTTTCTAAACTCTGTTGCCCTAAAACAAACAAAAGAAATAGCAACTGTAGAAACAGGGATCGTTGCACTCTTAAATGCTATTAAGAAACAAGAATGATTATGTGACTAATCCGTAAATTAATACGTTTTCTCCAATTCTATTATGCAGAGACCGGTTTTGATACGTTTTTTTGTCTGTAGGCATGCAGACAAAAAAAATGTTTAATTTGAAAGTTTATTTTGAAGACATTCTTATGTGATATATTCAAATTGCGTCTCAACGTTGCTTTTTTGTATATAATCTATTATAGTTTAATAAAGTTTTACAATTAAAATAAAATTGTGCAGATAGTTTCATAAAGTAATATAATTGTAGTCCTAATTTGCGTCCACTCTTTTAGATGGTATTATTAAGAATTACCCTTTACAATCTCAACAACAATTGAAAATAAATTTTCCTAATATAATTCCAACTTATATTTAGTTGTCTCTTAATGTATCGGGCAGTCGAATTCAGAATATAAATATGAAATAATAGGTTTTATGGCTTTCTTTCATTTTACAAAAATATTCTTCATTAATCTTGATTATATTCTTGAAACACTAGTATTATGCATGCTTTCTTACAAACGAACTCCACCTCGTTCAGTGATCATTGTATAATTAGGTACTCAAGAAACATTTAAAATAAATTGCGATTTCTCGTTTATGATTTCAATTACGCAATTTTTTAGTTAAGTAAATAAACTAGTCGGAACAGGACAGGACCACGACAATTTAAATTTTTCCACGTACTAAAGCTTCGCTCTCAGAGATTAAAGGAAAACTTTAAAAGATAGTGTATTCTAATCGAAGTTAATAATAAAATATTTTAAGTTTAATTAAAAATATTCCACTACAATCAACCTAGTCATTGCGTTTAATAGACCTTACGTCGATTTGATGAATTACGCCATTCGCTGGACGTGCTGAATGAAAATGTCGACTGACACAATGCACTCACGCAACGCCGTAACGCTGTTATAACACAATGTTTTGTCTTACGACTAATATGTACTACAATAATGGCAATGTCGTAATATGACGGACCCCAGTTAGTGACTAAAAGCAAAACACACAACTAAAAAATAAATTTTGAAAACAAGTCTGCTTTCTCCTTAAATGAAGCTTTTGTTGCCAGAGTTTTGCATACGGATAGCTCATCAAAAAAAAAATGTGTACAAAAAAAACGGATGTGATCTTTTTCGGTGATTTAAAAGCAACTTTCGACTTCACTGACCTGCTTCTTGGAATAGCCTGAACAACGAACAAGTTCTTGAAGAATCTGCATGCGTACTTGAAATGAGTTGTGAGACGAGTTCTCTGTCCAACCAGGACTTCAGTAGAGCGATGCGGTCTCCTCACTGATCTCTAAATATCATGGTGAATAGGGCCATGAGAAAAGTCATTCAGGTTTCCCTAGAAGATTTTAGAGTTTATCACTGCTGAATTCGGTGGGAATGAATATGGCGCCATTCTCACAAATATCAAATCAATTTATTGGTATTCGTAAGTACAGTGCCATATTCAAATCGGAGGCCGAGGCTAGGATTATTCTCCATCACCTGCATATCAGAATGTCGGAAGAAAAGGAGAAAACAAAAGCAACTTTGACAGACAGTTTATCTCGATGGCGTAAGTTATCTCGATGATTGATAATTTTCAGAGCACAGTTTATCTCGATGGCATCAGTTATCTCCAGGATTGATGATTTTCAGATTGCAGTTTATCTCGATTATAGAGAAAGTCAAATCGGATAGGCTGCTGCCGCTTTGAGGTATAATGACAATTTTCATCGAGGTCCAACTGCGGATATTTGATATTCTCTTTCAACCTGTACTCTATATGCGTTCGCAACCTAGATGATGCTGAAATCTGATATTGGAAGATATAAGTCTTCAAAATATAGCACGTCCAGGAGGTCTTCGTTGCTACTCGATTCAGTTATCTCGAAATAAGACCACGCGGCTCTGTAGTGATCACCAATTCACCGTCGAGGATGAAATTAAATCTCGGCACGTAAAATTATTCGACTATATGTGCTGGATAAACCACCTGCAACAGTCTCCTCTAGCGCCAGAGATCCACATATAGGGAAAGTCAACGAATAGCTCCAAAAGAGACCTGAACTTAATAGATTGAAGAGAATCTTTGAAAAACACAATTAAATTACATCAACGTTAGAAATGTTACTCAAGATTCTGAACAATTAATAAGTATAATAAAGGATAAAAAACGACCGGCATCGATAGGCTCTGGAACGTATCGATAGGCTCTGGAACGTACTGGCTCCGAGGTTGTGAACACCCAGATTCCCGTTGGATTTCAAAACGAATTAAAATATTGAAGAAATAATCAAAATGGAAAATAATCAAATAGGAGTTTAGTTACCTAACATAGCCATTTTCCAACCAGTAGACAGTCAGATCCATTCCAGACATATAAACAGACCAATAATTAAATTATACTTCAATTATTATATATTAAAAGGGAAAATTTCTTGCCTTCTATTTTATTAAAAGTGTTTATTCGTTCTTTGCATGTCCTTTCTTTTATTTTCGTTATCACCAATAATGATTAATTATGTTATATAAATGTACGAAATAATCTATGTACATTAGTTTCACAGATATTTTTCTTATATTTGGATAACTTCGACATTTAACGTTATTTAGATAATAAAATATACGTTTCAGATATATTTCAATTTTATTATCAATGTGTAAAAATACCAAAATCAAAGTAACAACGATACTGAATTTGCAAAATGACTAACGAACTATAATCAAGTTTTCGCTCAATTCCACTCAACGCAAATAACGTGCCGATCTCCAAACACTCGTTTACAACAGCGATGACTAAACGCTACTTTCTCTTGTCCTTAGAAACGTCTCTCGTATTTTTATATTCTGTCCAAGACGTTCCATTCATGTTATGTCCGTACGTGCTTAAGAAAATAATAAGTTTATTCACCCTGATTTAATGCGATAGCCAGATGCTAAGTTTTACCTCATTGATAACTTCGTTACCTTTAGTCGAAAATAAACCTCGACCTCAACTTAACCCCTCATACTTACTGACCTTGCTTAAAATTTATTGGTATCTTACTTATGTTATAAAAAACGACAAAGATTAAATAATAACGAATTTCAAGTAAATTTTGAAAATATACAGCAAGGTCCTCATGACAATTTAACAAACGCTTCGCAGAAATAATTTAAACATAATATCTTTGCATATCGTATGGAAATTAATGTATATGATCAAGGTTAGGAATAATATCAACAGTATCAAGCACGTAAGTGAAGAAAATGTAAAATAATCAGTCTAGGATACGTCTATAAAGCAAATCGCGGTTGGCTAAATGCACGCTTAAGAGTCATTACTCAAACTTTCATAGATAATCATTAAAAGAAACATTAACTAACCTTTAATTATTGGTTATAAATTGATTATACTTAATCGTAATATTTATTATTGTGTTAAACTAAAAATTTTGTTTTAAGTAAGTTAAAAAATCTGGCGTCACATTTCCCCAATGAAGAACGTTCTTACTTTATAGTGTGAATTATATTACCAATTTAAAATTAAAAAATTAAGAACTGACTTGTATATATAGCAATATTTTTTTGTTTCACCTCGGAAATATAAGAGGAAAATAATCTAGAACATTTTTTATTCGGGCTTAAATTAAGAGAAAATAAGTAAGTTTTCAAAAACATTATTTTTGTATTCAACATTTTCTCAGTAATAATTACATTTAAACTTTTCATTATCAGAAACGGAATCTCCATGAAGAAAAAAAAAACTCAATAAAAACACTGAATCACTACTATAATGTTTCAAGGTTGAATGAGGCGTTCACAGTGTCACGTCGTATATTATTTTGACAATGCCGCACGGAGTCTGGTGTGTGTGCATTATTCTCTACTGTGTGTATCCCGGAAACGGAATTAGATACGAAAAAAAAATTAATTGTAATCGTCTTAGTTTCTTCTAAGAATCTCAAAGAAGACGGCTTGCTGCACTAATTTAATAACACACTATGTAACACGATTTGCTTAATAAAGCTGCTAATTAAGAATAGAAAAACAAAACTATTCTTCCGGATATCTCGCTAAGCGAGATTATATAAAAGTTAGTTTTATTATAATAAAAACAATATATTATATATTTTTGTTATAGTTTTCCTGTAATATTCTGGTCAGATTTACCAACTTTCAATGAATTTTGGCTCTCTTTTTAAATACTCATTCTATCGATTAAAATACCTATTTAATTATATATTTTAAAAAGATAAAGCAGTGTAAAATGTATGGGCCCATAACATGTATTACTATGTTAAATCTCAAATTTATACGTCGCATAGTATTTAAAAAGGCCGGTTGTTGTAGATGGACAGAACGACATTAGTGATTTTGTAAGTTCCAGTATTCAATATGGGGTATAATACTTTAAAATTAACAAGAAAATGACGGTTAAAAAAAAGTAATAGTAATCCATACAAATATATGTTAAATATATACTAATAAATTGAACTACTTTTAGATCAACAGGCTACTTAATGTTTGATAATAAAGAATACGAAGATCGTTATAAATATAATGATATCATCACGTATACATGTATAATATGTTGTCACTCAAAGGAAGCATGTCGCTTATTTTCCGGTCACATCTGACCTTAATCTGGACCAAAGTCGCAAGTGGAATTGCGCAACCGCGCCAAACCACTGATCTCTCCGAACTCAAAACACATAGCGTCATCAAGGCGTCAGTTTCGTTACGGATGTGCCCAGTTACACGTTCGCGACGCGC
Source organism: Druceiella hillmani (assembly GCA_039881145.1). NCBI lineage: Eukaryota > Metazoa > Arthropoda > Insecta > Lepidoptera > Hepialidae > Druceiella > Druceiella hillmani. The sequence goes on along the minus strand of JAYKKI010000096.1, from coordinate 4,494,665 downwards.
CTTCGCGCTCTCGGAACCACACATCTACAGAAAGTAGTTAAAATCCAAACGAGGTAAAAGAGCTCCGCATAGTAAAATGCGCTTAAAATAATATGACTATATTGGATACTACGTTTGTCTGGCGATTTAGCTTAATGTTTTAATTTAATTCATTTTAGAGTTTTGTAACAATAAAAATAGAAAAATAGAACGGAACTTCGTCATCTGTCAATGTAGATGAAAACAAAGTTATATCCTAAAACTATTTTTAATTAGCCGCTTAAATTTAAAACAAAACCGTTCTTATTAATTCCCAAACATTCTTGAAATATTAAAAAAGTAAATAAACACATAAGACAGGTGAAAGAGATTTTTTTTTCAATCGTAAAATAAAATATGCCAAACCGAATGCTATCTGCTAGTAATTTTAATGTATTTATTTCATGTACTTCGAAAGGTTTCAACAAAAAGTTCATTCAAATACATGCATTCCTCTTTACCCACTTTCCTAAAAAACAAAGAGAAACGTAAAACTCAAAATTTATATTCTTTATTTGTCGATTGGATCACAAAATAAAACAAAGAATTTATTTTTAGCGGAATTTGCATAATTTCACTCTATTCGAAGCTATTGTCAATTAATATTAATTTGCTATAATCAAGATAGTTATGCAAGAAATGCAAAAGTTATGCAAGAATGGAAGTAAAAGCAGATGTAAAACCAGCAAGAGCGATACACATTTGGACAGTTTTTACTATGAAATATTTCATAAATTTTAAGGTAGCAAAATTAAACCTAATTTTTACATCTTTAGACCATTTACTAAATTCCTAATTTAAAATACTTATTTGTTTTAATGGCTGTTTTATGCTCGCGATAGTTCCACTAATCCACAACTAAATAGTGTCTACAAATTATAATCAATCTATATTAATCGAAGAAAAACACAATCAAGAAACCTTTATTGTCCAACGACCCAATCCATAGGGCCATTCTGGAAGGACAGTACTTATCCATACTCTACTTACGATCAAATTTAAAAGTTCTTCAAAATCATTTGTTAACTTTAAGAAAACTTCATAAAATTCATTAATATTTCTCATCCCCTAGTACAAATCCATGTTAACCCTGCTACTTTTGAAAAGCAGTCACTCCTCCACCTTCCTCTTTTTTTTTTTTTGTTAATAAAAATAAAACAAGGTGGTGCTTGTTACTTAAAGCACGTATTCGCTCTGGTAAAGTTTTGAAATGAACTGCACAGATCCGTTAAATATTTCTCAAACGACATCGACTGAGAATAATCGAAATATAAACATGGATCGACGTCGATCGAGGACACTGTGTCGTTCCGTGCGTCACACTAAATCGATTTGAACGATTAATACCATTGACCGCAAAATTTGGGTACGCATTCAAATATTAACAAAACTATGGCATCATATGTGCACATAACTATTATTTAGGCCATATGCAATATCGAAATGAAATACTTCAGTGTGTTTTTTTATCCTATATTTAGTATATAATAAATATTTATTTTTAGCGTCTATGATATACACTGTTTGCTATTAAGACTTCGTGTTGCACGTTCTTTGTTGCTATATTCCACTATATATAAGATGACATTCCATCACACTTTATGTGGAATGTAACACACTTTCTATTTCACCTCGATGAGAGGTAGTATAAATATGTACAAGGGCATAAAATATTAAAAACAAAATACATCCTTTTGGGCTAAAAATAATAAAAGATCTATCACGAACGAAACTTTAAATTTGAAATATTCCAAACCTTATGTTATATCTTCGTCAAAATATACTTAAATTAATTACGAAACAACATGATTAATATCATGGTAAAAGTTCTGATTATTACAACATTGAGTAGTTCGAAACATTTCTTATTCATTTCAGATCGAAACCAAAACAAATGAAATCAACCCCAAGACGAACCCAATTCAGATCTTGTTTGATCCAAATTCGACCCAACGAAAATCCCAATTTACATATCTAATCCTATTTTTGTTAAACATGGTTAAAATTCTAAGGTAAAAATTTATTACATCAATATTTTGTAAAGTTTTCAAAAGTACTTAATAAACTGAACACTGCGTTAAAAACAAAATAATTTAGCTTAAATATTTACATCGGCAATAAAATATTTTCAAACTTTCCGTTAAAAAATAAAATGACGTGAAGTTAAAAAGGACACTTTTTAAAGCAAGGAAATTAAATTTGAGATGCCACAAAAAAGGTTTTCGCAGTTTTCTTATCCATTCCACGTACTTATTACACTAGCTCTTTTGAGGATATTTCATAATTCGATACGTTTTCAAATGGTTTCACACACGGTCAGGACTCTCAGTCGGATTTACTGATAGTTAAAAACCTATTTTGTATGGATACTTTATCAATTGGACCGTGCAGTAGGGCACGGTCGATAAAGTAGACTCTTATTCCGATTCGACTGACCGTTAATGAGAAACAGAAATACGTTTTTAACTGTCGGTAAATCTGACTGACAGTCTTTACCGTGTATGCACCACACACGGGTATAAGATAAACCTCTCAACATATAGTTCCATCTAAATATAATTGTATCAGATTCTGACATTCCAATTATAAGTACAGTATATTAAAGTTAACTTTAGGTAAATTTTTTATAATGTATTAGCATGTTGATTTTATGTTATATATAATTCCGATTAAGCAAATGTGGGCCAATTGGTTCGTCCTTGATTGCCACATTTGCACTAAATTAGTAAAGCATTCAAATTATATGCCCCATTATGATTATGAAATTCTAATTCTTTATTAATTAATATTTTCCACTTTTCAGAGTTACCTGTTATTGTCGCTTCATTGTAATTCAGATATATTAGGTTAGGTATTTCCTAATTAAAACATAGATTACCACTTTCTTGGTTTTTCTATTATTTTAATAAACATATATTTATTTCTTAGTCTCAGAGTTATATTTAAACGTGTCAGAGTCTCTTTACTTATATTCGGTTTGTACGTAGTTTGATCTGGTGAATAATTACTTTCAAAAGTGTTCTCTAGGTTCCAGTTATCAATAACAGTTCTGTGGAACTTAATGTGCTGCTGGCATTCTCAGCAGTCCTCATGATATCCAGATGTAGACCCATACTTAAACTCTGTCAAGTCTGACAGAACATAAACACTTGTCATATTAGATTTCGAAAAGTATGCATGTCTGTTTTTAAGAGATAGGAATTACGACTCTATAACCTTTCATGTTTTTACAATTCTTTCTAGATCGCAAAAGTTCATATTACTGAAATGCTGACGTCATAAGTCTAGAATATCTTACTTATCAACACCAGATATATATGCCTGAAAGTCCCAAAAATTCAGACTGTCTATATTGTTGACTAAACTCGCTGTTACAATTATTACACTAGTGCCACAAGTAAACATCTTGTCCATCTACAACAGATAAGTATGCATGAACAACACACATATTCAATCTGTACATATTATCAACTAAACCTGGCTGTTTCAAATGTTTATTATTAAACTTTACTTGGCGAACACACTGAAATTTACTTGGCGAATACAATATAGGACAGATTTAAACAAAACTTTATGTTGTACTGACCTTTACCACTACAAACATCCAGATTTAACTAACGGGTGACACTATTTCTAGTGTCGGCTTTCCCATTATCCATTCACTAAACAATACTGAAATTTGTTGTACAACACTTAAAGGTTTGTTATAATACTGAAATTTTATTATATCTGCACATATCCATCCATAACTTATCTTTGTGTTTGCTCATACATATGGAGACACGGAAATGTGCATGCCAAGCGTTACTGTTATTCATAGAAGCTGAAAATGCAGCAAGATAGCTTGACTTTCTTGATTTCTGCTTTGCTCTTTTTCTTCTACTTGCATTAACACTGTATACTTTGAAAACGATGTTTTTAATTGAAAGGTTGTAGAATATTCTTTTCTCCAGAAATATTTATTTGTTGCGAAAGCTAAATGTCATTTTCGCTCAACGTAACATCTTGTATGATTAAAGCTTTTACTGAGTCAGCACTTCTTTTTAAACGGAAACTCTAATTATCGGTTTGCACATTTGAGATAGACCGGAAAGAAGTAATGTTCAAAGAGACTCAGCATTTACTTTTAGTTATATATTTAGTATTTTATGCTCTGTAGATATAATTTTTCTGACTTTATTCTTTTACAATTTGTTAATTAACAAGAGTTCTTGTACATGGATCACAAAGCAAACCCACTCGACATATTAGCACTGAATTTTTAAATGTGTGTACTAATTTTTTTCAAACATCTTTTGTGGATTCAAGCTCTTGTAAGTAAACATATTTTGTCGAGCTCACTAATAATATTATTTTGGATTTAATCATTAAATCACACTTCAGGATTAAAATATCGGTAAAAATCTCCACGTAGAATAGTATCCACAGCCAGTTATTGTGCAACTAATATCAAAATATTGCTTATTATATATTATACAGTTCGAAAACCAAATTATTGAGTAGGTTTTTGCCAGTTTTGTATTTATTCATTGTCACCAGAGTATATACACATTAGAGTTACTGCGTTCTTAACCTTTTTAATTGCTAAATAAAATGTTGAAGTTGAAGATTCTTATTCTATTTATTGATTTCGGAACTGAGACTGAGTAGAACAATTAAAAATGAGGAGTGAGTCACAGACTATATATACCTTTCTTATAGAAAATAAAGAACACAAAAGGAAGAGGATCCAATTATGTATAACAAATCTAATTCCAGAGTATTTCAACAATAACAATTAGAAATGTTTTCAGTCAATCTGTTGCAAAAACATGAAATTAAATGTTTAAAGCATCTGATTTAAATTTGAGATGCTACAAAAAGTGTTCTTGATTTTTGAAGTGAAACTTCTTAAGCGGCGATTCGATAATCGATAAGTGGACGAGAATTGAGAGTAAAATTTTAAGGTCGCGTCACATTTAGGTACATTTGGTTAAATGAGAGGGAAAAAATATATGACGTAGAGAGATAGAGAAAGAGAGCTATATATTCCGGAGCCATGGAAGTGGAACAAAAAAAAGTGAGAAAACCGTATATACAACGATACAAAGCGAATGAATAAGATAGCGTCGCGCATGCGCACGTTGTAGATGTACGCTTCAGACGCTACATATGAAGAGCTGAGGTACTAGGCATACTTTGTGTTATTAATATTTATCTATTTATGATTTATTACAAATTTTGCGTGTAATTTACCCGTTACAAAATTAAAAATATATGTACAAACTTTTTTATTTATAAATCCTCAATGTCATATATATTTAGTTGTCGTAAATATACTTTACGATAGGAGTAATACAGCTACATTTAGCCACGTACGGACATCGCGGCTATTTTTTGCTTTTCCTTTAATAGTTTATTTAACGTGGTTAATAGGGGCTCTTCATTTATCTCGTTGGCTAATTTAATTGATAATTGTCTAGTTTTATATCTATGGATTCAAACATTTTTCTTCAAGTCTTTTAGAATATTTTCCTATTTCTCTGTCTTTATTTCTTTGCCGTTTTACCCCTCACTATATTCTTACAAATCGAAATTTAGATCGCCAAAGAAGTTTCACTTCTGTCACATATACTGAGTTGTACGCGATCACTTTTTTTATCTATCGTAACTATTTCCATGAAGCATTTAAATTTTCAAATTCAAATTATTTACTTTGTGGACACTAAGACGATTGTCTCACTAAAAAATTCCATTTTTATCATTCGACATAAGAATCATAAAAATAGATACATAACAACAATGGTATAGCAAGCAAGTTTATATGAGCTCCTGAATAAGAATAATGTGATAATAATCAATTCTTTTCTCAAGATATACTATTTCAACGTTACCACACAGCTTCCTGCAATGCACGCACACCGAGGGTCGCACGGTATCATTAAAGCAACGTGGTGAACACCTTATTCTGCTTGGAATAGCGAGCGATGTAAATATTCTTTAGTGAAAAAAAACACTAATTATACTGCTAATTCATTGTTTTTTTCATGAGGGTTACCTTTATGACAATGAAAACTGTGGAAAATAAAAAATATTTTATTTTTTTTTTCAACAGTTTTCATGTGATTGAAAAATAAATTATTTTTTTAGTAAAAAAGCCCCAAATAACAATATTTCATAGATTATTATTGCATTATATTTTCAAGAGGAATTTCAAAATTAAATTTTAATATGCCAATTAATACACAGTTCGTATAATAAATTAGTGTTCAGTGTAACTTAACACTATATCAATTTTATAAAGTTTTATTATTTAGATTTTTCAAATTAAAAACAATATGGCACAACTTTAATTGTCTCGAACTTAAATTTCACTCTTGTAAGCTCTGTAAATATGTTCATACGTTTTTTTTTCAAGATCAAAACCTTTTAAGACAACAAGTAACTCATGCGGAACTGGCTACAGGATTGAGTCAAAAATAAACAATCTAAAATTTCCATCTGTAACCGTTGAACCATTACGTCGTCGACTCGAGATCGAACAGTAAACAGCGGCAAGCGGATTATTTGTTTCTTATAAATCGTCTGACAGTTTCGTAATACTGATTGTCTGCTTGTTAAGTTCACTTATGTAATTTAACTACCGCTAACCTTGAATTATATTCGATGGATGAAGTTCAAGGTATGTTAAGTTCAGTTGTATTAATAACGTTGTCCCACCTAATGAGTTCACAATAAGCGGTTTTCCAAACACGCTTTAAAAGTTTAAATTATATGACAGCTAATTTGCATCGCGTAATCATAACAAAATTTTATAGATTAACTACATTTTTCTATTTTGGAAAAGTGATAAGCTCAGATATAAAAATCTGTATGATGTTTGAATTTTGTTAACATAATATTTAATATGTTGTATATATTTATAAAGTTTGGCAGGGAGTAAAAACTCATAAGAGCTATTTTTGCACTAGCTTTTCTATGCTATTTCTATACAGATATCGATCGAACCTCTAATGCTGGCTTCCCACGGTCCGCGATTCCACGGACCGCGCCGCGTTAGGTCACGCCTATGCGCCGTAGGAAGCGTACCGCCTGATGCGGGAGCGGATCGGAATTACAAAGCGGCTAGGGTTGGGGGAAGTGACGCGGGCGAACTTGTCGCAACTTGTTCATTTTCGTTTCAACTTATGACCGTGCTGTACACGATAGTACAGGTGTAAAATATGGAGTGGTCCAACAAGATATTTTTAAATTTCTTAGTTTATACAAAAAACAACAAGCTTTGTGGGACACAAAAATGGCGGAGTGTAAAAACGGAAATGACCAGCATGATTCCTGGCAAAGAACAAAGGTTAAATTTAAAAAAGGGTTGTGATTCAAGAATTAAAAAAGAGACAACTTAATATCAACATATAGAAAATTACGAATCAAAATTATGGAATCTTCAAAGACGAGCATTTTATAATATCATGTCTACATTTTTCGTTAACGTGTATACTCTAAAAGAAAAGTTCCGACGTAAATATTTTGTATTTCACCTAGTTACCACATTAGTAAAAAAACGTGTGCACCACTTGTAATATGACTTACATATACTAAATAACTTAAACAAAATAGCGTGCTAGCACCAAACTGAATCATAATATTTTACTACATTAAAGAGTAGTTATTAACTTTATTTGACTAGTGTACTTTACGTAAACCATTCACCTCCTTCTTAACTTTCTCTATTTCTTAGCTATCGCCAAAACTTTCATCTATCGTCTTCTTCATAATCATCACCATAATTAAAAATATTACCAGTTTCAAAAAATTAATTAAAAGACTTGTATGGACAATAGTGATTTGTTCGAGTAGAATTATTTTTTTCATTAATATAATTTTATAGAATATATAAAAAATGTATTTATTAAATAAAAAAAATACTTTTATTTCTAGCGAAAATTCTTCATGCTTTGCAAATGTCATTACCGTATATTGAAACTGTTTGAACAGAATTTTGAAAAGTTATGAAAGGCTTTTGTAACTGTCTCCGGATGCTAAAAATCTGAGATCAAATGCAAAGCGATCTTGAACAGAAATAAAATTTCTCATGTTTGTATAATTTTTTGCAATACAAATTTCAATTTTATTTAGAAGATATTGATAACCTTCTTCAATCACTATATGGAAATTTTGAAAATTTTTTACTTGGTTCTTAACAAAATCAGTAAAAATATCCGATCCATTGCGTCTGAAATGAATAAACGCACGAACCTAACAAATAATCTCTGTGTTAATTTACTATCATCGCATTAAAAGTGTGAATAACAGATTACCTCGATCAATTCTTATTCTATGATGATATCCACCAACGTCTCTTCTTTTTTTCTCTTGATTAAGAAAATAGAACTCACTAAAAATACAAAAGCGGTTGCAGTAACAGTAATGCTTCGTTCACGCGGCATATCGGAATGGTAAATGAAACCAAACTCGGCAAATGGGCATCGTGCCACCGCGCGCTGTGGAAGGGTGCCGTCCGTGCTACCACGTATTCACCTGTGGCACGTGCTCGCCCAGACAAATTGGCGCGGTGCAGCGCGGCCCCTGAAATCACAGGTCGTGAGAAACCAACCATAGGATATAAAGATGTCAAGTTTTATTCAAATTGGCCCAGTGGTATTGCCGTAATGCATGCAAAGGCACGCCTTCGTTACAATTTTATTACATATATTGATGTTGCAAGAATCAGACAATATTTAAACATTGCTGAAAATAGATTAAAAAATCATAATAAACGATTTCTCACCCTTAGTCAACACGCTCTTACCAAAGCACACATAAAGGATATATCTACTTAATTCACAAATCTTTTAGGTGTTCAATTACTTTTGTCGTAGTAAGACGAAATGCTTTACCTTGTATTTCAAAAACGACTTATCTAAAACTGTCCAAAGTTAACAGTCTAAGTGCTTATTCATCAAAAAGCCAGTTTACCAAAAGGCTTTCTTAGTTAGGTTTTCATCGTCTTATTAAACGTAGTGAGAAGTTACATTTAATAACAACAGTAACTTTATCTTAATTATTAATTAAGTAACTGTAGTTTAATTATAATTTATATTTAGAATTTAACCACACGTTCTCTCTCTTGAACTAATATTATTTCGTTTTATAAATGATTTCTCATTCTTTCGCAATACGAGAGTTCTATGCATACTTATGGAATTATGAACATTTAAGGGTATGTAATATTTTATTAAAATATTGATAAATATTAATATTATTTTTCGGCATGCAAACGATGCCTAGAATATCTTCCACGTGCGTAAAACTATCGTGAATTTCCCAAAAACCATAAGATTTTGAATCACGCTTTATAGCGCATACTTTTTATAATTTAAATTCTAGCTTCGAAAATGGAGAGCACATATATTTTATAGATATTTCCAGAATATTTATAGAACGAAGCTATTCACAATACTGAAAAAAATGTGTTTGATGTGAATATAATTCACCCTTATATTCGGTGCCTGCCACGACTAGACAACACAAAAAATACTAATTTCAAGTTCCTACTTTAAGATTTCCGAGATAAATTACTGTAACAAAAAGGGAAACGGACGTACATATGATTGACGTTAGAAAGGTTTCATTTATGTCCTGTCAATTTACGGAGCTTGAAAAAGATATATTTAAATTAGATATAAATCTATCATACTACCATTCTATTGTTATTACTGTAGTCGAGTACAATACATATATAATGAACAATACATAGACATAATAAAATAAATACGTGCATGTATATACCTTAACACTAACAGTTTCGAAACACAAGCCTAGTGAAATAATAGAGTATCGAACTTTCACATAATTGTGGTATTTTATTCTATGTCGCTGTCTCGAAAAAAAAATATCCAATAATATAATCCCATCCAAAACTTATCATCTAAAATTAACTTATTTCCTTGTAAGCGTTTGACCATAAGAAGTAGTGATATCTCATGTGGAGCCAAGTTTGTAATGTTCTTAACAAAATCTCTGCAAATATATACGCTTTTGAACATCGTATGACTTAATCGTTACGCTGCTCTACAATGTAAGGTCACAACTTACATTTACTGCTTCTTCGTATGGGTAGCTCAAAAGTAGACAAGCTTCCAATAAAGGAAATTACGGCAACACATGCCCGATTTGGAGGAGTTACCATGCTTTTTTGTTCATGATTGCATAATAACCTAATTAAATTCCATATTTAATATCGGCCCGATATTATTTATTCCAACCTAGGACAATTCAAAGAAGTCTTTCTCCGGTCCCATTAGTTTAAAAAGTTTTTTTTTGTTTAAACATTTTATGCTATCTACACGAAACCGTTCTAAAAAACTTCGATAGGGTTCATTTTCTGTACAATTTTATTTTCTTTCTCTTCATAAACGTATAGTATGTTTATTCCTTTCATAAAAAAAATAATATTATTATCAATATTGCTACCTAAAATTCAATTTATCAACAGAATCTATTTTACGGTAAATCAAAATATCAGATCCAACATATTTGTTTATTTGCAATAACAGATGCAATTATCAATTTATTTAACGTAGGCAGTCAATTAAGAAATTACTCCATTTGACTTATTAGATACAATTCATAAATAAATGCCCAATATTCATATGTTCAGAAAACATTTTTAATGAAAAAAATTAACTTAATGTGTTTAACTGTGTTAAGTTTATTAAATTCTTGTAGCATATCAAGATGTAATTATAAATTTATTTAACATATGTAATCAATTAGTAAATTACTCCATTCGACTTATTAGATACTATTCAAAAATAAATGCCCAATATTCATATTTTCAGAAAACATTTTTAATGAAAAAAATTAACTTAATGTGTTTAACTGTGTTAAGTTTATTAAATTCTTGTAGCATATCAAGATGTAATTATAAATTTATTTAACATATGTAATCAATTAGTAAATTACTCCATTCGACTTATTAGATACAATTCATAAATAAATGCCCAATATTCATATGTTCAGAAAACATTTTTAATGAAAAAAATTAACTTAATGTGTTTAACTGTGTTAAGTTTATTAAATTCTTGTAGCATATCAAGATGTAATTATAAATTTATTTAACATATGTAATCAATTAGTAAATTACTCCATTCGACTTATTAGATACTATTCAAAAATAAATGCCCAATATTCATATTTTCAGAAAACATTTTTAATAAAAAAACAACTTATGTGTTTAACTGTGTTAAGTTTATTAAATTCTTATTGCACATCAAGTTCAACAACAGTGTTTATTTATAAGAAAGGCTTCAGTTACAAATTTATTTAACGTAGACAAACAATTAATAAATCAATCCATTCAACTTATTAAATAATATTATAGATAAATAAGCATAAATAAGCACTCAATACTTCAGAAAATATTTTAAATGAAAAAAAGAAGAAATTTAACTTGTTTATTGAAATGTATCAATTCTCAGCCGTCGACTCGTTTAACAATAGTTAAATACGGCCCCGAATTGAAAGAGCGACCTTTATTTCAGCAACCGGTCGAGTCGCTTCCAATGTAATAAGAATGTAAGCGTCGCGGTGAATGTAATATTTCGTAACAAACCGCACACAACGTGAAGAAAGTAAATGCAGGCATGCGCAAATACTTATCTATTATATATATTTATTAAAAATTACGTAAACACATTTCACTAAATTGCAATAATAACATACTAAAGTTTACTGGTTTATCTGTAGAGTTGCGACGAACTAATTCCGTTTCAAATCAAGTGAATTTTTATACACAATCATTTACAGTTGTCGTAGATGAGCTAATTATTTATAGAAAGTTGCGCAAACAGTACTTCACTTCACTCGGAAATGGTCTAACTAAACTTCAACTCGTAATGGTCTTCTTAGATCTATAAAGAGATATTCATAATTTTTTTACCTGTCCATCATTATTACTTTATTTACAAATGCTTTCAAGTCATCTCCTTCAATATAAAGGAAGCAACGATAACAAAATCCTAAACGTACGTATCAATATGCAGCTTCAACACGTAACAAAACTTCAGTAACTCTAAAGTTAGCCAGATATTTTGTTAAAATGAAATTATAACTATAAACAAATTTACCCCTTTCGACACCAAATTTGTAATTTTCGTCTAACTAAGCCATAACTTTCAATGCTATGTACTTGAAATCTTTGTGCTTTTCAGAACCTTAAATGGAAATGTAACTATATTAAAAAATCCGGTACATTTAAAAAAATCCCTATTACACTGCTAATCGGGAAAATAAATTTCGCATTACTTTATTTAGTCTTTTACGCTTTATTCTAGTTTTTTGTCGATGATAAAGAACTTAATTTTTACAGTCACCTAAACAAGATGTTAAATTGATAACCGGAAAAAAGAAATAAAAACCTGATAAAAAACTAGATCCGCAGTATTTAATTGTATTGTCGATTTAGAAACACTTGTGTACGTTATACAATACACCCATAAAGTTGATTTTATAGACAAGATCAATTTTCCTTGCTATGATATCACAACAGTTTTTGATGATTATTTTTCTTCTTGTAAGTTTTAGAAAAAACTTTCTAAACAAAAGTCATAAAGCTTTTTAAGCCCTATACAATTCTAATATAACACGTCTATGCATAAAGTGAAAACCTTTCTTTTTGAAAAATGTATGCCATCACCACTTTAAAACTAAAGGAAAAACTAGCAAGTAATGTTAAAATAAACTACTTCTTCCTCTAAAAGTATGACGTGTCAGGACCGGATAATATGGTGCGACTATGTGAATAGATAGAATGAAGAGAAAATAGCTCACTCAATTTGTGGGCTACTAATAAATTGATGTAACACGGGTATGCTAGCTGGCAAAACAATTAACAGCAAGATACACATTTCGACAGTTATACGAAAAAGTTAACACATACTTCGCCTAAAATATCCCTAACTTCATTACGATCGTTTTTTTTTCATACGAGGTTGTGTAAATATTGATTACGAAACAAATTAAACAATAGCTTAAGCAATAAAATATAAAATTAAAACCCAAAACATTGTCATTTTAACTAGAGATAGCAATAAAATGTGTGTCTAATAAAAAAATTTATAACTCCCTAAAATTTTCAAAAGGAAAGTTATTGCGAAAAGCGTCGGTTGCTTTAAATTATATTTGAAGCGATGAAATGATTTCAAACTCTATATAAAGTATTTCATGAAAGTGAGACCCCTGTGAGAGATTACCTTGTCGTTACATCAGAATGCTCTTTACTGCCCAACCCATACAGGAAATATAAGTAAAACTAGTTGCATTTCCCATAATCTTTGTCAGATGGTACATTAAACGCACAACTATCTTGAGATATTTATTTCTTCTAGAAACGTAATCTTATGCATGTGATCTCGGGGCCCTATATGCTGAACTATAGATTAACAGTCTCTTAAAATATTATATATTATATAGTATTATTTTGTACATATATATTTATAACTTATATGTACAAAACAATACTTGTACTCTATCGTTCGTTAATAAATACAATTTTTGCATTTATGAATTTTGTACCGTTTACCTATATCGCAATTCTCACACCTACGTTTACTAACGCCACTACCGATTAATCTTAGCTATTATAATGTGAAAACAATAAATGTTAAAATTTTACATTTAATGTAAAATTTAAATATTTTTAAAACCTGGTACTTTCACAAGTTTTTCGATTTGAAAGTTGCCGATTTTTCACAACTTTCCACAGATATCACTTTATTCCCGACGGCTTCAGCTTCTGATGAGATTGAATTGTGGATAGATTTTTTTCCAATTCACACTACATGTGGGGATCAAAACAAAATCAGAAGACTTTCATTGCGCATGAAAACCAACTGCGATTGAAAACTTTGAAAGACAACGACGATTTATCGCCATAATTACCTACCAGGAGCGTATCAACCAATAACAATACCATGCAATGAAAGTATCGGTGGGAGTTGAGTGAAAGCGCAATTGCGCGCGACGACCCGCAGCAGCAGCAAAGCGTGATGTCGTGTCGTAACTGTGATCATCTTTTGTCTCTCGTTGACATTTTTATGCATATTCATGTAGATTAAATCATTATTTCTCACCATTACGAGAAATAAAAACAAGTTACTATCAAATCAGGAACACAATCACATAAACTTTTTTTAACATTACGTTAAGTTGTTATGAAGATTTCCGATAAATTCTTAAATGTCTCACTTCACTTTGCCATATATACCTACAAAACTATTGGTGTTTTCTCTTCTTGTTATTAAAGGAAACGATTCATTGCGGCCAAGCTTAATGTTGTAATAAGTATAACATTCAATAAATCTAGAAACAAAACTCTAACTGATTCATCTACACTTCCCTAACAAAGATCTGAAATACTTGGCTGCTTTTATCTCACTAATTTACAAAGCTAATTTCTAAAAAGGGACTTTACCCTCTTAACAATAACGTTTGTGCTGAGATTTCGCTTCTTTTTGCCTATTTCTTTTCTCTTTCTTTAAGATCTAATGACTAACGCAGATGGGATAATGTTAATCTTTTCTGTAAATTTCATCTCTTCTTTTTGTTTATTGATTTCTTTATCCTGATCTTTTCAGCATATCGAATAGTTGGTCGCATTACCCATTTAGAATCTTTAATTTCTTTGAGACAACAATTTAAATTCCATGGAAGGCAAATCCTGTCTATACGTCCTCGTTAATCGGTATATTCATGAAATAAATATGACCCATGATTGGTATATGTATTACTCTATGACCATCAATTTTCCTTCCATTTCATACTTAATTTTTTATTCATTTCAATAAACTGCATTATAGTAGATAGGTTTTTTTTAACATACACAAACACTTTAATAGTATACTGAGTGAAGCAATGACTTTCTTAAAGACAGACGATACTAGTTCTTTAGACGTTTCAACGCAAACTATGTAATATTACAAATTTTCCAATTACTCTGCTTTTCAAAACTAAATTGTTAAATTAAATCGTTCCGGCAGTTATAAAATACCATAAATAACATCAAGATAATATACAAGAAGTCGCCTATATGTAGTAATATAAAAGAAAACCATAGCGAGTTTTTATAAATCGAAGTACGAAACCAATCTATAATCCTGAATATCGAAATACGTAATTTATTTATTTAAAATTTTCTAGAATTTATATATTATAACTGCCTATAAAATATATGTATAGAGCCTTAGAAACCTACTAGGTATATGTGAAACTTGATAGATAATATCATAAAGTTTATTTTTGTAATATCTAGAAAATTATTTCTAGATTTCTTACATCTTTCTAAATTTGTATCCTAAACAAGTCTCTCTTTTATAAGTGCTTCTATATATTTGATGATGTTAACGCATAGTGACTGAAATTTACTATTTTTATTGTCAAATATCTCGGAGAATACTATAGATAAAAACTTGAAATAAAATTTGAGATGCAATCAAGTGCTCATATCCTTATTCTCCACTTAAAAAGTTATGTTTCAATGATTCTCTGAAGCTGAATTACAGGAATATAAAATAAGATACGTGTAAAATATGCAGTATCCGATAGTGTATTTCGGAACTAGCTGGTGCTCTACTCTCCTGCACCTGCTCAATTAGAAAAGTCGAAAGTTCACAAAGCTATTAAAACAACATTTTACACTACGTATTAAACACCTTTTAGATAAATATTTGAATGGTATTTCATCTCAGTCAAGGGCATTTATCTCTATTATACAAAAGATCGACGTTAAAGTAAACTTGAATCGGCGTTGAATAATTCAAACGAAAGCCAATCTCAACATGTTCTTCGATTCAATATACGTCTTTGAAATAATGATCACATACCGTTTAGTTTCTTCGCAATCTTTTTTCTAGATTGCTTTATGTAAAGTAATTTTTTTGCATTTTTTTTAATTGCGGACGTTTAGGACAAGCATTTTTATTAAGTTAACGTAGTATTTCATCAGTTTCCATCTGACTCTGTATCTTTCACAACAATATATTATGTACACTATTAATACTAGTACCGTTAATTTTTGGCCAATTATACTAAGTTATGACAAATTCAAATTGTCACCAAAATGTTACCTAAATTGTACCTATACAGAAACGTATATCAAGATGCCTTATGAAAATAACAAATATTAAAGTCATGATATCAAATACGCTAAGTTTTTCTCGGAACATTGTAATCGTGGATTTTTAATTTTTTTAAATCAATTTCGGCCAACTAACCTAAGCAAACAGCAATAGTAGAGACACAAAAACAAAAAGTCAATTCCAAACAGACGTACCACGAGTCAGTCACCCGTTAATTTGTATATTTTCTCTGACAGACAATCCATAACTCACTTTAATTCTGACGTATCGCCATCTAGGGACTATTTATGAGTTACCTGTAATTTTATGCTTTTATTAGTATAAGTACTATTTTTAAAAATAGGCATGTTTATTTATTTCTTGAAAACCCCATGCTCAATTTACAGATTTACCTGAAGCGCTGGGCATGTGAAATAACATAAGAATGCTTATGAAATAATACAGAATAATACAGAAATACACAACAATTCGAATAACTATCATCTAGTGCTCATTTGTGAACCCAGCAAATAACCCTATTTCTGAAACGATAAACGAAAAAAGTATCTATATAAAATGCATCTCGCAATAGTGCGTTGAACAATAGTGCAGGAAAGACAGGTGAATGCTACAGAATACTCGTGCAATAACCTATTACATAATTCTCTGATGTAGAGGCGAGGGGCATAAAGCGCTACTAAACTCAAGTGCGAGGAGCTATCAACGTAATGATTTAACCGTTTTAAAAAGTGCATGATAAAAAGCAGTTTCTGCTGATGTTGACGGGAATTATATCCAACTATGTCCATTATAAAATTTGATGGGAATAAATAAGGATAACATCAATACATTTTGTAATACAAAAACCTACTGAACTTTTGTAATATTTTCTCCAACATGTAGCTTCATACGGAGACCAGAGTCGTCTCAAGTATATTACGGACTAAAGAGTTAAATAAAGTAGCAATACATTCGAGATTTTAAAAATTATGGGAATGCCGTATGATAAATCGTAGTATTTTGTAGGTTTTTTGACAAATTTCAAAGATATGATGAAAAAATTTCAAAGATTGATGTTTATCCATAATTACACAGAGATCAGATGTAAACTTTTGGAGAATATTTTACAAAGCAGCACGTTATGCACATGTTATGTATGTTAGCGAGAAAATGGACGTTTTCTTACATTATAATGTAGCTTATTACTAAGAATCCATTGGATGGAGGAATCGGATTAGGTATCAACACCTGAGAAGAGTTTCAAATCATCGGCAAACAGGAGGTAACGAGCTGTGTAGACAACTAAAAGCAAGTCATTTATCTGAATAAGAAAAAGAAGTGAACCTATATTACTAGTTTGACTGACTCCAGATTAAGAAACTTAAGGCCGAGATTTGAAATTTCCAAACTAAACGTATGGTTTACGAGCCCGAAAGTAATTGATGAAGAATTTTACTATGGCCGAACATATTCCTGAATTAAAAAAGAACATAAAAATGTGTACTAAACAACTTTTTTAGGGCTTCATACCTAAAAGTAAAAAAAAGAAACCTCTATCTTGAGACTTCATTATCTGTCTGCATATCATGGCTGTTCTTCTTAACAAATGCTATTCCTATCAACTTGAAATTTGACCCAATTGTAGAATTTGCTTGCCCATGCATTCTGGATAAGTCAAAAACTCATCTAAACTTTTCGGAGCATTTTAAGGTTCCCGTGGGATCTTCAAGAAATGTCTAAAGGTATTTACTCTTAAATCTCTTTCAGTTTATACCGCTGAAACTGAACAATATATGAAATTAAAAATATTTTTTGAGTTTCTACGTCGAACAATTTCTGAGACAAACCGCCGAGATTCTAAACATTAATAAAACGACATGTTGATATTTTTTGTCCACACAGGTACTATACCATTTTGACCAAAATCACACCTCTAGACTCACTAGCTGCAGAACTATTGTGGTTGAAAATCACGCAATTATGGACAACCCTTCTAATTAATTACATAAAATCATCTTGACCTACTACCAAATTTTACTTCATAATGTGCGAAAAACGACAATTTATAAACCAAACAATAAGTATATTAAAAAAAAACGAAATCCTTGTAAGATCACTCGCGGGTCCTTCTGTCCGTCTGTCACAAGCTCTTTCTCAGAAACCATTTGATGACTGACTAAACCGCACATAAAATATTCAAATTTCAGGGGAAAAAACTTAGGTACTGGAAAAAATTGTTTAATGATTATCAATAATATTGCATATCGAAGTAAATTTATAAAAGCCCACCCCACTAATTCATTAAACAACTGTTCATTACTTAATATATAATTTTGATGCATCCTGACTAGAAAAGTTTTTATCGCTGAGTATTGATGATACCTACATCATAGTATAACACGAGGGAGGTCATCATAGTATCTAAAGAGGGTTTAAATCAATTACGAGAAGGGAGGCATCCGAAAACTATGCCTGTTTTTAAGAAATAAATAAATATTCTAGTATAAAGGAACCATATGTACATCTATAAATAAATAATTAAATATTTTGCGAATAACTTTTTGCATACGGGAATAAATCTAGAATTCAGATAGTAATTTCCTGCGAGTCTATTTAGGTCATTATAGTTATATATTCGAATTTAAGATTATAATATTCCACATGAAAAATTCAAATATAATCACTAAAAATAATTCGTTATGAATTATATTTCAAAATGTTGTAATGACTGATGATAATGAATGTTGTAGTAACTAGTAAATAAATGCAAGAAATAACATGTGAACTGTAGTACATAAAAGTATTTTATATATATTTCCATACTTTAAATTTTTCAGCAGATACAATGAAACTATAATTTGTTTGTTACACAAACAATTGTACACTAAATCCATAAAAAATACTGCCTTACATTTAAAATAAACATATTCTTAATTCTTACTGAAACCCAGGAATGATGTAAAACTATAACTCCATATATCCACTTTTGCAGAGCATTATGTCCTTAATACCAAGTTAATATCCTTAACTGGTTACCAATTGTAATGTCACTGAAATAAATAAGTAAAAAGTATGCCCATTTCTGCGAAATTACCGTCAGCTGTCTTACCTGTAATAAGAATATTTTAATAACCGTTTAATAGACACGTTTTAGATAACAGATTTCGATATTATACTTAAACCTTAACATGTAAATTACTAAGCAAGAAAAAAAATAATAATTGTTTAAATAGTAAATTGTTCTAGGTGGAAATTTGGGAAAACCGCCGAACTATTTCTTCAGAAGGTTCAAAAATGAATTTCTCCCAGATTACACAGATAAAATATCTTGTTTCCGAAAAATTACTTAGTAACATTAATATTATTTTTTATTATAGCTAATTAAGCCATAATTTGCATTCAGCCGTAAATAATTTTAATGTGACTAAGTTTTTTTTCTGAAATATATGATATTATATTTGTAGTTGTATCTAGTATTGTATATGCTTATGTACCAGAATTGTATCATAAAACATCGTAGCCGCAGATAAGTTATTGAAAATCATAAAACCTGCACTACACTACTCGCGAAGTTGATCGTAGTTAGGCGAAGAGAATAGTGTAGAGATGTACTTCGATTCGCTTTGTGCAACCTCACCTCACCTCGGGTGACTTCCGATCGCTGTCGGCTTTTGCACATAAGTCAAAGAATTTCGCGATGTTACACGAAGCGCTTCACTACACTACTCAGTGTACTTCAGTTTGCAAATAGACGTCGTATTGTTTACACGTGGGTGCGTACGGGCGACTCCCGGCTACTGAACTCCTCGCGAGTTTGCACGAGTGTGTAGTCACGTACTTCGGGCTGCGATCAACTTCGTCGAGGTAACTGTACGAGTAGTATAAATGACGTATAACTAAAAATTCGTTGGACCTACATTATTTAGCCGGTAAACTAGAGAATGCCGCGAGATCTTAATTGAATCTTGGGATAAGTGGTGCTATCCTTATTCTCTGATGGCTTTACTTACATATATAGGTATTAGTTATTTCTCTATATTAGTTAATTCGTTATTTAATGTAAATAAACGTCTGATATATTTTTTGCAGGTCCATAAAAAGGGGAACCTTTTTAAGATTCCGTAGCCAAATGTCAAAAATGTAACAATTGTAATATCCTCACGTTAATATATCTATGAGATGAACAAACAAACATGGCGAAATTATAAGCATTCGAAATATAAAAAAAATATGTGGTGAAGAGATTCATCGAATTTGAGTATAAACATTTTTTTGCTGCTGTATGTCATCGAAAAAGTCTTTATGCGACCGAAATTGTCACGTAATATTTTTTATTTAACCGTATATATGTTTACGGAACCTACGTGTTTACGGAATTCTCGTAGCGCAAATAAACATTTTATTCGTAAAGTGATTTTACTAGTAATAGACCACATGTATAAAAAATATTAGATTTTCGATGGCTTGTTTTCTTATCTTAAATTCAATTATATATTCATAACACGTAATTAATGTTTAGTAATAGATTTGTTACTCTCTATCTATAATCAACCATTTTCTATATATAATTCGTATGCCGCTTATATAAAGGGTATTCCTTTATATAAAATATAATGAGAAGCCGGAAGACAATTCTTGGTTCATCATCGAATCGTTAAAACCACCGAAACATCATCATAGAAACGCTATTCATATTATTTTCCTTACTCAATTTGAAATATTTCAAGCCTTTCGTTTTCGTTTTTCCTTTCATTGTCACGAAACACACGTTTTCATACGGATACAGATAAATAAAACACTTCTGCGAAACACTTAGTCACCATTTATGTAACAATGATACAAATAAAGTACATATCGATGTACCCTTCAAATAATTATTAGAAATTTCACTATGGAACAAATATTAATATCTTTTTATTTTTTCCAGACTGTGATTCTCAGAATGAAGCTAAGGCAAACGGGAAGCAGAAAAAGCCTGAATCTGTGCAGGATCTCTTCAATACGTCATCCTGTGTTCCGCCTCCGTATCGTTGTCCTCATCCACAGATACAATTTTATCTTTACACGAGGTATATATATAGAACCTTTCTATAGAATCTTGGGTACTACATACGAGATTCTAAAAAGTATAACTTAAAATTCTATCTTCAAATCACGATACACCAAAATCTGGTTATGTTTTATAATCGCGCGAAATCATCTTTTTTGTCGAATTTGTATTGCTTCTGAAAAAATAATGCACATTAAATTAAGACATAAGTATTCATTTATAAGATTTTATTGCATATTTATTTGATTAGTACGATAATAAAAATATATTTAAAAACTTATATTTTTTTCTCTTGCCAGTAAAATTACCAAATCCCCAAATTGACGTAGGATAGGCAAAATACTTAGGTATAAATTATGCATTTTGTGTTTTTTGCTTTCCTCTAGTACCAATAGTTATAATATTCTTATCTTTGTGTACTAAATGTATTCATACAGGAACAGTTGTGACTAATGTTAAATTTTAATTTAACATTTTGTGACAGTTTCCTATGGTACATATCGGTCTTTAGCATAACTATTAGTAATATATATTTTCACAACTATTGTTACTGTTGCACAAATAGGCTTTAGCATAACTATTAGTGATATATATTGTCACAACTATTGTTACTGTTGTTGCACATGGTCTTTAGCATAACTATTAGTGATATATATTGTCACAACTATTGTTACTGTTGTTGCCCATATAGGTCTTTAGCATAACTATTAGTGATATATATTGTCACAACTATTGTTACTGTTGTTGCACATTTAGGTCTTTAGCATAACTATTAGTGATATATATTGTCACAACTATTGTTACTGTTGTTGCCCATATAGATCTTTAGCATAACTATTAGTGATATATATTGTCACAATTATTGTTACTGTTGTTGCACATTTAGGTCTTTAGCATAACTATTAGTGATATATATTGTCACAACTATTGTTACTGTTGTTGCACATTTAGGTCTTTAGCATAACTATTAGTGATATATATTGTCACAACTATTGTTACTGTTGTTGCCCATATAGGTATTTAGCATAACTATTAGTGATATATATATTGTCACAACTATTGTTACTGTTGTTGCACATTTAGGTCTTTAGCATAACTATTAGTGATATATATTGTCACAACTATTGTTACTGTTGTTGCACATATAGGTCTTTAGCATAACTATTAGTGATATATATTGTCACAACTATTGTTATGCACATATTGAATACATATTAATGTTCTATTGTAATATATATTTCACACGTGAACGATAAAAATTTTTTTACAAAAATAACTAATTTTAATAATAGTAAAAAAATTAAGCGGATATGCGTAAGATGGTAAGTATTATATAGTAATGTAAATATTAATGAACAAAGGTGTATTATATGAAACTAAAATACAAAATTTCAAGAGTCAAATTTAGTTTCAAATACTTTAAGTTTGAAACATACATGTTTCCCAAAGAGTATTTTCTTTGATGAAACTTAAAATGTAGTCGAGAGAGGGTTAAATTCGCTTAAACTAAGTAGAGCTTTTACTATAATTTAAAGTACAAAACTTAATTTACTCATTTATCATAAAACTTATTTATTTACTTTAAATTATGAAAAAAATATTAGATATTAAAGATAATTTTTAGAACTATAATTTAGGTAAAATTTTAACAATTATCGTTGTAGAACAACACAAGCTAAAGGCGAGCTTCTGAATGTGAGAGACCAGAAGTCGTTGTCGAGATCAAGATTTAATGCCGCTCACCCTGTCAAGCTTGTCGTCCACGGCTTCGGCGGCGGGCGTAACCTTTCTCCGAGTACTGATATGAGGAAGGCTTATTTCACACGCGGCAATTACAATATAATCATCGTGGATTATGGCACATTAGTAAAGGAGCCGTGTTTGAGTCAGGTGATTATTGTTTCAAAATGATTTAACTACCTACCTACATCAATTCTAAGCATTCTATGGTTTTAATTTCACGGTTGCCGGTGTGGTTTTAATTTCAGGGAACGCCGATAAAGAGTAAATATTTGAGTTGAATTATATTTGATATTGCTCTCGTATCACTACGTTACTTAACCGTCTCCCCGAAGATAATTCGTTCCCTTTACGAATTTTTAAGTTCATTAAGTGGATGAGATTTTTCATCGTACTTGATAGAGAATTTCTAGTAACAGAGCCATAGATAATAACATATATTTTGTGAAATTATTTGTTTAGTTTGATTAATGATCACTGTTACTTTTATCGTATACAATATTTTATAAGTTCATTAATTTGTGTTACAATATACGAAACAAATTAAATATAAATATATTTTTCCTGTTTACGACTTGCGCTTACATTTTGTAAGCGTAAATCTATCTGTTTTCTAATTTTCTGAAGTTATTTATTTTCAAATAGAACTAAATAATCCTTGTTCTCATTAACATTATATTAAATTTAACAAGGTAATTAATCATACATACTTACATAAGTAATATATGCATAAATTGATCATTTATCACTTTGATCAACGTTTAAAAACGTAAATTTTTGACGTAATCGAATGAATCTTCCAAAAAACCGGTCAGGTACATGTTGGAACAAACATAATGTTCTGTGGTTGTTGATATTTATCTTGAGTTATAGTTGTTAATATAATCAAGTTTTATCTAAATGTTTAGATTTTTTAAAACTTTCCTATGTCTTATAATTATTGAATATATTTGGCGTTAATTTTATAGAAATTAATTATTCACAATTAAGTGAAACTACGTGATCTAGTATTATTTTTACTTTATTTAAATTCTTTACCACGACCTAGGTTTCGTTGTATGATAACATCTTCAGGTGAGCAATTAGCAAAAATCTTTGCTACCTAGGTTTCGTTATATGACAACATCTTCAAGCAAACATTTTTGCTAATTGCCCACCTGAAGATGTTGTCATACAACGAAATCTAGGTCGTGGTAAAGAATTTAAATAAAATTGAAATAATACTACATCACTTACTTTCATTTAATTGTGTCTTATAATTATCAAAATGTTCATATAAATGCACGATTTTTAAAATATAAACCTCAATTTTCGAATGATAGTAACGCAAAGTGCAAAAATTTCTGAAAGTAAGTTTTTATGTTTATTTTGAACATTTAATAATTTCCTACGAAAATAATAAATTACTTTCACGATGACTGAAAAAAGGTCTTCACAATTTTAGATCTAACTCAGAAAATAAATTGATTTTGTGTTTCATCTTTATGACGTTATGTTAAATAAAATAATAGATGTAACACATCATTTTTACGTACTTATAATTGTCGGTAAAGTCTATATGAGTCATTACAGTTCATAACAAAAAAAACAGTGTCATGGCAACTTAGTTTAATTAATTGTTGGAAGTGGTCATAGTGACTATAGCGTACGTTTTAAAATTGGAAAAAAAAATTAATTTACTGACAAAAGTCTCCAAACATTCACGCGCAAAGTCACACGCAAGACAAGTGATATTTATATTTAGTTATTCTCATAACATTTTCATCACAACTATGGATTGTTTTTCTTAACCGTGAATTATGTTAAACGCAATTTAAAGATAGATGATAGTTGCAATTGTTTTTTAGTAGCATTGCGACTGTAAAAATGAACGTTGGGAGGAAAATAATCAGTGAGTTTTGTTCAGTTTTTTTAAGCAAACAAGATTAAACCGTGATTCTACACAATACAATTTGTCAAGTACGAGTAGAACTTGCACTACGAGGGTTCTGTACATACTTAGGCCACTATTTACATATATTGTATTACATTTTATAGTGTAAACAAGTTGCCTAGTATATCTTTCAAATGCGTAAACATATGGAAATTCTCAAAAACTATGAAATTTAGAATCATTGCTATAGTATAAACTTCTAGAAACTTTTTTTCATAATGTTGACTTTAGATGTTTCATATGACATTTTCAACAATATCTTTTAAATTATTTTACAATTCACATTCCACACGATGTATGAAAAAATATACGATATATGGAAATAGAATTTCAGATTTTTTCATTTCCTGCGTCAAACTGTTGCTGTTAAAAATGACGTGGACACTTTCAACAGTCTCTTTGAAATTATTTTATGCATAATAATAATTTTTTTATATATATTTCTAAGTATTAACTATTAAAATATATGCGGATCGTTATGCCAAATTACAAATTTTTACATGAAATGGCTTTCTGAGAAAAACCGCTGTTACAAACGGGCGGAGGGGCATTTTTTTTGCTCTTTAGATACGGAACCTTATAAATCAATTTGATTTGTACAGATAACTCTAGCAAAACTTATAACATACAAATTTTTCGTTCTTATTGAATGTACATTAAACACAACATATTTGAGAATTATGAAACCCGCACACGATTGATGTCGTTAAAAATGAGTCTGTTATATCTTATTGATCTTGTTTAGGTAAAATAATTTAGGTATAAAAAATAAATAACTAATAAAATATTAAAATAAACAGAAAATATCTCAATCGTCCCAACATTAAAAAATTAGATTATCGACTCTCTGTTTTGGTCTTACAATAATTATATGTATGAGGTGTGTGTATGTGTCCATGTGTGTGCCTATATATACATTAAGGTAACATTGGAGATTGCCAGCCATATTCTATATGTCATTATAATTCGAGATCTAGTAGTTCAAAAATATACAGCATGAGAAAGAAGATGAAAACTATATACAGAGGAATATTAGTAATGTTAGTACATTAAGCTAGTGTAGCCAGGTTTGCAATGAAATAGTCTATTATAACTTCATATTATTTTTTGTTAAAATGCTTATCAAAATATTAATATTGATGTTTCAATTACTTGTTACTTACCGTCCTTTTGCTCTTGTCAATACAAAAATATATAAGTTTTTCTATCAATCCAAAAATCAAAATTCGAAATTATATAAACACAACTTGTAGGTAAAAGAAATTTTGATTACAAGATGTGATTTCGATTATAGAAAAAATTACCCTTATTAACTTTACGTAAATTTAAAAACTTTTTATCTCACTGAATTTCGAAACCTTAAAAATGTTTTTTAATAAATTTAATTCACTAAATTAATAAAGTCGTTAAATGATAAAGCTATTAGTTTTGTTATTATTTTTAAATTAAATTTTAGATTTTGTGTTAACTAGTTACTAAATTTTCTGGTTTTACTAATTTGAAATAAGTCAGGTTTTTATTTGGAAGAAGGCCTTGAACTTTTCTAATATTCTGATTTTATTTCTTGATTACAACTTGTATACGCTTAGACTCGCATAAAAGTTTAAAAAAAGGTTTGGGAAAATTTAGTAAGTACTTCATTGCAAAATTGGTTTTTGTCATTAGTATTTGTCATTCGTCCCTGGAAAATATAATAACCAAAATATTAACACAGTGAAAAAATATTTACAAATAGTCTTGAACTACTATTTGTAAATATTTTTTCACCGTGTTAATATTTTGGTTAATATATTTTCCAGGGGCGAATGACAAATAACTTGATTACCTATTTATTTTTTTTAATCTATTTAATAATTTGAACAAACCAATTTTGCAATGAAATACTTACTAAATTGTTTTCCATATAAATTAAGTTTATAAATTACATATTTAATAATATATTTAAGCAAATATTTACTAATTCTGATTTTTTCGCATTTTTCATATACGTAATTATAAAGTTATAGAAAGGCACACTACTAAACGCTTTGGACACGTATCTTTCGAAAGAGACGCTATATCAAAAATATTACTAAAGATTTTCGATTTAATTTAATTTCGATTCCAGTGTATTAGTTTCATATTGTTCATGATAAAATTGTTTTGTAGACTTCAACAATATCTCTTAAATTATTTTACAATCGACATTCCACATGATGTATGAAAAAATATACTACATATGGAAATAGTTTCAGATTTTTTCACTTCCTGCGTCAAACTGTTGCTGTGAAAAATGACGTAGACACTTTCAACAGTCTCTTTGAAATTATTTTACGTATAATAATAATTTTTTTATATATATTTCTAAGTATTAACTATCTAAATATATGCGGATCATTATGCCAAATCACAATTTTTACGTGAAATGGCTTTCTGACAAAAAGCGGCTGTGACAAACGGGCGAACGGACATTTTTTCTTGCTCTTTTGATATAAAAGTAATTTGATTTGTATAGATACCCTCTAGCAAAAGTTAAAATGTACCAGTTTTTCGGTCTAATCGAATATACATTAAAAACAATATATTTGAGAATTATAAATGCCGCACCCGATTGAGGTCGTAAAAAATGTATATTTATAATTCTCAAATATAAATCACATTTTTAAAAAAATTCATTGTTTTGAGATAATTTTGTTTAAAAAATACAATAAACAATTATATGATTAAATATAAATATAATAGTCGTGTTAATAGTATAATTAGTAGCTTACAATCGTATAAATAAAATCAAACCATTTTTTGCTAAGTTTCAATTATTCTCTTAAAAGGTCACAACATGATATCCACACTTTTAAATTCTATTCTTATGATTCAATTTTCTCCAGGTAGAATGGGGGCCCAGGTTCTGCAGCCAATGCATAGCTCAGCTGGTGGAGTATCTAGCACAGCATCCTCGTGGTGTTCCACCAGAACGCATACATACCATTGGTTACAGCGTTGGGGCTCACATATTGGGTCTTGTAGCAAATCATTTAAAATCTGGAAAGCTTGGGAGGATTACTGGTCTGTACCCAATTCTTTAATTTAAGACGAACCACCATAGTGACAATTTTGAAAACATTTTTCTATGTTATTTGTCTTATTTTCAAGTATTTTTTTTGAAGAGGGAGTTAGGTAAAGCAATCGAGACAAGCCAGCTATTAGAGCTAATAGATGCAATATTGTAATATTGAGGATTTCCAGAACCTATTCTTTTCTTCAATATTTTGTAACTGATAGAGCGACAATGCCGATGGAGGCTTTTTATAGACCAGATTGATTAAATTTAGCCAATAAAGGCAACTAGAAATTATCTTTTGAAAGTAAGTATTTAAGTTTTCAAGTATATTTTTGGTTATATATGGAGATCATAAAGATTTGTGCAATCTTATATTTAATTAATATTTGTTAAATTAATTTTTTTTAGATATCTTAAATCCTAAAATTTTTTAAATTGACAAAATTTTTAAAATTCCATTTTATCAAAATGACAAAAAAAATCAGCTACTTACAATAATAATAACAATATTCTAATTTAATTTTCCATCACACTGTATAAGAGTTTCGAAAATCATCAATGATGACCTTTTTGAGACACTTCTAGAATACCATTTTGATCCAGAATATCTACTATCAATAACTTTGATTAAACTTTCTATTTTAATATAAATTTAACTAGAAATTTGATGAGTAATGTCTTTCTTTAGTAAAAGAGGCTCTTACTTCATTATTTTTTAAAATATCATGTTTTTTGGCCGGCACCATCATGCTTAGTGGTTACTACTTTTAAAATAAGTAAAATTGGTGACTAGACCTACTTCTTACTGTTACTTATTAATTTATACTACTCCTTGCAATATTGATAACATTATATATTACAGTCTCTCTACTAAGATTATGACCATTATATTTTTTTAAGAAATGGGTCTGAGCTATCTAGGCGGGTTAGTAGAATGCAAACCCTGGATACGAACTCTAGTACACACTTAGCTGCAATGTGACACAGCTGTATTCAAAATAAATTCTACATATGAAATAAACTATGTATATAATTTTTTTAACATTAAGAGTAAAAACTTGTGTCGACCACACTATTCCTAGACAGAGTGTCATTTAACATCACGACAATTTCAAAAATTGTTCTTTAAAAAACTATTTCTCAACTGAAATATTACACAATATTAATTTTCTTACGACATTCCTTTTAAGGAATTTGAAAAGTCCTTTGAAAATATGAATGTATTTTTAGGCAACACATTTTCGAACATGTCAAATTTTTCTATATATAATAGAGTATTTCATTTTAGGATTGGACCCCACAATCATATTTTATATGGGCAGCAACAGATCTCGGGATTTAGATTATACAGATGCCCATTTTGTGGATGTGCTACATACTGGAGCTGGTATTCTAGGTCAATGGGGACCAAATGGTCATGCTGACTTCTACGTCAATGGAGGTTCTAGTCAGCCTGGATGCGCTCATGACACAATTTTTCGTAAGTTTTAACCACAAAAAGTTTTCTATTTTCACAATTGCAAAACAATATATTGCAGTTATGTGTCCTTATAATATCTTGTCATATAGGTGACAATCTACTTGCATAACGTGTATTTGGGAGGATCTTTTATTAGAACATGTCTAATAAATGTTTAAAATGAATGTGTTAGCTTTAACGTGTGTTATTCTTTATAAGCCTGCCTACCTTTAATATAATTAACCTACAAAGTACAATAATTATTCAATACCTTCGTCAACAATTAATTAAACCAAACTTTAGTTTTTTTAACATTAGTTACCATTTTCGGTACATATCAAGTATGATGAAAATATATTAAGTTTTTGTGCAAATTATTGTAGATCACAAAAATTCAATTTTCCCCTATAGTATAACAAATTAATAGTTAAAATTAAACATCTGCTACAAAGAAGCGAATTGTGTATTGAGGCTGTGAGATGAAAAGATACTATCAGCATGATACTAATAATTTAATAATATTTAAATTGTAGCATTTGATAATTTATTATCAATTAATCATTTTTAATAAATATTATTAAAATTACTTATATTCTTAAAAGGTTATACAGACATCAATATTCATTTTAATCCAAATGAAAATAAATAATTAACATATTTATTGTTATTTATCCTCTGATGTAATAAATAAAAAAGTAACTTATATTCACTTATTCATTTTATATACTTTAATTCATTACATATATAATTTTGTGGCAGAATGTGTTATTGTAATTAAGAATAGTAGAAAAAATAATTAAAAAATAAATTATGTAAATTTTATTCTTCTATAGAGTCAGTATTTATAAGTTTTGTAATCATTAATCTTATTTTAATTAAATTGCTATTAAAACACAACAATTGGTACTGCAGTTTTAGTTAAGGGGAAATGAATGCCTGTATATTGTATTAGGGCCTTAGGCCGGGCCTAACTAGGCTGTGGTTGGGCGGGCGGACTCGGTGCCGCCCGTTGTGCCAAGCGAGGGTCTGGGTTTTTGCCGCCTCTTCGCTGGCTGACGACATGAAGTGGCGGATTTTTCCCAGACTGGGTTAAATCGTAAAACCTGAAGGTCAAATACCCGTTTAAAGTGCTGTACACGGGCATTTTTTTTTTTCTTGCCAAAAGTTCAAATAAATGAGAATGATTTAATATTTTCCTATAAAAAGTTAATAAAAGATATTTTATGTTACGTAAACCTGAAATAAGGTAATGAAAAAAATGTTTTTTGGTAGTGATGGACACTATTCATGAATAATTTAATCCCGCTAAAACTTTAATGTGAAAAGAGGGCCAAATACTGTAATAAGAGCTTGTTGGCTTCACCTATAAAAGAATTGAGAACTAAATAGATGCTATTTTCTATTAAAGTTCCTTAAGACTTACAGAAAAATAATATTGTTTTTAAAACAAAAAAAATATTTCTTACTTCTTAATCATTAAATTTGCAAATTTTCATTTCTTACATTATTAATTATAAATAAATGACATGTGTGTGAAGCATTGATTTTGATATGCAATAATTTTTTATTGACTTACTTTTATTCATACAAACTGAAATAGAGACACACTCATTTAAACGATATTAAAGTCTTTCCTTACCATTACATTTCCATGGCTAGCAATTGCTGAAAAATATTGATTAATTAGATTTTACTGGGCAAAATTTCAAAAGCACATATCCAAAGTGGTTCTAAATATTTAATATCAACAGACCATTAATTCTTCTAAAATTCATAAAAAATGCAGGACACAGAATTTTTTCTGGAATGGGGGGACCAAAAGGCCACACAGGTAAAGAGTGTCCTCATAGGTACTTTGGAATTAAAAATAAAATAAATGCATACAGTCTCTATTAAAATATACAATTAAAGTGAACAAGTGTCAAAAAAAAATATAGTGAAATTATTGACCATTGTTGTGAAGTTATGAATAAATTATAAATCAATGGATTATCTGTTCGACTCTTCGTTTGGATCATAAGTAACACACACATGATACAACCGAGTGAGTATTTAAACTTTTTTTGTTTATCTGCTAAGTAACTTATTTATTTTATACAGCAAATTTTGTTCAGGTGCCAACCAAACAAATTATTAACTATTAAAATAAACTTAAATAAAAACACTTTTTTTATTTTTGAATTAAGTAAATTTTGAGAATGTTTTAAATGTTGAAATATTATAAGATCAATTTTGATAAAACAAACTATTGTTTTATTAATGAATTATTAAATTAAATTGAATTAGAGTATTAATATCTCTCTTCCTTCAATAAAATCAATGTAAAATTTTAACGCTTTCATTTAACTTAATTTTTGATTATTCAGGTAGTTTGCAACCATATGCCGGGAGTTTTTAAATAAACGCACACAATCTTCAATTTGGAACATTTTCTGAGAGAAGATGACGGACAAAGTGTCAAATGCAAACTTTGCAAAAAAGTATTAAAACTCCTATCCTCCTGACTGTTTGCCTGGAGCATTACATACCCACACGTGTGCTAAGCGTATTGGTGAAATGCCAGACCAAGACTGAAAAAGAGCCAATATTTATAACTATTGGTAAAAATACTCAGGATCAAGTTAGAAACATTAGGAATGAACCTCCAATAAAGAAAACTAAACTTACAGAGATTCAAGTATATTTTCTGTGGAGGCTTGTGTGACCAAAACGGCAGCACTAGATGGAATTCCATTTAACAAATTTTATACTTCTGAAGACTTAAGATATCTGTTCCAACAGTTTGGCTATGATTTACCAAAATCTCCTATAACTATAACTAAGATAGTTCCAGAACAGAATGATCAAACAAAACAAAAATTAATAAAACAATTTAAAAAAAGGAAATTTCGAAATCAAAGATTCACTACTACTTTTGACGAATGGACCTCCACCAGAAAAAGTAAACATTTAAATATACACATTCACAATAAAGACTTAGACCAAAGCAAGTATAAAAATTGGGGTTATTGAGGTTAACAAGTTCAATGACAACTGATATATCTAGTCCATTATTAGTAGAATAGCATTTGAGTGTGTTTTAGTTCAATCTCAATGACATAATTTTTTTAGATGCAGGTGGAGCCAGAGTAATGGTTAAAATTAGTAAGAATTTTTTCTTTTTCTGGTCACCATCCACTGTGTATTGTAAAACTTCATGTCTGCAATCTAAACCCAAACTCGAAGATACAGATTTTAAAGAAGAAAATAAAAAAAATTGATGATGAATTTTTTATGGATGAATCTAACTGCACACAATTATTTATTATCTATACCGCCCAGAAGTGTCGAAGTTGAGCTAGCTTTTTCTTCCGCCTGCTAATTTTGCGACATACTGAGAAGCTCCTTAACTGATCAATATTTAACACTATGTCATTTATACGATCACATTTTCAGGAGCGAAAAAAGGTAGAAATGATTTATAATATTTCATTTGTTTTTTTTTATTATAATTTATTCTAGTTAATTACATAAATATTACTTTTTTCTTTAATAAAAATACAAATACACCCAAATATCACAACCTGACTTTTATTGATTTGCTTCTATTAAAAAACTGCATATACATTTATTTTATCAATAATACCACGTCAGTTATGTAATTACATAATTCAAACACATAATTTCGTTACTAGTTTCATAATTGACATATCCATAAGTTTGGAAGTACTAATCACGTAAACTGACAGCGAATCTCATGTGCCCTCCTCCCTGAATCAACCTTTACTGCAGAGTTTTCTGGTCACTTAACTAAAAATAATAAAGTAAAAGGTAATAAAAAACTCTCTTCCTATATTTAAATTTCCAAGTACTACATTATCACTTTCCTAATGAGGAAAATTATAAATATACACAATTGGAAAATTGGTTTCGGTAGAAATTACATATAGAATCATTACAAAAATTGAGGCATTAAAAAAGATACTTTTGCTTATTTTATTACAGAAACTCTATCCTGCGATCATACTAAAGTCACTCCGTACTTCATTGAATCAATAAACAGTCCAACGGGGTTCTGGGCAGGACCTTGTTCAAGCTTATTCTCGTATTTAATTGGCTGGTGTGAGCCTCGAGATACTGATTTCGTACTGATGGGAGAACATGTATCAACCAGGTAAGTCTTGAATTATGTTTATGTTTATTACTAATTGCTCTACCCATAACTTCGTCCGCATAAAAAGTTATTATAAATATATAACCAATTTTGATATTCCATAGGTAGTATTTTGCAAGTATGACAATAATTTAATGAAAAATAAGATTGTAACTAATCAATAATTTAATGAAGTACCAAGACAGCAATGCTATCTAGTGGTAGCAAAGCTTCTTCGTTATACTTAACAACCTGTGTACTTTTCCGAAATATTAATAGGTCTTAATTTACACATTTAATGAAATTTTATATTAATTGTTAAGAGGCCCTACTAAATTTAAAACGCTATTTTGTAATAATAATTATATTTTATCAGTTAATTAGGGCAGTAGCATATGTAGTTGCAATATAATATTTTTGAAAGTGTCAAAACACTTTCTTATTGTTGTAATCAGAGATGTCCCGACTAGAACTTTGACTGACTAGCCGATTATTCCACTTATGAACCACTGACCAGTCTACACGCAAAGATTAGTTTAACACAATTTTATTAGGTAATTTCAAAATTCAATCAAGTAACCTTTTATTGTAAAGTAACGTAAATAACAAAAAGGAAACGGTTACTTCTGTCATTTAATTTTTGTTACTTTAGAATACAAAATAGCACTTGACTAAAAATTATTTAAATATAAAGCACTTTGTTCTATTTTCCGTCCAAAGGATTTATGACTGTTAATCTATAATAAAAAGTTTATATTGTTTATGTAACAATTCATTCTCGTTAATATCATAACAGTCAGAAACATGAAAAATTGGTACTTAACCTTAATTTCCCATCAACCCATAATAATTGTGATTGATTAATAAATATCTTTTAAATGATGTTTAAATTGTACTCAATTATATAATAAATAAGACAATTTCAATGTAATACTATTCTCATTTAAAAATATCTTTGAAAATTCGATGTCAGCGGTTTCTGCAAACTATTCGCCGACTATTAAACTCGCAGACTAGTCTGCTTAATCAATAGTTTTAATACTTAATCTCTAGTTTTATGCTTCTCTAATTTTAGTCCTTTATACTGATTAAAAATCAATTTCTAAATAATTATGATTTATTCAAAATTAAAAAATACCTTTGTATCAGTCATGACACAAAAAAAAGTTGTGTGCTATCCAGTTTTAAATCTTTTTTGTTATTTATGTTACAACTAGTGTTTTTGCACTACTGGAACAAGCAAAATGCATATAAAACTTACAAACTATTTTTTCTTGTCAAAATTCTCAGTCAAAGTAACTAGAACTGACGCTAAGTTGTGTGTATAGCACACAATTCATTGGCAAATTTCTTTGTGAACTTAATGTATGGCAGGACTTATCTATTATTGTTTATACTTGGTTAAAATTAGTCTACTTTTGAAGTTTTTTAATTTTTAGAGATGACTGAGAAATTTATATAAGTTTATGCATGAACTGTACTGTTTCATATCTTTTCATGATATTCCACCTGTTACAATGTTTAATCAGCTCCTTTACAAAATCATATTTATCACACATTTTAAACAAATTTTTGAAATACAACGATCTTGGCTTCTTTACGTTAAGAGTACAATGCATAATCATTCTTATTTCAGAGCACGAGGTGTGTACTACGTAACAACAAATGCTAAACCACCATATGCTAGAGGGTTTCCAGGTAAAGCACGGAGTGTCAGGCGGGTTAATCAGAATGATTATTATTACAGAATGCATTGACAAAATCATTTGTTAGATTCTCTTATAAGGACTAAAGATTATTGAATTTTGTTAAAGCGACTGTGGAATTTACATGTTTTTATTAATGTGTAGAGTATAATGTTTATTTGAAAATGTCAAATTATGTTTGTCTCATAATGAGATTTAGTTCAAAATAACGAATAACATAGAAGTAGTAAGGTGTCTGTCACTGTACCTTTTAAAGTAAGTTTTAACATTTCATTTTATACTGATGTAAAAAGCTCCTCAATAACTATACTATTTAATCAACATACATTGTATATACAAAAATAAATATGAAAAAGGTGAATAAATGAAATGGACTAGCTATATTTATATCATCAACATTTATTATGAAGAGAAAAATCAAGAAATATTTCAGTTATAACAGTCACATTTGATATATGTTTTTGTAGCATTTAGAGCAGATTATACATACATAAATTTATATTTATAACACTTTACTAAGATTTAATATTTTTAGACCTAAAACTTGTAAATCAATTTCTATATATATATATATATATATAAGTAATAATTGATTACCTACTGATATAGTTTTCTATATGCAAGTATTTATTATTTATTGTATTGTTAGGTTGATGTCTTGGTTTTGTTTAATGAAAATGACTATTTTAAAATTAAGGCTAATGAAAGAAGTCAAAGAATATTAGATGTGTTCATTTAGAATGATTTTATTGTATCATAATTCTCCATATGCCAGAAAACGGATATTGTTATTTCAAGCAGCATATTTATAGCCCCCATTAAAAATTTGTAAAAGTAATTAAGGAGATAAGATATTGTGTAAATGAAATTCACTCTGCATTTCAAGTATCAAGTTATTAAATACAAAAATAAAATTTTATTTAAGAATATTGTTGATTTAATTTTTCTTTTGTCTCTTCAGAAAAATTAATTTGTGTCTACCATGTTATTAGAGTTACGTAATAACTTGTTTACCGATTATAAAAAAGAATAAACCCATCATCATATTTTCAAGCAATCCCATATAATCCAACTTTTTTTTCTTATAAAGCTGTTTACATTTTCTTTAACGTTTAATCTGTTCGAAAGTTAAGAAGTTATTTCAGAGACACACTGATTTTATTGCCATATAAACGTTACTATCTTGATATTCTTACGTAATTTTTAAGGTTTAACATGAAACCCTGGTTGACGCAACTTGCTATGCAACTATTATGTGAATATTTACATATAAGTCAAACATACATAACTGAGAAAGTTGGTATTTTTAAGCAAGAAATGAAAAATGCTACATTCAGTTCTAAATGTTGTTGTTGTTGACATTTTCTACTTTATATACACTTAAAATCTGTATTACACATTGAACATTTTCTACATAATTTCAAAGAGTACCTGTTTAGAGAAGTTTAACTGACTGTAGCATATTTATATTCCTGCTAGACATTAAGGTGTGGCTAATAGGTTAATAAACCACCCTTATTTTGAAACAGTACTCACTTATTCGAATAAAACACAAAAGAAAATAGTAATATGTTTTGTTCTTTCTAAGTTCATGTTTTCATTTAACTTTAAAACGGAAATTTATATACAGCCACACCTCCATGTTTCTTATTTAAATCTACTATACAAATTACAAATATTGCTAAATACACCAATTGCTAAACATCCATAGAAAACATCTAATACATACTTCACTCGGAAGTTGTGCATACAATATATCTGGTAATCATAGGGTAACAATTATGCAAATGTAGCTTCAATTGACTAGAACAAATTTTACACAATACGTATAACATTTGAAAATAGATTATATAGATGAATCTGCTAACATTGTTGTTAACTACTTATGCCCATTACTTAATTTTTTATTAATATTGAAAAATTTACAGATTAAACTTGTCAACACATATTTTATTTTATGTTATTGATAAAAATACACAAGACAACAGTGCCTTAAAAGGAAGACAACTAACAAAATTCTCAGGTGCATGCAAATCTCTGAAAGATATAGAAACACACGAAATTCTCAAATTCACATGAAATTGCATTTCTTTGATAATATTTAATTATGTTTTGAACGAGAAATTTATGGTCAATACTAACTCTTCAATATTTTCCCAAATTATGCAGTTTACAGAAAATAACAAGAAAATGGTAATGAAAATATTTATATTATGTACCTATAAAAAGTAATTGCATAATATATTACATTGATTTCACTATTATCATGATATTAGGTTCACAACTATTACATACTATAATTATTATGAAACATGCTACTCATCTTATATTGAACGTGGCGTAGGCTTATAACTAATTAGAACCTTACTTTGAATATTTTTTGTTTAATCATAAAGTTATATCCATTGTAATATACTATTTGCTTACAAATCTAATATTATATTAAATGAATAAAATATTTTGAAGAAACATTTCACAATTATATAAAGTTTTTTCAAAAGAGATTTTAAAATACTTCTTGAAACATTGCCATCAATATACTTTTAAGAAGTGCTATAAATATATATTATATTTAAATCAATCATTTTTTAAGTAGTAGAAAATTTAAATTTTTTTTCTGTCAATAAATTCCACAAACAAAAAGCTGTAGGTAGATAGGTGTTCATTTTAATATTTGAAAATGCAATTAATCCTACATTTGTTATTTCTAATAAAACAATTACATCACAATAATATTGTTTTGTAAATTGCTAGTATATTTTTTAACAAATTTATCATAACGCAAACATAATTACAATGAGCTCTTTGTATTATTTCACCCTATACAAACTAAATATTTATTTCATTTTATTTCCTGAAATAATATGTTGATCTGCTTCATCAAACAATAATTCAAACATTTTTTTTCTAAATTAAATGTTTACTTTGAGATTTATCCTCTCAGAAATATTTTCTTCTTTAAACCTTACAATCTAAGAACTTTATCATTCATTTCAATATTCTTTTAATCTTAATTTTAAAACTTTTAAATCAACTCCATTCAAATTGCTCGAAAACAAATACTCTTTGTTTATATTAATAACATGATACAATTTTTTATTGTCTCAAAAATAAAATGTTGTGTACATGCTGCACAATATATACACATCTAGCACCATTCTTCCTTTCATTCCAATTTTATGTTAACTAGTTGACAATGCACATTGCCAAAAAAATTCTACACATTTTTTTGAGTACATTTACCTATTGCATCTTTAAACATTCAATTAATATTGTATTGGAAAAAGTAATTTCGGTTTTCATAGGTAATAGAGTAATGATTGTTTTGAAAGATTTCTGTGAATGTTGTGGTTTTTCTCTTTTTTTGGTGATACTTTTAGCTTTCTTTAGAAGAAAATTGCATGTAATTTTATGACTGTTACTTTAGGATAAATTTTAACGTAGAGTGCAAAACAAACATTTGTACTAAATATTTTACTTTTTTATTTTCGTAAAAGCAAGAAAACCATTAAGGCTTTTAAAGAGACATGTGAAGTTTTTAGAGTTGATTGTTTAAAAAATGCATGTGTCAGAATTGGTTTTAAAATACCATACTAGAGATTTTTCTAGAAATTAAGGGGATAACCGAATTAAAGCCATAATTGAATTGGAGCATCATAAAATTATGTGAGAAATTGCAAAGAGGTTAAGCATATCACACACCGTCAAAGTGTGGACTCTTTATGAAGCTTAATATTTAGGTTCCTTATGAATTAAAAAAAATTCATTTAACACAAAAAATCAATACTTATAATATGCATCAATCAATTCAACTGTTTGCTAAAACAATCAATTCAGCTGTTTGCTGTTAACAACTAATGAAACTGAGGGAAATAATAAAAAAATGGCCAGAATTGGCAAATCACAATAAAATTGTGTTCCACCATAACACTGGAAGACCTTAGAAATTTTTGAAAATGATTGGAGCTTGTTTGGGGAGTGATATCCTATCCTTCTCCTTACCCATATAACCCTGACCTTGCACCATCAGATTACCATTTATTTCAAAATTTTCAAAATTCTTTAAGTGGTCAAACTTTCACTGGTATTGATGACCTGAAATCGCATATGCTTTAGTTTTTGCTGATGAAGATCAAAAAATCTGTGAGCACGGAATCATGAAGTCATTGAAATACAGCAAAAGGTCATTGAACAAAATTTAAAATTTATAATTGAATAACCTTTTCGCTGCCAACTCCATACGTGGGCGAGATGTGGGTTGAAGCACACATGTGCGGACAGGAGTCACTTTTTTTTAGGACTCAGTTTGTGGCTGGCTCTGACCGCTGGCCCTGATGTATTTTGGCTGCAAAAGGAGCAAAGTTAATTCTTTGCACAAGTAAAATGAGTTTTATCTTACATTACAAAATCGAAATTACTTTTTGCCATGTAACATACTCAACGAAGCAACATCATTAAAAATTATACTGGAGATATTTTCAGTCTAAAATAATATTTGAATTCATGGGTGCACCATAATAGGAATACAATTTGAAATCTTCAATTTTAAATTCATATTTCAAATGAAAAATTTCAAATAGTTCCACAAAAAAGTAATAGACAAAATGTCTACGAGACTAATAAGGACCACACATAAGTAATTAGAAAACTATTTCAATGTAATTATTTCAAATGTCTGTGAGAAAAAAATGGTTGTGATAATTTTAGGTTAGATTGTTTTTTATTGTATGTTATTAAAAATATAAATAAAATTGACTAAGTAAAGACATAGTGTAATAATTACTATTATTCTATTTTGCACATGTGGACCTTCAATTACATATATTAAATTAGCTGCATGAGCCGTGAAAGGCCGATGCCTGCCAAATCGTAAACACCACACTACCAGTATTATTTGCATGAATCGGCATGTGTCAATAAATTGTGTCGCCTAGTCAAACAATTGCAATATTGTTAATATTGCTGTAGTCGTTCCTGCTCTTTCATATCACGACTGCCTTTGTGTTATGAATAACCATATAATTTGTGGCATAGGATAAAGATGTAAGTTGGCAAGTGCATTATCTTGGTATACTTTGATCAAGTACACATTGTAATTTATATGTTTTCAGCAGTGTGATCTTGCAAGTTTTAAGTGATATGACTGTAATGCAATCATCTGTCACTCACGTAATAATACAAATGATTTATTACGTGAATGCTCTAGCTTATAAAATCCAATCAACAATGAGGACATGGAAATTATTTATGAAACCGGAAATTAGTCCCATACAGTGTCATTAAAATAATCTTGACGTTACGATTTATAATCACGCTTACCTATTAATCACTTTCACCTTCAAACGACCTATAGTTACCAGCCTGGACATAATGGCTTGCTGTGTTTCACTCCTAAATTTTAAGGTCAAGATCTGTGGTAATTCAAGGTTTGAGATAGGATCATGCAAAACTCTGTCAAGAGTCACTACATCATTTTCTTGAAAAAACCTGTTAATGTTAAGAATACCATCCTTCGTTAGTGACTGCATTTCCCTGTGATAGTAGTTGTATTTCATAATAGTACTGCGATTGGGTCTCATAAATGTTACATAATAGTTACACCTCATAATAGTGTGTGACATAATAGTACTGTAGTACAATGAAAAGGTTTTAATAAGAGGTCATAATTTCTTAAAAATAATCACTAGTAAAATCATGTAAGACTTCCCAAAAATTAGGTAATTCGTCCCAAATATTGGGAAAATAAAAAATCTGGTAATTCGGAAGCAAAGTCTAATATCAATGCCGTATCATGTAGTCACAGTATCAAACCCATTAACGAGATGAAGCCGAAAAGTCAAAAATGAATGTCATATCAGGTAGCCGAGATATCAATTCCAGTAACAGGCCGAGGTTAAACAGTTGAAATCAATAACACTTCACGAAACAAAAATTCAATATCATTCTTAAGTCATGTTATCGTGATATCTAATCCAGTAATAGGTCGAGTCGAACAAGAAAAACTGATAACAGTTGACAAAACAAAAGTCCAATATCAATGCGTCTCATATAGTCACAATATCAAATCCAGTGACAAGCTGAGATCGAATAAGTGAAACGGATATCGGTTCACAAAAGAAAAGTCCAATACCAATATCATATCAGGTAGTGGCGATATAAAATCCAATAACAGGCCGAGGTTAATAAGGTGGACTCGACAATAGAATATAACACAAAATCTAATATAGAATAGCCTCAGAAACAGTATTTAATCCACACATAATATATTCACAATGTGAATGCAAATCAACAACTGCATAGACTGCATTGTCTTGGCACGGTAATGTGATCGTGGCTCCTTTCACGCTTTCCCCCGCAGGTCCTGTACTATTCGATAATATCCGATCATGGGAAGAATGCAGCACTTTAGTGCCGCCATAAATTTTTTCTTACAGCAATTTGAGATGAAATGCCATAATAACTATTGTAGTACATTGAAATAACTTTCTAATTACATATGTAAGATGCGTATTGGTTTATATACGAGATTATAAATGTTTTTTCTGATTGTTCTATGGAACTATATGTATACCAGTGTGAACGCTTTTAATTAAATTCTGTGAACATTTTTTACAAGGCTTCCATTCCAATTGTTTCATTCTTGTATTACTAAGAAAACCTATTGATTTTAATCTACGGAAACATTGTACTTGATTTTTCTACCTAGACTATGATCAAATCAGTAGAATCTTCTTGTCTTCTCTCCCTCTGTTCACTAACATTTTTAGGCCCTTAAATATCATTCATATAATAGATCCCAATCCATTTTGATCCTCAAACAAAACAGAATTATGGTTCAAGTTGAATCTAATTTCATTATTGAAATATGTCGTAATTACTTTAGGATGAACATTTACAGAACTTTTTTTGTGATTTCTTAAAATGCATAAAGCATTTATATCAAACCTATTTTCAAAGTCCTTCATTGTTTCAAAAAATTCAGGGCACGTTATTTTATTTAATATGTTTATTTAAATTAGACTAAATTAATCAATAGAGTAACTTGAAGAAATATTTTGGCAGCACTAGTTTTTTAGAAGTTTGTAATAATTGTTACTTTCTAGTTTACATTTTGACAAGTTATTGAGAATTATTTGAATATTTGAAATGGCAAATATGATAATACGTACTAGAAATAAATTTTTCCTTTTTTAAATGCCCTTGATACATTTATTAAATAATACTTAATATTTTTGGGAGTCACAAATGCATGATTATAAAGCGTCACCTAAATTTATGGCGGTGCTTAGAAAAGTGATAGATAATCTGCATAACATTTTAAAGCACATTAAATGAATTCATAATAAACACTCTTCACACTTACATTTTCTTTTAAGACATCACCAGTCGATGTGCATAATAATATAAGTATGTACAATATTTTGTTTAAAAGTGAAATTACTTAATATAAAATGATAATTTCATCTTATCCTATTAGATTAATTTCATATGTACATGTATGTATATGTATATATAGACACACATACACCCACATACACACAACTTATGTATGTATGTATGTATATATATATATATATATATATATATATATATATACATATATATATATATATATATATATATATATATATATATATATACATATCGCATTCTACCTACTTTCTGCTCGTTTATAAGCATTTATTGTCAACACAGCCTTACAGAGTGAGATCACCCCTTTTTTAACCTAACTATAATATTTAAAAAAGGAATTTGAAAATTTGATAATTCATATAAACAATTAAGTAATGAAGTAAGTAGCACTAATATATAAACTGAAAATTAATATACACAAAAATATAAATTAGTTAATAATTGTCTTTTCTTTAAGAATATAACTACTAGATAATTTTAAAATTAAGCCACCATTTTCACGAATTTTCATCGATGAACTACACTCAATTGTATATTTAACTGTATATGCTATACAGTTAATTATATAATCGAAAATATGACCAGCAATAAAATTATGTTTCACGTTTATGAATTTAAAGTATCCTTTTCACATAAATTTAATGACTAGAGTGAAATTAACTATACTGCCTACATCAGAGAGAAATATTCGGTTTAGGTCAAAAAATCAATAAGTATATTAGTGCTCAAATACTTACATCGTTGTCTCGTTAATGTATAGATAAGTGTTCATATATAATCTAGGAACAAAAAAATAAAGTTAAAGAAAGCTTATTCCAAAGTCAAATTACAAAAGTGCGCAATTAACAAATGCATTGGGGGAATCGTTTACCCTTATGCCATTAAATTTTGATCGTTGTGTATATTGTTATAATAAATTGTTTTCTTAAATATTGGTCCACTTTACTAAATTATACATTACAAAGTTTGCTACAATTCAATAAGAATATATAAGCTAAGTTGATTTCGGTACTCAAATGGTGACTAGTTTTTTTAACAAATTATTTTCCAGTGCTAACATGTTTTTTAAAAATGGCAACACAATAATAGAACAATCAATCATCTGAATAAATATAATGATACATATTTTATATACATAGGTAATTAAATAATTACATACTTGCGCAATAATTGACAGCGTCCTTTATGTTCTGTTATCAACAATGTGTGTGTATTAATCATGTTGGTATTGTATAGGTACTACACCTATACAATACGACCATGACTAATTTAATTCACACTTGGGGAAAAAGTTTGTAAAATATTTTTAAATTAATTATGTTTATAATATATGTATGTATACTAACATAAGAAATTTATGAAAATATTCAGATGATATTTCGAATATTACATGTTTTAAGATCTTTTTTATCAGTTAAATTTTCGCTAGTGTCATTACTAGTAATTATTTTTATTGTTTAAATTGTGGTAATGTATTAGCTGATTAGACAAATGATATATTATTTTAAACTATTATTGCTTTATTTTGTTAACCTAACTTTATTTAATTAAATTTTCTTCCACCATTACTTTACGCAATAATTTAGAAGTTCAATTAACACGGCAACAATTTAATAAATTAAAATAACTAAATTAGTGATTAAAAGAATAGCAGAATATATCCCAGCTAGCAGTTCATTGATGACTAAGATTGTGTTAAGACATGTCTAATTGATAGGTTTCCCGAAAGCATTAGACATGTGCAAACACAAAAAATAATATAATTTACTATACAATACCTACAAGCAATAATTAATAAAACAAAAAAACACATATTACATTAAAATTAAACATAAAACTGACTAATTATGAATCATGAACCAACTCTATAATTGTATTTCTAAAGCGGTCAGTGGAACAGACAAAAATTTCAAAATTGGTCACTTGTTCCAATATTGGGTTCATCAGTGTTTACGCATGCTAAAGGCAGATGAAATAACCTATGACTTACTCTTCTCATG
Organism: Druceiella hillmani; assembly: GCA_039881145.1. Lineage (NCBI taxonomy): Eukaryota > Metazoa > Arthropoda > Insecta > Lepidoptera > Hepialidae > Druceiella > Druceiella hillmani. Next base: position 4,450,083 of record JAYKKI010000096.1, on the reverse strand, counting down.
TAACAGTCAGGCTCATAAAGCATTAGCAAACCCAATACTGGTTATCAACACAATCACTTAATAATTTTAAAAAATGCATTTTTTAGTAATTCCCATCAGAGTTGAAGGGAATTACATCCGAACATTCCCATTATAAAATCTGAAGGAAACATATGAGAATAGTACTAGTACAGTTTTTTATGTAAAATTCTATTAAAGTTTTTTTAATATTTTCTCCAACATGAGTAAATAGATTACCTCAAGAGGAGACCATTTGTTTGCATTTGTTTCAACGATACTACAGACTAGAGAGATGGACAAATTCACAATATATTCCTTGCACAATAAATTGTGAAAGTATCACATGACAAATCCTAGCATCCTATAGACATTTAGACAGTCTTCGATAATATGACTGTGAAACATTCGATGGTTGTCCATAATCACACTGAAATCCCATCTGGATTTGAGTACCGCTCCCTTTAATTTATAACTGTATACCAAGGGTAAACATAAGTGGGAATATGTCGACATTGCACATTTATTCACATTACAATGTCGCTTATTGCTCAGACTTCATTGAAATAGTGAACCAATGTCACATTGAAACAGCTGAAAATCAGGGTGCTTTTCTGCCCCAAAAAGAACTTCAAACTATCAGCAAGCAGAAGGCAATGAACACTGTTGACATTTTCGGGCAAATCATTAACTATAATGAGAAACAAAAGAGGACATAAATGACTTCCTGAGTTTACTTTCGATTTAGTAACATGAGAACGTGATTTGAAATGTCCAAACGGGATTTATTGTTTTTGGGCCCCAAAAGGAATTGGCGAGAAATTTTATTGGAGCGGATGACATACTAACCTCGCATAATTTTACTAAGCAAATATTATGGTCAACTCAATCAAATGAGTTCCTAAACTGAAAATAGGCCATATCTCTCTGCCTTGTATCATCTAACTCCCCAGCTATATAATTCATAAAATTAGTGAATTTAGTGACAGTAGACTGCTTAGGATGAAAACTAGCAGCATCTGAGAGATGTAAAATGGTTTCAAATACTTCAGCAAAATAAATCTATAACTTTTGGACATCAGACATAGAACCAGATTTGAGAACAGGTATCACCTGGGAAATCTTTTAAAGTAGATGGATAAATTTCAGAACTTAGATAAAGATTTATTTGTGAACCGTTATTCCAAATAGTCACTGGAAGGTTACAAAATTATTTCAAATCAGATTTAATGCTAGCTTCCATATTTTGAACACACATATTACGCAAGGCTCTCATGATATCTTTGCCCTGAGTGCGCCAAAAACCAAGCATTTCAAAATTTTGTTTACGTATTCTTGAGTTTAAACAAATTAACCAGGTTAAATAAATAAGTATATTTATATTCTCTTTATCTTCAGAGTGTTGCTGGTTCTTTAAACATTTTAAACATCGAAAATAGCATCATTAAAAACTCGCAAACTCTAACTTTAAGAACAAAATGAAAATTTTGACTCTGTAACGTATATAATAATAAACTAAAATAAAATCATTATGCCTTGAAAGGTTCAAACATTTCATAATTTTTCTGAAAATATTTGATTTGTAAAATTGTCAAAGCAGCTTTTATTACATGAATATTATTTTTTTGCTATTCTGTTATTCGACTTGTTACTCCATGGTCTGAACAGGTTCCATTGATTAATTGAAATAGAAAGGAAACAAACTTATCAACAAAATTACTTTATGGAATGAATATATTTAATATAGAACCTGTGAATTTCAAAGCTTTCCAAGAAATTAAATCAATTATTCATAGAGGGCAGCATGTAATGGATTTGTGTTAGTAATGGACTGCATTAACATTCAAATTCCATTCTAGTTTCTTTTACTTTTGATTTTTATGTTTGTTATAAAACATTTGAAACAAAATCCAAAATTTTTCTTCATTCAAAAGTCTGTTTTGATCATTAATTAGATATTCATTATTCAGAACGTAACTATATTTTATATTTATAGCATTAGAAAGTTACTAGTACCAGGGCTTAAAGTTATTAAAATAATTTCCGATTCCATATTTTCATTCCTCTTCATTTTTAATTAGGGAAAATTTATTTTATTTTTAGAGTTCCGATTAAATTAAATTCGCCCTTGGCGGTTTCCATTAGGCTTCATATTTTGCATCTATTCTTTATTAGTAAGATTTATACCTTGCTTAAATGTGTAGTTTGTTTATTTTAGTATGTTAAAAACTGAGTTTAAACCGACCTAAATATTATATATGGACTTGATTTATGTCAATTAAATTTCATATATTTAAAACCATTTTAAAAGTAAGTCAAAACTTATGAAAGAAGTTCGTAAAATATTTATTTTTGGATTTAGCTTTATATTATTATCCTGTCATACCTAGAAATATATATGTATTATTTTTTAGCATACGATCTTGCCAACCAGTAAGTATAGGTATAATTATTATATTTTTATGTATTTTTTCATTATAATTATGTATTTATTTTGTTGCCATACAAAGACGAACTTTGTCTATTTGGTGTAAATATGAATACAATAAAGTCACACATAATAAATTTCTCTCGACGTTTTAAAGTGGACATCGAAAACAGATTTTCAAAATATAACTGGAATTACTAAAGTCCAAAATTTAAATCATTTTATCAAATAATCTTCTATTGAATTTTTATAATATGGAATTTAATAACACAATTTCATATTATTAGTAAAAAATATTATCAGGAAAAACCTATTGAAATAAATCAATCAATTGTAGAAAACTTAAAAAAGTATGTAATGTATTCTATGTTAAGACCTTCCTCATTTCGGTATATAAATCAACATCGATTTCGTTATTACATAGTACATAAATATAACAAACTATCATGGCAAAATTCAAAGTAATAGGATTCATAACACTTCATACCAGTAATGCATGCATATGGTACATCATTTATGAATATTACAAGTGATTTATGATGACTTATGAATAACATTGCATTTCATGGATTAATTAGTTTTTTGAAAATGGGACTTTTAATATTGTACTGCTTTTTTTTAGCTAATTCCAAAATACATAAGAAAGGAATAGTTTTTGATCTAAAAGCAAAAACAAAATTATCCATCTGGGAAAACATTTATCAGGAGATTGGTGAAGAATGGGTTAACATTAATTAACAGCCTTTAACGCTTTATTAAAAAGATAATTTTAGCCACAGTGAACTGTTCTTTTTCCATTTCCAGTTTGCATATGTGAATTCCATCTTATGAGACTTTTCTTCACTTAGCATATTGACTAGAAAGTCAATAGTTGCAAACGAGATGGGTTGAGAATAGATTTAAAAGGCCTAAGCGCAAATTGTATCATCAGAATTTTTCAAATTAACAACTGTAAAACACTTAAGTTCTTCAAAGTGTTGTCCAAAATAGTTTCAAATGTTCACCCAGTGTTTCTGACGAAGAAACAATCATTGTGGAGTGATTTAAAGAGCAACCAGCCAAAAGCACTTGAGTCAAAAGCAGACAATTTCCTGTCTCTGATACAAAGGTCCACAAATTACTTAAAAGAATTGATCTATAGCAACCTCCGTTTCCACATTAAGCACTGATTTATTTTTTTGCCAGTTACATGAAAAGTACAGTGTATAAAGTTCATATTGAAACTAAAGACATGTGTACATAATATTGTACATTTTTAATAAAATACAAAAATGTGCATAATATGATATTAGAAAGGTCTGAAATGCCCCAAACTGGTAAGCGGAAATTTGACTATGTTTTTAAAGTTTTTACGCAATGATTTTATAGTCAACATATAGTTTCATTTATAATTAAAATTTGCCACATTATAACTACATTAAATGTTACTATGTTTTTATTTTATGATAAATTTGCCAAGAAAAAAATTTGGCCAAATCTTGAAAATCCGTTCCATAAATCAGCAAAAATATATAATTACTTAATTCGTATTTCATTCGTAATTCATATTTACACATGTAGATAAAAGTATTATCGTCATAAAGAGTGTGGTACAGCAGCAGATAAAAAAAATTGGTTTCTCTGAATATACAAATTAACAATCTTAATACAGACTATTTATCCATGTTTTAAACCCAGTAGTAAAAATGACTATGCAATTCATTTGAACTGTTTAATTTTTTCATTTAGCTTATATCAATATCCAAATTCATGATCTTTTATCGAAACTTAACAAAATTAAATTTTATTTACGACTAATATAAAATTTAAAGAAAAGATTTCATTTAGATCGGGACTAAATTAAATTATTATCATGAATCTTTTGTGTAATACAGGTGACTTAAAAAAAATATTCTTTGGAAATTTATTTTACAAACACAACATCAATTTTATATTATAGGTACCTAAACCATTTGCCTGAATGTGGTCTCTATGCTGCCAGAAAAACATCCGACAAAACATTTTAAAACTAACTTTTTCTGTCCACGAAATTGACATTTGTAGAGAATATTATTATGAGAACACACAATTATAATATTGTACAATTATACAATAAGCTCAAATATGTAATAAAATTATTTGACAATGTACACAACGACCAATATAGATATACCTAAAAGCCTCCACATTTTCATGTTCAAAATTATTGTCGTCAATTCTAAAGCTTTTATTTGACTTACCAACAAAAGTGGCAATCACCAATTTTATTATTGTCTAGCACCTCATTAGAAACTGTGAAATGGACGATCAGTTTTGAATGTGGAAATGGTAAATATGAGATACATTTAAAGGAAATATTGCCAAATGCTTTTCATTAAAAGCAGTGCCATTCAAAATGAGTCAGTGCCATTCAAAAAATTCAAAAAGCGTGTGAGGTGCAGAAAAATTTTATAAAAATCGAGTGTTATGTAAACTATGTATTGTTAAATATGAAAATTGTCAAGACTTGTTTTTATTTATGTCTTTAAGGTGAATTGATTTTAAATGATACAAGCAAAAAATTCCAAAACGCAAAGCAATCAAAATAAATGCAATACAAATAAATAGAAGATATTATGAAAATGTAGTGCTAGAATTAATTGGAAGTTTGTGCTTCAAAAATAATATATGAAATGTTTATAATTCCACAAGGAATGAGAATTTAATAGTTTTATTCAAAATTATAAACTCAATATCACAGTTTCCAAGATAATATGAATGAATGCTATACCAACTAAATGATAAAATTATGCATACTACTAATTACAAAATAAAATGTAATGTTTATTTATAAATATAAATAACACAATCTTCATTGAATTATATATGTATATGTATTAATATCTATACATAACAATAATTTTAGAAATATGTTACCTAAATATTCTAAATAAGATCACGAAACTTTGATGGGTTTTTAATTACTTATAATAGAAGAATACAAATTTTGCTAATAATAAGCAATGATTTCAGAAAATCAAAGGACATGGCCAATTTTTACCTAGTTGTACCTAATAATGTGCATGAATGTAAAATAGACACAAAAAAAATAAAAATAAATTAATGAATTATGTTGATTTTTTCACATCCCTCGAGCTCGGAGTAATTTACGTGAAATAAAAAAGAAATGTTTTGACATTATTTTTCTCCACTGTTTAACATTCCATTCTATGTATAGAAAATAAGCCAAATAATTTAATGTTGCATATTTTTTTATTAAAATAACATAACTTTTCAAAGTCTATTGTTAAGTACATTGTTTTTAAATAACAATAATTATAATATAAATATTATCTGAACCAAGGAATTAAATGTGAAGACAGTATTATTACAGAATCATAACGGAATGGATAGAAATATTTTACAGTTGGTAACACTGAAAAATTATAGTAAGCCAATTTAAAAATTATAGTATTTGTATCTTTGCTTTCTCTTTGTGACGCTTTCATTCTTTGAATACTGTGCGATTTATATTCATGCTCGGTTTTCTACACTGACTAAACATCAACGATACCTTTATTTCTGTTGCCTAATGTTTCGAATATTATGATATCTCATTATGAGGTACATCAACTGTAATATGGCATGCAACAACTGCGAAGGCATATTGTGTCTTCGTTGTCAACTCCTATACGAACAAGTCTGGGACGAGGGCTTTCTCCGATTCAGACATGCAAAGAGTAAAGGATATATACAGATACTCTATTTATATTATTAATTTATTACTTTTGCAAATTCTGAGATATCAGAATTTTACCCAATGTGTGTTTGTATTGTAGCAAAAATGTGAACAGATGACAGTTCCATTCTAAAAACTTTGTTACACTTGCATTTGTTGTTGTACATATTGTGTTTGTTATTGTTTTCTATTACTTTTATTATTTTTTATTTTTTTTTGGTATTAGAGGACTGTTTACATTTACAGGTTTATTAATAATTTGTAATGAATAAAACTGTATAAAGTTTTTCAAAGAAAATCCGAAGTCCTTGAACCTGGTTCTTAATTATCTTAGTTCTTGATTTATAGATCCCCAGGATTATTAAGCAGTAAAAATTTTTGATGTGTGTTGAAATTAGCCAAGTAGGCAGAGGCACATATAAAAATTCATCATGTCCTTTTGTACAGTCAATTTTATGCAAGTTTGTGATTAAATTTAAATATTTATCAACATAAAAAACAATACCTACTAATAATAATAAATCGTTAAAATTAAATACCCTTTAGACTGATATTTAATAGCTATAAGTGGACATTATATGTAATTTCAATTCATTTAAATATGTTAAAACTATTATTACTGCCTTAATTTTAATCAAATTTTAACTTAGCATTGCCTATTAAAAAACCTTCATTGTGTTTTTAAATAATATTATATATACAGGTAATTACCACAGTAATATTTACTATAATAATTTTTTGTATGACGACATCTAAAATCCAGTATAACAATTTACAGATTATGACAAAAATTCCAATTTCTCTTGCATTGAAAAAAAATGAAAATGAAACTGAGAAATATGAAATCTGAATAGTTAATCACATTAAACTCTACATGCCGAAGACAAAAAAAATTTAATCTCATTTAAATTCCTGTCCATTAGGCATAATATATGCTAATTCATTCTATTATGCTGTCATGGCATGCTGTAAATGTTATGTACATTTACTGCAATCTTAGACAAATTCAGTAATTCCTATAGTGTTACTGTTATTAAACTGGGTTAAACATGTCGTCAAATACCAAATTGAATTAAACCTCTAATATTGATTGTAGGAGATGATTTGAAAATGATAATCCTGGTTATTTAAACCTTGAAGTAGTTTATTTTTACATGAACAGGAACATTTTTCTTGCGACATGCACAGAATTGAATAAATTATGTAAGGAGACAATACCTAATATGTAAGTATACAAAAGTATTTATGTTCACATTCGTTCCTAATTTTTTTAATTACCATAAGAAATTCTATTCTGGGGTAAAAGTATACAATATTCATCTTCACGACATAGCCTGGATACATCCAAAATTTCATCAACATCATTTTGCGTTTATAAAGTCATTACAGGTAGGATATTAATTAAGTCAATTCTGAGATTATGCAGTCAATTCGCAGACAAAAATATTCCATATTGTATTCATTAATAACTCACTTTTTGATACCATCAATTAAATTTTATAAACCTGATTAAAAATACATACGAGTGCCTAAAAATAATTCAGTACTTATGTTAAGTTTTATTTTATTAAATGCTATTAGTACAATTTTATAAATTTATTAATTATATCATTATACATTCATATCTTATAATCACATTATAATCTGCTAGCCTGCTACCTATCTAATTTTAATATTATACACATATGAACAAAAATATATATTTATCCTACAAAAGGGATTTCGTAATATTTACAATTTAAATGCCAACAATCCTTACTTCGGTTGGTAATATCTTTAAATTAAATTAAGAATTTTTTCCAAATGAATCAATATTTGTAAAGTATATAAATACTTTTATGTTTCTTTCCTGCTAGTAGATATGATGCTAGATATATATTTTTAAAAGTGAATATTTTTTAACGTCATCAGTTAATTAATTTATCGGGGATCTAACAATTTTTTGTGTAGTCTCCAGCTATGATTAAAAAACAGACAAATAGTTGAAGTATATTATTTTTTAATATACATAAATTTTATTAGTATTTCAATTACAATTTACAACATGGACACTAATGTTTGTAACTGCGAATTAGCTTTTTTGTATATAAACGTCAATAATTGACCTTTAGCCAAACAAGCAGTTATATTAACTTTAATTATACACTTTGATATTTATTTTTACACATAAATACATAGTTGCAATAAATCCTACCGTAGTTGCATCTTCGTATAATAGTTTAAGTAAAATTTAACTCCATGCCAGATTAGTAATAATTATTGTATGGGTTACATTTTTCCAATATCTGGGGAACACTTGTCCGGCCCAACTACGATTTATTTGAAAGGACATTTGCAAATGGATTTACGTAAATAGTTTGAAGTAAAAATTTGCTAGAAATTAATTGTCGGCAAACTTTTTAATTTTTTCTGTCTCATAAACTACATTCCGAGGCTGCGACTGATGATTCAGGTAAACACGAACAAGCAAACTATAAAGCCCTAAATTTATTTTCTATTTTTACATTCGACTGGAATCATCTTCAACTTTTGAGAACTTTGAACAATTTACATGTAAGTCATAGAATTAATGCAGCTCAGTTAAGGTAAATATCTATCTATAATTAAAATTATGTTATATAAACATTGTAAAGATAGTTTAATAAGTAGCGGTGTAGTCGTTGGCCGGCGGTTGGACGGGCTCGGCGATGGCGAAGGGATTGGTGGAGGCCGCGAATGGATTGCCGGGAACGTGCGCCTGCACGGCGCCGTAGCTGGCGGCGGGAGCGACGCCGCCCGCACCCCCGGACAGCGCCGTCGACTCGCCGGTGCCACCCTCCTCTATCTGTCGGAAGTTATGTTACAGATGCAATATTCGTTGTATAAAATAGTTATGAAGAAACTAAATATTTACACATCGACTTGGCCTAAATACCGCATGTACCAGCTGGTTCTAAGTGAATTCTTGTATCAATCTAGTTTGTTTTCCTTCTATGGAAACTGATTATTTGCTAAATTGATTAGCAGATTTTATTACATAATTTTTATTATGTCACATAGGACATATATTCATAATATATTACCAACTATAAAATAAAAAACTTTAGACTAAAATATATGAAATTTTACTTGCAGCATGTCAGTGATAACTTTATTATATATATACGTATCCATGTATGTTACCATATAATTGGGAAAAAGATAACCTCTTTAGATACCTATTCAAAATCTAATCTTACAATTTATAACAAGTCTTGTTTATTATAAATGAAGAACAAAAATAAAATCTAACCATATAAAGTAGGAACTTACTTTCGTTTTGTTATTTTATACAATAAATTTGCTATACCGTAAATATATAAATTTATATATTTACGGTATGGCAAAAAAATTAATGAAAATCAAGAAGATACCCAAAAATGAGAAACATTTCAAAATACCTAGATGCATAGTAGCTCTACGTATAAAAGATTCATCAACTTTTGCGTTTTTTATTTAAAATAATATATTGGCAAATTATATGATAATCTTTCACATTCTGATATAAGATGATGGATGAAATCATTAAGCGTACGGATCTAATTAAGAACTATCGCGTATTTAGTACGAGTTATGCTTAGGACGTGGTTTCACCAAAAGTTTCGTAAATTCTTTTAACAATGAACTTTATAAAAAGAAGTATAGGTATACGTTTGACATATATGTCTGTATGTTTGTCTGACTATACATCTGTAGTATTTGAATTGAATAAATCGTCCACTCTTTCATTGAATTTTTTTGTGTGGGTGCTCCTGTGCCCTTGATGTGGTTGCGGTATTCTTTTCTAAAAGATCATTCATCACAAAGGAGATCACCATCAAGATGTTTGCACATGCCGTGGTTTCTTTTTCAATCAGGTATAATACGAGAAATATTATAAATATACTTGTCAATGACGTTATAACATAACAGATTATATATTAATAGACAGCTTACGCTCTTACAAAATGAACAAAATATGTAATTCTAGGCAGTGCTTACACGAGAATTAAACATAAAGATAGAGAGTCAAAGAAAACAAGTATTTAAAAGAAATATAAAATGAAGTTAGAAAAATTAATTATTTCTTAACTGCACGCTGTTATTAAATTAAATAACTAGAAGAACTGAATTAAATTTATATGAGAAACGTGTTTCTCTTTTTCTTTTCTGATATTTTTCAATAATTACACCAAATATACCTCGCCAAGTGGAAAGACTTTGTTTTTATTAGTTTCTTACATTTTAATATATATACAGGCAGGCTCTATTTACTCAGTTAATGTAATAATATCGCATTATTCAATACATCTAAATTAAATACGTCCAACGTACGATAATTAACCAAAATCTAATTTCACATTGCGTCTTATACGCGCTTGCGCTCACTATTTCAGTTTATGTAATTACGTAATACACGGTATTTTAAACCTGCACTACACTACTCACGAAGTTAATCGAATTAGGCGAAGATAATAGTGTAGAGAGGTACTTCGATTCGCTTTATGCGTACTCCAGACTGTACTGTAGACGTACTTCAGACTGCGATCAACTTCGATGAAGATATGACAGCAGCAGAAGAGAGCTTGCTAGGCTTCGGCACGGCGCCGGTTTTGCTAGTGCCATGTCGGTGCCGTTCATTATTAAAGCGCATCCGTAATGCTTTCACACATTTTTACTTCCACTGGTGAGATGTTCAGAAGCAGGTGCCGTGACGAAGACATTCCAGGGCAAAAATATGCTCTATTTTGAGGGTCATTTTCACAGCGCTAATGACACGTCTAGTTAACATAAAGTCATTGACATTGGTCACATTTCAGGTCAACGTTAAGAAAAACAAATACGTGCGCGAACGTCTTATTGGCGATATCTTCTGACGATGAATGATTTCTAATATAGTGAGATATAATTGAAAATTTTTATGATGCTTTAACATTTTCAATATTTTTTGCGTAAAGCTGAAACAGACAAAATAAAGAAAGGCTTTGGGATATGCTTCCTTACTTACTTTCCACCAGCTCACGTTACCAGGGTTTTCATATAAATTTTCTTATTTTTCTCTAAGAATTAAGTCTAAAGAGTAACGAAACTATTTTTTTTATTTAAACAGTAGCCATTGTGAATGGCAGCTTGTACTTTTTTATAATACATATTATTGAGAAATAACAAGGAAAGAAATAAAATGTCCTGACGAAACTTACAAAGGCGGTTTCGTTGAAGGGGTCATCGATGGATTTAGGTTTGGTGCCGGCCCAGGCGGCTTGCTGTTCCAATGTCGGTTCGGCCCAGGGTTGCAGCTCGCCCGATGCGAATATGCCGTAGAAGGTGATGCCCACAAAGTGCACCGTCGCCGCCATGAGGAACACTATTTTCCAACTCTGTCGATCCTGCCGGCATATAGTTTACATGTTATCCAATTAATAATTTGTTTTTTTTTATAGCAGTTGTTAATTATATCCAAAGTAAAAACGCAATATTTTAACAATTTTAACAGTTTAAGAACAGTGTTTATGCAATATTTAAGCAAGATAATGCAAAACATGTTCTAAAAGTTATCAGTTTAATTCAAAGGCAGCATATTTTATGCTCGTGAAATAACTAAGAATTTTTATTTATTTAAAATGTTTAACATACACAAATGTTACGTACACATATGATTGACTTATTGCTGCATGAGTAATATATTTCAGGCAACTACAATTAATTTGAAAAGTTGGTGGTACGATTGACTGTATATAGTCTAACATAAACTACTAGATAAGTTCAAAATAACAAAGAAAAAAACGAAAGAAAAGTACTAGAAATAAGGACAAACTGGACTTTTTTTAGACGAAATAATATATATGTTTTGAAACCATAAAAATATCTTTGATAAATTGTTTCAAATACCATTCAATGGAAATACCTTTCAATTATCGAACATTTTTTCATGGTTTCAATATCCACTTTGTTCTAAAGTATTGCCGCTTGAATAGTAAATTACTCTTCGGAGATGGCATTATGTTTGAGGATAAGTAAATAAGTGAGCTTTTAAAGCTTTTTCAGAACCATTTAACGAGGTTACGTTACTGGATTCAAAACCTAGTTGATTGTAAATAAATTTTCGTATAAGACACACAAGTTTGGGATAAGTTTGGGGATAAATAGAGTAAGTACATAAGACTACAGCTTTTTTCGGAATATTTTCTCGAGGTTATGTTCCTACAAAATGTTTCGGATATTGACGTAAAGCGTAAATATATCAAAAGTTCGTGTATCGCAAAGCTCTGGCTATCTTAGATGAAGCCAGCATGCAAATAGTATGTTTTGTGATAAATGCCAATCAAAATAATAAACATGTTTCGTTAAGATCGATACTTCTTTTAATGTAGGCAAGTGTAAAGACATGTGTATATAAAGCAAAAGATATTATACCAGATATAATGTATTCTGCTGTATATGGGGCGAATGTCATTATTTGTTTGAAGATGCCAACTAAGGTTCTAATAAACTAGTAGGTCTGACTCCTTAAGGGATTGCTTGATTTAAAAAACAACCAACGATGATAGATTGAGATTTTAGGTAACTTGTAGATTATATACGATGTATCAAATTTAGAACAGTAAATTCTCGTGGCAAATATTAATTCACCAATAGCTGATAGACTATGATACTCAAGGAATTTTTTGTCTGATAGTGAGTGAATTTTTTGTCTGATAGTGAGTATGATCCTGAATAGGCATCTTAGTTTTAAGATTTTAATTAAAATATAAGCTAACTATTATTATAATCCCATCTTATTTAAGTTTTTCGATTAGTAATTAAACACAATCATAGCATAGATAAAGGCAATAAAAGATAACAAGCGATAACGATTTCCCTCTCTCGGTTTTAGTAATATTAGATAAAGTGTGACTTTATAAAGTATTAAAAAAACACGTAAATAATTTTAAAAAATCTAAATGAATTTACTCCCATGGGTTCTGTGACAAAAAAATGTGCCGCAAATTTTACATTCAATTCATTGCTTATAGCACGTAAGCTGCGAATGGAGTAAAAAGAAGAAACGGAGAGTATTGTCAAAATTTCATTATATATTCAGACACGCGCAGAATATGAAAACGAACTACCCGCGATAAAGTGACGCGGGAATAACGAGCGGCGATACACAATATAATAATTCAAAGGCAATCGCGGCGCGGCGATGCGTGGCCGCGCCGACGTGTTCACAATGCCGATGTGCATTGTTCGCGTGCCGGGACCGATAAGGCGGGCTCCGTCGGGGGCTGTATCAAAATGGCCGGCGGAAATAAAACAAATTTTCAAATTACCACTGATGCCTAAACAGGAACGTCTAAAGTGACGCAGACGAGCGCCACCGGTGAGGCGCATTGTTCCCGTCGCTCGCCCGTAAAGCGAAGCGATAGATGATACGATATCATGCGTTACGTTACTCAATTTTTATTGTGATGTTGCTAAAACAAGAGAGGTTGGAAAACGAAAGTGATGTAAAATATAATTAATTTTTTCAATTTTTGTTTTATCTAATATTCGATTGCGGGAGGAAATACATTTTGTATAATAATTCAAAACATTTTTATTCTTACGTATTATTATGAAATAAGCCACTGCAAATCCTGATATTAACTGCCAATTGGCCTTTAGTTAACAGCTACGACTGAAATTCAAATGACAACTCGCACAAATAGTCCTGGCGTGACTATGTTACGACCAAAATTAAATGGATTTCGTGAATGGTACCAACTTGGGTGTCGCTCAAGTTGGTATCTACTATTAACAAAAAAAGCAAGTAACATTTTTTAGGTTACCAAATTCTTTCTAAAAGTGGAATCGGACAAAATTTGATTTTACATCAGGTGAAAGGTGAAAATTATAGTAACGAAAATTAGATTTATATTTTTTTAACTTAGTGATATTTATTATGATTACTTAGTTTATGTAAATCGTCGTTTAAGCTTTATATTAAAATTAATAATGATTAGATGTTACACAGAAATTATTTTTTCTCCAAATGACTATTTACCCGGCTACAACGAGTGAAATCAAGCGATACTGAGATATAATACTAATTTTGATCATTTGTAATTCAGATGTCGTTAATCTCTATAATAATTACCTAATGGAATTAAATTTTACGCTGTCCATATTTTCAAAAACGATTGTCGCCTTTTAAACACCGAAAGTAAATTGTTATAATTTTCTTAAACTTTTGATGTAGTTCATTACAGACTTGAACATCACTTTGAACAATACTTATTATTTTTTTTAAATAACTTTACTGAATAGGAACAATTTAAGTAGAAATAAAAATCACCATAATTTATTATCGGTAACTAATCGTTCTTAAACCTTTCCGTAATCATGCCTCAAAAAGTAATAAAGAAATAAGCCACTGAACGAATCGATATAAAATAAAGAATTCTATTTCCCAAGAGTTTCGAGGTCTTGATAACTTCAAAAATACATAATGACTTGTGTTTTCTTAATTAAGTTCTGCAGTACTAATAGCGAAGTTAAAAATTAGTCCAAAACATAAACTGCAAAACTTAGATTAGAAAAAAAGCCCGATGAGAATTTGGTGATAGCCTTTTACTTAAAATTTTCCTAATAAGAGACTTTTAAGGAAATAATTATTTTTAGTACAGCCGCACTTTATAATTATTAATACTAAGTTATGTGTGTTAAATATTGAAAAATTCGGATATTTATTGCGATATTTCTGGGTGAAAGGTGTAATGTAAATCATCCAATAATACTAAACAAGATAATCGCAATAAGAGGCCCAAGTCGATGAAGAATATTATGACTCCGAAACCTAAGGGTGTGGTTTAACAGATCTTTGGAATCCCTTTTCAGAATCAACCGATATAATTATTATTGCCAATTTAATAGCCAACGCACGATAATTGAGCAGGGCGCAAAAATAACTGAAATGTATGTTAAACTAACATCCTTTGCTGCTTTAAAGTGTTACTTAAATATATTTGCATATTCATACAGTCGGGATATGCTGTCCCAATTTCTCATGATCTCTATGAAAATAGAAAACATTTTGAATGACTTTAAATAGTCAAAAATTATACGCCATTTAGAAATAAATATTTTGAACTAGCTGTTACTTTATACACAAAAAATAGGTTTATGATCACTTAGTGAAAATGTAAAGATCGCTTACTAAAGCAAGCAACAGTAGAATCACTTACTAAAGCAAGTTTAAAAGAAATCACTTACTAAAGCAAAGCAACATCAGAGTCGCTTACTAAAGCAAACTTAGAAGAAATCACTTACTAAAGCAAGCAACAGCAGAATCTCTTACTAAAGCAAGCTCGAAGAAATCACTTACTAAAGCAAAGCAACAGCGGCGCCGTTTGGCGGCGTTCTAATAGCTAATATACTGTCTCTAGGGTACGTCCAAGGTTTATGGGTTTTTTTAATACATAAGGAACTTCTGGGATGAAAACTATTCTGTTTACTATTATCTAATAGATTCTATTATTATTCAAAATTTGGTAAGGATCTGTCAAGTAATCTAAGTGGGAAAAAGAGGCAAACAAAAAACTCACATTTGCTTTACATATATATAACATTAGGATGATAAAAACAAGCATAATTTATTTCCACAACGAAATTCAAAATGTTGAAACGAACACCAATATGACACTCACCTTATGAGTGGTAATGTGGTCAATAGCGATGGGGCATATAAGACCGGCAATGGTGCCGATGCCGTTGGACATACCCATCAGTATAGAGGCATAGCGAGGCGCGATGTCCAAATGGTTCACGTTGTAGCCAGATATGGCGAAACCACTGAACGCCACGCCTATCGTCAACGCCGTCGTCGCCGAAAGCTGGACAGAGATACATTCAATTAAAACAAGAAGATGAAACGGATCCAAAGTTTATGGGCACATTTGTTGGTATAGATACTTGCAGCACGAGAATTAACTGTCCTTTGGAGATGCCAACACGGTACATTATTATATGGTGTAATTTAAATCCACTCGTTTTCTTGTAGAATAATCTTCTAAGTCATGCAGACTTGACGTGGTCGTTGACTTGGCCGTGGTTGCTCCAATGACTTAGATACTTGGTTGAGGGTGCTTGTACATGTCTATCCTTCATTCGGTCTTCCTGGTCTGAACTGCCTCCTTAGCAATGTCTCTCCATTTCTGGCGGTTCGCAGCGCTGCGAGAGCACTCAGTTACGGTAGTTTGCGTTACTGATTTAATTTGATCCATCCATCGAGTATGTGATCGAATCTCTGGATCTCTTGCCCTCTACGTGGTCTTACACTACCGGTCTTTTGATCAAATGCTCGTTCCTGAATATGTGGCATAAGTGTGGGGAATTTTAGTCGTGCAACTGCACAGTCGATGAAAGTCGTTCCTTGACCTTGAGTTCCTTCAGGATAGAGTTGTGTCAGGATAGATACAGCGGAAAGCGGTCCAAAGGGATCTTCAGCCTAAGCCTCCAACATCACATCTCCAAGGCGTCCATTTTTTGATGATCCTATATACGCAGGGACCAAGTTTCAGCTCCATAGAGAAAGATTGGGAAAATAAGACGTTTCATGAGACGGAGCTTAATATTTTTGGTTATCCTCCTATCCTTTCAAATCTTATTGAGCTTTTCAACCGCAGACCGTATAAGGGCGCATCTTCTCTTGATTTCTTGCTCGTGGGCGCCTATGTTGGCTATATTGGATCCGAAGTATATTTCAATCTAAACAAAGTCACATTTGGCAATATTATAAATATTCGTTTTGTTTTGTTCAGCCCGATGCACGATCATCATTTTTGTCTTATCTCTATTGATGGTTAGGCTAAATTCAAGACTGTTTACTTCTAGCCGCGATAATAAGTCTTCAATATCTTAGAATATTATGTAATTAATGTAGAATATTAGCCTGCATTAAAAGGTTTCTATTTACCTAAACTTTGATTTTTACTATGTGTCTAGCTCTTGACATGCCGGAGAAGTGAAGTATCTGCACCCTTAGGCACCCTAAAAATGCATTTATTTTATAATGACTGCGTATTTAAAAACTAAGAAAATCATGACAAAGACTTCTATTCATCGCATGCCGCGATTTTAAGCGTCCACAGAGCAAACAGCCGTGATTAATTAATCCTATCATTTTTTTTTTAATTTGCTTGTATATTCTTTTTGCTCTAAATAGTATGGATTTAAAGATTTCACATGTTATTTTAAATAAATGCAATCAAATAAAGTGATGCCTATAATGTTCCAAATTTTTAAGGTTCGGTAGCTCAAAATGGAACTCTCATAAGACTACTCGTTATTTTTTAATTCCATATATACTGTGGGGTACATTTTAAAAGGGCTACTTTTGAAATTAATCAACATACAATTATGAAAAAAATCTGGGTTTTTAAAGCATACGCAAAGATTGTAGGAAAACCGATAATTATAGATATAATTATTTTTTAAATGTGTACCGTGTTTTTAAGGCCTTGAAAATGCCTTGAAAAAGCCTTGAAAATTTAATATTTGTAAATAATTTAATGGAAATACTACATACCCTTAAATGTTTATAGGTGCCTAATGTACACGGAATTCTCATAATGCGAGTCCTACTCTTGCTTCATAGCTTCGTTTAATTTTTATCATCGATAAACCCAAATGCATTATAAGGATTCTAAAGATGAAAATATCTTATCTTCCCCGCAGCTTAAGAGAGACATCGTCAGAATAAAAAAAATTAAGCTCACGTCAAGTTATATCGAACCATGTAGATTTAGTATTTAATGGGTGGTACACTAATATATACCGGCAAGCCAATTTAACCAAGATTCTTTCACGTACCTACACAACATATTCTATTCTCCATATTTTTTAAATATTGTACTTATATCAACATATTTCTTTCCTAGTTCCTCTGATAGGTGTCGAGCGAAGTGGATATGCACCAGCTTACTGTACACACGTTAATAATCACCAGCTTACTGCTATGAAATACTGGACATTGCGGATGTCGAAAAACTAATGGGTGAGATTAAATCAAGGCTTGGGTCAATACCAAGTATTTACTATTATCTTAATTTTTTTCGTTGATATTAATTATTGCGCCTTTTATAATACCACCTGCTTTCATTAATTACACGTCAATTACTGTTTCAGTTATTACGCCATAAGGAAATGAAGGATGTATAATAATTTTTCAGGTGTTGCAGCATTCTTCTAAAAACTTAAATCGCATAAATCAATCGCATAATTTGTCGGAAGAAACAACAAATGATATCTCATTACAAAAATTTTATTCAATGCTCAATGACATTGAAAGACAGTAATTGTAATTAAAAAGCGTGAGATATTTTAAAAGAAAGATTTTCTTAAGCTTGGAGAATGTGTTTTTATTCCAAATTGATGAAACTTTGATTCTGTCGTCAGTGATTATTTTTGATTAAGCTATTAATTTACCTGTCTTTATTTGCATTCGAAGTAAAGGAAGATACTTTAAGTATCACATTGTATATTATTCAGTCTATGCAGAAACGACGTTCAATGGTACCTAAAACATATTATGATTTATATAATTTTTCGTAATAAAAGACGATATAATAAAAAGGAATAGGTTAAAAAGACCCGTCAAGCCAAGTGTTTCGGATAGATAAATTGAGAATGAGAAGAGAATGAGAGCTCATTAGACATTTATAAACATTTAATGGTACGTAATATTCTTTTTAAATTATTTATCAAATTTTAAATTCTTAAAACAAAAATATATTTCCTGTTATATCCTTCAGAGGTGCATATTTAAAAAAAATTATATAACTACAATTAACGATTTTCGAATTTTTTTTTACTTGTGCTATGAGACCATACTTCTTGCCAATTTTAATGATTCAGATCAATGGGAAGTTACATTAATTAGGGAAGTTAGGTTCATAAGTTTTTATTTATTTGAGAATGTCAAGAAATGTGGTGTAAATGATCGTATTTTTAGTTTTTTTTATTGAGTTAACTTAGAAGCTTTAATTTTTACAGCTCTAAGGAATCGTAGATCCAAGTAATTGATATTAATTTCGATCTGAAACCTCCA
The DNA here is from genome assembly GCA_039881145.1 of Druceiella hillmani. Lineage (NCBI taxonomy): Eukaryota > Metazoa > Arthropoda > Insecta > Lepidoptera > Hepialidae > Druceiella > Druceiella hillmani. Next base: position 4,430,898 of record JAYKKI010000096.1, on the reverse strand, counting down.
CGCACTCCTGAGAAAAAGGTCTGACACACTCCTGAGATAATCAGATGGACAACGAGGAGATCCTATCGTGGTTCCTTTTTTCCTCTTTATATACGGAACCCTACAAATGATTCATAATATGCTGTAAATTTTATGATTTAAATATAATTGCATGAACTTTTTTTTGTGACACTGTTGCGTAACAACTAACATTGGCCAAAATTAATTTTTTTTTAAATTAAGACTTATTATATTACTATTTGTAATGTCAATACAGGAGTTGTTATTTTTAGAGCATATGATTGGTATTGCCTAAATCTTGCCGTCTAATTTAACATGTAATTTGTTGTTCGATTTACAGCATCAAAAATATAATCGCGAAATATCAGTACATAATAATTCATTTAGTTTTTTTGTGTGTTTTGGATTTATTTGGATATCAGTTTCTTTACTTTTGGTTGTTCTTTTATTTTCATATAAATAATATATTGTTTTACACTCATTTACTCAATATGTTGGCATCAAGCTCTAACTTAAACAAAAATTTGTTAAACAAAAGCTTTTCAATGCGAAAATTTTTAAAGTTATTATAAAATATCCTTCTATTTCAAAGCGCAATATTTTTCATTTATTAGTATTTTCATAGTCCATCAAATAAATTATTTTCAAAGAAGAACAATATTTATTTTTATTTTAACTTAAACCGATAGTTTGTTTTCGAACCTATAATGTAAACAAAGACTTTTCAAAATTTAATAATAAATGAAAACATTGCCTACATATTTCTATACATACCGAAGAGTTAGCGTAGGCAACAACAACGAAGAAAAGTCCTTCGATGCCGAAGCCACCGCAGTTGAACAACTTCCGCACGTTGGTGGTGGAGAGGATGCCTTGTTTGCGCACGTAGTCAGCCAGCATACCGCCGAACGGCACAATAATTGTCATCAGTAGATGTGGCAATGCTCCCACTATGCCCGTCTGGACAAACGTTATGAGCCTTTTATTAGAGTTTGGTAACCAAAAATAAAATTAAGCGGTATATATTTATTCGTTGCAATTATTTACCGCAATCTTTATATGCCTCTATTAGGTCCTTCACAGAGGAAACCATGAAGAAGCTTGCTTCAAGTGCGAATACAAGGCAATACGTCACCAACAATTTCTTAGATGAAGGCACCAACACAGTGTTGCATAGTTAAGTGTGACCGCAGCGCAACAAAACCTACTGTACTATTATAACCATTTACTTCAATATCGACCAGCAAGTCTTAAAATGAATAAGAAGAATACACCTTGCATGAATAGGAACACTACAATGAAATAAGCTGGGCTTTAAGGTGGGAGTGGTGATCAAAGGGTAGGTATAAAATCAATAACAATTTGAAGTGGCTACAGTTTCGACTTTATGTAGGCCACTTCATACGCCAAATGTCTCTGTATAGAAGATAGAACAAATTAATCTGTCTTTCTAGTCGCGGAGCAGTAATCTAAATTAAAGTGGTACGAAAAGTAATAAGAAAATCAAATTAAATACTCTTTTCAAACACTAAGATATTAAAGACTTCGTTTTTTCTCGATTTCAGATTTCCTATTGATAAAAGTAATTAAATTAAAACTTATCGATAAGAAACCCACAGAATGTTCACTTTTAATTCACTAAAAATGGTTTATTTAACTCTTATAATTATTTATTTATTTATTTTTAGTTTGATGTACAATTATCTAGCGAACTTGTTGCCACCTATTACTCTTACAGTTAACTAAAGTTAAAGTGCGATAATGAACAAATAGAATAGACGGATAGCCATATGTGATAAAATAATTAATAGGTAAATTATTGGAAAAGGAAAAAATAGAACAATAAAAACAAAAAATAAATACAAAAATAATCTAATTTGATATGTCGGGTGGGGTTTTGAATCTTGGTTGTGGGGTAGGAAAATAAAGGAAAAGGATTAAGAGAGAGAAATATGAAAGGAAAAGGAATGTTTCAAATTAAGTTAACGGAGGTATGATTGTTTCAGATGGCTTTTGTATGCAAAAATGGAAGGTGAAAGTTTGATTTCGGAATTGATTTTGATCGAGCATGAACAGAGAACGAATGTGCTTAAAAAGAAGTAGTATGTTCGGGGACCAGGAGCGTGTGAAATTTCTCAGAACGTTCTGAAAGATTTTGATAGCAGACACCTCCGAATTCTAGTGGCAGTATTTGACATAGGTGAATTTTAGTTTCAATGCAAATTAATTGTTGTAGACGTTTGAGAGAGTCTATTCTGCAGGAGATGCAACGATTGACATCATTAACCTAGGACTAAGAATTAAGAAGTTGATAGATCACTAGACTTAGATAGTGGTGATTCTCGTCGTAGTCATAGTTTCACTGACATTTTAACATTGCGGAATGCTTGCTGCTATTTTTTAATGACAAATAAAATAGTGCCTAGCATAAATATATCGCATATTTCCTTAAAGCCAGACGATTTAAAATTATTGCTATGCATTTCCAATAAGCTTTAGTATAATTTCTAGTAACTCCGTTTTTTTATAACTTTCACTTCAGCAGTTTCGGGACGAATCCAATGGCCCAGCCACGCAACAGCTTAGGCTTTATATATACAGTCGGATAATAAAATCGAGATGAGTGACGGAGGTAGAATAGAACAATGGGTTATAGGTTATAAAAAATAATGCGATTTTAAACAACTAACGAACACAGACGCCGTAAGCATAGTGCGTAATTAGATCAAATTGATTCTTGAAACTAGAACAGTGAAAGATTCACCAAAGAAATATATAATACATTTTTGTATAAATAAATGTATAATACATGTTTGATATTTCATTATTAGTATAAATTCTTTCCTTTTATGGCTATAAATAATGTAGTAAACGGTTATAAGAAGAAAAACCTTGTAAAAATAAAAGGATTTTGGACCTGAATCTAAGATATAACAGATTTGAAATATTATTGAATATTTAAAATAAAAACAAGATGTAGACTATGTCAATTACTAAGTGAGTTACTAGCGATACTCGGAAATATAGGCATATTTTAAGAAGTCGAAAATATGCAGACCTGTAACGAGCATCAACGTTACACATAAGAAATTTATTAGATCAGTATTTAATTAACAAACACAAATTTTGTAGCGTACTAATTTGTCGATGAACTGATTAGATAGGTCTAAATATTAAACATCAGTCTAATTCATAACAGATAAAGGCAAAGCGCGATAAATGTAAATTTCAATTGAAGACAGAAGGAATTTTTGGAGTGGTTTAAAAAATTGCGTCCGCGGTTGTTTTGAAAGACGTAGCTAAGCATTCTTAAGGCTAATTTTATTTACTTGATGGGACTGCTTCGTCATAAAGAAATGGAAGATTGATGTTTTAGTGATTAGTTTTGGTAACTTAGACTTGCAACAATAATTTTTAATTCAAACACATTAATACCCAAAAATATATTGTAAGTGATAGAATGAAATTGTTGGTTATCCAAATTACAGGATATAAAAGCTGGTATTTAGGAAATTACCTGAATTGTCCAATGTACATAGTAATTCATCCAATGTACATAGAAAAAAGAAAAAAATCAGTTTATAGTACGAAAACAAGACAAAAAACTGCACATTACCTCCTCGATCGCATAACCGAATGAGCTCTGTAAATAAGAGGGCTGGAACAGCACGAGCAAATAAAAGTTCCACGAGCGACAGAAGTTAGCGACGATGATTGCGTAGACCGGCATCGAGCGCAGGAAGTCCTTCCAAGGCGTGGTGGCGATGGTGGGCATGGCCACCTGCACCGAAGCGCCCAGCGACTGTTCGATGTACATCAACTCGCGCGCCGAGATCGTCGGGTGCTTGTTGGGCCGCTCAAAAGTCAGCCATAACCAGAAGAGATACCTGCATTAATTAGTTCAAATGAATTTTGGTTTTATTTTTATCCCTTTTAGACTAACAGTATAAGCACTATTGTTGTATAGTGATAAGACGAGACTCTGGATTCCAATTAGATCAAAGAAATATGTTTTGACTTACAGCGTTTATAAATGAAATATATCAAAATAATGTAACCATTGTGACTGAAACCACAGGGTTCCCAAAGTCACATTTACCGTGGTCTAGCTGCCAGTCTCGGCTTCACTTGGGCAACTAAGGGACAATAACTAAATTTCGTTTCAATTACTTTTATATATTTACAATTAATTTATTAATGGTATTCCCAACAATTTAGTTATTTAATTCTTTGTTTTAGTTGAATACAGAACTGTAGGGCAATTTTGTAAAATAAAAATGCTTATAATAACAACTTATAATAATTAACCATACATGTTTTGAAAATTTTTCATTAATTTTATACCAGTGTAAAATTATTTGGACATCATTTTTATATGGGTATTGCGTTTTATTTAAAAAATACTTCGAATCCCTTCACTTACATCATTATTGTTCATTATCCACATGTTATAAATTTTAAAATAATAAACCTTATATGCCCTTTTTTTGTCAAATCCTGAAAAACAACATAAACTTTCCACTTTGTGAATGAAATATGAGTTAGCGCTGTCAAAAAGTTACTAGTTTAGCGCTGCTAGAATTCTAATATGTTTTTTTCGCAATAATAATATTTTCCAATTCTACTGTAGTCTACTAATTATAGCTTAAATAGCAATTTTTATTAAATCTAAATAAGATATTGTTACGTCAACTATCGCGACGTACGGCTTACACACTTAATGCAAAAATTCAAGTTTATTCACAAACTGAACTTCGTTAAACTGTAAAAAATATGGATTTGATAAATCAAAAAATACACGTCAAAATCAAGATGTTTAGACGAAACTGAAAAAAAAGTAAATGGTAACAAATGGACGCATTACTCATTATTATTCGACTCATTATTAAAATATGAAGATATGCAAAATTTAAATGGACAGTCCTAAAAGCTAAAAAATTAAATAGGACCTTTTTTAATCCTAAAAATTTATGAGCGACATGTGGGGTAAAATTTGCTATGGGTAAATGTTGCGCCATAGATAAGCTAACGTTAAACAAGTCAAATATAATAATGGTAAATGTTAATTTTATGTAAACGTAATTTTTTTTAAACTTATAAGTACAACATCATGTAATTTGTAGCCAAAACTATTACAGATAAGTGAGTTCGGAAAAAGTTATGCTCGAAACTGTTATGAATCCAGTTATAGAATAAAAACTATTAATTCTTTATATATGAAGATTCGACATAAAGGTTTGTCGCTTTCCTGGAAAGAAATCACTTCCCTGTCTGCGTAGTGAAGTGATGATTTGAATGTTTTTTCTCCAAAATAAGACACACAATATTTTATAACAAATTCAATGTACTCCACAAATTCAATTGACAGAAGCACAGGGGGTATTAATCTAACCATATATATTATGCCGGGCTCAGTAATTTGAATCGTAAGACTGGCAACAGCACCCGTTAATTAGTTTGCAGATTATTCAAATATGTTTTAACTGGCAAGGAAGTGATATAGAATTAATGTCTCCTGTATTAAAAAAAACTAAAAAAAACATTTTTTGAGCAACTTAATTTTCAATACTTAGATAAAAGCCGATTATATCTCAGTTGTGCTTTTGAAATAAATCAAAATTACGTAAAAATGATCGAAGTATGAGATTAACCCACCAAAATTCTTTGATCTATAGAAAAAACCGAATTATACGTTTTATCCTGCTAAATAATCTCGTAAAAAATAATACTACCAGATCAATTGGTATAATCATCTGATTGTTACTATTCGAAAATTAGCAGTTTTAAATATTAAAATTATATATGTAATAAAATATGCCCAAAATTAATTTTGTTATATAAAAAAAATGGACACCAAAATTTTTTTTGATAAATCTAATGTATTCTGCTTTCTGACGCTACTCGGTATACTGAATTTACTAGTGCCATATATTATTGTTCTTGGTTTATTTCAAATTAATTGCCATAATTACAAATTAAACTACTTCTTTTGCTAATCAAGGGCAAGAAAGAAGTAAAATAGTTTAATAGTTTAGGCGTCATCAAGCGACACATGCAATTAATATATGTGTATATACTTGTAAAATAAGCTAACAGCCAGAAATTTAGTAGAAGACTCACCACTGTTTTCCTAGTTGCTTAACATTAATTTTTTTTTTGGTTTTATTATCTCAAATATCTATTCTTTTAATATTAAAAATTGGCATTAAACTAGCAACAACTCAGGGGGTATTTTGTGTTTTTTTTCATTAATTACATTAATATAAAAAAATAAACAAAGTTGCCTCACCAAACGAGTCCGGCAGCCCCGTAAAAGTAGAATGGCGCCTGCCAATCAATCCAGCTGATGAGGCAGCCGGAGAGCGGCATGCCGACTACGACGCCCGCGTACGTGCCCGTGAAGGCAAACGTGGCGAGTCGCGAACGCTCCAGAGGCGGTGCCCAGAACCGCCAGATGCCGTGACACGCCGGGTACGTCACACCCTGATGGGATACATATAATGAGCTTGCAATTTGTTATCTCTGTCGTATAGCGTTTAAAACTAAATCGCTCAATTAATTAACAGATGTCTGTATCAGAAGGACTGTTCCCATTCGGCTGTAAACGGTTAAAGTTATAAGGAGCCAATTTTCATAAATCACATGCGAACTACAGATACTTAGATGACAACTATACTTAGATGCAACATCAATTTCAATTTCAAATCTAAATAAAAAATTAATGTTATCGAATCTATGCGGTCATCAAACCTTTAAAAATCAACAAAATGACGTAAAAAGGGACCGAATTCTACTTTAGAAAAATAGCCGTAAAAAGCAGTGACATAAAAACAGACAAGTTCTTTTAGCACTTTTCTAGCCAAGCATAGGCGACTGACCCCCGTATGCACCACACACGGTCAGGACTCTCAGTCGGATTTACTAATGTATAAAACCCTATTTTATATGGATACTTCAATAATTGGACCGTGCAATAAGTCACGGTCGGTAAAGTAGACCCTTGTTCCGACTCAACTGACAATTAATAAGAAACAGAAATATGTTTTTAACTGTTACTAAGTCCAACTCATGCCCTTATGGGTATGAGTTAGAGCTTTGCCTCTCTATTTACTAAATATTATTTATATCATCACAAAAATTAACTTGGACGCGATAGCTATTAATCTCCCTATAATTTTGCTGTGCGATGAGATATATATATTTATTTTTAATATATATTTTTCTTCGCTTCTTTCTTTCTCTTTAACAACCAGAGTTAATCTGATTGTTAAAGTGATAATATCTACAATGTATCGAGGCCAGTTAAGTGTGGTGATTTGATTGTATGACTACTTCTCTCTTTTCAATTACTATGTTTATAATATAATTTTTAATTCGAAAACTATAAATTCGAATAACCAGAAACCATTAGGGTAAATTGCTTACCAATATATAGCAAGCTGTTACTTTGAGCAGAATTTTTTTTTTATATTGTCTTCCATTATGTATAATCTAAAGTCCGCGTATATTCTACGCTATATTTTAATATACTATTAATTTTCTTAAAAAATTAAGGGAATAATAAATAAATAAAGGGAATAATAATTAATTCTTCTTAAAAAATAAGGGAACAGCGAAAATTTTAAAATTCTGTTGTAATTTTGAAAACGCTGTAACATTAAAAATGGTTGTGAAATAAAAAATAATTTTTCAACCAAAAGGTTTAGCAGACATTTTATCTTTGACGGTTTAAAAGATATCCAAGAACTCCACGGGTTGAAATAAATTATTTCTTGTGAAATAAATTAATGTTTTTTCTGGCTCTTGTAGATTGAACTCTTCTCTTTAATAATTCTCTTTATTTATTATTATTAAAATACTTAAACTTCTTTACTAAACTGCAAAGTAATTTCTAGTAAAACTTAAAGAAATATCGATTTTGGTCACTTTTATAATATTTGTTTTGGGCAAAATTTTTAGTGCAAATTCATCAAACACCTGAAAATGCATTTTCTAAACTTTCCAAAAACTATAATTAATTTTTATACAATGATTTGTCCAAAAATTACAATTTATTCAAGCAAAAAAGAGCATTTTTACATGACATCTGATAATTTCGTTAAAAATGATCGTAGAGCAAATTATTTTTTTACAAATTAAAAAAATTCAGTCTACCAAAAAAAATTTAAAGGGTGAACCCTTGGAGCAATTTGAAATTTCTAAAAAGTATTTTTACATTTGTTCTTCTTTATTTTTGTCGATATCTTTTTAACCGTAAAAGATAAAAAATTCTGTTGATATTTTTTGGAAACCAGTAGGTTTAAACCAAGAAAATCTTTTTTTATACGTTTCCAATGAACATTTTATACGGAGGTATAACGTTTTGACATTATACCTCCGTTATTATTTGTTTTGAAAAGTTTTTAGTGTTCTTGTAATTTTTTTCAGTGGTGGAGACTTCCATTTTTTTGCTTAGTTATATTTTATAATTATCCATAACTAAGCAACTTTCGACCGCTGTAGTTCTATATCTATATATACCAAAGGAGTCATGAGTTATTGCTTAATCTCGGTGAAAAATTTAAGTTTATTTTCTTTCATCGATAGATATTGAATCAAATTATTATATACAGACAAACAGAGAAGATAATATTTAAGAGTTGTTCATAATCATGGATTCATGGTTTGACTGACTATACTTTTATAATACGTATCGACTAAATGTGTAGAAACTATTATTAATGAGAAAACTTTTCATAATTTTACATTCCTGTACCAATATCGACACAAATTTCCTATTTATTATTATTTGTAATGAAAATTCAATTCTATACAAATAATAATAACCTTTTCTTATCTAAAAACTATGCGTATCTTACTTAGTATTAGAGATCAACATAATAGGGATTTTGAATTTATGTGAACAAAAATAATTATATTTAAGAATAAAATCTGTAACTCAAAAGACTTTCAACCCTTAATTCATTTATGAAAATAATTTCATCGTTCCCTGTTGTAATTCATTACAAACAATAAAATATCATAAAAACAGATAATCTCCAGGATATTATCACATAAAGAGCGGTATTGAATACGCAATCTCCGCACGGGGGAGCCCCATTCCGTACGCCCGCTCTGAATGAGGAGTGCTTAGAGGGAAATTCGCGGAGTATAACGCATGTCGCATTACGGGCTCTAGCTTTGAGCGGGCCACGAGTCATTGAAGCGAGGCTGAGCCGCGAGATGAGAAGAGATTTAGTTTGTTCGCAGCTCTGCTTTGTGGGGGAGGCTGGCGACGCGGTTCATCTCTACTCGCCGGCGGATCCGCATTCGAATAGTGCAAGCGAATCGCTCTGTTAGACGGGGTGGTTAAACGAATTCTACATATACATGGTCTTTGTTACACGTCGCAATGATTGGAAAGGAGACTTGTGACTTAAGTTGACCATGTATGAATAAAAAAATGAAATATTATTAAACGAGATTCAATACATAAAGCATAAATCTCTACTAGAACCAGCGAATAAAAATCTCCGAATGTTTCCCAAATTAAAAAAGTAAAAAATACTGCGTTATGGAAAAATCTTGTAAAGTTTGTTGCAACAAAAACAGTTTTTAAGGATTTTTACCATAATGATGTGACGAGTTTTTCTTTTATAAAAATGTATTTGCGTTGCTTCTATTTTTGTTAAAATAAAAAATAATGCTGGCCCGTGTTTTGTCTTGTTGCAGTAATATCGTGTTGTTTTATTTTCTTGCTGGGCTCATAAAGTTTTTATGTTGTTAGCTTCGAAAACAACTAACTTTATGACATCCCCCCCCCCCGCCTTACACTGCCACATGATGAAAAGGTGCGTAATTCGCTTTACATTTTTATGAGAGGTGATTAAATAAGATTTTTTCTGGAAAAACGAATTATAATGTATTTTTGGCTTATATAGTACTAATAATCTGAAAAGTTTGGAGAAAGTTGATCGAAATAAAATGGATCACGTTTAAAAAAAAATAATATTTTTTGTGTTAAATCTTATGTCATAGTATTAAGTAAATATTAATGAAAATTTTCCATACAGCAACTTTAATTGAAACCTGTCCTGGGCAGCGATTTAGGTGCCATCATGGGTAACGGGCACACACACATGCCTACTTTTTTATATTTGTATTTTCATGCTCCATTGGTTCTTTAGAATCAACATACTATTGGTTCTTTAGAATCAACATACTATTGGTTTTTTAGAATCAACATTTCCTTTTCATTTCTTTAGAATAGATATTTTCTCGTTATTGTCGCTCAAAATTAAAACAAAATAATAATCTGTTTAACAGATAAATTAAAAATAAAATAGTAAATTGAGAATATTCTAGTCTGAACTAACCTAAAAACGTTATTCACCCAATAATATATTACAAAACAAAATCTTTGAGAATTGTTTGAACAGCATTTCGAGCGAAAAGAAGTGGGTGAATTCACTAAGTTAATTGTTGCATAGTCAAATCGATTAAAATTGTTTTAAAAAGAATCAAATATAATTAGAAATTACATTAAGGTTTTATCTTTAAAAATTAGCATTATTTATATTCAACTAAGAAACAATATATGTACGACAAGCGAACAGTTTTCTCTGAAAAAAGGAGCAACATATGCCTATAAATTGTACAAAACTGTTTCGAATTGTGTCTCCAATTAAATTTAACAGCGTCGCCAAAAGCGACACGCTTACGTTTTTGTAGCCATTTTCGACGCTGAAATATGATGCGATTGAATCATGCATGACAGCGAAAGGATAGGCCTCATCAGAGACATGGCACGTTACGAGGGGAGCCACGTCTATTTGTTACATTACTGTGCATGTAACTATGAAATCACACCTATGTCGATTAATATTTTCGAATACATTTTCAATTTATGCAAAATTCCTATGTGCTACAAGCACAGTAATATTATTATAATTGACGAGTACTTTGTAGAACACAGTTGTTACACTGTGGAACAATTAATGACAAAAAAAAAGTTTAAAAATCTGTTTTATTGTCTTAAAATTTGGCTGATATCGGATTAGTAAGTATAAAACGTACCATAATATACACGCAGGATATTTTCTCAAAGTTTTACGTAAATTTGTCTTCCAATCTTATAGTCGAACAAGTTGTACCATTACTTAAAAGATAGTCAATTGTACTGGTCTCTCTTGAAGTTTTTACCTCTCACTTATGAATGATTCTGATTTATGAATATAGGCTCGTATTTCTTCGCTATTCCTAAGCAATAGTGGAGAATGGAACAGTCCATTATAGGTTGTTTGAGATGCGTGTAAAAACATTGCCTGGTATCATTGTAAGATATGTTCATGACACAATATGGATGTAGAGCGTTATCCATGCTATACCAGGGGCTACTCCCTACTTCCAACGACAAATTTTTGCTTTCTTTGATGCTCTTTACTTTAATTGCGGCCAATAAACTCTAGAAAGACTGACTGTATATTCCTGTATTTCGCAAATATAAATTAAATTCGTACGTACCTCAAATAAACCCTGAAGCACCTTGATGCAAATCACCATTCTGGGGTCGAGTGACATGGCACCCGGCAGCAGCAGGTTGAGAAACGCCGAGCAAGCTATGGCGGTGCCGAAGATACGGTTGGAGGGATAGAGCGAGGCCAGGAAACCACCTGGGATTTGCGTCACCAAGTATCCCCAGAAGAACGACGAGTCGATAGCACTCTCTATGTCAACGCTCCACTTCAATTTAGTTTTCTGTATGTATATTGAACCGATATGATTAATGGGAAAATCTTGTTATTAAATAATACAAAACATTTGAATTGCCAGTTAAGATTCTTAAACATATTTAACGTAATATTTTTCTCCTTCTTCATAATTAATCCCTCAGTATCTAGTATTGTGATAAAATTGTTAAAAACTATCTAAATAACAGTGTATTTCGTCAGGCACGGCTATTTAGATAGTTTGTGACAATAGTATAAACTATAAATTTCACTTGGTAATATTTTTTTCCTTCTTCATTATTAATCCCTCAGTATCATCTAATATTCTGATAAAATTGTCACAAACTATCTAAATAACAGTGTATTTCGTCACACACGGCTATTTAGATAGTTTGTGACGATAGTATAAACTATAAATTTGACTTGGTAATATTTTTTTCCTTCTTCATTATTAATCCCTCAGTATCATCTAATATTCTGATAAAATTGTCACAAACTATCTAAATAACAGTGTATTTCGTCACACACGGCTATTTAGATAGTTTGTGACGATAGTATAAACTATAAATTTGACTTGGTAATATTTTTTTCCTTCTTCATTATTAATCCCTCAGTATCATCTAATATTCTGATAAAATTGTCACAAACTATCTAAATAACAGTGTATTTCGTCACACACGGCTATTTAGATAGTTTGTGACGATAGTATAAACTATAAATTTGACTTGGTAATATTTTTTTCCTTCTTCATTATTAATCCCTCAGTATCATCTAATATTCTGATAAAATTGTCACAAACTATCTAAATAACAGTGTATTTCGTCACACACGGCTATTTAGATAGTTTGTGACGATAGTATAAACTATAAATTTGACTTGGTAATATTTTTTTCCTTCTTCATTATTAATCCCTCAGTATCATCTAATATTCTGATAAAATTGTCACAAACTATCTAAATAACAGTGTATTTCGTCACACACGGCTATTTAGATAGTTTGTGACGATAGTATAAACTATAAATTTGACTTGGTAATATTTTTTTCCTGTTTTATATATTGAAACCTGATATAAAAATGCTTGCATAGCTTCTAGGCATTTTTAAAGTACTCGAATATTGTTTTTTAAACCTTTGAGTACGTTTGTAATGTCTGTAGCTTTAATTCGAGAGCTTTCAAAGAAAGTCTGATTTACAGGATATCATTAATATGACAAAGTTTATAATTAACGTTTTGAAATTCATAATTACTTAAAATAGGAATATAGTTTCAAGTAACGAGTCTCCCAATGATTCTTAACAGAGTAGATCTTTCAACAACTATCGTTTGGTTTAATACTGAAGGTAGTATGTAACAAAACTGATATCACCACCATTTCCGTTCAGCTTTTTTATCCATCAAGTATGGCATTTTTAAAAATCAAAAATTTTTTCCCCAAGGAAACATCCTTAAATATGGTCATATACTTGTATTCATAACGGAAAAGAAATCTCTGGCTAGAGTTGAGGCTCACCGCGATCTTGAGTTTGGCCATGCCCATGTTGCAGCGCATGCCGAACGAGATGACGAAGCCGAGACAGGTGAGCAGCGCAATGGTGTAACGCTTGCTGAGGCACGGGCATTCGGCGCGCACGTACTTGTCGATGTGCCGCAGCGGCGGCCGCTCCGGCGACGGCAGCGACTCGGGCGAGCCGCCGCCGCCGAATGCGCGGTTGTAGCCTCCAGTGCTATCGATGTCGAACTCCTCAAAGCGAGGATTCCTGTATAATCAATATTTAATTATTTTTTATATTAATAACAAGACCGCGTTATAAATAATCTGGTATAGTTCTGCTTTAAGAACAAATTTTGTTATCCGAAATTGAAAAAAATATGTAAATGTAATTATTGAAAGAAAAAATTACACATAAAATGTTATTATTGTATTTCTTGGCAGTGATGAAAGATTTAACTGAATGTTGTGTTTTGTGAAAACCATAAATTAACTACAGCGAAAATGTCTGTTGAAACCAAAAGACAACCAGGCAAAACATGTAACATCCTTGATCTCTTAAAAAATTAGTGAAACTGTTCATCCTATAATGATAAACAAGTGACAAAAATAAATAATTTTCACAAAGAAAATAAATAATTTTTATTATATTACTACTTGTTTTTATCCGAAAAAACTTATTTTTTTTAAATATTCGTTTTTGTCCAAAACTTTCTTGTATTGATTAATAATTGGCAAATAGAAAAAAACGTAAAATAATAATAGGCTCTATTAGGGGTTACAGGAAAGACAAGCTTAAATATTTTTATTTTGATGCAAGTCGGTACAATTAAAACTACAATGTAGATCGCAATAAATTACTCAATCTAACAATATAAAAAGAAATAGCATACGAGTTGTAACTTGCAGAATATTTTCTTACAATGTACAAAAAATAAACCACAGCTAAATTAAAAAGAACACGTTTAATGACATTAGACGATTGAGAAAAACATGATCCAACGAGTAAGTCATCCTATCTCATGAACATGAGAGAATTAGCCTAATTTGCATATTTATTATGTTAGAAACACTGATTGTTTAAATATATAATTATTAATTAAATTATAAACAAAATTATAAGTAAATTATAAACAAATATATTCCCCGTCTATTATAAATAATCATGTACTCCGCATACACTGAAAACATCATTTAATTGTGTTATCAACCTTGAGCACAAATTTTACTAGACTGCACCAAATACAATAGAAGTTTGTATCTCATTGATTCATTAAACTCACCTTCGTTCAAATACTTCTAACTGTTATTAAACCATCACCGAGTACCAAAATACGTTCAGTTTAAAGGAATTGCATCACCAAGGCGGACTGGTGAAGCGACTCAATTACCAGTGCATTATTTGAGCGCCGCCCGACTGCGCAGCGCGACGCTAACTCCATTAGCGTGCGCGCGCGGCTATTAGGGTGGCGCTCCATTAGGCGATAAATCCGTTATCACATGCTTCGCTAATGTCGTTTGTTTGTAAAAAGCGAAAACACGCTCGCCGAGGACGAACAATGCGCGTTTAAATCTAATTACCATGCCGTAATCAATCTTTAATAATATGGATAGCTTTACCTAAACACGTTAAAATGGCTATGTCACAATGTCGGTCAAATTATCCATTAAATGTTTCTAAAAATAAGATATAGGGTTTAAAGCGAAATCAACAATTCTAAAGTTTTGTCTGATGTTGTATATGTATAGTAATATTTCGTCTTCCAATGTGAAAACGCGACATCACTGTTAAAATTTAGACATTCAGTTATCTGCCCACATTTATTATCCGAAGAAAGTGATTTACATTCCCACTATCAGTAGTTTTACAAATGAGTTAGGGTTCGATTAATATTTTCTGTTTTCAATTTCTCCATATGTAATTACATGAAGCAGTAATGATATAATATAATAAAACCATTAAGTATAAGTTAAACTTACTTACTCAACGCACAAGTATTGTACTTTGCCTAGTATACCTTTCAAATGTATAAAAATATACTGGATGTCTTAAAAACGGTGAAATAATAGTTTTCCGTAAATTTTAGGTAAAGTTCCAGTAACTTTGTTTTTTTTATAAATTTTGAGAAGGGAGGAAGAGGAACTACATATATCTCCTATATATTATAATTTTTGGAGATATTTTTCGCAATATTTCCAATAATTACAAACAATGACGAACACGATGATCTTATAATCCTTAAACACAATTAAATGAAACTACGTAACGTAGTATTATTTCTACTTTCTTTAAGTTCTTTACCACGACCTAGGTTTCGTTGTGTTACAACGTCTTCAGGTTGGCTATTAGCAAAGATTTATGCTATGGTGTATCTTTGCTAATAGCCCACTTGAAGATGTTGTAATACAACGAAACCTAGGTCGTGATAAAGAACATAAGGAAAGTAGATATAATACTACATCACGTAGTTTCATTTAATTGTGAATAATGAATTTCTACAAAAATCAATCCTTAAAATTTTGTCTTTCAAATAGTGCCCCAAACATTACATATTAAATATCATTTGAAATAATTATTAATATATTTAATGTATTTTATAACTACGAACTTCGAAACTAGAAGATTATCATGGTTATAAAATACTTTTCATTTATTTTATAGCTACGCTAAACTTCAAATTTCGTCTTCAAATGGTGTCTGAGAAAAAGAGCTGTGACAGATGGAAGATGACGAGAGTGACTATATAAAGGTATCGTTTTTTGCACTTGGGATAGGAAACAGTAAAAACACATGTACTGCACTTGTACTGTTGATTAGTTAATTTAAATATAACTGAAGGTATACAACTTTTATAACTCACTTTGGTCACATAGATTTTTTTATAATTCAAAGATAGCTTTTGGAATAAAAACAGATTGAAGGTTGCTTACTTCTTTTTATACATTTGTTCTTTTGTGTTACGTTTTGTTGTTAATTTTCCCCAAATAATCATATGCTACTTAACATACGACTCAAATAAATCAATACTAAGACCAGGGCTTTCTGCATTGAGACACAAAAATATTTAAAAGTAAACAGCTTGAAGTGCTGACATGAAAACACGCAATAATAGGAGTGGACGTCAGCAATAATGAAGCGTTTTACCGGCAGAGATGAGCAAGTGGCAACATCCCCTCCGGAGCGTGCGGGGGTGCAACCCCCGTTCATACTAATGGCCTAATGGCAGTCTTTTGTTGCGCTAATGCCTTCCTAGTACGACAAACCTATCATTTTATAGTCAACCCTTATTATTATGTATATTCATACAATTTTATAACTTTGTGCTTTCAATTTTTGACTTATGTTTTGTCGTCGGTCGTTTGTTGTTTACACATAACCGTATGTTGTAGTTACAGACTTTTTATTACGTTATATACGCTTAATGCATACGTCTATCATTCGATGCTAGTAAATACATTTTTGGAAGTAACTCATTTATATTATAGCTGGTGGAAATATCGACATTGGAATATGTTTTCAAACAAAGGTTATTTAGTTGCAAAGTGAATTTATGAATTTAAATGGCCTAAAATAATTTGTTCATATATATCGGTTCATCTATATAAAAGTAAAATCAACCTAAATTGTTTAAAACATGTCTGAAAAAATACGATGTTAAGTTACAATTATTAGTTTACACTAACATAACTATGAATAATAAATACCTTTAAAAAATTACCTCCGCTCTAATAAATACCCATTCTACAATACAAAGAAATGTTTTTTTAGAACATAAAATGGAGGATATTTTTTTTCTTTTTAAGGTTAAAATGATTTATTACAATTGTCATAGACAAACAAGTATTTTCTTTATTTTTATCTTTTTTTCTTAGTTAAGACATTCAATTCCTGAGGGGTCCGTAGTCGTATTATACTTGATGATTTCACTCGACCAATAAGTTTAATTAACGTTAACGTTAATAAAATTAAGTAACGATTAAGTCGACGACTGGAACACCGACGAACACACATATTAATAAAATAATTATGAACTCCTAACCTAAAGCATGGCTTTAGGAAGCATGTTAAGCCTGTTAGTCCTACCTTTTGTTATTAGATAATAGCCGTTATAAGAAATCTAGCCAAAGAAGGGACTGGTTTCTCCTACTAAAAAAAGGGTTACACAGCGAAACATGCTTACGCGTACCGTTAAGTCTAAGTTAACATTAAATCTTATAACATTTTATTAATATATTATTATTCAAATAATAAGTCGCCTATTTATGCAAAGTCTTATCGGCGTTTCTACCTTTCGAGAAAATAAAAACACTTCTTTCAGAATACGCTGTAAGTAAATATTTCGTGAAATTATCCATATCTATATATTAATATGTGAAGATCGAAAATTGTCGTACATTTTTTAGTATTTGTTATAACAGTATGGGGATGAAACATATATCATTCGAAAGGTACTCAAAAAATTATGTATAGAACGATAAGGCAGGTAAAATGAAAAGAACATACACACATCATCAGTTTAATGAAACCATCTTGATCACGTTCATTTTTGTATGAATTTAGATCCCTTTGACTTCCCCGCACGGGAGAATGTTACAAAAAAGTTATGCAAACAAGTACTTAGCGTTGTTTCCATTTTTTTACAAATTGAATTTTCACTTATGTTTATTTATTTTTTGTATTATTTTACCGTTTGATAGTTGAATTGTTTACTTCGAAGAAATTATGTAGGTTTGTTAAATTTTTGTCATTAATTCCTTCATGGTCAAGGTAAGAATTAAGAATTTTCGTACAAATACATAAAGTTGTTTCTCTCGTTGTTTGTTAGTTGGCATCATGCAGCAGCATAGTAATGTCATTACTTCGAAGAAATTATATAGGTTTGTTAAATTTTTGTCATTAATTCCTTCATGGTCAAGGTAAGAATTAAAAATTTTCGTACAAATACGTAAAGTTGTTTATCTCGTTGTTTGTTAATTGGCATCATGCAGCAGCATAGTAATTTCATTACTTCGAAGAAATTATATAGGTTTGTTAAATTTTTGTCATTAATTCCTTCATGGTCAAGGTAAGAATTAAGAATATTCGTACAAATACATAAAGTTGTTTCTCTCGTTGTTTGTTAATTGGCATCATGCAGCAGCATAGTAATTTCATTACTTCGAAGAAATTATATAGGTTTGTTAAATTTTTGTCATTAATTCCTTCATGGTCAAGGTAAGAATTAAGAATATTCGTACAAATACATAAAGTTGTTTCTCTCGTTGTTTGTTAATTGGCATCATGCAGCAGCATAGTAATTTCATTACTTCGAAGAAATTATATAGGTTTGTTAAATTTTTGTCATTAATTCCTTAATGGTCAAAGTAAGAATTAAGAATTTTCGTACAAATTCATAAAGTTGTTTCGCTCGTTGTTTGTTAATTGGCATCGTGCAACATCATAGTAATGTCATTACTTCGAAGAAATTATATAGGTTTGTTAAATATTTGTCATTAATTCTTTCATGGTCAAGGTAAGAATTAAGAATTTTCGTACAAATACGTAAAGTTGTTTATCTCGTTGTTTGTTAATTGGCATCGTGCAACAGCATAGTAATATCATTTTATTTTTATTTGAAAACGATGAAGACATTTCGCTTTCAATTGCAATTTATTTGGAAATGTCTGATGTAAGAAATATAAAATAAAAGAAAATTGAAGTAAGTCCCAATTACGCATTTGAACATTTTTGTCTAAAATTAAGCAGAAACTATGTGTGTGTTAGGCCATAAAGGAGAATGTGAACGGATCGGACTAAAAGGCAAAGAGATAATGTGTCACAATTTTTGCGTCGAAATCCAAATGTTGCGGAAATAATGTAGCGGAAGTAAAAATTGATAATGCTAAATCTATTGGTGTTTTCAAAAATACATTTAAATGTGCATTGAATGTAACTAATCAATTTTGAAAGTTATGATTGTAGATAGATAACTTTACGCTGCAGATCAAATAATGTAAAAGATTTGACATCTGAAGTTACTTTACGCTATACAAAGGCATTCACTTCGTGTTGTCAAAAGGGAATAGTTTATTTGCCGCTATTAACACAAAAATTATTTTTAATGCACTGTGTCAGGAATTTCAAATTGGCAAATATTAAAAAAGAAAGCAAAGAATTATTTCGATAATATTCGTTTCTACAATTCATCGTTTGCCATGGACAGTTCTGGAGCTTAAATTTCAGATACAGTTTAGCGCAGAGTGTATCATATTCAGATACACGATATTTTTTATCATAGAGAAGGGCCAATGACTTCTATCACGGCCGTTCATCATATTATGTGCAGCTATATTTTTTAAAACTGACACAGATGTTAACTAGAGAATACGCGAACAATGAAATAAATTGCGCAATAACAATTTATTGCGTGAAATTTCCATTGAGTTGGAACACGTGAATCGTTTTGTCCTTCCTTTTACTACAATGAAGTCTTATTATGTAAGAGCTAAAAGTTCAAATAGAGAAATGTATATGCTTATCTTAGTTAATCAAAATTTAAACCTTCGATATTTCACAATGATGCAACTCAAAGAGATGTTGCAATTATTTTTAGCACAGCCGCCATTCGAACAAAATCTCAGTTCACTCAGTGAATCTAAATTCATCATTGGATCCAATACCATATATGTTAATATTTCTTCATGGAGATACTGGGTGGCATGTTAATTTGTTTCATGACACACTAAATAGGTCCATTGAGAGACAGCCTAGCAATATAATTATTATATTGCAATATGCATGCTATCGATTTTCAAATAAAGATAATTTTAACGTTCTAAATCTTTCACAGAAATTATTTTTGCAGTGAGTTATTGATATGTTTGTATATATATATATATATATATATATATATATATATATATATATATATATATATATTGAAGGTGTAAAACTTCATTCCGTAAGACAAAGTCAATCTCTTCTAAGGTTAGAAATGTATGTATATATGAATATATATATATATATATATATATATATATATATATATATATATATATATATATATATAATTTAACTGATTTATTAAAATTGAATCCGAATTACACTGTAAATACTGGAAGAAGAGTTATTTTGCCATCTTTATTTAATAGTTCTCAAAGAAATATATATCAAAATTATTTGGACTCAATATCCAATGTACAACATATTTCGGGAAAAATTCTTTATTTCCTATAATGATATGCAATTATAATTGGCCGGAAATTGTTTACGATATTAATCGAAATGAAGCCAGTAATTCCGTTCAGAAATTATTGTGCGCGTATTTTATGCCAAATTAAAGTATTAATTTATGATACAGTAATGAAACACATTTATGGTAAAGTTAAGGTAATCACTCATAAAATAGAATTTCAGAAAATTATGACCACTTTGTGTGAAAATGATAAAATATTATAAAAATTTATAAGTACATGTATAAAGGATACGATAATGCAACTATAGAACTAGACAATGAAAGAACAGGTCGAAATCAAGAAATTCAGATAATTGTAAAAATAGTAAATTTCTTGAATGGCCTTTATGTTGAATCGACTGAAGGAATATGGCGGATTTAAGAGTTTCGAATACATTTTCAATCGCACACTATCATTAGGCTTGATATTTATAACTATGAAAGAGCTAATTTATAACAGCGTGCTACAATTGATCACGTTATTTGTGAAATTCAGTATCATGACACTAGCGAAAATTTATTTTGTTTAACATGAGCAGTGAATGTAAAACATTCACGCTAACAGCGATTATTAAACTAAATTTACTTGCATTTAGTAGCCACAACTCTTTTATTTGGAGGTCAATTTTTGAAATTTCAGTTGCCAATATTACAGCAAATCGTAACTATGGTCAATACATTAATTCATCTTCATCGATTCTTATTGATGAAATTTCCATATATTCATTTCGAGTATTGACAGTTACAGATAGATAATTTGGAGACTTGTCTATGAATAAAGCTAATGAAGATAAATTGTTTGTAGGCAAAACGGTTGTTTTTTGCTGTAATTACCGACAAATTTTACCGATTGTTCCACACGAATTACGTATGCTCCACGTATTTGAAAATTGCATTAAAAGATGGCACATTTACTACATTTCATCATGTCACTTTAATTCAAAATATGAGCGCTTAACCACATGAATTAAAGTTTGTTGAATTCTTAAGACCACGAAGAGGGCAATTTCCAGAGTTTAGTGAAAATACTATTGAAATACTACAGTAATTAGTTGTTGATCACAGAAATATAATTAATGATATTTATGGCAACATTACAAAAAAATTTGTAACAAAACGTATTTTAAATTTAGTTATTTTGCACAAAGAAATGAAGGTTGTGCTTTAATAAATAATAATATACAAAATGGTATGTCAGGCGAAGCAAACATTCATCACAGCTATGATAAAATTATTTGTGATAATGATTAGGAAATCAATAATTATCCAGTAGAGATTTTGAATTAACGGTTTATAAGTATTTTAACAAAGCATTTAGCAGTAGTTTAATACGCACATAGTTAGAATTATAGGTTAATTACAGTGTTCTACTTAATGGAATTCGAAGTAATTATGCGAAAAACTGAATTTCGTTATTTTATAGACACAACTTCTAAGATTAGAGAAAACAATTGTAAATAATTTACTTCGATTTCATTAAAGTGCATGTCCGTATACTCAGAATCTGTTTTTAAAATATATGGTGAACTTTTCAATCGAAATTAACACAAAAGTCAACTGTCGTTCGTTCTCGTTTCGTTTGCACAAATTTCGTGAATAATTTCTAAAATAAAAATTAATAAAAAAATTGGATGGCTCGACATAATCTTTGTAAAGAGGATAAGTAGTTCACACACTAGTTTACAGGGCTGCAAAAATAAAATTTGTCTAAAAATTAATTTGAGTGTACTTAAATTAACACATTAAGAATCATATCGCAGTTTTATTAAATAATATTAATTTGAACATAGATTTACCCAAAGGATTTCATAGACTTCTAATAAATTCTCAATTCACATATAATAAAAGAAATATTATCCATAAATATAAAATAAAAATCTATATTGTATAAAGAAACATGTCCTGGCTGATTCATCACCGTCGAGGCGATACCGCTAAAACTAGAACTATGGTGTTAGCAATTGAGTTTTATGGCGTAGGCAACCATTAAGGATTTAAACGAGTATCATTATTATTATAATATCGTAATAAATCAATATTACTTACATATTTATATTTAACAAATAATTGCAATAAATCCGAGTTGGAGAACGGAGATTGAGAACGGAGCTTGTCTATTTCGGCCCCTTCTTTTTGTATTTGGCACACAAAAAACGGCAAAGAACTTGCGTGAACTAATTATCAATTTTTATATACTATATTGCGACGAACTTTCAGTTATGTCACGCAACAGAAACATTCACGACTACGATACTCCAAACGAGTGGTACGCCCAAATGATTTAGCCTTCAATATATGTGCTGCTGCGGCCAATTCACACAACCGGTTGACTGGACCAAATAGTAGTGCCGCCATCCTAATTTACCGGTGGACCAAAATACGTAGATGAGCGATCCAACGCGCAATGATATATGTTAGACTTTATGAATGGGTGGTAATGCGGTAGTGCTATTTAGATCACTTTAATATTTCACAATATGAGTAACTAGGCTGAATTCGGTTTAAACGATTTTCAAAATAATTATTCCTACCGCTAAGAGTATTTTTTAAATCAATACTTTCTTACCTGTCCTAACTGATATATAAAATATGGCCGAGATTTCTTTTCAGCTATTGATTCTACTCTTACAGCTAAACTATTTCATCAATCGTCGTGAACCAGACGAGGCACGTGAAGATCGGTTAAATAGATCAGCTGTAAAAATACGTTCATCACGAGACGAATGAGAATATTCATCACAGAATAGGGTATTTATCGTTTTACCCCAGAAAAAGCTAATAACTAGAGATGAACGACGCCGCTGGCAACAGCTATTAAACCTATACTGTATAAAGAAACATGTCTTGCATTCCAATGATGGATTCAATGAATCAATTCATTGGAATGCAAGGTTTTAACGGGTGCAAGACCAAGCAATAGAGTTCTTATCTCGAAAATCAAACTTAATTCGATTCTTCCACATAAATTGGAACTATTTCAATTTTGATCACCCTTACATTTGCAATAACAATAAGCAAGAGCCAAGATAGTTGCTTAGAAAAGTTGCTATGCATATTCCGAAGCCATTGGAGTAAAGAATTCTCACGGATTTTAAGGGTTCACTGTTTTCAATACAGTTTATCAAGAAATTTGTTTAATTTCAATTTATTTATTATTTTAATTAACCAAAACCGAGAAAAGTTTTATTTTGTTTTAAATAAATATAATCTGAAAATTACTTGTTACATATGACATATGTAACAAGTTTCGGTCATTAGAATAAATTATCTAATTAATTTAAGTTATTCTTATTTTTTATTTCATTATTAGTTGTTTAATTTATTAAACATTAACTTTAAAAAAAATATTAGCTTAAAATATTCAGTGGTTTATATTTTTATATACCACATAGCTTCACTAGTGTTTTGTAATAAGGGGTTACTTCATAAACCAAAAAACATGGGCAGAAATAGTTCTGTTAACGAATTTTTCTATACCAATTGAAAATTTAAAACTTTGCGAATTGAATAATTTGAAAAAAAAACATATTACACATATTACACACTAATAGATGGTTGTGCTTCACAAAAAAATGACGAATCGCTAATTTTGTGGGCACGAGCCGTTTTGCAAGGGGGTTATCATTAAATGTAATTTGTTACTATTTGGGACGCTTTCAATATTACGTGTGTATTGGATACGATTTATTTTTAATTTTAAAGCTATTTGAAAACTTTGAAAGTTGAAATATGCTAAACTTGGAATAAAAACAAGCAAAATCATATTACTAAATAGGCCGTCGGTCACGCTTAGAAAAAGTGACAAATCGCTAGATTTGTATATACTTTATATTTGTATATAAAGATATTCCACCTGGAATGTGATTATCGTTACATGTGATTTGACACTATTTGCAACAGGTCCATTGAGATCCAAAGTTCTTTGACACTTTAAGACTGTTTTACTTTGGCAACTGTGCAATTTTATTTTGAAATAAAAATATATGAGATTATAATATGAAACTGGGTGTCGGTTGTGTTATACAAAAAATACGAATTGTAAGTTTTGTGAACATGGGTCGTTTTAAAAGACGATCATCGTTAAATGTTATTTGGCTCTCTTTGGAATAGGTCCAATATTACGAGTACTTTGAGGCCCAACTACGTCGCTTCCGAATTCATTGTTCAAGAGTTGAAATATGGTGCAAAATATTTTTCAGTTTTGCACAAAACTTTATTAAATTCATTGTTCACAATATGAACTATTTATTTATCTATCCTATCACGAAACTGTAACAAAAGTGGATCTTTACATTGACGATGTTATTGAAAACAGCAGTGAAATATGTTAAATAGGCTATTTTGAACGCAAAACGATTTTTTTAGAATGTTTGTCTGTCTTTTTGTTCAAATATTAGTTAAATTATTAGACCATTTTAATGGAACTTTCACTGTAATAATCCTTTTGGTTCACATTAAAATTTAGCCAACCATTCGTCCCCTTCGATTACTTTATAAATGAAATTTTATCCGTCTCTTTATTTACAAATGACGTAAAATATACTAAACCTATTTGAATAAAATTTTTATTAAGGAAATGTTTAAATTACAGATTTTAAGAACTTTTTTATCAAATATTTCATGATAACTTAAAATTCAATCATTAGAAATCATGCGGTAAGGTCGAATGCACGGATTTAAAACAGATTAAAAATATTTCTCGAGATGATTACGTCAATTCGACTTAAATTTTAATGTCTTTTATAGACTTCTAAATAATATGAACTACAACATTTACGTTCATTTCCTAATCTTGTCAGAGTCCCTCAAATTTGGATATTAACCACATATGTTTCCGAACTTTTCATTTGATTATTGTTTTATTGATATGATAATAAAAAACTTTGTGGACTCAGTCAGTATATTCGAATTAGAAAATATGCCAATTAAATTAAAAGTAATTTTCAAGAAAAACATTTCAATAGAAACTGCAAAAGTTATATATTAGTTATAAAATAAAAATTATATGAAGAATAAAATCACTTTGAATTAAATTGAATTTTCATTCAACAATTAAGTTATAATTTTGAATCCTGAAAGTGAGAACGTAATTTGAAATTATATTTGTATATCGATGCGTGAACAACAAGCCCCAACGAAGGAAACACCATCCGTTATGCTGTTAAGTTATCCTTCCGTTATGCTGTTAAGAAAACCGATTTGTTTATTGTAGTTTGTGCATCCCCGATAACCGATGTTATCGCAGAAGTCGGCACAAAGGATGCGCTTGAAAAAGTACTGGCGGCTGTGTAGTTTGGGTGGGCGGCGGCAGCGGTTAATTGAGGCGCCGCCGCCCGCCCGATCCAATATCGCGCGCCGCTCTTCATGTCACTTCCGCATGTCGCGCCGCGTCAGGGTCTCGCCGACACGCTACTCGTTACTAAACGAATAAAACTCATAGAGAATAATGTAAACCTCCTTCTATAGAATTAATAATTTGAACGTTTTTATTATTTTAAAAATTGTCTACTTCCTTACAATGATTTTACAAATTAACAATTACCTACGTGGACATCATTATTAATCAATTAACATGTGTGATATTAAAATCAACTTCATGAAATCAACTTTATGACATGCTGGTATATTTTTTCTACAAATTCATGTGAAATTCTATGAATCATCATAAAATGTACAATGTTTTATTTTACCGTATCGAGAGAGAGGGATTCAATTAAAATTATTATTGTAAGCCAGCACGAAACAAACAATTGTTTTGTTTTAAAATATTTCAAATAGTATGTGTTAATTAATACGCGAAATAGACTGCAGCATTCTTTAATCGACGCATATTCTATTGAAATACAGACTATATATTTTGAAGCACTGTTAATATCGTAACACTAAGGAGTGTTGGGGAATAATTCTTGATAGAAAAGTTTAATCAACATTTTTATATTTAGTTTTTGCTTCGT
Organism: Druceiella hillmani; assembly: GCA_039881145.1. Lineage (NCBI taxonomy): Eukaryota > Metazoa > Arthropoda > Insecta > Lepidoptera > Hepialidae > Druceiella > Druceiella hillmani. The sequence goes on along the minus strand of JAYKKI010000096.1, from coordinate 4,404,533 downwards.
AATAGGTTAGTTTGGTATTATATTTCATAATAACAACAGATCAAGTATTAGTTTGTCAATTAATAATGTTTAACTAATTATTATATTTTATATCAAACAAAATTTCTGAAACACGCAGGGTCTCGCAATATATCTGATCAAATGTCAGTCAATTTAAAAAACAGAAAAGTTTCCAAAAATTGCTAAACCTTTTTGATGTGAAACATCTATAGGCGCAGGTATAAACTGGGTCGTTGGCGTGGCGACGCTTGCCGTGGCGACGGGACGCCACGCTATACTAAGGTATATGTAGTCTATATGTAGTAGATTGTACGCTATGGCGACGTGTCGCCATGCGCAACCGACTACGCGACCCCCTCCTCACTCAGTTCGACGCTGTTGTTTACTACGGTATACATAACCTGTGCTTTATTATTTTTGTATTGATTGTAAATAGATGTTTATTAAATAAAGTCACCATTTTCTGTAAGAAATTCGTAATACTTTATTTTTTCATTATGCTATATTTAGTTCCTTCAATAATCTTGTCTTTTATGCATATTACTTGTACGAACACGATGTTTCACATCTGCAAGGCGTCCCGTGACGGCTCACTGGTTTTTAATATCTTTATTTCCATTAAATATCTTTGTAAATTTTTTTTTATTTCTTTATTTCCAAATTCACGGATGTAAAAAAAATTCTATTTAATCGAAAAGTCATACACCGTTCGCCACACACTAAAAAATTGTAAAATTGCTTTCACCTTAAGCCAAATAATCAAAATGTTTTTTTTTCAATTTTTACATATTTGTTTTGAATTTACGATTAATCTTAAAACAAATGGATATACAAATTGTTTCTTAGATTTGTTTCTATTAAATAATTCCAAAAACAATATGTGAAATTTCATTATGATAACATTGTGTATCATTAACCTGACAGCATTGCGAATAATATAATTTACGTCATTTTTTGCACAATATTTAAGATAATTTATATTATTTATTTTATAATCTCATATTTTATGCTAAATAATATTACGCTTTTCATTTTTATTATTCCATAAAAAGTTCATAGTAAATGAAAGAAATAATTAATAAAATATTTCATACTGAGATAAAAAACTAAATAAACAGCAATTAAAACATAATGAAAAATCTGTCAAATCCATGTAGAACTCGCACTACGAGGTCTCCGTACACATTTAGGCACATATAAACATTGAAGGGTACATAGTGTTTCTGTTAAAATATTTATTTAATAACAATTTTCCATAACGTAAATATATCGCCTACCATATCTTTCACAGACGTAAAAAATTGTGCATATTTATCAAATTGTGACCTATAGAGTCGTCGCTACAATTTTCCTATAATCTTTTCGTAGGCTTCTAAAAAATCTATGCTTTTCTTAGTTTTAGGTTCATCCTTATAACTAGCCCTTTCAACTAATACCCACACGATAGAGTACGGAATTTTAAAATTTATTTTCTTGCACTTAATCTTTCCCCTCTGAAATATCCATGTGAACATTTTTGAGTATTAGTTATTGAGTTATGTGTGCCTTAAGGTGCTTTATTACATGCCATTTCAAGATTCTACGTCAAGCTGTTTCCGAGAAATAGTCCTGTAACAAACGAATATACGGACAGCAAGTGATCCTATGAAGGATCCGGTTTTTCCTTTTGAAGTATAGAATGGACCCTTAAATTTTAAAACCTATTGCGTGTGGAAAAACGGATATTTTGTTGTAATTAAGAACTTTTGGTAGTTTTTGACTACTCTGTAATATTATGTTGTGTAATTAACGTTCTGATTTACATTTTAAGTTCTAAAAAATAATAAATGTATCGAAATGATCTTTAATCATTTTCTGACAAAATAAATTCGTCAGTCACAATATGGAACTTTTAAGTTTCAGTACAAATTTATATTATAATTGTATAACGTATGGAAGGAATTGGTGTCAGCCCTACGCGTTGCTACGACGCTACGCCGAGTATTCACGAGCGACTCGAGAGCGCATTGTCCTCCCCTGCTCATTGGCGATGCCGCGCGCGGCCGACGTTTAACTTGGGGAACTCTTGTAACTCACTTACAAAGCTCTTCCATAGCGCTAATCAATATTTATCGCTCGATATCCAGATCGGCTTTTAAGCTCACTCCTCTGTAGATTCGCAGCACCTGTTTTTATTTGGTCTGCTGTCTATTAACGTCAGCTATGCAAACGACCCAATCGATTTTCTCGTAAGTTTGATTTGAATAAACTTATAAATAAGATAGGAAAATTATTTTTGGATTTAAATAATGGGGGATAATTTTTGACGAACAGTTTTTGTTTTTTAATTTATTCTCACCTATCATAGATAGAATTGTGTCTTATCCAAAAAATAAAGACAGATGCTTCCTTTAATTTTTTTGGATTTCGTACCACAAAAAGAAAAAAGAAACCTGGGTCTACGGTCCCTTGGAGCTGTAAAAAATAAACCTTCTAAATCAACACAAAAAAAAACTAAAAATACAGCCATTTACGTCGCATTTTTTGACACACACACACACATAAATCAAAACCTATAGAGTACTTCCCGCTGACCTAGAATCATGAAATTTCAAGGAAGGTCTCATGGAATACAGTTTTTTTATTAAATTTGCATCTTTGAAAAATATAGTGGGCAATACATTTTTGTTCTAAAAAAATAAAATTTTGTAAATAGTTTAATAAGAATATTATGTACCATTAAATATTTATAAATGCCTAAATGTTTATGGAACCCACGTAGTGCGGATTCCACTCTTGCTTGATACTGATCATTACAAACAGTATATTTTATAATATGTTGCGTTATCGTTAAGAGAAGTATGGTAACACTGGCTTCCCACTTAGGTTTTACTCAGTCAAAACTATAATGCATTTTGTTTTAATTGTTTTTTAATTATTAAATTGCTAATTAAAACGTTGTTGATTTTTACCCTTATGTTCCAAAAAGATATTGTGTTTATATACTATATTCACGAGGACACTATAAAACAGGATAAATTTTAATGTTAATAAGAAAAAAGCTTTTGGGTCACAGATTAAAAAACAAATTTACAAACAAACAAGCAAAAGTATACCCTATATAGAATTACACGATGACATATTTTTATCTATAAAAATAAGAACGTACTCTAAAAATTCACTCAAGTTTTCGTTAAAATAATATTAGCGCTTCAGAACTCTGTAGCACGGTAAAAAATTATTTTACAGGTATCTAAAATTCCATTTTCCTTAATCAACATATTTAAGTAAAGGTTTTTGCAAATCTAGGCTTACGCCAATAAAAACTAGAAATATGGAACAAAAAACGTCCTTACGAAGTTACTGTCCAATTATTCAATATAATTTATTCAAAATGGAATATAAGAAAATTCAATAATTAGTAAAAGTATTTGTGCGTCTTTGTTTTATATTCTATTTGAAAAAAAATATTTTATTACAGCCAATGTCGACTCTTACTCCACTTAATATATCAATGACACTTGAATTTTAATACGATTTACACTCGTAGCACAAAGTTTAAAAAAATTAAAAAACAGCTCCTGTGGGGAAGCCTATTAAGATACATAAGATGTCATTAAAGGGTAAAATTAAGAACACAAGTCAATTAACAATTTTTGTAATTCCAAACCAAAACAGAAACATATTTTTACATATCACTCCGTGCCTTAAATCTTTTGTAGCTTAGTAAGAACAGCGTTTCGTGCTAAAATTTTTTAAATTAATATCGATGAAACGGCAAACGAGTGATCCTATAAGGAGACCGAATAATAAAAATATATCTGACCTGTCATCTGTAAAAGGAAGATAAAATATATCCAGTGAAGACAACGTATCGGTTATGAATTACAGGGACTGGCGGCGGGGGGCGCTGTCCACAGACAAAGGAAGCGGCGACTCACGCGCATAATGACGGCATCATCCGGTGGCGCGTCGTTAACTCGCGCGGGTGGGGCGCGAGAGTTATGGCCTTCGGAATCCGAGAATATCACCTTGTTAGAGGTTGCTTTTTTATTTATGAGCAGATTTATTTTATGACGCCTGGGATTTTCCAAGTGAATTGAACGTCGCCGGTGACAATGTGATGGCTCCCGAGCTCGCCCCGCTCCGAATTAATGGACCTACCTATCTTATATGACTGTTTGTTTTATTGACATTCAAAGTTTAATAGTGTCGATAGTAATTATGGTGACACATCGCATTGATTCGATTATATATTCTTATAAGTAGAGATTTCGTCAAATATCCAACCCTTAATATGCTATTCTCAAACCTCCCAGAGCTCTTAACAACCTGCCTGGTACAAAAGAACGTAAATCTTAGAAGATCTTATAGCGTCACCCGAGCCTTTATAATTAAAGTATCTACTCAATGAGGCTTTTAATATCTTCATTGTTTCGTAAAACTGTTCTCTTAAATCTATATGTACAACGTGGTAGGAGCTTAGAAACTGTGGTTTGGATTCGTATTACTAGGTAGATCCTAGTAATACGAATATATAATAGAAAAATGGCAGGCACGAAAAAATCTGTGTTGATTTTAAATACTTACGTATTATGGTCTAACCGCCGAACGACAAACTTATCGGCAATACTGTCCGAGTCTGGTGCAGAATAAGGTACGATAATAAATATGGCACGTCAAACTTAAAAGGTTTTTAAACATTAATCATGAGAATATCTGACATTCAATTGGAATGATATTTAAAAATTTATGTGCGAAAATAAAAGCTTTCAATAACGTCGACATAAGAATGACATAAAATATTGATTTCGCAATTAGCTGGGCTATGTTCCTAGACTTAAAAAAGGACTATTTATATTATAACTGAGACAAACTTCAATGTTACCTATATTTACAATGATTACGGTGTACCTAACAGAGTTGAAATATGTATGTTTGCTCCAACTACCTGTGCCTTTTCACTCAAGATACTGGTAATTTAAATTTCACTTACTCTTACCTATACGATACGTCTGTTTCTCCCATAATATCTCTATTTTCCTTTATTGGTGAAAAAACATGACTTAAAATCTGTCAGACGTTAGTGTTAGTTTTCGCTAATTAACATGTAGAAATCCAGAGCGATAACCGTGACGATATTAAAACTTGTATGTGTCCTTTTTCTCAATTATTTCAAAGTCGCATTATTAGAAGACAAATGAAATCCAAAGTGACTTGAGCAACAGGAAATCAATAAATTTTCTAGAGACTAAAATGGTGAAGTAGGTTATACTGATCACAATTCCACAGTAGATTCAGACTTTGTGGTTTACCGTTCTCCTGATATTGACTTTGAGCAAGAGTGCTCTTCTTCTGGCAAAGTGGATAATCAATATCTTAGTCTCAATCGAATCTATCAATATCTCCAGTTTAGTACTAAACAACGATTAGATATTCTATGGAGATTATCAACGCATGAATAGGATCAAGAGGAATTTTAAACTAGACGAAAATGCTTGGTAAATCAAAATCATTTTGATAAAATTGGTCTTTAGCTCTACCCACTTTTCAAAGTAAAACCAGATAATTATATATTTCTGAACTACTACTTATATTTGTATAATTTATTAGAAATATTTGGAAACAGATGATATTTCATAAGTAACTAAGATTGAGGAGAGAAATTGAAATAGTTCGGCAGAAGATTGAAGATTGATCATTTTACAATTAAATGTAATATATTTATTTGAAACATTATACGATAAAGCATTTTGTAAAGATAAAAACAAAAGAACTGGACAATTTTTCTCTTTACTACCACTTTATTACCGCAATCGCATCTTAAGAGTACATACTACAAATAAGTACAGGCAGTCCTCGAGTTATATTGTTTCGACTTAAGTCGTTTCAAGTTACGGCAAACAATATTTTCACACCATTTCTCGAAGTAACGGCATTTGTTTCGATTTACGTCACACTGTAGTCGTGTCAGGTTTGAGCAATATAAACTCTTTTGGTTCAGATGTCGGATCTCGACGTGCGGGGGATTCCCTGGATCCAAGAGCGCATGCGCCATGACGATCTAGCGTGTTATAGTTTTCTTTATTTTTTGGGAGTTTTTATTTGTTAATTGTTTAACATTTGTTTGAATTTTTTGGAATTTAATTACTACTACGGCATCTAAATAAATCAGTAACATTGAAGTGCAGAAAAAAATTGAGAAAGACAATGAAGGATTAATCTAAGGTTTTAAAACTTAAAGACCGTAATATATCCACTTAATTAACTGGACGTGAACTTAATTTATTGCATACAACTGTACAGACAATATTGAAAGATAAAGATAAACTTTTTACTTTACGTTCTGTGTCTCTAGATAGCAATATTATATTGAATATATTTGGCATTAATTTTATAAAACTTAATTATCACTTAATTTTTATTCACAACTAAATGAAACTACGTGATGTAGTAGCATAGATCTTTACAAATTGCCCACCTGAAGATGTTGTCGTACTACGAAACCTAGGTCGTGATTAAAAAATTAAATAAAGTAGAAATAATACTACATCACGTAGTTTCATTTAGTTGTGAATAAAGATTAAGCAATGTCATAGGTAAAAGAAACGTTTTAATTTCTGAGATGGAAAATATTAACAACAAAGTGTCTTAATGTTAACAAAAAAATAGTGATGCCTATAAGAGTTATCGAGATTTTTATGATAACAAGGGAAAAAAAGTAAAACAAACTAAAATTAATGCGTTCTTCAAGCCAAAAGTCTAATTAATTATGCTTCTTACTAGTATATATTTTTTCAATTATGATAAAATCACTTAATCAAAGACAATAATATAGCATTGTGTACCAAAAATAATTATTATTGTAATAAATATATAATTTACGTACAATAATATATAATATAAAATATATAATTTACGTATACATATATATATATATATTACGTATATAATTTACTTTTAGCAATATAACATTCTTTGATAATAAATGTAGATTTATTTGTAATATAAACCCTTGTAGAACCGAACTCCTGAAGATTATATGGAAATGTTTGAAAAAATATGTTTCGACTTACGTCAATTCGATTTACGCCGCATATTTTTGGAATCTAACATGCCGTAAGTAGAAGGACTGCCTGTAATATGAAATGGTATATTACAGTAATTTATTCCGATGAGATCTGGTGTCATATCCTTTTTCTGTAGGTCTCAACTTCCTTTTATATGAATGGTAAATCCGGCGAGCATCTCATCGGTTAACTCTTTTATAAGTTCAATCGTAGCTGTATTCATATTTATAATAACAATAATAAAATCGTGGAACAAGATGAAGAATTAATTGTGAAATACAAAAAATTAAAATTTTAAGACAGGGCACAGAGGTTATCAACCTGTGAAAATTTCAATTGAAAATACTAGTTACGTACCTGATTTAAAAAAAGCCTGATTCGTGCTAATCGTTTCTGAATACCAAAGAAAATATTGAACTTTATGCATTTATCTTTCCCAATATTACGTAAATTAATTATCTTAAAAATTACTATTGAAATTATAACTAGAGACCCATTACATATTTGAATACTGATTATGATATCTAGCCTAAAACTTTAGCCAAATCAGTTACCTCGTATGGAAATACCAGGCACCTACGTTCAATGGACCGTTAGAAAATTACGGAGAGATAAATTTGTCTTTTAACGAAAATTTAAGAATCCATATTTGTATGGTACAGAAATAACTATTCAAATTAAGTTTTTTCTATATATTGATATGGGAAACAAGCAACATTCATAATTTTAATTATAAAAAGCAAACAGTTAAATTAAGAGCTTAACTGTACTTCTTATGATACACAAATATGAGAGAAAAATGCGCACGTCGAAGAATGCGAATATAAATAAGTGGAACATGCCGAATGGATGTTAACAGGGAGAGCGGGATCGATCGCGGGCGCGCGTACCACCCGCACGTGTCCGCCCGCCCTACTACCTGGATTAGGTCCGCGCCTTGCGTCACTCGCATCTGCATCCCTTCTATCTGTGAGAGCATCCTTATAAGACAGAGAAGTGATAAGTATAGAATCTTTGGAATCGATATCCCAAAGATTAATATAGATCATCAAGAAGATAGTGAAGAGATTTTAACGTTCTAAAACATTATGATCTAACATTACTTTTAGCACAATAGATCTTTAGTACCAGCTAAGTTCAATCGCTGGAGACGTAGTTTCAACACATACTATTAATTGCTGTCTTAAAACGTCTACATCTTAATAATAATTGTATTATTCGTCATCCTTCTTCCTTCGTATTTCATTTTGCTTCTTATACTTAATCTGTCGCATCACTTTTTTTTATTTAGTTATTTAATTATGTGAATTTTTATTTTTAAGACATCTATATTTTATTAAAATTTCTCATTAATATATTTTACAAATTTGTCCTATATGAACTAGGAATTTGCTAATAGATTAATTTATTTTCAGAAACATATTAATCAACCTTATTGTACGTATATTAAACGACGATAATGCTTCGACACTGGTATGAAATATTCATTGACTTGGTTTTTTCAAGTATCACCTAGGAGGCTTGTGTCTTGAATTACAATGATTTTTTAACATTTTTATGTAAACTGCAAAAATAATAGGTAAACAAATCCCTAAGCGATGATCTCGTAACCTAATCTAACTTCCCGGTCGACGACTTGATCAACTTACAATTAAATTAAAATTTGAAAAAAATAGCTCGAGTCCGTTGTCCAATTTTTTATTAAAATTAATTCTTGAATATTTATCGACCCAAATATCCATGAAAAGTTTAGTAACCTACTAAAACGGAATGACTAAGGTAAGGTTCCATAGTCATTATATCTCTAGAAACTGTCTACGCAAATTAACCAAACTATTACAATTAAATGATAGTACTTAGATTTTATTCAGACTTTTCAGAGCCATAGTTGATAAATGACGAGAAGGAATACGTTTCGAGCGAATTTTAGATTTAACATTTCAAAAACAGACTTTCAAAATTAAAATGGTAAATGGAACCTCATTTTCCTTTTAAAAGACTTATCCAATAACATCTGTCTCGATGGAATGCAGGAAAAAAATCATCTCCACTTAAAATGATTAGGAGTTATTATATATATATATATATATATATATATATATATATATATATATATATATATATATATATTTCCTTTTGTTTATTTTAAATGTTGGACTGCATATTATTGTACATATTGCAGTATATTACAGCATTGACTGTATATTTTTGAATAGAAGAGGAACTCTTATTAACAAGAGAAACAAGAGGAACTTATATATCAAAGAGGAACTCTTATTATACAAGAGAACTAAAATTTGAAAGAGAATTATATTTGTGCTTTCTTAATTTTTTTTAATGTTATAAGTAGGGTACTATATAAAAATAATTAGCAGTTTTACAAAGATATAATTTTATAGTCATTCTGTGTATACTGGAATGATTCACACTTGCTTTCAGCATAGATTTCCAAAACAGATAGTAGTTTTCTTTAAAAAAACCAGAAACTCATTCCGCCAAATTTAACTTCAAATTCTTTTCACCCTTTTCTTAAAAGGTACTGTTTAAAAAATATTCCGAACAGAATCCCCCCAAATCTAAAGATACGTTTAATTCTCCGAACCGGGATTACTTAAAAAAGGGTGAAATGAATTCGCGAATAAACACTCAAGCAGCGGATGCCGGCAATATCGCATCGTCGGCGCCCCGCTCAGCAGAACCGCCCTGGGACGCTCGACCCGGAGCCACAGTAAATATCAATTACGCAAAACGTAGCCCGCCTTCTGCATAGATTACTTTCGTTGCGCTAATACTTTATTGCCTACCGATTTAACGGTGTATACCTGTTTACTGTTATTCGACCGACCGCTCTCGAGAAAAAAGTGAAGAAATGTAAAAACTTGGAGAACATGTCCGTATGTCGCTAATTTATAGTTATTTTTTATAGTATTTTAATTACACTTGAGTATAATTATTTTACTTGTATATTAATTAATATACAAACGTAACTATCAGTGCTAACTTTCAAAACCTGTATTTTAATTATTCACAAAATATCGTACTATTTTAATCAGGGTCATTTGTTAGAAATATCCTGAATACTAATATTAATTAATTTATTTAATATTATATTGCACAATTAAAAGTTGCATAAAGGTGCGTGATTTCATGTGCTTTTAATGTAATCTACTAGCAAAATTAATGCAAAGCTCAGATTTTGCCGTTGGACAATTCAAATCCTCGAGGATTAAAAAGCGCTACGAGGAATCCGTATAAATTTAAGTACACGTAAAAGTTTAAATATTTAAGGGTGTGTAATGTGTCTATTAAAAAAAATTATCAATATTATTTATTAGTTTCAACTATGCATAAATACTGTCTAGTATTTCTCCTAAACGACATCCAATATCAACATGTATATTTTTATTTTATGTAGATTAGAAGATAGAAAAGGATAAAGCGGCAGTCAATTAACTAGAATATGAAAAAGAATCCAACCCTTCTTGGAAAGTTTTTTTCAACGACATATCCCATTGTCACAATAAAATTTCAATATAATTTTTTCATAATCTGTGCTATATATTGTATATAGAATTGAGGTGCAAGTAGAAGCAAAAGAAAGTTTAAAAAATAACACTTTTCCAGGTAAGTTATTGGAATTAAATAGATTTTATAACTTACAGCCAAATTGATCTACTCCGAATAATCAAGTATTACAAAGATTTTAAAATGTTATTATCGTTTATCGTATCTACTTCTACACTTAACTTGATTCCTGTTAATAGATTTTTGAATATTTTATATAACACATATTTTTTTCTTGTCGTTACTAGCTTCCATTTTATCGACAAATTGGGCAAATTTCAATTCTGCTGACCAACAGTCATTTGATACTTATAGTCATATCATTTAATGTGTCTCTCAACTTAAACTTCGGCTTTACTAGTTCAAATATTTGGGGATAAATTTAAGAGTTATAAATATTACACATTTTTTAGTATAAAAATTTTATCATTTAGAATGTACTCCATTTATTTATCACATAGAACACTAATTTTACTTAAAAAAGAGCCTGTGAAGTGCGTGTTGGAATGTTCATAAATGCAAGTTAACCTAACAAAAAAATATTAAATGTTTCCAAATTTTTTAAATCCATCATTCAAGCTTACAAAACATGGGTCAAAAAATTAAAAATTACAAACAAAACTTCAGTTTTGTTGACAAAAACCTTTTCATTTATATCCTATTTGAGGGACTTCAAGAAGTGCATTGCTTTCTCTTAATATTCTGCTACATAATTATTGCGGTATCCATCTAAAACATACTACTTGAGGAATTTCGTGAACATGGGTCTAAAACTGAGAAACTGTGACAGATGAACGTATGAAAATGACGAACATATAAGGATTGTTTCACTACGGAACCTTAAAACTTTAAGCTGATCGAAATTGTATACTCACTATCTATAATCTTAAATTAAATATCGAGTCAATATAAGCAAACATATCTTAACGCTTAAGATATTAATAAGAAATATAAAGCAAAAATTAGTTGGTGTGTATTGAACTTTAATATCAGATTTTCGAAAAAGTATTTCTGAACGTAACATAAATAAAACATAATTAAATAAGACCAAAGCGTTATCGATTCGTTTTGTACGTTTGACTGGGTTACAAAACAGCGTAATATATCAAACTACATAAATACAAGCCCTCTGATGAGTGCGCGCAGCACACGTCCGGTAAGGCGATAAATGAAGCGAGAAAATCAGTAACAAACGACATTAATGAATCGACTTGACACGACGCGACGCATTCCAGTAAAGATCTCGTAATGTATGATTTCAAGATACGTATGCAATTTCGTCGCAACGTTTGAGAAATGTATATTTATGGGTCGTTCGCTGTAGACGGCGTATATCAAACGTTTATTACATGATTCATCCTTTGTCTTAAATTTAGTTAAGAGAAAATGGGATTGTAAAAAAAGATTTCTAAATAATATAGAGATTTAACGAAGGCGTATAACAGGATATGAAATGTGGAAAAATTCTATAATAAAACAAGGTATATTACGGACTAGAATTAGAAATATTTAAACTAATCACCTCATTCAAAGTCACAATAATAACCACGCATGTACGAATATCTCTGTTGACGAAACAAGGGAGGTATATTAAATTATGATGTAGGCGAGATTATCTACCTTTATACGCATCTAATTCACCTTATTGGAAAATATCATGGTATTACAGACAGGCGCAGCATGGGGGATGAAAATTAGACTTTAATTTCTACTTTGTACAATATAAAAATACGTTTTCTAAATATTCATGAATATTAAGTTTTCATATGAAAAGAAAGTGATTGTGAATTTGTATTTTTTCCAAAATCTGATAGAATTTATTTTTTTTAATTAGATGTTTCATAATGAAAATCCTAATTAAAAAAATTATTTAAGGTTCTTAGGTCATGTTTGGTCCGAACTTGATAGTAAATATTTAGATACATTTGGCACTGATAGTTTGTATAGCATATAATTTGGAGCTAAATTAACTCAAATATTTATCAATGCCAAATTTATTGGTTAGTCGACAAATGTTAGATGAGAAAACACATAACACTTCACCTATATTAACTAAATGAATACAAAATTATACAATTTTATTTTTAATACTTAAATACTTTAGTATTGAAAAATATTTCAAAAATATTCCATTTTATTGTAAAGACCCGTATTTGATTTATATATTAACATTTTTAAAATTACGAAGTTAAAAATTTATTTTCTTTATTATCAATTCATCTGATTACTTACTGCATAACTAATAAAAATTCAGATAAACTTTATATAACTTTAATTTTAAATAAACACTATATAAAACTTATTTTCCTTTCCATATTAAAATATGTACGCATACATAGTTTTTCCTTTTGGTACTACGAATCTTATGTAAGAGGAATCCCTAATTAACAGCATACCACTAAACGTTTATGATCAATATCTATAAAATACTTAACTAAAATTTTAGTGCAAAGTTAATAAATTTTTAATCGAGGCGTCGCTACTAGTTCGTACTTCCATGACCTCTCCACGTACAACCGTCATTAGAGCCGCACTTTTCATTAATTTCGGATTAATTATCTCATGCTTGCGGAGTGACAAAGATTGAAGAGGAAAATCGTCAGCCACAAGCATTCAATATGCGGTAGCTAACTGCCCGTGAACACCCCACCAAGTGCGTCCTAGAATATTCATAGAGGCTATAATTTGGCCGGCGACACACGCTGCAAAGATGTTGGCCGAAACATGTTCGGTATTGGGTCACTCGTTCAAGAAAAACGCTGACCGTTTTTGTAGCGTGTAAATGGTTTTTCATTGATCGCTGCTAGTCGCATATTTATATAAAGATTTATGATAGGCTCTCACATTTGTTTCAATACTATTATGAGTAATCTAAAAAATGTATTGAAATTACATTGAGAAACTATTCTTATCATCTTAATAAAATATTTGATAATATTTATATTATTGGAAATAAGTTTATGTTCATAGAATGTCATATAGCTTGTTTTTATTAAATATATTTATTGAGAAAATGGCTGTTTTTCGCGGGAAAATATTAGGGTATATCACAAATTTCTAGATCTCAGAACTTTCCCTCTATGGGGTGCACCGCGTAGAGTGTGTTAAATACGATAGATAATAACGACATTGTATGTATTTATATGTAAATACAAAGGCGCTACTCAAACAAAAACATTAATTGAAAATAAAATAAACATCGCCATTTAGTGGTGAAATATAAAACTAAGAATAAACATTTATTATGATTACTTGCAAAAAGATATATCTTTCTTTAATAAACAATAGTGACATGTTAAATAAATAAATAGCAGTAAAGTTGAGTAACAAATTTTATAATTTCTATTAGACCCCAAGCTTACAGGTTCATTAAAATTCGCCCAGTGGCTTTTGTGTGATACAAGCTCAGAAATGGCCCTCCTTGTCTTTTTATTATGTGTTTAGATAGGTAACTTATATTGCTTCTTATTTCGTTCATTTCGGCTAAATTGGTAAACAGTACACTTATGGAAACACTTCGGTGTCCGCCCCGATTGCTATCGCTACCCTTACAACCAAAAGGATCACCCTGAAACAATTTCAAAAAACAAGAACATTGAGAATTAGATACAGTTGGAATAAAAATTATTTAGATTAAAAAATTCTAGCCCGATTAAATTTTATGAACAATTCAACTGTTTATTTCTTTATAACTAATAAACCATTGATTTTAGACAAAAAAATTTAGACAAAAATATTTCTCACGATGTAAGTAACAACTGTTGTCTTTGTATGTTTTTCAAAATGTTTAATTTGGCTCAGCCTAAATAATTTTTTTGTCTCCATTCAACTCCGTGCATAGCCGACGAGATACGACATTGGCACCTTCGACGGCTGGTAGCGCGGCAGATGGGCTGAGATGGAGTGAAAAAATCTCAGTTTTATTAATTTATGTACGGCTGACGGCATGGTCGTGCAAGTATTGCTTACACTTGATCAATTTTTTAATAAGAACTTTGTTAATCTGTATGGTTATTACAATTTTTTAACAATCTATTTCAGTTGCGTCATACGATCGGTTGAAAGACATTCTTTTACAGCAATAATTCGACCTAACGAATGTATTATATCAAAGCTGCGAAAATTCATAATAACTTGACGATTTCTCCAATTTCTTTAAAGTTCAAAAGCTTCACGGGCTTCAAAAATAATTAAGAAACCGCTGCACCCATGCGCAGATGGCCCAGTACAAATTTACATATAATATTTTAAATACTTTGTATTATGGGATAATAAATTATTTGTGATTTGAAATAAATTGTGAAATTGGAAATCTCAATCATGATAAATGTTGTTGAGCAATAAGGCATATTTTAAAACGATTGTATTACATAGTACACAAATACGAGCGAAAAATTACAAAAATGTACCGATAACCTAAAAATGAATCATTATTTAGTTCCACCCAGACGTCTGTTCTGCTTTATAACCGAGAGTCGCACAAAAACTAACGTTTAACAGAGTTTCAGGCTTCCAGATGCAAAATCCTAAAAACAACAAAATTGAGTACTTCCCAAAAATAATTGTGAAATTAATACAAGAAAAAAGTGACAGACGCACAATAATAGACTGAGCCTTCAAACATAACTGAGCCTGTAAACTAACTGACAAGAAATATCGAAGCCTACAAGTAGCATAAGCAGGAAACCGTTCGAATTTAAATCTGCTAGAATGTGTGGGATCTTTCGTCGAGTCGAAATAAAGAGAGATCTCTCGTAAAGTGATTGCGGTCAACAGGTGGTAGCGGCGCGTCTCTGGAGGACGCACGGGGCCGAATGAGGTGAGGAAGGGAAGAGGATCGCCGGTAAGTGTATTGTAACTTAGAAGAATATCCTGATTAAATTTACAGACCACTAAAGTCTTGATTATTGTCATATCTTTAACATTTTTTCATTAACATGTCTTCACTTGCATCTAATACGATTTCAATATATTTTATAAGATTACTATAAAAATGCTATCTGTTACAGATTCGTTATCAATAACTCTGAAAATATAAATGGTCAGTATGATAACGCACATATAACAAATAAGTCATGGAAAGGTCGTAGGTACGTTTATTTAAATATACACTTACGTAAAACTAAAATTATTTTATAACTGGATCTTTTAATTTTACTAATTTCTATTAATATGTGGATTATGTTAATAATATTCTAATAAAATTCATTCGTTTTTAAATAAATTACCTGTTTATATATATATATATATATATCAGGATATCGTATATAGTTTTCGTCCTGACAATGGTTAATTATAACATGGCTATAAATACGAGACATTTAGATATTTAAAGAGAATTTAGACATTTGCAACATTAAGAGAATATTTCCTTAAATAAAAAAGAAATAAGTTGAATTTGCGGAAAATCGGAAATACGAATCAAACTTACATTACAAAGGTTCCGATTACACTTAGGTACATATGAAAGTTGAAATATTTAAGGTTATAAAACATTTCTATTAAATTATTTGCAAATACTACTATTATTTTTTCAGCGTATAAATATATTAACCAGTGTACATTTTGAATTCAAAAGAAGGATTAGTAGACAAGGTTTTCTAAAGCATCGAAACAAAGTATCGAAATTACGCTTGGTTGAGTGGAAAACATTCTAGTGGCTAAAAATGTCGACGTACACGTTTCACAGTGGGACACAAATCCATTGATTGCGTGATGAACATGAGTGAAGTAGTGAATTTTCCAACGGAATTTCTTAATGTTTCCGGATTACTGTCACACATTCTTAATTTGAAAAGCTTGTTTATCTATTCTTATATAACATTTCTGAAAAAATAACACAAAGAATAAATTTCTAAAAAAATTCCAGACTTCTCTTGAAGACCCATAGGAAGGAAAGCAAATACTTTTTTTTAAACTAAAACCTGCCCTCTCCAAAACACTATCATAAACTGCTATTAGGTTCTTACTATTTTAAATACGCCACTAAGTGAGCTCGATTTCTATATCAAATGTCAACTTTTTACATCGTTTTATAAAAACCGGCCAAGTGCGAGTTGGACTCGCGCACAAAAAATTCCGTAACACCAAACAATGTAAAACTTATAGGTTGGTAAAACTTATAGGTGTTACTTATAGTGTTGACACTGTGCAAAACAAAGTTATTACTGCGTTCGGTACAGAAAATATCCTATATCTCAAAAACTACACAACATATCTTATACAAACCAATTTTCGTTAAAGATTTATTTGAAGTTCTATCAGCTTAATGTTTTTTTCAGAATTTTACACAGGTTAATCTGAAAAGTTAGAGAGGGGGATACGCTTTTTAAGACTTTAGAAGCGCATATTTCATCAACTATTGACTTAAATAAAAAAGTTATTTCGAAACCTTTATATCATTTTTAAGACCTATTTAACAATACCTCACGCGCCTATGTGCACTAGATTTTTTTTCATCCCTCACTTACAGAGAATGCCACCCCTAATATTATTTTTTCTTTACTCCTCTATTTCATTGTACAGCAGTTCATAAAAAACACCTAACATACAAATTTCATCTATACAGTGCCAGTAGTTTCCGAGTAAAATGGCTATAACATACAGATAGACAGACATTGAGACTGACAGACGGACAGGACGAAAGTATAAGTGTTCCGTTTTTGCCACTTACCTACGAGCCCCTAAAAAACGGCTATAATAGACTGGTAAATATGCGGCTGAGGGATTTTACAAGGGTTTCGTTTTCTTTACTTTTCAGCTTCAGAACCCTAAAAATGGGTACAGAAGAACTGGAAAATCCATGGAAGAAAACGTGAATAATACAAAAATAACGAAAGACATCAATTGTGATATATGCAATTATTTCTTTATATTGCGTACCCAAATACGTATCAATTGGGTCTTTGATTAAATTTGTTTATTTCATTAATCATAATTTCAAGGTACAAGCTCATGAAGAGTGAAAAAAATGTTTAATAATCTTAAAAATTGACCAAGCTATAAAAGTCTAAATTTAACCTTTAGACAAGGACGGCAATACTGTGTTGTGAGGTCATTTTTAATATTGCATATTATATTCTAAGAGAGGAAAAGAGACAGGGATATACCCAACTCTATCTGTATCTTCAAATTTAGAAGCCTATTAAGATACATAAGACTGGTTTAATTAACTTACATATCACAATATTGTACGAAAAATATCAAAATTTAGAATGACAACTACCGTATTGTTCCTTTGTTAATTTTGTTGAAGGAGAGTAAACATTAGTAGTGTTATCCATAAAATCATGTTAAGTTATATTATATTTTTTTTTTGTTATTTATTGTTAAAAAAATTATTGTAAACGCATCATGACATGATTGCAGTTGTCCGTACCCATAATATGTAATATCCTTTTGCTTTCGGCTTAACAAAATTAGTACAATAAATCAATGTATTACGGCGTAATTATTTCATTACAAAATTGATTTTTCAAAAATTTACTCGCAATGATTACCTTTATTTTTTATAGCTGAATTATGTTTCACTATTTTACAATTATACGCCACACAATCAACAAACATCTAAACAGAAATATTTATAATAAAAGTTAAGCAAAATAAAAATTTACTAGATATTAAAAAGGAAAATAATTATGATGTTTAAATACTTAGCTGGTGATATGTAAATTTATAAATTGTAATTTCATGGACCCTCTTTACTTACTTTAAGTTTTTGTTAATATTAAATGAGATAAATGTCATCTTGTTTCAATTTTTATTAATATCTTATCTAAATTTTATTTTGTTATCACCGATCACATTTATGTTTGTTAAAAGTGTAGTATCTAATTATACATTTAATGTGAAAACAGTAAAAAAAAACGAGTGTGCTTTAGACCACACGACTGAAGTAAAACTTCAAATTCACAAAACATGAACTTTAAATATTGAATATATTTGGCGTTAATTTTGTAGAAATTCATTATTCACAATTAAATAAAACTACGTGATGTAGTATTATTTCTACTATCTTTAATTTCTTTACCACGACCTAGGTTTCGTTGTATCATCTATGTAATATCTTCAGGTGGGATATTAGCAAAGATCTTTGCTAATATCCCACCTGAAGATGTTGTAATACAATGAAACCTAGGTCGTGGTAAAGAAATTAAAGATAGTAGAAATAATACTACATCACGTAGTTTCATTTAATTGTGGATGAACTTTAAAATAAATTTACAATTTTATTCACTTTAGACGTAGAATATTTAATAAAATAATTATTTATAAAATTGTTCAAGAACGAAATAAAATTACAAAATAATCAAAAAATCACCGTTCGCGTAACTCTAGCAAACTCGAATATGTATATATATATATAGATATATATATATATATATATGTATATTTCATGCACTGGCTATGAGAGGAAGAGAAAAAGAAAACGTGCGCGCGCACTGCTCTCTCTTGCTCCTATAGTGTGATACGGACAATAGGCTTGCACTGTGTATCAGATATACGAAACATGAGAGAAAGACAGAAAGAAAATGTGTGCTCGCACCTCTCTCTCTTGTCCCTACAGTAATATACGAAACGTAACAATCTCTTTTTCTGTCTTCACTAACTTATATCTCCCTCTCAACTTCCGTTCGCCTCGCCCGGTCACACTTTTCGTAACGCTCTCGTCACGCATTCACCAGCTTACTCCCCAAGTCAAGCGTGCGTAAAGAAGTTTTACTTCAAAAATTGCAATACAAAAAATAGATATATAATTGTAGGTAATTTATTTATCCAATCAATTTTTAATCAAAAATCACGACCGTGACCGAGTTTTTTAAAATACATCGTTTTTTATGTCATTAAAAATCAGTGAAATTCGCATTTTTGCTAAACTGTACTGTTTCCAAAAGTAAACATGACAATATACGTAATTAATTATATCATCACTGACAGTATTTAAGAGGAACCTTTAGATATTTCCATTTCTGCCATCGCTAGCGCTATGGTCGATTACGATACATGCGTACAGAAGCAAAAATATTCGATAGAAAAAAATAGTCAAGACCCTTTACTAACGGGTGAATATTATTTCAGTCAAATAAATATTGATGTACTTCGATTTTAAAGACAACAACTCGAACAAATATCCACTTAATTAAATTAATAACGTTCCAAATTCACGTTGTCGATCCGAATGTGACCTTCAAAAAGTAGTGCTGAATTTCTACTCGGCGGCACATAAAGCGAACGCCCCACTGAATATAAATGTAAGCGGCCGCGGCCTGACCCAGAATCGGGCGCGGAAAGGCGACACCGCCAAAGCGACTATTGTCGTAAAAAAGAGATTCCCTACAGTCTCGTCTCTTTTATAGAGATGCTACTGTAATAAATTAGGAGCCGCTATGAAAATGTAGCTACATTTCCTATTGCAGTCGATATTAAATGTCGTCGGATTTCCGCTGCGAATGAAATAAACGTAGGTAACGTTCGCTGATATTTTATTTCCTTCGATATCTGTCAATCGTTAGAGAGATATTTAAGCCTATTTGAAAATTTTAAACAAACGATAAAATTTTACTATTTTATATGGGTTAAAAATGGTCGTAAAATATTGAGTTGAATAATTAGTTACCGAAACCACTTTGTGCTCATTAATAAAATAGTTTACATTTCATGACATAAAATAATATTAATTATAAATAATGTTAAAATATTGGGTTATGGTAATTTTACCTCTTCCTCTGCTATCTTTATAGTATGTGATGTAGAGTATAAAAACCGTAGCTCGGTTGTAGCACTTCATCTTTCTGCTTGGTGCCATGAAGCGTTGCGGCAACTATTTTTCCAGGATCCTCGTCAAGAAATATACTAAAAATCACCCATGGATCTTTCACAAATATAACATCTAAACCAAATTCTCTTCATAAACGTATTGTTTTGGCAGTATGATTGTACGTAATTACATCAATATTTTGCAACCACTCTTATAAAAAATAGTAATGTCTTTAGAAACGATCGATCCGTCAAGATCCTGAGAAACCATTTTCTTTATCAAGATTGAGACCCAGAATACCGTAACATTGTGATGAGAAATTAGCACGCCACAACTCATTAGCCTTTTAAAGAACCCATGAATCAATTCACAAAATTAACTTTGATAAAAATGTCACCTGTCCTTATTCTGGGCAAATAATATTCGAACGATACGTTTTCAAATTTCCAATTAATTAAAATCAATGTACAAGTTTATGTTCTAATTAATATAACATTTCTATAACGTCACAACATAAATTGAGCCCATAAGCGTAAAACATGTCAACATTTTTCATTCACAGACATCATTCTTTATTTTCCCATTTCGATTCCTGTATTTTTAAAAATTTGGATTAATCTTTGCTGTATTTTGGCGGCATTTATAGTTATAGTTTCGTTGTTTATGCTTACAATTGTTTACATGCTAGTTTGTCTGAAACCACAAATGCTTTTCACAAAAAACGGTTCCACAAAAGAACAGAAAAAATTTAAAATATTCTATCGATTACAATATATTGTATCAATTTCTAATAACAAAGAAAATAGACTTTTATTAAATATTGGTATTTCACTGTAACAAATCAAATATGTTTTGAAAGCTACGATATTACCGATTTAAATACAATACAATAATTGTACTTTACATGATTATAATGAAGCTATTATAATAATTTTGAAAATGAGCAATCACACATGTTACTTATTTTCAAAGTAATAATTAAATTGTTGAAATAATTACAGAAAATTTATTAATTAATAGATGTTATTTAGTTTTAAATGAGTGAAACATTCCAGTACATAATTTTATATTAATGAAAATGAATAAATTTTTAATGCAAAGTTTATATACTGTTAAGAAAGTTTAAATAGTTTTAACTCATTGAATATATTTGGCGTCAATTTTGTAGAAATTCATTATTCAAAATTAAATGAAACTACGTGATATAGTATTATTTCTATTTTCTTTTAATTCTTTACCACGATTTTTTTCTTCAGGTGGGCTGTTAGCAAAGTTCTTTGCTAATAACCCACCTGAAGACGTAATAACAACGAAACCTAGATCGAGGTAAGGAACTTAAAGAAAGAAATAATATTACATCACGTAGTTTCATTTAATTGTGTAGTATTAACGCAATTAATATTTTAAATAACATGTATTTGAGAAATTTCAATATCAAATTTAAAAATAAAAAATGCTATATGTTAAATTCAAACCATGTACAACCATAGTTAAAAAAAATTCAATCATTCCCAAACGTTTATACAAGGAGATTGAAAAAAACATTTTGTGGTTGATCTTATTCGAAATCTTCAATAAAAATACGACATCTTTAAATTTATTATATATTGGTATCTATAAAATTTCAAGTGTCGCTATAGATTTTAGATATATATATATATATATATATATATATATATATATATATATATATATAAAAGTAAGTTCCGCGTCCAAATTATTTTCTATTGTATTACAGAATTTTTACTTCAGAAATTCTATAGATTCCATAAAAATCTCAAATGTTGTAACTTTTTTTAATTTATTCCTTTTAATCTGATATATAAAAAGTTTAAAATCCGTTCCTGTTCCCTAAAAAAGTTAGTCTTAATATATTTTCTATTAAAAAAGGAAGTGTTAAGACCAGTTGCAGTTTTCATATTCACTTATTTTTTTTACAAACTAACATAAACCGTAATGTGATTTCTTCTAATGAGATGACTACTTGTAAATTAGAAAAAACAATGGAAATAGGTAATCACAAATATGATTCTTACAAATTTCACGTCTGCCATTAAAATGAAAACTTTCCAGTTGCTTCCACAGAAATTCTGAAACGTTTTGAAACGTATCTAAATTGGAATTCTAAAGCTTTTATATTACCTCAGTATGACTTAAATTCAATATTATAGTCTAATAATAAACTATTTTATGGTTAAAACATTTTGTAAGCTTTTAATTTAATAAAAATTAATATCCGATGAATGATTACGCCGACGGTTACGCTTAATTAGTCCAAATAATTATATGCAAAAACAGATACTAAAACATACTAAACTTTGTATTAATTTCAAGCCTAATTTTTTCTTATTTCCGAATAATTTCCTGGATAATTTATTCCAGCTATAATTAGGTACTAAGTACTTACAAAATCCATTTCCAAAACATGAGTAGGGGTAGGGCGGGCAGGCTCGATGCGGGGGTAAACAGTGCAACAGGTGGGCGCGAGCTGGGCGGGCGCCGCGGCGTCGAGCGACTTAATTAAAATTATTATAGTGGTGCTATCGCGGTAACGTCAGCGCGCTATAGAGAGCACACCGAACTAACTGGAATATGTAGTGAGCCAGCAGCGCCTCGCCGGACGGATAGCGACGAACACTCTTCATTCGGACCCGCTTCCTTCATTTGGCTTTCCTCATATATATCTATGTCGTTTGAACCTCTGACGCGCGAATTTGAGATTATTCCAATAATTAACAAGAATTAATTATATAGTACTACACCTATCCCATGTTACAAATCATCTTAAAATGTTGTGTATAATAAATAACGTTTTATTTTTCGGAAGTACGCATAATTTCCGTAAATCATGCTAATTTTTATTTTAAATGTGTATTCTAATAATTTTAATTCTTACCCAGTTAGATGTGAGTAATAACATCGTTTTTTGGATTGCGTTGCGATATCTATCCAGATATAAAGGCAATCCAGAAAAGGAAAGCAACGAATTATGTCAAATCAATGATTTCCCAGAAATCACTAATTAGAAGACTACTAAGACTACCAGGCATTACAAGGCTAAAAACAAAAAATTACAAAGAATAAAAAATCGGCGAGTATCGAATTCACAATCCATGTAATATTCCGAAACATTAGCTTATTAATAAATTGCTCAAAAAATACTCCAAGAACATTGTACAGGTGACCAAAAATATGAACTTTGCCCTCGGCACTGTCTTAATAGATATTACGCCATCCGGCCCAAAGAGTAAAGTTGGTTTAGCTGATTTTCTTTATTAGTAAAGTAACCGATTGACACTTTTAATAAGATGGGGACACAATATATATAAATTAGTTACTTTATTAATTTTTATATAACTCCCTCTTTGCATACAAGATAAAACATGTAAAATAATTCATGTTATAGTAAGTAAATTAGTGACAGAATGATGGATGTCAAGTTTATATTAAATTTTCAGTTATATATTTTCTCTTTATTATACGTGTTTTAACACATTTCTATACTTATTGAGTATGTATACATGTATACACGTAAACGTATGTATACATATTAACCAGTGATAAGTAAATTAGTAAGCTTAATACTTATAGCTATCATTATTAACAATATTATTATTTAAGTAAATTTTTCGAAGTTCAACTATTAATATTGAAGAATCAAAATCGTAAAACCAAATCTCGATCAGTACGAAGAAAAGAAAAGTATATTCCCGAATTGAATGTAAATATGTCTTTGATGATTAGTTGACTAATATTTTCAAATAGTTTTAGATCTGCTAGTAATTATCACGATGGTAATCATAATGACATTTCCCGATAAGGTGTAATAAAGGCCGATACCATTAAGCCGACTGCAGTAAATCTACGTCAACTTTCAGTACGATATTGTCATACAAAATATCATGGAGATGAATGTGTTGTGAGTTACCAATGTGACATCAAATTGCATTATATCAACTGTATTCATGAAATATTAGTCTCGTGATTATAATTTCAAATCCAATTTTGTTTGAGACCAAGAAATTATGTAACTGAATTTGTTTATGGCCGAGAAAATACGGTGCTCTGAAAAAATACTACTACAAGGAATAACGGAAGTTAAATGCTAATACACTAGGCTATAGATTTACTACAATGATAATACATTCATAATTGGTTAAAAAATCAACGTGTTTTTTCTCAGCAATAAGTATAAAATAATATATGTTATAACTCTATAATGTAATAATGTTATAACTCTATAACATTTTGCCCAAGATTCGAGCCATTAGAAATTCTAAATCGAGTTAAAGTTTATACTCTCACTTTTCTCTCCAACAATCCCAAATGCGTCTGTTTCTAGTTTCAATATATTTACAAATCGTGTGTGTAGACTTACCTTCTAGTTAATATATTTTGCCAATAATCTAGAGTTACATCCCCAAATCTGACAACTCTGTACCCAAATTTTTTAAGACTGTGTGTAGCATTAACTTTTCATTACATTATTTGCAGAAAATAACAAATTTAATTGGTTTCATGTTCCCTCTTAATTTTTTCTTAACTTTCCCCATACACGCTACTTCATCTCACACTCGATTTAGAATTTCTAATGGCTTGAATCTTGCAATGTTAACATGGTTATAAAATTTTAATAAACGTCATATAACTAGCAATAAACATGTAAGAACAAATTATACTAAGTATATAGCTTTGTTACCAGTATTAAAAAGTCGAAAAAATATATACAATAAATAAATAAATAGGGGCTAGTGCCAAATTGCAGTGCGAGTTGCGAAACGAGCTGGCGGCGAGGGCGCTGGCGCGAGCGAGACGGGGCACCTCCATTGAGCGCGTGCGGTGCATCAATTCATTCGCTGACATTTATCCCCCGCCCGCCCCCCACCGTTCGCTCATATCACCTCAGCACTCATAAATACTGTTTCATTTTCACATTCTACTCTGATTTTCAAATATTTACTCATCATATAGACCAAAAACAATTATGGCAATTTTTTGAACTCCTAAAAAATTGGGGTCTTTCGGATGAACAGAAGCTTACTTTCAGTTCTATTGAGCTTTAAATGCATAAAACCTTTCGCTCCACTTTAAAAAAAGATTTTAAGTCATAGAAGTACATCCTGACTAATCGTAACTAGTAATATTATATTCTTAAATGCAAAAGTGAGTTTGTCTCGTTTTCCCATCTCAATTAATGGATAAATCCTAATTATTATGTCCTAAAAAATCCGAAATAATCCACATACACCAATTTTCTTTATTAAATGATTAATTATTTATAACATAAATCGTAAATTTTACCCAGACGAAGAATGTGACCCACGAATTTACCCAGACAAAGAATGTGACCACAAAGTGACCCTGACGAATTTTATGATCCTGCATTAAAAATATGAATAAGTTTGTATGATTATAACTTTTCAAACTGAGTCATATTACAGATAAACTGATGATACAGACATTGAAAAGAATCATCCCTACCTTACACATCATATTTAAAAACTCAATTTTTCTAGGGACTCTAGTCTACTAATCTTATAAGAAACGTAGTCGAATTCATTTCTTTCTTGCCGATGGAAAATTTCTACTGCGACGGCGCAAGTCTACTGGTACTGCGACGCTTTCAGGAATGAGTACATGGGACAGGTACTTATGAAACCTTTACTGCGTTATTACTTGATCAAGGCCCTATTATTACATTTATGACAAAAATTAAAAAATACATATATACATGTTGTTAGATATATATACATATACACCGTATTATGAACAGGAACAATGTAATAAAATAGTAAACAAAGATTAAAATAATTATGTACTGAGAAATCAAAAACCTATTTTTTTATATAAGATAGTTTAAGACTATTTGCAAGCAAAAAGTGGTATTTCTTTCGAAGATTCTAACAAAACAAGATTTGCTGTGTATTTCATATTCATAACTATCGAAATGTTTTAAAAATTAAAAAAAAACAATTTGTGTTTAGAAATAAAATTGAAAACTTTATCGTTTATTAGATACTATCATTTTTTTACAAGTGATCGGATCAGCATGCACAGAATGTCCAGTGGCAGATTTCAAAGTTTGAACAAATAGTTTCTGAACGCAGCACATAGTTTCTGAACGCAGCACATAAGAGCATAGAAGCGCAAGCGGTGCAGATGTTTTTGTAGCCATGGAACAGTGGAGTGGAGAGCACAGCGTTTTTGCCGTCGTGGCGTACATTTCGAGTGGATTTTCGCTGCCTGTAGCACGCCGTCGATTTAATAATCGTTACAGTATTCGTCGATTACGTGATGGAGCATCGATCAACCTCATTCAGTCATAGGTAGCAAGGTTCAGAGCTACAGGATCAACATTAAATAGGCCCAGGCCAGAACCTACACCATTGCTAGCCACGGATGAAAATGTCGAGAGTGTTATGGTTTCTGTCGTTGAAAATCCCCGTTTATCACTGCGTACACGTTCATCGATATTGGGAATTCCGAAATCAACTTTACAGGTAATAATGCGAAAAAAGCTCAAGTTCCATCCATATAAAATTGAAATTGTTCAAGATTTACACGATTCTAACTTTGAATTAAGAAAAACTTACGCGGAGGTGATGTTGTTGAGATTTCGTACAGCTACCCGGATGGGCAACATATTCTTTAGTGACGAAGGTCACTTTCACATTGGAGGATATGTGAATAAGCAGAACTTTCGTTACTGGGATGTCCACAACCCAAGACAAATGCATCAAGAGCCTTTACATAAGCCTAAAGTAACAGTCTGGTGTGCCATGTCTGCATCTGCAATCATAGGGCCTTATTTCTTTGAAAATCAACGTGGCCAAACTGTAACTGTGAATTCGGAGAGATATGCCCAGATGTTAAATGACTTTTTCAGAGTAGAACTACAGAATAGTCCATCCTTCAACCAAAACACATGGTTCCAGCAGGACGGGGCCACAGCTCACACTCCTAATGTGTCCATAAATGCAGTACGGCAGTTATTTCCAGAAAAAATCATATCCCGAAACGGTACCGTACCGTGGCCACCTAGGTCACCCGATTTTTCTTATGGGGATACTTAAAATCCGTTGTTTACAAAACAAATCCGAGCTCTGTGACACAACTTAAAGAAAATATTCGAGCCGAAGTCAGTAGGATACCCCAGTCGCTCAGCAAACGCGTTTTTGAAAACTAGCGTGCTAGACTCGAAGAGTGTGTCAGACTCAATGGTCGCTATTTGGAAAACGTGGTTTTTAAAAAATGAAATCCGCATTTGTTGTTATAAAGTTAAAATAAACCTACTTTGTTTTAGAGGTGTAGTTTTTTTTTTTAAATTTTTCAAACATTGAAATCTGCCACTGGACAACCTGTATATACAGTTTATTAAAGTTGGAAGGCCGTAAACAATTAAATTGCGGGGCTAAGCTAGATTCAATTAGCTAAATTTAATTTAATCTCAACCCTTTTTCAGTTGTGAAAAATGCATACCTACAAAAGCTTATGAAGAAATTTATATAGAAAAGTTTTGTAAGACCACAGAAGACATATCACGGCGAGTATCACCATTTCACGAAGAACGCAAGATGAGAGAAAAATTCTAAACAGGTAAATATAATCGTTGATGAGTTCTATGCATGACAATATTATAACATTAAATATGTAATTCACATTAATTTAATTTATAAGAAAATATATTGTTGCTTCTATTGATTTAATACTAACCTTAATAATAACCTGCCTTTATGTTATTGGACAAAGATTACGATCCTAAAATAGCGAGAGATAATTATAAAAAAATTGTTTTTATTTAATTAGTACAATTCAAAAAGGCTAATGATTAATTAATAAATGATATGCCATTTTAATATTTCAATCGACTAATTGTTTAAGATTAAAACTTAACACGGCTATTTATTTCAGAAAAAATGTATTGTGACTATGTGTGCGGTTAAAGAGATTATGTATTATAAAAATCTCACAATTTCCTTGTACTATATAATGTGCCGAAATCATATAACATTCACATAATGAAGTAAGGTCCCGGCGAGAAGGAAACTTTGTCCCGTCATCGCTGTGGGCAAACAGCAACACAAAGTTTACAACAAGCCTATTGTTCAAAAGTCGTGCGTTGCTCGCTTCGCCCGCGATAGGCACGCTTTGTGACCAAAGCCAATTACATTAAAATGTTTTATGTCGAACGACGGAAAGAATGGTTCAAATGAACTGAATGAATAATAATATATACCCAGGACCCGCTCCATGACAACCCTATATATTGTACAGGTGGTCCCAGAAAGAGCCGTTGCTCTTAAATATCTTCTATATTATGTCCATAAATTCATAATAAGCCTCATCAGCAAGAATAGACGTATAATATAAGAAAACACTAACAATTTCATTGTAAGATATAATATAGGGCATTAAATATTTCGGCAATTTCTTTAGAAAAATAGTAAAATTAGTTTCTTTTCATTATATGGAGAGATTCAAAAATTTTAATTAAAATAGAAAAAGAACAAGCGCGAGAGTGAGAAAAGGAGAGAAGGATTTTGTAATAAAGACAAAAATAAGAATATTACCGGTTCTATCTGCACCGAACTTATTAGTTATGAAACTATTTCATTATAGCAATTAGTCAAAAAAAAATAGTCATAAAAATGGAAATTGTTTTTCTTGTGATTAAAAATAGGTATCATATTTATTAATTAATAACCAGGGTCAGAAAACGTTTACTTTATTACTCATTCAAAACTTAACAAAAAATCTGATGCAACCTATTTTTAATTTTCGATTAATTTCTGATTTGTGTTAGTTAAAGTAAGTTTGAATATTTGTCTTCATGCGCAGAATAAATTTTGTTACCAGTTTCGATTTGTTTGCATTCACGAAAAATAACGTTTCTATATTCTACATATCATTTTTTTAAACCCATAATTTTTTTCTTTGCGCAAAAACATGAAGATTACAACGGGTGTAAAACAATTGGAAACACCTTTACTAATAGGTACGTGAATTAAACAAGTTGTCGGTGAAAATCAACGTAATTTAGATGTGCTAAAATTATCGAAAGCTTACAAGTAAACTTGCCGCAACTTTCACACAAAAATACACTTCTACTGCATCTCTTTACACCATCTGTACGCCAGCCGATGATTTTTTTAAAAACCACTACTTTTAATTAGCAAAAATTGGATCGATGATATTTTTGAAAAGCGATGTGCTAAAAAATTTTAAATGTGTGAAACTGTGAACGACGCGTCTCAATATTAATTTCAGAGACAATACACACACACCTTTACCTATAATAAAAATGTATGATTGGGAAATACTCTCAAAATGAATAGATAAACCAACATTCTACTTCCCATTTAAACCTAATGATTCAAACCAAAACCGACCAAGTGCGAATTGAACACGGGCACGAAGGATTCCGTAGCACCAAATAATATTGAACTTATGAGATTATATTTATCAAAGACACCATGAAAAACAAATTTATTGCTGCGGCCAGTATCAAAAATATCCCATATCTCAAAAACACAACATACCTTATTCAAGCCAATTTTCGCTGAAAGTTTATTTTAAGTTCTACTACCTTATTTTTCAGAATTTTACACAAGTTAGCTGAAAAGTTAGAGGAATGACGGAGACATGAAGATAAAAGTGTATATCTCACCAACTATTGACTTAAATATAAAAAGTTATATTGAAACTTCTATATAATTTTTTAATACCATACGTCTTTTAATACCATATTTTTTTTCATTCCTCAGTTACATGTGTACCCTAGAACCTAGTGCCACCCCTAATATTACTTTTTCATAATTTCACTATTTCGTTGTATGGCGGTTCACAGAAAACACCTACCGTCTATATTTCATCTATACATATATAGTGCCCAATAGTCTCCGAATAAAATGGCAGTGCAATACGTATAGACAGACAGACGGATAGGACGTAATTATAACGGTTACGTTTTTTCCATTTGACTATGGAACCCTAAAGAGCGACGTGCGCTGACAAATTGAAGAAAACATATGTAAACTTTAGGAAATGCGGTAAATTTCACAAAATAATTACCCTGGATTTCATCGTTTATTGACAAATTAGGAATAAAGAAATTCCACCCATTTGTGAATTTCTTTGCTTTTATGAACTGTAACAAGAAATATTTGCGAATTGATAATTGCATAGTGAATAATATTAATATTTTTTCATATAGGTACACTTAATTTTTTTTATATTTTATATAACAAATAAGCGTAGCTTTACGAAACGTTATGTCTCGTCAAGCGAATACTTTAATTATCAAAATCATCTTCGGGGATGTATTTAAACTTCTATATAATTTTAAATTACACTTTCTAGAACTTAGTATAATTTATAAGGATTACCCAATACCTACAAACAATTATAATGGATGAAATAAACAAAAACTATCAATAAATTAAGAAAAAAAAACACTAAAGTGTATCTTTTTCCGTCCCCCCCATGCATATGGGAGAATGTCGCCGAGCAATGCTTTTAGTTTTCCAGTCGTCGGGCGCAAAGAAAAATGATCCGACCCGTTCTCGGCGGAGAGGGTAGGTGCAGGGTGCGCGGGGCGCGGGGTTTCCCGCTCGCGGTAAGCTAAACTCATTTCCTAAATCGAAGCGCCATTGTTACCGCTCGGCCGCACTGTGCGCGCCCCGTCCTAACCGACGGCTCTATTACACTTTATAAAGTTATTCTTTGCTCGCAGTAGAGTTAACGTCCTGGAACGAATGGTGGGTTATATTTAAAAGTTCAAATCGAAAAGACGCATGACATATGTATGCACTTATGTATGTAAATATGTTCCCTCTAACCGTGAAGGTAGCGAGCGTCATTGCATTCAATTTTCATGTTACAAAGTTCATAATGAAAACAATATTGTAACTAAATACATACTTCTTATGAAATTTCTGTCCACCATTATCTTAATTTTAATAATTTCAATTCAAATTGAAGCGTGGACAATAAAAAATTGACACTAATTATGTCGGAAAAATTGTATAACGAAAATAAATTGATTTTTAAGAAGTTTCAAAAATAATTAGAAAAAATGAAAAATTTTGAGACAATATTTTCATAACTTTTTTTTTAAAATAATAGTAACTAATTTTTATATTAACCTTTCGACTTGCAAACTCTGTTTAAAGGATGCCATGTATTAACATCTTGATTTATTATTTATTTTTTATATGGAATTAATATTTATATATATATGTTATATATATATATAAATATATATATATATATATATATATATATATGTATATATATATATATATATATATATATATATATATATATATACAACTATTAGTTTATTGCATAATAATCACTTTGTAGTAAAATTATGTCCGTATTATCTTGTGTGTTTTGAGACATATAAGAATCATTTTATGATTTAAAGACTATTTCCTTTTTATCACAGTTTTCGAATCCATGGTTGGAAAATTAGAGGCGGAAAAAATTAATTATGTATCACTTGGAAGCTTAATATTGCGCAAACATAACTTACATGTTATAAATAAAATGGTTATATTAATCGCGTACATGCAAAATGTGATACACAAGAGTGAAAAGCAATAGAAATTGTGAGGGTATCACAAACGAACGGATGTAAGAAAATTATAAGAATTCCTTACTTCATCAATTTTTAGTTTTTAAGAGCTATTAAAAATGGAAGTAAGCGGAATTCTGAAGATAGTCTGAGTTATATTCTTCGGCCATAACCTATTCGCTACACCTCCATCTCGCACTCCAACACACACACACACACACATATATATATATATATATATATATATATATATATATATATATATATATATATATATATATATACTTACACACATGAAATAATCATGAATACAATAATGCCTGGTAATCAATTTAGAAGTATTTCTATTCGTAACTATAGCTAGTTTAGACGCTCCCTACAGAAGATGCGCTGAAAGACATAGTATTTGACCCCTCGGCCAAATGAGTTTTTAAAGAATGGAGATGATTTGATCTCGGGATCAGGTATCTGCTCGTGATCTACCCCTCGCTGTCTCCTTATTTTCATTTCCGGTTAGCCGGCCGCGGCGCCGGCCGGGCTTTGTCAACACGGAGCCCGGAACAATGCGATGGGCTCGGATTTTATCGGATCGAAGCGCGATGAGAGGAACCGGGGACGGAATAAAGCGGATGATACGCCTCATCATTTCTGAAATAACGTGCCGACAGCTATTTTCATACGCTCCCCATTTGTAGTTCGTTATGAAGCCGTGCGGTGTTTACGAGGGAAATCCTTTCGATGGAACTTTTATACACAGAGATAAATTTAGTAAGCTATAATGACGCAGTCACAAGAATATTTTCAATATATCTCTAGATTATGGAAAAAATGAAAAATTGTATCTTAAAAAATATTGTAGACAAAATTTAACGGGAATTTAATTTCATGGGATAATTTTGGTGCAAAAGACCATTCTAACAATTAATTGCAAACTGCACGCTTTCATTTCGATTTTCGGAAGCTATCTGAAAGAGTAATAAAGACATGTATAAGTTACTCAAAAGGAAATAAGCGACACCTTTAGGAAAATTTACACATCTCTGTCCATTTTTCACAGCTAATTTTCATAGAAACCGCATAAGGCAGAACATTGAAATTTGTAGTAAGTTAGTTAACTAGCTTATTAAAAGATATTTCCGAGAATTTGGAGGAGGGAGGTGGGGATTTCGATATAAATAAAGGTTTTTATTTTAGGTCCTGTGCCTTAAATTGAAAGGTCGTGTTATTGATCGCAAAACGATGTTTTAAGAATTTTTTAACGATTTTTTTTAATAATATTGCTGATAATTTTTATAAAAACATATCACCCCCTCCTCCCCTGTATTTGGAACTGTTAAAGTTAAAATTGTGAAAAAACAGTGTTACTAGAAGTATACCAAAAGTTTGCTGAAAAACTGTAAAAGGTTTTTGATCGAATAGTATTCAGGTAATATGTTTATACACGTGAAAAATACACTAGCCAATATGGTGAAAAACATGGTTACATGTAGAAAAATAATATTAATATTTGTTAATATTTTGATATAAATATTTACGTATTTTTTAAACATTTAAACGTTTTTTTTATATTCAAATGCGCAAAGAAACCATGTAGTGAGAGTACAATTCGTTTTATTAAGAACGTAAATTGGTTTTCATTCCTCCAAATATTAATTAATTTGTATTCAATTATTCTGTCATCCAAACCTTTTATAACATTTATTTAATAAAGTTAGTCCATAATTATTTATTTAATTAGGTCTAAAAAGTAGTTTCGGATAAAAGAAGATACATTTTAAACAAAGCAAATAGAAATATCATAAAAAAAATCTCTATAAAAGAAATTTATGAAATATGTTCTTTAATATTATCAATAAGTAAAAAACTAAAATCTCGATTCTTCAAGAACCCCTGAAAAACAAAGATAGGACAGAAGAAAATCTCTTAAGATAAATAAGTTTAGTGTTTGAAATCCAAGTAACAGTATGCAGCGTAAAGCATTGTATTGGAGCCAATTTATGTCAATAAGAGGAAATAATTCTCGAATGACCGACGATGCAATAATGGTTTATGATGCCTTTATCAACCGAGAGGGAGAAATTGGTAAGATTTACATACAGCTATTAGGCTCTCGAGACATGAGGCCAATAAATAAAATTAATATACCTTGCGCCGTCTATAGACACGCTGTATCATTTTTTTTATTGAATAAATATATCGAGTTTCATCCTACATTAATTACGCTATTACTTTAGTTAAAAATTTTCAAAGTTAAATCATGTACAAAATTTATATCAAGTTTCATGAAAATTTGTCCGGCCTGTTATGTGTGATTAAGTAGCAAATATCCAAATTTTTTTGCGCTACTTCAAATATACATTTTACTCAAGAATACAATCTACATGCACACTAAATTTTATAGTGATCAGTTGCTTAGTTCGGAATTATTTGGTAACACAGAAACAAAACAATTTTGATGTTCTTCATAATGCAATTAAACAATAATTTTTTTACTTAAACTCTTGTTCTGTTTCTCCTTGAGCTAAATGCAAATAGGCGAAAAACAATTTAACATAAAACAAGTGAAAACCAAGGTAAAAAAAATAACGATTAATAAACAAAAACTATAATGAAAAACAAATAAAACGAATACAGAGCACATCTATTTGACACTGTGGTGAATGGGTGGTGAACTATCCGCCAAAATACTCGACAACTTTAATAACAGCGGGATCAATTAAAATGCGATTGTGATTCGAATATTTAATTAATAAAATTCAACACACCAAATATCGGATATCGCAATGGGTTGTTAATATGCACGTACGGTGTACGAAATAATGTATTTCTAGAATAAGAGTTTGCAGCAAAAAACGACATAAGCCCTACACCAATTATATATCAATATAACCGATTAACATATTAAACAAATGTTGGCCAGTGTGAATATTTTCCATCAATTTTAAAGCAGAAAATTCCAATGTAACTTTTCTATATTTTCTCCAACGTAAGGGTTGAATTAATTTCCAATTTACTACGAATAAGTCCGTTAAGCAGAATTTTATACAGTTACATCGTAAAACTCTCACAAGTGCTAGATGATAAATCAGGATGTCTTAAATTGCAATTGTCAATAATGTTGTCAAACATTAATAGTGTAATAGTGAAATGAAAGGTAGTCAATAGCACATAACCACACCAACCCAACGTCCTCAAAACACTGGAAAAATATACACGCAAATGTGACCGTACCCACAGTGACCGTAGTCGGATAAGAAATTATTTAATTATGTAGCGGATATATTACATTATGCATTGATTCGGCAACCCCTATAGAATTTTAGCTGTTAATAAAAGGTAAAGAAACGAAACTGAAATATATTTTTGCACGTTTCATTAAAGTGTTATTTAAAATAATCATACTTTTAATAGAAAACCTAACTTAGACATCATGAGGCTTACTACGATTTATTAATTGTACATTTATTTTTGGGACGTAAATTGAAGTATTTCTTTTATTTCAAATGGAAGACAATTGTAACTTGCATTAACAATAAATGATGCTTTCATCATTTTCCAATTTATTAACGGCGTTTCAATTGAATATGGTAAGACGTTAAACGATTTTTTAACCTCTCGGAGACTTATTTCAAATAATTGATAAAACATAAAGCATTGCAACCTAAATGTTACGTTTTCTCCCAAAATTATAAATTTTCGATTAAGAGATTATTTATACATATAATAAAATTTTAACAGAGTGAATTCAGGCTATTAAAATATTCTAAAAAAGTTATTAATTTAGAGTATAATATGATAATAGAAGCCATAAAAACTTTTTAGAATGTTCGTCTGTCTTACAAATAAATCTAAATTCTATAAAATATTGTTTTGCTTAGTTTATACAAAGGAGTGTACGAAATGAGGGGTTTATATTTAGAAGTGGGATTTTATATTCCACTTTTAAAACTACTTTTATTTTAATTCGAAACCACGTCGTATTTGATACACAACAAAAATATCCCACCCTATCAAGCAATGAAACTATTGTTGCGTTCGCCACAAATTGTTTATTTGTGTCGTCCGACTGTGTGTGAGTAGTCGCATAACACAAACAAACGTCGTTGCCGGTTATCGTACATAAAATGATTTTTTGGATTTTCTTGAACCTTTGACTGTAATTATATTTTTGAATTTAACTTTATTATAAGCAACCTACTTTAATGCAACTAATTAACATATTAATTGGTCTTCTCTGTATTTTAAATATTTTCTGTATAATTTGAGTGGGTATCACGCAAAATTTACTGGACGAATTTTGACAACAATTTGGTACAGTACTAAAATGTACCCAGGAGCCAAATATAAGAAAATTAAAACAAATTTTTTTTGGTGATTACACGCGAACGAAGTCGTAAGCATAGCTAGTATTATATATGTTTTAAATAGTAGTACTACTTAGTACGACTACTTAGAATCTATTGGTAAGTAGTAGTATTAAGTTTTTTATTGTGTAAAAAATACAGTTTTATTTTACAAAAATAACGTCGTTTATTTGATTAAAAATTAATATGTATGTTAATTCTAATTATTAAATACATCTGTACCAATTTTCATAAAATTGTATTACATGTATAAATTAAAACTTTTTATTCTCATTTCATTTTATGTAATATTTTGATTTTGATATACTGATTATCGTAGTTTTTTTTTAATAGCAATGCCATTAATACTAAAAATTATAGGATATGATCTCCACTCAACAGCAATTGTAAATCTATAACAGATTCGCAAAACCGATAGAACCGATGTACAAATGAAATAACAAAGAATAAAGCCATACATCATGAGAAGTATTGTGCGACGATATAATAAAAGTTCCATAAAAGTGAGTACCTGTCAAGCGGGGCGGCCCCGTCCGCCCTATAACGACGTTTTTTAAAGCGACTATTAAAACGCGTCACATTCACTTCCGCTAAAAGGGTCTCGCTGAATACACGAGAAGAATACAATATTTCAGAGGGATACACTTATTGTAGATATTATTTATGGCGCTCACTCTCGCGTTACCTATACTTAGATTCATTTGTTTCTACGTACAAACAAATTATGCACATATGTATGTACTCGTAGATGCGGTGTCCGACTTCATTGCGAATTATACGGGGCTAGATAAAAGATCATAAAAACAAGGTGTAAAATTGTCAATTGTCGACTGCTATCGACTATAAGACAATAAATTATTTGTTATGCTAACATCAAGAACTAAAAGCATGGAAATATTATTACTTTAGAGATAAGCGATTAAAAAAAGTTGCGGAATATAAAATTTTACTTACGTATTAGTTCATATCGATATAGTTAGGTAATGTTAAGAACTATAAGCACGGAAATATTGATATAGTTTTACCGAGAGAAGTCACCGAACTTTACTCACATTTTGCTATAAGAAATTTATATTGTTTCCCTATATACACCGCTAAGACGGGGTAAGCCATATAATAAGCGATAGTAGTTCTCTTTAGTATACATAACTATACAATTCTCCGTTATTTTGCAAGAATCCTACTTTCTTTAGGCAAAAAGCAGAGGTTCGCTAACCTCTCCACCATTTTGGATACATAAATTAAATATTTTTACCTTCTTAACAAAACCAATAGCAATGAACAAAAATGTAAATCAGACGGACACCAAGCGACGGCGACTACTGAAAATATCTAAACATATAAAAAACTATAGAATTTGCTTGTCTGTAACTAGAAGATATTTAGGTAAACATTATTTAGGAGGATGTAATAAAAGTAATAGAACACAAAAACCTTATTTTTGCAATTTTTATCTATTTGTTTGAAACTCATCACTTAAAAATTACACTTCAAAATTACTATTTGTTTGAAACTCATCACTTAAAAATTACACTTCAAAATTACTATTTGTTTGAAACTCATCACTTAAAAATTACACTTCAAAATTACTATTTGTTTGAAACTCATCACTTAAAAATTACACTTCAAAATTACTATTTGTTTGAAACTCATCACTTAAAAATTACACTTCAAAATTACTATTTGTTTGAAACTCATCACTTAAAAATTAATGTAATAAAAGTAATAGAACACAAAAACCTTATTTTTACAATTTTTATCTATTTGTTTGAAACTCATCACTTAAAAATTACTGACCCAATACAGAAGTAATCTTTTTTAGAAAACATAGGAGTTGACTTAAAGTAACATTTAGCTTTAATTTTCGATTTTGCATTTATTCGATTTAAGCTTACTTTTCGTTCTCAATTTATTTCAAATTTTCATCTGTAGTCAGAATTTGTAAGGTTGCATAAAATTGATTTTTGCGTACTTTATTGTTTGTATATAATATAATAAAACTGTAGAATTAACCCGTCTGCATACTAACGGCATTTACGAAAAAAATAAATTAAATATTAAAAGTATAAGGACATGTTTGGGTGTGTATTAGTAAATTCAATTAATAATGTTCAGTTTTTTTTGTTTCAAGGTATCACGGGTTAGTCGCTGTAGCTTGATTTTTAGTACTTATAAGTACTAGAAAATCATTTTTTAAATATATTGAAATGAAACATAATTTCGCTGAAATGTACTAAAAATGTACAGGGTCTCGAAGACCTCTGTGTACCTCATTGCACAAGTGTACCTGCCAAGGTTAAATTATTAACTGAACGTTACTATTTCTTTGGACCATAATGATCCGTGTACAAATAGTCCTTGAAATTCCAAATATGGCATATGACAGCGAAAAAACTATTAATTTCCAATCGCCATCAATAAATGGAAACTGGTATCTGAGTTTTTTGACGTCATAATCCATGTTATGAGCAAATAGTATTTATCGTAAACCTCTATAAAAGTAACAATATTTGACATATAAATAGCTACCATGGTATCGCAAACACGATTCAAATGTTGAACAATACTTTACCTAATTTCCGAAAAGCCACTAATAAAGTATGAAGCTTTTAGAATTAAAGCTTTTTAGATTAATCTGTGTAAATATAACATACTAAACAAGGTGGGCAGTAATTATAGGATATCGCATTATATGGTATCGTCTTATTTCGCTTCGATACAGTGCATCATTGACATTCAGGCTGACACGTATTTATTAAATCTCTCATTTCTTTATCTGATGCCACTACGCTTCTACGTGATAGACCCTTCATTTTCCGCATTTCCTTATCCTCGATACGACGGCAAGTAAAACTACCCGCAAACATAGAAAATATATCGAATCAAACGATCGTGTACGGTTTCGACGCACAAGCCGCGGCCCCAATCACAATCGATGATGGGACGACGATCGGTGAAACCCCGCGCGTGCAGCGTCTCAAAGCACCCCCTACACGAGCGCATTTGCACAACATTTTATTACAAAAGCAACTTGCAGAATGGCGAATTGAAATGTATCCGTCGAGTATTTAAATGGATTCCTATTTGTAGAATTTGAAACATGAAAATAGCGTGGCTTTTAGGGTTGAGAGGGCGCCGAGATGGCTGGGTGGCGGCTGTGGAGCACTGTAACCGTATATATTAGCTAATACATATGTAAATCTAGCTAGTTAATTCGGTGATGATGCTAACAAAAATTTTATAGCATATTAGACTTGGGTTGAACGGTTTGTTTTACGAACGACGAAAAAGTAAAAGGTCTGATTAAATAAAATGGACATAGGAATGAAATTTGTTTTAACTTTTTTTAAACTACTACTTAAATCTTAATAAATTTTACATGTACCATAACCCATAATAATAACCTGTTAAGAAAGAATGGAACTCACACTGCAAAGGTTTTGTACACATTTAGACACTTATAAACATTTAAGGGTACGTAGTGTTTCTATTGAATTATTTATAAATATTAATTTATCGCAATATAAATGTATTACCTACTATGTTCTTTGTTTGCAGCATACAATAAAATATATTTTTTATATATTTTATTGTATAATACATATATATTTTTTCTGTCTTAGCTATTGAGATATGTATGGGTTAATATGGTTTATTACTATACCAAATTTCAAGTATCTCCATCAAGCGGTTTCGGAGAAAAACGGCTGTAATAGACGGACGGGTAGACACGTGTGATCTTATAAGGGCTGCTTTATTTCCTTTGAGGTGTTATTTATCATTTAGATGTTAAAAATACTCGTAATTTTTCGGTTAACTCTTAGTGACTGCTTTTTTTTACAAATTTAACTTGAGAATGTTCGTAGATAGTGGTGAAAGGGTGGAATGTGTTTTTTGAAGAGTTTTAAAATCTAAAATTATTTTATATGACATATATAATCATATTTTCATTGACATCCACAGAATCTAAAGCAAATGTTATCCCCCAAATCTTCAGGGTAAACATTTTTACGTTCTTATTGGATTGGAGATGATATAATGTGAAGAAATTAAAACAACACAGTACCTAAAAAAATACATACGTCCCAGTAGCTGGATAAGTATATAATAAATAAGTATACGAGCCTGAAATAAAAAAATTATAAAGTAACGATCTCAAAATTTTACACTAATTACAAACAACAGTATAGTAAGTACTGTTGTTCGATAGAAGATACATTTTAATTTCCAATTTCTATATAAATAAAAGCAAAAACATTTTTTCTAATCAGTTTCAGAAACTTACTTTCTAGGCAGATTGTACATTTAGGATTCAAATATTGATATCTCTAAATTTATAATATACTTAATTTAACTTATTTATATATTGTTTAATAAAATATATATATAGTGTGATGATTCACATATAGTGTGATGATTTATTTTGTCAAATAAGGTTCAAAGTGGATACAGCCAATGAAATTGACCTTCAGATATATAATCTTAAAAATTTAAATTAGATTTTACATGCAATTGTTACATTAAGTGAATCCCATTTACAACCCAAAAGTTAGGTATTTATCCTAACTAATTTAAATCCTAATATAAACTTCTTACTGATGAATAAAAACGTAAGCAATTATTTAGAAGAATTCCACTTCACTGAACCCCTGAAATAGGAAACAGTGAATACAATATTAAGATTTATATTTTATAAATATATTTAATAATAAAACAAATATTATTTTGAATTCATATTCAAAATAATAATTAAAATCAATGTAATTCACATTCAAAAAAATATTTGTTTTATTACTAAAACTATTTACAAAATACAAATCTTAATATTGTTTTCGCTGTTTCCTATTTCAGGGGCTGAGTGATGTGGAATTCTGTGGTTTATAAATATTTTTATCATCGTAATATTTCAAAATATTACGATATGGTTAAACTCTAATTTCGGCACAAATATTTTCTAGGATTATCACAGTGAAACTTGTAATAATTTCGTTGTAACCGTCCGTCTCTCTGTTACTACCTCACTATTTTTATAATGCTAGATGAGTCTTGTGGAGATCTCAATTAATATGTGATAAGATTTACAAAAAATATATATATTTCTCTATACATGTAAACTCGTAATTAATTAAAAATTTCTTAACTCCATTTTATTACACATTAATACAATATCACTTTCCAAAGTGTTAGTGACGTTTCCGGTACAAAACGTAGACGAAAAACGTAACTACTTAATTTACGTTCGCCTAACAGGCAGTCAACTTCGAATACAAATTCAATAAAATGTATCGAACGATAATGCCGTACGATATTAGCATTGTGGTGATGGAGTTGGAATAAAAATGACGCTAGGTCGCGTGGAGCGACCGGCCGCCCGCCCGCCGCAGCTATTGCATTACCTAGATTAAGTTTACCCGTCTGAAGGAGCGAAGAGAAAATTCTTATTTTTGTTTATCATTCCGTAGGATGTTCGTAAATTTAGGGATGCGTTTACAAATATTCGCGTAAGATTCGTAAAGCCCATTGTGTTGTATATAGTTTGAACGCTTTATTTGAGAGTGTGTTTAAGTTTTCTTTTTTTCTCTCTTTCGTTCCAATAAAAGCCACAAGCAAATAAGTTAAGAAACAATTAACAAAAGTTTAACGCAACAATATAAATATAGAAATATGACCACTTATTTTTAGGAGTAGCTTGTCATAAGTTAATATCCTGCTAGGATCAATTTTCACTCGCAACGTAACGGTTAATTTAAAACAGGACACTGACATGCTACAATACGAAACAATTAGCGTCCGTGTCCCGGCGCGACGAGGTCGGGCGGCGAGAGCGGCCCTAATCAGATTGCGTCATTTCCCGTCCGACATCTACAAGTCAAATTGAATTTCCGCTACCCGTAATAACACCAATATGCAGCGATGACATTGTTATATTGCCGGTACCGTCGGAATAAAAGTGGCCCATTGGGCATACGGCGGAAGTCGAATACTATTTTCTTCGAGAGATGTGTTTTCTTTTTGAAGCATTATATTTTTGAGTATAATATTATCTAATACATTTCATTAAAAATGTGTGTAATAAAAAAATATACGTTGTAGATTAAGTAACGATGATGGAAGATCATAAAAGTGGGATATTTTATGGTCCTCCATCATTTTTCTACGTTGTCTACAATCATCCAAATACCAATTACCATTCATTAACTGACACATCTCGAAATTTCCAGACCTGTAAAGCCTATAAATAAACTTGAAATTTGACTCGTATACCTTGTCTTCTAGGTACTTGAAATGATTTCCCTTAC
Source organism: Druceiella hillmani (assembly GCA_039881145.1). Lineage (NCBI taxonomy): Eukaryota > Metazoa > Arthropoda > Insecta > Lepidoptera > Hepialidae > Druceiella > Druceiella hillmani. Next base: position 4,361,922 of record JAYKKI010000096.1, on the reverse strand, counting down.
CTTCCTTTTATTTCCCTTCCCTGACCTTAATGTTTATGGTGGAATACCCATACTTTTCACAAGGCATTTCATTGTACATGAAGGTTTTGTAAGAATGAAAATATAGATTTAAGTTTGTGCAACGGTGTTGTTGTACGATGGCAAAATTATTATTTTGGATTTTTTGCAAAAGTTCATGACCAACCAGGAGTATCCTTTATTATTGATAAGTGAATTTGATTAGTTCTAGTTCTTAAATTGTTTTGACTTAAAGCATAATTCAAATGTGTGAATGGCTGTGAAGATATTAAATTAAGTGCAATAAAATTTTACTTTCTAGCTTAACGGTCAAAAAAGTTTCGTGGTTTAGAAATAAAGGCCGAAATGTTTTGTGTAAATATGAACAAAGTAAATGTCTATCTCTCTTTGCTAAACATTGAATGATATCAAAAATCTGAATGAAAATCAAATAACTGGATGTAGAAACGTGCATGAATTCACAGTATAAATGTTACTACCTCACAATTTGTTGGAGGAAAGACCTAGAATGGAACGGGATTTTGGCAAATCCAATTACTTCTTGATTGTTTTATATTTCCTTATCATCATTTTTTTTGTATTACAATATTAAGATGTAGATTTTATAATAGTTAGAATTACGGAATTTCTATAAAACAAAGCGGGAAGATAAGCCTATGAATATTTAGTTTTTTTATGTCTGTTTCGATGGTAATTATATTAATACAAGTTATAAAAAGTAGCCAAGACAATGGACGTGTAATGTTAGGTTTGGGATATAAAATATTACGGCTAACATACCAACCGTGCGCAAAGTGTACGTTCAAATCGGTAAGAATTACTTCGCAAATGTTTTGGTTGCATGTACGTTGTTAATGCTTAGATATTTAGCTATACCTAACATAATATATTGTGCGGGCTTCCGCTCAAAATAAATGCGTTCGCAAAATACATGCATTCAGTCGAACAACGAAATTCGACTTACGCCTAAATGGTTCAAGATGAGCTTCCACTATATTTCGTAAAGATCTATGTAAACTTTCAGGATTAGTATATTTACTAAACTTTAGATTGAGTTCACCTATATGTTCACATTTACGGTAAAATTCGCGCTCTATATCTGTTATCAAGAGCGAGTCCAAGTCTAAAATAGAAAACGTTTATACGTTTTACAATTTTTACGTAAATGCTTATATTTATGTGTAAATACAATCCCAGCTTGCAGACTTTCAACGTAATTTTCGCTTTACTATTATGAACTTCATAACATTTTTCCACTATATGTCTGCTAAGATAAACATAATAACAAGTATATGATATATTGTGTCTTGATTTTAAAAAAATCTTCTGAACATATCTACGATGGTACTCGGCATATTAAGTTAATATTGACTGGATGGTTTTTCAATTCTTTGATCTCAAAAGTAATTTTTGCATTACATAACTAAATCGGGTGATTGAAAAATCTACTGACGTTTTATAATGAATGATATATTTACTGGTCAGCTTACAAGTTGTCACGAAAATAGTGGTAAAATTGACATGTAACAATATCTGTACTTCAAAAATAATAATATGATAATCATTTTAATGAATGGTTACTTATTTACACTTTTAAAACGCCCAGAAAAAAATTAAACGCCGCAGATCATCCACCAACCGGTTTGTTTTAGGTAGTGCCCACATGATATGAAAGTATTGGTTGAGTGGGTAGCTTTCAAAATTGTTGTCTTCCGTTTTATAAATGACTCCATGGCTACCTTATATTATATGTAAAATTCGCACGCAAAATGTACCTCAACGTATATAATCCTTCCAAAAGATTTAACAAGTACAGTGTTAAACATTAACAAAGTGCGCCTCAATCGGCATCGCCGGTCCTGAGTGCCGGCCCGCACGCGCTGCCGTTAGACAATTGTTGTTGTAATTATCTAGTGATTTATCATTGCGCGACTTATCAGAGGCATTCCTGTCCATTAAGCAGATTTCATCGCTCCCCCTGCGTCATGAAACAACCCTTTTATTTTGGCCGCGCACCCGCCGCCGCCGTGCGACGCCCGGCGCCCCTCTCTCGCACCACCCCGTTGCGGTCTATCGTTCCTTTAAATCTTTGTCACACTCAATTCATATCACGGAGTATGTGTTAAGTAATGGAAGTGTCATATGAAAGTTATACATGTACAAATTTCTTTTATACATTGTGCACTAGCTGTTAGACGCAATTTTACTGGAATAAGAAATCAACCACAAACCAAAATGGAGGTTTGCTAGATATTTGAACACAAAGTATTTAAATTTAATTGACTTATATTCCACTATGGTTAAAACGGAAATAAAACTTGCTTATTAATGCACAATATAATTTATTTACAATAGCTAACTGTAGACCAATAAAATGACATTGGTTCTAATATTTATAGCAATAAATAATATAGAACTAACTGATCAATAAAAAAAAGTAAATATGTAAATGCAAATCAGTATTATATATGGTGAGGAAAATATTTTTTATTTATTATGAGACTGCACCATTTTCGAAAATAAATTATCTTCCCGAACCTGTGTTATTTACTATTTTAATGGAAGCTGGAAACCAACAATTTTTGGAATATTTATCTGTCTGTTTGAACACACATGACGTAAAAACTACTGGTTCAAATAACAAGGAATTTTTATTTCATTGGAATCTGTGCACGCAATCAGAAGATAAGCAAATTTAATATTTTTAAAAATGTATTTACAATACATTAATGCAACGGCAAAGAAGTACCTAGCTGCTCAATGCGTAGTAATTGTACGAAAATATAAGTAAATGACGTGATGTGTAATTTAAATCATGCAATGGAATTTTCCATCCGAATATGTATTGGCATAACGGGCGTGGCCAAAGGTAAAATGTGGAGCTGAAGGGGTAGATGTTTAAGTAAGTAATCTGAGTGCGAGCAGACGCATAAGAGCTGATATTGTTCTTGGTTGTCATACGCACATAAAACTTTTCGATAATAGATTCGACACAAGCTTAATGTTTCTCCCAGTTTCTTGAAAATATGAATCTATTGTCAATATTTGTAATTTAATTACTTTAGTAAGTTTAGTATTAGGCTATAAAAAGTGATTATTACTTATTTTATTGTTTGTACATATAATAAAGCTGTAGAATTGACACTCTCTGGATATTGTGAGGACCATAACAAAAGTAATAGAGCAAAAAATATTGTTTCGGTATTTTTGTCTGTTCGTCCGTTTCTCTTTTGCATCACGTAAAAATTACTTAAATAAATCAATTCTCTGTGAAGTTTTATGTTTGTGTAGATATAAAGGTCAACTAGAAATAACATTTAGTTTTTATTTCAGTTGCTTCACTCTATCAGAATATTTACAAATTTAATATTTTCAAAAGTTAAATGTGGAGTGATGCGAGGGTTGTAGGGTCTAGTAGTGTATTATTAACCTTGCAAATAACTTAATGGTATTTTCACAGGTTCATAATAAGTCATAATAATAAAGTCGTAGACAAAACTAGTGTAACATATATTTGTTATATCAGATCGGGTTGCACAATATATTAATACAATTTCTATTAAAGGCGCATTTTTGACGAAAAGTGATAAAAGCTCATTTTCTTTTCTTTAATTTGCCGAAAAAACTATTTTCATTGACGCAATAAGAAAAGAAGGGAAGAAAAATATTTATTCAACAAAAATATAATTTCAATTTCTATTATAGTTTCGATTTAAAAAGCGATTACGTTTACCTAGTCATTCTGTACTGAAAAGCGCTCGTGAATGGTTGTTTCGGATGCTCTTTATCTCGTATTTCGAAAAAAAAATCGCTATCTCATTTACACTACCGATATGATTATAGTTGGCTGAACTGTTCTTCAGGTAAAGTAAAAAGAATCTAATTAAAATATTTTATTTCATGGTGTTTATTAGTTTAAGTTTTGTATTTAACATCTTATATGATATTATAAACTATATTTCTTCTTCTCAGTCGTGCACTATTGACAGTGTGGTCGTGGTTGCTCCGATAACTTGGGTACTAGGTTGAGGATGCTTGTACATGTCTACTTTTCATCAGTTTTCCTGGTCTGAACTGCCTCCTTAGCAATGTCTCTCCATTTCTGCCGGTTCACTGCGCTGCGAGAGCACTCTGTAACGGTAGTTTGCGTTACTGATTTAATTTTGTCCGTCGATCGAGTATGTGATCGGTCGCTAGATGTCTTGCCCTCTACGTGGGCCTGCACCACCAGTATTTAAACCAAATGCTCGTTCCTGGATATATGGCCAAAGAATTTTAGTATTCGCAGTAGCACAGTCGATGAAAGTCGTTCCTTGACCTCGAATTCCTTCAGGATAAAGTTGTTAGTGCGGAAAGCATCTTCAGCATACACCTCCAACACCACATCTCCAAGGCGTTGATTTTTCGGCGATTCTTTAAGCGCAGGGACCAAGTTTCAGCTCCATAGAGAAAGGTTTGAGAAGACAAGACATTTCATGAGTCGGAGCTTAATATTTTTGGTTATCCTTCTATCCTTCCAATTCTTATTGAGCTTTTCAACTACAGATCTTGTAATGGCGCATCTTCCCTTGATTTCTCGCTCGCAGCCACTTGTGTTGTATATATTCAATCCGAGATGTATATAACTCTGAACAACGTCACAGTTGGCAATATTATAAATTTTCGCTTTGTTTTGTTCAACCCGGTTCACAATAATCATTTTTGTCTTATCTCTATTGATGGTTAGATCAAATTCAAGACTGTTTACTTCCAGCCGCGATAATAAATCTTCAATACAGCAGCATATCTTAGATTAACTATCCGCCTATCTACAATAGACATGCCTTTATTCCAGTATTCATGAACATTTCGCATAATGTATTCAGTGTATACGTTGAATAGCGATGGTAACAGAATACACCTTTGCCGGACTCCAGCTTCCATCTGAAAGTTTTCCGAGTCGACTTTATCCACTTGAACAGCAGTTGTACCTTCGACATACATTCTCCGCCCGAGGTATGTTAAATGTTAAGGTATTCCCATATCTCTTAGTATTAACCAAAGTTTGTTCCATTTAACCGTGTCGAAGACTTTTCTAAAATCGACAAAGCAAATGTAGAATGGGATGTTAAATTCTCTGGCTTTCTCTATGATCTGGCGCAATACTAAGATTCGTTCTCGTGTACCTTTTCCTTTCACGAAACCAGCTTGTTCTATTCATATTTGACGAGACAAGTACGACTGGAGTCTGGTATTAAGGATGTGAAGTAGTACCTTGCAAGCATGCGAAATTAGAGAAATCAGTCGTTGGTTGTTGCATATCTTTGTTGACTCTTTCTTATGCAGCAGTATGAATAAGGAATATGACCAGTCTTTCAGCCAACATCCCGTCTCCCACACCTTGTTGCAGATCTTATGTAGGGTATCGATCCCTGATTCTCCTATTGCCTTAAATATTTCTATGGGTATTTCATCTATTCCAACGGCTTTATTGTGTTTTAGGTGTTTAATAGCAGCATGCACTTCGTCTCTTAAGATGACTCTCGTCTCTAAGCTGGCTCTCGCTCAATCATATCGTCTGTTGTGTAAGTGGCAGCGGTCGAAATATTCCTATCACGAAAGAGGGCTTTACAGTATTCCTTCCAGAGTTTTACAATATCAATTATTTCCGTGATTGTTATGCCAGCCGAATCTTCCACAGACCAGGTCTTGGGTTTAAACTATTGGGTCAGATATCATACTTTATCATGTAGGTCTTTGGTTTCATGTTTGTCAGAGCATTCGTCCATTTCTTTACATACTTTTGCCAAGTCACTATTACGGTCTCTTTTACAAGCTGTCCGTATCAAAGTATTTATGATATTCAGTTGCTGCGTAGTTGCTCCACAGGCTTTCATATTTCATCGTTTTTCAACTAATTTCCATGTCTCCATGGACATTCAGTATTGTTACTTTGGTTTGCAAGGTTTTGATTGTGTTTCCGTCATTACCTCTTTTATGTATTTTTTTGCCGATAACCACGAAGCATTTTGATCTTCTTTATTTTCTATTTCAGCCAGCCAAACATCATGTTTAACTTTCCAAGTTTTAACGAATGATTATAGATCATAAAAGAAAGGCTACGTTTTATCGCAATCGACCAATTAAAAAGATGATATGACAAATCGTTTCAATAAAAAGTATGCTTAAAAAATTACTTAGGTAATACGTGTATTATACTTATAATTAACTTAATAATACTTTATAAAGATAGTACAACTAGTTTGCTTTATTTGCAGATCATTAAGTTAAAAGGATTTGCAACCTTTTCAAGTGCACGTAGAAACAGAGTATAGGAGATATACAAAACCTATCAATATTTTATTGTAGGTTTTATTATTTAAAGCTAATTACTGAAAGACAATCATATCTTCTAACATTTGATATGTGGTGCCATATTATTTTAAAGATAGTCGAGAGGTGGGTTTAAGGCAGTATCCACGAATGAAAGCAACAAATATCGTATTTGTTGTTCCTTCAATGTCTATTTATTGAGATACTTTATCACAGTTCATTAAAAAGACATAGTTATATTCTAGGCATGTTAGTTTACAACAAGCTACTTGTTATATTTATCGACGGCACTCATTTACTTATATTAAATATATCCTAAGTTGTTCTCTTCTGGATTGAAAGAAAGGACGGATGAAGCGACGCGTAATAAATAAAAGTGATTACTAAAAATATAAAATGTATATTAACATATATTTTAAAAATATAAACGTATATTTTAATTTTATATATATTGTAAAAATATAAACGTATATTTTAATTTTAGTTACAGTAAGCTGTAAGACATCCATTAGATTCTCAATCATATTGAAGAAATACTGACGAATTGATGAAAGATTGATCAACTAATTATAATGATTGGCGAGTTACTAAAGGAATTTTTATAATTAGATTATTAATCTTTCGTCAATCTATCAATATTTCTTCAAAATAAATGAGCGTCTAATGCTCGCCTAAGCGTTCAAGACACGGCGAACAGATTATCGCACACCAACAAACGGTGTCGCTGTCTGTGTATTAGTGAGTGTACGACTATTAAGTATCCGTTCTCGAACTACAGTATTTTATAAATATATACTTAAACCTAAGTACGTATCATAACAATATTTTTAATTAGGCAATCTATGCTGTCATTCATATTAATATATATATATATATATATATATATATATATATATATATATATATATATATATAGTGAGTGTGCATGTGTGAATATATTATATTTGTTCGCTTGTTTCTTAATCTGGCAGGAACTTTAGTTTATAGAAACGTTTGATATGTTGGATCTATAAGATCATAAAATGTAATAGAACTTATCATAAAAGTAGTCAATTATCGTATTTATAATTTTAACTAATATTAATAAAGAATGAGCTTAAACCTTTCTCTAAATCTACACATATACTAATGAAAACCTGAATAAATCCATTGAGTAGTTACTGAGACCGGTGTTCTATAATATACGCATGTATTGTATATATAATATACGCATGTATTGTATTGTTTATTCATTCATTTGCTTATTTTTGTCATTATCATTGCAAAACTGTTTTGCTAGTCAATAAATTTTATAAAAAATGAGCAAGTAATAGCGATGTTTTGAACATTCCTAAAACGTATCACACTTTGCCACAAGAAGAAATCGAATGAGGATTTTCAACCTTGATATACTTCAAAAGAACTGAAAACATATGTCGTCAAAGACGCCCGGGTGTAATGAAGTTATATTAAATGGATACGTCATACCCTTATAAAAAGTACAGAAAGTAGTTCCTGATAGGGCTTACGCAGATACTACGAAATTTCATACAAATTTAAATACTATTCAATATACTAGACATCGAAGAATAAAACATCGAGTCAAAAAATCATGTAGAAAAAAAGATAATTGTAATAACGGAAGTTCTTAAGTTGATATTATAGGTGAGCGAGTACAACTAGAATAACAATATATAAATTTTCGGCTAGTTCAGAAAATTTGAAAAACTTTCACCGAAATAAGTGCAGCTTTTGATGAATATGTATATTCTCAAATTTTCCCATAAATACGAAAGAAGTTACATTTTAATAAAAATTTTAAAGTTTAATTTTTTGTTATGTAAATAACATATTCTGCGTCTGCAAAATTCTCCTTCTGCAATTATTTCGTCATATTTAATATCATATGAAGCCGAATAGAAAGTGAAGATCCCCGATGTGAAGCTTCTTCTGTTCATATCATAAGTTTGATCCTATGATTTTAATATAAATATAGTCACTTAATGTTGCTGTCGGAATAGGATATCATTTACATATTTATTTAAAGAAATTAAATTGAAACTTGGAATTTTTTTTCAGAAAATAATATAAAATATAACGTTTCAAAGAATGTGTTGACGAATAAAATATATTTATAAGCACGTATTGTGCTTATAACAAGAATATTGATCGAGTACAACTAGAATATCCTAATTCATAAACTAATAACAGAATTCAGTTTGATCTTGTCACACTTGCTGACACAATGCAAGTATGATAAAAAAAATAAGCTGTTGTCTCACTATTTTTTTCGCATATTTGTCGATTGAAATAAATAAAATAACGCAAACAAAATATGTTTTCTAGACTATTGCTGCCTGTAGTCGTGTAATTAAAACCATTTTTTATAATTTAAAAACGCATTTTGATAGACCTTTCTATAAAATAAAGCAGCGGCATCAGACAACCACCCACTATGATTCACAAATTCATACTAAAAGATAACTAAGTAAATATAAGGCAATAACCAATTTTAGAATGCCACTGAGTATTTCCAGTGCAAATAAAATGTATGTAAACTATTTTGATGCTATTTGTGTTATGGATTTAGTTGAAACGAATTATAAAACTTGGCCAACAAATTAATTAAATCCTCCATAAAATATTATCGTCATTCTTTTTAGTAACATAAGTTAAGGGAATTCTTCTAACAATCAACTCTTAAAATATTTTGTTTACAATTATTATAAAATATATGCGTATAATAAATATATGCAATAATTGATATAAATAGAAGGAAGATAGAAAATGTTACACTGTTATTTAAAATATTTGTTTTAGGAAAGCGACGTCATTATTCTGGGAGTAAGTACTCATTAAACATTTTTTTTATTTTCTTTACATTGCCATATCCATACGTTCTTTAATCAATCCGTTATTCATATTGAGAAATGCGAGTGAGCATTGACCGAGAGCATGCATACGCAATGCGAGCGAGGTGCCCGATCACGCCACGCTATCTACGGATCGCTTAATGGATGCAACCGAAGTCTTTTTAGTAGCGATTTTCAATTTAGATAACTAAGGGTAAACAGAAAAATATGAAGAGTTAAATCACAAAATTTCAAATGAAGTAAAAAAACGTAACATAGCTTATGATAATAAAAAATAGAGATATTAATCACAAAAATTTTTCGTTTATGTTTTTAGGGCTCCCTACCTAAAATATAAAAATAGAACCCTTGGGATGAGTTTGTATGTTAGTACATCGTGGCTACTTTTCTCAGCAGCTATTACTGTCATTAATTTTTTTCATTTTAAAATTTCACACTGTTGTAGAATTTTCTTTATTGTGCATATGTCATATGAAGGAATTTTTGAAATTATTTTTATACAAAACGATGCACGAAATGGAGAGCTCAAATTTGAAAGTGGGACAAAAAGGCAAATGGGGAATTATACGAAATAGCTTTATTTATAAGTTCTAAAAATATTTGTTTTAATTTTAAGCTACATAATTTTAATGCGTGCACAAAAAATCGCGAAAATACTATACCTCCACAATCTCAGAAGTTTTCTAGCTTAAAAACCTGAAATGTTTCAAACTTATAGAAGTTCGCTTATATATTACAGGAAAAATAAAACAAAGCTGAAGATCATTGTAATTTATAACGTCCTGGGTACGAAACTCTCGGCATGCGAGCTCTAGTCATAGTTAGCCGGTTCTTTTTATTAATTGATTCAATTTTAAAATATTAAACAACCTTATTGATTGATAGAACTTTTGCGAACCCATATAATTTTCTTAACTAGTATACTGTAAGCGTGAAGCCCTTTTTCTCAGAAACCGCTTGAGATATGGAGTTGAAATTAATATAGTATACTGAAAATTTGTAGCCTTACATCACAATTATCATTGGTTCAGGCAACAAAAGATCCGGACTTTAAAACGATGTTTTTCTTTATTGTTTTATTTATTTATTAAAACGCAATTTTTTATAAAAAACACATGCAAAGATCCTAGACAACCCCAAACGACCAACCATATATTTCTCAGGCCCAGAAAATGAAAATAAAAACGAAGTAGTTCTGTCTATATCTTCCAGTATTAACAAATCCCTTCTAGGACTAACCCAGTAAGCGATCATGTATTGCTGTTGAGAAAAATGGGATGACAAAACCATGTCATCTCAATCTAATGGTATGATATTGAGCCATCCTACAACCAAGTCGATAACACTTTAAAAAGTTTGCCGAAAAGAGACATCACACTGCTCATGAGATACCTTAACGCCAAGGTGGGAGACAAGTCGAAGGATTACCGCCTAAGAGATGTACTCAGCAAAGTATGGACTCGGAGAAGCGAATAAAAGGAGTGAGATACGGTTGCAATTTTGTTCTGAAAACTTTCTAATTATCATGAACACTTATTTTGAAAATCACATGAAGAGACTTTATATATGGGTGATGAAAGGTGTCTAAACATGTAAATAAGTAGACTGCACTGCGATTGCCAAAAGATATAAATTTTGTATTAGAAGCACTAAAGCCTACCCTGGAGCTGACTTTAAGAGAGCTGACCACGGAGAACTGAAAGTTTTCAGTCATTGTTTCAAGATCACTGCAGCTGATATTGCCATGGAAAGTCGCCACTATATCGATAAGAAATGGAACAGTTTGAACAGTTTAATACTATCATCGTACAAGGAGAGTATTAATAATAGATGAAAGTCCTCGGAAAGTATAAATAACAGATGAAATGGCTTTCCACCATTAAATAACGAAAGGATTATTCAAAGCCAATCTCGACTCTAGCCATGCATACTATAAAGAGGTTTCGGTAAGGATCCACGTTTATATCGCAGGAACTATAACGATTACCTAAACTTTATTTGCCAGAATATTGAACAACATACTCAGAAATTTAAAACAACGAATCTCTTGAGATATTAAAAAATAGGAGGGTAAACTGCTCACTGAGATAGACGAAGTCACAGAAAGATGGCGGTAGTACTATGAAAGATAATATTCCGTCGATTATTACGTAGAACCCGACATTTGTCAATAAAAAATTGAAGGTGCATGAATTTCATGAACTTAAGACTAATAAATCAGTTGGTAGAGACCAGAAATTCACTGAAGAGCTTTAGCATCTAGGTGACCAAGGAATGAAAATGATGCTCGGTCTATGCTATCAAGCCTGGAAAATAGGTACATATATCACAGACTGGAAAGAGTTCCTGTTGATGCCCATTGTCAAAAATATGCGGGAATTATCGAACAGTGGCACTTATATATCATGCTACAGAGATAATGTTCTACATGATCAACGGCCGACTACAATCGTTCTTTTAATGGCATATAGCAAGTGAACAAGCGGGTTTCAAGAGAGGATGAGGCACAAGTGAGCAGATTGTAAATGTGAGGAAAATATCGAGAAAGAACGGGAGTTTAATACGCCGATCCTCATGTACTTCATCACTTAAAGACATTTGATTGCATAAGATAGAACTGTCTGTGGAGGATGCTACAGGAAATGGACGTATCTTTGTATCTTATAACGGTTTTTGCGAATCTGTCCACAAGACGACGAATCCATGGTAAGGACTAACAACATCATCTTAGGCCCTCTCAATCCAGAGAAAGGGGGTCAGACAGGGATGTACTTTCTCTCCCATTCTTGTTAAAGTCTATGGATGGACATATAATAAGAAATGCTTTAAAAGGATTTTTGTCGGTTAAAATCAGCAACCTGGGATATGCTGACAACACATCCTTTGTGTCATTGGGAAGGAACTTATCGAATTATCTCAATGTACAAGCATAGACGAGTTGGATTCAGTATCATCAAGTTGAAGACAAAAGTCATGATCGTCGACAGAGCCAGTCAACTCTCTGAAACTGTGAGTGTGAAAAAGTGAGTTTCTCTGCCTCGGATCATTTCTGATTGACCAGGGAGGAAACAGGCGAAAAATCAAGAAAAGGACCCAAATGTCAAAGATTGCTATACACCTGCTAACACGTCTGCGGTAGGGCAGGAAGGTCTCCAATATTACCAAAGTTAGTTCAGTCCGGACTCTGGCTTTCTCGATATTTTATATAGGACTCATGGGAGATTCGGTTAGTAAAACAAAAGTAGATTGAAGCCTTCAAACTGGGAAAGAATACTTTAAATACTATGGACCGCCAAAAGAACAAGCAAGTTCATCCTCTAGCAGCTAAACATCAAAACTAGACTTTCGACGATCTGTTGCTAATGGATTCTCAGTTACTTTGGTCACATTGTCAAACAGCATCAAGGTAACCTCGACAGGTTGATTGTGGTAGACAAGATGGAAGAAAAGAGACTCCGCAGCCGATCAACCAGTATTTTGAGTGACCAAGTATACGCTATCACTTCATGTAACAAACGCCCTAAGGGAAGCTGAATACTGGTCAAAGTGGAGAAGAAAAAAGAAGCTTGTACATAAAGCCACGAGTAACTTTCAAAGCCACTACTTGAAAGTCACTCGTGGCATTAACTAGTGGAACGAAGAAGACATCTATATCAGGGCACTATCCGTTTTCCAGTCTCACCATTCCATAATGAAGCTTTATTATCAGACGCCTCAGAAAATGACGTTCCCGGTAACATCAGTACTTCCAATTTTTATGAAGGCACGTCAGTCGTGCTCCAGTTCCAAGTATTGAAATTCAATTTGGTCCAGTCAACATAATTGTAATTATTATATAAATGATTATGTTTAATGTTTAAGTATTTTGTAATAATATCAAGAAATATAAATAAAACTGTAATTAATTAAAAAGACTTAACTTGCCGAGTTTTTTTTTATATATTCGTTGAAAATAATTATAACGTTTAGTGGTAGATAAAGGAACTTAAAAAAAATTTCCTCATTCTCATAACTATCAAACGAAAAGGGTTAAGTGAAAACAAGTTTCATAATTAGTATCAAGTGAAATCATTAATTATGTTTTTTTTAATTATAAAAGTAAGTCTTCGGCCTCTCAGGTGTATATTTAAGTCAGGTTAAGTATCCAAATGTCTTCTACAGATTAAATTCCGTAAGGCGAAAATTTCCATTATTTTCGGATATGATTTTCTTGAAGAAGACAACTAACGTAGCGCAGATAGTACGAAATACGAGAGTTAACGACTTCTTTAGCAAGAATAGGTAGCTAAGGAAGACACAGGATGCCGATGCTTTGAAGAATTTCAGTGTGGTGAACACGTGAGCTACCTCAGAACATGGTGGATAATAATAAACTGAAAGCTGCAGTGGAAGTGGTTATTTAATCAAACTACGCTTGAGTTGATAGTAAGATCGACTATTTATTATTCCAAGTACAATCATGGACATATTTAAAGAAACCCAAAAAAAGTAGAATAACATAATTTTTTTCTAAATTTGCACTGGCCATTTATAGTATAAATAATTTGAAAGAAAAAGGATTTCAAGTGAATTTTATTTACCATTTTCGTTTTTTTTGGCTAATTTCTTCTTTGCGTACAATATTCAATTTTGAGTAGTATAAAAAAGTTTTCATCGACCACTTTATTTTTATTATTTTTCTCCCAATTTCTTTCTTCCTTTACTCACAGTAGGTCATTGAGTGCTCGATCCAACTTTGCCCGTTCTCACCGAAACTTTCATGATGACTGTTGGGCAAAGGTACTCTTTACTGTGGAATACCGATTCCGTCTTAAGTCAAACGAAGGAAGGATTAAAGTATGAAGATGAACCGGAGAAAGACACGCTCTGTGTGACACTGTTAAAAGAGGGCCTTATTTTGGAGGGTCAGTAATGGTCCTGTACCATACGATATTTCCTTAGCAGCATGTACAGAGCTAGATCACATTGTAGAAAACGAGTCCCTATCTGCGGCAAAGCACGTAGCGAATATTTTAGAGTAGAGTGCTGTGTCTTTTGTCCCATACATTAAAGATGATTTTCTTTTAATGCCTGATAATGATCGACCTCACACTGCAGTAGTCGTTTCAGAATATCTTACTGAGGTCAGAATTGTAGTTAATAAAGTAGTTAATAAGTAATTAATTTAGTAATTATGTTTGGGGCAGCCAACACAATTACTAAACCTTAATTAGATAGAAAATATTTCGGATAAGTTGGGAAAAAAATTAAGTAAAGAAATCCGGCACCAGATAATTTAAGGGACCGAAAAATTCATTGATGGATTTAATAAAAATTTAATAAAAAATATGTCCAGACGGATGCAGGTAGTTTCACAGCAAGGAGACGTAACAATAAATACTGTGTCACCCATTAAGAAAAAAAGCAGTGTTTTGAACAATATAGAGAATACTGACACTAATTTGTTTTTTTTTTCATTAGGTCTAAGCTTTTTGTGTTCAAAAATGTTAATTTAATCAACTGATTCAATTCAATAATAATAGGATAATTGACTCATCTTAATTTTGATATTTTTCGTACAATATTGTAAAATATAATTTAATTTAAAACCAGCATTGAAAAAATATCAAAAATTAATTGAATAATAAGCCATTATAGGTTCCTAAACTTGCACATACGGACAGAGTTGGGAATATCCCTGTCTCTTTCCATCTTGTAGAACACAATGTGCAATTTTAAAAATGACATCATAACACAGTATCGCCGTCCTTGTCCACAATTAAATTTAAACTTTTATAACCCGGTAAATTTTTAAGATTAGTAAAAAAAATTTTCAATCTTACTAAGCTTATAGCTTGAATTTATGATTAACGAAATAAAAAAATTTACTCAAATACCCAATTATAAGCTCATACAACACGAATAAATTTGTTTTCGTGTAAATTTTCTCTCTTTTTTGCGTTCCTCTAAATATGTCTATGAATGTATATTGGACAATGTCAAGCAAATCGATAAAGTTAAGAAGCTTGCTAGATGCGTTCTGTGCCTATAGATACTCCGCAACCCAATATTCAACAAAAAAGGTTTATTCTCCAGACTTCCTCGTTGCCGGCATTAATGCACTTCCATTAAGATATGAAGACTATGTTGAGAGTTTAAACGCATACGTTCGTTAATTGTGCTGACCCATCGTCGAGATATAATAAACAACCAAACTTTTAGTTCGAAATCAAATGTTTCATATTTAATGGCCTAATTTTTTTGTAATATTTTCGCTATAATTCGTTTATTCAAATTGTAGTCAGCCATAAAAGCCATTTTGATTAATTTACGACTGAGGCCTCCCTGTCACCTCATTTTGGAAGCTAATTTCATAAAAAAAAATAAATATGTCTAGAAACAAGAAGAAAATTGAGTATAACATAGTTGCAAAAAGAAAATTTTAATTTATTTTTAGAAAATTATAATTTTAATGTATGCTTAAAATAGTAATATAATTCATTCAATCCTATGATGGGTCTCCTGAAAATTTAAATGAGTTTCCGACAAATTGGAAAAACGCAATAAATCTACCATCACGGAAATGGAAAGCGGTAAATGTGTGTGTATAAACTAATTTCAAAACTGAACTTCCCTTAAAGAATTTCTTAAAAATAAATTTGGATCTTAAAGAGATTAACCCTACGCTCACCTAATCGCCAATTTACAAGATTATATACAGGGTGAACAAACCAATTTGCTTTGCATATCAGGACATATCTTTTCAAACTCCTCACCGAAATCACCATCTCCAATAACTTTAAAAGATAACCTAAAGTTAGCTTAATGATAATGAAAGAGCTTGGCCTAAATACTTTGGCCACCGGTCTTTACCCTCAAGTTTAAAATATTATCCGGTGACGAAATCTTAAAAATGTAATTGATGCATCATATATAACTGGGTCGTTTCCGAGGAGAAAATTGTTCTATACACAAGAACCGTGTACCGTGTATCTCGAAACCAAAACAAACGGAAGAAATTTCAAAGACAAATAATTCTAATTTTAAAAAGAACTCATTGAAGTGACATAATAACTCTCATGCCCACATTCTTCCAAAAACTCCGCCAACTTTTGGACTTAATCATAATACAGTAGTACCTCGAATACCTTTCATGCCAAGTAATTCCAACAACGTTTCAAGGGAGAGGCGACATCCGTGACAGTTTAAATGAATAAATGTCTTGACAAGGTTTCTTGTAAGATTATATTCGTCCAAAATGACACGATTCCAATCATTTAAATAAGATTGACGAAAGAAGTATGCAGTCCCAAACTCACGGTCGATCAAATATAAAACGCATAATTTAAGCGACTGAACAATCCCAATTTCAAATATACAAAAAAACCCAACCTCCTAACCCACTACATCTATTATATCTATCACACCCACTGTTCTCTTTACACCCCATCACTGTATCAGTTAAGGAAAAACGTAAAGAATAATTTATAAATACAATATCCTCAGTGTTCCGAAAAAATATTGGAGATCACTTAAATTGTTCTCCAAAAAACTCCTACCTTAAATCACCTACACATTAAAAACAACCATTTATCAATATCCCTTGTAATTTTTGGTCACCACTGATTCATCTGTTAGTTTAATTAAAAGTTATAAATTCTCGCTATGCCTAATTAAATTCTAGATAATATGAAACTGACAGGCAGTAACGTCGGTAACGAACTTACCGATATCCTAGGTTCATTTAACTTACAACTATTTTTGGTAATCAATCAGCAGTGGCATGCAAATATCATGTAATTAATAAAATCAATTTGAATTACAATGAGATTTAAATAGCGATTTTATGACCGACTTAGAATGAATTACTGAAAATGATATATTCTCAAAATACAACCACTGTACATTTCACTAAACATGCATACACCGTTCTTCCACGCAGTGGAATAATAATCAAATCCCAAAATTACACAAAGTGTTATGCTCGATCAACATATTTTCAAATCTCTCCTTATCACAAACTATATAATCCAATTGAAAGACAATAATCGGTAAAAGATATCTATTGATGATACATTTTATAAATCTGTTTCAGTGAATTCTAATCTGATATTATATCTCACTCGTCTAAACATTAAACTTCTATATTTATTAGCATAATACTCTCTTCCTCAAACTACTCAGTCAGGCGCTAATGAAATTTTAAACCCACACCGGACTTCAGATGTCAATGACGAGGATATGTTTACGACCTAAACTTCCGAAATTCTAAACTCCGACACATTTCACTTACCCATAGCTCATTTGAACGAAACTAATGCCGTTGTTCAGAACATTAAGACCTTTTCCAATTTATCCATCCATACCAAATCCTGCATAAATTCCGAATATCTCAAACAAGAAATTGAAGAACAAATAAAATATTAAATCGATATATAATCAAGCCATCTATGTCACCTTGTTTATCACCATCCAAATAGAATAGACTCCAAAAATTTGCTCCTCTAACCAAAAAAATGGCGAACAATTACAGACTACAGGAAATTAAATGATATCCCAATCGATGCTTATAATTCAGATTTTACTGGATCACCTATCCTAATTTATGACGCATCCAACAAAGCTATGAGCACATTTTTTACAAGGCAATTACAACAAAAATCGACTCATTGCAAATGTCTGTCGAACACTAGATAAAGACGACTGTAGGCTAAATAAAAAGAGAAGGAAACCCTATAATGGATATTTAATCATAAAGATTCAAGCAGTAAGCTTTAAAGTCGACGTTCATTATTTTTGGCTGCAAAACTTCCCATCAAAGAATTATTTAATCAGAAATATTCTATAAATAAGCTTCAACGTTGACATTTGAGCTCTAAAATGCGAATGTAAAATGATTTATAAAGCAGGTATATTAAATTCGGTGCCCAGCGCTATCTCTCGTTATCCTGTAAATTCTGTTCAATCAGATATCCACTATAAAGACAACCATAAAATTGTGATGGTAGTTCTAAATACTTCCGAATCGCTAATAGTTCAACCTCCCTCCAGTTGTAAAAATCTTGATGTTTTAATTGAAGGAGATATCTTTAACGAATCGTATTTCACATTCCAAAAATTCTTATCAAAAAACTCAAAATTTAACATAGTCACAATCGAACTTTACGTCAATTTACTAAAATATAATAGAAATCGATTGCCATTCCTACGTTTCTAGCTTTGCAGGAATCCATAGCTTATGCTGAAGGAATCCTGTGAAATTAACAAAATTCTGAAAGCTTTGCGCTCAACATTGCACTCTTACATTTCAATGAAACTAAATAGCAAAATAGACTATTTATTATTTACCAACATCCATCACTTTGATACTTATTCGTGTTCCGACATATTTGATAAACTTAAGAAACGAACTAATAATATGTTCAAGTGAACCTGTAAAATAACTAGTAATTTCAGACTTCAAAAATACTTTCGATAAATATTCATACATGAAGTATGCAACATTGTCTCATGTTCATTCCACGGTATCAATATACAAATCATATTCGTAAAACGGAGTATATTTCCTCTTTGTTTACTAAAATTTTAAAGGAGACCATGATATTCCAAACGTCGGTAACCTAGATTTGTTCCAGATATACGATAGAGTAAAACAACACTGCGATTGGAAAAATATGCGTACAGATATTGAAAGTTATTTCAAAAACTCTTCTCCGTATCAAGTAAGCAAATCCCTAAGAAAATTCAATAGTGCACCCATGAAGATTACGAGCAACCCGCCTCATTTAAATTGGATAACTTTAGATAGCTCTGGATAACTTTAGATAAATTCGCGAGCGCAAAATTCCAATATATTCTAATATTACAAGATGAACTAACCAAATTTTCAATAGCCTAACTTATTCAAAGCATTACCTCTGAAGAAACCAACCACTGCCTAAAACATTTCGTATCCCTTATATTATTCTTACCGATCAAGATACAAATTTTACATCAGATCTTTTTAAAAGAACTTGCCAATTTCTAAAAATACAACAAGTATGGGCATTACGATACCACCCACAATTCCGACGTAAGTATTCCACTCTTAAGAAATACATTATATTATAGACTAACCAAAATCAAGATAATTGATCAAGATATTTACACAGGACTGCTGATAAATAACACTAGCCTACATTCAACAACCCACGACTCTACTTAAGAGCCATTATTCACTCATTAGCCATTCATCCTAAATTCCAATTACGAATTTACTCATGGCGTTACTTATTCCGATTACATCAAAATGGTACAGAATCATTTTAAATGTTTTAATGATGACGCCCTTGGATACATTGAAAAATCAAAAGAAATCACTTAATCGCCCATTATCTCACTATAATAATTGTACAATTAAATCTAGCAAAAAACTACAAGTTTCTGCGTAATTTTAATTTATTACCTATATTCTTGGACTTTGATCGTATTCACGTTTTAATTAATATTTCGGAAATTATAAGTTATTATTCAAATAACAAAAGTGTACTCATTTCAAAGACAACATCGTGCTCAAAATTATAATGTGTACCACAGTAGCAAAAATTTAACAAATCTTAATTCTTATGTGACAATAGTTCCTTCAAACAAATGTATTCATATCACTGTAGATAAGAGTTATTTCAATGATGTGAAGTGAGATTCTTATACGGAAATATAGAAATTTAGCAACCATTACTAAAATGATATATTTAAAAAAAAATTAAATTCCAATAAATATTCACAAGGAAAATTTCTGTAAAATTGATATAATATAAACAAATATACTTAATATATCCTTCAAATGTATTGGTTACTATAAAGAAACACCATTACATTCCAATTCTATTATTGAAATCAAGATCAATCCAAATTTTGACATAACCATAGATACGTGTTGAAATTATTCAAGAACTTGAAGTTTGATACCCCTGTTATAAAATTGAAAAATATTAATTAAGATTCTCTTAAAGATGACAACAGCATATTTTAGGAAATCACTCTCAATGTAAACTCAATTAGAAGCAAGCCTCATATCTTGGAAAAGATTTGAGGCTTGATTCTAATTGAGTTCTAATTGAGACTCACATAAGGAGAGGAAATTGTTATACCCCTGACTTGCCAGCCCTAATGCTTATATAGAACCACTCTTAAGCATTTAATATTGACATGATCACACAGCCTGGTTCCCAACGTCCGACCTTCCCATAATGAAGCTCTTTTTCAAGTCGCCTCACCGCCTCCTAGATGAATTAGCAGTTCTATAATTTATAAATGATCTGATCAATCACATGATCTACTTAGCTCAAAGGTCCTGTTCGGTTCTCTGTTGTCTTCACTCATCGTCCAATTCTCGCGTTACAAATTCAGTCAGTTCAATTTTCATAATCTATTTATATATTATTTGTTATTTAGAAAACCATATTTAACATGTAAAGAAAATGCTTCGTAGTAATATTTAGATGCGTAATAAATAGTAATTAAATACAAATTGTAATTTGTAAATAATAAAATTTGTAAATAATAATTTGTAAATAATAATTTGTACTTTTTTAAAATCAATCTCAAAGAACTTTATAAAAACACATTAGGACTAACTAAACACACAAATACCGTTTAATTTATGTTTGCTTATAACACAAAGCCTTCCAGTGATGCCTAGTCCAAAAGAATGTTTCAGTGTTCTTGATTTGTTTGCTTGCCAATAAATAATAGAAGATGGTTGATTATTTGAGAACACGACGTGGATTGTTTGAACTTTATTAAATATAATTCTCTTTAAACGTTTTGTAAATTATTTAAACTGAAAATTCAGTTAAAATTTTATCCACGAACAAGAGAAGAGACAACAGATGAAGAAAAGGGGTGGAATGTCCCTCTTGCACAAATTGGTTATCTGTACCGATGAGTATTTATATTTCAATTCACATTTTACATTATCACATTTCGTCATTTCTTTATTATGGTCCAACAATGTCTTTCTCTATTTTTTACGATTTCTTTTAATATTCACTCTGTCCTATAGTGCCCACAATACCAATTTTATAATGTCTATAATATGCGAGTAGCCTTAGGAACATATATAGGAGGAGGAAGAACGATTCATGTGTGTTATTCGTTTATGTGTAGTTTCAGAAATATTTTGAATTTTGTAATTTTTCGATAAAAACCGAGAAAATAATCTAAAACTCTTTTTTTTAATTTATAAGTTGTTTGAATCGAAGTGATGACAAAAGTCACGAAATTCTAAAAGTATAACCTTGGATTTTTTTTAAGTTTTCCCTGATAATTAATATTGTTTATCTTTAGTTTTCAAATTTCAATAGTTTGTTCATAAAATATTTCAATGAATTCTAAATTATTATTACTAAACTATACTTAACTACAAAAAATTAATCAGACTTAATTTGTAGTCATGGTATCCAAAAGATCGACCCAGAGTCCGTATCTCGAAAACTAAGAAATGTTGATTAAGGTAATTTTTTTTCAATAATCCTGTCATAGTTTGGCTTCTCTCCCCTTTACTCTTGGCCCATGACATACGGGATAACCTGATAGTGTGGCATGTCCATACCCCACATCCAATATGCAGTTATTTCCTTAGGTTTTACCTCAAAAAGAGAAAAAAAACCTTATGATTTAAGTGTTTATCCGTCCCTCCATCTGTCACAATCGTTTTTCTCAGAAACTGTTGTTTTGTTATAGGCACAGTGACAAAGGTTAACATTTAATGGTTAACAGGCAAAAATGTTAATGTGGAAAATTAAGTGGGGACAAATTAATCCACAATATTTTTTTTAAATTGTGATTATGGATTATCAATTGAATGAACGAGTTTTATGTAAGACAATTTTAAAGATATTGCTGAAAATATCCACTGTTAATATAAGTTCATCCCAAACTTACAGTAAAACTATATCGAGGATTCTAAATGTCTTAATGTTTAGAATTTTACGATCTTTTATGCCTACTAAAGTAAAATATTTACATGCTTAGAAATAATATTGATATTTGTAGTCTTATAATGACATCTTTAAATATTTATGTGTGCCCAACTGAGCACGGAACTCTCCTAGTTTAAATTTTATTCGTATATAACATGTTTTTTAGGTAAAGGCCATATCTATGATTAAGAAAATATATGAGCGGTGATATGAATTCAAAGTGATGCATTCTTGGTGCCAAATCCTGGCTTGAGATATATAATGTAATAAACTTTCCGGAAATCAAGGTAACAGCATTTGGTGATACAAAATTTGGAGTACCCTTGATCACTTTCATCTCAGTTTTACAAAAAGAATTTCGTCAAACGAGAAGATCAACCAGCCTCTCCATTAAGAAAGACACGCCATAATAGTCCGTACTAGAAACAGTAGCGATATTTTCAGACACTAAAAGCTCTCGAGTGCCGAGCTTTCGGAGAACTTATGACGCGCGACAGCAAAACGGGTACTTGAGAGCGCGCCCGCTCGATCAATACGATCATGAGCCCTCATCAAATATTTGCCGTGGCGGCGACTGTGCGTTCAATGAGCGCCGATCCGTATCGGCTGCTGTGTCAATAGACGCCTTAATAACGACGACGGGCGGCGCCCCAGGCGGAAGCTGCCGTATGAATGATTGAGAAAAACATATCAATACGGTATGTAAAAGAAGTTATAACTATTTTTATTAACATTCCTTATCATAACGTGAGAATAACTTACGTCTACTTTTTCAAAAGTTCATAACGTCATAAGTTGCTTTATAAATTTCGTAGGCAAGATGTATTTTACTGAATAACATAAGCTTAAATTAACGACAAAACAAATAAAAAAGATAATGTCGTAGGAATTACATGCATATTCCGTTATGAATAAAGAAATAACGTCCCATCATTCGGTATATCGTCGCAAAAAAATTGCAGCGCTAAACCATTTTTTTCGATACCGTAGTGAAACAATTAACTTTTATAACTTTTATCTTGCAAATAGATCTTAATTAAAAAATAGGGAAAACTTTTTTAGTGTAGCTTCCCATGTACACTTTAAGTATGGATGAATATTTTTTTCTGCAAATTTCAAGAATATCAAACATAACAATTTCAAGAAATATAGACGACTACGGAACCCTGCTTTCCACGTGTTCCGACATATATTTGGTTTTGTTTTTATTTTTGGATACTTCAGTCGTACACTCTAGCGGTCCGTTTTGAAAAAACAGAGTAAGAAAATGCACTGCAATAATTGTTAGGGAAATAATTATAGAAACAAATGTTGTCAATACTACCAAGGAGCTTTTTAGCGTATGGTTCAATACCAACTCACTATTTTAAGTAAAATATACTTAAACTAACAAACAATAAATAGACAAACCTGCACACAGAAAAATACATAAATTACTTAACGATTTGACAGACACCGAATAAAAGTAGGTATTTTAATTTCATACCGAAAAGTCAATAGACATTTATTTATTGTTTTATTTACAGAAATATGATCATAAGTCTATTTATACTTCGATATTTAATGCCAAACTTCAGATGATTTGAAAACTACATAATTAATTCAAGTGAAAAAATAATCTTAATACAAAATTCATTTAGGGCTTATAGATTTATTTTGCCAATATTTGTAAATAGAAGTATACTAGAGATTAGCGTATAAACTTTAATTACACTCATTTAACATAAGATGTCATCACAACCCACTCTCTCGTTCCAAATTATCGTCAGGCGTCTAGGAAGTGTAGTAAGATTGTAGGGCGGGCGGGAGTGAGGGCGACGGGCAGATCGATCTTGACGCGGCCCAGACGCAGCGGCGCCGCGGCGCCAGCCTGAGCGGCGCCGCTGGCGACTGTTCATCTATCGATCTGCAGCCTCCGCTCAGCTGATTGTGGAGTCACTGGCCCTTCGTGCATTGGGGATTCGAGCGTTGGGCTCACGCTAACTATCAGGGAAAACTTAAAACAGCGCGTTGGAATACGCGCTACAAGATTTTGCAACCACGCGTCTAAAAATAAGAATATGTCTTTTAACAACATACGAAAGTCGCAGTGCGATTATTGTTGTTCGTTATAATTAATAGTAATTTTTTAAAGTGAATAAAATTAAATAAACTTTTGCTTTTTTTCTTCCGTACAAATCCTTTTCTGCTATTTCATGTTTAAAATAGAACCTTGCCTAAATTAAAGCCGCTCTTTAAAATAATGATGCATATGGTAAAAGAAATTTAAATGAAATCTAGTTCGGTATTTGACCCTTCTAAGAAATCGTGTAAATATTTTTAAGTCCTAACTACTGAATTATATTTAGGTTATTATCTTTATCGTTCTGCCAAGTATAACGTGTTTACGTTTGTGTCCTATAAAAACGTCTGTAATAAAATGAATAAGGAATAAACAAACGTGAATAATCTGATAATTTTCACATTTTTCCTTTTAAGTAAAGGGGCCCTAAAAAACTTTGGTTAGTCCAAAAGCATGAAAAACTTTGTATTTTTCCATTCACATACGGTTCGTTCGTTTTTATTTTATTACTTTGCAACTTCTCCAAGTGCATAAGATACATCTGCCGATTATAATTCAAAAACACCAGTAGATGTTTTTTAATAATATAAAAACACCAGTAGGTGTTGTAAACGTTATTGCAATAAATATTTTTCAGTACTAAATGGCTGAATTAAACAAATAATATGATCTTAGGAAAAGAGGTTTTAAGGAAAAAAATCAAGATTGATATTTTGAGCGGTATAAATATATTTTAAATGGAATAAATAGCTAGCGATATTGCGTTATCGAAACTGTTTACATTATAAACGCGGAAGTATGGTTGTTTGTTTGTGTCGCTTTCACACGGCAACAACCAAATTGATCTCCGCGAAAATAATGGTACATATCGCGCGTTGCATTGCATGTACAATTTTGTGCATGTGACGCCGGTATCGTGGAAATCAATAGAAAAAGATACTTATCCCGGAACCACATAAGGAAGAAGATCGTAAATATAACTAAGAACACAAATATAAATATACAATAATGCATCACGACAACACGTCTCCCTACAGCTACCTACTGCAGGGTACAGTTTCCTTTCTTTTTGCGCCTTTTCCTCGATTCTACTAATACCAAACTGCATAACCATTTCCAACACTAATTTTTTCCCAAGACATTAAATAACAAATTAAATTTTAATTACAAAGGCATTAAATTACACCACTATTTTTAGGATTCGTAGCCATAGAGTAAACACGTCCTGTCTGTGTTACATCTTCACAGTTTCTACAATTTTAGACCTATGTGTATTTTATAAGTAGATGTTTCACGTAATATGTCCCTTTACGTCTGTTTCTGGGAGACTTTTGACTAGAAGTTTAAATTAAAATGATTTCAATTAACTTGAAACAATCATTTTAAGAGCTTTTACATATATATATCTGCAAAATCTTGATCTAAGTTCCAACACGCACTTGGCTGATATTTTTCTTTTTCATGGTAGGAAAATTGCAAGGCAAAGCTAGGTGTTTACAAGTATATAATATAGAATTGTCAGTTAATAAAGGGAAAAAAATGAAATAAATAGTGCCAGAATGACTACCGCGCAGGTTTTGATGGTGTTGTAGGTTTGGTAAAAAAGAAATGACTTTTATCTATATCTCACGGTGATAGCTAATTTGCAAAATTTTATTAGATACAGTAGAGAATAACTACTGGTATCTTTATATGTATCTTTATACGTATTGGAGTGGTATCTTTATATGGATCTTTATATGAATATAGATTAGCACTAGAACGAATTTAAATAGGGGTTCTATCTCACTGTTAATATCTATTGTTTGTGAACTTGCGTCGGTGTGGCAGAGTCCGCCCAATCGTGTTCACCCCAACTTGTCGACGCTGCCACATCTCCCACAATTATTATTTTGTTATTATGGAAGCGAAAATTCTTTATAATTCTCGAATCACGTTATCTTCGTTTTCTTGTTTTGAAGATATGTCAATATTTTTAAAATATAAGGAAAAATTGCTTAAATTTAATATTTTGTCTCTCCGTTTTCTTAGTCTTCCATTAGTATAATTTTTTTTTTAAGAATTTCAGTTTATAACTATTACGCTAAAAACACCTCACATAAAGTTCTAAACGTACTAGTTCCAGGGCTATACAAATTTTATTGTGTGGCACACCAGTAATCCACCTCAATTTGGTCACCATTTTGTACCAATGCCGTGTGCCATATGTTGCCTAGTTTCCTCAATACTAGACCCGTGGTCTAAGACGTTTAGTATAAAAAAAGAAATTATTTCAGTAGGAAAATGGGGAAAAAATTAAGTCATTAAAGTATATGTGAAATACTAAATGAAGATAAATAAATCAGGCGAAAACCCGAATTCCAAAGGTGACAATTGATCATTATGTCATCCCACTCCAGATAGCGTAATTATATAAAAATGAAAAAAAAACTTGTGTCGCATAATATCTTCAAAGAGCTCCATGAAATAGAAAACTAATTACGAATTTCCAATATAAATGAAATACCGCCCCGCTCCAATTAAGTATGTCCTTTTGAATGGCCGACTTGTAGCAGGAAGCTATTGATAATATGTCGCTCATTGGGCGGTGCGATATGAGGGCAGGCGGCGGCGAGAGGCGACCGGTCCCGCCGCAAGGACACAAAGAGGATCTCTTAATTAAAATTTAATCCGCTCGGTCTTTTGCGGATACCCTTTCAACGTCATTAATGAGCTCGCCGGCGGGACCCTCGCGGCGCCCGTCTAACTTTTTCATCGGTGTGTGGGACTTTTTATGACTTGTTATGCCGCGGTGTGGCTTTGTTATCTTTGTTTTAAGTTGTGCGTTACTTGACGTGTGAGTTACTTGTGTATAAATATATCAACATTATGGTCTACCGTACTAATTACACGAAATAACTTTTTTTTGTGTTTTAATATAATTTTACTCTGTCGCTGTGATATTTTTATACATGTGATCTCGTTTTGCTCTAATATTTTTGGTACGCGTGCATGTTTATTATTTTTGGAAGACATACCAGCTCAATGACTCAGATATACTGAAGATATGAAAAAAATGAGGTATAATATTCTTTAGAAATTATCTGACATCATCAGAAATGATTAAGATTTGCAAATAAGTAAAAACATTTATCACGATATTTTTAGTAGTGATAAGAATACTGAGTAAAGAGTCACCTCACTGAACAACCATCTCTCACTTAAATGAATATTTAATTGACTGTGACTAAATTATCGTTTTTATTATTTATTTTATGATTGTTTTTTATTTAAGAATTGTATCGAAATGAGAAAAATGACCATAAGATTATGACATTTACTGCATTATAATATGACACCTTCGCACTGCCCAGCATTTGCATTACTTTCGGGCTAACGTTGTCAAATTTTGTATAAGACTTTTGGACTCGCAACCCTTATGCATAACTGGTGCTACTTCTTATGTCCCTTGCCTTAGAAGAATACATTTAAATACTTTTACACTTGATGTTTAGCATCTCGAACGTGTACACAGTACATAAACGCAGTACTCTTTCAACTTTGACGGTGGATTAACTTCGTTTTTCTCCACCGTCTGCTTGTCGCAATCTATTTTCTTAAAACTTTGCAACGTATAATTCAAAATTTTGACATAATTGTTTAAAATTATATTGTAGTTTAATCCGCAATTTAAAAATTAGCAGGGTCGTATGAGTCATTTTTTTCGTTCCATCCCCTCAATTCAGGGTATGAGAACAGTAACTTATATAATAAATAAAAAAATAACATTTAATTAAGTATTAAATACTATCTTGAACACCATAAAACATTAAGAACTCAATCTTTCACAAAAAGATGCGACCTTTTACCTGTTAAAGCTGAATCACTGAAAATCTGAAAAAATCACGAAGACTAATCTAAAATTATGAGCAAAAAATAGATCCAATTAATTTTAACACTGTTTTTATCGATAATACCACGTAGACACAGAAATAATATTCATTTTCATTTGAATAAAGAATCAAGGTAATCGTGAAAACTGACCAATGTCTATGTCTTAATAGGTTTATAAAAAAAATATAGGAAGTACTTTCCTAAATTCAAATAGATATAGTTGTGCAGTAATAAGAATGGATGCAACATTAGGAGTATTAATCATAAATTGTCCCAAACATGAAAAAAATTCTTGCATAAACATCGCTCTTTAGCGGACCCACTATATCTATTAATGAAATAAAAAATTATCTCTTCCAAGAAAACGAATAATACCCTAATCGAAAGAAAAATATACTGGCTCACTCACAAAACTTTGCGTAAAAATATTTTATGGTACCATATAGACGTACGAATATAATTAATTTTCTACATATTTACTTCATACAATTTAACCTCTTGAGAAATTGATAAAATTTATCGGGCAAATTCCGGTGACATCACGTTAACAGTTATCATTAAGTAATATTGGTAACATCAAGTTGGTGTGGCGTTTACACTAATTCTTCAAATGTTGCGAAAATGATGCGTTATTGAAATTTCATTTCAAATAATTTTTTGAAAAAGGCCAGGGAAAAACAATTTAGTTTTTCTCTTGCAGACATAAAAATTGTAATTATCGCAGGAATTTGAATCGCACATCACCACTTAAAGATTAACATCTTTACTTTTTACTGCTTCAGATGACATATTTTTCATATTCTTAGACCAAATCTTTCTAAATCGCAAGATTAAAAGTTATGTTTTTATGCCCAAATATTATCAGAAATTAAATTATAATTTATTATTTATTTATAATAATACTTATTATTTATATTATAATTTTTAGATTCTACTTTAACCAACTTTTTCATAAAAGCGAATTGTTGTCGTGTTACGAAAGTACGACAGAAGAAAACAAAACGACTTTGCCAACCTCTGTAGGTAGGTGTGGGCGGCTTCAACCGTCCGTCGACAATAGACCAATCGCCTAATTGTTAGCGAGCGCAATATTCAAATGGCCGAAACAATTACTGTGAGTGCTGACGCGCACTCATTGTCTCAACCCCCGCCGACCATTTCGCGCATCCGACGGAACATCTGATGCTGTTCATAATTATATTCGAAATTAATTTCACCTTCATATTTCATCGGGTTATATCATTAGATACGGTTTCCTTATGTTTTTAAAACCGTAATCATAGGTTTTAACGATTCGCACTGAAGAAATTTGTTACGTATCCGTCGTCATTTACTGCGTTGCTATGAAATTATGGTATGGGTATAGGCATCTGTTGGCGATACGTATTAGGAGTAGTATTAGGTTTTGACTGGACTAGGTTAACTAAAATTAATGAAGACTGGCTAATAGAAAAGTACGTATTTATTTTTTAATATTACCTACATTATGCGGTAATTACTTATAGAACCTTATTAGATTTTTTGTAATATCTTATTAATATTATAAGAGTATAGTTATGTAAATTATATAAGGTTTACATACAAAAACATTTTTATATAAATGGAGGTAAACGTCAGACTATAATTTTTAAAAAAGGTGAAATATATTAATAGAGCATATGTAAGAACTAGAGTATCTAAGTAATTTGTTTGCAAGACATAAAAATACTAATAAATAAAATAAGACTGAAAGTTGATGACGTGGAAGTACCTATAGTAATAAGCAAGCAGTATTGTTTTTAATACGGGAACATTAAATGATGTAATTAATATTGAAATTAATTCTGCAATGTTGTTATGATTGAGATAAAAATAAGTTTGATATTTACTGAAACAAATATAATTGATTTTCGTAATAAATAATATTGCCTTAATAATTTTAATGCACTGTTACCCACAGAAATACGAACGGTCCAAGATATATATATATACAATTCCAGAGGTTGATTCGTTATATTTTATATTTTTTTCATTTCTAAACAAAAAACTATGATATTGGGAATAGAGCATATATTTATTCCTTTCACATACCTTACAATCTTAAGTAAATATAAAATAAACTGTGTAAGTACAACAAATGTGTAAGCACGAGTAGAAATCGCACGGTGATGATTTAATGCCCGTTTAGGCATATGTGGACGTATAAAGGTACAAAAATAGCATTTTTTTAACAATTACAAATATAAATATTATTTTTCATCATATAAATGCATTGCCTAGTATAACTTTTACAGACGTAAAAATATCATGAATTTCTCACACTTGAAAAATACTTTGCTAGACGATATTTTTTTCATAATTTTAAAATAAAAATTATTGGAGAAAAGGGGAGCGATATTTTTTGTGGACCTTTTAAAAATATCTTTCAAAATATCACAAGAATACTTTGGAAATTCATGCCAACCTTCCCCCCCCTTCCCCCTCCCTACACACACACAAAGAATCCTACGTATATTTTTGAGTATTAACTATTGAAATATTTGCAGGTTAATATACTTTAACATTATGCTTCAAGTTTCAATGTTAAACAGTTTTTAAGAAAAACGGACAGACGGACGAACACTTGAGTGATCTTGTAACGATTCCGTTTTTTCCATGTGGAATACGAACCTCCAAGATTAAATAAAGTTACCCGCTTAATAAAAAGTATGAAATTCAAAATTATGGAATACACGCTTATTAAAAGCAACGACAGTGTTTTCTAACTAATAAAACCTTGAGATTTATTTACCTTTCCAGTTATGCGTTATTTATTAATATTTGAATGTTGCTTATAGGTGTTTAAACTTAAACTTCAATTAAAAATTATTCAATAAACTTCATTTATTAGAGCTGAATGTATATATAAATAAACAGCTATAAGTATCATAATTGTTAAAAATATTAAAAATTTTTGGTTCTCCCGAGAAAAAAATTCTTTGTAATAATATATTCTTTATAGGAAATATCTCACTTCCATCCCAAACGATTTTGGTACCTATGAAAATATTTCACTTCCTCTCGTTGACTATAAATACCTCTTCTATAGAAATTGCTCTAAAAATATTTTTTCCGCCACGTTTCTGGACTTACATTTATTCAACGAACTTTAATGTATATATTTTCAAGTTTTCCTTATGCATCTATATGAAAAGACAATTTTTTGAAATGACAAGTCGAATTTGACTTTTTTGCGCTTATTATTTCAGAAAACACTAAAAACATATTTTTAATATTTATCATAATTTAATATTAATTAAAAAATTTAATTTCTTTAGATCGACTGTACATGTGCAAGGGATACAAAATTTTGACACAAACATTAAGTCCTGATACAAATGAATTTTCCTTTTAGAATCTGCAAACGCCGTCGGATAATGACTCGACAACAAAGCTCCCTAATACCTTTAAAGGACTTAGTAATTTAAACGGACTACATAATGAGGCATCCTACGTATATATGTACGTGTGTATGAAAGCGGACGCACACAAGCACGCGCCGGGCTGACGCCGCTCGCTAAACGGATAGAACTTGCAATAAAAGGATCCTCTCTCCGATACTAGACGACGTCGCCTCAGCTAGGGCCATTAAAATAATTTAATAACGGCTCTAGTCGCAGTCGTGATTTATAAACAAAGCTGACTTTGGATAATTAATATAACGTTAAGTGGCGCCCTCAGAATAATAAAGAGGCGTCGCACGTTGGTGATAGAAGTTTGCAATTCTGTGTAGGAAATTATGTGTGAAGGCTATTCTCTATTCACTGACTGCAAGCATATTAGATAAAGACTTTATGGTCACATTGTTTAGCTAAATTACGACCTAAGTATGAAAATTAATATTATATCTTTAATTGAACTTTAAGTTTAAATACTTATAAGCAAATTCAAATATTAGTAAAAATAAACACGACATAATTATGCGGTGATATATGTGTACCTGTCGAGATTAATAATAATGAATTGATGCAAGTTAATGACTCATACTATTTAAAATAGCATATTGCTCTAAGTGTGAAATACGAAGACGACTTTTATCATGTGATAAAGTATTCACGTCTTCCACATGAATACTTTACAACATTGTAAAAGCCATTTTCATAAGACATTTTTAATCGACTTCAAAAAGAAATGATTCCAAATTCATATAATTTTAATAAAACATGATTAAATAATTTTTATATTAATCAAAAGATCTTCTAGTCAATATGACAATTAAGATAGTTTTTTATATTAACTAGATTATACTTCCTTACTTTATAGAAACATAATATTGATAGCTATTACTTAAGAAATTGATAATGTCATTGGCCAATTTTTGTTTGTTATTAGTTGTACATTAAATAAGAAAAAAGTTTAATAATAAAAAAATATGTTTTTAACTTAGTTACGCGAAATGATATTTAAATAATAATCATTTAATCATTTCATATTTAATAAATAGTTCCGTCACAATGGTCAAAAGGCACATTTTTCACAATTTGAACACATTTCCGTACTCAACCTAGACTGCCGGGGTTGTGAAAAAAGGATGTGGAATTTAATTACGATTTTTTTTTTAAAAGCGTTTCTCTAGGACTACTCGTTGTTTTTAAATTTCCGTTGTAATTATTTATGTTCATAACTTCTTTTTCTAGATTAACTTTATTTTCGCGGCTATGTTATGTAATCACGAAAGTACGTATTGTAAAAGAAGATAGAATCGATGTATTAAGTGTGGAATACGATTGAATAGCTGTTAATTTAAATTTGCGGTAGCATTAAATAGCTGTTAATTTAAATTTGCGGTAGCATTAAAGTGATTTAAAATAATTTGAATTATATTTCTTTAGCTTTACCTTTCAAAACTAAAATTAGAAACTAAAATCGTAAATAAATTCAATGCAACGCGAAGATCTTACTCGCCTTCTTAATTAGTTGTTTTTTTAGACTTAACCGAAAATAAATTAACCTTGGAAAGAAAAAATCCTTCACCTTTGAATAATATAAATAAATAGAAAAAAAAACTTTTAGCTGCGTTTATGCAATAAATTTTTCGTTTTTCTTATATTTAATCATATTCAAGTGTCGTGTCACCCTTTTGGCTTTTAGTAAACGTGTTTTTTTAATCTTTTAGAATGAGATATTTACTAGACGTTTATTTTCGATTAATGTACTAACTTTCTTCACTGACATTTGTGTTTTGTTATAATTAATAAATTGATAGGGAGAAAATTTCTGCTGAAAAATCGAGTTATTTTTAATTATTTAATTAGTAAAAATGGGTAAAAAACTGGGGTGTAAAAGCTTAATAATTTTATTGAATTCAATTTGTTTTAGCGATAATTGTAATTGTGAGAATGCTTTTTAACCACCTGCTTTCGACCTTCTGCCACCTGCTTGCTTGCCTCGACTTTTTAATGACACGTTTCAAATATTACTTAACAGTTAATTTATTTATGAATGTGTACTCTGAATAAATTCAAATAAAGACCTGAAGTAGTAGAGAAAGCGAACAAATTATGATTAGCTTAAAATATTATAAATTATGACGTAAGGACCCAAAATATTGCGAAATATTCAAAACCCGTTGAAAGTGTCATTCGCGCTAAAATTAAAAGTTGAAGCTCCTTTCATCAGTACATTAAGTAATTCAATTTTAAATAAAACTTCAAATTGAGTACTACAACTCTTTTCACATTTATTTAAGTTAATAGTAAACAGGTTAAGCGAAACTTTTTGCATTTTTATAGAGCACTTTATAATCAAAATTTCATGTTTGCACTCTTTCTTTACTTATCCACCTTTTTCAGTTAATTTGATTATGGTATTTAAAATAAAGTTACGAGTGGCATAAGTGTTATTCGTTTGTGTGTAGTTTAAAAATTAATATTATAAATAATTAGTTTAAAAATAATTTATAAATCGTTAAAGTGGAAATTCTGTTATAAAAAACCTGTCATGAAAATATTTTATGGCTCTTGTGCATAAACAATCAGGACAATTTTATAGAATATAGGAATATTCTTAAAAGTAGAAGGTTGATATTGAATATATTTGGCCCTAATTTTGCAGAAATTCGTTATTGTGAATAATTAAAAAAAAAGAAACTTTGCTAATAGCCCACCTGAAGATGTTGTAATACAACGAAACGTAGGTCGTGGTAAAGAACTTAAAGAAAGTAGAAATAATACTACATCACGTAGTTTCATTTAATTGTGTAGAAGGTTGATATTCAAATGATGTTATTGTAAAAAAGCATGCTACGAAAAGTTTCATCCATAACGATTTGGAACGAAATTTATAGAAAAGGATCCCATTTTTATTGGAAGTTAGAAATATAAAGTTGAAAATAAATTTAAGTATTGGCAATATTATTTGAAAATTTGTCATAATAATATTTATCAACTAATTGTAACCTCAATATTATAAACATTTATGCCTTTATTGAAGATCTAAGCTATTCCACTGAGCCAAAACTTCACATAAACTGGACATTATCCTTTGTATTGTACCAATATACGCCAATAGATGGCGCTATGTTTTTTCAAAGTGTTATTTATATTTTAACGTCGCCTAATATTTTATTTTCGAATTTTAATGTGCATATGATATTATTAATCCACTGTTACCGTACTTCGCATAAGACATCGGGGGCACAGATCATTTTAAATAATCTTACTTTAAATTGGTACGGTTTTTGTACAGTTTATTTCTCTTATAGACCCAGTTTTGCGAATTACTGATTTAAATAATTTCACATATATTTGACTCTCCAAGTTGAAAGGTTAGGGGATGGGAGTATGATATACTTATTTGCATACATCTCTAATAATGTGGTAAAAACTGTGCAAACTGAAATTTAAATTAAAATGTGCACATAGCCCTTCAAATTACACTCGGCTAATTAAATAACATCTTTTACTAGCCATTTTTCAGTGCTAAAAGAGGAAACAAATATTTTTTTTCATTTTAACACCCAAACTAGGTGTTACTAGGCAATTTAGATATCTAAACCAATTCACAAGGCGATAAGAAAAATAATTGTGTAATTTTAAGAAAAACAATTGTGGCGTTCAGACTGACACCGACGTTTCAATGAAAACTCTCTTACCATTTTGGAACAGAATCCGAGTTACAGAACATACTTTATATAAATCGATAAAATCAGTCATAAAAATCAGTTAATATGATAAAAACAATTTTATCGGAGTTTCCTGTTGAATTCAGTTATCTATAAAGAATGTTAAATTAACTTACACTCTTATAGAGTATACTTTGTTTAAACAAATCTTTAAAAAAGAAGTCACCCAAATTTTTAAATCGTTATTTTTGGACATATTTGTGTGTACTAGGTTAAAATGTAATTAAGAGAATCTTACAAAAATAGAGTAAACAATATTTGAAAGCAAACGATCCAAATAAGCTGTAGCCACATACGGCACCTATTGATAGTGGAAGGCGCTTAAAGAAGCCATCAAAAGCAAATACAGAATCAATCGCACAAAAATACTGCGATCTGCTTAGCGTTGCGACCGCCACGGCGCCGGGGGAGTAATGACGCAAAGCCGGGATAAAGTGCCGCTGTTATCGGCGTAGCGCACTCGCTGCTATCGTAGGCCGCCCGCCCTTTGTTTCGCTCCTAATTCCGAATTATTGTTGCGAATCCGCTTGACAGTTCCAGATTAGAAATCCAAGAGGGAGCATGACGGAGGCAGCTTACGCAGAGGACTACGAAGTCAAACGGAAAACAAGCTAAAAAATAATTAAACGGTTCTTGAAGAGCGTGATATAAAGCAGGCGTAACCGAATAATAATTAACTTAGTAATGATATTGAAAAAGAACTGTTCGTATAAATAATAAAAATACTCGTATAGATAATAATTGACACTGCGCATTTTTAGTGAGTAGGGATCGCATTAATCAATATAACAAGTTATAGTAATCGCACAAATCAATTAAATATAACGAAAAATTTAATTGTGACGTGAGAGTATTTGACTCAAATACAAAGTATTAATATTTATCTATGCATATCAGACAAATCCTGACTAATTCATGAAAGCTGATAACAAACTGACTTCTTTAATCGCTCCCCAATTATTGGAGATCGTGACCCACAAGGATAGTCAGTCAGGCAGTTCAAAACTCTATTATCACGAGTCGCTTCTACCATATTTTGAAAGTGTTCATGCATTTTTCATCTACGACTTTTCTAATCCAGGCCTCAGAACCATAGAAAAATATGAAGTATAGGAAAGAGTACAAGAGGCATTTTGTTCTTTCGCTATATATTTCTGTCTCTCCATATTTTTGCTAATTGCAACCTAATGTTCTTTGCTGTGATGCGGAGACGAATTTCTTTCTAAAAACAATAAAATTTGGATAGTAGATTCCTTTTATAACGTAGAGACTTACTAAGAAAGGATCGTTTGGAAATTTAACTCACAAAGTGAAAAGAGCTGTCAAAGTTTGTAGAGATGAAAAATAATAAGAGTATCAATAACTTATTACAGGTAATATATATATGTATATATATATATATATATATATATATATATATATATATATATATTATATATATACTAAATTCCTATTACCGTCAAGGCGAAGTCGCGGGCGGTCATTATTTGCAATATAAATTTTTAAGTTATCTCTGATTAAGAATGGCACAAACACGATTTTTTAGTTCATTAAACCAATTTTGTCGAACGGAATGAAAAGAGAGGCGAAAAAAATTGTTAATTAAAGATTTTGTTTTGATGTACTTACATCAATAATAAAATTTAATCAGAAGCAAGCATGAGCATTAATTAAGGTCGTTTGACTATTTTTTTGCCTGCATGTACCTACTTTTGAATTTTCCTGAGGCGCTTATTAGTTTCCCCACTAACATAAAATTTACGGAATTAAATAACAGAAATACAATTTTAGGAAATTTTTTATGTTTATTATACAAGCTATAATTAAATTTATAATCTAGATTGGATGAAACTTGTGAATAAAAAAAATGCATAAGGCGCCCAAAAAATGAATGTTTCATGTCATCCCAATAAAAATTGTTTTATCTCAACATATCAAAAATAATTTCTTATTACTTTCATAATTATCTTAAATTTTTGTTTTTTTTTACACTTTTTCAAAAATAACAAAAACACTTTAAACTACTTTGAAACTATCGTAAATGAAGCTATTTAAGGTCTAAAGAAAGACCATTTCATTTTAAGACAATCCTACGACTTCTCACTCGCCTACATTTCATGCACGAGTAGGCGATATAAAGTAAAAAAAAAATTAACCGAGACCTCTAGCCAAAGCATTTGCCTGCAAAATTTTATTCGAATAAGTCTTGAAATCGTAGAAATTATGTAGTTGTGACAGGCAGATGGAAGAGCTGACCGGTATGACCATATCATAAATCTGTGATTTAACTAAAGAATTAGATTATTAAACGAAGAGTCAATGATAATATAGGAAAAGAGATAGATATGGAAAAGAGATAGAATGATAATTTGTAAATTCGACAGAGGCCAGAAAATTTTTGACATCTTCCTAAGATATTATACGATTATTGGAGACAGTTTTCCGAGAGAATTAATTTTCCATTCGTTTTTACTTTATTATATTAATTGGAGGCACGGTATTGTACTAATAGCACTTCAAGTACACACTGATGGAACTCTTGCAACATTACGACGCGCAAATCAGGCCAAAAAGGTCTAATATTAATGTGTCTATCGCATTCCGTTTGGATGCCTTCCAATGGATATGGCAGCGGCGGCTAGATAAATTGACCCAAATACGTAATGTCACATTTATGCCAAGAAAGGGAAAAAAGAAATAGTATTGTTTTTAACGTGGTATATGTTTGTAGGTATATGTCTGTAATATACGAGTATGTCGTTAGCATATCTCCATTCACTGTCACTTATATTAAAAATATCTAAACCTGTTTTCATTGTTTTTTAATAATATATTTATATCGTATTACAAGGAAAATTTTCAAACTCGGGCGGCGTTTCATTCAAAGTTTATAAATAAAGACAAATTTAATAACTAAGTAACTAAAATTATTGAGTATATAATAACTACTGTGTGTATAAATTGTTCATATTTGTGAATCTTCTCGCCTTTTAATGCTATAGGGAAAGACTTTAACCTTGTTACAAGGATTCATTTTATTAAATGCTAGGATTGTCAGACTTTTTTTCGTCTATAAGGGACAGATGGTAAAAACGTGGAATAAATACAGGGTTTCATAATTTAACACAAGATAAAAAGAAAGTTCGCCTATAATTTAATTTATATTGCAATTTTTTTTTATTTTAAAGGAGATTGCCTTTATTTTGGAAGATTCAGGCGGAGAGTAACAACTGCTTTCGATCATTCATCTTTTTTAGACGACCGCTCTATAGCGGTCGTGTACTTTATGCACACTATGTCTACTTTGTGCAGCTATGTCTACATTGTGCATACACGATTTTGCTCGCTATAATTTACAAAAATATGAGAAAATTGTTGTCCTGTGAAATACGTGACATCTGGCAACGCTTTTGTGTAGCCTTAACTTGGTTTGAAGGATTTAATTTACATTTTTATAACTCGTGAATTTTTCAATTTGTAGTTCAAACTTTATTGTAATATCTTACAAAAAGTATCTTACTTAATTAAGACGTGTAAATAAACTTTACAGGCTAATTTTCCAAAACAAATTATTATGACTTTGGTCGCTGGTAAACCTTCAAAATAAACAATAATACTTGTCAAATAGGCCAAAAAAAACGATTTTCATAACTTTGCACTCTTTTTCTTTTATTTCAGCTTTTGTCAGCTTGACATAGTTAGATATACTTATCACAATAGGAGAGCAAACTAAATTAGGCTTGAGTTATTTTCTGTATTAATTTACTGGCAAAAGGTACCTGGCAAAGTGTGATTAAGCCGTTGGAAAATACGAGCACCGACTTAAAGCAATTATCTGCCATATTATGAAAAAACATTTCTCATTTGTGAAATGCTTGATAACCGTGTTGACTTTTTTCAAAATTGATGTAATTACATTTTCGTCTAACTCCATAAAATACTATATAAAACAGTAAAAATAAAGAAAATGTTAAATATCGTTTGGAGGAAGAGATTTCAATGATATAAAATTGGTAAAAAAAGAAATATTCGTTTTTTGCCCATTTAATCGTACATCAGGTAAAAACTACTCATCAAATTCAGGTAAAGGATTAGGGTTGAGGTATATAAGATATTTTCCACTTCTAGCATTTTTGTGTCCCCTTAACTTATTATGTTTGTTTCTATTTACATAACTTTATAATTACTAAGTGAAACGAAATAAATTTTGCATTTTTGTATCTACTGTAGCCTAAAAAAATTAGAATGGGTTATTATGGCGTCAAAAATTTTCGAAAAAAAAGACCAGCTTCGCCGATGATCAGATTACGATTACAAGATGATTAAGAGATGATTACATAATTCATGGTCACTAACAACTGAAAAACTCAAGTATTATACACAAGTGAAGTGGTAGGCACTCAGATTTGATAATATGCGCACGTATGTTGCATAGAAAACATCGTCATTATTTGTTAGTATTGTGGATATTTATTTATTTGATATTTTCATTTGGTGATATTACCGAGTACATTGTATTAAATATCCATAATAAACTTAATATAGCATTTTGCTAGGCGTTAATAGTTAAACATTTGTTGAAATGGTGATAGGGTTTAACGACAGCAAAATTCTTCTCTGGGAGCAACTGGTTCTCATTTTTTGAAGCAATTGGTATTAGTAGTTGCTATTGGTAGTATTGTTAACCCTATTTTCTCCTGAAACCATCTCTTTCAAGTAATAAAGTGACGCTGGCAAGAGGCTTAATCTGTCAAACCAGTACGCTATAAAATAAAGAAGAACTGACCTGGCGAAGGCGCCCATGGCGCGATCTTTGAGTGACTGCATGGCTCCACCCGCTGCCGGCTGTTGTCGTCACGCACGGGCTGCTCCTCCTTTCCTTTAACTCATCGTTCTCCACCGCCCTGATGGTAAGAAGTTAGGGTTTCACAATATATTTTTCAAAGGTACCCTAAGTACAGGTTTAGCTAAATTTAGCTTAAAACCGTAAGACGTAATTTTATCTATAACTTAGCATTAACATTTTCTGTCGTTGTCCTGAGAGTCAACTCAAAGCTATAATATACTTTTTTGTCGTCATAAACCCTTTCTTAAGTAGGTGACGTTTGTATTTTATAATGTTTATTGCTATTGTTATCTAACGAGAATTAATATTTCGTTGTCATAATTTTATTAGGTACAAATTCAGTGCCTAATCATTCATTATTTATTTAGTATTACATAAGTAAAGCGACTTCTAATAATTGGATAAATTGACGTTCTATGTCACGATTTACCCAAAAAAGAAGTAAGCATCAATTACAACACAATTTAAATAGCATTTCCCTCGCTCCGAATGTGTTAAATGTACGTATTCTAATTCGTAATCAATTTAAAATTCAATCCATACAATATAAATATACATGCCGAAGTATCTATACGAATCTAAGACGGGATACGATGAACATTATTGAAAGATAATTCAGTGTGTCTTAATTATGTTTTATTAACTTTATTTACATAAAAAAATTAGAAGATCATTTATAAACCTATAAATGTTTTATACAACGTAATTATACAATTTAAAATACGCAAAGTTTAGTAGTCTGACAAGAATTAGTAATAAACTTTAAAATAAATCCAATTTACTTTTATTCCAAATGTAATATTCTTACGTTTTTAGTAATTGCGATATGTCGATTTTTTTATCTAACTCTGTTTACTACGAAACTACGGTACATATTTGTTTTCAAAAGCTCCAACATTCCTCGCAAGTATAAAAATGCCTTATTATATCTGATATGTTTAAATAAGTATTATAAACCGTTAGTAAATTTTAACTCTTATAATTTAAGGTGAGGTAGTAGATAGCAATCACGCCCCAGGAAAGGTGCGATAGGAAGCATTCTATAAATATTATTTCTTAAATATTCCTTCTATTTTTCTGATCTTACACACAATCTAATTTTAGACATCGCTTATCATTTCTTTTATCAGTTTATCACGTTGTTTTTCCTCGCACGCTTATAATAGTTATTTGTGCCATGACGGCCCACAGTGCGCAATGATTTTAATTTATTTTATATAATGATTTTATAATATTTTTGCTAACTCACTATCCCACCGTTTACTTATAAAAATTGTTAAATCTAATTTCACTACGAAATTATTGTAGATTTTAGTCGTACATTAAATATTCTTCAAGATATTTATTAGCAAAAAGAAGAAAGAAAAATAACCACGTTTAACATTTCACGAAACCAGACTAACATGAGATTAATTTAGATAATATGATTTTAATTCCGACACATAATTATTACAAATATCTGAAAATAAGAAGCTACAAGAATGGCAAATGCGTATTGACTGAACAAGAGAATAATTGCTCCAAAATTTGCCGCGAATGGAAAGCTATAACTTAATTTGCCACCTTACGATTACGTAATCAGATTTAGATGAGATTTAGATTGCGAAACATTGTAGTAATTTCTTGAACAAACGGAAAATTATCTTTACTTCAGAGCTATATTAAAATTTCAACAAAATTACAATAAAATCCACTCACTTTAAAAACCAACAACAATAACGTTCAAACTTAGGAATAATTTTAAAGTTTATGAAGATAGATAAAATAATGACCCGTCAATTATTAATTTATAACTAAATTAATTATAAAATTTTATAACTTAGAACAATTTTTTTCTCACAAAAAGTACCTATTGATTTAATTATAAAGTTTGATTATATAAAAGATAATGTTAAATCTGTGTCCACCACATAAATATGACTGAATAAATTTATATGGGTAGACACATATATACTGACACCTTTGTGCTAGTTATATAAACTAAACTTTTATATACCATGTTCTCTTTCACATATGTATATATCTATATGCGTACATGGCTTACACTTAAACGAGTACCTTTTTTATACAAAGAAGAATTTTCTAGAATTTATAAATTGCGACAACTACAAGGACAGGAAATAACACAATCTATTAAAAATGTTACAAAAATTTAGCACAAAAATGAAAGAAAACTCACGTTTCATCTAAAGAAGGTCGGTGGCAGGTCCGGGCCGCGGCGTCTGGCGCAGGGCGGCAAGTGCGGGCGCGGACCTCGAGCCGCGCCGCCGCGCCGCTTCGCATTTCCATTGGCCGTGCGCCACCCGCCCCCCGCGCGCCCTCATATCGCGCCGCGGGCGCTCATCTCCGCCCAGCCAATCGCAGCACCGCCTATCTCGGTAGGCGTGGCGTCCACTTGACGAGTTTCACTCATTTTCCGATTGTCATCGTTTTGGTTATTATATTGCAGAAGGGTTAATTATCTTTGCCCCGGTGCTGCATGCACGTACTTCACCCATCACGGCAACTCGTTTCACTGCAGATGCAGTTACAAATATAGACTGTATACATATTATATTGTTTTTC
Source organism: Druceiella hillmani (assembly GCA_039881145.1). NCBI lineage: Eukaryota > Metazoa > Arthropoda > Insecta > Lepidoptera > Hepialidae > Druceiella > Druceiella hillmani. Next base: position 4,319,312 of record JAYKKI010000096.1, on the reverse strand, counting down.
ACTTTTCCTCAATATTTTACTTGACACGATATTATAACATTAAATTCATTGCAATACACAAATTCACTCTTTATGGCATAAAAAAACCAAATTCGCTGTGAAAATTAGATCAGAATATTACACCGAATAAACCACTAGGGCAGAATCAGTTTAGAAGAACGACGGACAGTAACGCCATGATATCTAAATTAACGATATTCTAATGTTTAAGAGAAATTTTAAGTTTGAGATATTTTTGTAAATGCATTTTTATGAAATAATCCAAAGAAGAGATACAATCGTATAGATTTGTATGAATTTAATTATTTATTTTATTGAAACGATAACTTTTAGCGTGTAAAATAAAAATCAGTAGTTCGAGTAAACTTACTGTAAGATACATATTACACCGTATAAACTTCACGTACATAAGTCTCCAGCGATTGAAGTCATAGCCATTAATAAAATTCACTCACTTTAAAAAACCAAGAGCATAACGTTCAAACTTCGAAATAATTTTAAAGTTTATATAGATAGATAAAATACTTGAGAAACCTCAGTCAATACAACATCATACTAATTTTATGCGCTGGTAATTTATAATATATGTAATAAATAAATAAATCATATACTACACAATATCTTTTACCCTTATTAATCTTATTAAAGAAAATAAAATGACATGTGGAAACAAAACCATAATAAATAAAACTGAATTATTGGTTTTGACAAAAAGACAACGGGATTTAGATAAGTCTAATAAAATAATACCATAAATTAATATAATCTCATTTAAAAGTGATGCTAGCTAGACCAATAGCACAAATAAATTGGACATAATAAATAAAAAAGTGATCTTAATTCAAACCGCCCGTTTGGGGCCGAAAATTTCTGATTAAATCGATGCACGAAATTTATATACCTATAAGTAAGCTTTTAAATCAAATTATAAAAATATTAACCAATTTTAAAAATCCAATATAATGGATTTAATTGATCCAATCATCCCTTCGCTTGATGTATAGCAATAAATATATGTTTCTAATCTACACCCTTAGTCGATCGCCCCACCCGTTTCCTAAATTAATCCATTTCAAATTCTATTACTTTCAGGTGACTAAGAGATTTTATCACGTAAATAAACGGTTTCATTTATTATTCCTTTTGGTCTCGATATTTCATAGCCCTCCGAATTCTTACTTACTCTCATCAACCACTACAACCGGTTTCCAAAATGTTATTGAATTATGTTCTTTTTTTAATGTTTAAAATATTGTTGATTATAATACATGTAGTATAATCTATTTATAATTGTCTATATTAACCGTACCTTAACATAATATCTGCTTTAGAATTTAGATAAAAAATTCTATAACTAATGTGTTCATAATGACTGTTTAATTATAATATAAAAGTATTTTTATATTATAATTACACAGTCATAAGCCATAGTCATAATTAAACAGTCATAGCCCAACATAAAAAAAGAAAAATAAATATTTGTATTCAATTAAAAACTGTACCAAATAGACACTGTTACTTTTAATTAATTATGTTTTACCAGCACTACCATGATATCAATGAGTAAACTATTATTAAATAATTTTAATAATTTTTACAGAAATATCCTACGACCTGTTTTCTCAATTCCACCAATAGTACTACAAGATTACAAATTTAATCAAAGTAAACAGAAACAGTATTTTCTGAATTAAATAGATGAAGAAATATCTTTCGACATCAATCAAAGAAAATTAAATTTTGTTCGTTTTTTTCTCGGTGAGCTCTTTAAAAAAGACCATTTTATGATTAGCTCTAGTTGTGATTGCGTATATTTCAAAATATTAAAAACATTTAAATAAAAACTATACTGAAAAAAAAACAAACATAATAGACACTTAATTGCCCTTCCATTCTTCCTCTTTTCGTTTAAAAAATCTGTTTAAATAAAAGTTGTAACAATAGTCGTGTCATATTCGTCGCATAGGTAAATAGAACAAGTTTAAAAATTGAATACTGCATTTCATGTTATATAAATTAACAAACCCGCAAAAAATACACAATCCGCAGACTAAGCGTTTCTTTCTGAGTAATTCGCAAGTGCAAAGAAAGTACGAAATCTTGGAAAAATTAATATTATCTTTCTTTTTCCATTTTCACCATTCGGCTAGGAAATCCTAAAACGTGATGTGTTTATCGTTATCATTTATAATAGAATTATTAAATTGAATTCAATATTAATATATTTACAAATCTATTACATTTATTTAAGTATGCCAGGAGCAGGAACCTTATACCCTAAAGTATATAAAAACTTAATAAAGGGACAAGTAATAATTTCATATTTTTATTGTGGCCAACAATAAAATAATCAAAGTAAATTTTCTTTTCGAGCTAGGATTTCGAAGTGTATGATGTTTACAAAACTTATTTACCTATACGCCATAGACACAAACTATCTAATACATCGGATTTCATGAAGTTCGTGCTCGTATTAAAACATTTGTGTACGCAGCACGAACGTACGTAACGTTTCAAGAAGTTAGTGTTCGGATTTTACCAAATAGTACAGAACCTTCTTAATGGATATACAATCTCAAACCACAACTCGATTATTCTAAGAACCTCTCCTATAGCTCATAACAGTCCACCTCATATAAAAGAGAGAACTTTCGAAGATCCCCTAATAATGTACCATAACTTCTATCGAACACTTCCCCGTTTAGGAAGGGACAATCCCTAACCCAATAGAATTAGGGATTGTCCCTTCGAAATGACCTATATTTTTTCACAAAAGTATTTCACGAACGCTCTAAAATACGTCAAAGATTTGATACTTTCTCAACCAAATCACGGTGACCATGTGACGATAACTTGGTATCGTTATGAATAATCACGTGAATCTGCTTTATTATATTGACGCATGATCTCTAACACCGCGCGCGACACTGTGCTCATCGTAGTTAAATAAATCGTGTTCTGTGTATTAAAACCACTGGACTAACTTTTAGAGGATTTCTGTGCAAATATGTGACGCCGTGCCTCGTTAGGAATTGTTACGTATAGTAGTCAGATTTGAATCACGTTTTTCTTACACACTCTTGAATACTAAGGAAGATTGCTTAGTGGTCTCGCCTTTAAAAGTCGGTGAAATCCATCAAGTCTGTAAATGGATACATAGAAATTAAAAAATGCATTCTTTTCTGGTGCTAAGTGGTTACGGTGCAAAGGGGGCACAACGAACTCTCAACGAAACTACTACCTCCGTCCAACTTGACGTTCCACAATAACAAGATCAAATGGCGAGAAACCACCAAAAGAGGCAGTGCATCTATTAAATAGGTCCTATAGGCTTCTGTCAAGACCACAAGCAATATCTGCTGCAATCTAAGCATGATCATTCTTACTTGCTGGACATCGAAGCATCACGAAGTCTACGCCGACGGCGCATAGACTTATATAGACTTATATATCAAAGTACATCGCGATACACTTCACTTTTAGAGTCAAAATATGGGCCAGGCTCAGCAAACCTATCTATAGCGTGAAGAGCAACTTTCGCCCTCTCCCCGATGTACCACATCTTGATTTTTGATGTACTATTCCCAAGCCACAATCTCAGTCATTATACAACCCCTTCAGTGACCCGTAACAACCCACGTTATACAAAATGTGGGGGTTTTAAAAGCTAAAAGTAAAGTGCTATATCTACTATAAAACGCTTCTTCCCATACCATACTACCCCATATTTTCCAAAACGCTGTTAGTGAAAACTCTAAATACCTCAAAGTTCGGCAAGCACTCAACCATACTAGGATGAATAAAAATCCCTGATGCTATTCTACCACTGCCGCTTGATGTATGCTCTCGATCAAAATAATTACGCAAGTCATCGTGTTAATCGGTATCGAAATCACAAGAACACGGTGGGCTATCTGTCAATCTTAGGCCTCGACTCATCGGGGAAAAACAAACTGGTAATTCCCCCTTTAGATTCAGAGCAGGTACCCCTAGATTGCCAGTGAGCACTGAATATCTCCAAAATATGTCTGTTTCTAACTTAAAGGGTTCATTTTCTATTAATTCGAAGATCATTGCATCCGTATCAAAACATCTGCCCCAGCCAAAACGACATTTTCCATGCTCTACAATCGGAAGGTTTGCAGGTAAGAAACATGCTAAAAACCGGCAATGCATCCGTTGAACAAATCCAATAAGTTTTGGTCAGATAAAAGACGCAACGCGCGATGCAATCCTAACACGAATCTTATACCAACGCAACACTAAGCGTATATCCACGGCGCATAATCCAATATTCCAAGGTATATTGCTGTACATCATTTCGAGGGTCGAGATATTTAGCCAACAACCAACCAAGGCAAGCCTGGAAGGAAACGCTGGCCCTCTCCCTAACATACCACGCCTGCAGGATAAAGGTCCGATGGGAATCGGGTACCAAAAGCATTACCATAGTCGACTCCCGCGCCAGTCTTTCCTTAAAAAGGACAGCCTCGGAATTTTGCGGGACAAATCAAAGCTTTTTCTTACTGCTCCAGTTAAGCATCCTAGCAAAGGAGTCCGCTACTTGGTTCTCTATTTATTTTCGGCTCGCTCCTCTAACCAACACTAGTAATTATCCCACATCCCTGAAGGGATATTACAGGTAGCCCATCTAATATCAAATTCCACAAAATTTATACAAGAAACGAGCCCGCGGACATCGCCAGATCAACAGTTTCCTAACTTCTATGCCCCCGTTTGGCAAATGGACAACTCGAACGCAAAAGTAATGTATAACCATTCGGAAGATATTCGCTGACATTCCTCGGGACTCTAACACGATCAAATTGGTTGGCCATCGGGCATTATCAAACGCACCAGAGATATCCGGGACAACACCGAGAACGAAGAATTTATAAAGGCGCCCGTCTACCCAGAAATCTGATAAGAACACTCCGACTTGTAAATCAATCTGTTTGAAAGTCGCTCGCGTTACTTTCCGGAAATCAGAAAAAGCAAAAAATGGTTTATAAAACATCGGATTGCTACGTGATTTCCCATTACTCTTCGGAATTACTTTCAGCCTTTTCACTTTCCAGATCATTGGAAAGAGATCCTCGCGTAGGCTGTGGTTAAAGATAGCAAATACCTCAAGCGCCGCAGCACTCCATATCACTTAAACTATTCTATTATCGATTTTGTCTATGTCTAGGACCTTATTCGAATCAATATTTTTCAAAATGAAGCAGCTCCGGATCATGACTACTTGACAGAAGTATGCTATCAGCATTCTTGATACGTTGCTATTCGACAGTACGGAGAGAAGGATTATAATCAGGAAAAAGTGCAATCAGAAGATAATCAAGTCTTTCGCGAATATTTCCGGTGTAACTCCGATCACATTTCTCTGATTTCTATTATAGTTACACTGGGTATCTACTAAGGCCACCCGGTTAACTTGAATTAATTCTAAAACATTTTAAAGTTCTCAGTATGCTGTTAGATACGCTTTTTTCCTCTAACGTGTAACTCTGTACGTCCTGTGTAGTACACACAGGACGTACAGAGTTCTGCTCCACCAGGAGTATTTCTTCGGTAGATTCGAACAAACCGTACCTCCTCGATGCTGATAAGCACTCTGGATTAAAACTCAACGGCCATGTCATTAGGACAAACTAATCGTTTTTAACTTTACTATACGCATCGAGTTAGAAAAATCGGCCACAATCTTGGCACCTTTTTTTTTAAATAAAATGCTGGTTTGCGCACCATCTTCTCGTCTGATGTACGCCCATAGAGAATACAATTACTCTATGGTCGCTTCAAAAAGCATTCAATTCAGCTTGCCATTTGTGCACTGTAGCAACGAGAGGGATTTAATATCACTCTCTACCGAGAGTCCTGAGAACGTAACGGACATTCCGGGTAACTGACACACAAAGAGGCCGTTCTGGTAGATAAAATGTTCCCACATTTCCTAACGCAAATTGAGACGTTTGGAGAATCACAGGGAAATATTGCTCGCTAACGTCAGCACAGATAACTACCGCACTTCGCCCAGTAAAGCATAGCACATTAAGATGCTCCCTAAATATTTCAATAGCCATAAAATACAAAAAGTATGTATTGATAACAATATGTTGTGAAGTGCCGAACGAAATCTAGGTCACCACGCAATGTTTATTACACAAATTTTCCAATACGACGCTCATCCCTACATATGGATATCGGATGTAGTGCTACTTCTAGTAGGTCTCACCCTGCGAATCTAGCCATTGTTGAAAGCACGACTAATTTTATATTGGTCAAAGGCTTTGTCCCCGGTACCAATCCACTTCCAATTCGTAATAAATTAACCTTAATATACAATAAAGATGTAATTTAGAGTTTGTTTCTAATTCTAGATAGACTAGACATTTTTTGTCAATATCTAAACGTGAAACTACTAAATTATATTTTCTGACTGTTCCCAAGCAGTTACAGAAACCTAACTCAGCTGAAACTATTATAAATAGCAGTTCTTTATGGAATTTCGGTCTTGCATAATAATGATGGTTTCCGAATTAATTCAACCACCCTTTTCACTATTCCTTGTGAGTTGATACAGCAATGTGGTTTGACCTTAACAGTCGTTTTTAAAATTGGTGATAAATTTCTTCTTTTTATCATCTACGTATCCTACTAAGAGATAAATTTTAAAATCAGTTTAGTAATTTCAAGTACATTTTAATTTTTATGTTTATACAATAGAATATAGTTTCTAATATAATACAATTTTTCAAAACCATAGTTCTTGGAGATTTATCGAAAATAATTTCATATACCTAATTAAGAAATAAATAGGTAAAAACATTTAAGTAATGTTTTAAATTTTTCTGTCATGAAACAACTAAAAATATAACAAAAAAAAAAAGGTCTAAGTTAAACCACCCATAATTCACAAATAATAAAATAAAATAATGGACAGCTTATCCTATGAAATGATCGAATTAATTCTATAAACAATAAGTCGGCGATAAAAATCAACGCACACGTCATATATAAAATCAACATACACCACGAGTGAGCTGCGCAAAGTAAGAGCGTGGGTTGCTTTTAATGTGCGAGCAAAACGTCCACGATACACAGTTGAAATTCTTCTTGGTTTTTTATTAATATTTTAACTTTAAAAACGTGTAAGGTGTATGCGTGTCAACTAGACCAAAGAAAGTCATTTAGTAAGCCGTATAATAAAATGACACTGGCAGAGATACAATAATTGAAGATTGCTGAATAATTTTAGCAGCATCGCTTACTAATTATCGAGGTTAAGTTACATGGACCTAAGCATTTAAATTCAACTCAAACTTCCTGTCATTGCTGAAATCTATTTTCTATCTTTCTAGTTATCAATTGACATTCAAGGTTTCGAGAATAAAAAGGACGCTACTAACCGAAAGACAAAAATCAAGCTATTGTTGAGTTGCCCGGCTACTTTCATGAAAAGTTACAAGATTTGGGAAATTCAATGCAAATATTAATAGTATGACTTAAAGACATTTTAATTCAAGTTTTAATATTGGAACACATGCCTGTATTACTTTGCTGACTCAAATTTATGTTGATCGAATTAAACAAATACAAAATTTTCAGAAAAACAGCTTATTAAAGTATGCAAGTTACCGAGCATCCAAGTGTTCTTCAATTAGATCAGTATAATATTAATAATAGGTTTTCATGTATTTCCAATTTATTATAATCCAAAAACTCCTGTTATTACGTCGTCGTTCTTAATGTTTTAATGAAAAATTCTATGTTACCTCCATTTAACCTTCACGGCAATGTACGTGTATATGATAGGTAGTACTATAATAAGGCCAAGAAAATTTTCGGAAACCTCACAATTTAAAATCATGAAAAAGACAAACGAATATTATTTCGATAAAGAGAAGCGAAGACGAAATTAGACGAAGGGAACACCGATTTAGACCACCAAATGGTTAATCCCATTGAAACAGTTTGAACGTCGCAGTGGAAACGGGTTGAACCTATTAAACGTCATCTACCATGTTTCTTCTAATACTGAATCTTTTGGCAATAAACGATTTCAAATAATAAGTAACTACTTTGGAAAAAACCTATATAATTATTTATCTTTATCACTCGCTCTTGTTTCAAGGATACCGCGACATAATATGATTAGACGATCTATAAGTCTCAAGATAAAGTAACATCATCAAAGTAGATGCACTACCCATCAAATATTTCAAGGTAATCGTTAACAGAAGAAATACTTGAAAAATAGTCAAATTGCATTAAAATTAAGTTAGTACTAATCAAGTTTACCTACTATATTGGCTCGGTTGAAGCGAAGACACTCATAGGAATGCTGTATTATTCAGCAGCTTTCAAGAAAACTTATAAAGACATTACACATTTGTATAATTCTAATAGCATAAAAAGAAACTTTTAGAAACATATTATGACAAACAATTTTGGAGATGTGATTATTTACTTAAATGCAACTGATGGAGCAAAAAACGTATGTTTTGAATAAACTTATATCAGTAAGATGGAAGTATCATGTTATTGTAAATATAAGTTGAAATTATTTATGGTCAAGTAACTAGTTAATATGGCTTGGAATTAATGCATGTTAGATATTTGACCGTTCGATACTCGATTTGTACCGTAAGTATCTCTATACTAACAACAACTCTGGTAGAATCAAGGTTTCAAAAAAAATTAAATAAAAATAAAAACAGAACTTGAAATCTGGTAGCTGATTGATGATGACAATCCCCTAGACTTCAAGTTCTCTTGAAATTCAAATACAGTTTTTATAACCATTGTTAGTTTCAAATCGAATGGGACATTAGTGTTTTATGCATCGCGGAGAACAAGTCAGTTGTACCAATATCTAACAGACGTTCGATCAAATAGTATACGAGCCTATACATGTGTAAAATTATTGAATTGAAGAAATCATTTGCTATATATTGCTGGATCAATTTCATACATAAAATTAACAGACTAATCTATTATAATTAGAAGAAAGTGATGAATATAATAATTTGACAAGAGAACGGCTTGTTGAATATATTTGACGTTAATTTTGTAGAAATTCATAATCGCTTAATTTTTATTCACAGCTAACTGAAACCACATGATGTGGTATTATATATACTTTATTTAAATGATTAACCACAACCTAGATTCCGTTATAAGATGGGCAATTTGAAGGGAACACATATATTTCTCTTCAAATTACATACCTGAAGATGTTGTCACACATCGAAACCTAGGTAAACACGTAACTTGAAACAGTTGTAAATAAAAATTAAGTATTTCTGTTTCTAAAACTATTTAAAAAAATTACTTAAAAGCAACTGATTACTGAAAAATATGTTCGCCCTACTTATAAAAAACTCATTTGCATTAAATGTACATTAATATACTCTTTTGCAAAAAAAACGGGCACTCATAGGAATAAATCATATCAGAGTTATTTTATTATTATTTGATGCGTTTTATATGGCGATATGATGAGAATATTATTATTTATTATTGAGATATCGTTTTTACATACTTCAGCCATTAAAAATGCGAATAAATAAAAATAAACGATATAAAGTCCACAGACGAGCGCTTTCATACTGGTACATTAAAAATGGCTAAAGTTTATTTTTGAATATTTTTTATTGATTTGACATAAAATTTGAAAATATAATAACGAGTATGGCCTCCTCTAGCTAAAATTAATGCGCTTCATCTGCTAGGTATGCTTTCGACGACGTTTTTTATCATTTCCTGAGGAATACGTTCCCATTCAGCGACGATCGCATTTTTAAGGACCTGAATGTTTTCTGGAGCTGGTTTTACGGCTCTGACGCATCGTTTGAGATTATCCCATATGTGTTCTATCGGATTAAGGGACTTCTAGCTGGCCAGTCTAACCGACGAATTCCGGCCTCCAGCATATGCGCATGAACGTCTCTAAAGCGGTAGACGCGAGGGTTGTCGTTCATATAAATGGACTCACCTCCAACTGCTGTTAATGCGGGTTGGGCATGAGGAATAAGAACCTCTGTTATGTACCTTTGCACATTAAGTGTACCATTTTCAATAAAAACTAACTCGGTACGGTCATCTGAGCTAATACCAGCCCAAAACATTACGGAGCCTCCACCGTAAGGGGTGATTTCCTCAAAGCACACTACTGCGAAGCGTTCTCCAGGTCTTCGTAAGACTCGCCGACGTCGATTCTCACCACTAATCGATATACGAGCTTCATCGGAGAATAAAACACTATTCCAGTCTTGTTGAGTCCATGACGAAAATTTTTGAGCGTATCTCAATCTGGCAACTCGATGCTCACGGAGCAATGTAGGGCCCCAAGCTGGGTGATAGCTACGCATATTGACGACCTGTAGTCTCCTTCTGACTGTCCATATGCTTACTTGTGTACCTCTAACGTCCTCGAGGTTCTGTTTGAGATTCACGTATGTAACTTGACGATTTCATAGCGCTTGACTGACTATGAAGTGTTCCATGGCTCAGTACATCGTTTTCTTCCAGAACCGGGCCTTCTACTGACCGAACCCGTTTCTTGGTATCGTTGCCAGGTCCTTTGGATATTGGAACGGCTCACATTATACTGCTGAGATACATAATATTAGCTACAGCCTTCTTCAAGCAGCGCAATAATTTTACTAGCTCTTATAGTTTTTTCAACCATACTGAGAACAGCAAACAGAAGTGAACTAATTCAGCAAACAGCAGAAATTTAATTAAAATTTATTCGTTAAAATAAAAAACGTAACAAATAAAAAAAACTTAACAAGAGTTGGATTTCATTTACCGCCAAAAAATACGTTTTTGTCAGTGAAAGAAAATTTTCATTCAAAAAGGAATAAATTTCAAATTTAGGACGTTTGTTTTTATGTGCCAGAATACACTATACCTGCCAGTAACAATTACAATGAATACAACCTCTTAATAAATAATATTTTGTTAATAATATGACAAAATCAAAACGGCCAGTTTTCTATGCAAAGAGTGTATATATTCACTGCGGATATGATAATGTCGTATAAATTCATTTTAAACCATGACATACACTAATAATATAATTTATATTTTAATTACATTTAGATTTGTTGGTTAATGTGAACAAAAAAAACTTTCTTATTTATGATTATATTTATTGAAAGGTAACATTTTAAATTTATTTATTTACTTACAAACTTCTTAATATTTCATACTAAAACTAAAACCAAAGGCATTTTTATTAATTGAAACCAGTTTAACAGTATCTACTTATTTCCTATTTGTTTAAAGTCCATCCTTCCGTTTATGATAAAACCAGCTAATAAGAAATCGTGATTTTAATAAGCACATTCTTAAGAATCAAGATTCTAATAGCTCCTTTCCGTGACAAAAATTTATGGAGACGTTTCTTTTGACAAAAACGTTATCAAAAATTTGGAACTTTTTTATTGTTCCTATTAAATGGTATTTTAGAGAAACTTCCAACTTCTGGAACACGGTGCTCCAATAACATATTTTTTTTAATTTACGGCATCGATTACTTTCGGGCGAATCCTTAATTTATGTTAGAAATCTGGCCGATAGATCGATAACATTTGCTTCACACCTAATAGCTAGCCTGATGATTGTTCTGATAGAAAAGACAAAGTCCAAATATCGGGTCCTTTCTTCAACGTACTGCATCCGCCCATGAACTTTTAGAAAGCTTCCTGCGACTAGACGAATTCGATATAAAGCGATTAGCGAAACGGCAGTGCAGAACAATCGACGGTCTGACGAGGGCCGCCCGCGTGCTCGTCCGACCGGCAAAACTTCATTTGAGAGCTCCTCTGGCCGTGAAATGAAATTCTCGTCCGGATTCGATCCACCCCGTACCCCCGCCTCGATATAATTCTTTTCAGCATTTCATAACCGCTTCGTAATCATTTGTATAATGGAGACTGGCGGGGCGCACTTTCACGTTTATGGGGAGGCAATTGGGGGCGCTATGCATGAATATCATTTCATATTTACGCCGAAACGTCGACTCGATCCAAATGGAAACTGTTGATAAAGATATTTTCCGGTAAGCGTTCTTTTTCAATATCATCTGAATACTATTATACTCATATTTAAGAAATATTTATTGCAGCTATTGATGTACGTCGATGATGTCGTAGAATTTTGAATATATTATCTTATTAAAATATGCTAATTAATGAAATTGTACTAATGAAATGACGTCTTAAATATGTAGATTCTTCTCGGCATTTTCAAATTTGAAAATAGTCGTGCAACTTATACATATGTATTATCCTTTTCGTTAAAATCTGGTCTTTTTCTGGATTCTGGTCATGATGACTTTCGTGTTTGTTTCCCTTGTTAGTATTTTACGAAATGTTTTATTTAAAATAAAAAGTAGCCAAATGCTGGTCAGACTAGCATATCGCGGTTTGCATAAATTGTTTGAAATGAAATAATTTATCATGTCATAACTAATTTGAACGTCCTAGTGTGATAAAGAGCTGATAATATCTAATATAAATATATAGAAGTGACATGCATATTACCGTGAATGTCTCGTAGATCTTTATAACCTTTAAATAGGCTTCTAAAAACTTTGTTCCTTTCATAATTTTAGTTTCAACAGTATTGTCAATGAAGAATGGGGGGGGTATCAATATTTTTGGTATATCTTTAGTATATCTCTAAAGATAAGACTTAAAATTATGAAATAAACTTATAACAAACTCTTGTATTATATATATATATATATATATATATATATATATATATATATATATTCTCATGTTTAAATTTTTTTTCAAGTATTTAAATTGTTTACATCAGCGTTCCTCCAAAAAATTGGCATAACATTATTTTTTAGTACTTGCTATTAAGATTTATGCAGGTTACTATGTTTCACTACTATGCCAAATTTCAAGTTTCCAACTTCAAGCTTTCCTGAGAAAAACGAGTGTGATAAAGTTCAAGTGAGTGATCTTATAATTATAGGAAAAACGATTGAAGTATAAACCATCAAAAATTCAAAGTTATGACAACTTCTCATTTAAAATATGCAATGTAATCGAAATTTCGTAATGATTGTATTTTCATTACAATACGATCCACGTATGCAAAACCACTCTCATTGTGGTTTTGCAAAACCACTTCCATGGCAGTATTTTCATTGGTTGGGTTGGTTGAGGCAATGCCACTCATTCAATCGCACTCTATTTTTTTTAACGCAAACTTCCAAGACTTTACCTAAACTATGTTGCTTTAATTCGACGAAATAAGGATAGAAGTAAGTGTTTACATTTTCAATACCTATCAGCTTACACAGACCTAATATTTTCTTCTTGTACGAATATGAGCACCGCAAAATTATTTCATATATTCGAAAAATAATTAAAAACGTTGTCGAATTGTTGAAATACATTCAAACTTTATTTATCTTGTCTTTCAATTTCAATACATATATAATAGTCACAAAAACATTCTTTATAATATCTAACACTTGTCTGACGGCGCAGTTGAGTTGCACGATTTTGAAATTTGCTTTGCCCAGAAACTACATTAAATGTGAGGAAAGTAATGTTTAAAAGAAAGACTTAACTTGAATTATAGAAGCCATGAAATGATTTTCCCAGATTGTAGCGGATGAATCTTATCTCGCCTTTCCGCCACATTAAGCAATGTTGCAAAGCCGCCCTAGTGTTAACTTCGTCGTCACCCGACTGCGCGCAAGCGTCCGTGTAAGATGACTTACAGAAACACTTAACAGCTTGTGAATAGTAAATCATTCGGAAAGAAAGTGATTCGTGATTTTGACATCAAACAACATTATTTCTTCTTTACTATTCTATTAGTATTAACAACTAAACAACTTAGTCATAAACAAGAAATTGTATCTCGTCATTAACAAGAATTTGTTAGTTGTTAACAATGATAAGACAGTAAATGTAACTATTGAATAATCAGACATTTAAAAGATAAAATAAATGAATACTAAAAGCCATAATGCACTATCTGTCGCCATCGAGGTTCTATAATTTAAATATGTGTTCAAGCACGTTGTCTCCCTATCGTGCGAGCCACCTGTGACCCATGGCAACACGCAGATCATTGATCAGCCACGGTAACTAATCAGATGTTTACATTCAAATGAACGATTTCACAGAACGATCGACTTCCAAGTCAGTTACACGTTTTGTAGAAACATTTCACTCAGAAAAGTTTATGCCGAAAAGAAAAAAACAGAAAACAATCTATGAAATATCAAGTGCTGGTTATTGTTAGCGGTATATGTAAGTAAATCGTTAGAAGAATTGTTGAGAATTGTTCGGTGCTGATGGAAGAAAAAAGAACTTAGGTATGATATGTAGTACTATTTATACGATCGTCAAGCTGCCTGCCCGGCCTGGTGTTTGTCGATATTACTTCCCAAAATACGTTCAGCAGTGGACTGAGGCAAGCTGTTATTGAAGATATGGTAGACTGATTGAAGATATGTATCATTTTTTTTAATTCTGCTCATATGCCCTGGTAACTGACTTTGAGCCATGAAAAAATCAGTAAACTTATCTCTATGAGATAGACGACGTAATGAGTGTCACAAAAGTGTAATTAAAACAAAGCAAGGTTTTATATAATCTTAGAACGGACTATGCATTTGGAAAAATTCTATATGATGGGTTTAAATTAGATCCCCCCTCTGTTGTCAAATAATGCAATATTATTAAAATAAGTAAAAATAAATAATAATTTAAATATAATACCACAATAAGTACGTTTTTGAATATTTGTGTTTCAATAGAAAGAAAGATTTTTTTAAATTTTCTATAACCGTAAGGTTAAGGATATTTCTGTTCAACGTTCATGTACTAACTGATTATAATTAACTTTATGTTAAGTTTCCAATTCGATCCGATAGGAATAAGAAAACCTCCATCCTTCCCAACGCTGGAGTATTTCATAAATTCACTTAGGAACATAAAAATAACTAATAGCCTTTAATAAAAGCAAAATGTAACTAGATTACGGAAGCTAACGACTAGCCCACTGCACTATAAATAAATTTGAAAACTAACCAGCGAGAGCGCTGTGGGGGTAATAAATAAAAGATGATCGCCGCCGAACCGCGAACTCACTCCCCGGGGGGCCTCTCGGCGGCGGCAGCGAAATATTTACAGCAAACAGCATCCCGCCCGTCTTCCGTGTGGTGGGAGATGAACGCGAAAGGATTTCCCCGCACACTGACAGCTGATTGATATATGACGCCGGATTTTGTTCCACTCCGCTATTCGGTCGGTCGATTCGATGACGTCGATTGGAGATAAAGATTGCTTTTAAAGAAAACACAGTGACGTTACGTGCGAGACTTGGACATCGGTGTCTTAAATATTCTTTTTTTCCAACAGAAATGTATATATTTGTACTATCACTTATAACCGACAATATGAGATAAGAAAAGTTTCTAATGAAAAGTAAAATGTTCACTAAAATATTAAAATCAAAGTTAATATTTTAATGAAAATAGATTCTAAAGCACTGATAAAATATAACAAGCATGAATATAAAAATGTTTGTGTGAGCGTGTTTGACCCTGTGTGTGCCCGTCATCCAGTTTAGTTCCTAAGCCCCTGGATTAATTTGGATGAAATTTTGATATTCGGAAATTTTATACGTATATACGTTTTATTTTTTTCTACCTCCAAAATTTTAGGTACTGTATCACACAAATAATTATGATTTTTTCTTAAATGGCTTTATCATTTTTCTTCTAATTTATCACATTTTAGTACTTTAAAAACCATATCTAAGCTGCAACTCGTTTTTCTAAGATAAAACCTGATGACATAAACGCAGTAAATTAAGAATCTTCTTTATAGCATGGGAGAGATAAGGGAGAAATATGGATGAATAATAAGTGCTTTACAAGGCCAATTATACAGATCCTTCAAAACACTAATACATAATAGTAGTTTACTATGCCGGCTATTTCTTTAAGTCATGATATATATTTAATGTGATTTAAAATACAAGTTCCTGTCTGTAAAGATATAATTATTTTTTTTAAACAAATTCAAGGTAGTCAGAGTAGTACGCACTTTGTTTTCATTCTCTTCAATTGCTTTAATATATAATTAATATGGATTTTCTTTTCCCTTATAGAATATATTGTTACTACTCGTATCTAATTTTGAACGTAGAAAATATAAATGATCGCCATTTATAACCGACTTCAAAAAATATTCCTCCATTTCATTATTCTCTACATCCATATTTTGTTTAATTATATCACCTCATGTCTCCCGTATTTCTTAAGCAATTTGGTTGATATTTTATTTGGAAGGATATACTCCTAGTATAGTTCCTTGAAAATTTGGTTAGAGTCTGGTTATTGAATAGCCAGGTGACGTGATTAAATGTGTATAATATAGGTCCAACCAATTTGGATGATCTGTTTTTATT
This sequence comes from Druceiella hillmani, assembly GCA_039881145.1. Taxonomy (NCBI): domain Eukaryota; kingdom Metazoa; phylum Arthropoda; class Insecta; order Lepidoptera; family Hepialidae; genus Druceiella; species Druceiella hillmani. Next base: position 4,302,848 of record JAYKKI010000096.1, on the reverse strand, counting down.
TGCTCACGGTATAGTCCCATAAAAATTTCGTCAGAATCTGACCATGGAAATTAAAAATATGCTATTTAATTCTTCAATATTGAGCAGCATAAATACCTTGATCGAGTTTCGATTATGTAGGTCCAACCAATTTAGATGATTCCTTTTTTTGTCTTTGGACGATTATACTCCCAGTATGTTCCCCTGAAAATTTGTTTAAAATCTGATCATGGAGAATGAAGATATACCATAGAATTTAAAGGAGAATGAAGATATACCATTTGGAGAATGAAGATATACCATTGAAGATATACCATAGAAAAAATTACTCAACACTGAACTGATATATAAATGAAATTCCCTCTTTTGGCTCACCGTTGTAAGTACTTCAAGTTTCTGTCCATATATATCCATCTTCTAATATTCTAGTCACTATATCTTTGTATATATCATGAGACTTGAGGACGTGCTGTTTCTCAATTAGTATTATGAGTTTTAAGCAGAAACTCTGTTATTAAATTTCAGATTCCAATTCCAGTTGTACGTCCTATTTTGAATATGTTAACTCATATGTCTGAAATTAATGAACTAATTCTGTCATATTTTAATATTTGAATGACCCCAGTGAAGTATAACAAAAATTGGTTAATCTGTCACCGTGACTATTGAATGTGCACCTCACTACTCACGAGTTTGGATGGTATAGACCTGATGATAATTTAGTAACAAAGTTTCTGAAGTCACACTAATAAAAGCGCGCCATAAATATGCCCATTTGCAAAATTAGAGTACAATGATGGAATCAGGAGTTGCTGACAGGAACTTTTCACTGATGAGGAGTAAACTCATTGAGTATGAACTTATTTCATTTGTATTGACATAAGCAAGAAAATAATAAAGTAACTAGGTAGGCAAGTATACGCGGGTACATACAACGACATGAAGTAACCAAATATTAGCAGGTATATAGATAATTGAGTAAGTACGGGTATAAATAAATGTATGAATTGACCAAAAATAGCTTCGTAGGTTAGTAGGTAAGTAAGTATGTGCTGATATATACAAAGACATTTACCAACTAGAACATTAGTAGGCGAATGAATAGTATGTACTCGTATAAATAGTAAGGTACATAGAGACTTGAAGCACTGACTACGGCAAAATGCGAAATGTGATTTATATATGAGTATGTATTTTTTGAGTATTTATTTATATATGTATGTATGTATGTATATGTGTGTGTGTTACACACACATGTATGTAAATATATATGGATATATTTAGCTGCAGACGTTTGTTCCGATTTCATTTAATGAGATATATTATTTTTATTGAATTCATCGTGAATTCATGACATTCTTAGTTATATAGGAATATGAAAGGCATTAAAAAGAAGAACCATTTTTACAAAAAAAATGACTTTGAATATTCGGCGAAAAAGAAACACATTATAATAATTTTAAAACATTGAAAACGCGAGTACCGAGTTGGAACTTTTACGGTACAATACAGTTTCTGAACATATATAAATTTGCTAAATATTGAAACTGCTAGATATTTTTAGTCGGTCGTAGAGTCGTAATATTCTTTTCTAATCCTCAAAGTATCCTTGCGTTTAGTAGTTTGGTACGATCGATATTTCGGCCTGATTTATTTTTGACAGGTTCTTAAATTCCATATCGCGAACATAGTAAACAAAAACCTTGCTCGTACATGTACATTACTATACTTAATCTCTTAAAAATATAAGTGGCATTACGTCAATCTTTGAATTGTCATGTCTCTGAAATATAATCACCACATTCAAACATTCGTGTTCGGTGTTTTACAGTGATAATATACTGCCTTCAAGTTTTCATGCAATTTTCCATATTATTGATCATTCCTATGTACATTTCTCAAATTCAACAGGAATAATTTTCCTCGCTAAATGGTTACCATTCGAGGACAACATACCCAATTATTTGTTTTGTTTTTTTTTACCGAATATAAATGGAAATATTTTTCAAAGCAAGCAAAAACAATAAGAACGCAATTATATAAATTCGCATATACTACTTTCAATAGTGTACTTTCAATCTGTGTAAAACATATAATAAAGGGAAGTGATGTGACTTCTTGAAAATCATGAAAAATATCTTAAATCTTATTTGGCGAAATATACTCAATGTATATATATATATATATATATATATATATATATTATATTTTATATTTTTTTATTTTTATTTTTTTTTATAAAAGAGTAATTAGGTTGTCATTAAAAATTTATAATGAAAATAAAGTCACAATAAAATGTTAAAGCGAATCAAATTAATCAATTTTATATATTCCTGTATAAATTTTGTAAAATAAATTTTTGTAAAATAAATTTTGTAAAATAAGTTTTTGTAAAATAAATTTTTGTAAAATAAATATCCAGTCTGTTCGGAATATCGTAGAAAACTATCATTCGATCCCTGCACTCGAAGTTACAGCTTAATGTAACCGAATCACTAAGTCTATTATATTGACATGAACTTGTGACTATAATGATAACCACCATTCCAGAACTCTAACGCTGCTTATTATGTGAACCGCAAAGAAAAAGCTATGGAATGGTTCTATCATAGCCCTGTATTTAATGATATCAGACACTGCCATTTTGTGATTAGTTTCGGCATACGTGGATGATTCCAAAATATTTCCATTGTTGATGTATCTATCTCTGTATTATGGGTACGTTCAATTAGCTGTGTAATCAGCAAACGTGATTGCAATTTCAAATATTCTATTGAACATTTAGGGATAACTCAAATATTCATGGGCAAATAAAAAAATATCCATGCTTGTATGACTTTCTCGATATATCGAATAAAATGCCTTTTAAGAAACATCAATATTTTCAAGTTTCCTCAATAGGTACTGTTCATTCATTTCAATGTCATATTATTCACTTTAAAGATGATTTCCAAATTAATAACAACGACTGGCATGATGTATCAGTTTTCCTGACAGAACTTTAAGTACTCTATCCTTGTATACCACCTGACTTATTGTGATAAGATTATTGCTATATCATCAGCTTCTTTGTGTTCTATCTAAATAGAGAAACGGCTGATTTGTGAGAATTATCACTGACATCACCTATATCTCCAACACCGGCATCGGCGATTTGATCGCATTCTTTGATGACCATATCCATAACAATGTCACACGCGGACTCATAATTTAACGTCGCTTTACATTTTGTTTTTAAATAATCCTCCATCGTTGTCAACTAACTCAAATTTACATTTCGAACTCTATTTGTGTTAAGTGGGGAATTATCTTGACAAACTAAAAAGAATTTGTCCCATATTTTATTTTTCTTTCGCCGCGATATCGATATTTTTTTCTATAAATATACTTCTGATTACGAAATTTAAATGTTTAATTTATCAAGACAATCGGTTTATAGTTTCAAAGACTCTAGGTTACTCTCCTGCGGTTCTTCCTGTATTTCAACGCTTGCAGCAGGGTTGGCCTATGCAGGCGACGTCGGTATCAATTCTAAGAATATTGATACGTTATTAATATCGTTTATACTATATATTGATATATGAATCGATATACGCTGATGCTGAGAAATTTTGTATAAAATATAAAAGCTATGAATGAAAAAATAAATAACTTTTTTATTAATTAAACCTACCAGCGTCTAAGAATAATTTCATTGTACTATCTGTATTTATTGAGAGAATTCCACGCTTCTGGAGTCATATGACATTTTTAATTTCGATTAATGTACTTTTAACTGAAATATAAGTGTTTACTTTCTTGTGTATATCAATAAGTAGATGTTAGTGGATACCGTTTAAGCTAAAACTTTTGCTTGCAAAAGGTATAACATCTTATTTTTTGTACTAAGACAGGTCAAATAAAATATAAGTTGTAAAGAAAACACCAGGTTCCAGTTACCTCTATTCTATACATTGCATTAGACGAAGAACCTGAATCAATTTAGCAATTCATTTTGTTATGACGTGGTTCCTCTAATTTACAAGTTTAGTTCTCGTAATTAATTGAGAAAATTCGTTTTTTCTACCACTGATTAAAAGTATATTCGATATAATGAGTTGGAGGAATTTTAAAATAAGTATATTGAAGAACTCTACCATTTTTTAAAACTTTCGTTTATTTGGTTTATTTGTCGACGCATGACATAAAAACTACTTATCAAACTTTTCGAACATCTCTGGCCGGATGTATAAAAATCGCGCCGTACGATCTTCTGATTAGGGAAGAATTTGGTTTCCATGAGCAAAAAACAAAGAAAATATTAAAATTTCACAAAGAAAACCTAGAGGGTTCTCGCTTCATAGCTTTCTGTTTAGGACGAAAAGCAAGCGTAGTAACACGCAATATTTACAACCAAGAAGATGTATTCTCTTATGACAAAACCAAGCAATATTTACCAAGATTTAAAGACGGAAATTTTAATTATCTTCGCTAATATCCATCCAGCACGAATTTCTACATTAAATATAGGAAAATTAAAAAACAACAAACAAGAAACAGCCTCCTGGTTATGTTTACTTTATCTTGAACTACTCTCTTGCTCTCAAAAGAAAAGACTTGAAAAATAACTTCTTGTCTTGGGGGAAGAAATAAAAATATTTTGTTGGATTATAATTAGATGAGCCAACACGGACGAACTAAGATAGCGGGTTTAATAGTTGCAAACCTAGTATTGCTTGGAATTGAATGAAAAAACTTAAAAATACAATATCTAGAAGTCGAGAAATAAAGAAATACTGGACCGTCTACTAACAAAAAGAAAATTAGTTAGAATCACAAAATATTTCCTCGTAATATTATAAACACTGTGTAAACAGCATTTATAAATTTTAATATTTCTCTCCGCCAATATAAAACATGATATCCATTGTTTATAACCACTTTTTTTATACATTCAATACGTGAAAAGCCAAAATTAGATTCATATCTCTTATATTTCATACTTTTAAACAGTTTATTTTTTTGTTTTATTGGAAAAAAGGTATCTCTGCATTACTGGTAACCGTGTGCATAAACTAGTTTAATATAAAAGTTTACTGTTTGATTTACTACTTCAGAGATAGTCATGAAGTCCATAGACAGTCAATAATTTTTTCCTAATTTGGAGTATTGAACATTTTACCTTGTGGTCTTTATGTTTATTTCTTACGGTATGAGTGTTTAAAAGAAGGCATTTCTATAAACTACCACCACCGCTTTTCGCTATAAGATTCCGGTAAAAAATACAATTATCGTATAGATATAATAAAAATGTAGAGTAAGACGCAGCAAGATCACACCAAAGTATGATAGGTACAGTTAAAGTGACAGTTGAAACAATAAAATCGATATTAGCCGGCGTTGGGCGGCGTGGCGGTTGCTGGGCGACGCGCGCCTGCTAATAAGCTGCCGGTGGGTGGACGCAAGCGGGCGGAAGTCGGTCGCCGCCGCGCTCCGCCGCTTCCGCACAATGCTCCAACCTGTTTACTGTATTATGAGTTTTCACTCGATTTATCGTTCGCTCACGCCGTTAATATTGCTGTTTCATATTAACCGTCATGTAGGTGGGGCGTCTTACGGAAGAAAAAGATCTTTAATCGACGTTGAATAAAGTTTGAACTTATTCTGATGTTATTTAGTTCACTTGTTTTTAATTAAGACACTGTAATATGAACATTTTTAGGCGTTTCAGTAATTATATACAACGCGTCGATAAATTTATGTTTTAATAGCATTTACCCGCGACTTGGCTCGCATGGTTGCAGACACAAAGGGAGAAATTAAAACATTAAGTGATCTAGAATGGTTAAAGAACATTAAAATCTAAGTCTTTACTTTTGTGACTTAATAATACAAATTACAATGAAAACAAAAAATTCCCTATAAATTAGGAATTAAAGGGAGTAATTCTGTTGCTCCTTTATATTGCGTATAAAGCATTCACGTATATTATGACGTTTATTTAAAAAATCACGTTTATTCGTTGGAATGTTGCTCCATAATTCCGTTTGCATCCTTTTTCAGTTTAAAATAACCTTTTTCCAAAGAAATTAAATTACCAGGACAAATATAACCCATATAATTTTTAGTCTATTATGTTTTACAGAAAATCACATTAATCTGTTATTTTTTACGTCTATTACTTTAAAAACCAAATATTTTGTATTATTTATAGAGAACACTTTTTTGTGAGATCTCTCAATGGCATTGTACGTTAGTTACAAACAGTGAATTAAACATTATGAAGAACATCATCACAAAACCATTCGAACAAGTGAATGGATTACAAGAATAATTATAATATTAATTACAATAATTATTATTATATGATTTTTATATCTCCATGTATTTTGATTCTTACATTGAAAAGAGAAAATTACTTAATAAAAATGTTTCTTTCCCTTAAATTACCTATTTTATAGCTTTGTTGGTCGTATTTAATTACGACATTTTAGTTTCTGGTTTAACTCTTGGGTTACCTTTATTTTCATATTTCTTTTACCTTACATAAGTTGTAGTATTTTTTTTTATTTTCGTCTTCTAAAATCATTTTCAATTTGAATTTCATATTGAACTTAGGATGAGAAAAAATATTCACATAAACCGAAATACGTCGATTAAAAAATGATGATCGAGGCTGACTCGCTCGAAACTAAGTTTCAAAACATCCAGTAACCTCAAAATTCAACCGAGACAGAGCGACGCCCTTACAGTATATATGTGCCAAAGGATCCTTTTGATGAAATATTTGCTGCTTCATGAAACATTTAATTTAGCATCATCCCTCTCTGGGCGGCACCGTTCGTGCCACGCCTTCGCCCCGCCCCCGTCAGGTATCTCTATGCTAATGCCACACCGCCCGCCCGCCCTACACCCTACACTCAAAAGTTTATTAAATACTTTTCCCCCGGACTCTGATCACGATAAATTCAATTCAATTAGAGGAGTAATGAAGTTTCATAAACGTCTAGTACCTGCCGTGAAACAATTATAAATTTCCACCCTTTACAAGCTCAGACATATACGCACTATGTAGTGTATTCTTACTTTAATTAAAACTATCGATATAATATAGGTTTATTAAAGATATCTCACCACACCGCTTATCAATTCGCTTCAAAATATTCATTGATTTAATTTTTCTTATTTCAATCTGGTTTTTAAGCTTTCGTTAAAGATAGGTTTCAAACAATTTGTTTGAATAGGAAACCCTCATATCCGTCATAACCCTCATAACCCTCATATCCGTCTGCATAATTTCATCACGTCCGTCCATCCGTCTGTCACAACTTTACAATTTTTACACCAGTTCTAGAACTGGGTGAATTTTACAGTTATTATGAAAATATGAATTATTAATACATATAAAGGCTCAAATAGCTTGTAATAAAAAAATTTAAAAAAATGTATACTTCCACTTTCATGTAGCGGGATGAAACTTTTTACGGGAACCTTTTGAATATTTTGAATTTGTTTTTAAGAGATATATAAGAGATTTGTCTATTATAGATCTCTTATAGACAAAATGATTGTCTATAAGAGATATTTGTCTATAAGAAATTATTGTACAAGGTTTCGAACTAAAATATACGTCCAATTTACAAATTTTTTTTAATTGTTAGCTCCGTTTGTGAAATATTAGTCTTTAAAGTTTTATCCCTTCTACTGTCTACTTTTACAACTATGGGTTTGAAAAATGAGAAAAAACTAAATACTAATATTTACACTGACACCCACTTGGCCGGTCCATTTCTATTATATTTGCAACTTTCTACTATAATTTTATAATTTCAAAACGACTGTATCTCAGTTTTCTAAACATCTTTATGGCAATTCACATATTTGAATATGCTCATGGGCCTTTGGAATTAATTTTGTAATACATATTATTGTTAAAACGAAACTACCCCAGCCCTAATGACGCTCTAACTAATATAGGGCGTAATTTTTCACATGGCATATTCAGTGGTTAAAGATGAGCATGTGTATACTCGCTTCGAATTTTGTCAACGACTTTTCCATAATATTTTATTTATAAATTGTAAATATAAAGAGGCAAAGAGTAAGAAAGTCAAACTAAAAATGAGGAAAAGCATATTGTAAACATTCCTTTAAGTTATCTATGTTATTCGATTCGTAACGTGAATTTTACATAAAGTGACGGTTTAATATGTTTTAAGTTCTCGTAATGCTAAATTAGAGGTATTGGAGATTCCAGTGAAAAACACAGAAATTTGGCATCAATATACTTCTTGTATGATAAAATGAACGGTTTCAATACAATATTTGGGTGGGGTGTCATTTATGTTTTTTTACGTCCTTTTTTATTATTTTCTTGATGTTGATATTCTAAGTATATTGAGGTTTCTTGCATGGATTGAATTTGCTTCTAGTGGCTCTCTCGAGGAAACTTCCACCTTTTAGTTTCATACCAGCATACGGCTCAGGTTACCGCTAATATCGAACGCATTATACTACCAGAATTATATGTATTTCTCATTACTTTGTTGCTTTGTTCAACTTCAATGTTAGTTAGCAGTCTGTTGCTTCTTGTATGCATATATATATATATATATATATATATATATATATATATATATATATATATATGTATATATTCATTCGGAGATTTACAGTTCTATTAAAATAAGGTGGCGCTATTTATTCTATTTCTGAACAATGACAATCATTATTATTTAATTACAAATCATTGTTAAAAATTCATAACAACGAACACAGTTAACTATAAGTTTTAAACAGTTTTTAAACTTTGCGGACTTTTGTTTAGAACCAAAAAGAAAAGATTTGACCGTTAGCCGATTGTGAAAAAAATACCTTAATAAACACGAAGTAATTTTCGTACAATTCCAGAAGAAATAAAAAATCTATACATTAAATAAATTTTAAAAAATAAGCTCTGTTACTGTAAGTCGACTGTAGCTAAGAATTAAACCATTTTCGAAACTTTAGTCTGCCCCTGTGATTGTCAATTTTGTTTGATAGACCGTTTGTTATATAATGTATATTTGATTATGCGTTTGTCATACGAACGCACTTAAAGAATATCGATCGGATGATTCAATTGAAGTTTACTGGTGCATTCTCAACCATTGAACTATTATAAAAACTTAAAAGAACTTTCACTAACATATTTACTTTAGTTTAGAAAAGAAATAGAAATATCTAAACATGGCTAAACTGGCATGCAATGTTAGTTTCTAATTTATTTCCCACAATCGAAATCGCAGGAGAAAAGCTGATGCCAAGATCTGAGTTAGGAAATTTACTGAAGTGAATAATCTAAAAGAAACGTGAATAAAATTACTTACCTCTTTGGTTTAATTCTTCTACGTTATTTTTACATGTCAATTTATATAAATATATACAACATTTATTTAATATTTATCAGTTAATTTATAGTACTCTTAATTATATTTACTCGTAGTTTTTAATATTTTGAATATTGTTATTTTAATTTTTACTTTTAATATAATATTAATTATACAATATTTAATTTTATATTGATACTTAAACCGATATGCTTAGTTTAAAATTGATATGCAACTTGCTGATATTTCTCAACTTGGTTGTATGACATGTACTTTCTTGATATGATGAAGTATATCGACGTTAAAATACTTTCGAAATTTAGGTATTTTAACCTTTCTTTCTCAGGTTTATTCTAATATAACACTATTTAATAATAAACATATCGCGTTTCGATCACTCTCAAAAATAATTTAAAAATTTTAAACGCTTCACCAATTATAAAAGTTTTGAAAACACATACAAATTCTTTGAATTGTATTTTTAATAACAATATTGTTCGTAAAATTTGAAATTTTGTATGAATATTATTTATTTTTATTAATAAATAAAATTTTAATTTCATAAAACGAACGTCTTCATTCTTCTTAAAACTTCGTCGATTTGTTTTTCATTGTTTCGAACGCGAAGCATATTCATTGACGAATGTCAACGGCATTTTGGCGGGAAACTTGACGTGTCGAATGTTCGAAATTATAATTCGATAGAACATACCGCCCGAGCATTACATTTAGTGTGCGGTGCGCACTAAGATTGACGACTTTTATAATTTTTTTATAAACGTTATTATTAAGGTTTTTCTTTATAGTTTGAATGTTTTGATTTAAATTAGTTTTGAGAGTGATCGTGGGGCGCGCTGCTCGCTGGTCACGTGTCGGGAGCGCACTGGCGGGCGGCGCGCGTCCTTCGCCGCCGCGCACGCCGCCCCGCGCATCTACCCGCTAATGGCTGGCAGCTTTATATTTATATATTTCTTTTATTCACCTGGTTTCTGCTCGATTTATTTATAACCAATCGAGATTATAAATCAGTATACAGAAGACCGTAATGCGTGGAGGGAAATGATTCTACACATTTTGTTTGCGTTACTATTTATATTTTAACTTTAATACTTCAATTTATTTCAGTTTTTTTTCTTACAATTATTTCTTTTTATTTTTCACTTTACACTACACTGTTTTAAAATAAAGTAAAATAATTTTTAATTGAAAAATATTTTTTTAACTTGCCTTGATAAATCAATTGATAAATATCAAACTTTAAATTTAAGCGAAAGTAGAAGAAAATATTTCATTCGTCAAAAAATTGCAATTGAGATTTTCATGTAAATTGATTATAAATTACTAACAATAATATAAAAATAGCGAAATAAACAATATGTTTGTATATATGTGGTGTTTTCATCGTATGGTATAGCACCTAAAACAATGGACCAAAGTCAATGTCGTTTGTTTCTGTAGAAGTTTTTCATAAATATCTAATGACTTATTTTTTTTTGTTACTTCAGATACACAAGTATATAAAAAATAAAATTATGTTTCTGAAAAATTACTCTATCGCTTCTCTCTAATACAAAACTGAACAACACAAATTTCACTCATTTGTATAGTAAAAACAGGTTAAACCTATTTTTGCTATACAGATGAGTGTATTGTTACCGCTTTATGGACCCCATAATACCCGTACTTTACGAGCTCACAATATAATGTTCCATAACATTACAGGAGAAATTTTGCAGGTTTGAGTTTGGGGGGATATTAAATCGAGCGTGGCTTTACAATTTGTTTATCCATTATTTCAAAACTCACACTTTACTCAGTTAATTAATTGAACAGTTTTAATTAATTAATTAATTAATAAGTTGCGCTGTTAACGAAAACATTGGACGGAACACCTTCCGGGATTGAATGAACATTTTATTGAGCCTTCAAATAGAATATTTATTTTTTGACTTCTGAATGTTTTGATATCAGCGCACCATTTCCATTCAATATTAGGGTTCCATACCTCAGAAAGAAAAAGCCTTAATAGATTATTCACATATTTATCTGTCGATTACGGCGGATTTCCTCAGAGACCGTTTAACGTAGAAATTAAAAATTCAGAGTTATGAAAAATTTGATAATATGAAAATTTTGTTGTGGCAATTTATTCAGTTTTATTTATCGTGTGGGATATATAATTTTATTATAAAGAAAACTAAAATATTTTTTTCAGAATTTTGAGTGATATATCCTCAGAAATATGCACTAAAACGTGCAAAAAAGTGCTTCCCTAACCTCATCCTTTATTTCAGAAAGTACTAAACTAAAAATCATGGAAAAAAACAGAATTAATGAAACCAGTCTATAAGATTATGGGGAAACTATAACAGATCCCTTCTTGTGCTTTCACTTTTCCGAAATTCACGATATTTTTACGCCTGTCAAAGTTATGCTACTAATTATTTTATGACAATTAAAAATAATATCGATATTTATAAATAGTTTAATAGCAACTCTCGGCAACCCTACAATTTTAAACTGTTACGCGTACCTAAGTTTATAAGGAACCCTCGTATAGGCGATTTTTTATAACACTTCAATAATAATTTTCAAAAACTTTTAATCAGTGTAATTTTTTCGTACAATATCCTTTCTTGCTTCCTTATTACTTGTTGAGTTTTTAGTTAAGTTTTCCTTTATTTTCATAGTTTTCCAAATACAATTTTTTCCGAGCATGTAATATTTTTTTGATCTTATTATAATATCATAAATCAAAATTACTGTATGTAAAAGTTCATTAAAATAAGTTTAAAAGTATATTCGGAGTGAAAATATTGCACGAGAATTACAATAAAAATCAACATCGCATTCCACCTAGTGTTAATACGTATCTATTTTAGTATTTGGATAAATAAAAGGAGAGGAATGAAACTTAAAACTTTCGTAAGGTCACATATGGCACAGTACAAAATTAGATGTCTATATGTTACCATTAAAGCAAGTAAAGTAAAATAAATAAACCCATATGATTTCCGCATAAGAAATGCTTTCATAAATTCAATCAATTAAATGAAAGTATTTTGTTCATGTTCATGGCTGCACGAGCTTAGATTACTTTGCCTTCCTTCGACGATATGATATTAAAAAAAATATGCAAACAAATACATAGCGTTGTTTTTATTTTTTCCAATTGAAACTATTATTTATATTATTTTATTTCATCAATTTCACGCATAGTACATATGGCGGACTTATTACTACATCAATCTCTCCCAGTCAACCATAACAATTGGTATTGAAATTTAGTTGGTAAACTGTAAGAGATTTTACAATGAAAATTATGCATTAGACAAAAAAATACAAAAGTATAATTAATACAAACTAATAACATGATTTGGGATGAGAAACTCAAGGAAAATCATTCAGGAAAGGTCAAAGGCACAAAGGAAAAGGATTCAGGAGAGGCAGGACTTTTTCACTCGATCTTTGAAAATATTTAGGGACGAGATTTTCCTGGTGTCAGGCTCCAGGTGATTCCAAATTTTTGCTACTTGGACATTGAAGGATTTTTCGTAAGAGGTAGAGGTATGTTTAGGAATAAGTAGGTTGAGTGAATTTTCAGATCGTAGCCTAAGACCGTGAGCAGACAAATCTTTAAATTTGCCAGTAAGATAATTTGGATTGTGATGATTTTTTAATACATTAAAAAAAGTGTAAGTATTTGAAGTTGGCGTCGATCACGGATCTTCAGCCATTTGAGAAGTGTATTCAGAAATATGATTATAATTTCTGAGACCGAATATGTATCGAATGCATAAATGTTGAAGACGTTCCAACTGGTACAAATATTCTTCATTAAAACCAGAATAGCATACATCTCCATAACCTATTAGCGGTAACAGAAGTGTTTGATAAAGGTAGATTTTTGTTTTAGTCGGTAGAAAATTTAGAAGATATTTCAAAGAGTATATCCTTTTGAAAACACGACGACTAACATCATTTACTTGAGGACGCCAATTAAGATTTTGATCGATCAGTAGGCCCAGATTTTCAACAGTTTACGTATATATATATTGTACTATTCAGCACTAATTTTGGTGAACTAGGTAGGTTTACTTTACAAATCTGTCTAATGACGCTCTAATATAAAACAATATACTCAATCAATGTGCCAGGTGTTGGCAAAAACTTATCACAGCTATGATAAAATAATTTGTGATAATGACTATGAAGATCTAAAATTTTCCAGTAGAGTTTCTTAATTCACTGTCTGTGACTAGTTTACTGCCATATAAGTTAGAATTATAGGTTAATTGAATTTTTCTTCTCATTAAAAATTTAAATACCAAGGAAGTATCAGTTAATGGAACAAGAAGGCATCAAATGTTCATATAAAAATTGTATTGATTGTGAAGTTTTAACTGAAATTGCACGAAATAAGCGGATATTGTATATTGTATTCCGTGTATAAATTTGACTTCTTTCAATACTATTTTACCATTTCAGTTTCAAAATAACCAATTCCCAATTATTCCTGTATTACAATTAATCAGTCACAGGAATAAAGTGTCGGAAAACTTGGTATTTAATTAAAGCGACCAATTTTTACGCATAGTCAGTTATATGTCGCATCAGGTTTGGTCTTTTGATAATTTGACGTTTTATATTTCTGAACATAGCGAAAAAGATCTCTTAGTGAAAGATAAAAAGGCATTTACAGAAAAATATAGTTTATACCGATGTTCTGAATCTTTAAATCCACTTCATAACTATACTGAAATTTGGAATCTTTAAATCAACTTCATGCTTTCAAAAATAATATCTACTAGTTTGTTATATTACTTTTCAGTGAAATAGCTTTTTTGTCATTAATTCCCTCGTTCTTCCTCTTTGCTCTTTACCACTCTTTTCCTCATAGCACCAAAGTATAAAGTAAAAATTTCCCGACAAATAAATTCCAAGTAATTATGTGAAAAACGATTTTACACACACAATTGGTCGACAGACGACATTAATTAAACATAATGAAAGACACAGCCCATTAATATACGAATGATTATAAGTATAATATTCGAAAAAAGTTGCAAGGAGCAACCCGGCTTGTAAAATTGAGCGTCTATTTGGGGGCGGTATCGCACGGTCCAGGCAACGGCCATAAAACAGCATTAACAGCGGCGCGAACTCTTCTACCGTCGCCCGCCCAAAAAGAGTTCGCATAAACGGTTTGCGTCGAACGCTACGACAATTCTTTATAAGTTAATCCGTTTAAAGAGGCATTTACTGGTGTTGTCTCGCAATGGACCCTACACTTTTAAATGAAATGATAATTTCATTAAGCTTTATTAGTTTTGTTTACTTTCGAATGTAATTTCAATTTTGTATTATACTCTGTATGTCAAGGCGGTTTCATTCTATTTCTTTCTTTCCCTTTTGAAGTCTGTGCAAGATCATTATAAAACTTTTATAAAAACGCACGTATTTGAAAACAGTATGTGCTTCGAAGCCTGCTATGTTTATGTGCTGAAATTTGACACAAAAACAATAAAAATCGGAAAGTAAGCTCTGTTACAGTTTAATTATAAAATATCGAATCATTGAGAAATACTCCAGAACTTTTAATATGTTAGCTTCTGAAAAAGTCCATTCCGATATCCACTTTTCACTTTTCATGTCTTTTATTCAATCCACGTCTATAATAACGATTCCAGAAATAAAGTGGACTATTCCATTTTCAAAATGTAGGCTAATTTATTCACTCCACATTTGCCTATTTTTCATTTATGAAAACTGGTAGTTTTTTCTGTATAATTTGTTAGATTTTTATTGTTTCTAAACAACGAATGCATTATTTTATTGGTGACATTATTGTTTAATAAATATGCTTACCCATATTATTACATTCATCTACAAAAAATAGGAAAAAAATAATGATTGCAAGGTTTCGTATCTCAAAAGAGGAAAGCAAAACCCTCAGAAGATGACTCACGGGTTTATGTATCTTTCACAATCGTTTTTCTCTGAAACTGTCAGACATGAGATTTTGCATATTTATGAAGTAAAGAACTCTTAACTTTTTAAAATTAAAAAAAAAACTTAATTTTGAATATATAATGTGAGTATAATTTGATCATTTTTTTTCAACTTTATGTATAATTTTATAAGGCATCGATTGGAGATTATTGCTTGAAAGTAATAGTTAGGAAGATTTCAATACTATTTTTTCAATACTTTTTTTACAATTTTCTGTAAGATATTTCTATATACGTCGTTGAAAATGCCGACAAAAAATATGTTATGAAGACTAATGCATAAACACATAATATGTAATAAGACACGTACTTAGATCTCGTTCGAGCCAAACATTTCTACATAAGATAAAGACATAAGATAAAATGCAAACTGAGAATCTAAAGATACTTATGACACAACTTATGTCAAATTATAAACGTTCGGTCGATAGGAGATCGAGAAAACACAACTTCTGTTAGATAAATAAAATCATATCAGCGTAAATAAAAAAAATCGCCATTCGGTAATTAATCCGATACTCACGCAACGTGAAGACAGAAAAACTATAATATCTTTTGAAATTTATCATTTTAAACATCAACACTTTTTACGCTCAGTTCCAAAACAAATTACCAGCAATCAAACTGTAACAGAGAGTAAAGCCTCAAAGTTAGTTAACATAAAACATATAGAATTATGGGTGTATGTAAAATATGACACTTTCCCAAGTAAGAGACCCGGGACAGGGAAGAGAGCGGATTAGCGTAGCTGGGCGGCTAGGCAGCACGCTAATTACGTCGACCACTTAGACGCAAACAAGCAGCGCCATCACGCGGGATTACTGGCGAGCACAAACAATGTCCGATGAGGGCCCTAAAAGGAACAAATCATAACTGATTGTTAAGCCCCCTAGCAAACGGGGACAGCTTCCTTTAAATCCCTTTAGTTGAGATGTTGAGTCGCCATTTCAGTTTACCGCTCGTGTGTTGGCGTCTTAGCAATTTATTGATGTTGGTTTAGTTACCAAAATAAAACAAAATATATATTTAACATAGTACAATAATCACTATTTTAGATTTTTAAACATTCATTTTCCTATTTGAACCCCACATCAAATTGTGATTGTGAATTCCAGTATTACTCGTTTGAAACTCTTTCTCGACCGGGTTGTGGCTGTCATTTGTTTCCTTTCAAAACCTTCTTCGCTATGCCGGGTGAGTTGAAGATTCATCCATAGCGTAATATCCCTAGTCTGAAATCAACTTGTTCGAAAATGGGTGCCTCGTTGACTAAAGCAGCGATACAGTTAATTACAATTCTCTAAAAAACTTTAAAGTGGCGCTGTAAAGAAATAGGGCTTAGAGCCTGTTGGTTCCATGCCTGGATTCAAGAAAACGGCGACGCAAGCGTCCTTGCATATCTTGAGGATCTTCAGGGTTGTTATACAATTTTTCAACATCTGCAGGATTTTTAGGTTCCCTCTACGTCGAAATGCTTAAAGCTTTAAATATCAAGTAAACTAAATCGGTTAAATAAAACATTTAAAATGCCGATGCTGTTGACAAAAATCGATTCAACAAGAATATTACAAAATTACTCTTATTGTATATTCAAATCATTGTTTAGGCGAAGGTAAAGATTATATTGAATATGGAAACCTTCAGATGCAGCCAAAACTAAAGTATATAGAGACAATGTTTAATGGTCAAATAACACAGCAAAGCCTACGATTAGTTTAAGATAACCTGTTCATTTTTAAGAATCTACGTTTAACAATATCAAGTTCAATAATTGTGTCGTATTGACGCGAATGATTCACATCCCTTCATGTGCGTAATATATTATAGTTACTTACATATATACGTATCAGTAAATATTATACAGATCGCTATGTAATACTAGTTAATATTATACAGACCGCTATGTACAATCAAGCAAAATGAAAATGAAACGAATCATACACTAATTTGTTTCGGTTTTTTTTTCACATATCATAATTTAGATTTTTTTAACAATAGAAAGGTAAAGCATTTCAGTGACCATAGAAATCAAAATGATTGCACCTTTCACAAAACAAATGATTTTATATTTGCCTCCAATAACGTTTTGTTTAAGTATGGATTAAACTCGTACCAGCAGTATTTTATTAATTGAATAGAAAAACTATCTTCTAAATTCTGAGCGAATTAAGAAGTATGTATGTGTTCCGATAATTAAGAAGTATGTATGTGATTAGAAAATATGTCAGTATTACGATCAGAGTTAAAGTGGCTAAGGTAAACACATACCTACTTTAATTTGCTTTTTTGCATAAATTTATATACAATTTCATAGCTTCATACCATTTAGTCTAAGCAGCAGTTATTGTTATTTTACCTGTCATTTACCTGCCATATGCTTGACTATACGAAGCACAACATACTAAACGTGTCTCATACATTAATGCTTGGCTTAAAAGATACAAACTTATAAAGGTTGAAAAATTTTAAACATTCTTAATTTTTTTATTTTTATGTCGGAATTAAATTATTAAAATTCTTACAAAAAAGTAAATGAAAACTGTTAATTCCTTTATAAATGTTTTGCTTGTTTTTAGTGTACAGTAATTGATAACAGAATAAAATATTAGAATATTGTAGGAAAACACTTTCTTCCGTTTATTCAACGCATATGTCTTCTTGATTATGTCCCTCGCAGCTAAGGATCATAACTCCCTTTTGATAACATCCCTTTTTAATGATGTTCTCCCATAAGCTGCCATTTTGGCGCTTTGTAGGTTGTCGTGTAATGAAATCATGTTTATGTTTAATACTTTCGTATGTAAAGGTATTTTTCTTTTCTGAGAAACAATTGAGCCTTTACATTACTATGTTCTACATATAATTATTAACCAGTGTAATTTAAATCCGTCCATTTTTTATAAATATATATACGACATAGTCACAGCATCCAAGGCACTATTACACAGGATGAGCTTCACAATACTATGTTAAGTTGCCGTGCAATCTGTCCGAAGTATTTTAGAACTCCCCGGAGACTGATGGTCAAATATTTTTCAGAATCAGGTAAAAAGTTCTGGGCACCCATGTAAAAAAAGTTCTTTGAGGGCAGTTAATTTTTATTTTGAAGTATCGCAATGACGCAATATTGGTGTTGATTTTACTTGATTTAATCGCATCAATCTTTAGTAATTCATTACTTCGTTTGATGAGTTGTTAAAAACATTCAATTATGAAAAATAATGATAGACGGTGTACGGTGGTCAAGTCGGAAAAAATGTGCATCAAGGAAATTTTTAGACATGCAATAGACTCCAACTGATGCTTGTTCTATGATCACTTATTGGGTTTAAGTGGTGCAGGTGAAATAATTAAGGTGATCCTCATTGTCATTGGTATTCCAACTTCGTCGCCAAAGAAAATTCCAAAAAAAGAGATAAATTGGTTTCAGAAAGCAGAGGATTTATGATAAAATTTCCAACAGAAAACCTGAGGATTTCATTTGATAGTGTTCTATCTATTTTCATGTGTATTTTTAAATGAAAAAAGTATAAGCAAATTTATTTTCACGAATATTAACCGAAGAAAATAAAAAAATCGATCTTTGTAAATTTCAAGGAGAAATCATTCAACATTATCTGGATATCTTTTATCTTTTGTAACCTAGGTTTGCCATTTTAATTCTGAAATGACGAAACAAAGTATGTCATGGAAACGGCAATTTTCTTTATCGATAAATAAATTTCTAATTGCTCCGACAGTATTGATTACATGGCGAAAATAAAATTGATAACAGGTGTCTAAATAAATCATTTTTTACTTTATTTTTTTTTACCAGAAGTTTTTAATTTTTCCCCGTACATCACGATCTTTTGATTTATGATTACCTTGGTAATACTCCAAACACAAATAATTTATATAAAGCATAACAAATAAATATTTATTACTCCAGTAATTCTTGAAATAGTGGTATAACCCTCAACGATATTAAATTCGCGACATTGTTAAGTCAACTATTACTTTTAATTAGTAGATGCCGATATTCAGCAAAGGTGTCAATCCCCCGAAAAAATGTTCAATTAGTCGAATAAAAACATAAAGAATTTAAAATAATTATTGACTTCCTCTATTCAGGATGCGTCATTCAATATGTAAGTATACGATGTAATAATACTATTATTAAGTGAAGAAATCTAGTTAAGGATAAAAATATCTTTAATATGTACCTTTTTGTCTGGAAGTTAAAATAACTTGCTACTTTATAGTCTCTGTGTAATGTTATTCTACTTAGAGCTATTTAAGGCAAAAAATAAGTCCTTAAAATTTGCATAACAATTCGAGTTTTCCTTTTTTATATACAGATAACAATATTGCTGGCGAAGTTTTTCAAGCTTCCCGCCGGCAGAACCGAGCCGCAGGCGGCGCGCAGTTCTTCCGCCGGAAGTCGAGTAACGAGCAGTTTTGTTTGCCGCTCGCCCCGTGCCGTCCGCCCTCCATCCGCAAATTATTTCGCTTTACGCCCCCGTCACGGCTACCTCTCTCGATCGGTATTATATTTTTGCTTATAAACGAAGTCTGTTATAATCACCTAATTACAATTGAGCTTTTCATCTTATTCTCAAGTAAATTTTATTTACATTAGCTTAAAATTTAGAAGAGTTGAAAGTTTTCTTTTCAATATAGTTCCTATATATTTCAAATGTATAATAAAAAGGTAAAACGATTTTTCCATAGCAGTAATAGTTGTAATACTACTTTGTACTGTTTTCAGTTTCGCATAATATCCACTTAAGAAAGGACCACAAAAGTAGCCATATTGCTATCAAGATCCTAAGACCCCTTCTATAAGGAAGTATTTTTAAGCCAACAATAGTGCCATGAAAGTATTGGATTCTTCTTAATTCCTTATTAAAGCGTGTATGGGATTTTGTTAACTGTACACCAGCCCTACTTACAACCCTGAGAAAATAAACCATATCTGTTTCGTTTAAAGAGTATTAAAAAAAGCTATACTGATACTGAAATCGCTGAATTAATTTATGTATAAATAACATTATACAATTTTACTATATAATCATATATAATAATAACATTATACAATTTTACTATATAATCATTTATGTAATATTCCATTACCAGCTCGCAGATGCCGCTGGATACTAGTAAAAATTAGAAACTAAAAGATCATTTATATATTTGCAATTATTGATGAATCAATTCGAGTATTTTAGAAAAAAAAATTTAAAATATAAGACGCAAACTGGTGATAATAACTTCAAATCGTCACACCACTTATAATCGTTTCTAAGTTAACTTACACAATTAAATACTAATTTATAAAAAAATACAGTTGATGGCAAATGTGTAACATGAAATTGACATACTTAAATCGTTACTCATTTCGATAGCCCCATCTATGTAGGAAAAATAAAAATTCTAGAAAATTTAATAACTCTATACGATCTCGACCTCTATTACGTCAGCGAAAATCTCTAGAAAAATTATCAAATTCGGCAAAATAGACAGAAAACGGTCATAATTATTCAAACGAATTTTTATTTTTTACACAGGAGATTCACAATAGCAAATTTGATATAAGTTCATGATAACAAAGTTCATGCAAAACCGTCCCCAATCTTACGCGCCTTCGTAAAATGTTCAAACAGAGCATATTTTATTTTTGAATTATTTTATTTTTGAAATTACATTAGTCTAAAATTCCTATAACTAAAACAGACAAAATAATAAGAGACAATCTCATGAATAAATTTAAAAAAATTAATAAAATATTGTTACCTTGAAACGTAAACATAATGTTAGCCCAAAACTTATTTAATAATGACTAAATTTGTTACATTTTCTAATCACACGACATTACTGACCCGCAATATTACTCCATCACAATGATACGAATAGACATAAAAGTGTAGCAAAACGAAAGGGTGAAGTTGTTTGTTAAGCTTATTTGGCAACACACGTGCCGAAGCATTGATTCGCACTCGAACATTCGTAGTGCTTTGTTCTATTGCCGGCAGAAGCGTTATTACAGAAGTATATGAATGATAAATACAAAACGGTGAAATGTTTAATAATGTTTGATAAAGATACAACTATTGGATAGTATATAATTTATAACCGTAAGATAAATAACTTGGTTTCTCATACCTCTTTCATTTATTAACGTGAGTTAAAAATCATTTGGGTGCACTTCTACAGAAAATAATGTTGAACTGAAGTAATTAACAAATGACATAATCCTGATTTTTTTAGATTTTTGGCACGCGTAATTAAAAAGTTAGCGGGACGCACTGTAAAATATTTTGAAGACTCGTATCTCACGAAGGAGACACCATACCAAAAAATATTACTAAACATCTTGGATAGGATTTTAAAAAATTCCTCCAATGGCACTCCACTCGATGGAGCCCGGAAGGAAATATTTTTTTATGATCTATTCAATACTTTAAAAAAGTTAAAAAATACTTTTTCTTATATATTCTATTCAAGTAATTCAATTACGTCTTCCGGTGACATTTCATTACAAACGGGGTAAAACAGAAGAAGTTTTGGTACTGTGAAATACGGACGATAAGAATGACTGAAGCACATGATAAATTATTCCGTTTTTGCTATTCGGCTAGCGAACCCATAGATAAAAAAGGATTTACGACAGACCATAAGGGTAGAGCCGAAAGTTCTTAGAACTAGCCATTTGTAATAATGATGATAAAAATGTGAATTCAAATTTCGTAAATCGAACTCTACTGTAATCCATTAACGTACTTTCTAGGAATTTGTCATTTGTTTTTACAAACTGGTGGTAATTGTGTGTATCACGTTACAACGATAAAATCTGATAAGAAAGTAATCGGTCAGGTAATTCAGGCATTGATATGCCTCTTGGGAAAGAGCGCAGTTTAGCATCAATGATATTTTGACAATTTTGATATGACATGAAACAATATACATTAGAAACGACGTATTTAAAAAAAATATATTTCAGCCCACGATTAATAATAAAAAATAGTTTGAAAAAAAGAAACTCACAAGGAATATCTTCAAATTTGTATATTCCTAAATATTTTAACTACTTTCACAATGAAATTATCACTAGACATCATACACTTAACATACCCAAAAGAATAAACGTGAATTAATAAATTAAATAAATTATGAATAAACATCTAAAACGCAATAAAAAAAAATTATGACGCTTTTAATAATATCAAATAAACAATTATCAATCATACCATATGCTTCACTACTATTAAGTCTTTAATTTATGGTACTTTTTTCTTTTTTGTATTTTTATAACTATAAACTTTTGCATTTACTATCAAATTTCCACGAACAAAATTATTGTAAATCGCGGAGAGAGAGGTAATAAATAAATGCTAACACGAATTGATACATATATAATATATATATATATATATATATATATATATATATATATACATATATTATATATATATATATATATATATATATAATAATTCATGTTTGAGGTTATTTATCTATAAGCACTATAATACATATTATTCGAAACATAAACCGCGGACAAATAGATTTTATCTCATCAATGTCTGATAACTGAATTCATTTATATTTTCATTATTCATTCAAATTCAATACTTATTAGTTTTTAATAAATTATTTAATAAGTGAGTAATGATTACAGAAAAAAGAATTAAATAAAAAAAAAAAGGTTAAAACATATTCCCTCGCAAAAAACAGTCGGGTATGAAATTTTCCAAATTGATTGTTTTATAATAAATAATCGCGAGCCGCAACATATTTTTAAAGTGGGTCGTTTTTAATACATATTCTTTCATATCGCATCAAAAGAATTGTCAAAATATAATTGGTACTAAACTGCACTTATACCGTGTCATCTAATCATTCGGGCAAGTTTAGACATTGATGGAAAATTCTGCATAGACATTAATTAGGCGATAAGAAGCTTTATGCTAGGTGGATACTCTATGAGTTGACCGAAGCTCAAAAACGCCATAGCGTGGTTTTTTTACCACAAAGTAGTTTTATATACTATTAGTAATGCAAAATTAAGAGGCAGTCGGTGCAGTGGGTATTTCCCTCTGAAGAGTTGCCTATAAGGGTGAAGAAAGTACAAAGTGCTGAAAAAAAGATGGTCGTCTCGTTCTTCGGACAAACGGGTCATTATGCACCTAATGTTTTGTAAAATAAAAGAACCGTTACAATAGACTGGCATAACATCAATTATTAACTCCCTCACAGTAGAATCTTTCTTCATCACGATATCCTCAGTCAAACAACTATGTCAGGTGAAGAAATTATAAATCTTTCGCCATACAATCTATTAATTCCCAAAAATAAAAGATGACCGCCGAAGTAGCGATGACGCCTTCGAAAAGGCCGTGGAAGAGACATCCAAGGAAGGAATAGACCGGCTGCTTCTCTCAGTAGTTCTATCGAATTTAATGATTCATCGAGTGCCACAAAAACTATTTTAGAAAACAATAAATAAATTACAAACTTGCAAGCTGGTTTCATTTTGGGCATTTTAACTTTTTGTCATACTTCTCGTAATATAAAAACTAACAAGGCAACTAAATATGTGACATAATTGATAAAGACCCGTGAAGCGACAAGTTTTAAGAACATTAGTGTGTGCAAGAATGATGTGCAAGGTATTTTTAGATTATAAAAAGTAAATGGTTTTAATAAGGTTCTGGTGCTTGTTAGGTAATTCGTTGCAAAACTTTTGTTAGAAACAGTACCCGTAGAAATACTTATTATAAATAGTACCATAACAGCGCTATACACTGTTATGGATACGCGTACGCTCTTTTATATTTTTATAATATTTTTGGCGTACAGGAATATACGAGTATATTAAATATGCCATTGACGATTTACGGGTTCGTGCATATTTTAAATGTTCAAAAAGGCCGTTCCCACGGACATTGGGTGTCCTTAAAAATTGTTTGACGTTTTGAAACATAATTCATACTTTTATTCATTTTATTATTATTTCCAAAAATAACATTTTTTCACAGTGTGTATTTTAAAAGTATAATTGTCAAAAAAACATCGGCTAAGTAAAAAAACAAAGCCGTCGTAATAGAATGTCACACTGTAGAATTTTGTAAATGTCTACATCTCCTGGAGCTACTTATTCAAGTCAACCGAAACGTATATCAAATACAAACATTACCTATTTTTTTTCAGATTTCGTAACTGATCTAGTTCGTAACTGAAAAATGAAAGGGTAGGGAACAGTTCAGAAAAGAGTCTGTATAGGGATCCTTATCTGATGTATGTACTTACAAAAATTCATGCACATTACTCCAAAAGTTTAGAAACTATGACGCTCTGAGGGATGGATGGAAGTAGTTATAATGTTTCTTTTTGACTACAGAACCAAAGAAAGTAAAAAAAATCTAATGTTCGTTATTTTTATCGTTCATTCTTTTTTTTTTCAAAATTTTGGCATGATTGGAAATGGTGATTTGATAAAGTCAACATTTTCATTTTAGATGTTAAAAATTACTCGTTTTAATTGACAAGAGAAATATGAGACATGAAAAGTTCTCCGATCAACGACAATATTTTTGTACGCCCTTAATATTACAAATAAATCGCTTTTATACTTTTTGAGGTTTCGCAGTCATTGATTGGAAAAATTAGTATTTTAACAAAAATACTATTTACGTTTGGAAATGAATTGTTACCGACTTTGTTTTAGTCAAAAATGAAATATTTCTTTTATTTTCAAACCAGGTATGCGCCAACAATGAACGAGATATAAAGGGGAAAGAGTTGATCTCGTCCACTTGCTCCGAAAATTTTCACACGCAAGATACGTTCAAGTACATACGTGGGACTGTCAAATTTGTTTAATAAACTTAGAAGAACTTTATTCTGATTACTAGAACGAAGTTCTGGACCAAGCACGATCAACAATAAAATATATATTATCTGAAAGGGTGAAACTGCTACTTTAAATATGCAAAGGTTTTATTTAATAATATTGTATGTGTGAACTTATACCAATTGTTCAACATATCAATCACATTTGGGCAATGTCTGCTTTATTTACAAGGAACTTTATTAATATTTAATTTTCTTATAAATTTAAAAAAATATAATGCAAAGGTTAGCATAATAATTAGCAATTTTTAGCGTGATTAACTTGTTTTATCTCAATTTATTAATCTTAAATATGAATACAGTACGCTTTATAACGCCGCTACATATTGGGTTATAGCACGTGTAGCGGGAGTTACGCACGAGTCTGAAAACGCAACCTTGCACATTAGATCCCGAATTAACAGATATAACTATGATGGAGTGAATCTGTGAGGATGCAGTATCCAACATTTGTTGAAAATTACAGACATAATGGTAATTAAGCTTGGAGATAAGAATCTGAGGAAAATGTATCAAACACACAAAAATTCATGCACATTACTTTAAACGTATGAAAGAGGAGAGGGCAAATATAAATTCGCCTGAGAAAATTCATAATATCAGCATTTAAACAATAAAGTATCCAGTTGAGTAAGAGAGATGTCAATACGATAATTTGTGCTACTTGAACAATTGTCTGTTTTTTATTTAATTTCATGTTCCTTTTTTAAAACTTATCGCTATAATCCGTAAAAAAATCGAATACTTACTTAATATCAAAGTATCTAAATAAGAGAGGATACGAAACAAGCAACATAACCCGTGCCCATTTAAAACCATAAAATGGCCGCCACCATAATTCGTTTGCTAATGTTGTTACTATTACAAATTTTAGGAGATCGATAAATTCCATACGTTTTCTATAGTCTGAAGCTAGATAGAGAAAAAATATTGGAAGCTATTTAAGTATTTGATGAATACTTGCGGGTTTGTCCACTTTACTGCAACTATACCGTTATATTCTCTACTGCTCCGTTTTTTGATAGCATAGTGCTATAATAAATACCGAAGTTCACTTCTAGGGCCTTAAACTTCAAACAAAGAAGTTGAACATTGTTTTAAAAAAATTGTGAGCTGTCATGGGACACCTGGCAGATGTAAAACATGTAAATGTTTATATTGAAATATTTTTATTTGAACTAATTAAAAACGAAACAATAAATATCCAGATTGTTGTGAATTTATAACAGAAATATTTCTTAACAATCTATTGAAAATATATTCGTAATTTTATACCATTAGCCCACAAGATGCGAAGCTGACCGAATGGCACGTCGCGACGTGCCATCAGAACATTTTAACTCCCATCCAAATTCACCATTAGATGCTTCGCATTAATAAATACACTCTTTTGCATAAAAAAACGGGCGGTTTTTATTTTATCTTCAAAATATTATTATTTAAGAGATTGTATTAATTTTCGTTGCACTAGAGTCGAAGAATCGTTGTTTCGGTAGTACTCGCGTACGCAAAACGTACGTTGTTTCTCGTTGAATGACGCCATGGCACTAAATTCCCATTGAGCGCTCTAACATTCTGTACCTCGCCCTCGCTGCTCGACGCACCTGCCGATTCAAATGTAACGGACTTTTGGACCAACCGGTATAATTTCATAAACCGCATATTAGAAATCAAGTATTTTAGTTTTACCTTTTACTTTAAAATATGTTCGTAAAATTTATGCATGTATTTTAAAGTAATATAATTAAAAAAATATTTATATCTTATAAAATATTTATACATATATTAATTTTTCATAAAGTAAATTTATAGAACTATATATATATATATATATATATATATATATATATATATATATATATGTATATATATATGTGTGTATATATATACATATATATATATATATATATATATATATATATGTATATATATGTATATATATATATATACACTCTTTTGCATAAAAAACGGGTGGTTTCGATTTTGTCATATTATTAACAAAATATTATCTATTAAGAGGTTGTATTCATTGTAATTGTTACTGGCAGGTATAGTGTATTTTGGCACATAAAAACGAACGTTCGAAATTTATCAATTTATTCTTTTTGAATGAAAATTCTCTTTCACTGACAAAAACGTATTTTTTTCCGGTAAATGAAATCCAACTCTTATTAAGTTCTTTTTCATTTCTTACGTTTTTTATTTCAACGAATAAATTTGAATTAAATTTCTGCTGTTTACTGCATTAGTTCACTTCTGTTTGCTGTTCTCAGTAAGGTTGGAAAAACGATAAGAGCTAGTAAAATTATTTCGCAGCTTGAAGAAAGCTGTAACCCCCGTTATGTGTCTCAGCAGTATAATGTGAGCCGTCCCATCGTCCAAAGGACCTGGCAACGATACCAAGAAACGAGCTCCGTCAGTAGAAGGCCCGGTTCTGGAAGAAAACGGTGCACTGAGCCACGGGACGACAGCTTCATAGTCAGTCCAGCGCTACGAAATAGTCAAGTTACGTACGTCAAACAGAACCTCGAGGACGTCAGAGGTACACGAGTAAGCCTATGGACAGGTAGAAGGAGACCTCAGGCCGTCAATACACGTAGTTATCGCATAGCTCGGGGCCCTACATTGCTCCGTGAGCATCGAGTTGCCCGATTGAGATTAACTCAAAATTTTTCGTCATTGATTCAACAAGACTGGAATAGTGTTTTATTCCCCGATCAAGCTCGTATATCGGTTATTGGTGAGGATCGACGTCGGTGAGTCTTACGAAGACCTGGAGAACGCTTCACAGAAGTATGCTTTGAGGAAATCACCCCTTACGGTGGAGGCTCCGTAATGTTTTGGGCTGGTATTAACTCAGATTGAAAATGGCACACTTAATCCGCAAAGGTACATAAGAGAGGTTCTTATTCCTCGTGCCCAACCCGCATTAACAGCAGTTGGAGGCGAGTCCATTTTTATGGACGACAACGCTCGCGCCCACCGCTCTAGAGACGTTGATGCGTATATGCAGGAGGCCGGAATTCGTCGATTAGACTAGCTAGCTAAAAGTACCGACCTCAATCCTATAGAACACATATGGGATAATCTCAAACGATGCGTCAGAACCGTAAAACCAGCTCCAGAAATGATAAAAAACGTCGTCAAAAACATGCCTAGCAGATTAAGCGCATTGATTTTAGCTAGAGGAGCCCATACTTGTTACTAAATTTTCAAATTTTATGTTAAATTAATAAAAAATATTCAAAAATAAACTTTAGCCATTTTTAATGTATCAGTATGAAAACGCTCGTCTGTGAACTTTATATCGTTTTTTTTATTTATTCGCATTTCAAGTGACTGAAGTATGTCAAAACGATATCTCAACAATAAATAACAATATTCTCATCATATCACCATATAAAACGCATCAAATAATAATAAAATAACTCTGATATGGTTTATTCCTATAAGTGCCCGTTTTTTTTGCAAAAGAGTTTATATTATAGCGAATCAACACAAAGAGCCATTCATTGTTAGTAAATAAAAAAATATTTTCCGTTTAAAAATCTTGATGGTTATATGCTGTCACATTCAAATAAATTTAGGAAATTGATTTTGATGACATATTTATTATGAAATGTAATGTATTAAAAACAAATGTAACAATATGAAATCTTTGAAGCTAAATGTCATAATGTTATGTATAATATTTTTCTAAAATTGAATAAAAAGGAAAATAGCATCGGAATTTATTTATTTTTAAAAAGTTACCCTTAGAATAAAAAATAAAAAAAATTATAAAATACGCACAAGTAAATAAACTTGGATCTGACACTGTTTCAGTGTATTTTATTGTCATAATAAAAAAATATTATATCTAAATAAGGTTTAATAGTACATTTCGTTAAGAAAATATCAAAATCCCCCGAGCTGAAAATACCGACACAGTAAAAATGTTCAAAGAGAAACAATGACAAACGGACATAATGTACTCCATATTTGAAATCATCAGTTAAGTTTCGATTTGCCATTTTTTTAGACTTTTTGTTATATGAACTGCTTTTAAATCATCATCATCATCATCATATATATTAATACGCTAAGGTTAAGATGTTACACTCCCTTTTTAGAAAAAACCTCACAACTAATCCACATAAATTATATATCATTTTAGATAATTGCTTGCTCTACCGGCATCCACAACTAAAAAAATTATTATTGCTATTGTTTTTGCAAATTAATTAATTGTTAAAATTATATACACAAAACAGCAATGCTACCATCTAACGGCTCAACGTCAATATGATTGACGGTCGGTAAAATTTTTGTTTAATTTCAAATCCACTCACGTATAAATAAAGTGGCGCTTTAGCTCAATGCTTTTGATACTTGCGCCTCTATATGTCAATTTTAGTAAAATATTTGTTTGATCTGTCATCTGAGCTTCATAATGGAATAAATAATGCGAAGACTTCGCACGGGTCACGCTAGTAAATATTAATCCATCTCTTAATTGCCACTCAATAAAAGAGGTTGGAGTGTCGTAACAGGTACTCGACGTTAGCCCTATGCAAATGTAACATTTAATTGCTTTTAACAATTTTATACTATAAAGTTGATCACAATTAAATGAAACTACGTGATGTTTCTATTTTCTTTAAGTTCTTTACCACGACCTAGGTTTCGTTGTATTAATTGTGAATAATAAATTTCTACAAAATTAACGCCAAATATATTCAATATAAAGTTGATATTGTGAACAAACATAACAATTTATCAGCGTAAAAGTCGTATTCTACAGCATCCCCCATATTAATCGAATTCGCAGAGCTACTTCTATTTGAACAAATTCAAATATTTATCTCTTAAAGCGCAATTCAGTTCCCTATACCGTGATCCTTTACGTATGCTCGTATTAATAACATTTTTAATGGGGGTCAACTGTAGGGCAGTTGTATTCATATTATATCCACCTCTTGACCTGACTGAGTAAAAAAGTACGAGACTCTTGATTATTTTCATAAATAGGTAAATATTATAAATAATTTAGTTCACTACCAATTCAATAAATTCTATTTTATCTTCATTTTATTATAACTGTAGGAAAATATAAATATTTTAAATAATTTGAAACATAATTGAAATTTTTTTTTGATATAGACTAGATGTAGTGTTTCCTTTTAAGCGAACTCTCAGTTGAAGTCGAAGATGATGAATGCCTTAAAGACGTTGAAGATCCTAAAGGTGTTGGAGTATCGTGTGAGTGATATATATCATGTGGCTCATGTGGCAGATAAGAAACTAAAAAAAAATTCTGTTATTGTATGTGAATTGCATTAAAAGATAAATTTTAATATATTAAAAAATCACATTAATTTAATAGCATTTAAAAAATATTAATAAATTATAACACAATTCGCGAAATCAATTTTATCGATAGCGTCATCTCCCTTGTTGTGTCAAAATACCTGCGAAACTAATTATATTCTAGTTCTACTTAAAAGCGTAAACGTATAAGCGTCAACGTTGGTTTAACATATATAATGTGGCTAATTTAATTTAGCTGAATAAAAACGTAAGACAATATTTCTATGTTTTTGGTGACTTATTACATATTTATTAGATATTTTCTAGGCATCTTTATACAATTATACGCACAGTTCATACGATTTGGATAAAAATTAATGACTTTCAATTAATTTCGCGGTAATTCCTATTTAAAATGCTAGGTAACGTTAGTAATTGGACTGTAAAGATAATAAATAACGAATTGAGAAATAGAAATGCAAACGTGGGAAAAACGATGATTTAATAGAATAATAAGCTCTTTATCATCTTATGTCAACTCTAATAAATATCTGCAGTTTTGTGTCTCTAAACGGGTTATAATTAGAAACTGTTATTGTTTAATTTCAAATTGGCAGTCTATGAATGAAACCATAATTTTTGGACGAGTTTTTTGGTTGATGTAAATTCTGTGGTTGATGTCTGTGGTTGATTTCTTGTGGAGGATTCCACATTCATTTGCCCCCCGACAATACATTTATAAATGTCGTAGCGACATCTCCAGTGCCCTCAATAGACATTGTCCGTGTCAATAAAATTATTTTGGAAAAGGCAATAGAACTATTTGCAAATATGTTACAGTTTTTTTCACTTTGGGGAAACTAGTACTGCGTATAAAGTCTGCATCAAAAAAAATGTACGGCTTATACCAGAGGTATATGTCGTATTTATTTTTTAGTGAAAAGACGGTTTGAAGTATTACTTAAAAAAGCGGAAGCTGTTAATTACACTATTTCCAAATATAAAGTAATGAGCAATCTATGCTATGATTCCAGACCTAAATGTTATAAAAATATGCCTTCTTTTAATTACCATGGAAGACATATTATAATTAATTACAATAGTGTACAGAAGATATATTTGTATATTAGTGCTTCTGTAACATTAAAAAAGGTATCACTAATGGTCACAATTATTTATTTAATTCAACTTCGCATCGAAAAGTAAATAATTGCATACAGGTAAAAGCAGTGGCGGTCGGTTGGTAAAAATTATGGGAGGGCACCATCGATGGTCACAATGACGATTAAACTATATAATCCACGTAAAACCTTGGATGTCAAGCTTTAGATTCGTTGTACGATGTAGAAAAAAAGAATATAATAAAACGATTTCATTAGTTTCTTGAAGTTTTGTTTCGCTCATTAATTTGTATATAAAAATGGGTATTGTTGATAGGTGCCAATAGGTATAATTAACATTTTAAGTAAATTTACATCCTAAATTCAAAGAAAAATGTGTGACTACGTAAAGGCATAATGTATAATGTCAAATGAATAAAAACACATTAAACATTTTTTCGGGAGGTTTTTTCTTATAAAAACAGGTAGCCAATAGTTAAATTCGCTATTAGGCAATATTTTTACAGTACTACTTACGCTACTACTAAACAAGCGAATCTATTTTCTATTAAAAATTCAAACCTTTAATATTATATTATTTAAAACACGCGTACCTGAGAACTGTGCCGAAAAACAAATGTCCGTGTACTGTTTAATTGCAATATTGTTACTCGAATATTGTTTTTTAAATAAGAATATAGTTTTTAATGAGATTTCATTTATCGTAATTTAAAGAGTGCCATATTTTTATTTTCTTGTTTAAATGTTTGAGATAACTATATATCAGAACTAATATAAATTAAACAAGGAAATCGGGAAAACCGTAACTTAGTTGCAACCACAAAGACACGAGTTTTTCTCGTAAACATTTTAAAACGTTGCGTAAAACTTTTATATTCCACTAAACAATTTTACACTATATGTCAAACCAATCGAGAATGATTAAGGAATTCTTTAAAACCACTTTTCTGTAAGATGACAATAATTCATCGGTTTTAATATTTTAAATTGAATTCCTTAAGTAATATTTTGATAAAGGACAACAGTGTACATACATATTATATCATTTGGGGTGCAATAATAACTAACGAGCGCACGTGCGACTCATACTGGAGAAAGCGAGAAAGATTACATTCTTTATCTTTTGCACACCGTGTCGCGTCGACTGTTCAGAAATTGTCATCGCTTAAATGTGTGCTCGGAATAGTTCCATAATTTTTCATTGAGCGTCGATTACATTTCATTTAATTAACTTAAACGTGTTGGGATGTACAGTTTTGGGTAAGATAGTTTCAACAGAAAATATTTAGTAATATAAATAAATGTTAACATTATTATAATAATTTTTAGACGTAGAAAAAACAAGCTTTAAAAATATCTCTGTTACGAACACCTGTTTTATTTCATTTCATATTGAAATGTACTCGAGGCTCTCCCCATCGCAGCATACAAATCGCGGATTTAGCTGTTCATCAGTGATACTATCATTTAAATATTTTGTACAGAGGACTGCACCAATGTTTTATGCAGCCCGCTACAGTATAGAGAATGACAACGGACTTCAGATATCTGTACGCTGTTTGTTGCACAATTTGTCATCGTTTACAATGTTTGTATTCGTTTTTAATACGAATTTTTGGTCTTATTTACTTTATTTTTAACGGATAGACTTTAAACTTCGAATTAAAAAATAAATAAGTTCTTACATTTACGTATGGCTGAATAAAAAATGAAAATGTTCGTTTCTTTTTTTATATTTAGGTGGTAGGACACTACCCCACAGCCATTTAGATAAGAACGCCACTGTAGGTAAGGAATAATATTGTTGTCATTTTATCACAATGTATGAAAAGTAATATTTACACATTAAATCTTTAATCAAAGGAAATTTATTTTAAATAAGCATGCTTGGAAAGCACCGATTGCAATATACGTAGGACAATACAAACCATAATTTTAATGCATGTTCTATTTCCCTCAAAAGGCTTTTTCATAATCTTAACTAAATAACATCAACGCCATGCATTAGTAACCTAAAACCATTTATTTATAGCATTTACTTCTTGAACCTGCTGATATTTTTTTATTAGTAGTTTTATATTTTCTCTTATCACAAAAAAGGTACTCAAAGTATCAAAAAAAACTAGGTATCAAAATAAAAGTGCTCACTAGTTTCAAAAACGGTACAAGCACTTCACAACTTCTAATGTGTACATTGTTATTCACATGATTAACAAGCAAAGTATACAATTATTTGTATACGGTATTATTAATCCCAAACCTATTCTACATTTAGCTTCACTCGACTGGGGAAAGTGTAGTAAGAAAAAGGCTCCCAGCGTTTATGAGGCGGTAACAAGCAATCATGTTCTAACCTATTGACTCTTCATATCGTTGCAGCATTCTTAGTCGGCTGCGTCTCCTGGTGGCTTTGTGGAGCCATTAACTATTTTGGTAGGCAAGTGTCTGTATTCAATAAGGTATCCAATAATATATGCCGATACTTTAACTGATTTGTAAAAAAAAATAATGAACCGTATCCAAAGAAAAATCTGACTATTATTATCAAGTGTAGGTAAACGTATATCATCGCCCTGGTGTATTGTGCTAATCACAAGACATACGATCTTTGATTACGCGACGTCCCGCGGACCCGGTTTCGATTATCTTATCAATTAGACACTTACCAGTAGATAAATAAATAAAATCCATTATTAAAAATAACATGATGAAATAATTCCAAAAGCAAAAAAAAATCATAATAAATATATGGTTCTAGCTTATATATGGTTCTAGCTTTAGCAAAAAAACATTATCTTCATTAAATCTAGATTACGAAACAATGGTCTTTAATTAGACACAAATAATGCATATATTTACATACATATTTCAATATGCATTTATGAAACACAAAGTAAACTTCAAACTATTGAAGTTGGATTAACTTTTATTTTTTAGCGTTATCCATAACCTTTTCACGAAAATTGGCAAACCCATTATAATAAATAATCACGAATATTACCATGCTTTCCAAAGGAACTAAATTACTAGATAAATATCAAATAATCATATAATTTTTGGCCAACCCTTCGTTGGTTGGCCCCTTCTATGTAAATTCTGTTTTATAATATTTTTAACGGTGATGTTGCTCTGCTTCAAATTGATCTGCCTTCTTTTTTAGAAAAACTGGTATATTTACACTCTCGTCTTTAGGAACTAAGATATTTGGAATTCGATATTCAGATTTCGGAAGTAAACTATGAACAACATTTTTTAAATAAACTTCCATCGTTAATGGAACCTCCATAAGCATCAGAAATAAAAGTAATACTACATGTATAAGACAGCTAATTATAATGTGTTTAATGTGTTACTAGCTTTTTATTCTGAATAACTGAGTTACTGAGATATTGAATTTTTGGTTGATCTATTATAATCTCAGTACTGTCACTAATCACGATACAAGAATATTCAGGGCCTTTGAACTTAAGATTTTTTTGAAATTTTTGATAGTACCCAAATATTCGGCTCTTTGAACTGACAGAATAAGAAGTTTACCCGTGTTATAAATATATTATTAATTAATGCTTCATCAATATCCAATCTATGTAAGAATTCTTTATTTGTCATTATATTTATCATATTGCGTCTTAACTTCATGAAGGTGAGTAAAATTTATTAGCATGAATTATCACTCAAACTCTCATTGTACCTAAAGGGTGCTTTATCACAGGTAAACGATCGCTTGTGAAAAATATTAAGTACAAGCGAAAAGCGCCGTAATAGCTATCAAATCCTATATGGTATTTGAGCTCCTCTCTCTTTAATTTTACTTCTAAATGAGCTAGTCACAGTATTTGTCATTTTTGAAACAACTTTATTTCACATTTATTTTCAGAGCCTTCTTGTACTCTTATCTCGATCTCATTACATATTTTAGGCCTGGTCTTCTTTATAGAATTAGACACAGATGACAAATGTAGAGATTCCTTTAATATTGATCGTTCCTTAGCACGTTCTCGTCTTTGTTCAACCATTAGTATTATCCCTTTAGTCCAATCAGATTGGCTAGGCAAGGCGTTCCTCCTCAGTCTTGATTCACTGTAAAATAGATTAGAAATTTTTCACGTGAAAAATTAGTTTTTCGTGTACTCCGGATGTTCTTTAATTATTTTTACTTTCATTGTTATTAATAAATCGATTTTCATAAAATTTAATAGAATTTATGGCTTTCAAGAACGGCTTCCGAGGACATTACGTCACCTGATTATATAAAATATTTATTGCAAACACGAGTATTAACTATCGGTTTACATTTATATCTTCTTATAGCCACACTTACCCACACTTTTCCTCAATGGTTCATCTTTTAGAAAGCTGTGATGATCTTGAGAAGCACAAAGATGCAACACAACATTAAGGTATGTTAATTGTAGTAATTGTTATATTATCGTAAATAATTTCCGTCGTTGGATACAACATCTCTAACACAACTAGCGGCAACTATTTCAAGCTTTCCAGATTACGTGCCATTAAACAAGAATCAAATTGTGTCCCCGACATTATCGTAGAACCGCGTTACATTTTTAGTGAAGCATCGCCCCCTCCCCTTTATTCTCATTTTGAAACTTCAACCTTGGTATAAAAAAATACAGGGTTAATAACATAAAATACTTCTCAAATAAAATTATTTCTACCACAAATTCAATAGTTTCAAGGAAATGCACGGATATGTTACATTACACACTTAACGGAACTCGTGAAGTTTTTTATTTTATACACAACACAGTAGATAATCGTTTCTGAATATAATTCCAAAGTGAATGTAAATGTAATGTCACTTTGATACACATAAAGTGGACCTGCTATTTAACTTGTATTGTATATGCCAAAAGACTATTCAACCAATTTTAACATCAGCTATTCCACCAGCTATTCCTATTGCTATTGAAAGAGTTTAACATCAACTATTATATATTTCTAGAACTTGCCTCTATAAATATGTTCCACCTAGGTGTATGGGATAAGGCTGAAACAAGCTCTTTAAAAATGTTCAAAATAATAAATAATATGTGGGAGATCATCAGAAAAGCCGATTTTAGACGAGTTCTTCTTACGAAATTGTATATAATATATATTTTGTAAGATATATATTATCGATATATAATTATACATTTTGTTATCTTCAACATTTTACAAATTCGGAATTCAAATTGTTATGGAAATAATAATTACTGTATATAAAATGTTTTGTCAATAATGATTTGTTCTCAAAAAAATATCACTTTTTTACCCGACAATGGCAAAGGAAGGGTTATAATCTTCACAGGCCATATACGTATGTATATGGGTTAGTTTGTTCTTTCGTACAGACTAAACTACTGAAGTGATTTCAATAATTGAGATGTCCTTACATTCGTTATGATCCACAGAATACTTTAGGGTTTATAACGTTATGAATTTTACAGGCTATGTATGTATGCATTTCGTACTTTTAGTCGGGTTTTAATTTTTCCTCTTATACGTATGTAAAAGATATACTAGACAATTCTTTTAGGTAGTAGAAAATAACATTAATATATGATCTTTTTTAACAGAAACAATATAGATAATTAAATGTTTGAAATTATATTGTCCATAAGTGTATCAGGTCTGCAAATTATATTTCTTATAATCCTACCGCCCCTTAATTATAGGTTGCGCTCTTTTAAGCTTAGTCGTGTTAATTATAATATGTTCGTGTTAATTATAATATGTATAGGTGTTATAAAATGTTATTATAATATGTTTGTTTTTTATAATATTGTAATTTTCTTTATTATTCTGTATTGCGTTTAATCTTTTAGTTTATAAATTTTGAAAAAGTTTTGTCTCACAAAAATCTTCGGCCATCTTTCACAGAACAAAATTTTCGAATAAAATGAATTAATAATTAAGCACATACATTTGTCCTGATTCACCAAAGGAATGCATAACGATTGAAAGATTTCAAGTGCTTCCATTTTGTAGAGTCGATAAAAAGTATTTGCAAACGCGCAACGGATCACGTCCTCCAGTTTATTTACAAAATGTCTCCGCCCAACGCGCTGTGGAAATGCAAAATATCATTGTTTCGTCGCGCGACAGGGACCGGATCAAGCAAAAGCGACGTAAAAATATGTCGTAAAAATATTTTTCGCATTTTTCCTTGCGTTGGGCTTTTTGCGATTGTTTGTAGGATTTTATATTTTGTTTTGATATAAGACTGGGCTGCGATTGGAACGTGACGATTTCTCGATTGAAACGGATTTTCTCGAAGCACTGTGTATAAGTTGAGTATTGCCTGCGCTGCAAGCGATATGTATACTTTTTCGCAAAGGTTATTGATGGTACATACATAATACTGTCAATGATCTTTGTGAGCAATGGCGAGTCATTTTGTCGGATACGAATTAAATTAGCATATAAAATTATTACAAATTCATATGTGCTATAAATGACCATTTAATGATAGTCCCATCAGTGTAAATAATGAAAATTATGAGACAATGTAAAGGTTACGAACAGTACATCGAAATTTTTTAATCACTAATCTTACAAATATTTCATAAACATTTACAAAGGTTTTAAATTTAGAAGTAATTTTAAATTTTAAAAAATTTCACAATGATGATATATATATGTGTGTGTGTATGGGACATAATATACGGACATAAAAAGAAACCAAAACTTCAATTAAATTTTTTTATATATATATATAAAAATTGTCATTTATATTTCATAAAAATGTTAACTTTTATTCAAAAGCATAATTAGGAGAAACTTTAAGAGTTAAAAATTATTAAAAAGAAAGTATTAGACTATATGACAAGAGCATATTTAAAATTAAAGACATTTTTCTTAACAAGTTCAATTATTTGAAAGCAGTTACCAAAAAATATTTTTAAACAAAAAAAAACAATTATTATGCCTTAGATCTAGGTATAACTAACCCAAGATTGATAGTATATATGGATTAAATAATTCATTTGTTAAGTTAATTAATTTTAAATAAATTAGAAAAAATATTTTATCTATAATTAAATAGCATTTTATGCAAATTATTTAAATATTTTAAAATGTAAATTTATTTGAATTAAATATAAATTATTATATCTTATGTTTTAATACCCTTTTTTCCTTAAATTATATTAACATGCACTTTCTAATTATCAAAATCGAATTTGAAGTTAACCGCCATTTATTATCCGTATCTGCATATATGTATGTATATATATATATATATATATATATATATATATATATATATATATATATATAATATATATATATATATATATATATATATATGTGTGTGTGTGTGTATGGGACATAATATACGGACATAAAAAGAAACCAAAACTTCAATTCAACTTTTGAGATTTCAGATAGAGCATGATTAAAAATATTAGACATTGTTCACGGAAAATTTTACATCTTTTTCTTATATTTAATACCAGATTTACTTTGTAATTTTAAGATCAGTGAACTCACAGCACGAAAGTTAAAAATTAATCTGCAATTTATCTATCGACTTCGCCAAATTTCAATATTATCTGCCATAAAAACCGATGTGTAGGACCTCACATCACTGACTATAAAAGTTATCGAAGTAGAAATATAAATACGATAAAACACTACACGCATACGATGCAAGCAAGTATTGTCGGATTATTGAGAATTAGAGAGTGTAGATGAACGCGTGACGTCCGCCACAAAATATCATCCATAATGAAACAATGGTGGCTCAAAAGGTCTGTGTCTAAACACCACTGACACAAATCCTGTCGGAGGCGAGACCGACATTAATATCTTGGAGAGTGCTTTGTAATATAATAATAGGAAAGCTCGGCGGCGACAAGGCGCCGTGATTAATTGCGTTATCTCGTAATAATTTTTAACGTCGCTAATTGACGTCGGCGGAGCGCGCGCCGCCGCCGCCGGGGAAATTTAATGAAGACTTACGAGCATCGTCAGCGAAACGTCAACGGCCACGCCGACTCCCGTTCGCTAATGAATTACGCGAATCCAACTTCGATATTCTGAGAGGAAACTTGTCACTTTGCTTGATTAGATGTTACCTCCATACTATTGAACGTACATCCAAATATACTAAGGATTAATAAACTTAACTGAGCTTAACATTAAATTTTATCTCTCAGTAGCAAAAAATTGCTATAGTACTAAAAATGGTGATTGAATGTGACTGCAAACATATTTTGAAAGAAAGTAGATCGTTACACTAGAAGACAGACTAATGAAATTATTTGTTTTAAAAAAAGAACTGTTCTAATAAAAAAACAATGTCACAAAACTATGTAATCAATAGAGGCGAAGAGAGTATATATGCAAATATGTACTTGTCCCAATAACTGGAACCATTGCAATAAATCATAACAAAAAATGGTGTGTGTATTTATGTAAGAGCCTTAAAAGTTATGCTTCGTTGGCATAATACAAGAATAACTTTATTTAGCACGCAAATAATTAATGGAAATAAAATAATAAAGGGACTGGAGCGTAATTATAAATACGGTTGGTAAAATCTAAATTCAATCAAACTATTAAATTTTAAATATCTATTTGACAGATTGGTTGTTTGCCTCTGCAATTTTATTTTTAGGTAAAAAGCCATTGTGAACAGAATCCTTTAAACATTATAACAGCTTTTGAATAAAAATGTTTTCTCTTATTTTTTGTTTATCATCGTTTCAAATTATGTACACAATTTTCAATTAGGTACTTTTAAAATATTTTAAATTATTACTGACATTATTAATATTTCATCACTTACTATGTCAGAGCTTCAGACAAAAGATAAGTTGTAAGAAAGTTGACCTCAAAATGCCGTCTGCACTCACAAGTGAATCATAACCAATACACATAACAATACTATTGGAGTCTTATTTGGAAAGCACAGTTCAATATCCAAACCCTATGAGGTTACTCGTGCGTAGAGACTGCGTTGTGCATGTGTTAAATATAAAGAATCTAGGGAAAGCGGAGCGCATCGCAGCGCGGGGAAGGGCGATACGTCCGCAATATCGGCGCGAGTCAATATTGGTCGCGCGCAAACATTAATATCTAGAGCTGCTCCCGGGCGGCCCTCGCCTTTTTACCGACTCATTCCGCTATTAACCAATGTTTGAATTACAAATTGCACTTCGAGATGCCCGGGATGAAACTCATTTGAATTTGAATTAGTTTGATCGTCAAACACCATTCAATAAATGTATCAGATGCGTAAATTCAGTGGCCGGAAGTGAATCGCTATGCGAACTACCAAGGCATAGCAGTCATTGTAATATAAATATGTATAGTAGTCCACTGCAATACTTAAAACATTAAAAATCGCCTGTGATAAATGATTGTTTTTCTTGGTGTATTTTATAAATTATATTTAATTCTTCGAATATAATTTTATAATTATTTGCATCTCAACAAACAATTGTAGATTCCTCAAATAATATGGCTTTAAAGATAATAAAACCTTTAACAGATTCATATATTTAATATTTGCATTGAAGTTTGTAATTCGATACTCAGTTGTATCAACATTTTATTTAGAAAACGTAAATTATTTAAAATAAAAGTAAAATATTTATAATGTATCTAATTTAAATGGCTATTTGTGGTAGTTAAAACATTAGAATACCAAAAATGCTCTAATCTAAATGTCAAAAATACCTGCATATATGTAAGACAACAAATGATGTGAAGACAACAAATGAGGTTTTGTCAACCGTGTCTTTTGTGCATTGCCTTTCAACTTTGATGGTGCGTTTTGTTACAAGTTTTGTTTCTAATCTAACGAAAATATTAAGTCATTTAATTATGAAATGCTCAAAAATATCTAATAAAAATGTTGGTTCTCGATAACCCTGAACTTTCTTTTTTTATTATATGAGTAAATAACAAAGCCTCTCAGAGGCATGTTTTGTGTGAGATTACCAAAAGGGCTTTTGCAGTTTAAATTTCGTAAGATATGCATTAAATAAAAACTTGTGTTATTTTCGAATTTGAAATTCGTCGTGGAACTAATGTAGAGCAGGCAGCTCGAAATATCAGCAAAATATTCCTCGGAGATGTGACTTATAGACGTACAATAGATCGATAGTTTAAAAAATATTGAATCATTTGAAACAAATTTGTAAGGTTAACCAGCTGAATAGATGATTTTCGCACGAATTAAACGAGCGTCAGAACAGTAATTGTTTTGCAGTATGCTTTTCTTTACTATCGCAACATAAAGGCGAACCATTTTTACATCGAACTGTACATGTGATGAAAAATACATCTTTTGTAACAATCACAAGCATTTGGCGCAATGTTTGGATAAAGCTAAAGTGTTAATACACACTCCGAAATCGAATATTCGCCACAAAAAATCTAATAGTAACTATTTAGTAGTCCAGCCCTTGTGTCACCAACTACAACTTCATGAAACCGGATCTATCGATTAGAATGGATGTCTACTATAAATATT
Organism: Druceiella hillmani; assembly: GCA_039881145.1. Taxonomy (NCBI): domain Eukaryota; kingdom Metazoa; phylum Arthropoda; class Insecta; order Lepidoptera; family Hepialidae; genus Druceiella; species Druceiella hillmani. Next base: position 4,260,724 of record JAYKKI010000096.1, on the reverse strand, counting down.
TAGAGAAAATGATGATTGAGATTAAACAGCCGAGCAATGCTCGACCACATGTTATACAAACATAGTTGCACAAACTATAGCAGCTGGACTTAGGGACTCTATGTCATATACTGTACTCTTGCCCCCACTGGTTATCATCTTTTTCAGGCCTTGGACCACTTCTTTCAGGGAAAAATATTTTAATTCCCAACAAACTGTTCGCTATTTTATCGCTACTCTTTCTTCAGAAACAAGTTACCATTAAAATGGCAAAACTATGTTATTTAGTTAGTTGAGATATAATAAACTTAACTTTGATTTCGAAAGCGGACGTTTCGTACTTAGTGGTTCAATGTTATAAATAATTTTTGTAGGATCTGTTTTACGTCGAAAATCAAAACATTGATTTTTGACGCAAGTGCTTTAACTTGTACTTACAACAAAAATGTGTGTATGTGCCTATCTAGTTATCGTTTTAGATAGGGTAAATATCACTCGCTAAGAGTATGCAAAGTTACCATTAAACAGTTGCTATAAAAATTTCTAAAACATTAACGCTCCAAAAGAATACTTTGTAGAGAAATGGCATAGAGAAGTGATCAGTACATATCAGCATACATAATATGCTGATATGTATGGAAGCTTGTGTGCTTATGAAATATAAAACATATGTGTTAGAGATAAGTGATGCAAATGTCTTTAGCTTTGTCTAATTTGAAAATGTTTTTTTTGGAATTTCAAATTAAATAATGTTGACCAACTTTCAAAATTGAATACAGGGTTATCCTAAATTAGATATAAGATAATTAGAATATATTTTAATACTATTAATTAAACATAAATTATTAAAAGGGCTTCGCATAGAAAACAAAGTCCACATCGTGCGTTAATTTCGTGCCCTTGGCAAATTATTTCCGGTTCAACTATTTAAATATTATAAGATGTATCTATTATATTCAACAACTTTGACAAGTCCTACCTAAAACACATTTACTATGCTTAACTTAAAAATCTGTTTGGGGTTAACATTTCATTATAAGATGGTATTTAAATAACAAATTTAAATCCTAAACGGGCCATGAAAATCCCTTATTTCGAGTTCATTCTTATTTTTTCTTTTTTAGAAAAATTATAAAGCTAAATACCATAAAAATAATTTTATTGATTCATTTTTTTATATTAAAATGTAATGCACGTGCAACATTATTACGGTTAACGTCAGAAGTCACACCTATAAATGGTTCTATTGAAGTACACTTTACAAGATAAATGATAATCTCGTAATACGGTAATAGAATATTTCACATCTCAAAATATTTATACCAATTATGTCATCAGAAATCCGCACGTGGCACAAGCTAATATGTGTTTAAAGTAAGGAAAATTAAATACAAAAAAAATTCAATGGAAATGATATACTTGTTGTTATGTTGTAGAACAAAATAAAAAGTATAATAAAGGAAAGTATTCTTAAAACTGGCAACTTGAAAAGCTACTCAGATTCTACGTAGTGGCAAGATATCTGAACCGATTTGTATGGAAGACAATTGTTTAGTTAATGGTTGATATATGGTTACAAAATGTGAACTATTACCACAAATGTAATTAAAAGTACATAGAGTAAAACAATAGACGGCAATCACAATACATCATAGAGATTACCTCGATGAAGGAAACAAAAGATATTTTTTTCGTATATCAATATTTTCTAAAACTCAACAAAGGGCTCAGTTTTTATGTAAAGAACCGATTAATTATGTTTCAATATACGCATAACTTGAGGTTCTTCAATTGTATTTATCTATTTAAATTTAATTTATATTAGCGAAATAAATGCTAACATGTAGAATTTTTTTAAATTTTTTAAAAATAATAACGGACGTTCCAAATTGGGTCTGTCTTGGGGCTTAATATTTCTTAAAGGGATCCTAGGTATGAGAAAGCGTGAATCGAATCTCAATAACATTTAAAAACACCTCATTTAATGATACCATACTCAACCAGATGCCCGAAAAAACTGTACAACCATTCAAATGTAAAACTTGTACATTGTTTAAAATTTTCCTACATATTCGTTGATATCTCGGCATGAGGCATTCACTTGAAAAATTGCATTAATGTAGGTCTAAAACTATAGAAACTGTGAATTTGACGGATATGGTAAAATTATAATGGTTTCTCGTTTCACCGCGAATCCCTAAAAATGACAAAAGGAATCAGCTGTTCATATACTCAAATGTGTAAATGTCATTAGCTGCATCGGAAAAGAATTAATACTGTCTGCTCTCCAGACCGCGCACGTCGGTTAGACTATACCAAATGACAACCTTTATAAATGACCATCACTTCATATAAATCAAACTATTTACCAGTGATAGTCTAGGAGCGAGTCGACGTAATTATGAATGAAAGTACGGTAGAGATCTGTGATGAGAGAGAAGTGCTAATAATTTCACCAGGACTAGAAATAGTTTAGAATCATTATAAATCTTTCAACAAATGATTTCGCTTGAATCAATTGTTAAAAAAATCTAATTAAAATTACATGTTACATGTAATTTCAAAGCATATTTATTATATTCATTGTACATAAATACTATTTTAATTAACTCCTACTGCTGCAATATACAACGAAATGTACACATATAGGATCTATTCCGACATACCCAAAACTATGAAACACTTTGTCTGAAATTAAGGATTGGAAAACCGAGTACAATAACCTGAAAAATTCCTCGAGTTTAGATACTCTATCGTTAATCTACTATTAGTTAAAAAATCATCATCATTATCAATTATAATTATTATATCTTATAGAGACATACACACAAACCTCTTTCATGTTGTAGAAGATAAAGTAATCGGCGAAAGATACGTCGGGGTGCATTCCCGAGGGAAGAAATGAGGGCGTCGGGTCCTCATTAATTATTACCGATGCCGGTCCTTTTATAGATACTGACCTTATCCTACGAATATTCTATGCTAGCCTATAAAGAGAGAAAATTGACATTGAGTTTTAATAGATGTAACAAATGCAGCTAAACGCAAAGTTATTAGTGGATGAAACAATTATTGACGTAACAGTTAATTGCGCGTTTTAAATACAAATTTACTCATTTTAAATGAATTGGTGATCAACCTGTCAATAAGTTTTGAATAATAATAAGGTATTCGTAATAATAAGGTATTGGTGAAACATAGAATTTTTTTTCTACAAGGATCATACCTGGATCAAAATTCCATCCATTAATTTTCACAACGTCAATTTGAATGTCTAAGGACTGACACATGGACAAATTAGTTACTACTAACTATGAAAATATATAACAAAAATTCATATTTTATCAACAATTTTTAACAATGTAATGTAATATACTCGTTTGTCTGAGAGTTTAATACGCACCAATTGATTTGATAGTGAGCAATACTCCATCGATATATAAAATTAAAGCAACCATATAAATTACTTTAATCCGTCTAATATTCTATTAACCCAATAGCTTTTTACCAGTATTGAATTCCCCTACAACACAATGGCGTCCATATCATTGAAAGTCCGCAGCTTCTAACTGAAATTTAATTAAACTTGTAATTAAAACTCCAAAAAAGGCAGACAAATAACGTACAATACACTAACAAACATAGCAAACGAAGGAACACAGTCGATAGAGAAGAAAACAAAGGCTGTCGGGTAATTTGATTTGGCTCAGTTTATTGAATGAACGCGGCGGCGGGCGGCGGACGGCGAGTGCGAATTCTTATTTTTATCACGCACCCGTCGAGTGCCAATTTCGTAATAAATTGTAAAAAGTAAAAGAGGCATTTGAATGAGTGGCGGTGTCGCGTGTCGTCGCGTGCACGCATGCACTACAAGGACAAAGTCTCCGACGACACGGTCTGCCGAGAGCCAAATTGAAACTTTTGTCAAACATTTTCAAATATCTATTCAGTTATGAAGTTTAACATACATTTATACATTTTAATATAATTTAAAGTGCGAAAAATACTACGTCAGGCGAATTAAGGTTTCTAAATTAAAAGATGAAATTTTTTTATATTTACAATTTTTACAGAAATATTTCCAATACACAGAATCACTTCTATGAGCAATAAACACCTTCATCGTTACAGCCGGTATGATACATTAAATGATCAAATAATAAAAAATTATAAACGATATTTCAGTAAATTTTGAGAAGGGAACTTTACGCAATTTCTTATAAAATATGCGACTTTTTCATAATCTCCACATTTTTCATAATAACTACAAACTTCAATACCAAAATATTAATCAACAAAATAAAATTATAGAATTATAAATCTATCTACAGAAGAAGTATTTCAGTACATGTAAAATATCTTTTAAATTTACAGTGCATTGCAGTTAAGACAAATTTAATTATTTTATCTTTTTACCACTGAATATTTGATAGCCACAAAAATGTTTAATGAGCATAACGAAGAAAAAGATAATTTTATTTTTTATACTCTATTGCTTTCTATACTTTTCTACTCAACTACAAATTAAAAATTTACAAATCGACCTACAAACAAAGCATTTGACTTTATAATTTACAGGGTTACCACCCTGGTAACAGAGTTACCACCACGGTTGAGAAAAATTTAATTCTTTTTTGTCTTTTACAACTAAACATTTAATGAGCATAATGAAGCAAGTTTTATTATTTGTATCCTATTTGCTTATATTACTTCTTCATATTGCTTGAATTTAAAAAGTTGCTAATCGACTTAGAAACAAAGCATTTGACTTTATAATTTACATGGCGGTACGGTTAAGAAAACATTCGTTCACTTTTATCTTTTACAACTAAAAATTTATTGAGCATAGTGAAAGAAAGGAGCCTTTTTTATCTATGTGCTATTTGCTCACTATACCTCTTCATACTGCTTGAATTTAAAAATTTGTAAATCTACCTACAAACTAAGCATATAACTTTATAATTTACACTGTGTATTGCGGTTGAGAAAAAAATAATTTACTTTTGTTTTTTGACCACTTCGATAATCTTTCAATATTACCTTAAACATCTGCTTGGAAGTAATAAAGAGCGATAGTCAGTTTATCGCTGAAATCAAATAAGTAAAAAATATTTTATTACCATAATATGTTTAGGGAGTTTTTATCCATACAATCTCGCTGACGTACAAAGATCTAATTAAATAATTTTCTAGTTCCGGTCATAACGGATGCTAAAATATTAGGTGATGGTGTTATCGCCGCGATAACAGTCTATGGTAGAGAGCATAAAAACCGTAACTCGGTCATCGTTCTTTCTCTTTCTGCTTGAAGACATCAAGAGTTACAGTGGTTACTTATTCGGGATACTCATTAATAAATATATAAAGAATAACCTAAGTGTTTTTCACAAATTTAATATAAATCAATAGGTTTTGGACTACCAATAAGTTATGGTATTTATAGGTTATGGACTCAGTAGCCGTAGCTCTAAAATAATTTGACAATTAAAATAGGAATATAATCTACAACGTGTACTTATCAAACTACCAAGATCTACGAAAATTTGAAACTTTAAAATGGTTTAATCACTCTTTGACATTAATTGAAAAATAATTGGCCGCAAAAATTATTTTACATAGAAATTTGCCGTTAAGACTTACCTACAATACAAAGTATTATGGGATTGTGTTATAAGTACTGGCACTGTAGATTCAAAGGAAAATTAAGAGGCCACCCCGAAAATAATTTCACTGATTGCTTCATTAAACTATGTTTACTTACAAGAAGCCCAAACTACAAAGCAAACTTGGTAAAGCTTGGCACATGCTTTTGATTACTCAGAGTTGAAACATGTCAAAGGTATGCATGTACATGACTAAACATATATAGCTCCTACATGAAGAAACAAAGAACCGTTACAATTCAATAGCATGAACGGTTTCTAAGGCAATAAAAGTAGCAGATGACTAACCTTTACGAGTAAGAGTTTCTGGCCAAGTAAATCTCTGGCCAAGTAAATCTCGATGTCTACAGCACTAAAGGTCAGTGTAAAAAATCTAGAGGATTCTCTACTTAGAAATATTACTATATGTACCATAGCCGACAACGAATCTATTGTCAATGAGTCAAATTATTAAAAATGGTGGCCAAATAAAATTTAATAATTAAGGATCTTTAATAAGAAAAAAAAATAATTTTAAGTAATAAAAGCATAGACCGTCTGATTACATACAATCAAATGTCACGAATGCAAAATACACAAATGAAAAATCACGAATGCAAAATACACGGGTGAACAGTATGGAGGTCGCGTAAAAGGCAAGGTATCTACTATTTGATACCAGTCTACTAACACAGGAACAGTGATAAAATGTAAAGTTGCAGCCATTTTAGAATCCAACGTGAAAAAACTATGTCCCGGTGAAGGTGATAATTTTTAAGCGTCTACACCTCACATTTCCGAGAGTGCCTGTAATACGTCGGAGTCCACCGTTGTAGAACTTTATCTAAATCTAGAAAACACACTTCAAAATAAGTTCTCATCCAGTCAAAGTCATACTCGCCGAATATGAGTATGGAAACCCCAACATATTCAAATACAATATTAAGATTAAGAAACAAACGAAAACATTTCAAATAACTGAAGGAAATTTTCGTAGTTGCATGTGCTAGAAAGAAGTTTAATTTGAGTTCTTGAGCTACGAAAAAGCAATAAAATCGGCTGACTCCGAGTGATGGAAAATATGAATAAATTATAGACAAAAGCATTAAATGTGAGTAAACATTGTCTTTTACACTCAAGTAAGTTAATTTTTACACCGTTATTATTCTCACTCTAATTCAGAAAAGTTAAAAGTTAAGTATTGAAAGGAAAACATGCGACTCAGATTGTGCTATCCGCATGATGCAAATATCACTGACTTGATTGGTTACAGTGCGGTAGGCTATGCAAACGGTATGCAAACCAGACGCTCAATGACTGAATGCACTCAGCCTGAAACACTGGATACGGAGCCATCGACACTTGGTTCAGTCAGCGCCAATAAAGTGTGGCTCTGACTACCACCGAAGCAAATTCATCGCAGACTGCGCAGCTGCCAAAGAAGCAGTATTGTTGAAACTGTTACTAAGTGATCTAAGGGAATTTAATTAAAAAGCTGTTTGTTATTAAACAGAGTACTTGAGATTAAACAGTTGTAAGGTTATTATTAATTGACCATAGACAAAATACAGCTTGTTGCAAAATGACAAGAGATATAGACTTGCATAAATTTGTACAGTGGTAACTCCGACATACCAATTAGTTCTTTCATGAGTTTAAATTTAGTTCTAGGCCAGGTCTTTGTGATTATATAAGCACATTCTTTATTTGTACATACATGATTCAAGTAAACAGTATTTTCATGAAATTTTTCAAATTTATACTGAATGTTTTATCTTTTGTGAACAGTTTTTTATTACACCTATGAAACTTTGATTGTCAAGTCAAATTAAAAAAAAATACAGTTGTTTAATCTCAAGTAAATCGTGATCAAAGTGACTATTTGTCCGGGATTCTCGTCAAGAAATGTATGAAAAATAACCTACTTGTCTTTCTTAAGTTTAGTATAACTCAAGAATGGATAAACTCTCAGAAAAATATCGTCTATAAAATACTTAAAAATCGCGCAGATCAAAACAATTTTTTTAAAAATCACTTCATTATGTCTAGCATATGATGTTACTACATTAATTTTTTTCTTTCAAACAGGATTTAGAAAATAAATTTACGAAGATCACACATTTGTACACCTGATTAACTACTGAATTCTAAAAAATGCATACACAAAAACAAACCATTATTTTTATCAATTTTATTATATTTTATTTATGTATTAATGTATTATTTATTATATTTTAATTTCTTATAAAATAATGTATAGATGTGTTTAATAAGTCTAAGTAGAGAGTAAGGTAACAGTCTCAGTTGTATATCAAACTTACGTTTTCTTCGGATGATATCCGCAGAAATCTCTCCCTCGCTAGTTAGACGTCGCTCCCCCGCGGCCGCTATCGATTGCGAGCTGCGAGCGCGACGTTGACCGCGCGCATCTCAAGTTCAAAGAGGGCCGCGGGTATGAATTTCAAAGCGGCGCCCGCCGTCGCGTTATTAGCCTGGAAAAATGTCATATTCGTGATTCACCGAGCGCGACGCATTTGAATAAAGGACAACGAACCGAAGGGCGACGAGCAGGTGGGAGCCCGTTTGCGTATCCGCGATACGGATCTTGTTTGTTGACTGGCGATGTGCGTTTGAAGAGGTAAGTTAAGAGAGCTTTAAAGAAGCTCTTTAAATGAAAGTAGTAGTACTTTTTGGTAAAGTAGTAGTACTCTTATCTTTAAAGGTAAAAACGAAACGGGATTTCCTTATCCGTCTTATCGCAACTTTTAATATTTTAACAAAGGAATTATACATTGTCTAAGATCATAGTTGGACCTTATTAGCATTGCTCTACTTTCACTTTGCATTTCATTTTATCTTCTACTTTCATTTTACATACATACTTACTATGTAATCGAGCAGAAACCTATAGCTTCACTGCGAATTCTTATAATTTTATAATTATTTATATCGCTAATCTGTAAACGGTTATATACATATATATATACGTATAATAAAATAGTAAATGATCAATGTATGTACATCGAAAGGAAAAATGAAAAATTATGATTAAGGGACTAAAACAAAGCAATGAGAAGAATTTAGGTATTTTAGGAATTTTTGTCTTTGTGTCTGTATGTTTGACCGAACATCATTTAAAAACTACTACACGTGTTTTAGTAGGACTTTCACTGTTTTATCGATACAATCTAAAGATATACACCTACATACCTAGGAACATAACCTACATCCTGTATGTCATATTCCAGAGCGATTCAATATGTTTGTTTCTCAGAATTGGACATTATACGAAAACGTATGAAAAAATAAGCATTTTCGTTTATATTACACATAGTATTCCTTGGCAAGAATATATACTCCTTAAAAATGCTATCGATTGATATAAAAATACAATGGGTTGTTTTTTATAAACAAGTATATATTTCTAAATCGATACGGTATGTATGTTTGTCAAAATTGGAGATTACGCAAAAAGTGTGAAAATTAGACATTTTTAATATGGTATTCATCGTAAACTCGGCTACATCATTGTTAAAAACCCTGTGTATTGGTGTAAAAATATGCTTTTTTGTCAATACAGACTTATAGAGCTACATGCAAAAATTAATAAATCGATTTATAATGCACGGAGAATAAAATTTTTTAAAACTATCATGGCTATTCTGTTTGAAGTTTTGCCTAAAATGCGAGTTGTTTTATTCGGGCCCAGAATAGTTTTCAGTGAAAAACATTATAAAAATATTATGAAAAAAATACTTTTAGGAAAAAAGGCTAAAAAATCTATTCGATCCATCGATACGAGCGAAGGTCTGGGTAAAAGTTAAAGCTAATTGAGAATATTTAGGTTATTCCTCTAACTAAATTCCATAGTCCTAATACCATAGATACGGTATAAATATGAGTCTCATTGATATAAATTTTAAACCGAATGACAAAATATTTACATAAATACGATTAAAATCTTTTTAAACGTCTCTTAAAGTATTAATGTATGTTAGAACTGAAAACTTCGAACAAGGAAAGAAATAGTTACAGAATTGTTGTAAACATCGCCATCAATTACATTCTCCTTGTTTGTAACTAATGGGTTTACACAAATACTTAATATTTTTTATACACTCAAAAAAAATTAATGTTTAAGAAAATTTCTTACACACGGAAAAAAATTAATTGCGTTCATTCAAAAGTAAGCAATTAAAATAAAAAATATTATTTTTAATATAAAATTAAACATGACATTGAAAGTTACACGATATATGGAGTAATTATCGAATTCTTTATATCAGTTATTTGGAAACTAATTTGTTTTAATTCATTGTGGTTTCCATTTATTTTTATATACGCTTAAAAATATCAGTATCATACCTACCGAAAAATACAAATAGGGACCAAGTAAAAAAAACGATTCGTTTCGATATAACCACTCAATGAACCGGAAAAAATATGTAAATACCTAAGCAAACGTTACACAATAAAATAAAACGGCTACTGGCGCGCTATCTTCATGCCGGAAATAACCATAGCCTCGCCGTAAATACAATTTCCTGTTACGGCGTTAATGGTAATCTAGGGTACAGTGAGAGAGAATTTCAACTTTTTTTGTCGTCTAGTGCTTAGAATTTCGGCTTGTACTCTCTCGACTGATCGTAAACGAATTAATAGCTAAGTTTTTATTGACACGAAACGAATTTTGACGTTTCAAAATAATTATCTCATATCGGAAATATAAGTATTTCATATTAGTTACCTTGAAAATTTCTTGAGTAATGAATAAAGACATCTGAAAAAATCTATCAGATATGAGTAGAACTCGCATTACGAGGATTTTGTACACATTTAAGCTCTTATAAACGTTTAAATAACATAGTATTGCTATTAAATTGTTTAGAAATATTAGTTTTAACAACTTTAATATGTTGCCTACTTCGTCTTTCACAGACGTAAAAAAATGGTGCATATTTTGAAAATTATGGCATCTAGAATCATCGCTATATTTTTTCCTACCACTTTTGCGTAGTCTTACATCCTATATTTTATAATTTTAGGTTGAAAAGTTTCGTAAACAATAGGGACGGAACTTAATTTTTTACATATGTTTTACTATATCTCAGGAGACGGACTACCTAATATTATGAAAAAATCCTTATAATTAGTCGTGTCAAAAGATACCACTCATTAATTCAGAAATTAAAAAAATATCCTAATTTGCCCCCAATTTCCAAATGACAGAAATATTAATTGTTAGCTATTGAGCTATGTGAGGGTTAATATGTTTATTTCTATCGCAAATTTCAAGTTTCTAAGTGAATCGGTGTCTAAGAAATACGCCTGTGAAGAAACAATGAATTCGAATGATCTTTCAAAGGTTCCGCTTTTCCTTTCGAGATACGGAAACACAATTATAGCAATCTCTCATAATTCGTTAACTCGAATTTTCGTTTTCCTCTAATATATGTAACCCACAAATAATGTACAAGTATGAACTTTATTTTTAATATCTCATCAAAACCTAAAATATTCAAATATTAATAAGAAAAACTATCAACATTTAATGTTAATAAGTACTGTTTACTTTAATAATATAAGATATTTATATACATTTATAAACACATTAACTGGAAAATATTTATAAATATGATCAAAACCAGGTTTCAAAGTATAAAAGGAAAGGCAGAAACCTTTCCTCTTTCGGGATTACGCTGTAAACTAACCTATACATAAGCACACACGTACGTTGATGACAGACCAGATCTCCAAGAGCTTATACTATATTATGATAAAAAGCTGAAGCTTCTAAGAAAACCAAAAGGCAATAATTGAAATACGACACGGTACAAGTTCCTTTCTAATATCAAAAATTCCTCATTTTCAGCACAATGATAATTTATGTCTTCTTTGTCTGCTGAAAAGAGCTTAAAACTAAATTTTAACTTTTCCTCTCGAGTCTTTACTATTGCATAAAATAAATTTGCAATTTGCATAGTCGTGACTATTGCATAAAATAAATTTGCAATTTGTAATTTAAAAATAGATTAGTTGCGAGTCTTTCTCATTCTATATAATAATATACCGAATATAAATATACTAAAAGGTATTTGACTAAAATCTAGTTAAAATCTACGGATTTTATTATTGCCAACTACCATATCTGCACTAATATAGAATGAGCTAGAGATCCTTTAAAGTATCAGGTACTCCATCACGTTGCTCGCTTTATTTATGAGATTTATGAGATAATAAAAATGCCAGCTCCATGACAAATTATGCAAGAATTTTTGTTAATAAAATCAGACTAATTTATATAATTTTTTTAAAAATTTGTTTAAAGGAATCCCATTTGATCAACCCATTCAGACTTTTGGTTTAATCCCATAGAATGTTGTGTTCCTGTTACTTTGGAAAATTATTATTTTTAGATTTCACTCGTGTGAGCTATAAATGTATGAAGCTATTTCAATAAAAGCTATTCTATACAATTTTGTATTTCGGTTAGCTTAACCGAAAGCGATATTGTGACATTATGAACATCATTTAACATTTCTTTATCCTGCTAACACCACAAAAACATCAAATTTTGTATGAAAATTAACACTTAATTCTGTATTTCATAAATTTTCTTTTTGAAATACAGAATTTAGATTTAAAACTATAAGCTCCATTGTGTTGAAAATCTTAATGAAATGTTTAATAGTTTTTACATTACTAACCAAGAGAGACACGTAAATATAAAAAAACGGTCGATTTTTTTCTTCATGCTTTATTAAAATCACTTAAATCATCGTTTGAAAAACCTGTTTAATATACAGACTATAAACTTTCACGTACTATTTCATATATTGAAAATGTAATGACGGAAAAAGAAACTCTGTCACGAAACACTGCCAATTAAGCAACCTGTGAACACAACGGTTTATTAAAAATGGTATGTAAATAATTATATCGCAAATCAGAACCCCTTATCTGGAATCCGACGATCAGATAGCGCGCTATTTCCTTTATGTCCATCTAACAAAGTCGCAGCGTAGCGGGCCGCCGTCGCGTGTCGCCTAGGGCGGGCGCCGCTCCTCTCCTTCAACGCGGAGGGTTATTAATAATGACGTCCGTCTGTTTACATCTCGACAGTAATTGTTCAACCCCTCAGTCATATATTTTTCTTTTCATCGGAATTTAATTTGTATTTCTGTACCTCAGTAAATTAACTATAAATCGTATTTACCAAATTATATATATGCGTATGGCATACTTATTGAAAAATGGAAATAAAAGACAAATTCTTGAAATTATAACATTTTAGTTTACTTTTAAAATATTATATTTTAAATCGTTATTTTTTTAACTTTTTTTTCTATTAACATCTGTTTCTTTTTCAGGTTAAAAAGTTCAAATTATAAGATTTCAATTCTATTTCCATATTATTGAATATTCATATTTGGCGTTAATTTTGTAGAAATTCATTATCATTTAATTTTTTTCTTCACGACTACCTTTACAATTAACTGAAGATGTCGTCACACAAAGAAACCTAGGTCGTGGTAAATAATTTAAATAAAGTAGAAATAATACTACATCACATCATAGCTTTATTTAGACGTGAATAAAAATTAAATATTATTGAATGATTATAACTCAAAATCGTATTTTAAGTCAAGTAGATAAATAACTACGTAAATTGGATATATTATATAATATAGCAATTGAAAACAACACAAAAGTTACTTTCACTTTCTAGCCAACGACAACACACATAAAATCTAAGAGCTAAATTAATAAGATAAAAACATTTAAAACAAATCTCATTGTACTACCCCTATATAAAGCTTTACAAGCGAAGAGCTCACAGAGCGAATTGTATCTAAATTTAAAGGACAACCCCGGGACAATCTCGCCATTAATCACAGTTAACAGTTTAGTAAGTCGCCGCGCGAGGTAAATGCTAATACCAAATCCGAATCTATTGCGCTGACAATGAAGTGAGTCGTCCCGGGAAGCGGTCGGACCGCCCTCTCCCCCCCCCCCGCCCTGCATAATTCTCGCATAACTCACCCCCTCTTCGTCACGCTCACGCTCCTCCGCGACTTTTGTTTTTTCCCCGATCCGCTTCCTATCTTGAAACTTAATGTATCTGCTCCTTAATGGAATCGATTTAATTCCTTTTTAGGGCCCGGCGATAATAATAATATCGCTCGTGATGAATGATTGAATGAATGGATGAATGCAACTCGCGTCTGCGAATGAGTTACGGAGAGTGTGAATTGTGTTTGCTTGCGCGGTTTAATTAAATTTGAAGTGTTTATCGTTGGTGAATGTTAATTACGAGGAGGACCAACGATTGCTTGGATGCGTATATGGAGGGCATCGTAATAAATGTAAACGGCATGATAGTAATTTCGAAATATTTGCGAATATTAAAGAAGCAATATTTTGGCGAACAAAGTAATGTATCCAAAATATTCAAGTTTGATCCAAGTCGTATCGAGGGTTTTATATCTATCTTAAATAACAAAAAAACCAATTGTGCTTTAGACCACACGACTGAAGTAAAACCACAAATTCACAAAATATGAACTTTAAAATGAATTTACAATTTTATTCACTTTAAACGTATTTAATGTATTGAACAAAATAATAATTTATAAAATTGTTCAAGAACGAAATGAAATTACAAAATAATAAAAAAATCACCGTTCGCGTAACACTAGCAAACTCGCATATATATATATATATATATATATATATATATATATATATATATATGTATATTTCATGCACTGGCTATGAGTGGAAGAGAGAAAGAAAATGTGCGCACGCACTGCTCTCTCTTGCTCCTACAGTGTGATACAGACAATAGGCTTGCACTGTTTCTTAGATATACGAAACATAACTGGCTATGAGAGAAAGAGAGAAAGAAAATGTGTGCTCGCACCTCTCTCTTATCCCTACAGTAATATACGATACGTAACTCTCTCTCTTTCTGTATTCACTAACTTACATCACCCTCTCAACTTTCGTTCGCCTCGCCCGATCACACTTTTCGTAACGCTCTCGTCACGCATTCACCAGCTTACTCCCCAAGTCAAGCGTGCTTAAAGAAGTTTTACTTCAAAAACACTTTCTGTAAAATATCGCTTTCAAAATGTTTAAAAGCGATGTTTTATAGGAAGTGTTTTAGTCAAGTGTACAGTCTATAAAAGCGTATTTTCAAATTAAAAATTTAATTTTTTAGTCCTTTATTTTCACAACGCTAATTATAAGCAAATTAATCGAATTCGATTTTATGTTACTTACGTTTGGGCATAATAATAGTAATTTCGAAATATTTTCGAATACTTCAAAAGCAACATTTTGACGAGCAGTAAAGGGAGATTTTATATTTATCTTTAATAATTAATATATTCAGTAAATGATTACCTTTAAAATATTTAATCAAGTAGCTCCGTTTTACAGATTATTACGATTTTTTTAACTAATAGTTCCATTTCTCAATTCCTTAGTTCCATAACTTTGATTCTATTTCCTTAAACTTACTTCCGAACCTTAGTTCTGTAACACTAAAGAACTAATCATAATTCATATTTTTAACCATGACATAAAGTCTGTTTTAATTTTGCTACAATCTTTGCTTATCTCTATTCAATACAAAATATTTTAAAATTATTCCATTAAATAGTTTTTTATGTAACGGCTGGACGTATATTTTTTAGTGTTTCAGTTAAAATTTTGAAGGGTATGTTCCAGTCAACTGATGAGGGGAAAATAATGAACTGACTTAAAGAAAACTCTATACATGATATCATTTTAATTGCCCACTTAACGTTATTACTTTATATATATTTTATAATCCATATTTATTAAATGTTGCGAGAGTAAAATGTGACGGCGGAATCTTAGCCAAACGGGACGCAATGCTTATATCCTTAAATGCATATTTTAATGTAATACCACAATGTACAATTACATAAAAACCATGTCTACACTATATATTTAGATATACATACGGCGTATTAAATTAAATGAAACCTAGTTTACTCGTATCAACTATTAATTCAATAAAATAAATCCACTTTCCTTATTTACTGACAATAAATTATCCCCTACGTTAATGTGACAAATATATAGGAAGGACACATAAAAATATAAAGAAAGGAACTAAGTATATAATACTTCACTGTATACTAGGAAGAACTTCAATACTTTCGGTCAAAAATAAAATACAAACACATATCCTGAAACCAATCTGAACTTACATCGTACGTATTTGAGGATGTAGAAAAAATCAAATACCAAGGAAATACAAACTCTAGTATGCAATCAAACATATTATGCGTTAACAGAATCACGAAAACACTAAGATGAAAGCTGCTTTCAGTATGGCGAATTTGCGACAACGTTTCATTAGAACTAAATGTCATGAATTGACTGTCAAAATCACGATAATGACAAAAATTACATAAAAATGTTTGTCATTATCGTGATAACTGACTAGCGAAGTCAGTCTACTTTAGGGTGGTCGTGATTAAGGAGATGTTTCCAGTAGAATAAAAATCCCACATAACCCATTGATCCAACTTGGGTGTCTTTTGAAGATTTTTTCACCTCGTGTTAAAACAAAAAGAAAGTTATTGGACTACTACACCTTACATCGTGTTTTATATTACCTAACTCTACTCTTATATTCGCCTTAGTAACTCGCTTCAGTGGTTAAGAAGTTCCACCGTTTTACACTACGGTACAGACAAAAGTTCACAGCAGCTGGCGCACTAGAAAAGCAGGACGTCGAGCAAATCAATGACATCTCCAGAGGACCTGGGTCAGGCCTTGTCCAGTCCGGTAAAGTTTACGTGAGGTTGTATTTGATTGGGTTATGTTACGTTAGTTCATACTAGGTCAAACTTCAAACGTGGCCCGAAATACACGCTTTGAAAGGGTGTGAACCTATGACCTATGAACCTACCTTATTTTAAACCTTATTAATGTTACATAACTTGTACAATCTAGATTTGGCACAAAAAACTTAGATCTCAATCAAATCCATAATTGGTCTAATATTCATAGTTTCAAAATAACAGCGGTTTAAAACGTAAAAAAATTCCTCAAATTCATCTTGCAACAAAATACACAAATAATACTCGTATATCGCTGAAAGTATTTTTCTTTTTTAATCCTATTCCTATTACTTATTGAAGTTATGATAAAAGCTTTCAACTATATTTAAGACACTTATGGTATCTCCATATAACCTTATTCAATTTTGATAAATATGTCTGAGTAAATATTTTAATTCATTAACTTGTTAATTAATTCTTTACTTGTTAATTAAGCATTATTAAGTATTTCTCGTTAGTAGTAAGCATACCATTATACTTTCGTACAACATAGGTAATTAAAACTCTTCAAAACTACTTTTCTGGCTAACGTTGGCCATTTTATCTTTCTTAACTCCTCATGATGTTGTTTTACATTAGTCCCTACATCAGCAATTTCTTCATAAACATCAGCCTTCTTGCTTACGACATTTTATAACTGCCATAGTAATTTAATTTTAAGCACCAACACCTTGACTTTGCAATATGGATTTTGGTTTTGCAAGTAAAAATTGGAAAACTGGTATTATGTGATAATATTATTTGGTTGGGTTTTAAATACCTATTTTTTTTAAAATGAAATTTGACTTTAAGGAAGCAACTGGTTCATTTTTATATTATAAAAGTAGGTGTGACTTACAAGCAAAAAAATACTTACCTACCATGAAGCGTTGTACCGAAGAAGTATACAAGTTTTTAAACGTCGCTGATGATCAGCTTTGTACCATTTCAACTTACTTCATGCTATTTCTTATTCTATATACGAAAGTTCTGCGTAAATTTCTAGGATTAGATCAAATTTTTTACAGCATACAATGAATAGATCTTTGGAAACAAGTTTAGGTTGCAACTTTTTAAATATAGACTAATTATCCCAAAAACCTTAAATAATCAATTATTGGATCGGATATCCAATCACGGGATTGGACAATGCAAACAACTGCATCAATCAGTATGCGTGAAAACAGTAAAACAAAGGTAAAACAGTATCAAAAGAAAAATAAAACAATACACAAACGGAAAAGTTAAAATCTAGATAAAATATTGGTGATATCGAATTTGTGTCAGTCATCAAATTTTAAAGAAACTCAATAAGGATTGAAATGTCGTCAAAAATATTGCTGGAAAAAGATCGAGTTCCTTTTTAAAAGTTAGCAGTGAAAAAAGTACCTAAATATAATGTATCTAAAAAGTGTAAATGACTGAACGAGAGCTTCGTGTCTAGATTTATTGAACATTATATCTATAACAATATTGAACTTGCCAGTAAAGCTTTATTTTTACTCAACATTATTGGTTAAAGCAATAAAATCTGTAAAATATCCACCGCAGCCAAGTTCAATGTGGTTATAAATATTTTTGCAGCAATGTGGTGAGATTATATATCTCCCTACAACTCTGATACGAAGCGGATTCAAGTTTACTTTTTTTATTATTTACATAAAAATATCCCTTTTGAGGTTAAAATTCTCATTTTAACCACAAAAAAGAGTAATTATCTCAATTACTACTCACATACTCCTTGTCTAAACTTAAATTATAGTTCTCCAATTTAAATGCAATCGTTAGAAAAGATTCTTCGTATAGATGGAAATCCAAATCCTAAAGTACTATTATATCCGAGCATTAAGTAAATACATTGTAAGACACAATCGCGGTATTGAGTTTGAACGAGCCAAAGCTTTCGCGGGAGATTAAAGTATTAAAGGATTTGAATCAGTGTAAGTAGCACTTACATTATCGTGAAGACGCCTCCATAAAAGAGTTCTGAAGGGTAAATCGGATAATGTAAGACGCTTGTAAATAAAACGGGGAAATTCAGCGAGGTCGTATCCGCGGAGACTGGCCGGGCTTCACTGAAATATAGTTTAGCTTTATTTTCACCTTTATGTTAACCTAGATTTGTTATGGAATATAAGTTTAATGTAAACAAGCACTCGTACAAACTTCATTCAAAGTAATTTGAAAATACAGATGGTGCTGCATCAAATATACCAGTCTTTTATTACTTGCATTTAAAGGAAATAGCTAAGCAATACGCAAATATACGCGTAAGAGATCAGTAGTATTGTTAATTTGTTTTATGTATTTTTAATTAGAATAGGTTAAATACATACGTATGGTAAATATACACTTTAACTTTTTGTGCAGTTTCATTATTTTGTTGATATCAACTCGTGTTATCAATTATTTAGATTTTTTAACACAAGGCTTTTCTAGCAGAAAGATACGCATTATATAACTATTCCAAACGGTTTTTTTTAATTAGTTCAAAAATTTTAAAAAAACATGTATTCTGAAGAGCTGTTTAATCTTCAAGGTTGTCTAAAATTTTATTTATCAATATTTATTTATCTAAATCTGCGGGCCATATTATTGATTTTCATATCGCTACGATAAATATACTAACCACTTGATATTTATTAAAAATAAACATATTTAAATATATGTCAATAAATATATTTCCACATTACATATGTAAATTACAAACAAACAATTAAATTGCGAAAAGAAAGTGGAAAATCCCGGCATGTTTAGTTTTCTACGATACTCGTAATATTTCCTACAATTCTAATATTTCCTACGAAATCACGCTAAATAATTTGTAAATAATGGATGGTTTTTGTCAGTTTTAATAGTAACTTGTTTAGATCTCATAAAATCATATTTATAATTGAAAGCAAATTCAGAGTAGAAAATAATGTTTCAAGACCACATTTCCATTAAGTTTCATCGCCCGAAGAGCTTAATTAAATTTGAAAATCCAAAATTATATAGTTGTATTATATGATTATTAATTAAACGTGCTATAGCTATATTATATTTTAATATCGCCATCTATTCAGAAGTAATATAATAAATGTTTTTATTTCTTTTTAGTAAATAGAAAGTATAAAAATCATACTTGCTTTTTAGTAAAGCCATGACTTGCTTCCATTCAAAAACCAACCAGCAATATATTTCTACAGCATGAACTGAATACAAAGTTCGGCAAAATATTATACTCTCATCAGCAGTAAAACAATTAAACATTTCACGGAAGTTCTAGTACAAGTAAACCTAGTACAAGTAAACCTTACTCTTGACAAATGTGGTTAAAATATTAAGAGGGGGAGAGAGAGAAGGGACATACAAAATGTAAAAAACTAGAGATTCTGTGAGAAAAACTTACACGAAAGAGAAATTTACTCGAGCCTATGAGAAAAACAAATTTCATCTCGAAGCTCAAGTATGGGTAAATATTAGGAAATATAAATATTTTTTTTAATTTTTGTATATTCATATGATTCTAATATGTATTTCTGTAAAATTTTATTACAAACTTAAGTAGTTATTATACTGTGCTTTACGGACGGACAGACGCGACATTTGATGAAACTATGACACTACTTCTCAGCTATTGTTATCAAAAAAATCGTGAATGATTTCCACGCAATCGGATTTTACATTCATATAAATTATCTTGTCCACCTTCTCTAGTGAAATAACGACTAAACAATAAATATAATATGCAACTAATGTAGAATTATCGGAAAAGTCATACTAGTGTCGTGGTCGTTATAGCCTTCTCGGTTCTGTGCTCTCCGCAACACTTGCTAACTTTACAAGTGGATTTACTCTTTAAAAGACCCAGACAACTTTATCATAGTTAGCATAAACTAAGATTAACTTCATATCGTGATCGTAGAACCTAAAGTTCATACATTTTTATGGATGCAAAAGACGTAATATTTATGTACAAGGAATTTCTAAAATCATGTTATTGAGACGTCTTGGAATTGGTAATATCCGTGTACTCTCTACACTACTTTCTAGGTTTTTAAAAATATTATTATCCCTTAAGCGTTTATTAATATAATATAAAACGAATTTATTTGACAATCATATAACCAGGGCTTTCGATGTTAAGGCAAAACGTAGAAATGTGATGTAGGGTCACGTTCTTGCTAAAATTTCGCTTTCCTTTTCTTAGTTTCCTACCTGAAGCCATCAGTCGTCGTGTGAGGTCCGTTTTTCACCATTAACTGTTTCCTCCTTCTCCAATCAGTTGAATGCAGCGGAAGTGAAAAATAAGTGTGGTAATGGTGTTCCCGTGTCGCAGCGGTCAGTGGGCGCGCGATACGGATTAATGACGCCGTTTCACGTGACAGATGACGTGACAGAAGACACTTCCGCACTCCACACACGCGAGTATATTTAGTGAAATTAAATCGATAGAAACTGTTGTAGTTTTTATTTTATTATAAACTAATTATTTATGTCGGCAAGGCTTATATCGATTTTTTTTGTTTATCTGAAATAAAAATTGAAATTTGTTAAATATCATTTCTACTAAAAATAGTCAAGTCGAGTGAAATGTAATTTTTTCAAGATTCTAGATAGTGGTTTTATAAGAAATAGCAATTTTTTTATAAAATAATTTAATTTTTAATGTTTTACATAATCTGCGCCATCCTCCTTCAATAGATTTTCAATTGAATAATTAAAGCTTTATGTGTTATGATATAGTAATATTTGTTTTTATAGTTTAATATTTTCCTAACAAAAAAAAACAAATCACAGCGTTCATCCAACTACAGCGCATTTGATATTAATATTTTGTAAATACTTTATTTCCTAACGCCATCAACACATTTAGTTATTTTTTTCTCCATATCTTAAAATAATTTGCAATTTTAACTGTGAGGTGTATGTAGAGCTGAATTCATGTAATGTATGTAGAGCTGAAGGGCAGGCGGCGATAGTGTGCGTCAGCACGGAGACGCGGTCCTTCGGGAGCGGCCTCCGATCACTCTCGAGGGCGACCGACCGCGCCGAGGGGAACTCTTATACAACTACTTTAATGCGCTGCCCTTTTTAAATACCCCTTTATACGTGAATAAGGCCGCAATCACGTGTCGACGAGGCCTGTTCGGCAATCGTTTAACATTTCGTTACAGTCACACTTATCTGATATTGGATAAGTTTTATGTTCTTATTGAATCGCAAAAGAAGATTTAACTTTGAAAACTATTCAGTTTAAATAGATAAATTATGTAAAAAGTCGTTTGTAAGCAATGTTGATTTGAAATATTTAACATTAATAGAGGGAAGCTATAAAATATAGGATAAAGGCAGGGATATTAAGAAGGCTATAGTACGTTTCTAATGTATCCCAAGATAAATACAGAGCAAGATACTAAAAATTGAGCAACAAAACTATCGATTATTTAATTTTTTTTAAAGTTTCCAAATAAGAATAATTTCATTTCTCTTCAATATTTCTATCTCAAGGTTGAGAATCCTTGTAAGTACAGAAAGTTAATGTTAATTAACATACTGTTATTTGAATTTATGCCCCGCACCGATACTTTCCCGAATTTGTTAATATTGAAATATTTCATTTTAAGACGTGGTTATGGAAATGCTTCTTTCTTTTTTCATTGTTTATTAATGTTAAATAGTATTTGTTTATAAGAAGCAATAAATTTGGCAACATTTTTTCATTATTATAATCAATTTGCCTTACCTAAAAAATTCATATTACCATTAAATATCTACATTGATTTGCAATCATTTAATTAATTATAGCTCGTTTTTGAGATTCCGTAGACGAATGAGAAAAATAAAACCTTACGGAAAACAGAATTCCGTTAAGTCCGTCTGTCAGTTCGTGTATCACAGCATCATACTCTTTTAGTTTAAACCCGATTTTAATACAATTTTGCAGACAGACACAAATGTATTACGTGAATGCACATAAAGAGAAAATATATTTCCATTTTTTAATATCTCATTACACATAGGTGATATTTTTATTAAAATTCAAACCTTACTAAGGGCAACCCCTAAATGACATTAAATTTTTTTTTTAAAACTGTGATACAGCGTTTTAGGATTAAAAATGAAATAAGATTGTGAAATCACGCGAAATTTATGAACAAATTAACATACAAACAAAAATTCTTTATGCCAAATCAATCACTATGTTTTAAATATTTTGCTATATACAGAATTATTACCTTACAATTTTATTAAGAGTATAGATCTACAAAATGTTTTTAGTATTTTATTTTCCTTCATGTAATTGTTCAAGACTTTCCTTTCTGAAACTTCTCTTCAAGGCTAACGATGTCTTTGATTGTGATGTGTACGACGTAACACTCCATTACTCGGTAAGAGATATCGCGAAGGTACGCAAATATAATTTGCGTTTTTTGTTGATTCCTTTATTATTTTCAGTTATTACGATTTGAATATGTAACCGTAAATATATTGTTACAATTATAATATTATAATATATAAAATTACAATATTATGTTACTTATAGCAGATTTCACATAACGAATGAACTATTTTTATTAACCATATGTAATACTTTACTGTACTTTTTACAACTGCCTTATCGTCTAAACGTTTTATGCAGTACATTCGAAGAACGCGTAGTTGCATGCTCATATATTTATTATCCATTCCGAAGATTGGTCAAATAAATAACTACATTTCTATAATCTGCAGCTTCAATTTTCTTATGAAACTAGTATTAGATATATCCGGTTAAATATAAAAACAAAATCATATTTGTCTTCCCTTCTAAATTCTATTTTTCCTTTGTTTTATTTTGCTATATTCTAAATTAAAATATAATACAATTTTGACACTTTTTAGTTCATATCTACTTACAATAAAGACTCATCGTAAACAGTACGTTATCGCCTTCTGTAATCTGTAATGCAAACAACACTGTTAAGGTCTTTCGGACAAAAGGAACGATAATCGTTTAGTAATTTTTATCGATAATAATGGCCGAACTTTAGTGTTGTATCGTTTATATGTAATGTAATAATACTGTTGACATTTCTTATCGGGATGCAATAATATTTATACCAAATTATTACTTATTATGCAAGTCGCATTTTTTCAGAAATTTAAATATGTCAATGATTATATATTCACATATACGTACATCAACTACCATATATTCACAAACGAGTATATCAACGATTTTATTTTAACAGATACGTACCGTCATTAAATATTAACTGCAACCATAGAGCACGTCACAAAACTTATTGTGAATAATAAACGTTTCCCTAATTAGTGTCAGTAATTAACTATCTACGTGGTGGGCACCAGCTCGTTACTCTGAGGACTTATGAATAATACGCATCTGATATCTCCATATCATCGTTACGAGACGGCCCAATCCCTTATTAGTTACTCACCCTCCCATTGTGCTCGTCTGTATCGCATGCATAGAGCGGGTAACTTACTGAACAGTGCAGTAATGGACCTTGAATTTGACAGACAAAATTAATTTCTTTATTTCTTATAATATTTAGAAAAATAAACTTAAGTTATTATATTGCATAACATAGTGAAGTGGAACAAAAATTGTTGATACAGCAATTAAAATTCATTGCAGCAACAAAAAACGACGGCATAGTTATGAAGAGCAAATCTTAAATAATTACACCAAGAAAAATAAAATGGGTAAAAGTTTTTTAAATAGCAAATAATTAAGGTTTTAATACAATTGGAATCACAATTAAATGAAACTACGTGGTGTAGTATTATTTCTACTTTCTTTAAGTTCTTTACCACGACCTAGGTTTCGTTGTATTACAACATCTTCAGGTGAGTTATTAGCAAAGAAAGAACAATTTGAAACCTAAAGAAATTTTCTTTTATTATTATAGTTATAAATGTTATCCAAATTCATATTTATTATAAACATTCTATGTCATTAATAAATTCCTTAAATGCATAATGTGCTTTTGCCAATAAAACTTCTTTTACCCCTGATTTACACTATTCGCACCTACTCATTCCATATCTTCACTGGCAACCTTTTATACATTTGAACACTGTTACATACAAGACATTTAAGTTACATTCAAGATTTGTATTTTTGGAAAACTTGAACTGAACCAAACGGTTTTCAGTCTTTCTCTTGTATAATACGCACAATAGTTAGAACTGAGCAGCGCATAGTGATATTTTTATCTCATTAGTATTTTAATTTTGTATTTTGTAATATATTAATATTCGACATATCAATATTTGCTTTATTATAATCAGAGGCTTTTATTTTTCATTACATAAGCATGAGACCTTGACCGGAAATATTTTGTTCTACTTTTCAGTCTATTGTAAAGCGTTGATTTAGTTGATTATTTTGTATTTTTTGGCTCACCTTTATTACAAGCGAAAATTTTGCTACCAAATTTACAAAATTAAATATCGATAATATATTTATTTATTTATCGTATTGTATACTAAAATAGACTGATTAAATCTTAAATTTACAATTTCAAAGCTTCACTCGTTAGAGTTTGAAGTCTTCTGCTTGCCCTTCGCATTTTGTTAGACAGCACTTAAGAATAATGTGTTGGATTATCTGCTTCAAGCATCAGCATCCACAAGTCTCAGCTTTATTTCAGCCCTACGAACCACACCTTTATGGTTCGTGAGCCAGAAGTGCTGGTGGGTTCCGAGACTTTAGCTTTGTAGTCCTAAATGTAGTCGCATTCTCATTGATAGGTAGTTCAGATCTTTAGCGGATCTATACCATTTCTTTATAGAGATGTTGTAGGCAGCGGATGGGAAGTGTAATAAAGTCGCGAAGTGTTTGCAGCCACATTATTCCACTTCCATGAGGGAAACATTAAGTTACATTAAAAATTAAGTTACGTTAAATTAGTAAATTAAATTAATAAATTATTGTTTTCATCCAGGCAGGAATACAGTATTCCGCCGTTGAATATACTTGCGCCAAAGCGGTTGTTTGCAAGCATAAATCTGAGGGGAACCTCAGATTGGATGGGGGTTTTACCTGTCATTTTTCGCATGATGTTGTTTCTGGTTCTTAATTTGCTTAGATATTTAGGGTTTGGGTTATGATTCAGAGGAGCTCCTCTAAAGATGACATTAAGCTTCCTGTTTACTGTCCAATTGGTGAGATGAAAATAGCATACCTAGATTTTAAACGCATTTCGGCACAGAAGCTTTCAATCGAAATAGTCGTCCATCCACAATAATAATATATTACTATAATTAATAAGACAACTTACCACATAAAAATATGGCTTTGAAATTTGCATAAACCCGACTCGTCATATTAGAATCTCCATTATCATATTACCAGTATCATAATTGGAATACTTTAATTACCGCATAAAAACTGCTTTGTCACACGAGTTTTGAACTACCCTATCATAAAGTATGTAGACCGCTTTAATACTCGAAGGTTATGGTGTATTACAGGGATATTAGCGCGTGACGAGCAGGCGACGCAGGGAGGCGCTCGACGCTGAGGGAGCATATCGAGGTGGGGGCGCCCGTGTTTGCAGCGACCAAACATCACTTAGCGCCGCGCCGCGGGCGACGTGACGTGCTCTCGCGGGCGAGCGCCAAGAATGCGCCCGTAGAGGGCCGCGTAGAGCGCGCTACGAGAATGCTTCCGGTACGTGAGTAAAGCTAAAAGCCTACCTCAAGGATGAGTTGAAAGGACCACGTAGACAAGTGTTTAAGTATTCGAATCTTATCGTAGTAAACTAGACGCCGTCTGAGATGGGTTCGACCGCAACGAAATGGGTTTGAAGTTAATTATACATATTTATTAATTTATACTGGTATTATCTGCTTAAATTACATCTCACCGTTCAAAATTATATACTAATGGCAAATACCATGAATATTCTTAGAAATTTCAAAAAAATTACAATAGTATGCAGTGGGTTACTGAAATAGGCCAAGATCATATTACAGAAATGAATAAGCCGAAAATCAAAACGATTCAAGAAAAATCAACCACTCGCAACCAAATGTTTACCATATACTAAGGCCATCTTATCTGTACTCGTAGGTGTTAGAAACAACAACGTACATATATACTCTTCCCTGATAAAGCAGCGTGGTCAAACCAGCCGTAGAATCTCACATTAGAGATAGTAGAATAACAAAGAAATTAGTGTTATTAGAATAAAAACATTGTGCAGGTATAATTAGACAGTTTACCTGAATACGTAAAAACTGAATCTTAAGTTATATTCACGCCTATCCAAAATCTTATATCTTTTTAAATATTTAACACAATTATATTTACGATAAGGAAGGATCTTATCAAAGAGCAGGGAATAAAATAAAAGTAATTGCAAACTTGGAGTTTAAACTTAAGTTATAATTTTTTTCGAAAAACGGTCACAGTATATATGTAGATATAATTAACTTTAACTTCTTATAATAGCCACAAAGCCATTACGCAAATAATTTAATAAAATCTTATTTACAAAAAAATATATATGTTAACGCCTTTTAATACTCACGTCATTAATATTACACAATAAGCCAAAGACTTATATCCAGACAGCACCTGATATTGAGAGCTACTTTAAACACAAAATCAAAAACTCTTAATCGACTTAAGTAATATTATTTGAACTTCAACCAAGTTCAAAAATCAAATCGATTATTCCTATAACTCTGTCACGTTAAATTAACGAATAAGGAGTAAATAAAAGGAAGATGACCAGTGATAAGGAAGATAACCAGTAAATACTTTAACTTTTCAGCCTGTCAACATTCACCCCCCATTTCAGTTTGTAAGAAAGAAATAACCTAAAAATAACCACATTATTCTCTATCTGAAAATATTAATTCATTCTTTTCCAATACTAGAAACTAAATAAACTATAATTGCCTTCAAAATACTCTTCGTTCTGCTTCGTCGATCCAAAAAGCTTACGGAAAAGATCGAAAGGGCTTACAGAAATGTAATATCTGATTGACAGACGGTTTCTGAAGGTTGCGCAGAAAAGGACCGCGATATCTCCGCAAACGTGGAGAGCCGTGTCGTCGTCGAGTCGGCAGGTAGGATGGATAGTTGGACGGATGGTGAGGGCGGGGATGCTGCCCCATGGGCGGAACTGTGAAAATCTGTCGACGGCAGTCCCAGGGGAAATCACTACGCAGCCAGTTGCACTCAACGGTTTTCGTGTGCAATATTTTAATCTGAAATACATACAGACAGTAATTTTGGCGATGTATGTTTTTATCTGTCTGTTTATACACAATTTGTTAAAATGAGTTTTGATATTATTAAGAATTCCTAAACTAAGCAAATCTTGTGTATAAAAATTGGTACTACATTTTGCAAGTACATTGAAAAAAAGAAATAAATCGCTGATTTCTATTATTAGGATTTCACAATTGCTGATATCACTTACTAAATAAGAAATAAAAATATTTAAAATGAAGGCCTTTATTAGGGTTCCGTAGCCAAATCTCAAAAATTTTGTTCTGTCCATTTGTCAGAAGGAAAGGATGAAAAAATATAGGCGTCTAGGGTATTGTTAGATAGATCTTAAAAATGATGTAGAGGTTACAAAATAACTTTTGAAGTTGTATTTCTTTAGGCGCAATATAAAAAATTATAAGAATAAAATTTTACGAAACGCACGCAGGATGCACCAAAAACCGACAGGATGAAGTTGCTCCCTAAACATGCGTGTAGTGACTGACACTAAGTTCATGATAGTTATAGAGGTTTAATATTATTTGATGCTACGGTACCTATACACAATACATATTTTATATTCATACGGATCTAAGTTATATCTGTGCCTTTAAATAATAAATTTTTAATTGAAATTTAATAGTGGTCAATAATAAAAAATATTTATTTATTGTGAATACTCGTGACAAAAATAGTGCTTATAAGCTTTTTAAAATACATTTTAAGTATATTACTATGTGAGGTTATATTTCGTCATGTATTTATTTACAAATTTAATTAATTGATTGAATTTAGATTTTACCAACCGTATTTATAAATCGCGCTCTTGTCCAATTATTATTTTATTTCTAATTATTTGCGTGCTAAATAAAGT
Organism: Druceiella hillmani; assembly: GCA_039881145.1. Lineage (NCBI taxonomy): Eukaryota > Metazoa > Arthropoda > Insecta > Lepidoptera > Hepialidae > Druceiella > Druceiella hillmani. The sequence goes on along the minus strand of JAYKKI010000096.1, from coordinate 4,232,152 downwards.
TATTCTTGTATTATTCCAAAGAAGTATAACTTCGTACGCCCACGTAAGTACACGCTCAATTTTTTTGGAATACGCAAATTTAAGTTGGTAAGATATGGGCTTGTAAAGTTTAAAAAGTATATCCTCTAAGTTTCCGACTAGCGTGTGCCAGATTTTGTAAATTTAAAGTAGTGGAAATTAAAATAAACTTACAACGAAAATAGGATTGAATAAGGTGTAGTTTATATATATATATATATATATATAGATATATAAATATATATATATATATATATATATATATATAGATATATGTATATATATATATATATATATATATATATATATATATAATTTATATAATTTCGGATATTTTCCGAAATTATATATTTTTTTAATTTTTGTTTGATAAATACAAACTTATAAATTTAATATTATTTGATGCCTTTCGTGCGCGAGTCCCACTCGAACTTGACTGGTTTTATTTATTCCACATACTATATTTTACCATACTTTCACTTGCATTGAAGTATATGTGTTTTAGGTTCATCGTTAAAGTCAGTTAATTAATAAAATTTGGTGACTAAGAAACATTAAATAAAATGGCTTGTTTTTTACAAAGATGTGAATAATAATTTCAAATTATTTAAATCAATGATTTTTAACTTACATGAAAACATACAATTAAAAAAATTGTCTTAAAATTATATTTATCTATCATGATGAGAATGTATTTTGCATACTTCGTTTATTGGCATACGTGGCATACTTCGTTTATTTATCTCATAATTTTGAGTCAACTAAGTGATAAAAAGGAACTAAAAAATGTTTTATTGCTATGGAGAATAAGTGGTTAAAACACTTATTCTTCACAGCAACACAATCTGCAAATCACAGAATCCTACAAATTCAAGGGCCAAATGTATTTATTTTGTAAGTAACTGTTACCTGCGGCTTTCACAGCGTATATTTTCCCTAGGATTACGATTAATTACGCTATTTCCCGAATTTAAAAGTGGACTACGTATTAATCAAAATTGTAAACTATATCTGTATCTAGTTTTATTAAAATACTGTCTACCGCTTAGACGTGATTTAGTAACAAACATTCAGACATACTTTGCATTGTATTAGTGTTCAACTCCAGCAAAACAGTGAGTGATATATCCACCACACGAAATACACGCATACTCAAGTCGGTATCGATTCACCGCTGGGTTTAAGTTATTAAGTAACAGATGAACTAACAAACAAACTTTCGAATTTATTATATTTGATGTATAAGAAACGCTTGTTACTTTATTTTTTTAATAATGATTTTATTGTAGGGCGCTTCCTTACTTAGGAGTAACCTAAAAGTGATATTTCTTATTAATGTCGCTACTAAACATCTGAATATTTAATCGTTACATTATTCAATTTCTTCTCGATCTTATAAAGACTTCCTTGCGATTAGCGTTCCCTAAAATCTAAATTTAAAACTTTTGAAACACCAATAGCACTATTGCCTTTAAACCATTTACTATTAAACGATTTACAAATAATCATTTTTCGCGGCGTAAATATATTGCGTTCTATATCTTTCACAGGCGTAAAATCAAACTATAAAAATGTATAATTTCGTATTTGTGTAATTCAAAGGTTGTAGGTCAATAAATTAAAGTACCCTATAAGTTTTGAAGACCATAGTTTTTTATTGTATAATAAAAAGCATGACCATAGCTTTTTATTGCGTAAACCAAAAAAGTTTAAATTACAGCTGTGTAAGTTTAGTTTAGGTCTTAGTATGCGACATTAACATCAACGGCTGATGTCTTATGCCGTTTCTGATAAAAAGTATTTTGACAGACAGACGGATGGACAGCCGGGTTATAAAGTGATCCTATAAGAGTTCTGTTCATGTCGAGGAAAAGGAACTACTAGAAGAACTTTTTTCTAGCACATAATTCCCTCCTACTCCAAAAATGTTCATATGAATATTTTTGGCCAATGAGATATGTTGGGTTAATATATTTTATTACTGTGCCAAATTTCAAATTTCTACTCCAGTTTATGAGATAATCGGCTATGACAGACGGACAGACATGTGGGAGATCTTATAAGGGTTCCTTTTTTCCCTTTTGAAGTACGGAGTACCTGAAAATTTAAATTCGCATGTTTCATCTTGCGACGAAAATTTTAAAATGGCAAAAACAAAATGTTTTCATACTACTTGTACGTATACCATATAAACATATGATGAAAATGTAATGTTTCCTCATGATATATCCGATAGATTTTCATTGACAATCTGTCTTTAATTTCTGATTCCGCGATTCCGCGAACGCGAACGCAGTAACAGCAAATATACATAAATATATCACCTTACAAAACAATATCACTTTCTTACCCATAAGCAGTCGCGCAAAAACCCGAAGCCGATGTTGGCGCACCCCGCGCCACCAGCCACCGCTAGTCGCTCCGTCGCCACGATTCAATCGTCCTGATGAATATTCAACCCCACAGCGGCGGACTTAACGTACTCCCATCGACAAACACGACGCACCCCGCATCCCGCCCCTCACGTCTTGCCGCGCACACTAATAAACCGCGCGAGTCGACCCGGATTATCATATCCATCTGGCTAGATGAGATCGCCATTAGTATGTGTCGAGTAGAGTGAGGAAATGAACAAGGAATTTTAGTTGTAGATTCCATACTTAAATATATACCAAAATCGTATTTTATAATAATATTATAAAAGATGGTACTTATTTACTAATAAAAAAGAAACATTAAAAAAAACAAAATAATTTCCCACCTAAAGATATTGTAATACAACGAAACCTAGGTCGTGGTAAAGAATTTAAATAAAATAGGAATAATACTACAACACGTAGTTTCATTAGTTAGGGAAATAAAATCTATCAAGTATCAGTAAAAAACGCACTACAAAGTTTCATAGGTATTTAGGCAGTTATATATAATAGGATAAGCATATAAGCGTTATAACATATAAACATTTTCATAGTATTTCTATTAAACTATTTACAAACATTTTTCAAAACGGGAACATATTGTTTACCATATCTTTCACAGGCGTTAATGCATGTTTCTAAAATTGTGAGATCTAGGACAATCACCATAGCTTTCCCACAAACGTTGTGTAGGCTTTTAAAACAATATTTCTTTTCATAAATTTCGGTTCAGTGGTCATGGAAATAGAGAGAGCATATTTTTAGATATTTTTCGGCGTATCTCTAAAAATTGCCATTTCATACTACAAATGGAATTTAATTTTTTTTCGTTCAATGGAATTTAATTTTAATTTTGAGTATTACCTATTTAAATATATGCGGGTTAATATACTCTTTTATTGTTAATACGTTCTATTATTATTTCAAGTTTATGAGAAAAACGGCTGTGATATACAGGCGGATACTTACGTATATATAAAGGTTACGTTTTACCATTCGAGGTACAAAACCGTAAAAAGTGTTAAAAGAAAAAAGAATTTTCATTTCATGCTAACATATTATAATTATATACGTCTTTTAATTTTACTGTTAAAAACAATTGTCAAATTTTGAAACAAACGGTACTAGAGCAAACGGGTTAGACGAACAGTTCATCGCAATATATCGATAATAAACCAGGTATCGTAAAGTTCTTATGACGTTTGTAATATTAATTTACATTTAGTATTTCTAATTCAGAAACAAAACCAACATTATTATGTTGTTATATCAGCAAATTATGCTGCTTATTTTTATAAGTACCAAAATGGCTATTGAAGTGAGAATACGCTTAGATCATATTATATTGCAATGTATGTCTATTAATTACTAGCGACTCGGTCATGCTTCTTGCGGGTATATATATCATCGGGTAGATATATCGTGCGTTTACAATATTTCTCAATATGTATAGTATTATACGTTGACTATCTCTCCCCCAGAATGAACAGCTTATGTTTAGATGTTACATTTGTCAGAGCCACGTACAATTTGCCATGTTTGCAAACATCTTTAGAATTAAAATGTTAATTTAACCAATCATTCAGTACGTAGTATTATTGCTTAATTAATATTTATTTATATTACACCCAGGTAATACGAGCAACCGCGCTGAAAAGTACGTTTTTATTTTAATAAGAATTTGTCTCTGTTTCAAGGAAAAAGCCTGATCACATGCACTACGGCTGAAAATAATATAACGGAGATCGCAACCGACCGTCCCAAGTCGACACGCCCGGGGATATAGCTCATCAGGCAGTCTTACTATCTAATCTAAACTATTTATTTAAGTTATTCAATGTATGATGATTTTCTTCTAAACCTTGAATTCAAAAAGGAAAAGGTTTCATTTTTTATACTTAACCGACTCTTATTAGCTTAAAATGTGTTTAGAAACTCTTTTTGAGACCCGATTTTCGATAGTATAGATTAACTTTAGTACATAGATATATAGTCATGAACTTATCTTATAATAATTTTGAAATGGACAATATTACCGCACATATTTTCAACTATCTTTAATGGTTTACTCAGCGCACGCTCAGAAATCTCACGGATGGCTGCTTTTTTGCAACTTTGTCATCATTTTTCGGCTAATTTACAAAAAAAGTTTAAGAATTATACACATCTATCTATTATGAAAATCGAAATTAGCCTGCACAGGCATACGCAACGGGAAAGTGAACGATCTGTCTTCTGCACGTAAACAAAGACGCTATCATAACTTCTTATTGTTCAACCAATTTGGAATAAAGGACAACATTTATATCACTTAGACGAATTTTTACCAAAAGCGATACAATTATTTAAACGAATAATGATTTACACTCAATTATTTAAAAAAAACACAGGAAGTGCGATAATGACTTTTAATGTTTTAATGAACCAAAAAACACATGCAGTCGCGTACTTTTAATAGATAAATTTAAGGCGAATAGTATTAACATACTTTGTTTTCATATATCTCTAACGATTTTCCCAACGCACTCGAAGAAAATACACTGGCGGTTGATTTTTTTGCGACTTCCTTGAAAAAAATCTTTAAAAGTCAGTTAATTCACCCGGGATGTTCAGAAATTATATTTACAAACCCAAAGGTAATTTACCCAAGGCGTTCTTAAATGGTATGTGCAAACTTTTTTTGGGAATCAATTTATCCAATGGTGAAGATTGGGGTAAAATCTGTTCAATAGTTTTTTGAGATTAGCACGCACAGACAGACGCGCCGGGGTAGATGTACCTCAGCGATATCGTATATCTGCAATAGTATTCCCCTTTCAAAACCAATATATCATTTTATTAGGTAATTAAGAACTTGTTATGGTAAGGGTATGTAAAAATCCATAATGTAAGATTACAATAAAATCTAATGTAAAAAAATTATACCGACTTCAAAATGTAGATAAGTGCCTACTCTACTTAAAATAACAAAATAATAAAAATATAATTAACTTAAAATAAAGAAAAAATAAGTATTATAATACATATAAAATAAATCCAAAATTCAAATCAAAATTAGACACTAACCTAAGTGAGTATATTAACAATTATCTTAAGTTTGGCGTCAGCCGAGACAAATTTTTTGTTTTGTCTCGTTTTGTGGTATGTACGTTTGACATGTCTCAGCTGGCATCACCAAACAATTTTTGCAATCCGCCTATTCGTTTCTGAGAAATACTTGGACAAACATACGTATACTTAAATTTTGTACATTTGTGTAGAAGAACTAGAAGAACTAGCATATATGTACATTTTGTAGTTCCAATGATATTACATATATACGGATTAGATTAATAACCTTCTTTTTTGAAGTCATTTAACAAGTAATCACTATTCAATAAAATATGGCTTTTAATGAGTAGATATGATTTTAATACTCGTTTTCTAAACGATTTTTTGGTATTTAACTAATCGTGTAAATTCAATATGAACGTCTTATGTTTATTTAGTAGTTATTTAAACGTAAATGCTCTTTAACTTCACTACGAACGTTTTAACTCTGACAGAGAGAGATATTTAAAATGTTAAACATATGTATCTGACAAAAATATTTTGACCTAAGTTACATGTGTTAATTTTCACTTCAATTGATTATGGTAAATTTCGAAGTAATTGTTACTATATGTACATATATATTGTAAGTTTCTTTAAAAACCAAAAATACAGGAAAAAAGTATGCTGCATATTTCTGTATCTGCACCAAAAACAAGGATCACGATTGAAGTATTTGACTCGTGCATAGGAACTTTACAAGTAATCAATAGGAGAAAAATATACTTTTAATTATTTTTCCCAATGACTAGGTTAGAACTATAAAATGACATAAACGACTATTAACTTTTTTGTGTTTGATTCGTATTCATTTTGGTCTTCAAGTATCCAAAAACAAGAGAGTATTTATGTTTCAAGGTCGCAGTGCGCTCGGAACATCCCCTAGGGACCATCTTAGCCTTCTCACAGGCAAAACATATTGTAATAAACAACATATTCTGAAGACTAGTTTCATTTTGAAAATAGAGGTGAATCCGAATGGCTTTATTAAGATTTAACTCTTACAAAAGTCGCCACGAAACTACATGGTTATACTATTTTTTTGATGTATGAATAAAGAAAATATTCGCAGAAGAATATTTAGTATTAGATAATTAGAAATTAATGTTATAGATTCAGATTAAAAAAACAGATTTTCGTGTTATTTATTCTACTATAACATCTACTTCAGAATACATTTTCAGATGATTTAAAATGTCTTAGGAATATCAATCGCACTTTGCTGCTACAACAAACGCTTCTCTAATTATGAATAGGGTTAATTTTCAGTAACAGAAATAAAATATAAGTTAAATTTATATGACAACCGCGATTAATTTATTACTTTCTGCATTATTCAGCCCTATTTATAACCACTATAATATAGTCATAAAATATGATACATCCCATCATCAATTAAAATTTCGTAAAAATGTGCTAAAGAATTATGGCTAAATTGGCCTGCCAATGTATGCAAACCAAAGTTTGACGAGGGCTTGTTTTTTTATGGTAATATTTTTGTTTAGTACCTGAAAAATGAGATATTTTCATGTTTGGGATACTTATAAAGCATTCATGTATTGTTCATGTACGTCCAATAAACCTATCAAGTAGGAATAGAACTGGCACTGCGAATGTTCCGTACACATTTAGGCACTTACAAATATTAAAATGTAAATAATATTACTGTTAAACTATTCACAAATATTAATCTTTCGTAACACAGATATATTGCCCATTATATTTTCATAGGCGTGAAAAAGGGTGAACATTTCAAAAATTTTGACGTCAGGGTTCATTGTTATAATTTTCTCACCGTATTTGCGTAGACTACTAAAACCCTGAAACTTTTTCATAATTTTAAATTGAGCAATTTTGGAAATATAGGGAGAATATATTTGTTTTTATTTTTCAATATGTCTGAAGATAAACTACCTAAAATTATGAAAAAAATACTTCTAACTAGTCCTTTTAAATGATACCCCACACTATATATGGAATTAAACAAAAATTCTAGTGCTTAATTTACCCTCATTCAAACTTCCATATGAATTTTTCTAGTATTAGTTATTAAGGTTTGTTTATAAAACCTACTGCTATGTCAAATTCCAAGTTTCTATGTCAAGAATATGTTCAGTTTGGGAAAAGTGACTGTGCTAAACAGACACTTGACTGATTTTATATGAGCTCTTATGTAGATCAAAAGTAACCTGTTTTTACTTTTGAACTACTGAATCCTAGAAACTGATAGAATTGTAGAAAGCAATTTATTTCATGGCATTTATTTAAAGTAACCTGTGAAAACTTTAAAAACGTACATTTTAGAGCAAATAGAAATTGCATTGAATTTAAAAAAAATGATTCACCCGTGTATTCAATCATGTTTGGCTGCTTCGTGGACGCATAAATTCGTGGCATATAAGGGCACATACATATTTATACGTTCTGGCGAATAGCGCTCAAAATGGTAGAGATGCTACTGTATAGCAGTGCATATCTGCACATGTTTGATTGGATATCTGACTGTGGGTACCCTTGCACGCTACCTATGGATAATATGGTATTTAGGGCTGGGCCGACGCAAGCCGCTTCTTCAACCCGCACAATATATGTGAAATATTATTGTAGACAAATGATTGTTTCAGAATTAAATCAATCACTATACAAAACCAATTTGTCAAGATGCAAAATATTTTGAACAACGGCATTACGATAAATCTTTCGGTAATTTACACGAATGAGAAAAAAAAATTAAAATAGTATATTATTTATTTAATAAACTAATTTTGATAAGTAGCTCGAAATATAGTTCTTATGTTACCTGTAAGTACTTATAACATAACCAAAAAAATGTAGACAAAAATTCTATGGCCCCAGTACCTTTTAACCATTATGTGTATACTGTTACGACGATTTACCCAGGAAATATCAAGGCGATCAGAGGTATTAATACAAATGTTATTTTTAACAGGTGCCACTATACTGTAATACCACTACTAGGTTAATTTTTGTTTCGAAAATTAACACCCATCATGCAATAGTAATTAAGATGTTCCATACGTTTTTACGTCAATTGCGTAAATAAGATTGTTCTTTTAATTAAATAGGTCAGATAGACCCCATAGTAAAACTGGAATACTTACAAATAGGTATTCCATACGGATTGTATACAAAAACAAGTCGGTTTTCATAAAATCTGCCCATGATTTTCAAAGGGAAAAAACTTTTTTAATGTCAGATATTATTTATTCTTTTGGGTTCAGTTTTGAAATAAAATAAATTAATTTCTATTCTGCATTTCTTTTTTTTCACTACTCGACTCTCAATTATTGTGAATTATCATATATTGGCCTATTGGAAATATGTGGATTAAAAGTGAAAATATTGACAAAAAGTGTAGAATGAAAAATGAATGCATTTAAAGAATATATTGTATTTAATGAACATCGCTTAATAAAACTTTTAAGCAAGTATTTAAAATAGCGATACATTACAAAAAATAACCTTAATTAATAATCTTAAACTGACGTGGGCTGAAATTAATTATATACTCTTAAACAAATTATTACAAATTCAATCAATTCTGAACTGAAAAAAATTGTCTTTAAATCATAAATAAAAAATGGTGACATTTCATTCTGCCGTCGTGATTCAATCTTCATATTTTCATAATTGGTCATAAAATGATTGACAATTTTTTGGGATTAAATTTTTTTAAGTCGGAGAGATGTTTTCACTTTCTAATGTTTTTTGTGACATGTTTCGATGTAGACTAAGTAGCATCGAATACCTTGTGATCTAGAGTACACTAATTTGGTCTATGAGTATTTTTTAATATCTTAAAAAGAAGTGTTAGCATATTAAGTTGGCGTCAATCACGAATCTTCAGCTATTTCAGAAGTGAAATCGAATCGAAGTGAATCTATTCAGAAATATGATCATAATTTCTGAGGCCGAAGATATACCGGATGCATAAATTTTGTAGACGTTCCAAAGCGCACAAATATGCTTCATTAAGATAGCACGCATCTCCATAATCAATTAATGGTAATAAAAGTGTTTAACAAAGGTAGATTTTCGTTTTAGTCGGTGGAAAATTTTAAAGACGTTTCAAAGAGTGTATCCTGTTGAAAACACGACGACTAACACCATTTACTTGAGGCCGTCAACTAAGATTTTGATAGATCAATAGACCCAGGTTTATAACAGTTGGACGTGTATGGTATTGTTGTACCATTTAGCACTAATACAATGTAGTAAAATATAACTTATATTGTAATTAATAAAGAGTAAATAAAAAAACAAGAGTAGTATATTATGTACATATATGTATATGTGCATATATATATATATATATATATATATATATATATATATAATATTTAATTCATAATAATCGTAATTTTCATGTCATAAGCGTTTTTAAGTCAGAAGATCGAAGTGTACTCGACGAAAGCATAATATAAACAAGTAACCCTTTAAAGATGTCGTTAATATATTAACTGTGAATATTAATTGAAGTGGACAGCTAGTGTTAAATGTAAATGCACGCCTTTAAATTATCTACAAATTGTTAATTTCTCTAAAAATCTTATTCGACTTTCCAAGAACATCCAACAGAATCATTTGATTTCAATACTACTAATATCATTGCTCTCACCATAACCTGAAATCGGCTGTGTACACCTTTTACTCGTAACTTGTACGCTATTGAATTTAATAAATGTGAGCATATTGTAGCGGCGTCAGGTGGAGCTCCAGACGGGCTGGCGTCACCATGGACACGTGCTTTGTCCCGACCAAGTCGACTGGATTCAATCCGCTTGTCTGTGCATCGAGCACTGGCTTACAATACACGCCGATAACAACCACCCCCATCCCGTCCCATTTGGCCCGGCTCCGCTCTAATCTGGCCAAAACTCAATATATATTTCGACATCGTTCTCATTATTTGAACATAAAATATTAGTCGGTTAAAATTTTAAGTAAATCGATTAAAAGGAGTTTAAATGTAATAAGTTAGGTTTAAAAATTTGGTTCAAATTGGTAATATCAACAAATGCCTTAGACTCTTATTAGATCTTATGGTGTATTTAGGTGATAACGAACAAACATAAAAGCGAACACGTTTTCGCATTTTTAATATTAGTCAATATTTACAAAAAATCTAGATTTTATTTGAAGAAAGGTAAAGACTAGGCATAAATTATTACGAAACTGTGAAGAAATAATTAAGCTAAATAAGGAGACTTAATATTTTTGACACTTCTTTTAAAAGTGTATTTGTAGAGAGAATTTCAGATGCTTGGATACAGTTTATTCCATAACTTTATGTCGTAAACCAGGCATGGAGATGCACGTAAAGTGCTAAGTTAAGGAATGATAAAACAAAGTAAGTTAAATAAGGAGACATCAGATTTCTTGACACTGCTTTTAAAAATGTATATTGAGAGACCATTTCAGATGATTGGATACAGTTTATTACATAACTTTATGATATAAACGAAGCGTACAGAAGTACATAGAGTGGTAAGGAATAATAAATAAAGCAAGCGAAATAAGGAAACGTAAGTTTTTTGACATTGCTTTTAAAATGTATATGTAGAGTCAATTGAGGATGATTGGATACAGTTTGTTACATAACTTTATGTCATAAACGAGGTGTACAGAAACACATAGAGTGTTAATGAATAATTAATAAAGCAGTCGAAATAAGGAAACGGAAGTTTTTTTGATACTGCTTTTAAAAATGTGTATGGAGCGTGCATTTCAGATGAATAGAGACAGTTTGTTACATAATTTTATGTCATAAACGAGACATACAGAAGCACATAAAGTGTTAAAAAATAATTAATAAAGCAAGTGAAATAAAGAGACGAAAGATTTTTTTAAACAATTTTTAAAGTGTATATGGAGAGTGCATTTCAGATGCTTGGATATAGTTTATTCCATAACTTTATGTCATAAACAAGGCATGCAGAAGTACGTAGAATGTTCAGGAATAATTAATAAGGCAAACGGCTATAAAAAAGTGACTTTTAAACGTATATATGGACAGTATATTTAATATGTTTGAATTCATTTTATTCCATAACTTGGCAGCTTAAACGAGTCACAAAAGAGCACGTAAATTGCGAAGGGATAATCAACAAAGCAAGTGAAATAAGGAGATGTAATACTTTTTTGAGACAATATTTTTATTTCAGATATTTTGCGTTTAAGAGAATATTTTTACTATACATTTCAAATGCTGGGATTCAGCCTGGACCGAGAAGGAATATTTGTAAAAGAACGAGCAATATGAGTAACTTCCTTAGGTTTAAACCTAAACCCAGGCTGTAAATCCGTAAATTGCACCAGGACTGTGTGAGTTGTTTATAATATTATAAAGTAACGAAATGGTACGAACATAAGGTCCTTTACCAATACTTTTCAATGGTACAATAATCTTTAACTTCTACATACAACGTTATTATGTGGAATTTTGTTTAAAAACATATAACCATCGTTTAACTGGAGAATAGGTCCGAACAACTTATTCGTTTATTCCTGATCAACGGTTTTTAATCGAGAAAGTTGAGTTAGAGTAATGGATTTGGATGTACTCAACATCAAGGATACTAGTTCTTTACCGTTGCGATATGGTTACCGTAATTCACAAAAAAGACCGAGAAAATACTCGCGCATCGAGGTTTTTTTTTAAATTACTTTATTCATTATAAGACATCACTTAATATTTTATTTTTATATTCATATTTTTTTTAATAATACCTTCTATTAATACGTTGGGAGGATACATATATATATATATATATATATATATAGTTAATTTTGCAGTTTATTTAAGTCATTTGGTATGGAGTTTCCACGAACTTTTTAGAGACTATTAATCATAAACTTAATTTCGTTATAAATACTCTTGAAGTGAATAACTTTCCAATATTCAAAAATAGCGGTTTGTCCGGAAGGGGATGCGTGATTCTTCGAATAATTATCATTATATCGATTAGAATTTCGTAAACAGTTCCCCATATCAAAAAAAGTGTTCATGACATACAACCATGCAAATAATAAAAATCGTCTCCAATTTACATGAAGGGGAGGTACCTCAAAAGAACTGTAGACTTTACAAACATGCATAACCGTACCAAATTTCATCTTTGCAGCACTAATAGACGGACATGGCAATATTATAAGGGTTCCTAGTTTGGCTGCCAAATCCTAAAAACTAATACGCATCATCGATATATACGCGTGGCTCTACTTAGTAAAATAAGCGGTGGTTTTATGATGCAGACGCATTGTTTACCAATTATTTATTCTAGACACTTGTCGTGAAATAAGCGGCAAAAGAATGTTCCTTCAGACATAATATTATATCCTGAAACTATTTAACATATATCAAGGTTTGAAATTTCTCATTTTTCATGATTTATTGCTCCACTTTAATATACGATTACGCGTTAAACCTGAAATGTATTACGATAGCAACAACGACAGTAAATTTAATAAATGCATTATATTTTTTGTAAAATAACAAAAAAAATTGTTCAAGGTAACACTCAGGCTATAAAAAAAAAGAAACTCGAGAAAAGCACATCTAAAAGCAATAATCGTATTGAAGATATGACAGGTCGCTAATGACATATTCATTTAATGTGAAATCGTTTTACAGCAATCGGTAAATTGTGTAAATTCACGAATTGCAGTCGATGAAATTTTGCAATTATTTTATTTCAAAAATCTACTATATAATGAAATGAATATTACTGTATGTCCGTTTTGGTCATTCCGGACAGAGGATGAGTTTTATAATTTTTAGATTTGTAGCTATATTCTACCTACGATGCGATCGATGGAGATATAAGAGAATCAGTGACGCGCGCTAGTCGTTACGCATGAAATATAAAATATAATCTCTGAAATAATAGCATTAGCATGAACATTTGTGAGACCACATCCACAATATAGCAGCATAAATCCACGTTTTATGAAATTTAGAATTAATTGCAGCATAGTATTTTTAAATTACACAGATACACACGCTATATATATATATAAAATTTAAATACATATTCAAAATTGCAAAAAGGACGCTCAAATAAAATTAACTTATTTCTTCAAACAAATGAAATATTTGAACACAAATGTGTACTTATTATTTCTTACCGCTCTGGCACCATGTCTCTCGATGTTTATTAACCTCTATAAATGAGAGTAGCTACTCCCAAACCTTTGTAAGTTACAAACCGTTTTAGTGAGAAACCTCTATGAACGAGATAATATTCGGGTCCCTTGAATTCTCGCTTACACATCTTCGACTGTATATACTCGTATATGCCTGTGTGTGTGTGTTTCTGTCATATATGGATAGAGGCGTTCCAAAACGAGTAAGGGAAAATGGGGTAATTGGGAACACCTAATTTAGAACACTAATATAATAAAAAAAAGTTACAAATCTAAACAACTTTTATTGCAATATTAACCTTACTTATCAACATACAAAAAAATTAATCAAAACTCTTGGAAATAAACTCAATAATCTAGAAAATTGTTAAATTAAAAAAACACTGTCGTTCTTGTTTACCCGATACCGTGTGGGGTAATTGAGATCAGTTCGCGGAGAAACTAGGAACGATATTGGGGTAATTGTGAACGACATAATTAAATCTGTTTAAATCCTACGTTTACTTTATTTGGCAGAAATCACATATGTAACCGTTACTAGTCTCCCAAGTGGTACATTTCTCATGTGCCCAGTTATTACAAATGATGCATTTGATCCAATCTTCACTAGGTGGAAATTCATATTTTTCGCTGCAAAATATACAGTAATACAGGAGTATTACTGTATATTTTGCACTGTATATTTTGCACTAACAGCACAAACAACAGTTGTATTAACGCCGCGTTCTCCACTTGTAGCTTTTGCTACTTGTTTTAAGCCTTTTGGAGCTAAAATTTTGGAATTTTTCTGAACGGTGCTTATCCCCGTTTCATCGATATTAAATATACGATGACCGAAAAACACTATTTCTTTTGGAGGGCTTCAAGATGTTCAAAAAACAGATTAACTTCAGTGGAGTAAAAAGCTGTAATTCTGTTAAGCGACGTAGCTTGTGGAGTTCGTAAACTGATGGAAGGGTGCCTAGACATGAATGAATAGTGCCAGTCTTTGCCTGCCAAGGAGTCTTCCTTGTTAAAGTTATGTTTCAATTTGTTAGCTTCGGCAAACGTAAATGCTATCTTCCGCAGTGATTGTGGTGTAATCCCATAAAAAGACTTGCAGCAGTCGAGAATATATTTTTTTAGTTGATCTTCTCGGCTTTTATTAAAGACAGAGCACCGACCTTTTTTCGGTTCCTTAAATACTTCTTGATGAACTTGCTTAAATAGCGTAGTTTTTGGCACTGAATATTTAGTAGCTGCTTTACCCAATGTAAGCTTTTTATTCTTAACGTCTTGTATTGCACGCATATGATCTTCAATTTTATATCCTGTGGTGATTTTCCTTTCATAATGACGAGGCATCTAGAACAAATTTTAAGCGTTAGTACTTTTTACATTATCTATTAACCAAAAGGGGTAATTGGGAACGTTTCCATTTACCCGCCTGACGTCGTTCCCAATTACCTACCCGAAGTAAACAACTCAAATCAAAATGGCCGTTACTCGCAATATTATATTTGGTGAACTGCAAGCCACACAGAATTTATAAATAGATAGTATATGTCAGAAAGCAAATAAATATGAACAATTACATTGATTTCAACATACCGCAGAAATTGTAACAAACAAAGTAATAATATTGTGTGACTCACCTTGACAGCGAGCGCGCGTCCTCTGGCCTATGCTTCTGGCGGCACACTAAGGGACACCGAGAGCGTCTACTTAGATATGTACGGGCGGGGTAGTGCGGTGGGAAGTATTTTATATTTTACTGTTCCTATTTACCCGCCGTTCTCAATTACCCCACTTTCCCCTATCCGTTTTGGGACTCTGTCCCAATACACAAGAATGTTTTAAGTTTATATCGCCATCTATTGGCGAATAAAATTTTGACAGTGACATCTTTTGATAGTATTTTACATTAATTTTCATATTTTTGTGTTATAATGCTCCCAGATGGCGACGTTAAAATAAATTATTTTGCTTAAAAATATGATATTCGAAAAACAATTAAAGATTAATAATAAAAACGAAAAATTTTGATGAAAATTTAATAACAGAACTATTGAAGATAAAAAGTTTTACGGTAAAATTACCTAAGACAATTTCGTTTGAATCATGAACGTCGTCAATTTTAAATACCGAGCGTCTCTTAAAATTCCTACATGCGACGACAGATGTCTTTACTCCAAGTATTCTAATTTTTGTGGCCTGAAGCAATGTTTTATTTTACTTTTTATGACAATTTATTACAAATATATTTTCGAAATTTCTAAATTGACTTATTCCATATATATAAAATTGCATTCATTGTACTTTGTACACTTATCCATTGTACTAGTTGCAATCATTATACTATGGTTCTTTCGATCTACAGTCCTTTCCTATTTACACATTTCTATCAAATTAATTGAACATATGTTTCTTAATTATATGTCAAATGTTAAGAGTATAATATGAAAATTATATTTCTTAGAGGAAATTAACATATATTTATTTATTTTCAATATTTCATTTTCGAGAATATAAATATAAGATATTTGTGTATAAAAAATATAATTAATATCAGAATTATTTTACAGACTATATACCATAAACTAAGAAAATAAAGTCCGTTTATTTTTTTTAACAAAAAGAAATAAAAAATGAAGGAAAGGACATAGAAAATTGTTGAAGGAAGGTTTAATTATCAGTCATTACTAAATAATTTTATTTTAGTTCTTCATTTTTAGTTTTTCCCTAAAAACTAAACAGACCAGTGTAATTTAGTGTTCCTTATGTTTTGTATAATCTATTTTCGCTGCATAATTTTATGTACTAGTATTTCAAAACAAATTCATTCATGTGTCATCGTATTTGAAGTATCATAGCTTCAGGCATTCAAGCCGGGTAAATTATTCGACTTCGCATTACATCGCAACACCAATTTGAGCAACAAAATCAAAGCTATAATAAACAACACAGATTTGTGTTGGACATTTAGGAGTTTCGCATGTCTCATCGTTCGACGGTTACGAGTCTTTCATGTTTCATTAACTGTATACTATCAAGTTGATCTCGGTTTTCGCATGTTTTGTCTATCAGAAGATGTTTGCATATTTTGACAGATCAGAAAACTTTTGATTATGCAGTGATTTTCTTTTGACTCATACGTTTCTTCTCTTCGTATCTTACAGAAAGAAAGCAATATGTATGCGCCAGTAATGTTATGTCTAAGTCCCATTTCACGCGATTGAGGGTCACCCAGAATTCAAATGTCGAGTCTTACACTACGTTGGTAAATAATATCGGTAATACTTAAAATCTGCTCACTGCCTACTATGTTGAGAAGACATGAAGCTTTTTTCAGTTGTTAGGAATATATCAGATTTTTACACTTTGATATTAATACCGTTTTCAAATAGAACATTTTGAGCAGTTTTCGCCAATACTTACGAAAGTACCGTTTGCCGGATACGAGGTAATCGATACAGGAGTTTAAATTCGATTCGCGTCACCTTTCACGGTCGTTTGGTGGATATAACGAATAAATTAACCAGAAGGCTTGGTTTGTGTTGCATAATGCAAGGGACTTCCGACGTGTATCTTCAATTAATTTGCTATACGTGAATTTAGTGCCAAGTAAATTGGAAGCCGGCTCTATTATTTTGAGCCTGATATTTGAACATATCATAAAAATATTCCTTCATTATTTGTACACGGTCAGATTACGTCCCTTTTCTATTCCCTAATTACTTTCTTTTAACTATGTCGAGTGCCAATATAAAGAGAAACTTCTTTGGAAAAATTTCAATAAATGGAAAATTTCAGAGACATCACAAATCCTCACATTTTTGCAATACCGGCTTCTAGAACCAAATTATATCAGAATTCTCCTCTTTCTCACGGTACATAACTGCTCAACCGTCTGATAGCGCTTGCACCTGAGCTTTGCTTGTGATAAGTGAGACTAAACTTCTTGAAGTATATCATCGTTTACATTGCAAGTCATTGAATTTATTGACTATCTTGTTATTGTGGTCGAAAAACTGTATTGTTGGATTGTATAGTTCTCTCTTACTTGGTTAACAAATGATTTCATTATATTTTGGCAGACCGACGAAGAAAAAAGTGAACGATAAAACGAGTTCATATTGTTTTTATTACCATAAATTCGCTGAACTCCTCAAAAAAAATTAAGCATATTATATCGGCAATAAGTTCCGGTTGTTAACAAATATTTTTCTTGATATTTCGTTATGCTTCAAAATTTTGATTTTCTTTTCTTTGTAAGACGAAAAGTTTTCTGTAATATCTATTTCTGCAGCCTAGTCCTGTCGTACACGCAGGAGCTAGCCTTGACTTAAGTACGCAAACAAATAAATTTATTTGTTTACGAGTAAGTAAACTTTTTAATACTGCTACTTTTATTTTCCTTCTCTTGACAAACTTATTCCACCGTAGACAGGAAACAAGTCGTCCCACGCGTCTGTCGCCGACGGGGCACTACCGGCCGAAACGGTCCGAACAAACTTATCCCATTGTTCATATTTTCTTCCTTTTCCAGAAACGGTTGTTTATTCTATAAAAATATTCCAAAAATATTCATCCTATTTAAACAAATATCTTGTTAATTTATGCACATTCTTTGGCAATAATAAAGTGCAAATAAAATTAGATTATAGAGGTGTATTATTTTAATGCTATGTAATTACTACTACTAAATGAGCTAATTCTCCGACGGTCTGTTTGTGGTATGTACAACATTTTCAGACATGTGAGATACACAGTAGGTAATACACTTACGTTGTGAAAAATCTGACTTAATAGAAATATTATTTGTTCCTGACCTAATTAAATTATCGCAACACCTCTCTACAAGTACCGTTTAACGTGTTGCACATTCAATTTACACGTTGTAATACATTTTTATTATTGACCAAAAACATCCAATTTCGTCCTACCAGAATTAGGTAATTTGTCAAGTTTAAAAATAACCTTTGTTAATACGGATTGTAAATTATGTTTGTGGCAAATATCATAAAAAGATTTCCAGCCATTTAAGCATACGTCAGTGACAAATATCCAAAGATAATTATCGTAATATCAGTATATCAGAATGCGAAGTGGAGACTAATGTGCTCCGAACTCAAACTATACGCAGGATTCGTTGTTTGGTTGCGGAGTTATTAATTAGCACAAAAAACACACTTTCACATTTGTAATATTAGTTTTGATTTATTTTTGTCTCATTTTAATAACCTTGTATTATTTTACTATATGATAGTATACCTATAGTCTCTAGAAATCTACCACTTTAGTTCTTCTGGAAAATATCTGTCCTATGTGCTTAACCATGTATATAAGTATATATAAAACTTTATCCATGTATGGTACGTATGCGTAAATGTTCTTTATAATTTTCTATAAGTTTCAAACAGTTTCCTTCATCCACACTTATTGTCTACCCCCAGCAAAATTCTTAAGAGGATGGCTATTCCTCTTATATGCTTAAAATACAATATAATTAAGACAACCGTAAAGCAGCAAAGGAGAGGTTAGAAAAACATTAAAATTTGGTACAATTTATTAAAAATTATAGACGGCTGTCGCCCAGCTACGCTATGTGTTAAAAAGACTATATTTTGAATTTTCATTGTCCAACAGGGCCAAAAATGGATATTCCAGAAGTTAAGTTATATAGGGACTCTAAAATAGAGACAATCAAATGCCAGTGACAATCAAATGGCCTTTTTCCTTAGAATCAATAAGACAGTCACAGAGACAGTCCGTTCGTTAATGTAGGGTAGCATTAAGAACACTATGTTTCTAACATGGGCGACTTTATATTAAATATTTGTAGATGGGTTTCTCCAAAAAAATATTTATTAATATAAAATATATTTTCACAACAAATAAAACGCAAGAAATATACTTTATAAACAAGTGTAACCATAATTTGATTATCATTTGTTTCTATTTATTCCGGTATTTGAATATTTTAAATTATTGAATTACTGGATTATTATATTTTGTCTACATTGTTTGTTTTTTTTTTCGCATCGCCATTAAAGAACGTCAGCGAATATATAGTATTACATTGGTAATTTTTTTTAAATAAATTAATTTGCTAAGTGTATTATACATTGTTTGTTGTTTTACCTCTCCAACAAATTTCTAGAAAAAAGATCGAATAGCGCCGGGTAAATAAATGTGTAAACGGGAAGTCATATTTATAACTTATTTCTTATTCAATTAATTACCATTTTTCTTTGCATCATACTAAGTATATTCTATGTATATTCATAAATTCCACTCAATAATTGTATTCGAAATACATAAAGAACGCCGAAGTGTAACTTGAACTTCCGCGATTAGCTTTCTGTAGTATTCTGTAAAAACAGGCATGGAAACATACGTGAAGACCGCACAAGACGTATCGCTTGCGCACGCAATATTTGAATAAACGATGTTAATTAATATTGTAATAACTTAATGAATAAAGAAAACATGTTAAAGTGATTATATACTTTTTTATTTAGGTATTTTAATATCAGAAATTTATTTCGATTTTTTTCCATCGTCATTAAATACCTGGGTTAAAATGTCGATTTAAATAAAATATTAGTTTGTGACAAAAAACCTATCTCCGGTAATGCGATGCTTCTAATATGTAATCAATATAGACCTCATTATTAATATTTCTTTTTATTTTAGACACTTCTGATCAATAATTTTCCAAACCGTAAGAAGGTATGGCGATTTTGCAGGGAAATATGTTGTTACTAAATAAATTAAGAGAAGTAACATTGCAAATTTATAGAATATCAAAAATGGAAGCAACAAACAAGTCTGTAATTTATTTAATATTTTTTTTTCAAAATAGTCTTAATGGTCTCTACGCATTGTTTCATTCAATGGAACTACAGAGAGAAGTGGTCAGCCCACGCCCCTTTGGAAGTTTCTTCCACAGCCTTTTTGAAAGCAACCATCGCTTCTTCGATGTCGATAATCGTATTCTTCGCAGTTTATCTTTTATTCTTAGGAATAAGTGAAGTTGCATAGTATCGATATCGAAACTGTTTAGTGAACGACCCACAATTCCTACATCAGACGTAGGAAGTTATTCGATCGTTCGCCTGGCTGATTGTACGTGACGGTGTTTTTGAACTTCGATCAATGATGGCGTATCCACCAAGCATAAAACTCCCTGACGGCAAAGTTTTGGTATGTAATTTTCTGTATTTGACTCGTTTCAAGGCCTTAATTTATCCAAATCTACTTATAGGCAACTCTCTTTTGTCAGTCTTTGCTATACACCGTACATTGTTGATGTTATGTATCTATAGATGTCGCTGTTGAAGGACTTTTCTCGCACGGATCATCACTGAAATTGGTACAACCACTCTTAAATTATTTGAACCACTTATCAACAACAAACCGAAATGGCAGTTCATCTTGATATGATACTGTAAAAATTGTAAAATATATTATAAAAATAAATGAAAAATTCAAGCAAAGTACTTTAGTGAAATATCAAAATCTTCAAAATTTGAATTACTTTTAGGATACCATACCTCAAAATGAAAAAAGGAACCCTTAAGTTCCGCCTGTCTATCTGCCTGTGAAGACCCTTTTCTCAGGAACGCGTGAAGGTATCATATTGAAATCAATATCAAATACTTAAGTCTACGTTCCTTTGGAGCTGTAAAGAAATCAAGCTTGTAAGTCAATGCAATAAAAAACCCTAAAAATGCGGCCATTTATGCCCCATTTTATGGTACTCCTAAATAAATAAAAACCTATACGGTACTTACCATTGACCTAAAATTCGAAAATCGTTAATTTGTAGTCATATCACATACAACAAATATTTTTTTAATATGCGCCTGTGACAGATATATTAGGCAATATATTTTCGTTCCGACTATTTGTGCTGCATATTTTAACACTCGCAAATATATCAAAACCTGTAGGACACTTCCTGATGACCTAGAATCATGAAATTTGGCAAGAAACAAGGTCTTACAGCACTAATTAAGGAAAAAATCCGGAAACCGTTAATTGTAACTATATCACATAAAAAAGTATTTTCGTGATAAAATTTAATCAAATTTTGCAGTTTAATAGGAATATTATGTACCATTAAATGTTTATAAATGCCTAAATATGTACCGATCCCTCGTAGTGCGAGTTCCGCCCGTGTTTAGCAGGTTTATTTATAACGATTATTGCAAAAGGCCTAAATCGTTATTGCTCTTTACACATACGTCCTAAAAATATATTATATGTTTTTATGCGCCTTTCACCATCGTATTGTTTATTGTATCCGTTAAAGCCTCTTACGTTTATTGTATCCATTTGGTATTGTTTATTGTATCCATTTGGATACAATAAACAATATGATAACATAGTATAAACATGGTGAAAGTTTTGTTCCAAACGGGTAAATCGTTTGTGTGCTTTAAAAAATAAAAAAGATCGACCAGCCAAACCAGACAAAATTTGTCTGAAATAATAAACAAATTCGATTAATACTTTTTTGCTGTAATGAGATATGCTTTTTAAAAGTAAGAGTTTTCAAGCCGTTAAAACCTCTTGCGTATATATATTGATGATTAAATCGATTTTTACCATAATTTTGATGGTCAAATGAAGGTGAAACTTTATTTTCGTGTTCTTCGCGAAAATTATCAGTTTTCCGAGGAAAATATAAGAATTGTAACCCTTAGTTTAGTTTTTAAAAACAACAAAATTCTATGTTTACCCTTTTTCTACTCTTGAAAATATATACGCAAGAGGATATAATAACCGAAAAATCTCACGTTTTAAAAAATACACTGCAATAAAACAAAAAATAAATAAAAGTCATTGTAGGAATTTGTTAGTTATTAAATCTTTTTTTTAATTATTTTGAGAACGCGAACTACTTACACTTTAAATAATCCATTAGATGGTAAAATGAAATATGCCAAAATTCTACAGGATTCAAATGTATTTAAACGAAGCCCACGACATTTCCATGACTTTCAAGCCACCATTAAGTTGTTTACTTCAATGTTCAGAAGTTTCAACATATTCAAATATTCATTATTTCTTTTCCTATTTTTAGTACATTTTTTATTTCCGGTATATCAAATCATAGTGTAAACGACCTTTTGCTTAATAAGATGCACATAAATACAAAATTATTAAACTCGAATGCTATTTCGATCATAAAGAATTATTTCGTCACTGCTTTCTAATTGATAAAACATATTCGTGAAATTCTATGTTGATATATAAGATAACATTTGTGGATATAACTTGTAAATTTTTGAAATAAATATTTTTCATAATTTTAATTTTCTAATCGGAAAAAAAGCTGTCACGCGCAAGTACTACCAGCATTCCGTACACCTTTATGCATTTATGAACATTTAAGGATAAACAGTATTTTTATTAAAATATTTACAAACATTAATTTTTCCGAACGTAAATATATTAATCTACCATGTTTTTCACAGACTTAAAAACATAGTGGATATTTAAACAATTATAAGATCTAGATTAATCTCTGTAATTTTCCTGTAATAAAATTTAAAAATAAAAAAAAAATGTCTAAAATTAAAATTTTCTAAACAAATTTAACCATCCCTGTTTTTTCTTTATTGATTTTTGGTTCAGTACTTTCAGAAATAAAAGGGTAGAGAATCCTCTATTTTTGCATATTTTTCAAACATATTTTTAAAATACGCAATTTAAAACTATAAAAATAAATATTTTATATTCCTAGATTTGTATTCCTCGCAACACGATATAGTAAATTTCAGCGATACGTGATATATCGAAAAAAAATTTCAGAACTTTATTCATCCTCTAATTTTATTTTGGGTTTACGAAATGCATTAACTAGCCAAACTCAAAAATTTCTACGTCACATAACTTCTGAGAAAATCGACTGTGACAGACGAACGGACAGACACAAGAGTGATATTATAAGTGTTTCGTTTTTTTAATATGATTTACGGAAATCTAACGATTACCTTCAAATAGCAAAATGCGGTATTGGCACTTGACTGTGGTACAAACAATGCTAAATTTGCCCGTGTTGCTACGATAAATTGATACAAAAATACTTTCCTCACGATATGGTTAATAAATAATGGCCATAAATCTCGCAACGTCGCAGAACTACACTGGATAACGTTTATATCTTCTTGTTTTTCTTATATTTTAATGGATTCTTGGAATGTTTCAACAGCCGCTATTTACCATGTATCCAGTAATGCTATTTACGTTGTCAATTTCTCGGTCTAGTATGTAATGTTTGGACTTTTATTAAATAAAATATAAGTTTCACTCGCTATATTTTACCCATTTTCGCCGAATATTACTTACTAAAAATTGGAAACAGGAAAAGTGCCTTGGATTTTTTTATTTTCTAAAGTACTTAAGACTTTCGTTTTCAACAGCTACCAGTTTTAAGATATGATTTTGAAATTATTGTACTCATAGTTAGGTTTATAAATTTGTTTATAACTTGGGTTATTTTCTTTTTCATTAAAAAAATAGAAATTGAAAAAATTGTAAAAATATTGAACGCATAGAATCAAGGTTGTAATAGATATACACTTTTCAGGGTTCTATACTCAAAGGACAAAAGAAAAATACAAAATCCTAGTAGGATCGGTCAAGTGTAAGTACGTATGTTCATCTATCAATATCAGAAACTGTTTGCGCAGAAAGTTTGACAAACGCTCTGGCCTATTCCAGCAGGACAAAATATTATTTTCAAACACCTTTCAAGTAAAATTCATCGTCGTCATTTGGCCTTTGACGATACGGTGCACCGTGGGAACCGGGTTCGATTCCCGACAGTTTGTCGAACGGAACTGGACTGGTGTTACTGTTGGCTGTAAGAGGTTGCTCTCGTAGCAGTAAGTGCGCCATATGTACCAATTAGATACATTAAAGTAGATAAATAAATAACATTAGCTAGTCTTCTGTTAAACAGTCTCGACCCCGTACCCCGAGATTTTTATTTTTGCTCGAAAATTAAAAATAAACTACGTGGTATTAGACTAAGGCTGATCACTTTAAAATGATCTTGGAAGAGATGCCTAAAGTAGAGTGTAGCGAAAGCATTTGTAATGGCGCTAATGGATGTCATAACCTTACCCTATGGAATCCATGGAACATTTTCGTACCGTGGAAATGAAATTTTACGTTTCTGACTTTGAAAATTACGATTTTACAACTAAAGTGGAAATAAATTTTTAGTAAGAGGAAACGTATATATCAATAGAATAAACAAGTAAAAATTGGAATAATACGGAGTTCCGCTAAACTCAGCTACAGTGGGAGACAACCTTGGCAACATAATGAATGACTAGATTCACATCCTCATCTTAAAAGAAGATTTTTTTCATTTTAAATTCTGTCAGTACCAATATAGCAACAATGACAAATCGATTGCTATTAACAACTGCAGACAGATGTGTAAAATTTCTGAGAATTCGCAGGACGTATCTGCCGCAAATGATGCTTATCTGCAATACTTCGAAGTACGGAAAACTTTTCACATTAACGCATCAATTGAGTTGAAGGTAAAATTGACTATGAACAACTGGGACGTGAATCATGAGAAGGAATTTGCCCTTCCAGTGATGCTAATGGAAGCCTTTTAATATATACCTTTTTAAATTGCTAATATTTATTAATTTCGGACTCATCCACATTGTAAGGAATGTATCTGTTAATTAAATGGTTTCTAATAACCTAAACAAAAAAACCGAAATTTCAAAATAAAACTTTAGCAGCTTAAAGCAGAATGCAATCAGTTCTCACTCTCACCAGAAATTCTCACCAGAAATCATGAATAAGTAAGTTTTGTGCGTTCAAGATTTAATAGCATTTTAGGCAGGTGGTTAATTTACTTAACTGTAATCAGATTTCTTCTTAAAGCATGAACAGCCACAATGGTAAACAAATTTTATTATGTCGTAATAAATATTTAAAAAAACAGAAGAAATAATGTTAGGATGGGTGTAAAGAAAAGTGGTGGAATGTTCGATAAATTTAGATTTATTTATATAAATATATTAACCCTGCTATATTAGGAAAGAATATGAATGTATTTGGAGAACTAGAACAGGAGTAATTATTTAAAGTCAAATTTAATTAAAGAATAAGTAAGATAATAATACAATACACTTGTACCAAGTAAAATAATACTAATTTAACAATTATAATTATTATTAGTTCCAGCTAAGTTATTGTTTATGCCATCGAAACTCTTTAAGACAGAAATAACCACCAGCTCTAGTGTTTGGCAATGTCTAAAAGATTTCAATACAACTCAAGTGCTGTTAGGGGTGAAAATAAAAATATATTAGCTACCCTTGTTACCATTGTACAAATAATGACTTTTTTATAAATTGGGTAAGAAGAATTTGATAACAACTTTCTTCCTCACTTCAAAGATTCCTCACTTTCAAAATATTCCGCATATAAATATGTCATTTGAGTTAAAGGTAAGATTGAGGATGTTTAGCACTTATTTTAGAACATTTTTATGAAATTGAATTCGGAAAATGTTATTAAAATAATAAAAAAAATTATTTTTGCGCTAAGACGATTCAGTTCGGACAAATATAAAAGTAAATGTAACAAAAACATCTCGTAATCTCCATTCGCACTCCGATTATATGATATTGTGTATAGATATAAAGACCTGATAACCTCGTAATTTCATTTTAATAATCTTGGAAGAATACCAATTAAAAAACTTTTAGAGAAAACAAAATTGTTATTTACAATATCATCGCACTTTGATTTCAATGTAAATGTTTATCTCTAGACTGTTCATTTCACGATACCGCTAAATTTGTTTGATTGAGAAATAAAACAATAAAGGAACGTGACAAAAATGTTATATAACGCAATTTCTTGATAGCTCATAAAATAGATTTTTTCTATGTAACTGTCATTTAGCATTATAATGGAAAAATAAAGGTGACCCATTTTTTTACCCATTTACATTTGGTTAAACAACTTGTACTTTGCAGTCATTTGAAAGCAATACGTGTCCCAAACTCAAAATTATTTCAACAGCTAGACAGCAAAAACAAACACATTTATTCACGCAGAAGTCTGAAGAATTACAAAACCTGGTGAGATTTCATAATTTTATTTTCAAAATTTGAAAACAAGAAATATTTTTTTTATATATTTTCGTAGTATATACATATGACAACACAAATTAAAAACTAGTAATTTTGGATGAACGAATTAAATAACATTGTCCTTATATAATTTTTATTCACAATTATAATTAATCCATTGACCTTATCGATTGACCTAAAACCAATATAATATATTAAAAATATTATTATTTCCATACTAACGCGCATTCACGCTATATATTCTATTAAGTACTATAGTGTCTCTAGTAGGAAAAAATAAAAAGAGCTTTTTATAATTTGTTTATTTTGTAAATAATTCCGGTAAAAATAAATACGAATCGTAATTAGTGTAATTTGTCTCTTTAATATGAGAAAGTTGTTATCCATGCAAAATTAAGTAGCAATTTTCAAACGTGTCCCCTTTCTTTATACAATAAAAAAGATATTTAATATATTTATTCGTGGGATATCTCACAATTTTAACACTAAATTGAAAAAAATCATTGAAAATGTTGAAATTGAAAATAACCCTGTTTCAAAACATAAACATATCAAACTCCGCTACCAACTGAATTAACGAAACGAACCAATGTTATTGACAGATTTCTATATGACACGCGTCAAAGCAATGAAGCTTTAGGGTTCACATAATACTTAAAATTAGAATTTCCACCTTGCCGAACCCCACAATTAGTACTAATCATTGCAAATAAAGTCCAAATGAAAAGAAGTTTCCATCATTATCTATAACTACCCGTTACTCTATCCGCTCGACAGATTCTTAATGAGATCCAGCTAGTGACATAAGCGCAACGCGTGTGCATGATGTCATACCGAAACAGAATGTTCTGTAGCCTGGTCTCCACGCCAGACACGATGGGGGCGGTACTTAGAGTAGTGGTAGTAAG
The DNA here is from genome assembly GCA_039881145.1 of Druceiella hillmani. Taxonomy (NCBI): domain Eukaryota; kingdom Metazoa; phylum Arthropoda; class Insecta; order Lepidoptera; family Hepialidae; genus Druceiella; species Druceiella hillmani. The sequence continues at coordinate 4,204,426 of JAYKKI010000096.1, read as the reverse complement.
CATCTGTGTCGCCCATATTAATAACATTGCGTCTTTAAAGTTTTTACATCACTTCAAACTGTTTATAAATATGTCTTTGATTAATTAAACAATAGTGCTTGTTTTTACCTTCCAGTGGACAATTAGTAAGATTCATCACTGTCATTAGTGCACGCAGAACTTTCTTTCGACTATTTATCTAATTAAGGCATAATAGAAGATTTAATTACTTTCTAACTTAAATGATTTTTAAATTCTTACTGCATAAATAACACAATTGTTGGAAAAAAATCTACCATATGAAATGACTTTGTGCTAGCAATATTAAAACCATTGTAATTTAAATAAAATACTAAACTTATAATTTGTTTATTTGAGACAGAAAACTATAAAGGAAATTTTACCTGAGCATCACAAAAACATTATTTCTCATGATACTACCATCACTTAAGTTTGCACAAAATAAGGTAAAAAACACAATCCAACTACAATATGTTCTCGCACACAATTTTGAATTGAAATATATATAAATATTAAATATATATTGAAAAAATTAATTGTCTTCTTAATCAAAAAATATTTCAACCCAGTCTGTATACTTTGCTCGATTCCATTATTACTAATATGTACAACATATATATTATTGCCACTTGATTCTGAAACCAGCAGAAGCAGTAGTGTCGGCGATATATAAACATATCTCTGACCAGTGCCATAACTAACCCAATTTATATCCAGTGTCACCCCTGTAAAGGCGTAATAAATGCCTCTCAACGATAATTCTTCTGAAATCTGTACCCTGGACGGCCACGGCACCGCTCGCACTACGGGCCACGGCACCGCTCGCACTGCCTTTGTTAGGGCCATGTGTCTGACATACTAAATAAGCAATGATGTTTTACCGTTGTTATTTACAAGTATTTCTATTTCTCAGCTATATTATTAGGAACATCTAAAATTTTAAAATTGTCTTATCAGTATAACAGATTCATTTTTAGAGTTACATAGCCCCTGCAAAGCATCCCTCACAACATAAATGAAAAAGGATTCCTTTGCTCGTTTTCTGTTCGTTTATCTGTCACAAATTTTCAGTACCCGAAGTTTTCATATCATAATGGCATTTTATGTGCCATTGCGTCTGACGTCAGTTCCACATAATTATTACACATTTCATGCTATATTTTATATATATTAAAATATTCTCTAGGTATTCCACATCACGTTTTCCCACATCTTTAATATTTGTAATAAAATATTTAGTAGGTCTTGAAAGGGTGTATTCATTTAGTGAAATATTTTATTCTAAACCCATATTAGTTTATTTAAAAAGGATTCAAAATTTTAGGCAGACGTGTTTATCTATTATTAAGCACGTCAGCCCAAATTTTTGGATTATTATATTCTACCTGCTTACTAATTGTACTGTTGTACTGTCATGGTCGTCGCTTATTAAGAGATTTTTTTAGATTGCGGTTTTTTTCCTTTAATTTTTTTCCTTTATTTAAACTATGAAACGTTTTAAAGTCCTAAGTCAAACTAGAAACTGTAAAATATATTTTACCTCGTCTTTAAATACTCGTACCTTAAGTCAGTTATTTATAACTTCAATCGTTTTACAGAATAATAGGATTTTTTTAGAAAAGTCATTGTAAGAAAGCTTTTTATGGCCTATCTGTCTTCAAACTCTTCCTCTCCAATATCTACTACAGATGTTGTAAATAAACTCTTTAAGGTTATAGACACCGTAATCGATAACAGGTGGTAGATTTTTTCCGACCTGTGTTTTTCGCTTCTCCTATTATTAAAGCTTCGTGTCCTTTTATAGTGGTAATTAAAAGTAAAGTACCATATGTGCATATTGATAAAAGTTTTACTTGAATTAAAGAAACCGAATATGACAGCTTATCGCACTAACTAAAAAGAAGCAAATTTTGCAGATAATCAGTCTTGAGTAAATTGAGAAAGATATGCGTCAATTATTGCTTCGAGATCCCTATATAATAAAAATATAGCGATATAACAAGAAAAAAATATTCTAAACCGTTACGAAGAATTATATCACCGGAATTACCAAAGCGAAACAAATACAGTAATATTAATCGCCCGGTTAACAACAGGCGACCCTGGCATTCAATTATGATCGTGAATTGAATGCTTTCGTCAGATTAATCAGCGCATGCTACCGCGTACGCTCGTGTAGGTTAGTTACATCATAGCACTCGTGATTCATTATTCATCTATATACCATAAACAACTTTATAGAATTCTAACGCAGTAACGCACCAGTTATTAGATAAGTAAGGCTGATGGAGAATTGAAATAGGAAAGAAAAGTGACAGGTAATTAAAAAATAGCGTCCATTTAAATCATAAAGATAATTTCTAAATACTAATAATGAGTAAAAAAAAAACAAATTTCTTCTCTCTAAATTGTTTACGAAAAAAATTTATTTCTTTAATTTTACATAAGCCTACGTATGTATGTTATTTTATCAACTTCTCACTAGAATGCAATATGTAACTAAGTTCGAAAAAGCCATTAAATCCAAAACAAACTCTCGTGGTAATTGTTTCATACAATAACCGATATTGATTTGACGTGTCTTCTGTTGATCTTTTTCTTTAAGTGTAGATTACTAATCTATTTCTTCCAATTGATATAAAAGATGAGAAAGAGAAAAACGATGTTTACTGCTTTATTGAAATTTCTCTCCATCAAATGTTGTATACAAATGCTACATTATTAGATTTTCCACTTATAATTTTCATTTGATACTCCTCATAAGGTGTTGAAAACCAAAACCAATAGTGAACTATTTGATTTCTAAACTCACTTAAATAGGTACTTTACGTCTATATTTGAATTATCACTATGTATAACTACGTTAAAATTCAGCTTTCTACTTCTCAATCTCTGAGAAAAAAGGTTCTGACAAAAGTACTGACGTATAGATTTCAAATAGATTCCATAAATTTTCCAACCTTGGTACGGAACACTAAAAAAGTCAGTAGCTTTATGACTAAATATTATACGTAATTCCACTGATTTTGTCTAACATGGGGTGTGTTAAATTGTTTCAAATGTATTCCATTGTTTCAAATGTATTCCACGTTTGTACATTTGAAACAAACGTACCCTTTTGATTGTCCAATAAAGAGAACTTAACGCTGTATTTTAACGCTGGAAAAAGTAATAAAGAATGATTAATAAAGAAATTATATATTTGATTTAATATAGAGATATGTACTAAATTGTTTCAAATTTAATAATATGTGTCAAATTGTTTCAAATATAATAATATGTGTAAAATTATGTCAAATCTAATGTATATCAAATTAGATAGAAAGCGATCTAATCGTCCGTTCAATCCTATATCGTCAGTTGAACACGTTTGAATAAATAAATTGTAATATTCCCCTATTCAACCTTTCGCCCTTTTAGCTCCTTATTTTATATTAATAAGAGTATTGATAACAAAAATTACCTTTGTCATATTTTTAAAATATTAGGGTAACTACAAATCCCTACAGTATAGAATAGAACCAATGCTATGTGGATAATAGTGATAGCAATATTAACCTCAGTTGTAAGTTATATAAGCTAAAATTACCAGTTCTACAGAAAGACCTTTAGGTCAAAATAAAGATGACAGTTTTTTCCGTTTCCTTAAAAAAACTGCTTTATTGGAAGCTTTCGCTTTTATTTTCTATGCATATATAGTTTTAATAATGTACATAACATCAACAATAATTTATTGTTATCAATTAAATATTATCAATTAAGCTTTGATTTTAAAAGTGTTTTAATTTTAAGACTTAACTTTAAAATTAATAAGATTTGACTTGATAAGTCAAATCTCATTAATTTAAAACATTTAAGTAATAAAAATCTAAGGTAATATGAATCATATTGTTTTAAGCGTCCTCTAAAAATAGTAACTTTATTACATACAAAACATTTGACCATCTAATTATAAATAATATTATGTTACAATGAGTAGAACAAAATTGTGAGTACATGACGAGAATTGTGATCATTTACATAGACGGTGTGGCAAATTTAATATAAAAGAAATTTTATTGTATTTCTCTAGTAGCCGAAAGACCTGACCATCTTCAGTACTATACGTCAGAAAAGCAGGAATCCTCATAAGATGGTAATATAAGGAATATTAATCCTCATAAGATGGTAATATAAGGAATATTAATAATAAACGTTTGTGATAAATGGCGTTGAAATAAAAAGATGGTTTCGTTGGTAATGCATATTTGTTATGTAAAAATTATATTTTAGAATGGATACATTGCGACTATCAGCTACTTTACTATTAAGAGGTACCGTGTTGCATGAAAACTGAGCCTTCGTGAAAGGATGAGGCCATCACAAACGGCATTATAGCATACTGCGTAATCCACTTATTAATTACATACCGCTATCGGTAGCATTTGCTATGAAAACTTAAGTTTAGAATTTTGTTAGTCACAATTCCTGTAAACAATATCGGCAACACAGCGGAAATTTCGCGACCTTCGCCATTCATACACGTAAAGATTTTCCGTCTTAATATGATCATCAATTTGGGAGTCAAACTTGATTCGCATAGGACTATTTGAGGTTACATACGGGTACGGCGAAAACTTGAATGTACGAGTTAGTTTCATAAAATTATTGAACGTTTGGTTCACTTCTTTTAACCCCATCATCATGAAGTTATAAACCGCCTCAATCATTTGGAACTTATGGAAGTTCAAGTAATCTAAATAATGACCGAACGTGCCCGAAAGACTTTTCTTCGATATATCTAGATGAGAACCTATGGTACCTCCTTTTTTGAATTCCTAGCGATTTTCTCCAAAAATACTACATACATTTGTAAGAAATAAAAAATAAGAAAAAATAAAATATATATATATATATATATATATATATATATATATATAAATATTATTTTTTCCCAAACATTCTTTTCCGGGGTTAACTTGAAAAATCCTATATCCAACGCTGTTAGGAACGTTACATTTTTTTATCACAATTCTGGTAAGCATCTTTTGCGAATCCAACTCATAGGAATGTATTATATCGAAGTTGTCCACTTAATTTATTTATATTTAATATATAAATACATAAAGCGGACTTATTGCTAGACGAGCAATCTCTCCCAGTAAACCCAAGCACCTAGTAGACTACAATAGATCATAAAAAATACAAATAGACTGCAATAGATTGTGCATAAAATTGCAAAAAAACGTTTAAAATTTTGTTTGTTATATAACAAAAAAAATTAAAAACCAAATTAAAAATTTACAATAAAAAACAAGTAACAAGTAATTAACAAAAATATTTTGGTAAGAGTTAAAGATGGTAAGAGTTTTTATAACAAACAAAATTAAAAACTTACAATAAAAAACAAGTAACAAGTAATTAATAAAAATATGTTGGTAAGAGTTGAAGAGAGGACAGGATTAAGAAGGCAATAATAGGACCTAGGAGGCAATAACAGAAGTTTTATATTGGTTTTATTAATGATCTGATGGTGGTTAGGTTGCACAATTCGATTCCTTTATAAAAGTATATTACAAATGTAAAAAAAATTGCTAGTGTTGTTATCGTTACTAGAATATACAGGCAAATATCATTTAGTACATAAATACTTAAAAATACACTGTAAGATTTTTATTTTTTTTTATACAACCAGCAGATCCAACTTAGGGATGATTTTTTTTCTTAACGATCACATCGAATATTTTAAAATATAATCAAAAACATCTAAGAACATTTCTGATTTGACATCTCCTTCATGAGACCTGAGTTGCAATGTTCTCTTCCTAACTTTTAACCACATTTGAAAAATACAGAAAAAAAAAACACGGAATAACGGGATATAATAACTCAATTACAAAATTATTTATTATCATTAAAGAGATATAAGCAATCAAGTTATTGCACGTATTAAACACCCTAATATCTTCATAGACGATGACTAAGAAGATAACACCCTCCCAAATATCTTGGCCAATTAACCACGTGATTATCCATGAAAAATTTTAATACGTGTCCTATTTACACTTGGAAGGTTTCATTTCAATTGCGTGCTTATGTAATTGCATGCAAATAAGTAAATAAATTAATTATAACATGGCAGATAAAAATTACAACATTGCAACAGATAGTAACGGACTGACGCCCCCAGGGAATACCTTTCAACGACTCTCGATTATTAACGATCGTCGAAGAAGAACGAAATCGCTGCCTTGTTACAAATTGAAATATCCGCGAGTTATTTATCTCCTTCTTACTTGGAATGTTCTTCCCACTTCGTTCCCTAAATGGCTGTTCCGCAAAATTAAATGATAAAGCATTTTCGCTAAGCGGCCGGTCGCGAGCTGCGGGAGCACGAGACCGGCGCGAGCGATCGGACTCAAGTGACATACGATGATTTATCGACGATATTCGCTGAAATTCACGATATTCCAATAATCTACGATATTCGCCAGATTATTCGCTTTCGCATCGAACGATTCTCATAATTCACTTAGACGTTAGACTTTTCGATTCGGTACCTACTCGATATACAGAAAGTTCGCTGAACTCGAGTTATCCGATTAAACAACGGATATTTTCGCTTCTAAGTAATATTTTCAACATGATTGTTGTCAATGTCGGGCGTTGATCTTTGTTTGCGTATAGTTATTCCAACGATAGCCATAATTTATTGTTCTACAGTGTGTCTTCATCGATCTTGATTTACGAAAACATTGGAAATATTGAGTATTAGACAATAAAAATAAACTCGACAAAAAGTACGTGCCGGAAAAATAGTAGTATATGAGTGTATATAATAAATACATGTTTTAAGAAAAGGTATGATAAAATTGGAAAAATCCTATTCGAATAAAACGTAATTTTCGTATCTGGCCAGGAGAAAGCTATCGAGTTTAAAAAAAATTGTTTGGTTTAGTATTTCACAACAGCGTGACGTGCATTTGCATATAAATATTTTTAAGTATTGTTTATTGAAATGTATGCGGGTTGACAGGTTCTATCGTAGTATCAAATTTCAAATTCAATTTGGGGAAAATTTTGTATACATTTTTAGGGATATCTCAAGAACTATTTTACATAAAATTCTGAAATAATTTTTGAATCCTTATATTTCGCTCTGTACTTGATGTAAGAAATACAATTACACACACTACGTAATTAATTTATTTTTCTCTGAAATTATTTTATTTTTCTCTGAAATTTCCATATGAAGATTTTTTTGTGAGATATTGAGATATGTGCAGATTAGCGTATTTATGAAAAGATTAGCGTATTTATACAAATTTGAAGATTTTATATGAAACTGTTTTTGATAAAAAACGTTGTTACAGATAGACGGCTACGTAAGTGATTTTATAAGGGCTCAGTTGTTTTCTTTTTTCTTTCGAAATATCGAACTCTAAAAAAGGTTAAAGTTGGGCTCAGAATACGCATAAAGTAGAATTCTGTAGTTCTTTATTTCTCTTGAAATATTGGTTCAAATTTAGCGAAACAATTTGAATTGAAAATTCCATAATTAAAATATAAGGGTAGAACAGAACAGATTGCAAACCACTTTTAAGTATAATATTTCGGAAATGGAGCATAAAAATATAAGCTCTGTTTCGTTTTGATAGACCTGCCCAATAATATCCAACTCGATGAAGTGTTTCTGTAGCAAATATCTATGCAAATATTATCTGTAAAACACATTTTCCTGTCTCTAACTTTAATTACTTTGAAATATCTTTATCTCATTTTCACATTTTTAAGAGTAGAATTTCGAACAATTCTTTCGTAGCGCGCACACCACATTTAAAGTTTGTGGACTTTATAGTTTTGGTGATTGCGTCATCAGTCACCGAGTGGTACGTAGTATATATATATATATATATATATATATATTTATATATAAATATATATATATATATATATAATATATATATATATATATATATATATATATATATATATATATTGCGGAACAGCCATTTAGGGAACGAAGTGGGAAGAACATTCCAAGTAAGAAGGAGATAAATAACTCGCGGATATTTCAATTTGTAACAAGGCAGCGATTTCGTTCTTCTTCGACGATCGTTAATAATCGAGAGTCGTTGAAAGGTATTCCCTGGGGGCGTCAGTCCGTTACTATCTGTTGCAATGTTGTAATTTTCATCTGCCATGTTATAATTAATTTATTTACTTATTTGCATGCAATTACATAAGCACGCAATTGAAATGAAACCTTCCAAGTGTAAATAGGACACGTATTAAGATTTTTCATGGATAATCACGTGGTTAATTGGCCAAGATATTTGGGAGGGAGTTATCTTCTCAGTCATCGTCTATATATATATATATATATATATATATATATATATATATATGTATATATATATATATATATATATACATATATTTATATATATATATATATATATATATATATATAAAACATAACCGATTTACAACTAATATTATCTTCTGAGATAAATATTGGTTAATATGTTTTATTACCACACCAAATTACAAGTTTCTATGTTAAACAGTTCATTAAAGTAACGAAACGAATTCATTTTTAATTAAACAAAAAAAGCAACTGCCATATATAGCGCGAGAATATCTTAAATTGTTTTTTAAAACCCAAAATATATAATGTAAATGTTTGATTTTTGGAAAAATATATATTTTTTGGATTAAATAAATATTAAGTTACAATATTAATCACTTTCCCAAATTTAGCCAACTAGCCTATAATTGAAATGCAAAACTATTTTTATCACAATGGCAATATACGTTTCTTAGTGGTGGCAGTATTTTTTAAACAATCACTTTATTAATAATTCATAAACTATAAACGGCTTCCAAACATTTGTCTATTAACACCGCACGACCATTACATTTTTGTGTCATAATTTTTTTTTTATTCGGAATCTTCCCTTTATGAGGAGGCGTGAAAATAGAGACCGCATATTGTGAGAGCGAGGTACTTTCACAACAATGGTCGATGAGAATGAGTCGGTCGTAATTAACATTAGCGGCGCACATGTGCGGGCGCCGCCCGCACCCACAGGAAGAGAGCAATTCGATGGTTGCGCGTAAGCGTGAAGTCGTAAATCGTCGGCGCGGCGCGTTACCTGCACGGCGACGCCTGCTCCGGGCCGCGCCGATTGTTGTTTGCGACAATGCGCTTTGTGGCCCGGACGAGCGCCGGCCCATTCATGAATACGCGAAGCCAAGCGGGTCCGCATTGGGTGGTGGCCGTGACGCGTAATGATCTTTTGTTTTTGTTTTCTATTTTAGTTTTATAGTTGTGAGAAATTGTCGTTATTGAAGGTTTGGAAGTTTTACAGTTGTGAGAAGTTATCGTTATTAAAGCGTCGGATCCGCTAAAAGTAAAGGGAGGTATTTTTATAAAGATTAGTCAGCAACTTTTCGTATATGAAATTATTTGAACTATGTGGTCTATGCGAGGCTTCAGCTCTAAAAAATCAAGACTTCGTCTCTTAAGAAGAAGGAGTCAGCTTTAAAGCCTCTAAGTAAAAGTAAATTGAAAAAATAAATATAAGACCGAATTTTTTTTTGAATTCAGGAAAAAAAATTCTGATTTTTATTAGGCAAGTCCAAAACCATATACATCTACCTAATATAACACGAAAGTCGAGCTACATCAATACATTAAACGGAAAGCATAAATGTGTAGATTGATGTCGACAGCGAATCTCGTACTACTTAGAAGGAAATTACAAACACGGTCAAATTTCCTGAGGCCGAAAATATATCAAATGCACAAATTTTGAAGTCATTTTAATTTATTTAAGTTATCGTCGGTAAGATCCAGGTAGCATAAATCTCCATAGCCAACAAAGGTAACTATGTTTGACTGTGAATTTTAGTTTTTGTTGGGTTTGGTAAAGACCCTTTAAATTCTGTTAAAATTTTTACGACTAACATCACTTATTTGAGATTGTCAATTGAGGTTTGGTCGATCAGTAGGCCCAGATACTTGACAGAAATAAAATAAGGGATTACAGTGACGTTCAATAACAACTGTGATAAAACCCACTTACGTCCATATGAAAGTTTAACAATTTATTATTTTTGTCATGTGGTGTATTTTTCAATAGGTTAATTTTGCCTAATACGCCTTTCACAGCCAATAACTTGATTGCCTGTATCTCCTCAATTAATTAACACAAACCGACCAAAATAATTTTTCATTGAATTTATTTCTTGGCTACACACTCTTTTTTTTCCGTTTTGTCAGGTTTTTTTTGTTTCCACGCAGATGGCAAAAAGTTAGAGAAGGGAACAGAAAAGAAAGATCCTCTGCAGACTCATAGCCTGCGAAGGAAACGCCGTAATAAAAACATTGCAAGATATTTTCGATCTCCTTTTAAAAGACCTCATTCGGTTGTGTCCGTGAGAAAATCAATTTTCATCTCCATTTCTGTATATTTACCTAATTCAACTATATCTCCCTGTTTCCAAATTTTATCATAATTGCTCTTAAATTGAAAGAAATATGATGCTGTGACTTACAAACAGAATAGTACGGATTTTGTTTTACCACTTGGTTATTAAAACCTAAAAATGCCTTACTCACTAGCAATAAACCAAAAATGGTAGATATCTACAAAACGATTTTGTGAATACCCTACTACGTATACCAGCAAAATCTATGAATTACAGACAGAACAAGTGAGTTAAAGACAGAACAAGTGAGTTAAGTTAACAGAAGAGTGTGAGATTTGGAATAGTTAAAGTTTATATAGAAGAGGCTTGCAGAAAACTAAAAGTTATATATAATATGTCAATACGTTAAAACGTTAAGAGAAAAATTTATTCCTTTTTAAGCATATTGCGCGCACGAAGGAATGTGTGACATAGTCAAAATTTGGCACAGTTAATTGTATACGCTCTCAGCTAACGTATAAGAACAACATTAAAAAAAATATTTGTAATGATTTTAGAGGTATAACTCTTTACGAAAAGAATCTCAATAACATTCAAATTAAAAATTTAATGAATTGCTGTCGAATTTCAACCACTAGGTGACAACCAGCCTTAATAAATAAATTAATGTTTCACTGAACAAACAGAATTTAAAATTCGCTAAGCTTTTACTAAAAGCTGTGATTAGATCATAGTTTACCATTTTATTACTTAGTTACATATTGTGATGTTTATTCCAAGAAAAAGTTTCCATTAATGGATGATCAACAAATTTCTACAATACATTTAAATCGCACTTAAAATTTCAACAACCTAATTGTACCTCTCTTACTCTTCTAAATCCTTTATACTACTCCCTGCCTTTAATGAGCTTTTTAGAATTTCGAACCTTAGAAAATAAAAAAGAAACAATTATTTTATATTTCAAAAGATAAAAAAATTATTGTAAAATCATAGTAACCTAGTAAGTTTATATTCTTCTAAATTCTCCCTAAGCAATTTTTTTTATTGGACGTGAAGTTCGCACGCCGCCCAGGCGCCAGCCACCGCACACCTCTGGCGCTTTATGGTCTGGGACAAATGGGCCAGTCGCCTTTGTCAGAGAGACATATTTCCGATGCATTGGAATTTCGGCGCAAGCGGATATGGATTACACAAATTGAATGAAACAGACACGTCCGCATTGTAAATTCAATTGCAACTTGACGGGCGACCTTTGACGAAGTTTATGTTTTGATGAAAGAAATAATATCCATTCAAATATATTCTCGGAATCGTAAGCCCACCGGCCCTATATAAAGCGAGCGAGTAATACAATAGAAAACCTAAACAAATATTAATCTCTACAAATATAAAGCACAATGTCAATCAGTATGTCCATTTAATCGCTTTCGTAGTTTCTGAGAGTTTTTTCATGACACGTAAAATTTATGTCTAAAGATTTCAAGTTAAATTTTATATGTATATATTGTACCTGAATCACTATTTATTAAATGTTTTAGGCTTTCATTTTTAACAATAGATACAATAACACCAGAATATAAATTTTCAAAAAGAAAAAAGATCAATGGACCAAACTCGATATTCACTGGAAGAGAGGAATATTAAAAGACCTAATAAAAGGCGAAAGGACGAATACCGTATTTGACACTTTGCTGAATACAGAATATTCGGTTGATTCTGATACCAAATACTAGATATTTGACCAAATATTACTCGACAGATTTAACATGTATTTTATAAACATAGTGCAGTATCGTGTAATGACATGTGTCCCATTATATCGATATATCGATATATTTTGTTAAAAATTAATTTTTGTTGCGTAATCTGTATGTTTGGAAAATGTTTCTTAATAACGTGACAATCAGAAACATTAAGTATATTAAACCATTGCGAAAATAAACATCCCGATGAATTTACTATTCTTTACTTACGGGAGAATTGGAAGTAGGTATTAATAAAATTATGGCTGAAATCTTGCATAGCTCTTTGATGAGAAATCATAAAATAAAACCATAAAGCCAAGAATTTTCAAATTTTAAATTAAAGATATTAGCTCTAAATAGGTTGGATGGGAAGTTAAATACGGTTGAGATAACACCGAACTGATGAAGAGAGCTTTGCTACAATATAAAATTAGTGTGTATATAAAATAAGAAATTATCTGTTTTACTGAGCAGCTGCAAGTTGAATAAATTGGACAGTATACTTGGGTCATTAATAATCAATACGTGAAAATAACAAAGATTAATGTACAAAATTAAATCCTGTGAAGAAAAAGAGAACTAGATATAAAGACATGGCATATATTATTGGGAATCTGGACCAAATAATTACGGAAAAGCATTTTGGAAATAATAACACATAAAAACGTATATGCTACAGAGATTGAGATATATAGTATATAAAATTAAATGTATTCCACGGTAGTCAAACCTCTAATCATGTCGGGACATTAACGAAAATTTATTTCCCTTTATCAAAATTAGCTGCAAAATACCAGCCCTTGGCTGACAATATGTCTCTCGAACGACTGTTCTTAAAAGATATCAATATATCTGAAGGGAAAAGATTTAGATTTCTCTGTGACATAATGAAAATTTACATCTTAACATCACAACTTGCTTTACACGTCTGCCTAACAGTTTTTTCTGTGTGTGTTGAAAAATTATTTCATGTTAATCTAAAGTGAAAAACCTTAGGATTAGAAAATTTTAGTTCTTTAGAACGAAAATATATTGTCTGCTATATATTTCATAGGCGCATATTTAAAAAAAATATTTTTTATGTGATACAACGGCTAATTAAAGATTTTCGGATTGTTTCCTTGCTTCTTGCCAAATTTCATGATTTCAGGTCAGTGGGAAGTATCCTATAGATTTTGATTTACGAAGGTAAAAATATGTGGCATAAATGGCCGCATTTTTAAGGTTCTTCTTGATTGCGTTGACTTAGAAGTTTGATTTAACTTAGATATTTGATATTAATTTCAACTTGACACCTCCATCACGTTAATAAGAAAAAGGTTCTTGACAGACCGATAGACCAACAACGAAGTGATCCTATAAGGGTTCCTTTTTTCCTTTTGAGGTACGAAACCCTAAAAATTATCAATCAGACAGAATACCGTATAGTTACCCCACACTCTTTAGAGACCTATTGAAGTTTTATGAAATATACAAATTATGAATACCAAGAACGACACTTGGCATCGATCGTCGCTGTCCCAATAGAAGTATCGTGATTATATAAATAGAAAAAGGAATAAATAAAAAATGGAAGGATCCTATTTGAAAGCTAATGAGAGATATAACTTTGTTGGAGATGAAAGAAATAGAAAAGTATCATAAAGAATTATATGTGGTTTAAAGATTCAGACAAAAAAGTATAAAGATGTAAGCAGATATGAGATTTAATTTCCTAAACCTAAGAATTAAGTCATAAATCAACGGTACTCTAGGATTCTATGGAATCTACATATATACCAGCCCCTTTATTCATTACCCTCGCTCCTTAACGGAATCCCCTATATTGACTTATTTTATTGATAATTTTTGCCGATTATATTCTCTTCATACATTTTTCCAACCAAATGATTACTAAGCTCTTCCAATACAAATAATTAATATAATTATGCTCGAAAATAAAACTCGATACAAACCTAAAGGTGGTCAAAATACGACCATGCGAATATGAGTTTATGTGAAAAACTTTATCTAAATGAATAAAAAGTAAATGTATTCAGTAATAAACAATTACAAATTGAGTTTAACTTTGGTAATTTATAGCAAAGTCGCTTAATTGTTAAGATGTATAAATACTGAAAATATGACAACATACAATCATATTTTCTGCCCCAGCTATTATTTATTACGTGTGGACTCTGAAATAAATTTACAGGCCATTGTTCAATTTTGTGACTTTGCTTTTCACAATAATATTACGTTTCTCTACAATGTTGCAAATATTTCTTTAGAAATTACACGTCAATCAAGAAGATAAGGGTATACTTTAAAAGTGTGAACTAACGAAATAACTTGCCAACTCTGAAGGAATCTGCACAGATCAGTTGGCAAGCAATATACATGATATAATCTGTCGAAATTGTTCAAACAGTTCAGCGAAAAATCACAAGTAACAATGTTGAAAATTTAGTATGCAAGCAATTTTGCTACTACAAAAAATATATTTTTGATAGTTATTAATTGGTATACCAACACACGATAAGGAGGATGTAATTTTCCTAACTTAACCTCCGATTTACAACTTTATCGCATCTTCCGTCAAAGTTAGAAAGAAGCTACGGACAAATAATAACGACAGAATGCCATGTTACACTTATAGATAAAACAGCTCATCAGCTCGTAAAAGCAAAACGTTTTCATAAAATAATCGTTTGAATAAACCCTTAATTACCATATGTACACATAATTTATACAATTTATACATCGCATTTCATTACACAAGTTGATTTTCTAGTAAATTTTTTGACGCCAACATATCTTTCATTTTCGTACAAGAATTAACAAAGGTTAATTCCGAAAGCCCGATAATAAGACAATTGAAAGATAGAGTTTGACATTGCAGTTCCGAATCTATCGTCTGCATCCGAAATTAAATTATACCATTCATAACCAACAAACCAAAGAATTTGTTATGAAGAGTGGGGATATGAAAGCATTGCGCGTAACTGGGCGAGGTACGCCATTAATTTTGGTTTGTTTTCACGCGTCTGGAAACTTCTGCGCAATTTGTAGACGCGCGAAAACTTGAAGATAAAGCTGCACACTCCTTTAAGTCTCAGTCGACAGTTCCAAACAAGATTTACCGATTGCGTATGAAGTGTTATAGTCAAGTTATCCAAAGTTTAAGTTGAAAATATAAAACGTTAAAGTAATGTCGGCCTGTACTTGTATAAAAGCCAAATCCAAGTAGCGGAAATCAACACATCTATGAAATGTAACATGATCGCGTGAAACGTTGCCGAGAAAGCAAGAAATTCGCCGCAATTGAGCGCGTTAACGACGGTGCGAGAACGTCGAGATCCCAACGACAAAAAATATATATTCAGACGCATTCATGTAAAACACACGGCCAACTCCCCGACAGGCCCAGACTCTGATTTTTTTTCGAGACAACTTTTGTGTCACTATGGCATATAACGACGGTACATTAAAAAAGAAATATTTTCACTTATCATAAACAAATCACACTCTGATACAACCGCGATCACTCGCTACGCCAGCTCAGAAATTTATTTAATAGAAAAATGAGAGTCTTCTCAATGAAATAAGACAAGAATATTTTCATTTAACCTTCTGAAAATAAATTTTCCAAGAGAAGTGGCTTCTTTGTAGTGGCATAAAATAGAAAAACACTACATACGTGGGAAAATCTACCACTATATTCCACCAATGTCTGAATATGGAAGAAACATTTCTTAAACACATTCGATCGTCATACTCTCGTGTAGGCTTGAAATTTTCCACGCAATATTAATGTTAGCTCGGTGAAGCTTGTTTAAGTCTCAGTTGAAATCTTTCATCCAAAATTATCTTATATATATGTAACACATAAGTGCAGAGTGGTTGCAAAGAAACCATAAAATTTAAGTTCAAAGTAGAGAAGTCGACATAGACACCTATACTTGTCAAGAAGCCTAATTGGATTACACAAATCGTGTTAAATTAGAAAGAACTTCTCAACAGCAATCGAATGATATCCATGAAATCCCCTATGATCGAGTAAACCATACGTGTAGATCCTGGTGACAAAGTTATTGAGCCTTCTCATTCTGAGATTAAACAATTTCTAAAAATAAAAATGAGAGTCTTCTCAACGACATAAAGGAAGGACGAATCTTTTTATTTAATTATAGAAACAAATTTTGCAAATTTTTTTTCTGAATGATGTAAAATAAAAACCACTATGTTTAGGAAATAAAATATCCCGATATCCATATAGATATCGATATATACCGATATCCAAATATCAAAGAGACTTTTTATACATTCAACCAATGTATTCTACTTGGTCTAGTGTAGGTTCTAAATGATTGACCTGGCTTTTAACTTCCTTCGAACATGTCGGACACTATCAAAATAAATTCCCCATTAAAATTAAAAAACGATTGTTAATTCAATACATTTCTAGTCGTTGATCTGTTCTCTGCTATAATAATGCCCATCGTGGTCCTTCTATTTAACAAATTTAAAGTTGGTAATTCCCTTAAAATTCCTAAGGAAAGTAGTTACGAAATATGAAGCATGACTGACTGATTCTCAGTGAGAATGAGTCATTGAGAATCAGTCAGTTGTGCTTCCCACAGAATAAACAACATCTGTTACAACATATCTTGTAGTAGAGGCATAACGTATTAATTCAGATGTAACAGAAATCATTATATTTTAAGGTTATAGTTCATATTATTAGTATCTGAATGAATTAAGACAAATCTGCGTACATGACATGTGTCTTTTTGTCAAGTTAGTTTAATATGTTTGTTTAATATGAATTTTGACTCGGTGAATATTATTTATCGCTTGTCCTTGCCTAAAAGGCCATACATTTATTTTAAAAGTTTGTAATAAGTGTTAAAGATTTAGTTAATAGTTTGCAATTTAAATATATAGATACACGTGACTAGAAAGGAAAAGGGGGATACGATACGAAAAAATAAATAGAGCACAACTCATCAACAATAATGTTTTTATACCTAGCCTATCACTTATCTAAAGAAAAGTTTCATCCAATATTGTCCTAAAGCAAATGATGCACATATTCACTGAGAAGACCAAAACCACCCGTATACACATAGGCTATGCGCACACACGTATACACTCGCACAAGTCATACAAACTATTAAAATATTCAATTAATACTTTATAGACGTCTTTGGTTACAGTACTATCGTTTTCTATTTTACTGAACAATAAATATTTCGTTAAACGTTAATAACAAGGAAAACTCACAATATTCTCAATATGGTTTGGCAATATGTTTCATATGGGTAAACATGATGTTTATAAACATTACGAATACAAAAAAATTCAGTTAATAATATATTGGTCTATATCAAACAATCAAGTAATAGATTATTTTATAATTTATCTTTTGTCCCATATTTAAACTCAAATATCATTATTTGTCCCAAATAAATATCTATCTAATATGGTGTTCTTCTTAAATAAATGTCAACACCAGTAGCCAAATATCCTAACTTTGTGCTAATCCTGCTATTACTTGGAATTTTTTAAATATCTAAATATAGTTTGTGTATTTGGAATAACTGAAAAGGAGTTTCGTATTCAGTTTCTATAGTCATATAACACTTGATATTTTATCGTTACTATTAAGTACATAGAATATAATAAATAAACAATTAAACGTAAACTCAATTATTTTAAATTTATGCATCATGTGCTTCAAGAGGTTTTCATAGTAAAATACCTCCAAACATCTTCTTAAACCTATAGACTAAAATTAATATTAGTCTACATTTTAGAAGTAGATAAGTGATCCAATCGTTACAATAGAAGCTCATTAAGCAAGAGTTGTTTGAAGTAGAAAAAAGAAAGTTCAGGGTGAAGCGTGTACCAAAGCACAAAAAGACTATTACGTGATGAATACTAAAGGTAAATTATTTTTAAAAGGATTTCATATACATAACTTAAAAATTATGAATATAACTTTGAATTCGTTTTTCTGCGCGAGGGTTTATTTGTCCTGGAAGCCATTGGGAAAAATGCAATTTTCATCGATTTCATAAAACCGTGCGGTACTTTCTTGGTAGATATATAAGCAATTATGCTATTTTTAATTTTCTATTGCTATTTTTTTTACGAACAAGTTTAACAGTAAAGAAATAATCTTTTTCGAACTTGTTTAACTTGTGTTAATGTATACCAAATTACATTTTCGTTTAAACAAGATTAAGACTAGTTAAGACTGAATTCTAAATATACATTATGAATATCAATATTTTTTTTTTTTAAAGATCTCGTAATAAAGTAATCATCTTATTACAAGTTCTATTGGCGTCCGTCAAGAATGTCTACTTTATGGCTTGTTTCTTAGAACTGAAATTTTGAAAACTGCCTATTTTTGCATCTATTTCCAGCAGAAAGTCTCCTTAATTAAATTTAAAATAAATACCTAATAACAAATCTGAAATAATAAATCGGATCAAGTAAATAATAAAAGATCGAAATGATTGCGATACAATTTTAAAATAAATATGGTAATTGTCAAATAAAATATAATTACGAAAATAATACGAAGGTTTGAATTTATCTTTGATCAATATGATATAAATTTGTCAGATATAAATTTTCGAGGAAACACCAGTAAATGACTTGTTTACTAGTCAGAGAGTTTTTTCAGAGTTATAATGAAATGATAAACACCACATATCGTAATATTTATAGATCAGTGGCCATATAAGTGAAAGCGAGAAAGACAAAACAAGATTCGATAGAAGAATGTTAAAAAAAAGTATATGTGGAGATGAATGAAATGAAAAAGATATCTCGGAAGAGACGAGTATGAAATTATATCATCGCTACATCTTATATAAATACATATACACTTATATTTATACCTAGCCATCCACCTGCCTTCTGAAGAGTTTCGCTCCAGCACTACGGTGCGGCGATGGTATTGCGTAGAAGGAATGCGCCGTGCGGACAGCGGCGCGGCGGTCGGCATTGCTTGCCGCGTCGTCCGACAAGCAACGCGCAATCTGCCCCGGAAAAGTGTTCGTCGTGGGTGCTATTCGCATGTTACGTGGATCATAACTTATTATACATACAGTTCCAATACAATGTTATCGATGTCTTGACACGATATTTATTTATGGCTCCAGTTTCGGAAAGTTTCACGAAGTTTGCAATAAGTCATAATTACGTCGCGCGGTGTTCAAATTTGAAACTCAAGTAAGGAGTACTTTGAATTGATCAGTGTCATAATGAAGGTAAGTCCATCTTAAAAAAACTTATTACATAAAGTAGTAAAAATTACAAACTATTTGCGTGCAATAAATTCATGAGGCGAAAATTAGTAACCAAAAAGTTAGTTCTTCTGTAAAAATATTTAACCAGTTTATTTCTTATAACTTTAATTGAACTCAGAAACAATTTCATTCAGTCGACCTTAATAACATCACGCTAGAAGCCAACGCCGATTGGAAATAATGTTTAATTCTTTTTAACATTTGATTATCGACAAATTATCAATTAAACTCTGAAAGAGAAAAAAAGTATGAACATTGACAGAAAAAAGACGGATTTATCTGGAATATCTAAATTAAAATAGTTTGTTTTGAAACTATTAACATACATTTCTCATTACGTACGCGAATCGTATGTAATAAGTGAATGCTTTCATCGAGCTCAAGCCGAGAGAGGCGCCTTCATAAAATTAATGTTCTTACTTATCTTCCTCATACGAAATCGTTATAAAACATTAATTATCTTCAAGCAAATAACCAATAATAGTAATAACAATAATATAACCCGTCGTTTGCTTTTTATAGAATTACTATTTTTAAAATTATTTTTTGTTTCAAATATTTATTTTTACTTGCATATATGTATTACATAGGCTGCTGTTACATTTGTATAGCAAGCCGGCTTCTATGGGTACAATCATAATCAATAACAATTTTTCGTATTGTGTATTAAATATAGTACGATAATAATCAATAAAATTTTTTTGTAACTTACCCCTTTCTTAAGTTACATTCAACATTATCGCAAGGGTTAAACGCCCTGCAGTGCACGCACACCAGTCGCCGCACGGCGTCACCAAAGTCATGAGAAAGACCCAACTTAAAAAAAACATTATTAATTATTTTCATCTTATATTTTCAACAGGATTTAGTACTATACCAATTAATTTACAGTCTTTATATTTTTCCTAAAAAAATAAAACTGCATTCAGATATTACCGACAGGTCATTTGGCGTTTTCAGGGTTCTGTAGTAAAACAAGAACCCTCACAGTTATGTAATGTCCGTCCGTCTGTTCGTCCATTTATCACAGAGTAATAGTTATCGCAGATTTAAATCAATATGTATCAGTTTTAAAAGTGTGTTCTTCATATGTAGTAAAATACTTTTAAAAATCTCATCTAGTGACATATCAATAGTCTTTTAAAACTAAATTGTGGTTCTATTTACCAAATTTACGGTTTTGTAGCCAAACTAGGAACTTTTATAGTTTCGTTATGACCGTCTTCTCTTTGTCTCTCCGTCTGCACATCATAGTCAATTTATTCGCAGACTATTAGTTCCATAGAACTTGGCATGATTATATGTATTTATAGCGCCTACTAAGTTATGAATTTAAACAAAAGTTTTGAGAGTATCTAACCTACAAGTGGTGGTGATTTTTGCATACGTCATTTTGTGGAATATCGTTGAACAGGCCTGTCAAATATATTGAGGATGTTTCGAATGCTCTTTCCATACAGGGATGCGTTTACGAAACATTAAGCTTTGAAGTAGTCAGTTTTGTTAGAGTTACGTATCCTCTTTTGTTAGAGTGACGTATTAGCTAAACCGCTATTTTAAAATTAAAAGGAAATTAAAAGAATAATTTTCACAGCCCAGAAGATTCTACTAGTTTATAAGTAACAGTCGACCACCTTATGACATTTTATTGGGTCTGGAAAAAGTTCATAGACAAGTAACTTAAATCAACTGCAAAATTGACTTTGTATTTTAAAATGTATATTTTTTACCTTCGAAAGATATATTTATATGTTTACATGATTAGAAACAATATTATTTATATATGCGCTAGGTTTATACACACATAAAAGATATAGTAGACCAAATATTTTCGTTTGAAAAATTCATATTTATAAATAATTTAATAAAATTGTGTATGGCACCCTCGTAGTGAGAGTTCTACTGGTACTCGACAGTTTCTCTACATTTTGCAATCCCGATGACGAAAAAATCAAAACTTCAAAATAACTTGCAAAAAAACATCTCATCACTCTCATTTTTTATTCATTTCATCATTAGAATGTTTAATTAAATTTATTTCAATTAACTTGGATCAAAAACTTTAGGAATTATGGACAACTACGGAATCGTATCGAAACATGCATAAGTATACCTACGTGTTCCAATACACACTTGGTCTGTTTTATTTAGATTTCTCCTTATACAAATATTATTAAATGAAAAGTATTTAAAAATAGATCATTATTTACCAATCCTCCGAATAAAATAAAACAATTTAGAATAACACGCCCAACAAGGTCAACACCACATTACGCGCGAAAACAAAACAATCAACCTAAATCTATATAAATCCTCGCCTAATGTACATCAATCAAGACAAGTTCGAAGCTCTTAGATTCATTGCCTCTGCGGACCATATATATTCTCTATACGAGCGCAAAAATCTTTATTTGTGCAAAAACAAGCAATAATTTCTCGACACAAAAATTAAATGTTACAAGGGCGACGCTTTTTGTGGCGCCGTCTGCAATCAAACCAACTTCCTTTTTATCTCAATAACTTACCTTACTACGTCATTTCTCGGTATTTTTGACACTTAATCAGGTAACCCATTATTGGTAAAACATCGGTCTTTATATAGCAACTGGAGTTTAATAATATAAACATTTCGATATCTATGATTGCAGTTCAAATCTCACTTAGACAAGAACAATGTTTTATGCTTTATGATGCTAACTGATATCAAATGTGAACGTGTTTTTGTTTCTTTACTGCTGTGAAATACAACTTAATAACTTTACAAAAGAGCGACGAATTAGTTAATGAGCGCATGTAGTTTAATCGTGCCGAAATGCTAAGGTAAATGTTTTTGAATGTTTATTACACAATCATGTCTAAATGACTCGCGAAATTTAATGTAAAATAGTTCACTGTCCAGTGACCTATTTTTTTATTGAATTATATTTTATATCCGAGGACTAATATTTTATATCCGAGAACTAGTGTACTTATCTTTTATATCCGAGAACTAGTGTACTTATCTTCTATATCCAAGAACTAGTGTAAGTGCTGTAAAAGGAAATCCTAAGTTTTTCAAATTCCATTTTTATCAATAGGTAACACAACATGCGTATGAAATCTACAGCTTACGTGCCTCAAAAGGTTTTAACCTCTACATAAATCTGGCCATCTTAATCAAAAATTCACATGAGAAAGCAAACACTAATACTTCATATTATGTTTAAATTCATTAATAAAAATTCGTAACCCGGGTGTGTCTGTACATTAAAAATATTTAGGATCGCTTATTTGAAGGTATCTGAGACGAAAACCATTATTTTAAAATATTTGGCTATTTACTTGTTTGTTCCGTATCATCCAAAACTATTACATACTTCTAAATTCTGATATTTGAAAGCTTTGAACCGAAGTTAAAAACCGAAATTTGCGTATGTTACTACACTTTGTTAACTGAGGATTAAATCAGTTCAATACATTAAAACACTGTTTTTGGGGGCATCACACAAACATAACTAAACCGATTTGGACGATCCATGTTTAAAAAACTTAGAATGCAACTTAAAACGTGAAGTATATTTAATAATGAAAAATTTAATCAAATTTCAAAGTTATTTAATTGAAACTAAATTATATACAACTGCAAAATTAACATTTTAAGGTAGTGACTAAAATTGTTACCGTCACATTTAATATAGTAAAACGTTAGACCTGTCAAAATTCTGTTGTTGCTAAAGAACTAAAGATTGTTAGAGATAAAATTTAATACCCACATGGAGATAAATCTGTACTTAGCATCTGGGCTGACTGAGTTCGTACACTGGGTCAAAGTTGCTTATATTCTTCGCTCCACAGACTGCATAGCAGCAGTATATAATTTTCACTGATTTTACGAACGGCGCCTACTTCCTATTGACGTTACACAACAAGCCGTTGCCGCTGTCTGGACGAGGGGTAATTTGTAAACAGTACTACTACAAATTCGCCCATCCGACTCCAGATAACCGGCAATTTATTGGTTCGGCAAACGCTGCTCTTGGCTCCTGTTCAACTCACGGTCGTCCACAGGCCTATGGGTTTCCTTTTACGAGTTATTTTTGTATTGATTTAATTGTCTGTTGTCGGGCTTACGAGATTAATAACATCTTCAATCGGATCGAAGAAACATTTATGAGATAATATGTACATTTTATCATCTAGAAGTTTGTATTTCTTTATTTATCTATCGCGAATACCACACTACGCGAAACTTAGTTGAGGTGTGGTTAGCGCGCTAAAATCGAAGTGCCACGATAAAATTAGCTTTATTTTATTTTTAAAGAGTCTTCATGAAATATATATTTTTATATTAAAAAGACGTCATTCCATAACTCATCTGCAGCAAAATTGATAAATATACTTATATTAAGATGATGCCATGTACTTCTGGCCCAATAAGATTGTCTTTTTAAGCCATAAGTATTTTATTATTAGTCAAAAAAATACGTAAATAATAAGTATAAAATAGTAGTAATATACCAACCAGCAAAACCAACCAAAAAAAAAGGTGACCAACAAAACCAATGACACGAAAATTCGAACAATTTTTGAAGCCCGTCTTAAAATACCGTATTGAAATATCGCAGTCAATAGGGACGTATTTAAGACCAGGGATCAGGATCAAAGCTTTTCGAACGTATACTGGAAAATAACATATTTTTTTAAAAGTAATTCTTTAAAAAATAAATGTAATGATAAATTTTTATAAACATTTGTATTTTTATCCAAACATTAACGTGTTTTGCACGTATTAAATGAAAATTCGATCAATTTTTGAAGCCCGTCTTAAAATACTGTATTGAAATATCCCAGTAAATAGGAACGTATTTAAGACCAAGGATCAGGATCAAAGCTCTTCGAACGTATACTGGATAATAATATTTTTTTTTTAAAGTAATTCTTTAAAATAATAAATGTAATGATAAATTTTTATAAACATTTGTATTTTTATCCAAACATTAACGTGTTTTGCACGTATTCAATTTTCATATCTATTTGCTGATGAACAAAGACTTTTGGGCCCCTGTTAAACTGAGAAATATAGCTGCTATTCCTCACAAATTCTCATGTTTATGGTAGCGTCTAATGGAATATTTTGAGAATTAAAATACTCGTAGATAGGTCAAGGACATCTGCCATACAGTGCAGTCTTATTACATCTTGTTGATATCAGTACGGTGTTGATCTTTCTCCGTTTTGTTCCTTTCTCCATTTTTTATTTCAATACGGTGTTTATCTTTCTCCATTTTGCACTTTTCTCCATTTTTTATATCAGTACGGTGTTGATCTTTCTCCATTTTTCTCCTTTCTCCATTTTTATCCAAACAGATTAACGTGTTTTGCACGTATTACATTTTCATATCTATTTGCTGATGAACAAAGACTTTTGGGCTCCTACTAAACGGAGAAATAGATCTGCTGTTCCTCACTATTTCTCATGTATATGATAGTGTCTAATACAACATTTTGAAAATCAAAATACTCGTACATAAGTCAAGGACATCTGCCATACAGTGCAATCTTGTTACATCTTGTTGATATTAGTACGGTGTTGATTTTTCTTCATTTTGCTTATAAAAGAAATCTCCATTGGAATTCACCCCTCTTGCGATAGAAATAACATGATCTTCTGAAATATTCCTACAGTCAACTGCATTCACCGTTTTGTAGAAGAAATATTATGGTCCAATTACCCAAATGTTTTCATTGCTCTACAAACTGTAACTCTGACAATCGTTTAGAGAAAAAGAAATATTGAACAGTTGAAAAAAATTGACAATAAATGCTGTAGACAAAATAACGATTTGACTAATTAGCTCAGATTTACTAAACCATCTTGTATATACGTACATACATTAACTCATCACGAGTTATTGAAATCATCTTATTTTTACGATATCTTCTTAATTTACGATAAAAATAATTAAAATGAACAATTATTCGGTAAAAATTAATAGATTTGTGTGTGTGTATGTATTTGTGCGCGCGCATGCGTATGTGTATGTGAGGGTACATGTGTATATGCTAAAACTTAGGTTTACATTCTATAAATTGTTTACATAGAATGTCTTTTAAAAAACCGACTTCAAAGATAATAGGTACTAAAAATAAAAAAATAATTAACTCAAAATAGCTACGTACATACTCGCAATAAATAGCAAAGGTACTTATTTTTGAAGTCGGTGCCAGCACTGTCGATCGACTTAAACAAATTTATAAGCAGGCACCGACTTCAAAAATGAACAACTTGGTCATTAATTGCGAATATATAGGTACCTTTTTTGAGTTAATTATTTTTTAATTTTTGGTACCTACTCTCTTTGAAGTCGCCTTTTAAAAAACATTTTATTTTAGAATGTTTAGAATATTGTATAATTATAAAACGTTATGGGCAAAAACTAGTGTATAGATAATTTCCTCAGTGTCTAAAGTTGATCATGAATAACACACAAAAACAAAGCGATGGTAGTGGCCACCAGTGATTAGCTGTTCGCTGTTAAGGAGTTCCGTTCTCCATATCCGAAGTTCAATATCCGATTTTGCAAAGTAAAAACTACCACTTGAGAAGTTCTGTTCTCCATATCCGAAACCCAATATCAGAGTTCTGTTCTCCATATCCAAACCCAATTACAAAGTAACAACTAATCAGTAGCAAATATATAGAATCACGATTGATTTACTGCCATTCGTTAAGGAGTTGCATTTTTTATCTTCAGAAGTCATCATCAGACCCTGACTTGGTCGACGGTGTAATTATTTTATAAAGTAACCACTACTAGTAGCAAATATCTCTAATTCACTAACTCCCGTTAAGGAGTTCCATTGTTCATCTCTAGAACTCATCATCAGATCCTGACTTGGTAAGTGGTGTAGTTATTTTGCAAAGTAACACCCGTAGCAAATATTTTGAATCCAAGTTGATTTACGGCCATTCGTTAAGTAGTTTCATCATTCATTTCCCGAACTCATCATCATCATATGTATATGGGATCACCCCTAAAGTACCCCCTTTCAAATAAAAAAAAGAATAATTGAAATCGATAGAATCAGTAAAGAATTATCGCTGAACATACATAAAAAAAAGATTCCGATGAATTGAGAACCTCCTCCTTTTTTTGAAGTCGGTTAAAAATGGATAATATTTTTTATAGTTTTAATATCATTATTCGACTACAAACGATTTAGGTTATAATAATAAAACGTTTTGGTTTTTGGCGCAAGAAGTGAAATGTGGCATGAGAATCGTATATAAAGCGTAAATTCGGAAATGAATGCTAGCATTAAGTCTGACTCGAAAGCATTTCGGTCGCACGTAAGATGGAAGCGCTCAGACACAAAGTTCTCCGCAACTATCGGATTTAAAAATATTCTAAAAATCTCGTACCATGTTAAGATTACTGCGAACGCCTTTTCTGAATATTTTAATTCAGTTTTTTGCGTAATTAACCGAGGCTCGACTTTGCAATGGTACACAGGTCGCTGTTAAGGATGGCTGTTCTCTATTTAATGTCGGTAGGGTGGTTTGTAGTAGTATAGCAACAGCCAAAAAAACCCGGTCCTGATGGCTTACCTCCGTACGTAATAAAAGCACGTTCCGATATATTTGTCAAACCGCTTCCATTAGTAATAAAACCTTCTCTTAGTTCTAAAATTTATCTACCAGTTTAAAAGACTTCCCGGGTGACTCACATTTTCAAATTTGAATCTAAGTGTGATCTAAAAAATTATAGACCTACTATATTAGTATTATCTTCATTCGCTAAAGTACTCGAAACTGTTCTGCATCGCCGTATCTACTTCCTAATCCAATCGCAATAATTTTGTGGATTATGTAGATAGAGAATTGGACCCAGGTTGTCAAGTATACGTAGCCTATTTTTATTTTAAAAAGGTATTTGACCAAATCGACAATGATATTTTACTAGTCCATTTCTTGGAGACAGGAATATCTTCCGGTCTAGTAAAATATTTTTCCAATTATTCCCCGGTTCGCAAATAATACGTTCGATTTGAAAATTTTGAATCTCGGTCTTAGGCTACTCAGTCTGATATTAGCCAAATATTAATTTAGGTTCAATCTGTTTCTCATTATGATAAATGACTTCCCTTCACTTATCAGCGCTGCTCGTTGCCTTCTGTTTGCCGATGATTTAAAACTCTCCTTAAATATCAATCACCTATCTGGTAGTGAGCAGTTCCAACGTGATATCGACTCAATATCCAATTAAGCTTGAACAATAAGTTACATTTTAATGTAAGCAAATATGCAATACCATACTCCCATTTACGTGTCCCCGATGTACATGATTATGAACTAGGCAAAACTACCCTCGATTGTAAAAATATGAAAAGAATAGAAATTATGGATAATCATCTCACACTTCCCAATCACATCAACGAAACCTATCAGAAAACCTACAAATTAATAGGATTTGTCATCCGGCATTCTTATGATTTTTATAATTTCGGATATGTCCTTGCTTCATTTAACTCTTTGGTCCGTAGTATTCTTGAATTGAATGCAGTCACCTGGTCTCCATATGAAACTACTTATATATTCATGTCTGAAAAAATACTAAGTTAAAATTCAATCGGTTTTTATATTACACAATTTATGAATATTATCTTTTTTTATTTTCTTCCGAATTTATAATGGACATGGTCGGAGGTAATTCCCTCCAACTTCGACGGAATTGCTTTTGATCATGAATTTTTTTAAATTATTAAATGATAATGTTGATAACCCCTCAACCTATAGTTAAGTAGCACATAATGCTCTTGACTACTACATGAGAGGAGGTCATAGTTTATTTCACCTACCTAGAGCGCGCACGAATACCCTACATCATTCACACGTTTTTCGTGTACTTACATTGTTTAACGCACCCAGTCTAGATATTTTTTCGGCTCCATTAACTACTTCAGAAAAAGGGCTATGGAGTTGCTTGGCGGTTCACGACTAATCATCATTTAGAATTATATTCATTCTAATTACTGCGTGTTCTAGTCTTATTTGTTATTGTTACTAATTTTGTATCCTATTAGTTTCTTCATTCTTTGTTTCTTACCTTCTATGTACCCAAAGCTTTAGATAAATCTGTAAGTTAATAATTAAATATATACTCGTGTGTGTATATATATATATATATATATATATATATATATATTTTTTTTTTTTTTTTCCCCTCCATAAATATATATACATATATTTATGGAGGAAAAGTGTTAAAGGATTTTTAAATTTATTTATATATTCATAATTTTTTTTCTTAGTTGGATGGCTACAGTATCTTTATGTTTTACTTTTACAACTTTTTGCTGTTTTAATTTTTTCTTAACTGTCAGTTGCAATTTTCTAAAAATATTCTTCGCATATTTTTTTTCTATGAAGTGTCAATAGCATCTTAAATAAATCTTTGAATATTCTGCTAAACCTTTCAATTAATTTACATCAAGTGATTATGGGGCTAGTAATGATTCGATCAGTGCTTAACTAATGTAAATTAATTAATCCATAGTTCAAGGTGGAACTGCTTGATTGACGAAAATTATTGAAATTTAAGTAGAGATATTATTGCTATTATTTGAAAATCGAATGGATACTTCCAAAATGTCAACCGGATTACGGAGGAAACAATAATTAGCGAATATGGAAATTCAAAATGTCAATCCTTGGTGGAGTAATGCCAATGTTGTGAAAATTAAAGATGGAATAGTGCAAAGGCCAAGCGTTTCTAACCACGTAAATTTAAGTAGCTTTCTGAAGGCAAATAAACGTACACTTCTAATTTTGACCATCAATATGTCAGAAGAGGTTCTTGGAAACATAATTATGATTCACGAATGCAAATGAAACGTGGGAAGATTTACACAACTTTATAATAAAATTCCATCGTAAGTCACTTGGACTTTCCATCGTAAGTCACTTGGATAAATTCCATGGTAAGTCACATATTTTTAAATTTTTGAAACTAGAAATAACTAAGGATATTTTAAAGTAAATGTGAATTATCAGATCTGCTATAAATATGCGAAATGTTGGATAGCTTGATAGAGTATTTTACGTACGACGCAAAATGACTGCTGATTGCAAAATCAGATAGAACAATTAAGAACCTGACAAAATAACTCTGTGCTTGTGAGAAAATTTTGATTGCGAAAGAAAGAGATTCTACCATATAAGAAGCACTAATAGCAAATGGTGTAAAGCCGAAAGTAAAACGATTTGACAAGCCGAATAATTGTTCCAGGTTAATTTTAATTTGTCACTACTGTGAGCAAACTGATCGTAAAGTAAAGAAATGTTTTAAAAATAAAACGGATGGAAGCCCATCGAAATAAAAGAAAGTGAATGATATGATAATGACGATGGTTATTGTATGTGGAATTAAGAGAATGATGATGTTATTTTTCATATAAAGCTTTTAGTTTCTGGGAAGGTATTTGAAATAACTTATGGACTTCAAGGTGCAGAAAAAAACCCAGTCACAAAACCCAAGTGTGAAATTGAGGTAAAAAAATTCCTAACACCGAAAAAGAAAAACTACATAAGGATTATCCTAGTGCTGGAAACGAGCCAGGTAACACCATAACTCTAACTGAAAATTCGTGCTAAAAGGGACATATATTTTTGTCTGCATCTATGCAAGCTGTTTATGAAAGAAATATATTATAAATCAGATCGCAATATTATAAACCAGATATTATTATAAATCAGATATTAAAACCCAGTTATCAATTCCGTGGGCCTTCATTCAAACTCACATAACACAACTACAAATATAATGTTATTTTCCATTTTCAGGTCTTCCCATAAGCTGTCATTATTTTCTTATTTTCCCTTTTATATACCTATATAACACTACCTATGTACATTTGTTAAATGCAACACTAAGTAATCGTTTCATGGTTTTAGGTGTATTAAAAGAAACCAATAATGATCTGACAAAGAGCCAGCGCTTGCCAAAACCAATGATTTTGGAGGTGCCTATCTCGAAACCCAACAAAGCCAGATGCATGACATTTGAGATTCTTTGTAATGTCACACAAGAAATCTATTAGCTCTGCATTTCAGTTATTACTTTAAGTAGCTCACAATTGTTTATGTAAACATTGCAGAACCTGTGCGCAGCAAGTTCTGGGAGAAATGACCTGGGCACCGCTTAGATTAAAAGCTGGTAACTTTAGTTGACTGAATTAAGTAATCTTATGTCTGTATACTTTAGATTTATCAATTATTGTTAATCCACTTACACTATCGATTAACCTAAAACCGACATAATTGATTTCAAACGTTAGCAAGATAAAAAACTATTTAGTTGCAAGCAGAAATAAATTAAAATTTGTTTTAAAATTATTAAAACAAATTTTAATTTATTCAAAATTATCCGTTTAAAAATAGTTGTGGAACTTAAGAAGGTGATCGACGAAAATAGATCCGGCTTCACAGAAATAGAATAACATTTCTAAAAAACTTATATTTTTTAGAAAGGGCTAAAAGTAAGTGCGATTTGTGATCATAATGTAAAACAAAAAAATATGTTCATAAAATGGCCTAAAGTTCGATCTTAATATATTAAAAATAATTAATAAAAAATAAAATTAACAACAAAAATCTAATGAAGTACATAATAACTTTTTGGAAACAATTACAAAAAATAATCAATACCGACTGTATTTTTCTAATTTGTACCCATTGCTTAAATTAATTAAAATAGACTATTAACCGACACTGACATTTGTACCGTCGTTGCCAAAATGAATGCCTTTTCCGCTCTTTATAAGTTTTATGTAGCTTTTTTTCACGACTCTCCCGGATTTGCGAGTTTCATGGATTAGTATCATAACATCTGTATATAAAACGAAGCACAATCTGCACTTTGTTTCATCTTACTGTCTCTAAAAGATCCATCGAAATAGTATTTACAAATTATTACCACTTACTTTTCATTAAAAAAATCAATTAACTCATTTTTCTGATCGAGGATTTAAATAAAACTTTTAGGTAGTTTATTTTTTTCACTTTCCGTATTTAAGAGTGTCATTTTTATTTTTGTTACACTTGAGTCCAACGCTTTGTGAACTTTTGCTAGTCTCCTTTCATGTCCCTACACACTTGACTACCAACTTTCATAAACTGTTCTCTAGTCCTATTTAATTGTTAAATACAAAATAATGTTACTAAAATATAGATTATAGCCAAAAACAATGATTTTTCATACAAATTTCTCATATTAAAATGCATGGGAAAATATTTTGTTACCACAGTTTAACTATGTATCAAATTGTTGCAATGTTAACATAGCACTATAACATACACTGTGTAATGTTAACATGGCACTGTATTGAGTTTGATGATGCGTCAAACTCAATTGACAGAGAATTGACATGTGAATACAAGATTACTTTTAAAAGAAGACTAATACATGTTTTCATAAACTGTTCTCTAATCCTATTTATTATGAACAATTTAATTGTTAAATCGAAATTACTTTTACTAAAATATAGATTATAGCTAAAAACAATGATTTCATACAAATTTCTCATATTAAAATGCATGGGAAAATATTTTGTTACCACAGTTTAACTATATATCAAATTGTTGCAATGCTAACATAACACTATAACATAGACTGTGTAATGTTAACATGGCACTGTATTGAGTTTGATGATGCGTCAAACTCAATTGACAGAGAATTGACATGTGAATACAACAATACTTTTAAAAGAAGACTAATACATGTTTTCATAAACTGTTCTCTAATCCTATTTATTATGAACAATTTAATTGTTAAATCGAAATTACTTTTACTAAAATATAGATTATAGCTAAAACAATGATTTCTCATATTAAAATGCATGGGAAAATATTTTGTTACCACATTTTAACTATGTATCAAATTGTTGCAATGTTAACAAAACACTATAACATAGACTGTGTAATGTTAACATGACACTGTATTGAGATTGATCATGCGTCAAACTCAATTGATAGAGAATTGACATGTGAATACAACAATACTTTTAAAAGAAGACTAATATATGCTTTCATAAACTGTTCTCTAATCCTATTTATTATGAACAATTTAATTGTTAAATCGAAATTACTTTTACTAAAATATAGATTATAGCTAAAACAATGATTTCTCATATTAAAATGCATGGGAAAATATTTTGTTACCACATTTTAACTATGTATCAAATTGTTGCAATGTTAACAAAACACTATAACATAGACTGTGTAATGTTAACATGACACTGTATTGAGATTGATCATGCGTCAAACTCAATTGATAGAGAATTGACATGTGAATACAAGATTACTTTTAAAAGAAGATTAATACATGTATTTATAAACTGTTCTCTAAGCCTATTTATTATTAACAATTTCATTGTTAAATCGAAATTACTTTTACTAAAATAAAGATTATAGCTGAAACTATGATATCGTATGAATTTCTGATATTAAAATGCATGGGAAAATGTTTTATTACCACATTTTAACTATGCATTAAATTTTTGCAATGTTAATATAGCACTGTAACATAGACTATGTAATGTTAACAGCACTGTATTGAGTTTGATGCACTCGCGGGTGCGTCAAACTCAATTGATAGAGAAGATTACTTTTAAAAGAAGACTAATACATGTTTTCAGTAAAACTTTGTTATTTGGTTCAGAACACTCGTTGCGAGAGATTCGATTCGCACATGATCGATATACTTTTTTTGAACTCCTGTTTATACATTTGCATCCACAATCTATTGCAGTATCCCACGATACAAAACATGTTTTAATTAATGGTGTTTTCGTTAACTAGAATAAATTGCTCGGGTAAAAGCATGCATGAAAATATCACACAGAGAATTCGTTAAATAAATAAGAATATGGAATGTGTATATAATTGTATCAAAAATAGATTTTATCCTGTTTATCTGAGTAGAAAAGGAAAACTATAGTGGTGTAATTTAAAAAAATATTTCTAAAATTAAAACAATATTATTCATTCATTATATTCACTCATAGGTACTTACGTTCATGCTTTTTTTCTCTAATGGGATGTATACTTTTTTATCTCCGTGTCATAAGCTAACACAAGTTACATATGGGAAAATTTTGAAAGGAGATCGGTTGAACAGTCAGGACGTAAAAGCGAAAAAATTAAATAAACAAACTCATTTTCACATTTGTAATATTACTTAAGATTAGGATATATAAAGACCTTTTAACATCCCTATTTAAATGAGCAGACCACAGCAAACAAGATGTTTGAAATGAAACTTCATTGTTTCGAATGCAACATTAAGTAAGTTATTTACATGTATTCACATTACTTAATTTATTATATTATAAGGTAACTCGTTAGTAATGGTGTTCTTTCTTTCATTAAAATCTGGTATTGGCATATTTTGTATCTAGTTGGGTTAAAA
Organism: Druceiella hillmani; assembly: GCA_039881145.1. NCBI lineage: Eukaryota > Metazoa > Arthropoda > Insecta > Lepidoptera > Hepialidae > Druceiella > Druceiella hillmani. The sequence goes on along the minus strand of JAYKKI010000096.1, from coordinate 4,170,511 downwards.
TACACTGAAAAATTTAATAAAATTACAAATTTCCACTTCATGAATTGAGACCGCTGTGGGACCTTTATACGCTGCTAAGTGACATGCCGTTACAAATTTAAAGGGCGACAAATGGTTCTGTGCATGATATGTCACACCGACACTAATTGTCTAAATCTTTAGAATTGATTTCTTACGCCAACAAGCACACTAAAAGTGCTATTTCATGGCAGTTTTTTCCCCGGGATATTTTTGTGATACTTTTTGGTGCCTAACCTAGATCGATTTACGTAATTAAGCAAACAATTTATCTTCATGAGCTCTGATACGTATTGATGAACAAAGAAATAAATCTGTATTATTAATAATATAATATTTTTACGGGCATAACAATCGATAAAATAATTGCGAAAATATTTTTGTATCCCACAGTAAGAACATAAAACTATCAGTATTTTTATCTCAAAACACACACTAGTTCTTGATTATATTTAAACACATTTCATATTTTCAAGAGCATAACCTGGGACGATTTTATTAGATTTCCGTACTTAAAAATTAAAACCGGAACCTTTCTATGATCACTCACGTCCGTCTATTCGTCTATCACAGCTTTTTTCCTCGAAAATCACTTGACGCATAATATATTTCAATAGCTAACACTCAAAAATAGGTACATGGAAATTTTACGGGGAACAAATTAAGTATTTTATTAAAAATTAGAATTTTTTTTTAATTTTAGCTACAATGCGGCAAAGTTTGAAAGAGGAATTTAAAATTTTTTTTTTAAATTTTGTGTAATATATCTTCACATGTATGCGGAAAAACCTGCAAAAAACCCCTTTATTTCCAGAATTAGTATAATTTATTTCAATAGCTAATAATCAAAAATATATATTATTATTATAAACCTAATTCTTTTTTCTTAATTTTAGCTACAATGCGGTAAAGTTTGAAAGAAGAACTCGAAAAAAATGTTATATAACTTTGACCTTGAAAAATCTACCAAAAAATCTCTCTTATTTCCAGAATTAATAAACTTAAAATATGAAAAAAGGGTTTTAAGATTCCTACACAAAATGTATAGCAAACCTGTATTCTAAATGTCATAGAATATATATGTTACCCATATTTAAATATATTAGGTGTTATTACATATTTTCTGCACTATGCAGGCCATATTTGTAATGACTTATGATAAATAAAATAATTTCACTACAAAAGAAGTACAGAACCCGCGACACTGAGCCAGTCTCACACATGGCCGGTGTTTTTATATTTTGGTTTCTTCAAAGATACCTTCGTAATTAAAATTAATATTAATCGAAATTACTGATACACCGAAATCACATATTTTTTGAAGAAGCGCTCGCCGCACATGCGCTCGAACGAAGGGCGCCGTGGGAGCAAGCAGCGCCACGCTGCTTAACATTAAGACTTATTGTGTGTAAAGAATCTTACATTTATTAAAACCTTATCTTATACTTGCCATGAAGTGCTGTCAAAAGCGGATATCCATTCTCGTGAAGTCACGGGCCGTCGGGATTCGGGATAATCAATATTAGCTTGGGCATAAAACGGAAACTAACTGACGGTGGTAACATACAGAAGTCAAATGAAATTTTCTTAATTAACAAATAGAGTTAAAAAATATGTCCTATATTGAAAGAAAAATTAATGGACTAAATCATCAGCAGCACGAAAATATCGCTAGTGCAAGTACTATAGAGACTCATAATGGCTTCAATAAGTTCGCTTACGGCTTACAACTTAGACATATGCTATAAACGGAGAGTATATATATATATATATATATATATATATATATATATATATATACACGCATGTGTATAGAGCCAACTATCAAGTTATGTATAAAGTTTTACATGTTATCGATGCTTTAAAAAGAATTCTTAGTTCTTACATTTTTTTTAAATCTATTGTATAAAATACCAGACGGAAAAAATAAAATATGTCAGACAAAATAGTTTTTAAAGCCAAGAGCAATCTAATAGAAACATTCGTATGGCCCGGTAATTGTAGGCAGGGAGCATTACACAAAAATTGCTAAGAATTTCTTTCGAAGTACTGAGATTTATCATACGTGATGACAAATTTCCAAAAAATGTAGAAAAAAGCATATCCCAAGCTGAATTAATATATCGGAGTATTCATTGACAATAGTACTATATTGCAACTGTTAAAGAACCAATACTAACTGAAAGTTAAATGAAATTCAGGTTTTGTTTTTTTTCAAAAATCAAATTAATTTAGAACGAAACATTCAGACAGAATTTTAGAACATATATTCAATCATCCAATACAATTCAACAACTAACACGGGGCGGATAAAATTAATTACAAAGCGCTGAATTTATAGCACAAGAGCAAGCGTATAATTATGGCGTGAATACTTACAAGCGTATAATACATCACACTCAAAAAAATATTTACTAAATAGGTTTTAATTAGATATAGTGAAAAATAAAGAAAAACACTCAAACTGACAAATAATTAAAGGACATGGTCAGACTACGTACCATTTTAAAAGATTCAGCAATCCATCTAACAAATGTATTACGTATAATTTTAAAAGTACCTCTTCCATACGAGCACAATTACAGAAACTATATGTGAAGATGCTAATCTATAAGTAAAATGCTAATCTCACAAATACAAGATGTATCTACTCTCGTGGCTGCATGACGTGGCTGGAGATCGTTCCAGCTGTACATTAGACCAACTCTATAAGGACCGACACAGGAAACGCCGTCCAGACTACCTGCATCGGAAAACGGAAACCAAATCTCTACTGTAATATAAGCATACGCAAACATTAATTCATTTAATGTTATTAGAGTTTACCTCTATACCACAAAAACACAATTACGGAAACATTTTGGTTAATTTCTATAAAAAGTGTATGGCCTGATAAGCATCGCTAATTTTTCCCTAGTAGAAAACCCTTTACCTCTTGTATACCTACACTAATTGTAGGCAAAAAATGTCGAAAATGTGACTAGCTTTTTTGACCTAAATTGAAGAGTCATGGAATCAATTTAAAAAAGTAGTGAATTTATTCAAAAATCATATTTCATAAAATAACTAATAAAAGCGTCGAAAAAAACTGAATAGAAAATAAACAATTATTAACACATATTTTAATTCATTTGATAGTTTAAATAATAATAATTAAAATAATTAATTTTTCCACATTTCTTTGGAGTGACCATCATCATAAGTCGGAAGACAACCACTGTTATACGCATCCCCCACAACGATCGATCCCGAGCCGTTTGCTCGCTACCTTTACCATTCTCAGTCTTCCGATACGTGGCCTTCACTCGACAACTTTCCTTCCCCAACAGTCGTCAGTTCATTACTTCTCTTAAGAATCATTTCCAGAGTGACCTGGAACTATAATAAAATTTAAACGGTTTAAATAATTCGAAAAAAATATGCTATTTATAACTCGGCAACCAAATTATTGTGTACCATATTAAACCATACTCCATCATTCTGTACCATATTAAATATATTTATTTTTTATGTCTTTCTATTAAATAATCTTTCTGTTTTGAAATATAATTAACGTGAAAACCAATTGGAGACATTATTCACATTTAAGTGGCATTTAATGTCATATCAATGGCCATGATGAATTTTATATTAGTGCAGACATATCTTTATATTTGTACAGGAGATCTAAATGCAAATACGTCATTCAGTTATACAACCATATAATTTAAATGAATAATGTAATTTGATCAATAATTTCAACCACCTAGAGGGATGAGAATAAATTCTATTTAATTATCTCTTATCCACTACCACTACTACTGATTTAAATAAGTACCAAAAAAAAGTAAAATTTGAATCTGAGTATAATTAATCCTAATTCGATTTTTCCATAATCGATCTAAAATATAAAACAGTCACATACTAACACTTTGAATTGTAATGTATATAATATATACTATTTTTTTGTTAATTTAATCCAGTAAAAATGCTAAAAGAGTCGGAAAGTTCTTAGAACCAAGTAAGACATGTTCCTGGAAGAAAAACTTGGTTCATTCAAATATAAATAAACTGTCAAGCACGAGTAGAACTCGCACTATGACGGTTCCTGACATGCTTTAAGAACTTGTATACATTTAAAGATTCATAGTATTTCTAATTAAACTACTTACAAATACTAATTTTTCACAACATAAATATATTGTCTACTATATTTGTCATATTTAAAAACAAACTAATTTTAAAAATGTATAATTCCACATAGAATTATAAAACCACTGATTTTTGTATTTTTCCCATTAATTGTGCCATAAGACTCCCAATATGCTAACTTTCAAGATTGTAGGTCGACCGGAAGTGCCCTGTAGTTTTTAATGATCGGTTAGTAAGACTATTGTATGAATAAAAAAACGCTTTAAAAGGCCGTACCTTTTTGTTGCGTGAACCAAAAAATTTTAAATTAGTACAGTGATCTATAGGCCTCAGTATATAATATTAATTTAATTCGTTTCTGTGAAAAGGAGCTTTGATAGGTAGACAACTATTATAAGTGATCCTACAAGGGTTCTATTTTTTCATTTTGAGAGACTGAACCCAAAAAATTAGTTTCGTCCTTAAACATGTTTGTATGTGCGTTTTTAAATTTAGACTGTACTCTAATTTGACATGAAGAAACTACTTTGAACTTGACGATTGTTTAAATTTAAACTGTTTTTTAACTACAATACGACTTACAAACTAATTAATTTACTAACATAATTAATTATTTCATGTAAGTTTTTAACGGATTCCATGTTAAGGGTAGAATCAGCCCTGAACAGTGTCAAAATTCAGTCGTAAAGGCCTTCCTAATCTGAACTATTATTTAATTTAGATCTAGTTGATGCAGGTACCTAAACCTATTGTAATCCTTTATTTTATTCTGTCGTGTTTTTATCTTGATCGTCTCAAAATTTATTATATCTCGGAATAAGACAACCTATATTCATTTATATAAGAATTTAAACAAACTACTATCTAACAGAGTACTGACAAGAGTCAAGCCTCGTCTCTTGTAAAGCGTTACAGCGTATGCCAAACAAATAGAGAACTGCACTCTGTATACAATGCACTTATTAAAAATTTGGAGTTTTGTTTTACGCGTTCTAAGTTAGAATAAGTCGTGAAATTTCTATAAAATATATCCCAATACATTTGCCTTATTGTACCGATCAACTCGTTTAAAAGGCCGATGCTAACATCATGTGAAGTCCTATATTCAGTTTTATTATCCTTTCTAGACCTGCAGTCAGCGAAGAATCTTTCTCGAATTTCTCCAAAGCCTGAGAGGCTTTGGATTTATTGTGGTTAACTATTGCGGTTAACTCTATTTCTGGTTGGTTTACGCTGTCCAATATATTCTTAACTTTATTAAGTTGAACACGTTTGTTGATAGTAAGTACACATTATTGTCAGGTAAGGTTGAAAAATAAATAATTAATTGTCAAAATCTGCCCTCATTTGATTTAGAGATTAATTTTTATAATCGATTAGATAAAATAGTAGTTCCATGTTTGTTATTATGCTTCACTTTACTATAAGGAAGGGTAATTGTTCTATCTCATTTGTATTATGAGCACTTTGTGAACCCGTAATCTCTAACAAAAACTCTTCAATAGTTGTTATTCACGCATTAAGGGCGCTTAATGATTTTAAGGATTATTGAAATCAGAAGTGAAATATTCTGGAAAAGAGAACTTCCCTTAAACGGGATAACCGTATTCTTACTAACACTTGTTCATCTCCGAACCAACAATTATTTTTAATAAATATGGAAAATTTTGTTTAGATTTCTATATAAGCTTGAAGCCGTATTAGGTCGGTAGCTGTTGTAACATATGTATATTTAAGCGATTAATGTTAAATTAATGGTTTATTTACCCAGCTTAGCGGGAATTAAATAACTCTTCTCTCTTGCAGCTCTACCGATGGTAACAATTCTCAAGATTTTAGATTTGTCATTAGTGTGAGGGTTGCGTAATTCAAAACAAAGCAATGGAACCCTTTTAAAGTATCCATCCATCCATGACAGCGGTTTTGCTCAGAAACCAGTTAACTTAAAATATTATACCCTCTATATATCGCAACCATCAAAAGTACAAATAAAATACTTAATTTTTTGTTTAACTTAATTTTTCAAACATTGTGTAGGATGAAAGTTAAAAAAAATTTAAAGAATTATAAAACTGTTTATTTTAACATTTTATATAAGATACCTCTAAAAGTATTTTTAAAAATTTTCTCAAAAACAATTTGATGTACAAATTTGACACAGTAATAAAACATATTAACCGTATATGCTTATATCTCAAAAGTTGACGTTCAAAATACTCATACGGTAATTTTAAAACGGGAGATTTTTTTTGTACTTCATATATTACGTGAGGTATCAAGTTATTAAGATTCTTGGTAAAATATCATTGGATTATTATTCATTTTATTTTTGGCTGAATAATCTGACGAGTACTTAACGCATTTTTTCATATACTTTAACATGGCAAAGTTTTAAAATCAATTCCTAATATTTTTTAAATCAATTATGTAATGAAAATGTTGGCACGTTGTTTCGCAAAAGTGATTTTAGTTGAATTTGCATCTCAAAATGTGTTAATGAAGACATAATAAAGAATGAGCAAGCGGGATTTGAAAAACGACGTGACATGGGGCCACTAAAAAGGCAAAAAATTGGCACTTTTTGACAGACATGACATTAAACTAGAAAGAAAGGTCGCTGAAATATTGCAATGGATTCATTTCAAAGTTTTAAGGTATGTAATATATCAATTGATGTTGAAACTTTTGGAAAATAATTAAATGTCTTTGTTTTCAAATTAAAGAAACACCGACCTAGGTGATAAACAATACAGCATAAAATCCAAAACAATCTAAGTGGGAACAGAATCATTACAGTTAAATTAAAATGAAAATCCAACTGATGACTAAAACGTTTTAAAAATCAGATTAATGTGGAAATTAAAAGAAAGTAAAGAAATATTCGAGAATAAATTACAAAAAAATATATAATGAGGTTTTGACACGTCTTTATGAACTACAACTCTGCAAAAAGATTTATTTGAAACTTGTGTATTGACCGAATGGTTAAGCCGTAAAAGATGACATCTCCATTGAACACTTAAATCTCAGAAAGGAATTGAGATTCAAAGTTAATACCATTTGCAAATGAGTTTCAAAGTAAGTAACATAGTTTGAATTCACGATATCTCATTTACAGCTTAAATGAATAAATTTAAAATACATTCTTATTATTTAAACTAAGTAATTTGATTAATTTTTTTGGAACTGAAAAATTATTCCCTTTATGTTTAGAAGAAGCTAAATGGTCTTAGTCTTTTATAACGCTATTCTAGTTCAGCTTTTCAAGGAAGGAACCTTTTATTTTTCTAGAAATTGACGATATATTTAATATATTTACGTTTAATATATTTTCGTAATCCCTGTTAAAAAATGAAATATTTTCGTTTGCTTTTATCAAACGCATTACTATTTTTTTTATTGTTTTTACAGTTTAACACCGCCTATACACCATCTATCACATCTAAATTAATGTTTTGAATTGTATTAATGTACATAAGACATTTTAAAAGTTGTTGACATAGAAATGTACGAATTGAAGAGAAATGCCTATTTTGATCGGTGGCGTAAATCGGTGGTGTCCGAATTTAGATAGAAAAAAACATTTTTATTTTTTTGCTTTAAGATATACTTATCAGCGCCCAGTGCCTTATGACAAGTTTGTCTTAAATATCTTATATAATATATATATATATATATATATATATATATATATATATATATATATACACGCACATAATATATTTATGGATATTTATATATATTTAATTTATGATATTCATGCGAAGTCGACAATTTAATATATGATCCGTAGTACAAATGCACAAACCGAACGATACCAATCCGTGCAATTTTAAATATGTACAAAATTAAGTGTATTTAACGAACTTACTACGACTTATTTGTATAAAATTACAAGCGTATTCGTAACGCAGAAATTTTCTAAATTGAGTAAAATTTATTACGACATTTCAAGCAGCCGATTTCTAGTGCGAGGGCAGGCTAACAGCCCGTAGATTACGGCTGTATTCAGAATGAAAACAATACCGTGCATTATTCAGAGCGTATTACATAATGACAACTGTGCTGTCATTCACTGATTATCTTCATTCAGAGTAAACAAACGGAAAACAGAATAAAATAGCTAGTTTTCCATTTTAAAAATGCACTTATTATATTTGATAGTGTGTTTCATTCATTGAATTAATTATTGTGTTTTGTTTGCGTTTATTTTATTAGTTTCTTTTTGTAAATATCAAATTTCGCTGCAACCAGAAAGTTTTTTACTTCGTATACTGTCATTCAAATGAGATTTTCCACTATATATTTTACTAAAAAATAACATAAACGAGAAGCATAGATCGAAGTTCAATTCTGAAACTACAAGTTCCTGTATTTGTATAAATATGTTATACGTCTTTTTCATGTGCGATAAGTTTTTACGATGAACCGGCAGTTGTATTTTGAATGAAACATTGTGTTGGCCTTGGTGATAATTCCTTTTTCTGTTAATGTAAAAATGTTCATAAATAATAACGTACTTAATAAAACTATTCCACGCGTGATCTTAACAAAAAAAAAACGATTCGAAAATAAATTTTACTATGACGAAAAGTTTGTGGAGCATTCAATTTATAACTTCTCTTTATGCAATATTGTTTATTAAATTTTTTTAAATTGTTTTTTTTTGTATAAGTTCGTATTTATATTTATTTGTTCAGTGTTTTGTGTCATTAAGAATAGCTATAAAATCGAAAGTTAACAAGCAGTTTCTCGCAAAAAACGCAATTTCTATGGAAAATGTTTTTCAAATGAATGTTTTGTTTTGAAATAATCGCAAACGAAAAATATTTTTGTTAAATATACCATTTTTAATAACCAACAAACAGTGAAATTTCTATTAGTGTATAACTGCATATGTTCTAGTTTAAGTAATTTGCCAAATTCTGATAAATAGCATTATAGTAGGATACTTCGAGAAATAGTTGACAATATATCAAACAGTTATGGTATATATGTTACCATGCAAATCATGATGTAGTGATTTTCATTGTGTTTGATTGGTTCACAATTTAACATAATTTGCTTGGATGTATATTTAGGCGGTTTGATTTTCCTCCGTCATCATAAACGATGAATTTCTCACGAATTAAAGCAAGAATTATATTGATAAGAACTTTTAATAAGGAAAATTTTGGTAATAATAAAGTAAAAATAAACTTCACATAATGTCGTATGATCCTTAAAGTGTGAAATACATTAACTGCATCTACATATTTCGTTATTGGAAAACAAAATGTCAAGTTTTCTCTATTACTACTTTATTATTTAATTTTTTACGCCGAAGGATACAAAATTTATAAAACACATATATTACCATCCTGAACACTTGACAAACTAGTCTAAATTATGTCGAATCATGTCATTCCCTTTGTATAGGATTATCACTCGCGGAGGCGAAGTATATTTCTTGTATCTGAGGCGTCATTACAGATGCACTGCATTTGATAAAAGTAACACACTGTCGAAATAAATCATGCAACTCTCGTGCGAGTGAAAATTATATGACGAAAGATGGGCAGCAGAAAATTATTGTACGCCACGGCCGACTGTCCGTAAACAAACTTTCAAGTTGGCTATCATACCTATTCCTGTTTTCGATTTAGCATCTCGCTCGCACGCCGCAAATTCGCTTCCCACGAACTCGCAACTACGTAATATACGAACTCCACTTGTCAAAATCTAAATAGAGCTTTTATTACTGGGCCGATTGCAAATCTGCCGGAGCAATTGACTCGTATCGACCGATGCGTAATAGTTGCCGATATTCGAGTAAATATATCGAGCGACGTCCGTGAGTCACGGGGGGCAGACGCCATTGAGACGCCAGCATCATTGACTGCGCGCTAATAAATAACAAAGTTGAAACGTATCCACTTCGCAAACATTTACTTGCGTCTAATGACGGCGCCGCATTGGACGCGCCGCGATACGACAATGCCGTAGAAAATAGTTAAAAAGTTGAAAAATTCGCGGTAGCTTCCTTTACTTCTTTTTATACTTCTACGAGTTGCGAACTCAACACCTTCCAATTCCTTAAATATTTTCGTACCATTCATTAATACGGTGTCGGGTAAAAGAGACAAATGTGAAAGTCGATTAACGACGAACAATGATAAGTTAATATTCCATAACTAACATTACAAAATATTTACCAAATAATATGGTCTAAACACCACTTAAACCGTGTGTAAAGTACGAAAAGGTCTGTAAATAACATAATTTTCATGGCGTAAACTTGTAGAGTTTAAGAGTACTGAGGAGTGTTATTGAAATATAGTCTAACTAAATTTGTATTAATATTGTATTAAAATTGTACTAAAATCGTTTGATTATTATTTTGACAAATATATTTTATTTCTTTTCTTAAAATGATTAAAAGTTATACTCAATGTTGTAAACTGAAATCAAAACTTATACAATTGTCCTTCAAATCCTCCTGAAACCGAGGTACGTATCAAATAAAATTACTAAACTACATTCCCTATTATCAAACTGCTTATTGTTTCTCTAAATATTTTAATTTTGCAGATGTACTGATAATTAGATAAGTCATTAACAAGAGTTTCTTTTATTTCTGGATTCATATCAACGATAAATTCAAAATAAACACAATTAATACAGATATAATACTGTAACTTAAGCCTGGTTGGAATAAAAAAACGTTTCTTACTGCCTATAAAATCCTCATTTGTTTCAAGCTTTACATTGCAACTAAAAATACAAAAGAAAAGTAAAAAATGTAGTTAAATTGGACTGTGTAGTAAATTAAAACGATGGAATAATGAGCCACTGGAGAAAAATACAAAATTTTCTTGAGTGGCTCATTATTCCATCGTTCTAATTTACCACACAGTCCAATTTAACTACATTTTTTGCTTTATTGTGTTCCGAAATTCAAAAGAGGAAAAATTAAACTGTAAAGGATCATTTGTATGTCACAGCTGAACCATTTAGCAAAAAAAGCTTAAATTTAGGGTAGCAATGGAGCGTATTGGATCTTATATTTCGTAAAAGTAAGAACCTGCAGGATATTTTTCTGATTATTTCCGAGAAGATAAGCTCAGTATAAAAAGTTTTGTTTTGGATTATGTTCTCCATCAATTGGTAAGGGGAATTACAGATTTCGCTTTTGTGTGCTATCAATTGGAAAAGCAAAATACCATGGTTTAAAAATTATTTTCATCAGAATTTTTGATAATATTATTTGAGACACAATTTTGAAAATGCCCACAAAAAATATAATCCCCGTCTTCTGAAACTGTAAAAAATTAAATATACAACCTGTTAAATGCGAATAGGACTTCCACTACGAGAGTACCATATAGACTTAGGTTAACATTTAAGGGTGTACTCATTTAAACTAAATATAAATACGATTATAATTTTTTCATAATTATGACTTTGACAGTTTCGAAGATAGTGATGGAAGGGGAGGGGGGTGGAATGATTTTTGTAAACATTTCCAATAGTACCTCTAGCTATCTTACATAAGGCATTAAAAAATATTTTTGGAATCTTAATAACTTGGTCGTTCAAATAATATCACACGATACACGAAAGTTTTAGAAAGTGTAGCCTTCTTTATTTGTCCCATCAACAATTTCCATAAGAGTTCAGTTTTCCCTTTTGAAGTACGGAACCGTAAAACTGGAGTTACTAGGATAACCGTAAAGTGTACAGCATAATTGTAGCGATTATTCCAGATCTCACAGTATTTTATCGATTCTCGATATTATTACGCCAGTATGAGATATTTTATGCGATGAAAAATAATATAAATATTTATAAATGATGTAATAATAAATACTAACATAGCTTTAAACTTTATATATATATATATATATATATATATATATATATATAAGTATTTATATTATATATATATATATATATATATGTGTATGTGTGTATGCGTGTGTGTGCGCATGTGCGTGCGTGTGTGCGGAACTGTGTGCGGAATTCGCATAGTACGAATTCTCGAACTCCTGCTAAACAGGTCTTTTTTATTAAAACACTGTCTTCCTTTATCCCACAATCCTGCATTTTAGCCACATTTTCTCAGTCTACAAAGCATAACTTGGTGGAAACATTCGTTTTAATCAAATTAAACTCGACGTATTTTGGAAAACTTGAGTGGCAAGTCAATATACGTTGACATGCTTTATTAACTCATCGTGAGTACCGACTGTAATTAATGAGCTACACGCCAAATAAATTTGTTAAACACATTATAAGGCGAAAAACATTAATATGTTTAGTGGTGACCACATTAACATGGCTTTACTCTCCACGCATACTAAAAGTGTCAATTTATGTCCCATGTCAACATGTCACATCGTGTCTCAGTAGTGCAATTTATTAAGAATCTAATCGCACTAGTGTCACCAAGAATATTTTTTAACGCTTCACTCCCAAATTTGGTATTCTGTTTATTTTATAATTCTGACATGTTGGCGACTTATAACGGAAACAATGCTACATAATACCATATAAATAGGATATGTAGTATATCGGAATGTATACCTTTATTACTAATCTAGCGTTGTATCGAATCGTATGCAAAGTTGGTCATTAAATGGTTAAGAAAAAATAATAAATATTTACAGAAAACAATTTAATTTTATTTAAGTTTTTCTATTTTATAAATCAAAATAAACAAAGTAAATATGAAATGATGTAATTTTGTTTTCTAAGTCTGAAATTAAATTGTCTCCAGTAAATATTTTTTTTTCTTAACCATTTAATGACCAACTTTTCATACGGTTCGATACAACACTAGATTTAAGAGCATTCAATTAACCGAGCTTTAAGAAAAGATCCCTGGCATAAAGTTATTATTAAGTAGTACCAGGAAATACTGATAACGTTTTGTACGAAAGGAAATATTGAGTAATATTTATGAAAAATAATATCTGTTTTGCGGAAGCCATTTATTGTAGCAAGCTGTTATCGGTGGTAAGCAATTTTTTATTTGAAAGTCTATAAAGATTGTGAATTGTGATAATTACCATTTGTATATATACATTGTTTTTGTGATAATTACCATTTGTGTATATACATAATTACCATTTGTATATATACATAGATTGTGAATTGTGATAATTACCAGTGGTTACACTATCTTTACTAAGTGGTTCCGCGGAAACCATTTATTGTAGCTAGCCGTCATTTATTGTAGCGAGCTGGTAATCAATTTTTGATTTAAAAATCTGTGAAGATTGTAAATTGAGATATTTACCATTTGTATATAAACTATCTTTACTAAGTGGCTCCGTTCGTCTAAAAATTTTAATATTCACATTTTCCACGACTAAAGATTGAATTTAAATATATTTCCGACAAAACGATTTCGCCCGCTCAGTGGCACTGCCATGTTTTCGATCCATCCATAGCTCTTCGTGCTTAGGTATACTCGTTCAAGGAGACGACTCATTAATATTAACATAGCACTATAACCTGACCGTTTACATATATTGCAAACTTCCTAGAAGAATATTAGCTGTTACAGCGAAAACCGCTTCAAAATCCATATAGTAGAAATCAGGTTACAACCGAAAAAGCTGACAAACAAACAAATGTTACATTTTATATAATATGTAGAGACTTATGTATGAATTTTCGAAGGACCCACTTTCTTGAGTTCTGATTTTTTAGAATTTCCGACATCAGAGTGATGACATACGAGTGGTGGAGTACATAAGAATAATGAGTAACGTCATTTTCTTGGAGGAAATTTGCTGATAACGCAATCTTTGTGTTAAAAATTTTAGATCGAATATAGAAATTAACCGGAAGGTACCATTTCTTTAGAAACAGTTAACATAGTGATATAGGATGCAACCTCTGCACCCTTCGAGCTGCAAGTTTGCAAAACAAAAAAAATTAAGAATAATGAAAAAGCATGTATCATTGACAAAATGCAAGTAAGTTTAACTAAAATATTGTCGATTCTTGTACTAAGCACTTTCTAACGTACTTTAGTCTGGCAATAAATTCCAAATTCAAATATAATTTACTTTAAAGTCATGGTATTATTTGCTTTTTAAAATCAGTCTTAACTTTGTCTTCTCGAGTTTTGGTTCTGTTGGAATGTCGAGACATTTGTACATACGAAAAAGTTGAAAATATTCTAATTATTTTTAATATAACTTTTTTTAAACATCTTTATCGAACACAATGCAATAATGATGCGGCAGTTCTTATAAACCTAATACTGTAACCAAACTAACTGTGCGTCATTGATACAATCGCTTTCGTGCTGAAAAATTCGATCTCAAAATGATAATTCGTGGGAGTTCAGAAACTAAGATTGATAAAGATGATTTTGAAGAATAGGGAAACGGGTCCCTTTATACGAGTTTCCGTCAGTACGAAATTAATGGAGAACCATTTGGTTAAGTACAAAAAAATAAGCTCGAAAAACAGGTACCTCATTAACCGAAAGTGGGATGCATAACTAAATTTAATGCTTTCCTGAACTAATCTAAGGATGAAGCGATTCTAAATGATATTAGTTATCTGATATTAAAAGTGAATTTTGCCACTGGTCATAATTTCGTAGTAATTGAACTTTTTGCCAAGTGTCTGCAAAATTAAATTTTTCTTGGAATATAAATAAAATAACCCACACTTAGTTCGATTGAGAAAAATAAACTTCAGATACAATATATTTGTTTCAAACCATTCAGCATAAAAAGTTAGATTCCTAAATACTTAACATCATGTTTCAACTAACTGAACAGGATGAAAAATGTTTAAAAACGGATGTGCACTAAATTAACTAATTGAACGTTGTACGAACTGGTTTTTGAAAAATTTCGATTTAGTATATTATTTTTTTTATACAAAGATAGAATTTATTTCAATGTATTCTTATAATAATAACATGCATATGCATATATAACATGCATATTTAAAAAAACATTATATATCACGCAAGTTCGTCTCACCCTTAACTAGTATTTAAGTCTATGACATCATATTAGGACAATGTGGATCCATGATATACGGAATAATCAGATGGAACGAATTAGTATTAGCATAATTACGTCAAGTCTGCTTACTCTTTCGGGTAAACGGCCCGACGGCCGGTATAGTACAACATCACCCCCACCACCGACTCTACAAACTGATTGACACGAGATGAGAAACAAAAACAAAACATCAAACAGCGCCGTCGCTGGGAAGGCTCGCGGGTCGTATAATTGAATAGCGATCGAGTCGCTGCCCACGGGCTCGTCACGCCCAGCGCCGCCGCCGCCCACCACTCGAGATGTGTTAGGAAATGACCTCCTTATGAAGCACTTGTAATGTTTAAAGTCAGTACGTACAAAAACGTTGTTAATTACATTTTACTTCGTAAACGTACGGCACCATGCATTTCAATGAACTTTGCTATTTAACACCAACGTGTTCCATTATTTGATGTCTTTATTTACGTCGGTTCATGGAAATTTCATGAATACAATATAATGAATTATGAACAGCAAAACAATCTTTTAACATTGAAACATCGTATCATTTTAACAATGCCTTGATTCTCACACAAACGGCGTTTAGTTTTTATTCGAAATTAACTTTGCTATTGACTTCACTCGTGTATATTTATAAACAAAATAGATTAATTAAAACTGATCTCGCCAAAAACATGAATTTTGAAAAATCCAGAACAAGTTCTCTAAAAACAAATAAATTGTTGGACAAACAAAATTGTTGAAATCCAATGCAATGCCAAAACTTCAAAAGCAATGCTCCATACACCAAACTTTAAATGTGGTAAATTCGAAAAATTAAATACCATCAAATTTGACCTTGCTAGATTTTCGTAGTGATAATCAAATTTTTAATGTAATTTAATGCGCCACGGGTTGCAACAGACCCAACTCACACTTGACCCATTTCATAATTGTTTCATTATCTTCATGTAAGTCACTCTATACGTGCCAAATTGCATGGCACTAGAACAATCAGATTTCACCTAAATGAGACTTAACAGTAAGTGAAACAAGAAATTAGTGACTAGTAGTAACCAAGAAGTAAAAAAGAACCAAGCTAAAGAGGAATCAAAAATGACTCGAAATAGTTCGTGTAAATAGTGCCCTGAATGCATGCGGTTGGTGTTTTGTTAACTTGTCCTGGTAGATAGCACTCAAATGATATAAAAGTGAGCCAAGTATAAAACGCTGCAAGACCTTATCTCTACCACACCACCGTTACCGCTCTGTAACTCAGTTAGCTACAATTAAATAGCGCTAAAAAATTTTAATATTTTCAAAGCTTCTATATCAGAATATTTCTTTTTGATATTAGTACGTACCAATATTTTACTTAATACTATACGAATGGAAATACGTTACTTAGTCGGACGTGTCGCATAAGCTCTTGTATCAAAAAATTTTGCCAGTTTCCAAACTAATAATAGTCCGAAAATTTGTAGTTTCTGGTAACAGAAAGTGTTCATTAATTGAATCAGACCAAAGACATTACCTCTAATAGTATAAGCAAGTTTATTTGACCAGAAAGAAAACGAAATATATTAAAGATGAGCGAAGGTTCCTTGTACTTTCATAAATATCACTATTTGTCTTCGGGGCACATAAAAATACTTATAATTACATGGGAGGATGGGCCTGACGAATAGTGATACATCCACCTCAATGGCTGCATAATCTACTCTTTATTTTTATATCTTAATTTATCACTGATAAAATCCACAAATACCGGATGAGCGCTATTACATTAATATGTAGAAGGTTGAGATTGACAAACAGTGATCCAACATTAAAAACAAAATTGTTGAAATCAGCAGCTAAATAGTCTATTCTTTACTTTTATACCTTGTTTTATCACTACCAAAGATCCGCAAGTATCCGACGAGCGCTATTACAATAATATATGGAAGGTTGGGACTGACAAATAGTGATCCATCCACCTCAGCAATTGAATAGTCTAGTCTTTGTTTTTATACCTTATTTTATCACTGCCAAAGATCCGCAAATATCCAATGAACATTATTACATTACAATATGGCTGGTCGGGACTAAAGAATAGTGGTTCATCCACCTCAGTAGCTGTATGATCTATTTTTTGTATTTATATTTTAATTTATCACTGCCAAAGATCCGCAAAATTTCCGATGAGCGCATGTAATATCATTACGCGTGTATAATATAATCGACTAATTATAATATAAATTACTTAAAGTATTACTATATTATGTTCATTGTTGCTGCACAATTTCTATTTTATACGTTTTATCCAAAAAAATACCTGTAGAAGTAGAATTCACAGTACGACGGTTCCGTTTACGTTTAGGCACTTAAAAACATTTTTTATTTTTTTCTATTAAACTATTTACTAATGTTAATTTTTCGCAAAGTAAATGTATTGCCTATAACAACTTGCGCAGGCGTTATTGCTCTCTCAAAAGCATATCTCACAAATTGTAAATTTTTGGATAATCACTATAGTTTTCCTACTGTGCATAGGTTTCTAAAAAGTGTATTTCTTCATAATTTTAGGTAGAATAGTTACGGAAATAAAGGGTGGGTGATATATTTTTTTTGCATTTTTTTAAGATATGTACATCAAATTACAAAAAAAATACACTTGTGACCATTATTGTTAGCCCTTTCAAACAATAGTCTTACATTATATACGGAATTAAAAAGAAAATCGAGTACATAATTTGCCTGTCCTCTAAATTTCCATATAAGTATTCTTGAGTTTGATCTATGGATATGTTTTATTACAAAGACAAATTTAAAATTTCCGAAAAGACGTTTCCGGGAAAAATTGCAGTGACAATACAACAGAAACGTGATATAGATTCCGTTTTTCTTTTTAAAGTACAAAACCCTAAATTTACTATAGTTAAGTAAGCAATTTTCATTTAACTGAGAAATAAGTTACTGAGTGGAAAAAACTTGGAAGAGTTCATCGATGTTTGAAGTATTTTACGCTTTATCTTATTAAACTTACAAAGTGTAGAAAAAGAAAATCTTATTTCAATGATAGCTGTGGTCATTCGACCAGTCATTGTATGGCAGCCATTCCAGCCTGTTTGATGACGAATTAATACATAAAATATTATATTTTTATACCATTTTGATAAACGCAATTCCTAAAAACCAGTACTATTTTTTATTTGACATAAACAAGCATTACATTTATGGTTTTCTAGGTAAGCGAGAAAACCATAAATGTAATGCTCGTTTATGTCAAATAAAAAATATTCCAGTTAAAACTTTAAATAGATAACTTTCTCGAAACTATATTTAAGTTTCAGAAAGTGATTTTTCTCATATGTATTAAATTAAAATTTTGTTAAAATTTGACAACAATACAAATAGAGTTAACAAAAATATTTGTTTCCCCAGTATTAAAGTTACCAATATTTTGCATTAAAACGTGTTAGCCTAATTAGCAAAAATATTATAAACACTAAAATTTCTATTGAATATATTTGGCGTTAATTATGTAGAAATTCATTATTCACAATTAAATGAAACTATGTGATGTAGTATTATTTCTACTTTCTTTAATTTCTTTACCACGACCTAGGTTTCGTTGCATTACAACATCTTCAGGCGGGCTATTAGCAAAGATCAATCAAGAGATCAATCTTTGCTAATAGCTCACCTGAAGATGTTGCAATACAACGAAACCTAGGTCGTGGTAAAGAACTTAAAGAAAGTAGAAATAATACTGCATCACGTAGTTTCATTTAATTGTAAAAATTGCTATTGTTTAAACGTGAAAAATCTAATTACAATTTTGGCCACGTTTTTGACCGAAGACACGAGAACAAAGTTCATTAAACACGACCTTTACAAATGTATGGATGACATGTAAAAAGTGTTACTATGGAATAAACTGAGATGAGCTCTCCATAAACAGACGATTGTAAAAAATAACAATGAATGACTTGAATGAGAACATAAAATATCCGCAAGAGGACTGTCGACACCTGGTGTCAACACTCGTGGGCGACGAATGCGACGGTACATCATTAACGGCGACGTCCGATTGTATAACAGATTAACGAATAAATTAATAATAATTAAAGTACTGTCATCGTTGATCGCATTGTTTTCATCTCTCGATGAGAACACGACTGTGATCTCATTGCGACTCCAGCAGGTATGTAATTATTTCAAGCTCAGTACTTGGAAAATTATAATGACAAACATAGATACAAGTCACGCATAAAATACTCATATAAACATTCCTTAACAAGTGTTAGACGTAACTAGGGGTATAAGTAAAAATGTACTTTATCTATTTATCGATACTGGCCTCCTATGTACTAGGCGGAAACCCACTCATTAAAATGAGTGGGTTTTCGCACTATTGAGACTTATAGCCATCTTTACTACTGGCAAAAAACAATTTCCTTCATCGAACTGTGTTTTTTAAGTTTAAAAAATTATATTTAACTCTTTATTATCTCAAGGTTTTTTTTACGAAAAGAGAATAATTTTCTTGAGACGTTAATATATGAAAAAGTGTAGATTTGAATTAAAAATCTACACGTTTCTCTATTCTAACTATAATTGATTGAGCAATGCCATACAGTTTTCTTCTACGTTAAACCGAATTTCACCTATTTAAATTTAAACATTTTCTCGCATCCGTAACACTTAAACGCTTTAAAAGCTTATTCTGGAGTCCATTCTCGAAACTACTTAACGTAAAATTGTGAAAATAATAGGCTTTCTAAAAATTTACAAAGTTTTATAAAAATATTACAGTGGTCATCCTAGGTCATATAGTTTTAGAACAATTTAAATATCTTTCAGCTTTTGAAAAACGTACCAGAAAATATACTTACATTACGACAAACTAAATATATAATAGAAATGCTAAGTTACATTAAATGTGTTAATTTTTTTACGTACCTAAGTTAGTAAAAACCCTTATAGTGCAAAGTTCTACTCGTATTTAACAGATTTTCACAATTCCGTACCTCAAACGGAAAGACGGAAAACCGGAACCGCCATAAAATCGCTCACTTGTCTGTTCGTCTGTCACAACCGATTTTCTCGGAATCCATGCGACGTACAAATGTTGAGTCTAGCATAGTAATATATCTTATTAAATCAAAAATAAAGTATTATTTTTTTAAATTTTAAATATCGTATGGGATGTCATTTAGAAGTGTTAATGTAAGAAACACAAAAACATTTTCTCTTCATAATTTTAAATCGCATAATTATAAATATAATCTAAAAAATATGCGAAAACAGAGCATCCCCCTGTTATTTCCGAAATAACTGAACTAAAAACGATAGAAAAAACGGGCTTGGTAAAATTAGTCTAGAAGGTTCCAGAAAACTCATGGCGATTATCCTAGATTTTATAATTTTTGAAACATTCACTATATGTTACTTACGCTTATAAAAGAAATGGACAATATATTTACTTTATGAAGAATATATATATATATATATATATATATATATATATATATATAGTAGTTTAAGAGTTTTTTATTGATTCCAGTATATGAAGACAATTTTTATCCGTTATGATACTCTCATCATTTCTAATATTGACTCGAAAATGAACACGCTTTTCTTGTATATTAAATGAAATCAATCATTTCACGATCTCGTAGAAGTAGACAGCGCAATATCCCGTATAAATAACTATGACGTACGTTTCATCTTACGAAGCATATCAATCGAGAAAACTAAGCGCAACTGCACTCCTCCATATTCTGACACACCCCACTCGGGTTTTTTTTAAATCGCGTTGATTATTTCGTTTGTATTAGTATTGATTATTTTCAAGGAACTAGGAACCCTCCCCTAATGAAGAAGCCAAAACGACTTTCACGGTAGATAGTGTAAATAATACTTTTACCACATTGCTATACAGAATACAAATAATTGAAAACAAGTAGTCAATTTTTTTTCTTGTTCGATCAGGTACAAATAAAAAGATCGAGAGCGAAAAAGACACTTTATCTTTTCCGCATCTCGCTAAGTTCAGGTCCTCTCTGATCTCTGATTTGCCGTTGTTTACCCATATTTAATGATTATCAATGGCACGTCTAGTGAGTTCCCCGTGCGCCAGCGAGCCGGTCGTACCTCTTACTCGGTCGGGATGTCTGCCTCGTTTTTTTTTCTGCATAAGTATTTTCACTTGTGTTTTTCCATGATCTAAATTCCAATAAATAAATAAACACACTCACACATGCACGCGCACGCGCACGAGCACGCGCTCGCGCACGTGCTCACATACGTACACATGCACACGCGCACACACGCACACGCACATACGCACACGCACACACGCACACGCACACACACACACGCTCGCGCGCACTCACACACACACGCCCACACACACACGCCCACACAAGCATGCATTCACGCACGCACACACACGCACGCATACATACACGCTTACGCACATACACACACACACGCGCACACACACGCACACACGCACGTACACAAGCACGCTCGCACGCACGCACACACGCAAACAAGCATGCACGCACGCAGGTACGCACGCACGCGCGCACACGCACCCACGCATGCTCACGCACACACACATATTGGTTTTCTCCAGCGACTTTGTAGGCGTCCAATTTCATTTCATTCAAATAATGTTATATATTAGTCAATCGCTAATTACAGACCATTTTCTTGGTCATGTTACTAAGAATAAAGTCGTATAGTTATATTCCAATCACTTTTTTAAACATTTCATAACAGTATACACTAGCAATTTTTCCCGCTCTTCGCATGGAAAAAGTTGTGCTACGTTGCATAATTCTAGAATTTCAAATTTTCTCCTACTGGGCCGAACCCTAGAGGTCTCTGGAGTCTAGTAAATAGTGACGATACTGTATTTACTAATATGTAAATTTTAGGGAATACAGCATCATCACTATTTTAGAATACCATAATTATTAAATTATCACAACTATTCAATTAAAGAAATTGTTAAAATTAATATAAAACCGCCATCTAGTGGATAATTATGGAACTACTTTTTGTATGCTGAGATAAAAATGATTGCATGTAAAAGAAAGAGATAATGTAAATGTTATTGTTATTTTATAACAAAAACATTAAACATTCTATTTTTGTAGCGCAGAGCAGCCTCCACTAAACTATAATATATACGCACAGCTTGGAGTTTCGCGGACACAATTTTCTGTTGTGTCCGCATTGACAACATCGACTGAAAAATCAGCTGGTGTTTTCTTGTTGAGATGCTTACAAAGTCGCGTATCGCAGCGCATTAGATGCGACCAACGATTACTTAATTATTATTAGAGATACTTCATACTTGCGTAACGGGAACACATCAAAAAATATTACCCTGGTATGTTCGTATCAACGTTAATACAGCCGAAAGGTATTTAAACGTAATTGATATTTTAAATATTTATTATATAATATTTAAAATAAATGATCTTGTCCAAAATAAAATGACCCTTACTCGCCTTTACTATTCGTGAAGATGAGATGAATTCTAAATAACTGTTTACCACATCCTGTCTTTGTATCGGAAACAGCTGCATTTCTAATAGTTTGCAAATGTAATAGCTGTGATAAGAGATATAAAAAATTAGGGATTCTGGAAAAAAGGTGAGAACAAAAGAAGAAAAAATTAATAAATAAATGGAAGAATTATTACAAAAATTACTACGAACAGTATATATTATTTTTTTATATCACTTTAGGTAAAGATAAAACATTTTCTTTTCACATTCATTTTTTTTAATTTGCATGAGGGTATCTGAAAACGATCACTAAACATGAATGCTTCTGATCCAAATACCTTTTTAAGATATTGCTCCATATTTAATCAATCATTTTCTTAATGAAAATAGGAACCCCTACTTGTAATTTCGTTATAACCGTCCGTCCGTCAGTCTATCTCGCCCTTACATTTCTTACAATTTAGATCTATTTACTTTTTTTATAAGTCGATGAAATGAAGATTCCAATTAAAATATTCAAATATTAAAAAAAAACCTGATCTTTGTCTACACGAAAATTAATTCGTCAATATCATCTATTGGAAGTTCGTAAGGGAAATTTTCAAGATTAACTTAGGCGTTCATTCGCAAAATACGAAACTTCAAACTAAGCGTTCATTCGCAAAATACGAAACTTCAAACTCATGTACGAAGTGTAAAATTAATTGTCAATTTTTTCAATATATTTATAATATTCTAACAAATGCTACAAAAACTTGAACATAGCTACGCAGTCGTGTCGAAACGATCCACTATTTCAAAAAGAATGTTTCTCTTTGAAAATATTTGAACTCGCATACTGCAAACATTCCACAAATCCATAAATCACCGCAGGAAGTGGAAGGTTGGGCGAGGTGACCGATTAACAATAACACCTTTTGAAATAGTCATCGATTGACGCTCATCGTGACAATAAACGTTAATTATGATTCATCAGTCGTAGCGTGACAATCTGTCACGCCGCCGCAAGTGCGCACGTAATCCGTGTGACAGTCGATGTGCGCTGTCAATAACGATGTGCCGAACCGCCGAACGGCCGCGCAAATGTGTAAGGAGCTGCCGCACCGATTGATATAAATCATCGTAGCGCCGATTTGACGTCACCGCGGCGCGAGCTGGCCGTCGTCAGAGCGTATCGCGGGCGTCTTACTGCCTCCGCTTCGAGCGGTGATGCAACCCTAGACACGCGTCTGATTGCGGTGAGTTGATTGCTGCGCTGCTGCTGTTAAAGGCGTTCCCAGTCTCATTGAACGCAACGGGCGGCGGAATCGTTTGAATGATACGAGTAGCTGCGCAAAACAAGATTAAATATAAAAAACTACCTAGATGTTATTTGTATACGATTCAGCCATTTTTTAAAGCTTGAGTAGTAATAGGAAATCACCCTAAGCTAACATAATATTTCCATTGCAACCCCTAAAACAAAGGTGAAATGTCGGTGCATTGTATCTTTATTAACCATATTAAAATTAGTGATGTACTATAGAAGTCACCCAAATAATTCGGAATATAGCTCAATATTAGCTTTGAACCAGAGATTGTTCAACGGAGCAATAAAGACAATAAAATTTGGCCGTTCTCTTTCGTTTCACTTTCAATTCTAGAGCAGTGCTCACAAAAGTATTTGTTCCCTGCTCGTGGTAATTTAACGTCTTTAAAAATGAATATCGTTATAATTATATCTGACTTTACTGTCCTAAACGCTGTATTGATTGTGAGAGTTACTTCAAGACCCCATTCAAAATATGACATTTTTAAAGTTTATTCGATCAAATTTAGTAGGACTTTTTTTAGTTTTACACGCGTATTTTACTCCAATAGTCAATAGAACATCGTAAGGTAAAAATGACAAATTTATATTTTTTAACACTGAATCTTTTAACACGGTAACAATGAACTTAAATCGGTAATAAACCTTCTTTAAATTTGATGAAATTACAATTTACAATCACCATCAAATTCCACAGAAAAATAACACTAAGTTCAGAATCAAAAATTAATTGTATAGAAAAATATACTACTGTTTGTTGTAATCTGCTGTTCATTTTGTCAAATATTATTTATTAAATACCAAAACTCCTTTAATTAATATATTATAATTATCTTTAATATAAAATGTAAATATATATGAAAAGGAAGAAAGAACTAAATACAGGTAAAATTAATCAACAACTTCACAAAGTTAATTTTTTTTTTTTAAATAGAACGGTAAATGGCAATTTGAAATTTAAAATAACGTATTTATATATTTTCATTTTGAACTAACTCGATAAGTGTATTTCACAGCCTTTCATCTTATATCATGTTATTGATAAATCTATATATTCTTTCTACTAGACACTTTTTGTACTGGGAAATTCTACAACAGGACAATTGCGGGAACGTTCTCAGTAAAAAGACAGCATCTGTAGACTGAAAAAGAAAAACAAGAAATGGGTATTAATCAAATTAGTTTTGTTTTTCCTGATCGAGTGATGACAAAATTTACGGTACTGTATAGATAAACCATTTACTTTGTTGCTTGTTTTCTGTTACTTCAGGATAAATACCTGATATTTATTTCTATTAGATTTCATTTATGAAAAAAAAAATAAAAAGACGTTATACACATATAACTTGTCCACTCTCGCATTAGCATAATAATTCATCGTATGAACTTCTACGTATGAACATCCTTAACTCTGTAACCAGGTTATTTGTTGGTAAGTTTTACCGATATTTGTTTAGTTATAATTGTAGCTTTATTTTCATCAGCTTTAACAATTAAAAGTTATTAGTTTTCTCGTTTTTTCATTACATTTACTCCATTTTTATATTTTCGTATTTATGTTAAAAATAATATTAATAATACGTTAGTACTAAATTTAAGTTTCATCAGCGGTACATTCCAAATTAAATTGATATACGTTTTTTCGTGTATTTATTTCATAATGTTGTACAAAACTCAACGTATCTCAAAATATTTCATTTACTTAATTATTCAAAGTATTAGTAACGTCTGTGGATTATACTATTACTATTAATTATTCAAAGTATTAGTAACGTCTGTGGATTATACTGTACTGTAATTTGCAACATGTTACGAGGTATTCATTTTTTTTTTGTCAATTTGCGTAACCAGTTTAGACTGACATTTTAAAAAAATATTGAATATATTTGGCGTTAATTTTGTAGAAATTCATTATTCACAATTAAATGAAACTACGTGATGTAGTATTATTTCTACTTTCTTTAAGTTTTTTACCACGACCTAGGTTTCGTTGCATTACAACATCTTCAGCTGGGATATTAGCAAAGATCTATGCTAATTGCCCACTTGTAGATCTTATAATAAAACGAAACTTAGGTCGTGGTAAAGTACTTAAAGAGAGTACATCACGTAAAAAAACCTATTGTCTTTATTTACTTTTTAATTCGCTATCATAAATTCGATTAAAGTTATGTTTCAACAATAGTTTATTATATTTCAAGCTATCACAATTCATACGAATCCCTAGCTTATTGACAAGTCAAATATTAATGAATATAAAATTTTCAAATCACGTCAACTACATAATACTTTAAATAATAAAGAGATGGTTTTCGGCTATTCCGATGATTATGTGATATTTTCTGTATCTGCAACATGGATTGTATAAGGGTTCCGTGTGCAGGAAATGAGAATCACATTAACCCGACCTTGATAATAAGCACAGTACGTGAACAATCCTTTAGCAGCGATCGTAGTGCAGGTGGTTGCGCACACGATTCCCGCCTGACGTCAGCATCGTAAATCTCCCAATTAGGAATGTCCCCTAATTGCAAATGCATAATAGTTGCCACATAAGTATAGATTTTGGATTTTGTATGCCTTCTAATCGTCTTCTATAGAAATAAGTTATTTGAAACTACTTAGAAAAGCATACAAGATACTTGAATTCATAAATTTGCATCTATTGCGTAGATTCGAATCTTTTATTTGATTTCGACTTTGAAAACAAAATAAAGAGTCACTATCAAAATGGGCTTGCGTATAGTTCTCGTTGTTACCCGAGGATTGGCTCGCCTGAAATACGAATATGCGAAAAGAGTATTTGGTCATTTGCTAGTCAACCACACCTAAAGAGCTGGAAACATTATTAATCACGAGGAATAACAAAATTCTTACACGTAAATCCCATCACCTTAACTGAAAATCCATGAGGGCGAAACCGTGGCCGAAAAATAATAGAATTTTATTCCCAACAATTTTCACATGCACACATGCTTGAGCTGCCTCATACTTAAAACTGGCTATCGACCAATATATTGTTAATTATCTATATAAATTTAGAACAAATAGTGAGCGAACTCAATTTATTAAAATACCAACTCCAAAATCTTAATATAAGGAGTTACTAATATCTCATAATAATATCTCATAATAAGGAGTTACTAATACGAAATAATAAGATATACATTTTCAACTTTACTTAGTTGTCTTTAAATTTTAATAGGTAACAAGATCATACAACATGCTATAACCCTAACAAACTTTTTCCAGAAAAAAATACATTATAAAACATAAACTTAATATCGTAATAACATAAATAAAAAAATCAGGTTTAATAATAAAAACCCTACGACTTTTCTACATACCCCAACAACCATTTTTAGAATACTTTGTCAATTCAATGAAGTTAAGTTAATGCAATCGTAGTGATTGTATTAACTTAACTTCATTGCAAATGCAAATACATTACATTTAATTACATCCTAAATTGTATATATAGAATATATGGTCCCAAAATAACCCACCACAAGAGCATTTCTGTAATCGTTTTTAAAGCATTACTTCAATTTATATTTTTTTCTAGATTGTACATTAGATGCTTAAATAAATAATAAAAAAAATGTATCAGAATATTGTACAATTTTTCATTTTTTATATATTCTTAAAAGTAATGAAGTTATTCATTACAGACCACGTTTTCCAGATTTGAACCATTTTATTGTATAAAAATTCTAAAGGGTTTCTATTGTTAAAATGCCCATACTTTGTTTTTTTTAATTTTACCTTAACTGAATTTCCAGTTCGGATTTTCCAGTTCGAAAACTTGTCATTTTGTTCGTTCCACTAAGTACAACCAGTAAAGTTGGACACTCCCTTCAAATTACATAAGCCTCTGAAATCACATATAACCACGTATATAGGTACGTACGTATGCCCGTACACACGTATAGACTCCGATCTGATTGGTCCTTTTCTACTAACATTTCTTTCAAAAGCGCGATTCTTCTCTTATTCTAGTAGTATAAGGTTCTAGTAGTATAAGGGAAAATTTATTTATGAAATATTGATTTCATAGTTTTTCTCGAAACCCATGCATTAATTCAATATTTCGTATATTAGTACTAATACTACTACTGTACTTTCATCGAAATGATGAAGGTATAGCATTAGCTTACAGGAGGGTTCAATTAAAGTAAGAGAAGAATCGTGCTTTTGAAAGAAATGTTAGTGGAAAAGGACCAATTAGATCGGAGTATATACGTGTGTACGGGCATACGTACGTACCTATATACGTGGTTATATGTGATTTCAGAGACTTATGTAATTTGAAGGGAGTGTCCAACTTTACTGGTTGTACTTAGTGGAACGAACAAAACGACAAGGTTTCAACTGGAAAATCCATTCCATTCTTGATTTAAGCCACCGAAAAGCTTAATCGTATATCTTCCAAAAACTAATTGAATTGGAACTAGATAATTTAGAAGTTATTCGTGTCCTATTCATTGATGGTACTTATTGTTTTTTTATTATAATCGGAAAAGTATTTCTTCAGATAAAGGAATTTTTCTATTTCTATACACTAGAAAATTACTAGCAGACCGAGTACATTCGAAATAAAAAGACCACTCAAACTTTAATCCCATTCCCATTGTCACCTTGTTTGACAGTTCCGATTCTAGAGTTTATTCTTTAATAATAAAACCATGGACATAATCTATGGTTACTACTCGGAAAAATCTGCTACTCTTGATGTGTCATCGTCGCAAATTGGTTAATTTAATATTAAATTGTGACTGTGTCACATTTTTATTAGTATGGTCTACACGTCGCCTCATTTTGATGAAAGTTTTATTTGGCGGAATTTTTGACAGACCACTTGTATTCATTATGTAACCCTTAAAACGGTTAATAAAAGCACTTTCATATTTGTGATTCATTATAAAAATAAAAGGTATTCAATCTTTACATCGATTGAAAACGATAAAAATCTTAGTAGAAAGCAAGAAAATTAAAGGCTTAAAATAAATTATTTTAATATCTGCAATAAATATAGAAAAGAGTTACATTTGAATATTAGTAAATTTACTTGTTATGGAAAATGTCTCTGAAGTAACCCGTAATATTGCGTGGTAATATTATGCTCTGTTATATTAATTCATAGACATGAAGGTCGAAATTTGTATCAAATACATTTATCTTATTTATGTAGTCAAGTATTTGAAATACTTGGTACTTAAGTAATTATCACCATTTAGTTGACCAGCAGCCTTTACTCAGAAGTACGATAAAATTTTCTGAAGAGACAATAGATACACAAATATTTAACATTCTTTAATTTATTTAGAAGTCTTCGGCGATATCCTGATTGAAGAAATTGTGTAGTGAATTAAAAGCTTTTTTAGCTTAACGGAAATAAATTTTACTTTTGATCGATATGTATTCAAGTATCTATGTATAGTGAAATTGCTGCTTTAACACAACCTCCTACACCAATAATACCAACTTAAATACAATAGAACTGAGAAAAGGTATATTATATATATGTATATATATATAT
Organism: Druceiella hillmani; assembly: GCA_039881145.1. Taxonomy (NCBI): domain Eukaryota; kingdom Metazoa; phylum Arthropoda; class Insecta; order Lepidoptera; family Hepialidae; genus Druceiella; species Druceiella hillmani. The sequence goes on along the minus strand of JAYKKI010000096.1, from coordinate 4,141,009 downwards.
ATATATATATATATATATATATATATATATATATAGTCTTAGAATTAAAATTTATCGGAATCTACATAAACTTCGAAACATCATAATAAGGGGAATAGCCACGCCACTGTGTATCGTATTGAAAGTAGTTGTACCGCAAATATTTTACGTTCTATTAATATACTGAATTATCAACGTTAAGCAATATCATTGACGCTCCATCACAATATTTTCAATATTGCTTGAAGTATCACTAACATAATCATTAAACTTTCTAACTGTCAACATTACGAAACCACCAACGGTACTGAATAACAATTAGAAGACTCTGATACGTCAATTCAAAGTATTTGTCGAGATAATTATGACAAAGTCTGAAATATTAATATGAAAAAAAAACAAATACATCAAACACGTACCAATAAAATATATCAACAACCACATTTGCAAAAAAAAACAAATACATTAACAAACACATTTTATTTATAAAATTAATAAAAACTATGTGTTATTATAAACGCTATACTCAATACTAACGTTAGTAAATCATATTTGATTCGATTACTGTTAAGTAAATCATATTTGATTCGAGTAAATTTCATGCTATTAAAAACAATTTATTAAACCAAATTAAAACAAAATTCTAAAGCAACAAAACAATTACAAAAACAATATTTACAACGCGAACTGTCAATACATATATGTCCATTACACTAAAACTATTTTGTGCCATGCTACATTTTTACCGCTTACTCTATTTATCTATTTAACGATTACATAATCTGTTATTAAATTAGAGCATCAAATTTAACCTACATAATATGTGGCAAATTATAATAATTAAAACATTATTTTTCACATTTATTTGATGAGTGAAAAATTTCAAAACAACCGATACCGCTGAGTATCCCCTTTCTGAGGTTAAAGGAAAACCTTTGCTATTTACACAAATTCTAACCCAATTCAAATTATTCAAACGATTTTCATCAGATATTTATGTCACAAATATTACGGTAGTTGTGGTGATATCCATATCGCTAATATTACGGTAATCGCGTAACGGTATTTTTGCGTTTACTAAAAATGAAATTTCGTCCTATTTTAGTAACTCTAAAGTTCATATCAAAGTATGAACGTTAGAGTTACTCGGACAATTTTTTTTCTGAGATTGTTAAATGAGATTTTGATAGACCAATAAGCCAAAATTCTTAAAAGTTGAAGAATAGGACATAAGAGTAACTTTTAATATTAGTTGTAACAAGTTAAACCTGAAGATTTTAGAAATGAACGTTTACTAATTATAATTGCCAAGGTTGATGAATGGATCACTAATAGCCGCTATTTTAATCACGTTAATTACAACAGTCTTTTCAAAGGTAATCGAAATAGAATCGAGGTCAAAATATGTGTAAGTCTGCTAATCATTTAAACAAAAATGACACTTATTTTGGCAAATTTGAGAAATTTATCGGTGTATATTGAGAAAAACAATGAAAACAAATCTATCTTGTTGTAGCAGCCAACTAGTGTATAGGATAAATTATCAAAAATTCAAATGTCGTCTAAAACCATTAAGGCGTAAAAATAATTATAAGAAACTAATTGACTCCAATCGAACTAGTAAACTGTCCAAGTCTACAGAAATCTATGAAATTCAAAAAATAAAATATTCTAATCTGCACTATATAAAAAGTTGTTTGTATATATTTTCCTTTTATTTATTTAATTGCGTTTTAATTCTTATTTAATTATCGTTTTGCTGCATAGTTTATATTTTTATAACGGAATAATAAATACATATGTCTAGGTAATGGCTTAATAAGTATCACCTAAACACCTATTCTAACTTGAAATTGGCAAATGTTCTCTATTAAGAGAATGGATACCATATAGTAAAAGAATAAATTTTATTTATACTGAATACTTAGCTTACAAATTTCTGAACCAAATCCATCATTCAAATATTCTACTATAACAAGACGCGGTTGTGTAACAACGTAGAACGTATATCCATCGTAATGTTGATGAAATAGGAGTTTATAGAGAAAGATTAAGGGATAATAAAGCCGAAACGATGAAAAAAACATAGTATCGCGTATCGTGTTCCAGGAATTTCTAGGAAACATAAACATAATTTTAAACCAGATAGATCTAAGCTGTCAACTGTTAAAGCGACAGAACACAGCGCGCAAATTTCAAGTCTAATAGACGAACTACGATTAGCGTTATGTTGCTAGCGCGTGGCGCGGCGGCGAGTGAAGCGCGGCGGCTCTCCATAATTCTGCAGCAATTACATCTCACTTAGCATCAGAGATGACAAGCGCGGGCCGGCGTGACTCAGTGGTCGCGCGCTCAGATTAAAGCGCCAAGCCGCGCCGTTCTGACGCGCCTTCCGTCTATTAACGCGAATCAACCAATTGCGGAACGGCTCCACTTGAAGGATTCTCCGACTGACAGTGCGTCACTTAATTTCTCTATTTAACTGTGTAAATATTATAATGAAAATAGTGTCTATTTACTATTTCATCTTTAGTTTGCTAATTTTTAAATAAATACTTGCCTTCAGTGCAAAAATGGCATTGGTATAATTGTAAGGCGCTTGGAAATACAGATATCGACCATTAAGTACACCGCATTCATCGACCAAATTTACAATTTAAAAAAAAAATAAAAATACCCGCTTTCGTAACTAATGGCCTCATTAAGACAAATCTAATGAGTCCAAGGTCGACGGAGTTACTGTCAGATATCGAGAAGTTTTTAAGTCTACCTTCCTCCTCTATTAAGAGACTCGCCTGATTACAATATACAACCAAACGTCCAATTGAGCCAACTCAAACGAGCCAAAACTCGGTGGGGTTACTATTAAAAAAATGATAAGTTTCCATGACCAGCTTTCTCCTCCATAATCCGACCCTTCTGGTTATAATACACAACCAAAGGACTTATTGAAATTAATCAAACGAGCCTAAACTCGATGATTTTACCGTTAATCGTTGAGAAGTTCCTATGTCTACCTCCTTCTTCTATCGTCATATGGGCTCGATAGTGCCACATGATTGTATTGTCTTCGAAATCGCATAAGTTTTAAATCGATTAAACAATTAGAAATGGATAAAAAGCGTGTTACAAAATTTGCTTGTCAGAAACTTGCTATTCAAACTAATTGAAGCGTGTTAAAAAGAAGATAGATTCCATGTGTTTTAACAATTTACCAAAGCTCTAAAAAGTATAAGTAGGAATACGAATAGAATTTGTACTACAAAAGTTCCATAAACACTTCGGTACAAATAAAGTGTTAAAATTTAATTGTATAATGATAAATTATTAAATTGTTTATAAATATTGATATTACTTTGATAAAAAATTTGATTATGTAAATCGATTTAATTTAGTAATGTAAGTTGACCGAACTAATTTCATGTTACTCGTTACCGCATGCCATTATCCCGAATTTTATCAGATTTTTACGTATTTGGTTTAAAGTTAAATGGAAGAGAAAAGAACATTACAAAACGCACTCGGTTAGGTGCGAAGAATAAAAAGTTTGGTCTCCAACTATGGGGTTCAAGTTTCGTGAATTTTGGTTCAAAGTTCTATATTTCTGCATACTACGTCCTCCTTAAAATTTTATCACAGCCGGTTTTAAACTGAAAGAACTATGGTGCTGCGACCTATATACATAAAATTATAAGTATTCAGAGTTTGGCATTCAGCAACGGAATCCTGAAACAATACACTTTTTTCCTTCCGTAAAGACCACATTACAGCAGAAATAGAATTCGGTAATATTATTACCGAATTCTATTTCTGCTGTAATATTATTAAATTACTTGTCGAGAGTGGGGTAAACTGTTAAAAATTTTTGAAGGTTTACTCAATTAAGTAAACGAATGTACACTTTGCCATCTGGTGATGCTCTGTCGCAAGATACCTAAAATATATAATAATAATTAACAGTAGAACAAAATATGACATTACAAAAAATTAAAGTAAGAAAAATCTGAAGCAGGCTATAAACAAAGACCGCAAATGTACTAAAGTTGGAAAAAAGGTTCATAGATATTATACTTAATAGTATTTGAGATCACGTTAGTATATAGATTTTGAAGACCCATTTTCATACCTAAAATGAAACTATCGCAAATCTCATATAACCAATGTGTATGAATGATAAATTATCATTCATACAATGACATTTAAATTTAGTAATCCAGATCGTTTAGATAAATTTACGCGATACATCATAAACCGTTATACACATCATCATCATTAACCTGTGACTTTCCATGGTTTTTCAGGTCTTTCCAAAGGTTTGTAACCACACATGGTCCTCAGCCTTCCGCATCCAACCACAACTCACTGAGTTCCTTTAGATCGTCAGTCCGCCTAGCTGGAGTACACCACATTCTTCGTTTTATACATATACTAATTTTTAATCTCCGATAGAATCTGGTGATGAAAGTGAAACATTCCGTCTTTTTAGGGTTCACAATTAGGAATTTCTATACCGCTCGGTAATAGTATCTTCGCTTCTAATTTTAGTGATTTGCATTTAAATGATTAATGGAAATCAAACTTTCTTAAAATATTTACACTTATTCATTAATTTTCGTGTCCTAAATGTCCGGTAATAGAAGGATTAGCCAGCAGATGTCGTTTCCAGATGTCGTCCGATTTTTAAATATCTTCAAGGAGACTCCTTCTGTGGTCTGAAAATACTTACACGAAGAGTGTTAGGAAGAAGAATCCGGAAACGAACTGGAATGCACCGTGCGCAGTGAGATCTTGTACCCTTTCTTACACTATCTTTTGATGCCACCTTGCAAAAAAGTTATTGTAAAATAAAAATAAAGTTAATTTCGGCAGAACTATTTAAACTAAACCTTTAATAAATGACTAAAATAAAAGTCCTTTAGGTAAAATCTTTAACTTTGTAAGGTAATCTAATCAACTATCGAAAGTAATTTGTGTTAAATTTGGAAATGAGACTATTACAACAGAATTCACATTGAATGACATTTAAATGTGCCTATTTCTTTCCTTCTTTCTTGTTTTTATCATAAATTCTACAAATTCCTAAAATTCTTACAGTTTTGAGATGCAAAGAAGCAAGTGGTCGGTTTTTGCACCAGCCTCTTGGCTAGTTATTCACCAAATTATTATTCATTAAAGTGGACAATTACTTTTTTAACTTATCACGATGCAAATCTCATAAGTACACATATTGCCCAATTTTTTGTAGAGATGGTACTAGCGGAATTAATGCGAAACGGAAATTCGTCTGCTGAAACATTACCATTCAATATTCTAATATTAAAATCTTATTCAAGCTTTTTTGTGTCCATTTTTGAGAATTCTCATTTACACGTGATTTTTATACTTCGCCCATAATCATACAAATAATCATACAATTTTTTGCTATTTAAAACTCGTTCAAGCTTTTTTGTGACCATTTTTAAGAACTTTTATTCAATTTCTTACTATAGATATTTCATTCTAACTTTCCTTTATTTTTGTGTATTATCATTTCAGCTTTATACTTTATATTTTATATATCTCTTTACACATTTTATTTTTTTTACAGTATTACTCAATATTTTACTGTCAAAATCTTATTGAAGCTTTTTTGTGTCCATTTTTGAAAACTTAACTATATAATTTGGGAAATCGATCTTTCTATCAATTGGTCCTTGCATTCTTATTTCTTTTTCACTTAAAATCTTCCCATAAACGACTATGCTAACCATCATACCTGTCACTAATCATTTGCCATTCTTAAGTACATTGCACACTATAATAATACATAAATACATACACAAACATACAATTAAATGGTAGCTAAACTTGAACACAAAAATACTCAATAGAGCTTAAATACATAAAATAATTACATACTTACCTGCCCTTAATCATGGTTAAGCCAGAATAGTAATACACCGCATTCAAATGTCGAAACTTGACTTAGTAGTTTACAACTATGTTTGCCAGATTTTTGTTTCCCTTCTAAGGGGCAGATGGTGAAAAAGTGAATAAATACAGACTTTCCAAACTTAATACGGCACAAAAAGAAAACAAGGAAAAATGTGTTACACAATGTAACTTATAAGCATTTGAATGAAAATTGCTAGTGTTTCACAGAGGATCGGGTGGAGAGCTACAGTGGCATTCATTTATTCACTCTTCAATGAAAACCAAACGCTACCCACTAACTTTGTGCGTGTGTGGTCTTACTCACTACGACTTTACTCACTGTTTTAGAAATACGGGGCAGTTATTGTCCCAACATGGCACGTAAAATACAGCAAAAAATACGGAACCTTCCGGGAAATACGGGAACACTGTTTACAACCCTTATATTTTCATAATATCTTTCCGCGTCAATTGTACCGCTTTTGTATTATCGATCCTAACACTTTTGTAGTCGATGGAGTCTTCAAAAGAAAAAATTAATGATTATTTATATTTTGAAAAGAGTATGTTACTTTTTCCTAAAGACATTCGAAATGTCTTTTAATTTAAAGCTCAAAACTAGGAAAAGTATATGTAATTCATCAAATTAGCATCAGGAAAATATATCTAAGGATAAAAACTTTATTAAGAGATAAAAGATTTCATTAAAGGATAAAAGTTATCTCCATTGGGTTCCAGTTGTATCTCTTTAAAATAAAATTATATCATCTCAAGATACATATTTTAAAATACTTACTCTTTCTTTGAGTATTAATCAATTAATTTACCTATAACTTCGAGTATTATTGAAGATTTAAAAATGTTCGGGGAACCTTGTCGAAAGGTTTTCCGAACATTTTTAAATCTTCATCTTAAACGTTATATAACACCTTAAACGTTATAAAAATATATTGGATGAGAATAAACAGTCATTTGTCGTAAACCATTTTGACATGTCCATAATCATACGACCTTGAAATGAGAAAATCTGTCGATACGACGGACTCATACGCACTCGTATATATCTACATCAAATGAACTGCAAATGTGAACTGCTACGAGGCCAACAGACTGATGTAACATTCACTCAACATTTAAAATAAAACGTATCACTCGAGCTACTACGATACATATACTGTACAGTATTGTGGACGACGAGATATTTATTTTCGTGTGCGCGTGTGGGGCCATAAAACTAGACATCACCTACATATGCGGACTCGAATACTTATCTGTGCTCATGAATTACGTCTTCCTACAATACAAACTCTAAAAAGACCTAGGAATATTAGATTATACTACAAACAAAAGAAATAATCTACTCATATAAAATACGCTATTAGCAGGGTTCCGTCCCTCAAAATGAAAAAGGGACCCTTAAAGGATCGTTTGGTTATCAATCCATCTATCCCTCTATCCATCAAAGCTCTTTGCGAAACGTATCAGATGCTTAAACCTTACATTGCTACAAAAATTTCAAGTTTTTCGGTTTACGCAACAAAAATATATGGCGCTTTAAAACGTATTTTTTTCTTTATTTTTTCCATATCATACTTGGCCTACTTACTGATCATCGAAACCTATCATTGAAACCTTCCAGTCGACCTACAGTCTTGATAGTAGGCATAAAGTGAGATTTCAAAGCACAAGTGAAGGGAAAAATTTGAAAATCAATTATTTCTAATTCTATGTTGAATTATACATCAACTTTTCCCAAACCATCTATTACTTATCGTACTAAAAGTACCACGAAAAGGACCACTTTCTTTTGAAGAACGATTAAAAATTAATAACATACTAATTATTTATTGTTTAATTTTTGATTGTTTTTTAAAAAATAATATAAACGCTATTAGCTATTAGCTATTTATTACCGCATTTGTCAATGCGTTCAAAAGCTTTTTCAAGTGAAAGTCAATTACTTAATCGAGTTCAAACATGTAAAATACTATAATCTTAAAGCTTAAATCTTTTAGTTTACGAAAGGATGCGCTTAGTCGCGGACAGTCGACATTTTCTTTGTTTCAAGTGATACAATTTTTTTAATGATTTTTTTCATAATTAAATTAGAAAACAAATATTTTTTTAAGTCAACGTACAAAATTCTTTCAGACAAGCTATAACTATCAGTTCTCATCTATCTATCAGAGTTCATATCTCTATGAAAAGAAGATTAATTTTTCCCGAAAAATTTTAACGCTTACAAATGCAATACTTTACTTTAATTTTGGACCTTTCTTGATTTTTTTCCACCATTTGATGTCGGTTGTAAATGACCTGTAGAAATTTAGAGCATTATAGCGACGATCAATTAATTGTAATTAAAGAAATAGGGTATTTGACTGATTTCGATATTTTTTGCAAAAATATTTTAAAACTGCGGAGTAGGTTTAAAAAGACCTTGTGATGAACAACATAATGCATATACCAAACGATTAATCGAAACTTTTAAATAGGAAAAAGTGTAAATTTTTTGTTCATTAAATTGGAAAAGTTATTATGAATATAGTTTCCGCACAAAAAAAAAAGAAAATTATAATATGCAATATATAACTTAAACACAATATATAACGAGATACTAAAAATATTTAATAAACTTTCTTATATTGAATGCTAAAATAACTGGCCAGAGACGTCATAATCCAGCCGTGTTTTGTATGGGACGTTTACGAGCGTATCGTAGTTCGTCAGTTTTTAAGTCATTATAACTTTGTAATGAAAAGTCCTAGATACAAGATATTTATTATTTTTAGCAGTTTTTAATTATATTCTAGTAAAACATTACTTATTATATTCTAGTAAAAAAAAAAAAAGATAGTCAAATACCCTATTGTCTGATGTTAAGAAGCATTTCATGTGTCTATTATAGGAAACGATAGACCTCAAATTAAGATGTTTTTTAAGGATATAACGTACAACGATACCTAAAAAATGTTACAAATGGTAATGAATAATTGCAAATAACGATTATTAATATTCAATTCTATAGGACATATTTATCCCGTATAATGAACGTAGAAATATTAATTTGAAAAATATTTTGCGTGATCTCAAAATTTTGGGCGCCCCGATTCATCAACTGGACAACACCGCCGAACAACCTGCATCCTTAAATTCAACACTAAACGGAGATGATGTAGGTATGGTAGAAGTTAACTATTCTCGTATTTTATTTCGCTAATTTAGTGAGAGCAAGAACCGCAAGTATTGATTATTGAAAATTAAAATGTATGAAGTATACCGCAATATCCAAAATAAAAATTATGACATTGAAAAATTCTAATAAACATCCTCGAGAAAAAGCGAACGCTTGAAGAGAGACAATTTGAATTAATCTTTCATTACACAATGGATCTGTATCGAGCGCATTGACATAGGCTTTCGAAGCTTTCGGAAATCTACAACAATAACCCTACGAACTTTGATAGAAAGAATAAGATTCTCAAAGCGGCCTAAAGTAGGTAGTCGGTGCCGAAAGTAACCATATTTTATAACCGTGCCGAGCAGAACGGAGGTTAGATGGAGCAAAGGTGGCACTTTCACTGGGGACCCGGCTACGACGGAGTACAGTTAGACGCGGGCGTGTGGGTAAGTCGACGCCGCCCCGCCTACGCATTGCGCTATATCTCCTCTTTCACCATTATAGCGCCGACTAATTTATGAACAATATTTTCAACTTATGTTCCTTACAACTTGAGATACTTCGACGCGTCTAGCGTCCGACACGGCGCGACCGGACGCTCGTTTGCATCGCTCTAATTGACAAACTCGATTCTCAAGTTTGCCGCTAATTGAATGAATATCGTTACTTTTTATCGAATATGGTTTGCTTCGCATTCAATCAGGTGTCGTAACTAGTGTTAGATATGTAGCAGCCCATAATATTTATTGGCTTAGTAAAGAGATCATTGCTAATATCATTCGCGCTGCATTATGTCACGGGCAACGGGTTGGAAAATTTATTAGAGATTAAGTTCGATCGGAAAATTCAAAACGTGAAACGAATCAATAATATTGAAATTGGAATATAGTTTAGTTGATGGACCTATTTACTATAATAGTAAATTATATAAACAGTGTGACCTTGAACAGCCATGAGCTATAAAATGTTAAAATGTTTAAAACCCGTAGATGAAAAATTAGAAGATGGCGATTGCATTTCATCTTGGAGCCTAATATTTTGCAGACTGTACATGAAAGCGGATAATATTAAATCGAACTTCAACTTAATTTTGAAAGACCTGTGTAACGACATTCCACTCGAACAAAAATAACTCATTTACACTTTACATTTAGGGGTGGTATTTAAAAAAAAATACTATTTTGCTGAATACAAAGTGAAATCTTCATCTAAAAGATCTATTTATGAAGTCTCATGTACATGGATCTAAAATTGTGGAAACTGTGATGTTGTGACAGGCGGATGAATATGACGAAATTTAAAAAGATAATTGTTTCAATCAAAAAATTAAGTAAAATTGGAAAGCAAAATACGAATTACTACTATGAATCTACGTCCATCTCCATGTGATCTGCTATAAAAATGCGATGTACTGAATATAAATATATAATGAATCGCATGGCATGATGTAACTCGTAGATTAGTTGTATATATCTTACAACTACCCTTAAATGTAAATAATAAAATTTTTTAATGTATTTACTTTACATGTGATAATATAATATATATACATACTTACATTACATGTGATAATATAATATACATATACATACTTACATTACATGTGATAATATAATATATACACATACTTACATTACATGCGATAATATAATATATATATATATATATATATATATGTATGAGTATATATATATATGTGTATATATATCAATTCAAAGTTTATTGTTAATCATATTATCAGCTCTTTATATCTTTTACAGCTCATTCCATATTTATACATATATTATATATATATATATGTATATATATATATATATATATACATATATATATATATATATATATATATATACATATATATATATACATATATATATATACATATATATATATATAAGAAGCGAGTAATTAAAAAAAATATAAATAATGTCTGGTAAATATATTAAAACTGTAATGTTAAACAAGAAACACTACAAAACATAGTATGTCGATGTTCGCAATAAAAACTATCGACGGAAGACGGTATCTCTGTTCACCCACTCGCCGCTAATCTTCTCGTCACTGTCCATATGTACACACGATTCACTCGCAATGTAAAACAAATATACTTTGCGGCATTAGGCGTCGGGCATATTTCATAGCAATAACGCACTTACAACGTCACAGCTCTAGAGATTAGTAACTATCGGTTATCGATAATTTCGGCTGAGGTGAAATTAACCGATTGAGTCAACCAAGTTAGAATATATTATTCATTATAATACTAGTACGTATTTTTTAATATATTTAAAATAGGCAGTGATAACAGATAACAATTGTATATGACAAAAATGGCATTCTTATGGAACTAAAAAAAAGTCAACTTTTAAAAAATGGGCCTATTTTTGCCGGTATATTTTAAATTTCATTAGCGAAAAATATTTAGGCCGATCATGGTTTCCTAAATTCAGCGTAAAATTTCCTGTAAACTGCTGTGATTACTTATATTTTTAATTTAACTAATAAACCTTTAATTTAACGCAGAGTTATTCTGTGGTGAAAGCTATCGATAATGAGCTACTAACAATAATTTTGAATAACACTAAGACAGAAGTTTCTTTTCCTCGAATTTAAAAGAAACGCACAAGCCGTAATATTAACTATTATTGTATACTTTTTAACTTCGTGGAAATCAAATATGGTAATAAAGTTGCAGGTGGTTTTGACAGGACATCATTCTGGTACGAACACCGTAACAAAGTATGCTTATCCTTACTCCTCGTTTCTAAAGCAATGTAATCGGTATTTAAGTATTGATTAAAAGCCATTAATTATTTACTACTGAGGTAAGTTACTACTTGGGTAAACTTTAAATAGTTTTTTTTTCATTTTAAATTAAGAAGTTCAAGCGAAATCATTTGAAAACATAACCTTAATTAAGGAAGAAATTAAATTACAATTAAAAAGCTTTCTTTGTGGATAATAATATCATCAAAGCCAAAAAAGTTAACGAAATCATAAACATAATATTTAAAAATCTAGATAGTTATCTAGTTATCTCGGCTTGTGCACGATTTTTGTCAGTATGGTCAGTTTTCAATTAACGTCCAAACAGATTTACGAACTCGGAAAAAATATTCCTAACCGATTGGGAATATTAATATAGATATTCTCACGACACAATACTTATTTTTTATACCTGAGAGGATTGTTTTTTATACTATTTTCGTCACATTATAAATCTATACATATAATGAAATTGTAACAGAGTAAATTCTGTACATGGAAAATATTTTAAAAAGAGTGATTGATTTGGCCTGTAGAATGATAACAGAAGCCGGAAAACCTTTTTTCAGTATCACACAAAATCTACTGGACGAAATAATAAAATATCGCAAATTATAGTCTTGTCACAATTACTGTCATAGCTTTCTATAGTCAGTAAGGTTGAATGTGTAAAACGTGTGCTACGTTTAATATAGTATGTTCATCATACAGTTGCTTGCAATAATAATTCAATAACACCTAAAGATTTATTTTGAATCTATTATTATAACCGTGTTATGCTTGTTACTTACTGAATTCTCTGAATCGTTCAGAGTTCATTTCGACAACGAATTAATAAGTTACGTTTAACTTAAAACATCAAATCATATTCCTCACATTTACTACTGAAGCAAGCAATGTGGTAAATTAAATTCGCCATTAGTCAACGGTATGAATAAAAATGTATAACTGAAACTTTCAGAGAAAAGCTTTTACGAAAGCTTGCCTATTATTTATATATTCGCCAGATCAATGTAGTAAATAATTACTATTGAAATGAATAACCATCCGGTGAACTTATTTCTACAGGCAATATCTCTTACAGTCAACCAGATTACAGTAAATAAAAGATTAGCATGAACATTGAACGAGTGAATATCGTACAGTCAACCAGAATTAGAGTAAATAAGAAGGCAGCATGAACCGTAAACGAATGATTACGGAAAGAGATAGGATATTTGGGAAAAAAGCGTGAGAAAAGCCCAGAAAGGACTGTGAATTTTGAAATAAAAAATTGACTGAGAATTTTACAAGCAAGGGCTATGAATTTTATAACAATAAATGTACTGTGCATTTTGCAAATAGAGGCTGTGATGATTCTTTTATTATAATGCAGTGAAAGAATGTAAATTTTGCGCTGATCGCGAATTTCCATCCATTGATCAGGGTCAAAAATTCAGAGATTTGATCAGATATTCTAAGGCTAAAAATGTAAGGATTACATAAATATTGAAAGTGTTGATGTTTTTTAAGCAATTGTTCTGAGATCATTCAGTCATAGTCTAATGAAAGTAATACCAGTGTTTGAAATAGATGAGTTTTAGTTTCAAGGTGAATGAAATATTAAAGCATCCAAAAAAATTTATTGATTACCTTTTAAATCGCAAAAGGAAATAAAATATATTAATGATTTGGAAACAAAATAGTTTTACAATTATTCTTTCTCCATCGCGGACGCCTCAATGTTTGTCGAGATTGCGACGGCACGAGCCTAGCGACTGGTACGTGCGCGAGGCGCGTGGGGGCGCGTAGGTCGTCGCTTCATTCTCATTACGGACGCGCCGCGCCGTTACCGACCACTCATAAAGGCTCAACGATTACCACGCAGCCTCAGCGGCGGCCATATCTACCATCTTCCTCCGCTAATAAGCTTATCCATAATTTTGAATCGCACAGAACCACCGCGGCGGATACAATAATAATGCCGATGTTGTTAAGTGTGTTTCGTAAACAAATAATTTTGCATGATATATTCCAATTGATACTGCAGTGATAACCGAGCCGGCTGCTCGTGTCTGTCGGGTCAGGTGTTCAGATATGTGGTGAATGTATAATACCAAAATGCTTTTTTGCACGTTAAACAGTAATCAGTAAATGAAGTCGGTTAAAAACGAGATACAATACGCAGTGAAAAATAGGAAATGTTTGAAATTCACCCGGTTATATTTTAAATTTCATATTATGGAGATGAACTACAGGTTATTTTTTTGGAAATACCGTTCCAAAAAATAACATTATGTTACTTATCGCGCATATCACCCAAACCTGCACCCGACACCTTCATCGTGTCTAGCTCTCCGTAAAATTTCAGTCAGTAACTGATCAACCTAATAACAAAAGTAGTCGGAAAGAAAGAGTGAAAAAAGTATTCAGCTTCTACAGTCTTCTACAGTCTTCTACAGCTTCTACAGTTCAAAGTATTCAGCTTATACTCTTAAATTTATATAAACTACAAGCAACTTCGCGTAGCCTCTATTATAAAACTACCAATATTGACATTATACTAACAACACATTTTATATCAACTGGTGCAAAACAATAAACAGACAGACCAAAAAATCAATATCCTTTTCCAGTTACTTTACAGATTGTTACCATTAACCGTACGTTTAATCTATATGTTATAGGATTAATGACAATTTGACAAAAAAAACGTATAAAACAACAAATTTAATAAATATGTGCTATATAATCGAATATACCTTACTCAGAAACTTATCAAACAACAATATCAGAAAACAGAAAAGATCATCTACACGTTTCGACTCCTCATAGACAACAATATTGTCTGAGTTATTAAGTATTTCAACATTTTAGTTGCGCCGTAAGCTGGGGAAAATTGCGCGTATTCATTAGTAAAATATCATTATCTTCTGTTGGCCGTAAAATTATTTTCTTATTTATTTACTTATTTATGTATAAATGTACTTATTGCCAATATTATAACTACGTCATAAAGTAGAATCTTCAAATATCTGGAAAAGTGAGACCGATAAAATGAGCCTGTCGTTACATAAATAGAATATAATTTAAAAAAAAAAGACTGGTGTTTTTCGAATATGAAAAACCAAACAATTCAACGATTGACTATCAGGAAAGAGCAAAAAATAAAATACAATTTGTGACCGTAATAGAAAACAAAAAAGCTATTTTCAGAAATGCGAATATATTAATTTTATTTTTAAAAAGTCAAAATTTATTGACGAGTAATAAAAATAACAAAGAAAATCTAATGAAACACATAATACCTTTTAGAAATGATTACAAAAAAACCTGTCAAGCACGAGAGGAACTCGCACTTCGAGGGTTCCGTACACATTTGTTTAAACCCTTAATTGTTAATAATATTCCTATTAAACTGTTTACAAGTTTAATTTAAAATATATTGCCTACTATATCTTTTGCCGGCGCATATTTTAGAAAAAAAAATTATTTGATATAACTAAAAATTAACGATTTCCGAATTTTTTCCTTTACTTGTGCTACGAGACCTCGCTTGTTGCTAAATTGTACAATTCTAGATCAACGGGAAGTACCCTATATGTTTTGATTTATTTGCGAGTATCAAAATATGCGGCATAAGTTACTGTACTTTTCGGGTTGATCTTGATTGCGTTGACTTAAAAGCTTGAAGGAACCGTAGATCTTGAATTTCAACTTGATACCTCTACGCATCTCGGAGAAAAAGAATTGACAGAACGACAGACGGACAATGAAATGATCTTGTAAGGATCCCTTTTTTTCCTTTTGAGGTACGAAACCCTAAAAATATTAAAAGATGCTACTATTTTTTTTAACCTGTAGCAATTGCTTAAGCGAATTACAAATAAACGGTTAATTAAAATTGCCATCGGGTCTATTATCAAAATGAATGTCTTTTTCGCTCTTTTCTTTTAAATTTTTAAAAAGTTTTTTTTCATTTTCTCAATACAACAGTGTAATTTTTATTCTTGTAACACCTGAGCCCAACACTATATGGACTTTTACCCGTCTCCTTTTCACAGCAACGTAAAAACTAAAGCTTTAATACCAACAGAAAAAATGCAAGAATGAAAAGTCTCTTTCATACCTTGGATTATGTACTATAGAAACAAAAAAATAAGACCACGTGTTTCTGAAATAAAGTTTGGATTAAGGTCATTTTAGACCCGTTTAACTTATTGAGGAAATTGAATCTAATTAGAGTTAACTGTCTTATATTATTTTGGACTATACTTGTATTTGTAAAAATAACGAATGGTATAGACTTTTCCTGTGAATAAAACTTTATTTACATTTATTACATTATTTATTATTTTTATTACACTTTTATTACATTATCAAGCTTCGTCATTGAACTTTAGGCTGTGTAGTGACGTGTGTGGGCAATAATTATGCCATATTAATTTGTTATAATTTGCATTTTCTTAAAGTCTACGACTTGTTGACATAAAAAATAATTTTACAGAAAGGCTTCCTTTATCAACTGTGTAGAAGCATCTCACTCCTCATCTCGTAAACCCACGCACAGTTGCTAAGAAAGTCAATACGCTGTGTCGAACGCACGGCCTAAAGTGGAAGCAGATAAAACCTGTCAACATCGACTCTTTCATTGCGCATATTTAGATGCCGTTTTACGCCACCCATCTCAAGTTCCTTATAGAATATGGCGACACCGTCCATTATGAGGAGTACACATTTCCATTTTTAAATATTTATCTTCAGCAAGAGTCTTGTATAAGCGGCATCGCTCAATCCAAATCGAGATGTGTCTTACAAATTGATGGTAAAACTAAACGTATAATAGCAACAACTTGCTTTACATCGTGTAACACAATTGTTATTTGTGCTATGGTTCTAATATTTACGCAAGATGTTAGCATCATATGTTGATATTATTATTACGTTTATATATTAATAATAGTAATATATCATTTTTACGTTAATTACATTTAATGGTACAAACGCGGGCTTACCGGGCGGGTGTTGATGATTTCTGGATCTGTATATGTAAAATGCATAACGTCTTTTATATTTAGTTTATTTATAGCGATGAGTAGATTTTTGCGAATGACTTCCATTGTGGATTTTATAATGAGAAATATTTTATTTTTTTCTTGGTTTATTTGTTTTATTTTGACTGGTAGTGCAATGTCAATTTATTTTTATATTACATTTTTTACTATATTTTGGCTATTGGGTACCGGTATATCGACAAAGTATGTAATTTTAGTATCCTCTTATCTTAAACTTATTTATGGTTTGTTAGTATTTATGGTTTATTAATTATTACAGCATGGTTCCAATATAATTTACTTTCACTATTTTCTGGATTGTTTCTAGAAATATATATATAGCGAGACAGAGCACATTACGTACGCGACCCTATTTGAAGAATAGTAATGCTTCATACGTATATTGTGATACGTAAAAAGGTTTTTACACAAATATCGATTTTTTATTAAATGTGTAGTTTTATGATATTTAATTGTGAAAAATTTGTCGGGTCTACTACGACTGTCGTACAATCAATTATTTTTTAGAACTAGATTTTGTTTGTATTTGTAATATGATTCTATTATGTCTGTTATCATGCTTGGCGTATGTCTATTTTGCTACGTTATTTTATCGCGCTATATGTTATTCATCTTCTAAATCTGGCAACTCCTTAAAATATAGTCTATTGCTTCTTGATTTATGTTACATAATTTGCAAATCTCAGAACTTAGATTAGTATCTTTTATTAAGTGTTTCTAGGAATTTTAACACTGACTATTTGAATTTGTGTGGTTATCATAACGTGTATTAAAATATAAAGCGGAAAAAATAGTATGTTTATTCGTTTGTTGGTGCACATGTCTTGTACCACACGCTCGACCTCAACAATTTTCTTTTGTTAGAAAACCTAGTTTGAGGAAGATTGTAGGCTGTATATTATCAGGCTACGATTTGTAGGGACATATCTGGAATGGAGTAAAACATTGTTTTATTTGTTTGTTTGTTTATTCGAGCTAATCCCCATTGACCACACGTCCGACTTTGAAGTTTCTTTTCATATAAGAAAGCCCAAACTTTGAGAAAATATGTATTATTACGCTACACTTCATAGAAACTGAGTAGGGATAATAACATAACATAAATTGAGGTACACTGTTTCAACGGTTCAAAGTAGAGAGAGGCCGGTTTATATAGTGGCTGATCATTCCGAGTGTTCGTTTGGCAAACGATGTCGTTTGGCGAACGCAGCTGAGGCATTTTGTGACTGCGGGGAGAGCGGCATAATTATACGCGGATGAAACCGCAGGGTACGACCAGTGTTCACACTTCTACATAGGTTATTAATTAAAATAATCACAGAACAAAAGACTACATAACAATATATTCCTATTTAATTAATATAGACATTTTGATTTGTGATTATGTTATTTGTAAGGTCAAATGTATTATTATCGACTTGTAAACGTAATATAAAAAACAAATGAATAAAAAAGCGAAATTACAAATTCCTTTCGGTTTTAAACATGTTTGTTTCCTTTTCCGATTATGTGTTTAAGAATTAAACATAAACATGTACTCTTATGTATATATCTATGAATAGGTTGCAATTCTTGCTGCATAATTTTGAACGTAAATCATAATTTGACTATATGAACAACATGGATTGGCTAATACGATATCAGTTATTAAAAAACGAGTCAATTGCAAGTCGTACTTGCGCAATTAGTGTTCCATACCATCAAAAACATTTTCATACAAAAAATAGGTTAGGTAATGCTATTTTGATATTAAAACATACGTGATTTTTTATGTTTTTCTAAACAATGTTTTTCGAGAGAGCGATTTTAGGAATATTTTTTTATTATTAAAAAATACTGACATTGAAGAAAAAATATTTTTGAGCCCGCGTTTTAACAAATTTTCGTTGGATATTCCAAATGATTACTTCGTCTCTTCATTCACTCCCTAGAACTGATTTCCAAAATAAAAGTTCAACTTTTCCCACTTCACTCGTTTAATTGGACCATACTACGTACAGTTATTCATTTTAACGTCGTCACTACGTCAATTGATTTGTGACACAGACGAACTGAAAGACTCCAAGACGCAAAAAACCGTCACACAAGACACCGTGACACAAGTCATCACGACACAAAGCGTCGTGAAAAGTCCCTGTGACACAGACGGCGAAAAGACACCGAGATGGCTCAGTATTACTAATCTTACATGATAATATAATAATAATGTAATATAAATATATATATATATATATATATATATATATGTATAAAACGTTGTATAAGTAAAGTTAGTAACCTACCTACTGAGCTTTTCTCTGATAAAAATACTATTCGAAAATGAAAAAAAATATATATTTTATTTGTATAGAAGACAGATTAGGGAAGCTGTGTAAACGAATTAATTATAGAAGGCATATGCGGCACCCACGCAACGTGTGTAGTCGTTTGCCGTTATACGACTCGCAAAATGAGAATATAAGTTATTTTACTGAAATTAAAGTCAAGGTTTGCAGTTGATATCAATGATTAATCCTAGAGGTGATCTAAGATCTTTCCATCGAATATTTAACTCAAAACATTAATAAGTTCCTTGTCATTCGTCCTGTCCTTTTTTTAGAAACAGCAATAGAAGCTACAATGGTCCGTAAATAACGTAATAATAAAAACCTAAAAAATATTTGTCACGTAATTTAGAAAAGGTTGCCGACCTCAAAATTTTGCGATTTGACAAAGAAAAAATTAGGGAATTACTTTTCTAGTAATATTAATTAAGAGTAGAGTTATAAGTTCAACAGGTTTACAAAACAATTTTTTCCAGAGTTTTATGTAAGGTAGTTCTAGATATAATACTGAAAATGTCTATGAATTGTCCGAATTTGAAAGTAATAAAGTTAAAACAATTAAAAAAGCTAGATTACCAGAAGGTTACTAAATGTTTTCTTTCTAGATTTCCTAGTTCATAAAAAAATTACAGTAATTTTCTTACGTCTAAACCTTGTTAAAAATTAACAAACCATAAGTTTTCGGGATCGTAGCAATATGTTTTGTTTTTGGTTTTTTAAGAATAACTGATGAAGATTTTAAATACTGATACTTTTTATAGGATTGAACCGTACATGCCAAAATAAAAATACAACTCCAAGAAAATCCACACATGCAAGAGAGAAATTAGGAGAAGCATTAGAAGCAAGAAAGTAACCAAAACATCTTTCAGAAGTTCTTCAGAAGTTTGTCAAGCACTGATATAAGGAAGTTGAGTTAAGATAAATAACAAAATTTTTGTAACTATATAATAGACAAATGAATCAAATCATGATGTTACATTAATACTTTTACAGTTTAGTCACAATCTGATAATTAGATTTATTAGCACAACTTAATAATGTGTAAGCAAATATTGCAACGCGATTTTCACCCAATTTTTGGCAACTTTGGTGCCCTACTAAATTTACATTTTACTTTGTTTTAGATGCCGACGTCAGAGTAGAATTTGCTTACGACGTGTTTAGAAATGAAGTGTCCCAAACTCCAGAATTGTTTAATTGTAAACCATATTTCAACGTTACTAAGTAACATTAGTCGATCTTAATTTTAACTTTTTAAATGATAAAATAGTCAAGGACGAAAAAGAAACACAGGGATTTTACCAGGACGCATTATTAACTTTCGATATAATTCTCGGTGATGATGTTTTTCTAAATTTTCATAACATAAGCCATTTCCCAGGTAACATGAGCGAGAATCTCCGGAGACCTTATAAATTTATGGATAATGAAGGATCGTAAAAAATGCCTTTGGAATGTTAATCCAGAAATTTTTTTTTTTCATTCAGTAGCTAACTTACAATCAGTGTATATACACTTTCTACACTTTCTGGCAGACTTTACAGAGGTACACTTACTACACTTTTTGACAGACTTTACAGAGGTAGAACACGAGCGGATTAGAATATTGAAAAGACACAGAATTTCAAACCAACAACTTTTAGAAATAAAATAACACATTTCTTAATTTCAAAACAAGGATAAGTTCCATAGCAAAATTATATTTCAGAAATAAAGTAAATATTTTTTTATTTAAAATTTAATTTTAATACGATATAACACGTTCTGATTTCATTTTACATCATTCCCCAAAAAAATGTTAATTACAACATTTGTTTAAGACGTGCAATGTGTAAAACCAACCCCAATGTTGAGATTGGTTTTAAATAGTAAATACAATACATATTTCAACAATTATGAATCGTGAAATGTTAGTTTTAATTATTTTCTAAAAGTTATCTAGGGTTACGAACAGAATGGATCATTAAAACTAAAATTAGATTGACTCAGTATAGAACACAAGTTGCCAAAAGTAATATGCTGTGAATTATCCTGGAGAAACCGTACTCGGAGAAGGCCTTTGAGAATAAACGCCAATTTCAGCGTGATAAATAATGTTTTATGTACTGTACTGTTGATATGGTGATTCGATCCATACGCCGTATTTTAGTTTATATATATTCTCCAAAAATAAAAAGCATCATCGCGCAGATGTAGATGCCGATATATATTTAATACTTTTAAAACCTCGGAGATGTCATCATCAAAATTATATCTTCTCTTTCGTGCATTAAGCTGTATTTGTTGCTGTTGCTGTGGTTTTGTAAGTTATAAAATGTTAAAAGTATAAGTTAGTAGTTTCCCTACTTATAAAAAGCTCTCATCTTCGATAAATTTATAAATAAACCCATGACTTCTTACAATGTGCTATAAAATAATTTACATTAGGGTTCTTCGAGTACTTCTTACAAGCAACAACTATGGATTACATTGAAGCAGTGTCATATAAAGAATGATCAGTAAGTAAGCTTACTGTATAACTACAAAATGTAGCCGAGATGCTTAAGACTAACTTTCTATCAGAAATATCGAAGTTTTGTCTAAGAAAATACGACAGATCTCGTTATGTCAATTCAGAATCTAGTAGAAACTTTTTCACCAAAATGTTAATAACGATTATTGTAGTTAACATAGCAATTTAGGTAAGCAAACATATTTAAAAACCTGAATTACATATGAAAATGTAGAATTTAATGAAAACGGAAATACTTACAGAGTTACTTCGCTATTTCTTTTTGTAGAGGTGTTTTTTTTTCTTGCACAAAAGCCGATGCCTTGTAAACAAACCAATCTCTTACGTCTTCTGTGCCTACGCCCAATTTTCTCGACTCTTCAAGCTTCTTTTTTCCGATAACAATGAGAAGTTAATTTTTTTTAGCTTTCTCATTTTATTATTCTCATTGCCTATATTTCTATTCTTGTAGTCAAGATGTCTGGAATTCCACAACATCTCCTTCTCGTGAAATTTTTCTATCAAAAGTAACATGGCTTCGCTATCGCAATTAAGAAACATTTTAATGCACGTGAAATGTTTTTGTCCACTGTACCGCATAGCACTACCCTTAAACTTGAATGCTGAGTGCAAACTGCCATTTGCGCCCGCTTGTTACACGCCGGCATATCCATGCCGATGGTTCGTTTGTGTGGTAAGGCTACCATGTTAGTTATGCTGCCGATAAGCCCGCTGATATGCGTAATGACACGCCGGCGGCATAAGGTGTAGGAACCTTTAGTAAAACATGAATAAAGATTTGTCAATGTATAGGCGAAAAATAGATTGTAATTCTTATGACTTACAATAACATCCATCGGATAAAGCAACTTTCACGATGGGCAGTAAAAGTACTACGTTTTATCACTTCTTTATACGTAATACAAATAATTCAAAATTCAAATAATTCTTATGTCGATCGAGAGCGAAACACACGATTACTTTTCCAGCTTCCCCCTAACTTAGTCTTCTCTTGGAGCTGCCGTCATGGTAGCCATATAAATTATCATGTATAGCGTCTCCAGTAAGCCCGCCGTGCGCTGATGAGGCGGTCGTACCTCTATAAAATATATCACCGCTTATGCGACCCATACCTAATTTAAAAAATAGTATTTTACTGAAATTAACTAAATCATCTCAATTTGTGATTTCAAACCATAAATAAGCCCTTATACCATAGTGTGTTCTATGTTATCGTATTATTGCTAATAATACCACTATTATAACAGTATATATTAAGATTGTTAAATATACATATGTTTAATATCCAAAATTGATATATTTACCAAACAAAACACTCGTCACGTCGGGTCAGCTTGGCTATACGCAGCTGACTATCAGATTTTGTAATACCTACGCGTTGACGTCGAATACGAGCGAGGATGACAGAGACACGTGTGATGCCTGCCAATATGATAGTTCGTCACCCAAATATATTAATAACACATTACACATCCAAAACTCCACACGGATGCTGGGAAAGTTAACATGAACGCTAGGAGTTACCCTGAGTGGCTTGAATATTTTATGTCGTTGTCAATTACCTATTACTCATTTCCGCTGTCAATTACGTGTTATTATTACGAACAGTCTGTTCATGCCTGGCTCAAGCGATTCGTAAAAATAATTTCCTGTTATTAATTTCCTGGACTAATATTAAACTAAAGAGGATGTTTCTTCCCATCAATTTAAAAAAACAAATAAATATCATTATTAATATCAAAGAAAACGTCACGCAAATTGTTTTACGCAATGAGTCCCTAGATTCTACGAAATCACATGGATGTTGCGTCATAAATGTAAATATAGTAATAATATGAAATAAATAAAGTGGGGTAAATAAATAAACATCTTCTACATAAATATACCTCTTGTTCACCGTTTATTTGTTTCCGAAAGAAATTACTTTAAAATACTATCCTTTCCAAGAAGTAAGTCTTTGTAATATTTATTTCTTATCACCGAAAAAGAATGCTACAACACGTATACAATTGTTATTTAAATACACATTATATTTATACCCATATTGTACACATAAATTAGATGTATTATGCACATAATATACACATAAAACAGAACGTAATTTTTAAATAAACTAGTATTTTTAGAACATAAAAAACAACCAAACAAAACAAAGAAAAAATGATCTTCATGAATGTGCCTATGTTATATTTAAAATGCATCAATAATTGTTATTAAGAAATAAAAATAACCATAAAAAATTAGTTTTCTGAAATTATTATGAAAGTAATTAATATAGATCGCTTTTTATATTTGTGGACTAAAACAAATAAGAAATAAACTGTTATCAGACGGTGATATTCGTGTTGTTTTTTTGAGAATGAATATATTCGCCGCTTTATATATTTCTACCACCACTTTAATGAATTAGTATGTTATATCTTTATATAGAATTTACAATGAAAGTAGAAATATCACTTTTCATACAAAATACAAGATTTACCATTTATCAAATTGACGACTCAAAGAAAAGTTTTAATGGCCTTATTACTTTCATTTTTATTCATGTTCAAAAGCCAGGCTCGACACCATAAGGACATTTGCAGATCTCTTTTTCACTACCTTTTTGGGAAAAAAAAGTTCCCGTCAAAAAACTTAATACTCTGTCAAAGTGAAAATCCATCAAAAACTAACATACAAATACTTTTGCATTGTCTTTTGTTCATCTTCAAAATAAGGGACCCTAAAAACTTACCAAAGAAATGGCCGTATTAGAGGAAAGGCAGGAAATGCCTCGTATCATAGACGGTTAGATAAACATCCTAAGGATTCCAATTAAGCTCCAAGTCCCACGCGCGGGGAATTATGTAACATATCTGAACGCGGCCACATAATGACACAACAAACGGACCTATCACAAAAGCGCGTACAGATTAGGAAAATGAGATAATAAGGCCGACCACATACCGAACGTCCTCCTCATTGTGATCTGGTTACACTCGATTAGGTTCACAAACGTCGCTCGTAAAATATGCGTCGGGAATTTCAAATAATAACGTGTCGGGATCCTTAGGAATTTATTATAAGCGGCGGCTTCCACTGAGTTATTACAAAAGGTTAAACATCTCGGTCACGCCTGTTTAGTGGGGCAGGTGAGGAATGCGGCAACGGCTAATTTTACATTTCCTCGAAAGTGAACTAGGTTTTATATTATAATGTACATTATGTCATAAGTTATGTACACTATATCATAACAACTAATTCGCTATCTTGCATATAGACGTATAACGAGTATCATAAATCAGATTTTATAAGATACTATTAACCTTCTACTATATAAAAATAACGTTGCCGAAAACTTTATCGTCGACACTTCTACAACTTACTATTTCCTTACATTTTACAAACTACGCTACAGTACGCACTGATATGACACAAAAATTAACCATTAAAACACAATAATGACAACCCATTGACAAGTTTTGCCTCAGAATGAAACGCAATAACCGCGTATGTGACAAAAAGTAATGAAATTAACTTTTTAGTTAGAAAAAAATGAGAATCAATAAATATGTTTTACCAAAACCATGTACATGCATGTCGAAATATGCGTAATGAAGGTTTCTGTAGTCACGGGTTACTCTAAAAATTCTTGATTCAACCTAACCGAAATTATTTTAATTGAAAATTTTAATCAAATGCTAATAGAATTCTTTCAGATTTTTAAGTCCATAGTTTAAAAACTAGAGAGGATACATCGTTTCAAATGAAAAATGGTAAATGGAATCCCAGTTTAATTTTGAGAGGACTATCTAATATCGACATTTTTCACAAATACTTTTTTTTTCTGGTCATAAATTGAAATCTCCGTCTGAAATATACTGGAATCCTTGTAAAATTTCATGCATAGAAATAAAACTATGTAAAACAAAGGACTGCAAGAGATTAACTATAAGGAATGCTAACAAAAATAAATATTGATCTGTTCCTTAATCCGGCTGTTACCTCAAGTATGATAGTTTAGAAGAAGATGTCGATATGAAGCCGATTGTTTTTTGTACAGAACCTGACCTGGAGTTACAGAAATAGAATACAATTTTTAAAAAAACTGCATTCAGAATTTAAAAAAGCAAAAAAATTGTTCATTAACAATCAGCAAGGAGCAAAAAACAAAATACAATTTGTATTCATAATAAAAATAAAACAGCTATCGTCATAAACGAGTCTATATTGTATTTTCGAATTGTCAAGATCTGTTAATAGAAAATAAAAATAACTATAAAAATCTAAGGAACTTCACAAAAACATTTTTAAAACTGTTATAAGAAATATCAACCCCGATTTTTTTTAATTTGTAGCCATTGCCTAAATTAATTAAAAATAAACTTTAATTGATTAAATAAATGTCAATAAATTCACTGCATGTTGTCAAAAGAAATATCTTTTTCGTTCTTTTCAAGTTTTTTATGGTTTTTTTCAGTGACCCTATTGAGTTTGCGAGTTCCATAGATTAATCTGTTACTTCTGTAAAAAGAGGATATAATGAGACAAAATGAATACTATAGGTATTTCATCTTACTAATTCAAAGAGTTTCTTCGAAATAGCATTTTATATTATTTGATGAAAAATAAGCTAACTTTTCGTAAAAATACAAGATTCTTTATTTGTCTGAATGAAGATTTAGACAAAACTTTTATAGGGTAAGCCACTCTTTCTAATTTTCTCTATTTATGATTGTCATTTATATTCTTATAATATCATAGGATTATTGTATGAACATTATATGGACTTTGCCGGTCCCCTTTGACCACAATATTAGAAATTTTGGTGCCCCAGATAATTTGTACGTGCAACAAAAGAAACTCAATTAAATGACTCCTCTGGAAGTGAAAATACACTGAGCATTTTTACCTATTTGGTGCCGCCCAAAACCATTTAATTTTGACGAAACCAAAGTGAGGAGAATACGTTTCATCTCACTCCAACGTTTGATTGCATGCTTCCTTAATTTAATGTATATCTCTATAAGAAAAAAATCTATTCTTTTCTTGTCTGAGATAAAAGACACACAATAATTCCCGTGAAATAACTTTACTTGTCATATACTCTTTATACATTAAACTAGCAATATACATAAATTTATAATATACCAGTGACTGTCATTTACCACCAATCAAATACCTAATCAGTTTTTGACACAAACAATTGGTTACAAACTTAGAAAACGAAAAGGCAAGAAAATCATAAATTAATGAACATCCAAAAATACTAAGACAACAGAAACAAAGTCAATCAAATAATAATAGTACACCATTATGACGAATCGCCCATGGTGGTTATTATATTGGTTTCAACTTCATTCATCGAAAACAGCGTGGCTGACCTCAAGCGCGCGCCACATTCATTATCCCACAGGTCGCATTTCGTTTGACCACAATCAGGAATTGAACCGACCACAGGGGCCATTTAAATGTTCCTCATCCTCAACTCGTGGCGCCATTATACTCTTGGAGTAATGAATCGCCAGCGAGCCAAGTGACCAGACCTCCTTTTTTTTACAATCTACTAAAATCAACGTCCTGTGTATCTAGATTCAAAATTGATTCACAAATTACTATAGCAGTGGTACAATATATTTATAGGTTTAATATTTTTTTACAATCCATTAGAAATGCCATATAACTTTAGTAAAAATGAGTGAAAATTTTTGAGAGAATCGATCCAACTAACGGTTGAAATCATCAAGGTATATATATATATATATGTGTGTGTGTGTGTGTGTGTGTGTGTGTGTATATATATGTATGTATATATATATATATATATATATATATATATATATATATATATATATGATGCTACATGATATTATTTCAGTGTATCAGGAGCAAACAATGCGAGATTATTATTTTAAATTCAATATTATTCGTATATTATTTTAAAATATTAATCAAAATCGTAGCACAAGCAAATACTTGAACCGTGAATTCAATATAGCGCCATATATCGATAAATATTGCCAAGAGTATTTTATACATAAAAATCATTTTATTTCAAAAAATATACTTGTATGTATATATAAATTTTCGAAAACCGCTATAACTGCTCGTTGGTGTTGGGTATGATATTCGCTTTAGGTGCAAGAGATACCGGGTTCAAATCCCAGACGAACGTATTTATGTATATTTATTAACGTTTAACAATTTCAAACAGTTTATTGCATTAACCCGATATAATCGAGCTGGACAAATTATTTAAGTCGGGAAGAACCGAATTAGTTGGAAAAATAACTAAGCGTATTAAGTTAAATTATACTCAGATAAAATATTATTAAAAAATAGAACGTAATTCTGGAAAAGATGAACTTCGTGTACAGTGAACTAACTTGACCGATGCCAAATGACGCCGAGTTTACCCGATTGAGGATCACCAAGCCGAGCGTACGACACCGACCCGTGCAAACGCATCAGCTTCGTTCACTCCTTAGAATAAGTTTTTACTATAGTGTAGTGAGAAGATGCGCCTATAATTTATATAGTTTTTACTTCAAAAATATCTTTCTATTTGATACTTCCAACCGACTCTTAGAAGCATGTGTGAATTTCGCAGTTTTATAGACTAACCTTTTCTCACCCATAGAGTTGGTAAATGCTAATTTATTACATATCGTAGTTAAATCGATTATATATACATACAGACACAATGGGTATGTTCTTATGCAAGTTGCTTTATATTACTATAAATTTAAAAAAAATCCAAAATGATGATTGTGGAACGTCATATATTACATTTCGAAATAAAACCTAATTTTAATCAAAACTCGACATAACAGTTTAAATTAAAGAGCATTTAAAAACAGTTAAAAAGGATATACCACATATATATAAAATAAACTAAAAAAGAGACATAAATTCAAGGTTCTCAAATTTATTTGACTTGTATAAAATATTGCAATTTGTTTGACTGATATATAATCGTTTGTCATTTTACTTTACTTTTCTGCATTTATAACACTAAAAACAAATCAGGGGCTACTTATTTTTTATACCTTAATCATTGTGTTTTTAAGTTGTTTAATATTTTTTTAGTTCTGTCAGTTTATCAGTATCCAAAATTATTAAACTTCTTATTCTTGTAGATAAAATATTCTTTCCTCATTTTGGCGAAAATTAGTAGTTAGGGATAAGGATATTTTTGTGTATAGAAGTCGAGTTCAGTTTCCCAAAATTTCATCTCCATATGTTTTTTTTTTATTTTTTAAAATTAAAAATGCTTACAACTTCCACGATCTATCTTTATTTTAGAACATTAGTTAATCAAATTGACTAGATAGACGCTTTTATTGTAAGGACCATTGAAATTTACAATAAAATTCCTCATTTCGGTCAGTATTCCAGACCTGTCACCACATGAACTGAAATAATGAAAAAAAATTAATGCTGTAACGTGATTTTTGATAAATCAAAGGATTTAAGCCATAGAACAAGACTAATTATGACAGGCCTGCATAATAACATAATAAAAACAAAATCGTACTGGTTAAGAATTTAGCAAAAAAGTGCATATCCCTAAAATAATTTTTTCTCGTGAAAGGTACATTCGAGGTCAAATCGGACGTACCGTGTAACAGCAATAATTTCCAGTAAGATCTGCATTTGCAATTACGGTGCATAAAGCGCGCGGTCAAATTTGTCAGTTTTTCGACTTGGAATAAAAAATATCAATTGTTATGTATGGTATACCTTAGATGATGTTTCATAGCATAAAAAGACCTAGCACATTAAAAATACTTTAACCACAGAAAAATCCACGTCTTGCACCAAAAACCGTATGAAAAGTCTTTGGTTAATATTAACAAAATACGGTTACAATAAATCATAATAAAACTCCTTTTTCATCTTGTTTATCTGATTTTTAAACTTTATATTAAAAACAGTGATCTATGTACATGCATTCTTTAAATTTATTTTCATCGTCTCTTATCATCACTTCACAACATTAAAAGTTCACTATAGTTCCGAGATACCGAGATAAGCTCAGTCAACCTGGTACTAATTCCTAAATTGATCAGGGTTTAATTTTTAATTCTTTTGAGGAAATAAATTAAGACTCATTCAATGTTGATATTCGTTACACATGGATATTATTTGATGGAGTAACCTCTTTCGGAAGATTTTATTTAATTATCCCGCATATTAACATTTAATTCACGTAGATATATTCGTGGCCCCAAGAACTTTAACACTGAGTCAAGAATATAATTCAGAGCATTCCGTGGTCTTACAACTCGGATTTTTCCAGCGGGTCGTTGAAAACATTCAGAACCACTTTTATAAGGCCAGTGGATTTCCAGGAGATTCGTTTAGGGAAAAATTCCCGCTACAATTGCGGAGAAACAGTCATTTAAATAACCATCGAAAACCACATTTGCGGTACTTGAATTAAAATAGCTTACGGCTGGCAACAACCTATTTACCAAACTATCCGTTATCAATGGTACAAAGACCAGTAAATGATAAAATGACGTATTATCCGATTTTAACCAAACAAGGCTTCACGTGCAAAGACTAAAGATTAACCTATCAATATCTGAACTGGAACATAAACCAATGGTATTAGGTGTTTTTCACACATGATTGCAAACTTAACTTTATAGTATCGATCGATGTATTAAGGTATGAAGATGAATATGTTTTCAAAATCCTATAAACCTATACATATTCAATGGTATGCCATTTTAAATTAGCGATACGTTGAGGAACGTATCAGGCCTCATGTGATCCCCTTTCCACAGCGTACGAAGCCTGAGTACATCCTGATGATGAGAATGACCGTTCATACATAACTCGAGTGACCCAAGTCTGAAGAATATCCAGGTGTTACCACGACCAGCGAACATTCCAAATTGAAAATTTAGTTTCACTTATAAAACCAAATAAAAAGACTGAGCGAAAATCTACAACCGGCAACAGCTAGTTGACGTTTTAAAACAAATTCAAGCTACAAACGAGAGAGATTGTTGATCGAAAGCATGCATTCAAGATTTTGAAAAAAGTGGCAAGTCATTATTAAGAAAAACATTTTTTTTTAAAAAACCGTAAAAATACTAAATGGTATTTTATTATTTTCTTATTTACCATTTTATTATTTTCTTTTGAGTATATTTGGATTACTTACAATATTACTAATAATAATATTAACTAAGTAGTGTTTATTTTATTATTACTAATAATAATAAAATAAACACTACTTAGTTTGAGGAGTGCAATACATCAGAATAAAATAGAAAAAAAAATTTGTTTTCTGTCTTCTAATTATCCAACACAACATAGAAATATAAAAATATATCCGCATCGCGAGCTTTAGGGTATTATCCACAAGGAGTCATGGCACAATAGAATAATTAATAAATATGCTAACAATACGTAGCCCCATGAGACCCACTACAATAATTCAGTGTTCTAAGAAATAGTAGACAATTCTGTCTTAATTACATATTGCGATATAGGTAGGAATATATTCAGTTGTATAATTAACATCTAATTTTAATATTAACATTTTTATAGCCGATTTAGCAACCGTTAACCCTTTTCGTATCCGAGTTCAATATATTTTAATTAAAATAATGAAAATAATATGCGTCGTCTAGCTATTTATTTTATGAAACTAAATATATATGACACAACTATACCATTTATATATATATATATATATATATATATATATATATATATATATATTATTTTTAACATAGCTTTTAAACATGATATAGTCACATAAGACTTGATATTGTATGTTATCATTTAGTCATTAAAACATACAAAAACAATTATAATGTAACAATTTTAAAATAATATTTTTCCTTATAATAATTAAATTTAATATACGACATCGTAAGAAACGCTCAACACAACTTATCCGATTATGCTAGTTTTCATCAAGGAAAACACCTAAAAAATTCGAGTCCAACTTGTATGGAAAGACTATTTGTTTTTACGTAATATGGAAATTAGCTTCTTCAAGCTATTTTTTGCTTTCACAGGCTATCCAGCGATAATACAATAGATCAGACCTAATCAAACTTACTTCTTTTACTAACTCACATACATACTTTTTATTGTATTTCCTATGTGCATTCAGTCAAGAGAGATAAATTTTAATTCAAACCTGTCAAGTACGAGAAAACTCCCACTACGAGGACTCTATTGACATTTGGGTACTTATAAACATTGAAGGTTGTAGTGTTTCTATTAAACTATATACAAATATTAATTTTTCACAAATTCTATATCTTCCACAGGCGTAAAAATGTGGTACATATTCAAAAATGATAAAATCGTGGATAATCGCAAAAGTTTTTCTGTAATTTTCTATTCAGAATTAGTCAAATGTTTTTTCCTGATTTTTTTCAATAATTGCAAAAAAAATTAGTGGGGAAATACCCTATTTTCCCTAATATATTTTATATTTGAATTAATTAGTCTTCACGCGATGTACAAATGAAATATTTCTTAATTTATTTACCCTCTTTTTGATTCATTTATCAATATCTTAAAAAGTTAGCTAGTGTAAAATACGAGTATGTTGGTTATTAAGATATATACTATGCCAATTCAAGTTTCTTCGTTAAAAGTTCTACGTCGCATAGTTCTTAAGAAAATCTTTTGAAAAGTTTTTGTTTTTTAGATGGAGGGACAGACGACGATGCGATGATATTGCAAGGGCTGCGTTTTTCATTTGAGGTATGGAACCCTAAAATTATCGTCCGATCATAAATGAGAAAACACTGGATAGAACTTACTCGACACAAACGTAAATAACAAGAATTCAATTAAATGACTTGCGTTGTAATATGTGTAATATATGGATATCGAAAAATATCCGAACTGCCGTAGTTTGCTAAAAGCGTACAGGTCTCCATAATACCCCCGAATCCCCGTTAAGATGTGCTAGACTATACTTGTATCTGGAACTCTATCAGGATGAAAGCTCCGTGAACCAATGAATGGTGCATTTAAAGGGTTGAAACATCTCCTTTGTATTCGACCGATCGCGCCGACGCATCAGTACGTGCTGAGGTCGCGGTTGACGCGCGGGGAGGCGACAAACCATTATAAATCAGAGGTGCGAACCCGAACGGACATTTACAATGGCGCCACACGATTTTGAATCGTCGAATTAATTAGTACCCTGTCATATTTTTTAGTCGAAATGTCCGTCGCTAACAAAAACATGCATAATTGTGGTTAAGATTAAATTATGCCTTCGCGCTATGAAGGTGACCGCGGTGTTAAGGAAGCTATTTAGGCAAACATCCACTGAGGTGACCTTTGATCGCCGTTAAGATCGCATCTAAAAAAGAGAGCGGAAAATTTGTCACCTAAATTGTAATTCCATCGTCGAATCGTTAAATCATCCTTGCTAAGGCATTAAGATAACGTTATGTTTGTTTGAAGCTAGATCATGTAAGAACTACTCAATTTATAAATTAAAATTTCTGCTCTACTTACTGTCAAAGCAAAGTCTAAAGTTTTACAATTTATTCTAAAAACTGGAGTTCGGTAAATTGACAATTACGAAACACATTTTAACATTCTTTCAAATATTTTATTTAACTATTGGTTTAGCTTCCGAGTGTTTGGTCGGGATTTCGAGACTTTGCTAAAAAGGTTAACGAAAGTTCTGGAGTAGTTTATTACAAAATATAACGAGGCTGAAATATGCTCAGTGGAATAAACTTGGCACTATCTGCTAAAAACAGATGTTGCCAAGCCTTACATCCAAATGCGTTACATCCAAAAAAATATATTTAAATCGATACCAAGTACTGACTTTTCTACTGATAAGTTGTACTATACCTTTACGATTGCCAACAATTATTGACATTTAAACGAAACTTCAGCTGGTTAAAGCAACTAGTAACTGCTGATGAAAAGCGGGTTACATTCATTAATTACACACACAAATGCCAGTGGTTTAGTGCAAGACAAACAGGAAGTCCTCAGACATAAACTAAACACCATAACGTTAATACTGAGCTGCTGGTAGAAAAGGGTGTTATTCATAGACTTGCTCCAGGAAGGGTCTATGGTAAATGTAAATATTTACTATCGACCATTAGATATACTAACTTACAAACTAAGTAGTCAACATGAACAAGTTCATCATCTCCATGATTACACTAGGCTGCATACCGCAACTTATACTTGTGAAAAATACAGGAGATGGACCAATGTTCATCAGTACACCCACCGACAATGCACCATCACATAATCACTTGTTCAAAATTTAGAATAAAAAACTCGTACGGAAGACTTTCAAAACGTCCTGTATTTTTTTAAATCTAAGAAATATTGCCTACTACGTACAAGACTTCACTTAACAGTTAATTTAAATATTCCAAAGTTATTTCAATAAATTAGTGGCATCTCATATATCAGTTTTTACTACTTTTTCATCACTTAACCTGTCTCTCTTCTCTCCATATTAGTCCTCAATTTATTAAAGATATTTGCAATATATCGTTTCTTTTGTGGCAACAATGCATCACAGTTTTCTGTTTTTTTTTTAATTTTAAATATATAATATATCGCAAAAAGTTCCCTTAAACTAAGCTGAATTTTCAGATAAATAAATGTTATTTAGTTACGGATCTTAAGGAGAATACGCATTTCTTCGATAACGGAGCCGACAGCATGACGACGCGGCGCGAGTGGAGCCGACAATGCGTCTGACGGACAAAACATCGTAACGCGACGAGGGTGCGCACCGGCACACACCTCAATGGGTGAGTGGATGGCGCTGTTCCTGGAAGTGTGCTCTCAGAGCGACGACAAATAACCGGAAACAGTTGTCACGGATCGTCCCCTGGCGCATTCCATTGCACCCCTTAGAGCCCGCCGCCGCAGTCGATTCGCACGTCCGTGCCCTTTGCAGAGGGTTGGACAAGACGTAAAATTACGATTTGAAAGTTATTTTATGAAAAATAGCCGTTCCAAAGGAATGAAATATAATAAGTAAACTGTAAACTAATCACCCCCGGTCTGCACTTAGTAGAACAATAAATAGAATATAAAACACTGATGAATTATATTATCTACTAGTTGCCCGTCTGGATTTTGCGCGGGCAAAAAGAGATCATAATTGTATTACGGTTTATTGTTTTTTATATATTAAATATTAATGCGTGGAAACTTTGTAGTTTTTAAGCATATCGGGCACACGGAGGTGTAAGATTTGGGGTAATTAAAGTTTATATGGAGAAGTAATGCAGAAAGCTAAAATTAATATACAACACAAATTGTGTGCGTATGGGCGGTAGTTTTTATATTTCTTTGGCATAATACAAGAATAACTTTATTTAGTACACAAACAATTAATGAAAATGAAATATTCAAAGATTTAGAGAGAAATAATTAAATTTTGGCTGTCAAATGTAAGCTAATCATCTGCCAGACCGTTTCCCAATTATCGCGCTTCAACTTTATTATTTTTTAATATAGAGTAGTAACCAATTTGATCCGTTTATCTAGAATTACAATCATTATCATTTGATATAATATTATTAATAATAATTATTATTATTATCATTATTTTTTAATAAATTAATTAAATTAAATATAAATTAATTTTAAAACTTAATTTAATTATTTATAATAAACTCGTGTACATAATGACGGTCTGGCAGATAATTGGCTTACAGTGGAAAGCCGGTAGAAAAATAAAATGGTGAACCACTCGTCTGTCAAATAATCTATGGAAATATATGTTTAATGAGCTATTTCATCCTATTGATTTCTCATAGATTTTCATTGCATAGAGAGCATCTTCTTTCAGTCTATTTTTTTGCTGCATTCGTAGAATCTCATTCTAATAGTTTTTTCATAACGCACCTAATGAATTGTAATTTCAATATGTGTCACAGAAACATTAAATTATATATCACAAATGCATTAAATTATATATCACAAATGCATTAAAAGATCCATAATTTACGTTCAGTA
This sequence comes from Druceiella hillmani, assembly GCA_039881145.1. Classification (NCBI taxonomy): domain Eukaryota; kingdom Metazoa; phylum Arthropoda; class Insecta; order Lepidoptera; family Hepialidae; genus Druceiella; species Druceiella hillmani. The sequence continues at coordinate 4,105,294 of JAYKKI010000096.1, read as the reverse complement.
ATAAAAGATTCATTGTTTACGTTGTCAATTTCAAACACATAATAGTCTGTGGTCAAACAGTTGCACATGGTAGAGATTGTCGCAAAAGAATTTTAAAATGTCAGATTGATTGAATGAGTTTTGAACTGTAAATTTTGTGTGATTTCAAATGTTCCTTTTTCAATAGTCTGTGGAGTGTATGTCAAAGCAAAGAAAACGATTATTTTATATTTTGTGTAATAGATATATGTGTTTCATATATATGTGAAATACATATTGCATAATATACGCCTGTTGCAAAAGGAAAATGTAGTAGCAATCTGAATTTATTTATTTATGATTATAGAGATATACTCTTTGACAAAAAGACGTCAATAACGTTCAAACTTAAATTTAATAATTACAGTCGTATTTCGATCACTGTCGCCCAGTGATCGAAATACAACTATCGAAATACGACTATCGAAATACGACTATCGAAATACGACTATCGAAATACGACTATCGAAATACGACTATCGATAGAAATACACTAGTATTAATTATTTAGGATTTTTTGTTGAAGACAAGTATTCTTAGCGATTTCATTATTTATTACATGCTTTAATCGAATGCAAAACTGAATGGTTCAATCCGATAATATAAAAAATATTATAAGAAACAATCTAGAATAGGTCGTGTAGGCACACATCGTTGAAATTTTTATATATTTATTTTCATATAAAATTCTTTTATACATTATTTGTAGCCATAGGAGATTTTTATAGAGTTGTATTCATTTTCATTAACTGAAAAATACTTCTAAGAGTCAATTTTACAAAAGAGGAATGCGCCATTTTTGTTTGTGGCTATATATATATATATATATATATATATATATATATATATATCCGTATTTATAATCTAATGTCTAACAGCGAGAGTAAATGCAAGAACTTATTTATAATAATAACCAAATATCATTTTCTAACATTTCAATGATCATTAAATAAAATAAAATGAATATATTCAAAGAAAACACAGTTACGACATAACGTTCATTTCTGCATTGTCCCGTAACTGTTGAACCGTTAAATGTATAAGTAAAGTGCATTGCTGGTACGACATGAAAGATTATATACTTTAATATCCCGAGAGCTAAAATCGAAATGGGAAGAAAAGTCTTTGTGCAAAGAACTAGATGACACATGAACTGGACATATTATTTTTAGTCAAATTCCCACAGCCACTCATGTTCTCTATAAAAACTAAGAAATGTTTAATTTGCAAACAAATTAAATTTTGACAACATATGTTTAAATGCATGTATGCTCACTTCGACAGTTATTATCCAATTGTCTATTCACATCCAATTGTCTTTATTAGCTAACTTAGACTAGGATAAGCCAATAGTGGCAGACGATATTGTCGTTTAGATAGCTCATCTTTCTATCTCAGAATACTATTGAAAAGTGCTCGAATTACCCTAAAGTCGTAAGTTTTGTCGAAAAGATTGTCCTGTCCCATCGTATTATCTTCATTACTATAGTCAAGTGTCAAGCTTAAATAATATCCACTAAAACTAAAAAATTATCCTGTAGGTGGTACACTGCAACCTCTCATATCAGACAAGCAGAAAACGTATTAAAATTACTATTAGAACAGAATTCGCTAATCGTCAATTTATGAAATATGTACAAAAGTTGTTACAATGGAAATATTCGTAGAAAACTCGTGTTCGCAATCAACTATCTTTTTATCTTAATAAGATTTCATAAACTATAAACAATTAATAAACGAATGTCAGTTTGATTAATGATTACGAATTCCAATAACGAATCAATTATATTACGTCGGTTTCCAACGTAAAATACAAATATAACAATATCTACGATTTAAATCATCTCTCACTTACTCACAGATTACAGCGAAGCTGTTTGTGAACTATCATCAATCTAAAATACCATTAATCTCGTAGCTAAAACATGCACTCGGTTACCATTTAAATTCATCTGGTTAGTCACACATCTAATATCATTTCCTTGCCATTCGCATACTTTGTCGTTAATATGCCTCTCAGATAGAACCGCACTATATGTTGGGCAAATTGTGAGAATAAAGTACTTACTTTCCAACTAAAACACGGTCAAATTGTGAGATTCTTTGTATGCCGGCATACGAAATTCACCGTTCTCTCGTCTCGCATCTTATTTTCCTTCATGTTTCGTCATTTTTCTTTTTCTTCTTAATTTGGACACTAAGATATTTGGTTGCAAATAATCAATATTATATATATATATATATATATATACATATATATATATACATATATATACATATATATATATATATATACATATATATATATATATATATATATATATATATATATATATATATATATATAAAAGTAAATAAAATCTTTTGAAGTGCGCCACATTTCTTATGAAATTCACCAAATCTTTCTAAAATATTTTATGCTCTTTGTAAAAGAGACAAACCTACTAATTTGCATATGTTAATAATAATCAGCAGAAAATATAAGATTTGGACAACAAATATCTCGCGATAATTCTGTACACATGTCTTCTACCCATCACCACAATTACTAAGATGTAGAGGAACAATAATAAGAAACTTCAAGCGTATAATAAAGCAGACAAAGGAAGATAGAGCTGACTGGGGCACGTACTCAGAAACAATCACAATGTTAACTCAGTGCAAATTTTTCGATCACTCTGGTGGTTAGCGTCTTGTCCGTTTGAAAATTAAAATGAATAGCAAGTAGAGAGATAGGTTAAAATTGAAGATCATATTAAAATAGAGCTCTGCGTTAAAAGGGAATTCATTCAAACTGAAAAGAATTTTCACGATGGTCGGACAGACAGAGGTGTTTTCTGGTGTTACCTTGAGCTGAGGACAGTTCTATAAAAACAGTAAGGACGATACATACAGGGCCATGTAACGCAGCATGTCTAAAACTCTTTAAGATCTGTTACATTTTGAATTACTTCTAACTATCTCTCTATAATTTCCCTTGGCAGAGCCAGAAGCGATTATAGAACTCCTGATTTCTATCATACCTCTTTACCTTCGTGAATTTTCATACGAGCGAGAAACGGTGGATTATGTGGTGATGGGCTAGAACTAATTATATCTAATAGAATAAAAATAGAAAATCCTGTACTCTCAAATAGCATTTTCTATTTTTTCTCTATTAGATTTATCTCGTTCTAACCCATAACCACCTTATACCTTGTTCCTTTCATTTCATACAAAAATATATATTATCTCAGTTTTTCATAATCCATATATTTATCATTAACTATGACTGCGACTCCATCCGTATGAATGTCAATTATTAAATTTATTTTCTTCTTCAAAAACACTGGCATACACCACGTACAACATTCCTTTAATAACAAAAGTTTTCGAATTATAAAACTGTCGCTTACAGATAGAGAGATGTCCGTGGCGAACTCATATGGGTTCCATTTTTGCTATTTCTTTACGGAACCTTAAAAATAACACTATTTGTTCATGGTGTAAGTGTGCAGGTATTTTTTTTTAAATCTTTACCAGTCAGCTCCCTTAAGCCGAAGCACAATGGTACATGCAGTATAAAATGCGTGAAAATTAAACTAGTCATCTTTGATCTGTAAATACATACACACAAACAATGAAACATTCAAATATTACTCGTTTCGCTATATCTCTAAATACGACATCTTCATTATCTTAAATATTTTCTTTTTAATGCAGAATTTAACTCCTTTTATGATTTTTTTACGCAGTTAGAATAAAAACAAATTTTTTCAAACATGTATTTAGAAAAAATAATCAAATTATATAAATAGCTATAAATCTAAAATTTATAGATTTTAAAGATAAAATAAAATTTAATCTATTATATAAAAGAGGATAAACTGTTTCCTAAAACCACTTAGCAGCAACGCTATACCTCACCTGTCCACGCTTCAGTTAGAAACAGAGTAAAGATGAATAAATATTAGCTCGTTTGCCCAATGATAATCTGAATACGTAAATAATATAGCTTATTTCTGTATACTTAGATTTTATTTTTAGATGCACTATGCCCCATTTAGTTGGCCTTTGTCCGACGGGAGGTGGCTCAGCACAGGTAGCTCGTTTACCTAATGATAATCTGAATACATAAATAATATTGAACATTAGCTTATTTTTGTACCCTTAAAATTTCATTCATTAGATGCGCTATGACCCATTTAGTTATCCTTTGTCTGGCGGGAGATGGCACAGCACAGGTAGCTCGTTTACCCAATGATAATCTGAATACATAAATAATATTGAACATTAGCTTATGTTTCTACACTTAGAATTTCATTCATTAGATGCACTATGACCCATTTAGTTAGCGTTTGTCCGGCGGGAGATGGCACAGCACAGGTAGCTCGTTTACCCAATGATAATCTGAATACATAAATAATATTGAACATTAGCTTATGTTTATACACTTAGAATTTCATTCATTAGATGCACTATGACCCATTTAGTTATCCTTTGTCTGGCGGGAGATGGCACAGCACAGGTAGCTCGTTTACCCAATGATAATCTGAATACATAAATAATATTGAACATTAGCTTATGTTTATACACTTAGAATTTCATTCATTAGATGCACTATGACCCATTTAGTTAGCGTTTGTCCGGCGGGAGGTGGCGCAGCACAGGTAGGCCGCGCGTCCTCGCGGCGACGGACGGCGCCACCGCACTCCCACGACCCGCGCAGGCACAGCGGCGTAACGTAGCAAGAATTTATAATTAATATGCTACAATAAAATCCCATTCCAGATTTAGTTTCTCTTTGTCTTAAGCAAACTTTTACAAGCATCACCAATTATAACGACTGAAAAAGAAAAAAATAAAACAATCGGAATTAGCATATAGCTCAGAAGACTAGAACCAATAAATAGTTACATATTCGTATTTCGATATTCTTTTCCTTCTTTATCATCAGCCCGGACAAGCGGTACTCTTGATATAGTCGGACCACCTGTCGAATGCCCGGAAAAAGCATATTCTTCCTAAGCCAAATCTTTACTCGAGGATATTACGACTAGGAACACTTGCTCAGCGTGTAAGCGAATTTCAATATTATGAACAGTAAATAGATCACAACATGTCACAACCCCCATTTTCGAGTTAATTAATGCTCAACCACAAACCATTGATGATCATAAATAAATGTTTCTCGTCAATTTTTGAACACTGTGTATGGAGCTATGTATTTTTTCTTTTCAAAATTTACGGTATAAAACATATAATATTACAACCAGAAACAAATCACTTCCACACCTCTCTTCTGATACATCTTTTCATCCCTGAATCTATGAACCGAACATTTTTCAAATATATGTGTAAATAAGGCACTAATTTTGAAAATAAATAAGCTTTTTTATCTGTATTCAATCTAAAAAATAACAACTGTATTATTATTATATACTCTAACCTTACTATTTGTTCTATTTCCTGCATAACATTGGCATAAAAAGGTTTCGAATAAAAATTATTAAACAATTCCTTTTTTACAATAATTCTGTAAAGCAATCAGTTGACTATAATTTATGCATATTAATCACATTCTTTACCTGTTTACAAAATTAAACATTGCAAAAGTTTCCGAACGTCCTTTTTTTAATTACTAGAGGATATGACAATCTGTCTGCTAAAATTGATAGGAAGCTCGACGCAAAATATGACTCAGATTGTTGTGATATAAAACCAAATATACACTACACGCGCCAGCACTGCGTGAGGCGTGAAACTAACTACGCGACGCGGAGGTGTGTATGGGCGTGCGTGTGTCGTCCGCGCTCATTCACTTTCCACCCATTCAGTGCGACGGTCCATTCGAGCGCGCCGCTGCTGCATTCGCGCCAAACCGATCCGAGTATTTCTACTAGAAACTGTCTCTTCAACTAACTTACGTTGAACATCTCTCCCGTCTCTTCGCCTTATGTTAAAATCTCCCCCGTCCGTTCAACAAATACATTTTCTTGAATCGCGTTCATTAAAACCGTACCAGACGAAACTTTTACTGTTTTTTTTCTTACGTAGCGTAAATGAACTCGAAATACGAGTAAACGTAACTCGTTACGAACACGTAACGAAAAATTAAGGAAGTCAGTAAATAATCAAATCTGTAATAACAATCTGCTGTTTATGAGTTAGCATCTTCCATTATCGTTATAATAACATCCTGTTGCCATTAATTTGGGTACCCGCATGAGTAAGCTCGGATCAGGCCACGACAGTGACACGAGAAATTACCATCTCGCTAAACATGCGGCAGTTGGAACGATCAAATTCTTTTCAAGAATCCGTTTAAGTTAATTGCATTAGGAAGTGAAGTTTTGTTACCTCTGTGCGAACAATGTTTAACTAATGTTAAAATAAATATTGTCAAAATATATACTATTCTGCTCGTGCGGGACAATAATTTCGAAAGAAAAACTGTGAAGTGACATAAACAGAATGCTGTTAAGGTGATCGTGTTCACGTGTCGATAATATTTTGGAAAGCAAAATCAACATTAACGAGATAGGTAAGCTTTTATTCAAACACTTTTTCGTGAACTTTTCTGCACTTTTACCTGAATATAATAATATTTCACGTAGGAAATTAAGACCTTGCCTTTTATTAAGTACGATACTATTATTGTTGCATAGGAAGTTGCAACTGTAAAATATTTCAGGAAATAATATGAAAATTATATGTAATACCAAAAAATAAAGTTTTTCTTTCCTGAAAAATGATAACAAACTACTAAGTATTTCACGTTTTATTAATTATCGCCTTAAAAAAGTATAAGTAATAATAGGGTCAAGTGATGGTTTAGTGGATTTTGTTTATCTTTTTTCCAGAATTTTATCTTCATTTACGATAGTAATAGAAACAAATTATAGTTATTGTGTACATCTTTGTGAAATTATGTTTACAAATTCTTCTTTGAAATATAAGTAATATCTCAGAGATAAAAAAACTGTTTTAAAAATATTTACTCTAAATAAAATTAGCAGATAGAAATTACTTCCATTTCAAGCCTTAAAAACATATTGTTACTTACAGTGGTTTAAGATTTGTGTGTCATTATTTTAGCTTTTTATAAATTAATGAATACAATATCGTTTAGGTATTAACCTAATTTATTACCCATCCACAATACGCTCTAACTTCATCTAGTTATGATTAATTACTTTCAAGGCTGTCTGTCTATCAGCCATGCGTGAAGGAACGGCTCGCTAACTTCAAACAACAATTATCACATTAATACTCGTTTCTTTAATGGCGCTAATTTTTTGTAGAAAAGTCACTACTTTATTATAACTTTATATTTTTATAATTTTTATGTAATGTACTCTCTATGTTACGCGATGCGTAGCGAAAAAGTTTCTTGCACAGTTCTATTATAATTAGAGCTAAAACGGATAAGGAATGCTTAAACAAACTTATAATACATAAAATATTATACCCCAATATCACATAAATTTCAGACTGCTCGAAATTTGTATTTTGTTCCAAACCGAGTTCGTACTTTCTCACAGGAACTTATCCGTTATTGTTTACGACGTATTGATGTTATTGGTCCATAAAAAAAAGAAACTAATTGTTTATTCTTTATTTTTAGGGTTTATAAACTCAAACTGGAACGTGTGACGTAGAAACTTGGAATTTGAGAAAGCAATAAATCTCATTAACTTACATATTTTGCAGTAGCTGACTTTTTTAAAATATTCATATAAGAATCAAAGAGTTAGTAAATGAAGTAATAAAAAGTTCCTTTTTTAATTTTTTATTTCATTTGTTTAAACTGAACATTTCAAACGATATTCTAAAAACAAAGTCGAATTTATAAGCTCATCGTTCTTGAAGTCGGTTAAATATATTTGCTAAAATAGAGACTTCTCTTCCCTTTATTTCCGAAACTACCAACCAAAAATCATGATTAAAGGGTTGATAAAATCTGCCTATAAAATCACAGGAATCATAGATCCTATAACTTTTTAAACATTCGCCACGTTTTAGGTATGTGAGAAATATGGTAGGAAATATATTTTCTTTGTGAAAAATTAATACTTGAAATAGGTTAACGGAAACACTATATACCCTTATATGTTTATAAGTACCTAAATGTATACTAATCCCTCGTAGTGCGAGTTCTACTCGTACTTGAAGTGTTTTATATTCCCACATTACAGTTCAGTTACTTACTCACCGATGGGCTTCGTAACCTCATGAGAATTCTAATGGTTTTAACGATCAAAATTGAAATTAATCCCTTTCAACATTTTCATAAAGAGATGTGAGAATCCAAATAGCAATCGGGTAAATATTGAATTTTTTTAAAATCTACCAATCTGGGCTACAATATATTTATAAACTAGAGCGATAACTTTGAAATGTAAATACAGTATGCTAAAAATTATTCAAATTCTGTACTTCGTTTATCTCTTTCCTTTATATTCAAAATATATTATTTTGTTCCGGATGTTCGACCACTATACTAACGACTTTTACGCCAATATTCAAAGAAATGGAAACTATTAAAGGAAATTTAATGAAGTGCATATCATTTATAATGTTTTATATTCCCGGTACATTAAAACATTGGAACCAATTTTCGTCGCCTTTTTAAAAATCCATTACGACAAACAACGCGAATAATAATGTAACAATTGCAGTAAAATCACAAATAGAGGGCAGATGTTAACATAAACAAATGTATCGCATTATCGCCAACCACAGCATTGTTACTGTCAACTAAGCTGACTAAATGTACGAACTCGTCAGCCATAAAGAAGAAAAATAAGTACAAGAATATTGAAAAAAGAACATAAACAAATGTATCGCATTATCGCCAACCACAGCATTGTTACTGTCAACTAAGCTGACTAAATGTATGAACTCATCAAGAATATTGAAAAAAGGCAATAAATGTGAGTAGTATTATGTCACAAAATAAAAAAATAAAATACCATATCAATACTTAAACTCCCACGCAAATAGAAGAGTATAAAACAATACAGTAATCGCAAATGGGCGGTTATAACTTCAACAACTAATTCCATTTCTATTTTCGTCCAAGAAGTTGTGTCTTACGACGTCTGTGTAAATAATGGTTATCTAACTTAAATTGTAATGCACAGAATATATGCTAAAAAAGCTAGAAGCTACAAACGGAACAATTAAGCTGAGTACAATTTTAAATAACCACGAAACACATACAGCCACAATTAGCAGGCGACTGGCCTCCTTCAAATTAATCGACCTTCCTATTTACTTCACTTTTAAACACTTTTTGTTACAGCCAGTCAGTCATTAAGCTTTTATTAATGAACACAATGTAAAATATTATTTTTAAGGCAGTGATGTTGGTGTTAACGTCTACACGAACTAGATTATAAGGTGAATTTGGTAATTGTCTATATCTTTTGAAATTATTATTGGAATGTAACTGAAGTAATTTTAATTGAAAGTTCTAATTAAATTAAAGTATATCGAATTTATTAAGTTTCTTAAACCTGCGGTAGGGAAATGAAAAGAGGAAATGTAATTTACACATCATTTTAAAACATATTATTTGGCAAAAATACGTTAAAGTAACAAATGCTAAATTCGACTTTAATTCTAATTTTTTCCTTTTTAAAAATCTGTCTAACGTTACATCAAACGATGAAGTCAGTAAAATATCTGCTTACATGGGGAAAGAAATTTAAAAAATAATTTTTTTTGTATACATTAAATTGAGATTCTCTACTGAATCATCTTAAACTGATTCTTAACTTGCAAAATTTACAACACATAGACCTGAAAGTTTATAAATTGTTAGGCTGTGACAGGACTGACGGGCGGATATGACAACATTATAAGTATTTCTTGTTTCACTGTGGAATCCTAAAAACCGGTCTGTTGTGAATTGGTATCGATTTCGATACGGAGCCCTTCCAAACTATCAGTTATAGCGCATTGTTAACCACAATTTTGCCTTAATCCTCAATTGGATCCTCGATGAGGATATTAGATCAGGATAGGCCATTTTTAAATAAAATAAAGACATTATATTTAAATTTTAAACGTGGATTGAACCAAAAAACAGAGCTTTTGGACGAAGCTATAAATAAAAACAGATTAATACATATAAGAAGTTAGCAAAGACACTGAATATTTCTGAACGAAGTACCGAATAAATTATATAGGATCATCTTAAAGTTGGGAAACTGTCTATCTCCTGGATACCTCCCATCTTCACTCATGCTCAACGAGACCTGAGAGTTACTTGATATAAAAAAATGCTGAAAGTTATCCTTTTAGGCATTGTGACACGGGTGACTAAAGTTGGTTATGTTTTTTCGATGCACCAACCAAATTACAGAGTAGTGTTGGTGTTTGAAGACGAAGTATACAAATACGTTCAAGTTTATAAATATAAGTATATAAATACGTTCAGTCGAAAGAAGAATGATCATGAAGTTTGTTGGGAAAACGAATTTTGTGGTTAATTTTGTGTTAGATAAATGGAACACAGACACAGTAACAGAATTTTTTTGTCAACGTTACAGAATTTTCTTTTGTCACCGTTATTGGTAACTTTGAGATCAAATTCGCCCATGGTATATTCGCGCCCGTGATATGAGTATATTCGCTCATGGTACCTTCACATCGCACTCAGCTAACTCACTACTTTTTTCAACAATAAGGAATATAAGTATTGGATCATTCGTACCTTATGGTTGGACTTGGTTTCTTCACGTTTGCTAAAACGCAATTAAAAGTCTTTTGCATGTATACACTACATTGCAATTTGAATATTCAATTTTCCAATTTTAGACAAATAGGTCTTATAGTTTATGACCGACGGACGGACGAATAATTGAGCGAAAACAGTAGGATTTCATTCGGACCCTTCGGGTGTGAAAGAAGATAAAGAGAGGAGACGAACTTTTTACTTATGGTCTTTAATTATATATATATATATATATATATATATATATATATATATATATATATATATATATCAGTCAGTTTTATAAGAATAAATGTCATTAATTGTTTTACATCAAGTGTATATGGGAAAAAACCTGTAAAGTACTAATGGAACTCGCACTAGGTGGGTTCCATTCACATATAGGCACTTATGTAAATATTATTTCCATTAAACCATTTAAAATATTAATTTTCTAGAACGAATATACTAGGTTATATTTTGATGAGTCACCAAATGTCAAGGTGCGATTTTTTTTCATTATATGATTTAGGAACGTTTTCTTAATCGCTCCTTGAAATTTGGTCACTCATCAAAATGTTACCTAGTATATTGACTACTTATATTTCACAGCCGTGAAAACATGTCGCATATTATTTATCACTATGTAAATATATAAATATATAGGCTAGTATATCTTTTACAGTCATAATAAATATACAATTTAAAATACAAAATTATTTTTGTAAATGATTTAAGTCACTATGTATGCAGATTCTATGAACATTGCACAGACCCAAGTATGTGCAACGTTTTGCAACGTATGTGCAACGTTAGTTATTCCCATAAACTAGTTGAAGTTACTTAGCTATACTAAATTTCCTTTTCATTTCGTTATTAGTAATATTATATTAATCATATTTGTAATATTGTCATTACTTCTCAAAAAACTACTTTGTGAATTATATTAAGAAATAGTTGTTTAGCTGGTGTAGACACGTAACTCTTAGTAATAATAGTTACTTTAAATCTGAGTATTTCGTAGACGGATCCCTGTATCGAAAAAATGTTCAGTGCCCACCCCCATTCTTTTTAAGAGACCTAACTTACATGAGGCGGAGACATCGCAAAAACTTTTTTCTTTTATTTTAATTTTATGTTGTATCCTTGTAGTCGTTATAAATCTGAATAACGACACTAATTACAAATTCAGCTTTGTAACGTGAATAATCTGCGAGCGAAAGGCCTGAGACAAGTATTAAAATAAATGTGTATATAAATGTACTACAGTTTATATTCCTGAGAACACAATACATCAACATGTCATACCTCTGTCCATACTCTCTTTCCTTCTGGCCTTGAAATACAAAAATAAAAAACATAGTTCCCAAAGAAAAAACAAGAGATCCCAAAAAGCAAATTATCTCAGTAACGGCAATATCTAAGTAATAATAAATAGATAATTATAAATTTTAATTTTATAGTTTTTAAACATTAGGCATACGCAAACAATATATCTGAAACTTGGCACAGAAGCTAACATTTCTGCAAGAAATGTCTACCTGATATTTTGAAAAATAATTGAAATTAAATTGTCACAACGTTTTCCCCATAAATATTTAACTTTTCTTATTGTTAACTGCTAAAACTAAAAAATTCAGCAGTTATTAAACAGACAGACTCACCCTAAATTTGTATGTTTCGTTCTCTTCAATAACTGAAAAAGTTTTAACATTCAGCGTATTCTGTAAAGTAAATTAGAGACCAAAATATGGGCATGTATATTTACTTCTATTTAAAAATCTACAGACTTTTAGTTTTTTTATACTATTAACTCGGTGTCTCATATTTTGAGTAAATATTTTTCATTCTAAACTATGAAAAATAAAATTGAATGTACTTAAGAAAAAACACCTTTTCCATTTTGATCGGGCTTTTAGGCAACTTTATAATATAAGAATGAAGCAACTAGGAAACTTTATGATGTAGAAATAATGCGGAAACATTTTTAATAACAAGAGTATATTAACATTTTCTATCATTAAGTGCAACATATTTTACCCTTTCAAATATATTTTTCAAAATTCTTCCGTCGTCATAAAAGAAATATATAAATTGCTGGCAAAACTTTCAAATAAAATAATACCAGAAAACTTACTAGTGTTACATAATTTCAAGATATGCCAAATAATTATCGTAAACACTATCAATTACCATTGTGATTAAATCTCAAAATGTCTTAATTTCACCACAATATTCGATATAATTTAAGCGGAGAAAGAGTATTAACAAAAATCCAGTTTCTTATTCTTTGAATTAGTAACCGCAATGAATTCAAATCTTTTTACTTTTGTTTTATCTTAAAATTTATATAAGAAAGGTATATTTAATACACTTATCGAATTTACCTAAAGAGAAAAGGATAATGTCAGAATATTTAATGACAGACCACACACATAAGCAGATATTCCTCTCATATATCTGCCACAACGAGGCCACGGTTTACAGGTTGCACACGTTTGGTTTAGTTAGATGATCCCTTTGTTTTTATATGGAACAATGAATCATCGCACTACTGTAAACAATAAATGAACTAGATGACTTAATGCGTTTCATATAGGAAATGTTTTATTAAGATAAACTTACTCAAAGAAGTAAGCATAACAAACACAAAATAAACATAACAGACTTCAATGGTCGCTAATGAAGTCTGAAATTAAACAAATGTATCGCCTCGTCTCAACCGTTTCATCTTATGTAACCTAACCGCGACATGATTACTACAAATTATATACTTGATAACCATTGCTTATATTGCTATATTTTCTGCTGAAAATCCCAACTACAGCTTTATACGTCCTTTAACACGTACATTGTGACGGAATACACATTTAAGGTAATTTAGAGAAATATAAAAACTAATAAAAATTACCTTTTTATTAAAATTATGTTTTTAAGTGATTCACTAATACACATATAAGTTTAACATTGATTATGGTTTTCGATAATGAGAATAAAGTGTTAAAATGAAAATAAAATATTTTCTGCGAATTCGCCACTTTCAGCAGGATCCAATGAAGCCTAAAAAACTCAAATATTCACGGAATTTTCTTACCATTCACGGATATTTAGAGTAGACCACAGACAAAAAAGCAAAGAGAACATTTTAAAACAAAATACAAATAAAGTTAGCATTTTAAAAATAAACATTACACATTTACTGAAATTGGTTTATACTAGTTTAAGTTACATTTTATATTCTAATTATTATGTTTATATCGAAACAAAACTATATATAAAATATTTACATAAATTAATTTAGTTAGCTACCAAAAGTCACTATATATTTATATAATTAAGTCCTGTTCTTGCCTACCGTGTTGAAAAAAAATTCATTTATTTAACAATATCACAAAATGTCCAACTTACCCTGTTGGTAATAGTCAAGAATGATAGTAGTATTTTCTTTGTTCATATATACTGTGATCTTTGGCAACTCTGCCAATATACGATGCCTACATGCTAATTTCAGATACCTATAGTTTTTGGAACTATTTTTGAAATAAAATTTAAACTTTCGCTTTCCTTATTTGAGTTTCAGCACTTACGACGCTAAAATAATGATATCCAATAAATTTTTACCAAATCCCGACTGCCCAATACGATTTTATTTCCATATTAATAGTGAGAGTTGTTAATTAAAGATTTTGTCTCAAAAGTAGTTATAATTAATTATTCGACTATCGAACACACAAAATTTACTTAAATTTTGTAGTAGGACCTGCAAAAAATGGTAGGCGGTCGTCGAACAATACTTCATTACTGATATTTCGGTGGGCTTTGTCGTCATGCGGTGAAGTCAGAGACATAGAAGTCTTACAAAGATGATAAGTAAGAGCGCTACGCGTGGGCTAGCTCGTCTGTGTATCCCTTGTTGCAACCGACTTTAGTGGATTCAAATATGTACGCGTAGTAGTGTATAGTCATGAAACCGTAAGTACATGCCGAATTTTAGTATAGTCATGAATCCGTAAGTACATGCCTAATTTTAGTGTAGTCATGAATCCGTAACTACATGAAAATTTTAGTGTAGTCATGAATCCGTAAGTATATGCCGAATTTTATTATAGTCATGAATCCGTAAGTACATGCCGAATTTTAGTATAGTCATGAATCCGTAAGTACATGCCGAATTTTAGTATAGTCATGAAGCCGTAAGTACATGCCGAATTTTAGTATAGTCATGAATCCGTACGTACATGCCGAATTTTAGTATAGTCATGAAGCCGTAAGTACATGCTGAATTTTAGTATAGTCATATAGCCGTAAGTACATGCCGAATTTTAGTATAGTTATGAAGCCGTAAGGACGTGCCGAATTTTAGTATAGTCATGAATCCATAAGTACATGCCGAATTTTGAATCCGTAAGTACAATTAAAATTACGCAGGGTCAGTGCAAACGCTACGTTTTGAGGAAAACCATAATGGCAGATGAATATATCTGTCTCTAATGTTTATTTACCATTGTTAGAAATTTTCTTGTAAAATACTTAATAAAATATAATGTGGTTTTCTTCTTAATGTGCTCAAAATTTTATCATAAATCACGATTTAAACTCTATTTTGTCCCCTTCTAAAAGTATTCAATACACAACGTCTAAAAAAATCGATTTTTTCCATGATGAAACTCTTCATAGCAGGCAGGTTTTTTAACGTATTACTTTTAACTTGAAGACAATATTCCATTCAATGAAACCAACTTAGTAAATTTTCCAATTACAAAAAAAGTGTTTCAAAATTTGTAAATTGAATTTGCTATCGGGTTTAGAAAAAAGTCAGCACTATTTATGTTGAATAGAACTACTAAACGAATGTATGACCCTAAATAGATGTAGTTCATTTGTTATTAATTTATTTATTATAAATATTATTAACCACGACTGCTGTTACAAATGATACAAAGAGCCATAGAAACCTAAAACATACTCGTATGTATGAATTTTTAGATACAGTGAAATATACTAGCATTGTTTCTAATAATTTCCATATATACATATATGTGTGTGTGTATGTATATATATATATATATATATATATATATATATATACATGGTGTCCGGGAATAAGTGCCGGACAAAGAAAGACGGACTGAAAAATAGTTGATTGTCGTTAAAATAAAATTTCAAAGATGACTTTTTTCAGAAAATTTAAAATAATATTAATAAGTATATGTCATCTTTTTCGTACATACGACTCTTGCACACAATGTTCAGACCCGCTCTGGGGAATAACCCGCAAACAGCTGCGAAGATATCACCACTTAGGGTAAACACCGTACTCCGGGCAAGTATCAGGTGTGTTAAAAAGAGTTGTTTGTAGTATTTTTGCACTCGGTTAGAAAAAAGGCGTCAAACTCCAAATTTGTAACATTTTCTAATGACATAATATACCAACCCTTATTTCAATATCTTTCATCGCCAGATGTACGCGAGCGTGATGACATTGGCGTGGTGCGGTCTGGCGTGGTGCGGACTGGCGTGGTGCGGGCGGCAGGAGGCGCGCGAGGCGCTGCACGCGCTGCGGCCGGCGCGAGGAGCGCGAGGCGTGCTGCGCGCGCGGGACCTGCGCCCCGAATACTGTGAGCCGCATCCTCTCGAGCAACGCGTGCGCACCCCCGGCTGCCTCACGCGTACGCTCCTCGATCGCTCCTGCTACGGTCAGTGTAACTCGTTCTACGTACCGCGAGCGCCGTCACCGCGTGCTCCCGATACCGAGCGCGCCGCCTTTCGCTCCTGCGCCGCCTGCAAGCCCAAAAAGTACTCTTGGACGCGCGTCACTCTGCGTTGTCCCGCCCTTCAGCCGCCGATACGCCGCGTGCGCTTGCGTCTCGTACGCACCTGCCGCTGCCTGCCATACGAGTGAGCGCCCTATCTGCAGAGCGCCCCGCGCCCCATCCGTCCCAGCGTCGCCGAGTTTCCCCAACCGATCGCGACTGGCCGCACATTCGTAAGCTCCAGCGATCAAAGTGATAACAAGTAAATGCTATTTCCGCCCAGTAGTGTTATTGCGTCCTCATTTCGTCACCGACATTTTCACGTGTTTTAAATGAAATGTTTTTATTGCAAAGTAAATGCAGTAGTGACCGAGTCTCAATTTCGTTTTCAAAAAACAATCTAACGTGCCATCATGTTTCGTTTATGTTTATTCATTAAGAAGTAAATCAGTGACTAACAAAATTATATAATGGAATTTAGATTAATAGAGGTTATAAATTAATATTTATTTATAGTTATCGCTGGTAAATGGAATGTCTTGCGATGTCACCTAACACCACATAAATAACATACACACGTAAATACATCGCGAGAAATTTCATTGTAGACTTGTAGTTCGAAATGTTCCTATAATTAGTTAATGCCGTTTTAAATAGTTATAATATAAATTAACTTATTTAATTATAGATATGAGATAAATTTGTTTTATAAAACGCTTGTTTGACAAATTAAATGGGTCGTAGAGTAAAATGGTTTAGAATTATGACGTTGAACTTTGTTGACAAAGTGTTGTATATATGCACGGTAAAGTGCATCGAGATATACTGCATCTATCGATAAATGCTTCTAAACTTAGATCTATCGATCTAAGCTTAGAAGCATTATGTATGTAGGCCCAGCAACCTTCGACGATCCTATATTCTTCCGCCGGGAGAAAATTTAATTTAACCGGTGAACTTAAATATGTACAAGAGGTAAATATAGAGTAAAAAAATAAAGTAGAAAGTACATAAAACAGGATAGATTATTTTAATATATAATTTTGCTAATGTGTACTTAGAATTCGCCTTATTTTTTAATTGATATGATGAACATGTGTTATGTAGGTACATTATAAGAATGAATAAAGTGTTAAATTAACTTGTAAGTCAGTATCATTTTCAAACGCCTTATTTACTATGAAAGTTGATATATAAGCAAATACATGTCGAAAGATGGTCAATGGACAATTTTTTATACCAATAGTAATAGTGAAGGATATAGTGGCAAATTAAATATATGATTTACTCGTTGGTGGAGTGGGCAATAGCATTTTTTATGAAATATTTCTGACAATCGAATAAATAATTTAAAAATATCTGCCATCCGTTCTCTCCCTATAAGGAAATTTCCCTGCACTGACGTCACTGACATGCGGATAGAAAACTTTTTAAAACCGCGTATTACCCGCGGCCATATTGAGCACGTAATTGTCGCGAAACTACATGTTCTAATAGAAAATATATTTTAATTATTTATCACTATTTATATATTGTACGGTATTGTTATTAATGTATTGTAATTCATTCCAAATTCGTTGTAAGTATAATGAAAAATAAACTTTAACTTTTAATGGGTCGTTTTATTTATAATATTTTTTCATACGTTTTTGAAAATAATGAGTAATTTAAAAAGAACTACTAGTACATACCGAGGTCCTTTATAGTTTGTTTAACCCCCTACGGACATTTTTGGTCTCCTGATCTTAAAAACAGGGAGGCATACTTCCAATATTTGATTATACGTTTATTCAACTTAAGTCTCTCAGTTTAAAACAACATTTACTCAACTTAACTTAAGTTCAAGTTTAAAGTAACTTTTTTTTGTTGTTGTTTTTTCTGTCTCTTCTGTCGGTTTTATTAATCAAACGGAAATTGAAAGGCAATTTTTAAGACATTTTATATTGATGAATTTGGAAGTCACATAGTGCTTTGACGACCTGAAGATAAACAAGCTCTGAACCTTGTAAATTATCATTTAGCGGTGAGTATATTTTAAATTTCACATTTTAAGGTCACGTTGGATTGGAACCTGCGCACTACTTGTCACGGTTCTATTTTTTATTAAGCCACTAAACACCACTCAACTACACCCGTTAAACAAAATGAAATACATATTAGGAAAGTGATGGTAACATTTCTGAATATTAACTTGTACTGAATGGTAACTGTATAAAAAATGTAGCTCAACCAATTTAAACAAAACGTGTACTCTTCAAGGATAATAAACTAAAAAACTAAGACCGTTTAAAAAATCAATGACCTCAAAAAAACTCTCAATTTCTGGAATTTCAAACTTTCTACTTTTGGAGGAACATGAGCCCAGTAGGGTGTAAAACTAATAAATATTTATGGTTACTAAGAGGTAAATATAAAAATTCATTAAATTAAAATATTTATTAAAAATTAAATCAATACCGCCATCTAATTGAGAGTTACACAAATATATAATTAAAATAGTTTCTTGTAAAAGAAACAGATGTCGCTAACATTTAATTTTGTAGTAAACAATAATAAATTATTTATTAGCAATATTTAATAATAATATTAATAATTTCGTGGATGTTTACCAAGTATCTAAAGTATAAAATTGCAGTTTCATTAAAATCCTTTCAGTATTTTTTAATACTCGTAATGAGTGCATTTACACAGCCCCGTTCCTGTTTATTAAATTAAACGTATAGATTTCGACGCTACGTGTCTTTCTATTTTTACATGTTTAAATTTAACTGCAATTTCTCGTTTGTTATACAGTTTAATAGATTTTAAACAACCTTGCTTCTGGTGTATCGAGAGCATTTAATAATAAAATATCCCCAATGAAAGTGCAATTATCAACGGCGTCAAATGCCTAATATGAATAACCTGACAGTAAGTCCACTTTAATTACAATTAATTCTACTTTAAAAATAGAGGGACGTTAAAAATATTTCTTGGCTACTATGTGTGATATTGTGCAAAACAAACTGTACGCCAGTAACATTAATAAATGCGCTATCTTCGTCCATCCGAATTACAATCGTTAAACTTTATTCACGTTCATTGTCAAATTTCGCTCAAATTAAATTTTATAAAAAAAAAATACATTGAGACACTGTAGCGTTTATATAATGTCATCTTTCAATATTTTCTTCCAAAGAATTTTATGTACTTAAATCAGTTAAAATTAAAAGCGACCTCACGCTTCCCTGTAGTCCTTTCCTTTAAACTCGTCGCTTAGGAAAGCACTGTTTATTTGTTTTGGTTTCATGCAGAAATATTATTATTTCTCCAATAATCTTTAAATTTTGTATACATCGCACAAATGCGTAATAAATGCTGATACAAGTATTTTTTTTTACAAGTAGTTTTGACCGTACCTCCCTTGCGTATATTTGTGAATGAGTAATTAAAAATATTTGATATTAAAAAGTATATCAGTATCGCAAAGGTAATATAATTTGTATATTAAAATTAAATATTTTGTAAAATATTATATTATTTTCTTACGTTACATATGCTAAACTATTTTTTATTACCCTCGGGCAATGACCCAGATACAAATAGGTTTTTGAAATTAAAAAAATGTGTTATCATTTACATCATCAGTAGTTTCTGCGTTTTTTTAATAATTAACATAAGAAACGAAATAAATAAACAATTTTGAACTGCTAGGGAACCGACATATTCACAAGTATTTATAAATATGTACAGACATAATATTTTCTGATTAACTCCATTAAGTTATTACATTTGGCTACTAAAAAAAATTACAACCCACTCAGGCAAACACATTTACGTGATTTCTTGTTCATAATTTAAAAATTTTAGGAGATAAAAAGGTTTATGCAAAACAACAATGTTAGACCAATAGATTGGTAAATCATTTATCGAAACCGCTTTGATGCACTACACGAACTTACCCTCATACAAAATAGGTACCAATTTAGATTAGTTTTGAGACATAAATTGACAAATTATTACGAATAAGCTTATTTAAAAATGATAGAATAAAAACCCACACTTTAGTGTCACTCTGAATTTATTTATTTCTAAACAAATATCATAGCGATACATTTTCAATGCCACATTGTTGGATACATATTAGATAAAATACACAAGTGGAACACTTAAAACTAATATTTTGCATACTTCGTATAATTTCTAACAAACTAAATTATGTATACTTATTTAACATTTCTTCGATCTATTGATCATATTAATGTAATGCATTAAATAATATATAAAGCATAAACGATATATATTATATATAAAGCATCCCTCTTCCACGCAGGGATCGTAAACCGATGCCAATTTCAATTATATTTTTGCTTAAAAGGTATTTTAATCATTTAAATGTCGTAAAGTTACCGATCTTGAACATACTCTGGAACAAGATGGTTCCATTCTATAAGCCAAGCCCACGAGTATATCGATATAAGGTTGCGGCTTGTCGACATCGATATGATATCAAAAGAACGATGGACACCCCAAAACGATATCGATATACGCGTCAAATCAAACGTCATTTAACCTTTACGAACAATATTGCATAGTTATACAACTATTAAGTACAAATTTAAATGTAAAAAAGCTTACAAACTAGTTAGAACTTGGTGTTTTATCTAATTTAGGTCGTTTTAAAAATATTCTCCCTGAAGTAAATCGCATTGAAAACCAACGTCCGAAGACGGGGGTAGCGGCATGCGGTTTTATTCAAGACCGAACATCGTGTTTATGCATTCATTGCAGCGCCTCGCTGCATCGAGACGTGGCAACGAATGTCTCGGAAAGCGATGAGATTGTCGGTGAAAACGTCAAAACACTCAAAAAAGTACCCCTCCCACAGACAATCGGACATCGGCTCGCTCGTTGGGCGCCGGGCCCAGCGGCCGAACCGACATTGTGCAAGATGTAACTTCGAGAAGTGTTTCAGTTTTTTCGATATTACATCTGCACACTCAAACAAACCGTTAAAACACAATTAAACACGACTTAAATTACATTATGTGTCGACATAAAAGATATATTTAAAATCGAATGTGCTATTTATGATTCTTTAAGTAAATATATAAAACATGCATAGTGAAAAAATCTAATTACTCGTCACAATTTTTGGTATGTAGCCGTCACTATCACTTATTGTTTAACGTTGGCATAGGTGCAAAAAATTACTTTTAACACATATTAAAAATATAGAGAACTGCCCTCCCCTTTAAAGACCGCGACACACTCCACTAGTCCGATACAGGTGCCATTTCACAGGGTGCAATATTCATAATAAAGTCCGGTTCCTTTCACACAAAACCGAGTCCTTGCTATAACTAATTGAGGTATTGCGTATTGTATTTTAGAAAGGCAGTTCATGATTTGTTTAATTCTAAACCTGAGTATGTTAGATGTATTATTGTATTACGAATTATGTGTAAAAAGAAAATATTTTTAAACCAAAACAAATTCTTAACGGGGCTAAGGGAATCGATTCGCTTTAGTTTCAATGAGCTCGACGCGACGAACCGTGCGGACGCTGCGGCTGTCGATGCAGCGCCGCCAACTGAATGCGGGACCACTTGAACAAAACTTCAGGCACTTAAATGAGTCATAAAATGATTAAGTATACGAAATATTATTACATAGACATCGAACTACAGTATATACAGGCTACTCATTTATGACTAGAGTTCATGTTTCATGATAACGCAGGGCGCTCCGTAATATAAAATAATTGTACTTTCTATCATCGTATAAAAAATATAATGTAAAATAATAAAGTGGACATTAAACAAAATATAAGAGGGTAAAAAACAAATCGTAAAATGACTTAATCGATCATACCTTTACCTTTTCCATCATCCAGGACATTATAGTATTTATTATTTCATGTACCTAATCTTCCCTCGCGCTCATAGGAACCACAATATAGAGAAAAAGGGTTAAAGTTACCTGAACTTAAATATCTAAACACACAATTAAAAAAAAATGAAATCATCACAAATCGATGTAAAAGTAAAAAATCTAAACTATCCTTAAAATAATTATTATTTCTTAAATGTGTTGTCCGCAATTGAATTACTTGATATACATATAATTTGTTGGTAATTATAAAAATACTCTTTATCGATAATCTTTCACCTACTTAGTACAACAATTTCTTAATTAACTAATTATTACTGAATTCTATTTTATATTAAAATTACTTATTTCGAATCCTTTCTTCGCCGCTATTGGTAACTTCTCGCCTTCGAGGAATGGATTATCTGCCTGTAACCAGTTTAAAATAATGGTATTAATAAAGTTGGCGTTTAAAAACTTCAAAATAGTTTCTATTTTAAGTTTTAATATAATTATCTCTGATTATATATACGAAATAAAGTTAAACAACTAACGGAAAAACATAGTAACAAATCTATTGCGTAATTTGACTAAAAACTAAAGAACCGAATTCTTTTTATCTTTTATAAACATATGGATAGAATAATACATTTCATTTTTCAATTATAATTCATAGTAAATAAACAGAAAATTAAAATCAGAAAAAAATTAATCTTTTTAACAAAACAATGGAACAGACTTAAAATAACCACTTAGTAAAATACGCACTGAAAAGTATAAAATACTAAAAAAATTTTATTTAGTTGAAATTTTTCAATAAAACATCGTTGTCGAAAACGAATAAATTTGCAAAATACTGCCGACGTTAAAAATGTTAGTAATCTATGCCAAATATCGTGCACACCCCACATACATATAACTGTTACATTCGACTTGACACCAACTCTAAAAATCTCTAGCAGTAGCAGCATCTTAATCAAATTAATTCACGTGAATGTATACCCCAATAATTTAACTGAGGGAAAAAACAGAATGAGGAAATGGTCGCTTCCAAAAGACTCAAATAGAATATTCCAGGAAGCTAAAGATGCCAAGAATGAGGAGCAAAGGTGGATGTCTACTAAACTTGGGTCCTGAAATGAGACAGGAACTCGTGTTGGAGAACCATCATTCAATAAACATAGGACAAAGTCGTCCTAGAGTTCCACCAAGGAGACCCTAGGGGGTTGCTTCGGGTGGAACCCCAAGATGGGTAAAGAGAATTAAAATCTCCCAGAATAATATAGGGGCCAGGAATTGAAGTTAAAATATCCCGTAGTTCTAATGCTATGGGACGTATTGTCATGTACCTCTTGTACATGTATAGAGAGGATGGTGACATCTTTAACTCTCGCAGCAACAACATTGAATTAATAACTGCGGAATCCAAGAAAAATCTAGGTAAAGGGAAGGAATTTGTCAAGTGATAAAGTGGGTCCGTCCTATCATTCCGTAGACAGGCATGGAATCTTAAAATGGAATCCTGTCTCCAGCCAAGTCTACGAGATAGTAGTTACGGATGAAGAATATTTGACAAGGAGGTGACGAAAATCTGCTTTGTTGGAAATAAAAATGCGACTATTCCATTGCAAGACCCTCGCCACTCTTGGCGAAGCCATTAGAAATAAGGGGTTGAAGAGAGGTAAGAATAGAGAAGGTAACATTGGACGGTATTTGATTGGGAAAACTCAGAATTTTCGACCAACGTGGTCATTAGAAACTATAATGCATGTATACCCTAATAATATCTAGCTGGAATCTAACTTTATCAATACCACAATATTACAAAACTGGAACAGAGGTCGGTCTGTAGATATTTTTGAAGAAATTAGTGATATATGCTATTTAGGCCTTCGTGAATCACAAAACCGTTCTATAATTGTTGTCTGTCTGTCCATTTTTTCAAGTATAGCACAGTAACTACTAAGCCAACTTCAATGGAACATTCACTAGAGTAATTCTTTAAATTCGAATGAAAACCCGGTCCGCCTTTTGTCCCTTTTCAATAGTTGCTAAGTGATGTTTTGTCTATATGTCTACTTAAAGAGTATTACAGCGCTTCGGATTAAAATTAAACTTAGAAATAAGATACTTTTATTCCAATTAAAAGAAGTGTTGAAATGCAAAAGTAAAACATAAGTTACCTTGATTGGATTAAAAAATTGACGCGGGTGGGAATAAAGAGAGGTGATTATTCCACCACCCCCAACAGTGTTATTTCCCCCTATGAATTTGGATTTTTTGAAAAAAAACATAATTTTTTGGTTAAGCAAGGTTCAATTGGGTCATGTTGGTTTAAGTCATGTCATGTTAAACTATGTTAGATTAGGTCAGGTCAAGATAGGATATTAAGTAATATTATGTCGGATTAGATTAGGTTGCGTTAAGTTAGGTCATATTAGTTGGGTTCGGTTGGATAAGATTAGATTATGTCATGTTAGATTAACATGTTATATTAGATTGTGTTGAATTAAAAGCTTATGTTAGATTATGTTAGATAAAGTTAGATAAGTTACGTCTTGTGGGGTTTAAATGGGTTAGTTTGGAATAAGTCGAAATAAGTTAGGTTAGATTCAATCTGATAAAGTATAAAGGCAACCAAGCACAAAAACTGAAAGTGATACGAAAAGAAGGAAATTAGGCGATACTTGATACAGCGGGAAAAAGAGAAACACTATATTTCTAATCCTGAATGATGAAAAATCTTGTGCTAAGATACTTAAAAAATATGAAGATCTCTATTTCGCCACCAAATTGCGGCAGATGAGAATAGCAGTGAGGACTCCCAAAAAGATAAAACAAAGAAAAAATCACTATGAAAGTTGTCGAAACTTCGAACGAGGAAAAAAATATCAAAACCGGATCTAATACCAGCGAGCTCTGAATTCGCCAATAAAATCCTAGTTCCATTCTAAGAGTTATCGATAATAAGAAATGAAGCAGCCACAAATATGTCGCCACCAGATATATGAAAAAGATATGCAGTCACGCATGACTGTCAGTGAGAGCTGGAGCCAGTACAAAATTATCCCTGAAAAACTTGAAAAAACTCTGATTGACCTTGATATAAGTAACACCTATGACCTTGTAGCCTTAACGACGAAGGTCTATGACACATCCATGCCCGTGAAAAAAGTTGTCAAAAACAATTAGTTTACAGATAGACAGACGAAATAGTTAACTCGACCTCGTATTAAGTATAACAAAGAGTAAGAGGGAAACGAATATATTAATATTAGAGGGAAATGAATATAAAACTAGTATCGATCCGCAAGGCAAGTAACCCTGTGGGTAATCCCATGGGCTATAGACCATTATATCTGCTGGTTTACAATGGAAAACTACTAGAAAAATCGTTCATGGATAGAATAAAATAGAGACTACCAGAATACGGAGGTTTGGCTGACACATAATTTGAAGTTGACTCCTAAATTTGATCGGCAACACAGATTTCGAGATGGCCGATCAACTTTAAATCCTATTGTGATAAGGCATAGTAAGGATGGAGAAACCGCACCAAAAATTATTCCCGTTAATGACTCTTGATGTTAGAAATGCTTTTAATTCAGCCCTCTGGGAGATCATGCTAAAATAGTTTAACGTTAGAAGTTTTCCTTCTTATATATATATATATATATATATATATATATATATATATATATATATATATATAAATATATATATATATATATATATATATATATATATATATAATACAGTGAGAAGTTACCTTAGCCAATGATCTATCAAAGCGCGAAACGTGTCAGGAAACATGGAGACAATCAAAGTCTGCAGTGGGGTTCCTCGAAGTCTGTCTGTCGTCCTACTTTATGGAACATTATTTATGACGATGTTCTTAGACTTGATCTGGGAGAGAAGATACTCATCGTCGGCTCTGTCGATTACCTACCTAATAGTAACAGTAGCTTGCCGAAAATGGAACCAACTGACGATGGCTTAAAAAGAAGCGCTCGAAAAAAACATTTAGTTGGGCCATAGATAATCCCCGAAAAACAGCGATCATGTTGGGTGACCAAAGAAAACACAGCCCGATATCTTTTCAATGGGGAGCGTAACAATTAAATGCCAGGAGAAAAAAATAATATATTGCCTTATATAAAAAACAAGTCGAAACACTTGACGGTCTTATACTTAAACAAATGGCTCCAAGATCTAGCAGGACGATAATTCTAGCATTGGCGGTACACTCCGCCACGCTGTACCAGCGTCTATATGGAAAAAACATTGGAAGTCATAAAATTCAAAAAAAATGTAAAGCCCAGGAAAAATAGCTATTCGGATATGTGGCGCAGGCCGAACCTTCTCTCTTGAAACAGTGCTAATGATTGCGGGTTCGATACCAATAGACAGACAAGATATAACAAAATACGTGAAGAAGAGCAAAAACAGACTCTAGCAGAAGGGCAAGAGAAGTGGGGGAAAAGTGGAAAAGAAGAATGATCGAAACAAAAATCCCAAATATCGAAGAAAGAATAGAAAGGAAACACATATTTCCGACGTATTTCACGTATGCTTACTTGCAGTCAACAATCAGGATAAATGACCACATACTGCAGCCATATTTATATATACGCAACATTTAGGAGCCAAATCCTTGATTTAAAAGAAAAGTAGCACAAAGCGTGAATGAAAAACTAAACCCATGTAATTTGGTACCTAAAATGCTAGTATGAAAAGAAAAATGGAATGTCTACGCTGATATGACTAGAAACATAATTCTCGAATGAAAGCCAGATGAATAAGAAATGCAGAAGGCATACCAAATATAATCAATTACCCTCCCGAAGTAATACTCATTGCAATTCTAGGAAGAAAAACAGTAAATGTAAAGAGATTTAAGTTCATAGACCAATTACGACTTCTCAGTGGAGTGGGACAAGTTACTCCATATATGGGTGGTGGTATCCATCCACGAAATTCTTCCTACCTACAAAAAAGTTGGGCTATATTGAGTTTGGTCTGGTTAGCTTAGGTTAGAATGGGTTATATTGAATCATGTTGGTTTATATAGGATTAGATTAGGTTAGGCAATCTATTCGATTAGGTTCTATTGAGTTAGAGTGGATTAGGTAAGGATATGTAGAGTTAGGTTAGAGTTGAGTTAGATTAGCTTAAGTTTATATTGTTTTCAATCATAATATTGTTATCGAACGTTGCATTTTAATTGAATGCAGTACCAAAATTAAAAGATATTTTTCCCAGTGAAGCACGTATCTCCACAGCGTGAGGTTTTGCACCTTCTCCCTTTTTCCCTCATCACACTTCCCATTTAGCTCGAGTGGCACCAAACAAGATTCTTATGAAATGAAAACATTATTAACGAGAAAACTCCACTGTAAAAATTAAAAGAATATTTATGCGCAGGGATGCGGTTAAAAACGAATAAATAAATACGAACATATAAATAACATTACCTTCTTGTTTTATACTTTTGGGTATGCTTGTGAGTACATATCTACCTACATACTTAATACCACATTTTTTTAATTCCTTTTTTTTACTTACCTATCCACATAATATTCTAATCGTTTCATGCAACTAGTTTATGATTCCATCATCAGACCCTGGCTACTACTTGTAATCAAAGTATTCATTAAGATGAGTCAAACAAGACCAAAAACCATTCAGCCATTCAGGAGTTTTGTCTCCACTCTCTGGCTCCACCACCAAACCCTGGCCACCATCTGTGACTAAAGAACTCACATAAATATGTCAAATGATTTCCAACTTTTTCAGAGGGGCCTTATACTCTCATCCGTTGAGTAGTTCCCCAACATATCTCAGATATCCATCATCAGATCCTGAACATATTTACATGGAACCTATCTGAAACCATTTCCATTCGAATAAAAAGTAATTATAAAAATCGGTGAATGCATTTCCGAATTTCATACATTGAATAACGTATATAGGTGTAGAATTGGCAAATTTCTCCCTTTTTAAATGTCGATCAAAAAACTACCACTCAATCTAAGCCTACATACGAAGAGATCTTAATAAGTGAATATGTAAAATTTACATTTGAAAAAAAATTCAGTTTATTACAAATTGATGGACCAAAAGACATGTTCACACATTTATTTTAAACAACGAAGCCCAAAGTTTGAAAAATTAAAGTTTTCTTTATTTTTCCTCTACACATGCAAAAACATGAAAGCACTAAAGAAGTCTAAAATTTCATAACAGTTTTTCAGCTATTCTTAAAATCAAATAGAGCAAATACAAATATATTTTGATTTTAGTTAGGTATTCATGTATAAAAAGTCTACTTCTTTCTAAGTTCAAAAAAAGTAATCTGTAAATATTTTAAAAATTTACTAAATTACTTTAAATCACTATCTAGAAAAATGTAAGTATCAAATTTTGTATAGCTGTAAATATAAATACTCAACATAAAAACTTCAATAGTTTATGACTCAGCAGCTGACAAGAAAATACTCTATTGACAAACGAACCACGATCCCATAAAATTTCCATATTTTGACCCTATTTTAAAAAATATGAATAATTAACAATTTGAACATATACAAATATTTATATTCCGAATTAGTGAGAAGATAGAATAACATCGTAGAAATAAACGTCTCAGCAATTGGCGCAGCAAAGACAGTGTGAAAAGTGAAAGAAAAGGAGGGAGAGAAAGGAGCGCTTCGACTTCGTTTAATTACAAAATCATTATGATGATGGATTGCGTCCCAATTGGGCAATCACATTATAAAACTAGGTCAAAGCGAGCACGGCGGATTGGTATACCTGCGCCAAGCACGTCACACAACTCAAGTGCGGGATCTATTGACCGGGATTATGGAGTGCCTTTAAATTCATTCTGAATACATCAGTGTCTACTTGAGGAGTTGCACCGACTGTTCACGTGTTTATTCTCGTCTGGATTTAATTTACAGTTTAAGGTCTTATCTCAATAGTTAAGATTTACTAGTTCATGTTTTGCGGGCGACAAGCTTGCAGTGCAACCTCTTCGACTTGTGCGACTTCCACGCAAAACTCATTTTATTATGATGACAAAACATCTTTCACAATTTCTGTGTTGCCATAAAAATTTTGGAGAGGAAAAATCACGCATACCAAATTATTTAAACGCTAAAACCACTTCTGTTTCGAGAGAACTTCGAAACCACACCTGCTTTATAAAAAAAATATTACAAAAAAGTCGCACAATTACATGTTCAAACACTCATAATGTGAGGTTCCATAATTGTCTGCATTTTTTTTCAAATTGTCGATGCACTTTAATCTAGATATGTTTAATTGAGTCTGAACCAAGCAGAATTTTGTCGGATTTTTTATGTCCATGATTAAAAAATTAGATAAACAGACACCTAGCATACCATTTTAAAGCTGGATATTTTGCAAAGGAGGCGTATAAATCGTAAATGGAACCACAATTTAATTTTGAAAGACCTTTCCAATGATATTCCACTGGATTTCAATGAAATTCCATTCGACTTATTTTTGGGAGTGGTAAAATAAACGTTTTTAACATACTGCTTTTATGAATTAAAATCTCCATCCGACACATCTACCTACAAAATTTCATTGCGTAGGTCTACAACTATAGAAACTACGAAACTGTGACAGATGAATGAACAAGTGGCATGTGGTGAAGATTGATATGGTGTAGTTATAATGATTCCTTGTTATAATACGGAACTTCAAAACGATAATTCATTTTCCATTATACTACTATTGGAAGGTATAAAATTCGAACAATAACGCAGATATTACCTACAATTTCTGATAAGTCCTACAAAACTGGAGCCCTCGTAAAGTGACATAGTACTTCATCAGCTCGTTAACTACACCATCTCGATGGCGAATACCAAGCAGACATAGAAAGATTGATAGAGCAATGTTTGAGAAATCGGCATATAAACGTAACGATAAAGAGATTTACCTGGTATGGATGGAACTTCTTGGCGACTAGGTTCTTGTGGTCGTTCCGGAAATCGAGTAGCGAGTCGTCTGGACAGCGGAACATGTGCTCTCCGTCGCACATGCAACGCTGCGCCAGCTGGTACTCGCGGCTGAACGCTGCTGTGTTCTCGAACGACGTTATACAACCTTGCTCCTCTGTATAGTACACATTTATTTATAGTTTCACACGGTGCATACATTAGGTAATGTTCAACTCAGATGAAGCGATTTTATATCATGTCAATTATTTTACATAATCCGATCATTAAAAATGTTTCATCGAATAATAAGAGAGATGGAAGAAGCGACATAAATCTTTTCAGTAAATTTCCTCACTTTCCAATATTTTTTAATTTTATCATAGTCATTTTTACTGCATACTACACACACACACACACAAATATATATATATATATATATATATATAAGCGCGTGTGCGTGTGAATGTATTTGTGTGTGTTTTTAAAACTAGCTCATAAGATTTTCAAATAAACCTAAATTTAAAAAAAAAACTATATACTTTTTACATATACTTTTTGAAAGAGCATTTAGCGTGTGTTGTATAAACATTGCACACCATGATATATTTTGATTTGTATGCTATTTATTTTCACCAAAAGATCGAAGTTGACTAATAAACAAACATTTGATCGGACGTTAGTAAAAAAAATTATCAAATGTCTCTTATTATTTTCATTTTCATAATTTTATTTAAAATTCAAAATAAATATTATATTTAATCAAGGACATCCTTAATTCCTTTCAATATACAATGGAGATAAATAGTAGATAAATAGTTTCACAGTTTAAAAAGCTAAATTACGTAAAGAAACATTTACCGGTATATCCAACAGGGCACGGGTTGGGCGGATCACAATAGGCGGGAAGGGCGGCATCGGACTTAACCCGCCACCCGCCCGCGCCCTCGCCCGCGCCACCCGACACGTACTGGTGGCCCCACAGCGAGCTAAACAAGCGCAAAAACGAATCACAGTCAAACATGTAAAATAAGATATTCTTACAATTTAACAAGAACTCGTGTCTATGTAAATTTATTTTACCATTACATATTTAATCAAATCCATGTGAATGTATTAAATCGCGTTAAAAGTTTAATAAATTCCTTATTTGTCTCCTTATTTCTTACTTCTTTCTCATTTATTTATATTCATTCCAGTAGACGTAAAAACGTGGTAAACATAAATTGTGCTAGAGTGACTTACATTTTTTTAACATCAGTTGAGTATATTGATAATCGATAATTAACGGTAAACCATCCTGGAAAAAGTGTTAGCAAAAACTGGTATTCCTTTCACTTGTCACCGATGCTAGATATAATGAAGATATTATTTTGCTTTGAAGATATTATTTGCCCACTATATCATTTTGCTTTTAAATAAATATTAACCATTACCATGATACTAATATTTAATGCTTAACATGTTGCCACTATGAAAATCTGCAATCGTAGCTTTGAATAATAATAATAAGGTAATCATTGAGACAATAAAAGTATATGTCAGAAAACTGGGACAGTCATATTGTGATTTAAATACATGCAAAGGTCATTAACGATACTTCACGCAACTGATCGGTCCTGTGCATCACAAATTACTTTGCTCCGGGTCTTACCGATGCTTAAGTCTTAACCATTACCATGATAGTAATATTTAATGCTGAATATGTTGCCACTATGAAAATCTGCAATCGTAACAATAAATAATAATAATAATAATAAGGTAATCATTGAGACCCAGATAATAAAAATATGTCAGAAAACTGGGACAGATTATATTGTGCTTTAAATACATGCAAAGGGCATTAACGGTACTTCACGCAACTGGTCGGTCCTGTGCATCACAAATTACTTTACTCCACGTCTTACCGACACTCTTCGGTTCCACCAGCACAGTCTGCTGCCAAATTCCAATGCAAAGCCTCTTTATCGATATGGAGTTGTTCCCTTTTGAGAGTATATCTTGTCCAGTTCCATTTGCGGCGCTTTATTCTGAACTTAATGGGAACTTACTTGCATCGTATATTTAATAAAATATTTAATGATTTAAAAATATTTGTAACAGTTTATTTTGATGATTATTTAAATTTTCTCAACTAGTCCTATGGAAACAAATATATTAAAACAGGTGTTAAACTCTATCAGATTGAGGCCTTAGGTCATTTTTAATAATACCTAGGTATGAGGATTATTAAGGAAAATGGTGCTATAACGGATTGATCGAGGTTAATAAATACACTGCGCATTAATGAATTTTTATCTTTTTTTATTTTCAACCCCCTGTAATACAGATTTTCCTTAGCCAAGATTACTATGAAGTCTCATGTATCTATTAGTACTAACAAAGGCTGACATCACCCTTGCTGTTAGTTATGTAAGCTAATCTTAATTCAGATATACATTTTGGTTATGCGAAACCTATTGTTAAAT
This sequence comes from Druceiella hillmani, assembly GCA_039881145.1. Taxonomy (NCBI): domain Eukaryota; kingdom Metazoa; phylum Arthropoda; class Insecta; order Lepidoptera; family Hepialidae; genus Druceiella; species Druceiella hillmani. The sequence goes on along the minus strand of JAYKKI010000096.1, from coordinate 4,072,533 downwards.
ATTTAAAGAAACAATATTTCCTAAAATATGCTAAAGACTAAGTAGAAGATTTAGTAGGTAAGATGGATGCAGATTAGGCCAGTGATTCAATAGATAGAAGGTCTTACATCGGTTTTTATTTTATTACATCTGGTTGTGCTATATCTTTACAACGTAAAAACAAAGGACAGTAGCCCGAATATACTAATAATAAGACCGAATATATTGCACTCGCTAAAGCAAGTAGAGAAGCAGTATATTTGCAAGGATTGTAGTGATATTTGTATGGCAACAGTACATTTTGAAAGTGCACTTAAATTGGTATCCAATCCTTATTTACATCAAAGATCTAAACATAGGTGTGTTGTGTATCATTTTGTCCACGAGGATTAGGCATTGGTTATTAATGCTCATTTAATAACTTTATTGTAATAAGAGGTGGTGTTTTAGCCTATCAATTACTCTTTTCTTTATTCCTTTTTATACTAGTGCTGTCGTCTATTGTAATACTGTGTAAAATTTTACTCAGTGTCAAACTAATAAAGCATTAATTCTATATCGTATAACCAAAGTGTTTTAAAAATTATGATACAAAATTATTTTCTAGCAGCCGAAGTTTCGAACACAGTCAGGGGTTGAATGGTTAGATGTATTCCAATATATGAGAAATATTTTTTCATTTGCAATGTAACGATAAAAATTGTAACTTCGGATCACGTACAGTTGCAGCACTTGTAAATATATAAATCAGCAGTTTTATTATCCCATGTTTGTGATAATTTTCGAAAACATCTTATACCTCTATGGAAATATCATAATAAAAGGAAACATATGCTCATGGATAAGAAGGATTGATGAGATGTACTTTCATAGACAAAGGTAAATGTGACGATAAATTTAAAGGGGCACAATTGAAACCAGGTCCAAACTATTAACGTGGAACTTTACGTTTTTATAATAATTTAATTTGATTTCCCTTACGTTTAGCAATTCCTATAAGAATTTTTTTTCAATTAATTGGTCACTATGGCCTAATCAATTTTATTTTATTTTTTATAGAGGTATGACCATCTTGTCGGTATACGACCGATTTACTGGAGATGTCTCGATAATAATTTATATGGATAGTGCGTTGCCCGTTCAGAAGTAACATGAAGTTAGCGGGGAGAGGAAAAGATAATCATTTGTCCCACTCTTGATCGTTCTATGTTTGCATGTGTGAATATAACAAACATTGTTCGTATTTCAAATTCTTTGTTTTTCATACAGAAACCCACCACGAAAATTGCCTTTGCTTCACAATTGGAAGGGAGTTCCTAGCATGATTTTTTTATTTTTTTTTTATTGTCGAAGAGATTTGTAATTTAACCATATATTATATTATTTATTCATTTACACATACACATACACATTTATCGACATTTTACAATTTAACGTGACGATAAGAAATTAAATATTTAACAATGTTTAAACTTTTAGATTAAACGTGTGCACGAGAAGCACAAAAGATAACGAACATCGAACTCATCCTAAACAAATCAAAATCTGGTGCGGGCGCGATCAGATGGTTGACCAATTGAACCCCGCGGGAAACTGGAGAGTTCAGACATAATTCGGTTCTAGAGGATGGTATAACAAAAAGGTGATAATTGCGTGAGCGCATGAAGCTGTCAGGTACGAAGAATGAAATTTTAGTCAATAGTACAGGGCATAAGATTTTTCCTTTTAACAGAAAAATTTCAAAGGTTCAACGTCTTTTCTGATTTGCAAGGAATGGAAACCTAGCACATCCAAGAGGAAATTGGTAGGAAGTAGAAAGGGAAAGTAACCCGGAACATTTTTCATAAAAAAATGTATATCTTTAATTTTCTATATTTCTCCAATCTTAAAGCTAATGAAGTAGAGTAATCTTGCACACGTTCAATCATCAAGCTGTACTCGGTTTCATGTGGACTCCAATTGTAATAAGCTTTGCACTAATGAAATGTACAGCAGGCAAATTGATGACACATATGTAACACATGTAATCTAAGATTCTGAAACTATTTTTTTTCTACATTCACCATATGCTCACGAAACATCAATCACGAATCATAACTGACTTCCAAATCAACGACCAAATCCAGACGATGTAGTGGGATCCCACTGAGCGTATATTCGTATTTAATAGAAGCGTACTCGGCTGTAACTCACTATTTGTTTGCATTAAGTTCTAAGCCGCTTGCTGCACTCCACTCAGCGACAGTGCTGATATCATCAGCTACTTCCTTGACAACAGTAAAAATTTCATGTCGCCCGAGAATAACAAATAACGCGCAGTTTTCACCTCGCATCCAATATAATTTACCAGAATAGTGAAAATCAGAGATTCGAGACTCGAACTCAACTCACACCCGATCGTGTAAAGTAAGTCTCGGATATAAAATTACTCACTTGTACATATTGTTTTCTATTCGTAAGATACGAAAAGAAAAATCGTAAAAGTGGAAAGGAGAACCCAGCATCGCCAAGGTGATTTTTCAGCTAAGCTTTCGACCGTAGTCTACACGATCGAAAGCTTTCTGATAGTCAAAATATGGAACATCTACTTGAAATGTGAGATCAACTTAATAATAAACATGATCAAGGAACAAGCTTGATAACCACCGAACGTCAGACACAAAACCTATTCTGTTCATCATAGATTTGAACTCAGTAGCTAAAAATAGAAATTACGATGTAAAATGAAATCTAATAATTTAAAAAGGACTTAAAAAATAACGGAATTTTCCAATTAAATTTTCACTCACTTCCAGACGTCCGAATTATTTAAGATTTTGCACGTGTATGAAGAACTGATGACAATATAATAATTTCATGAAATTAAAAAGAAATTAGTCTTAAAACAAAAATAAAAGACTAAAAAATTAAAAATAAATTAATAGTTTAAAAACTAAGAAAAGAAGCTTTTACAAAATACTGCACTAAGAAGCAAAAAATAATTATCCAACTTTTTTTCCCTATTTACTCAGTAAATACTTTAGTATAAGCCGTGTTTGTTATCGAATATAATATTCTAATGTAAAAGCGTAAGACGCTTTTTCTCGAAAATAATACACGTACACCATATCTTTTTGATAATAGGTAGACCAGTTCCTTTTTAAACCATAAGCTACTCAACAGTAAAACTTGTGAAAATCAGTTCATTAATACAGCTCTATAATAACGTAATGTAAAAATATATTTTATTTTCTATAGGAATCCGTGAAATAGTAACAATTATGATACTAAAACAAACGGACAAGTTAGTTAGAAACTGTTTCTTGAATTCTATAACCCACAAATACCCGAATTTACTTTCTCAATATACCGAGTTTTCCCCTTTTCAATAATTTTTCGCTTTTCAAGACTTTAATTTCTAAAAGATTTTATTAACATGCATTTCATTCATATTTTCGGAATTTTAGTTTCATTTTATTTAAAAACATAACTGAATATAAAAACCTCTATATTCAATAGGTTACTTTACTCTTTGCTCCTTTAGTCGCAATCTACTTAAGTAAAATGACTCAAATTCCTCTCCGACTAAATAGCACAAGGAAATGAAACTGCTGATCGAATTTACATAAAGTGAACAAGGCGGTTAGGTTACAGCAGCAAGGTGCAATACGTGCCTGTGTTGAAGGTACTCGTGGTCGCGCAGACTGGGACTGGGGTCGCCGGAGAGCAACGCGTCATAGTCGAGTTGCTCGGGCGGCTGCGCACGGGGGGACCACGCTAGGCGCGCTACGTCTCGCAGGAATGCATCAGCCAGCAGCTGCTCCTGGTACATATGGAGACATTTAATAAATTTTATTACACGTGAGCAAAGCTCCGCGATAATAGCGTATTGTGTATACTTATGTTATTTTTTAAAACATGTTTAGTGCTTATGTAGGCAAACACAGCTTTTCGGCGTTATACATACTCCTGTCACTGTTAATAGGTTTACTTTTTAAATGTTTTACATACGTAGCTAAAAAATCAGGGGGAGGTGACAATGCGAAACGCTTTGGATTTCACAATGCAAATATGTATCTCGCAAATGAGAACCTACCACACTATTTCTGGATGTTTTCGACTGTATTTTGAAACAATTCTTCAAAATTGTCCGACTCAGAGGGGTCAAAAAAAACATCGCCAAGTTCAATTCACTATATATTCACGTGACTTAATTAAATCTTCCTGTAAAACAAAGTTATATTAAAACTTAAACTAAAAGGTATATATTATGACTGTAGACAGACAGACATGAAAAAAGTATAAGTATTCCTAATTAAAACTTCCCTCGTATTAGCTAAAATGAACGCCATTTTTCAAAACTAAATTCAAAATGATTGCTGGATAACGACGACATAAATATAACAGAACGTAGCTTTGTAATAAACTATATTTATATTTACAATATTTATTTTTAAGTGTAATATTTGATTCAATATTTACGCACATGTAAAGACTTTTCTAAGAAATGAGGCCTTAAAATTATCTTCCACATTTCATTACAACACGTATAAAAAGTATGTGGAAACATAGGAATTTGATAATTAATGAAATCACAAGTCACACTGTAACTTTAGTATTCCACGGAAAACGCCACTTAGCTAGTTAGCGCAACGCCCTCTCCCCACTCTTGAGGCGTCACTTTCGTCACATATCTTCGCGACGCTGTCAGCATGTAACCACAAGAACTTTTTTGTAAATCAGAAATTTCGAAATGACAAACAATGATCTTCTCACTGCCAGAGTACAGTTACTGCTCTAATAGAGATGAGACACTAATCAGGTGAATTATGGGGAAACCCGTTACAATAAGCGATAGTTGAGGATCTCCTCAACCAACATTCATTGAAGACCCGAAAGGTTGCGAGCCTTGCAAAACGTGATGGCCGCACGAATTTACAATACAACTTCACGTCTTCACTGAGAAGTTAATTAGGGCATTCCTAATTGCATTTTGAGAAAAGAAAGTATACAAAATCGAACCGTATAAAGTTTTACTTATTCCAATATCACAACTTGGCCAGATTCGGAAAGGAGTCAACGATGAGTGACGATAAGAATTGAGTTTCTCAGATCAAAATTTAATGTCCTACAATCAATTAATTACACAATATCGAAAATTGTCAAAGATCCAGGGCTATATGGAAATATGTGCGCATATAAAATTAAATATTTCAATATATAGTGTACATATACAAATATACACCGGTTTATAATGTCCTTAAAAATCAATATAATGCGTAAATAAATTCTCATAAAATTGATTTGAGTAGCTTTAAAGCTTACTAAACTTACCTGGTGTAAAGCTTTAGATATTAAATATATTAGATTTAATATCTAAAGCTTTACAGGGTATAAAAGCTTACTTTTATACCCTATATATATGCTTTACAGGGTATAAATGCTTTACAGGGTATAAAAGCTTACTTTTATACCCTATACAGGGTATAAAAGCTTGCCAAATCAAGGAATGAAATCAATGTATTAACTTGAGAAGAAAACTTACAAAATTTTGTTCAACGTAAGCGCGATATAATTGTTTTCGACCATTAACCGCTAAATCATTTTTTCTTTTATTTTTAAATCATAGACATATATGATCTGGATAAAATTGTTCTATTTAATACTGCGTGTGATTCAATACGAAAAAGCATTCACTTACTTTATCTGCTATTGTGCCATGAGCTAAGTATCCTTGGGCACAGGCGATGGCGGCCAGTACAAAGATGATATCAAGCAATTGCATCTTGCCGATACCTAAGACCATTTAAATAAATGTTCATTAATATTTTTCGTACGTACAATTAACTTTTTTTTCGTTTCATATAGTGTCACTGCAAAAAATCATGTAGATATTAACAACTAGAACAATCGCCGGAAATATATTGACAATGAATTAAGAGTACAGTACCTTTGATACTTTACTTTGAATTCCTTTTAAAATCCCTAAAACAATATTTAAAAACTATGATAAATTAATATTGGAGTTTTGACCTTTACGTTTCCAATAAAATCTATATATTTTTCTTGCAATACCTCTTCCACTAGCTCATTTCCTATTCTGCACGTTTGTCTGAGTAGGCAGGTTCGCTGAAAGACGGCGCCACATACAATTTTACATGGCATTATGTGATTTTATTTATTACCAGCATTTACCAGCTGTTATTTACTTCATCAGCGTGAATTTGAGACAAAATGAAACAAAAAAATTAGCCCGTATTTACGACAATAATATGTAATATTAAAAAATATAACAGAGGTGCGCTTGAATGATATTTTGAAAAAAGTGGGGGAATATAATATTTAGGCTTTTCTGAAATAATTTTTTTTTGCAGTTCTGGTCTTTTTTATGTCATTACATCATGTGAACTAAACTTGTATTGTTATAATGTTGAAGAAATACAGTTATTATCACTCAGTGAGATTTTGAGACTATTACAACAATTCAGCTTTAAGTTCAAGCTAATAATAATAAATTTACCCCGGTCAAGTATACTTTTGAGTTTTAAACATCATTCAACCTAAGATTCAAATCGATCAATTTGAATATAGAAACGTGCTTTCTGAATTGAGGAGTAGGGGGATAAAGAGGAGATGCAGTGGTTTGAAAAAAAAAAATGTGAGGTTTTCCATACTGTGCTCAAAATACTTTTGTAATCTCATAGAAAGTGGAAGAATGTATGTAAGATGCTGGGAGATACATTCTTCCCATCACTTGAAAATTGGTATTTGAAATAAGTATTAGATTCAGTTATGTAATGTTAGGTTGAGTAGGATAAGTTTAGGTTAGGTTAGGTTGTCTTACCTTAGGTTAGGATGGGTTAGGTTGAGTTAGATTTTGTTAGATGGGTAATATTAAGCAACCTGGGTAATATTAAGTTATATTGAGTTAGATTGGATTAGAATGGGTAAGATCAGAAGTGGTTAGACTGGGCCATGCTAGATTAGATTAAATTTGGTAATGTTAGGTTAGGCTGGATTAGGTTAGATTATATTGAATTATGTTGGTTTATGTTAGGTTGAATTATGTCAAGTTACGTTGGGTTATGTTAGATTAAGTTGAGTTAGGAGGGGTACGGTTGATTTAGGTTGGATCGGGTTAGGTTGGATTAAGTGAAGCTAGCCAATACATTAGGTAAGTTTATGTTGAATGTTTTATTATGAACTTATCAGTTATATTTATTTTGTGGCGCTTTATGCGATTTCTATCCAGAAACCTCACTTTTAATAGTATATCTGAAAACCGAATTACGATCTGAGATCTAATCGTCAATGTACCCATTTTTGAGCATATTTGGGGAAAGAGTTTCTCAGCTTTTCGTTTCCAATTAAATCTATGTATTTTTCTAACAATATCTTTTCCCTTAGCTCTATTTCGTATTCTGCATGTTTGGCTGAGTACTGTTTATACCACTCTGAGATGTTTTAACCTAAGGTCCCATCACAAATACACTTATTTTGTATTATGTTTTAATATAAATCGTTCCAGATATTCCCCAAAACTATCATGTTCTGTGAAAACGTGTGCTCTGACATTATTTATTTTGATTCAGCTTAATATGTTATAGCTTTTGGCGAACATATGCAAAGAAAATCTTTACCGAACATCTATAAAGAAGAACTTTTATCAGTTTCGTGAAGGAGCATTCCAAATGTCGAGAGCCATCTGTCGTAGTTGTTGCGTAGGACGTTGATACACTGCCATGTAATGGTCGTGCATTTTTATAAGAGAACGTTCTTCGCCAGCTCGTCTACACTCTCATTTCCATCCACGGCTGCATGCATTTTTCTTCGTAAACTTTCTAACTTTTCCTAGTTTGCCACAACAATGGGGCGTTTATTGTTAATAGTTCTAATTCATAAAAGGAATTGAACGAAAGTTGTACTGGCTGCGAGCCATATAGTTCTATGAGCTTTTGATTTTGAGTGCAAATATTCGTTTTATTTGATCCAGTCTGTTTTAGTATATTTTCTGTCTACTGTTGGAGCCATAATAATAGTTGCGTAGAGAGATGTAGGTTCTACAACTGTGTTAGAAATTGCCCTCACGAAAACATCATTTGACCCCTTGTATCTTTAAAAGCTCTGGATGACTCTTTATAGAAATTTACTAATTCTTTGGTTTTATTTATCGACGTGCGCCCTATCTATCTCTCTTGAGATCGCCAGCATTCTCCTACACAGTTGAAAGTTAATTTGTTGATATTTTAGCTTGTACAATATTAATATTGCTTCCGTTTTGTACGCCGCCAATCTTATTTTGTTTCTTCTTTCCCTTTCCTCTACCTTCTCTAGATCTTTATAAAATTTGTAATATCATCTGCGAAGATCTGGATATGAACATCGAAGTTACCAGTTACTATCACGTTTTAAATTTTTTGCCGTTACTTTTATTCCGAATAATTCTGGTTAAATTGAAAACATTATTATTTCAATACATAATTGAAGAAAAAATGTGATACATTTCGAGTGGATTTTCGCTGTCTGTAGCACGCCGTCGATTTAGTAATCGTTACAATATTCGTCGATCACGTGATGGACCATCGATCAATGGATATGGTTTCTGTCGTTGAAAATCCCCGTTTATCACTGCCTACACGTTTATCGATATTGGGAATTCCAAAATCAACTTTACAGGTAATAATGCGAAAAAATCTCAAGTTCTATCCATATAAAATTCAAATTGTTCAAGATTTACACGATTCTTACTTTGAATTAAGAAAAACTTATGCGGAGGTGATGTTGTTGAGATTTCGTACTGCTACCCGGATGGGCAACATATTCTTTAGTGACGAAGCTCACTTTCACATTGGAGGATATGTGAATAAGCAGAACTTTCGTTACTGGGATGTCCACAACCCAAGACAAATTCATCAAGAGCCTTTACATAAGCCTAAAGTAACAGTCTAGTGTGCCATGTCTGCATCTGCAGTCATAGGACCTTATTTCTTTGAAAATCAACGTGGCCAAACTGTAACTGTAAATTCGGAAAGATATGCCCAGATGTTAAATGACTTTTTCAGAGTAGAACTACAGAATAGTCCATCCTTCAACCAAAACACATGGAACAATGTGTTCAGGACGAGGCCACAGTGCTAATGTGTCCATGAATGCAGTGCGGCAGTTATTTCCAGAAAAAAACATATCCCGAAACGGTACCGTACCGTGGCAGGTGGCCACGGTCACCCGATTTAAGCCCATATGACTTTTTCTTATGGGGATACTTAAAATCCGTTGTTTACAAAACAAATCCGAGCACTGTGACACAACTTAAAGAAAATATTCGAGCCGAAGTCAGTAGGATACCCCAGTCGCTCTGCAAACGCGTTTTTGAAAACATGCGTGCTAGACTCGAAGAGTGTGTCAGACTCGATGGCCGCCATTTGGAAAACGTGATTTTTAAAAAATGAAATCCACACTTGTTATAAAGTTAAAATAAACCTACTTTGTATTAGAGATGTAGTTTTTTTTTACAACTTTTCAAACATTAAAATCTGCCACTGGATACCCTGTATTTATTTGCGTTTAATCACAATCAGCAAATTGTATTCTTATCACTAATATAATATTCTAATAATAATAGGAACATTGCTTAAACAAACAATAAACAAATCTTCGAATACAAACTGAAGCAAACGTTCGATAAGTTTAATATATATATATATATATATATATATATATATATATATATATATATATGGGTGTGATGTATATATATATATATATATATATATATATATATATATATATATATATATATACGGATTATTAGCAAAGATCTATCTTTGCTAATAGCCCACCTGAAGATGTTGTAATACAACGAAACCTAGGTCGTGGTAAAGAATTTAAAGAAAGTAGAAATAATACTACATCCCGTGGTTTCATTTAATTGTCAAAAATATGATAAGCTAATGCTTGAAAAATTATTTTGGGCAACAATCATAACCAAAAATTTCTTTGTACTGGTTTTCCTTTACGTTTCTTTACGGTTTTTACTTGAAAAACTCAGAAGGCTTCGTACAAATGTTAAGTAATAATATCGCATGTATTAAAAAAAATCAGAAATCTAAATTTCATCTTAAATTAATAACCCTGATCAGTTTCCATAAATACACGATTCAACGCAACTACGTAAACACGTTTAAGTAATTGTATGTTTGTAGAGAATGAATTAATATTTATAAACCGACAATGACATAAACAAATACAAAGAGAGATAGGTAAGTACAGAGTAGAACCTGGGGCTTCTTTACCCAGGTCATGATAAGTGGACCTGCGCAATGCACCGCCTCGGATACGCCTATGCAGTTATCGACCGAGCAAATCAGCCATGTTTCACAATGGTTACAAAAATCGAAATTTGTAACTTAATGAAAATTTGCTTATCTAGGAATTTTATTATATATGGATAATTTATCCTGACTAAATTATTATGTATACTTGTAGATAATGTATTCTCAATAATATTATAATTGCCAAAAGCGAGTTTGTTAACTTATTTGTTCGTCTCGCTTTCTCGCTTGTCTAATGAAAACGATCATACTATATTTTTTATCCCAAAATTTTATTCATTTTTTTGGTAATTAAAAATTACTCCATTAGAAATAAGAATGAGAACATAATTGTGAATCGATATTTATTTAGTAAAATCACCTTTTCCACACGAGCGAAGCAGCTGGTCAAAATTTGTAGAAATATACACGAAAACAAAGGATAGAAACATAGAATACAGAAGGTGGGATTGTTGCCATGACGACAGAGACGTGCGTTTCGTTTATAAATTGAGTAAAGTAAGCTACTCTTAAGTTGCATCATAATTCACTGAATTACGAATGACACCACAGATAGATACCTAGATCAACAGATAGATAATAAGATTTTTCATATGTTACCCAAGCCATTCTGCGTAGACTTGCGCAATACATCTACTTCTACGAACCGTCACGCCGTGCACTTATTTATTGAATAAATCAGCCATATTACATATGTGATTAAAGGAAAAACATTTACTTGCCTATAATTTACTAATCGACAAATGAGTGATACTTTAAATTTGACGGACGGAAACAATTTTTACCTCAGGATGAAGACATAAATAGACCCGATTGCTTTTGTTGAGTTCCGTGATCCTAATCTTCATTGAGTCCGAAATATAACAAATATGAATAATATTATTTTCAGATAAATGTTTTTTTATAAATATCGATAATGGAATAAACATGGACAATAAAAAATGTTCACAATTAAAACACCCACATTGCCAAAAACCTAGATGTTTCGACTTCAAGAAAATATTTATATGTAACTATGTTTACCAGAATGAAAGCCAATCGACTTAATAGAAGCTAGTTTACCTAGTCACGAATATTTATATGCTTTTCTTTGTCATTTTTTATTTTTAAATATGGCTACCGTTTAAAAAAAAGGAATGCAATCTTGCAAATATTTTATATCTAAGCATTTTCATTATTTATCGTATTTTTCTTCAAAATGTAATACGAATAGAGTTTATATACATAGAGTTATTAGCAATATGTATATAAAACCATAATTTATAAAAGTTGACACGTCTAAGTAACAAAGCGATCGATATCCAGACCGGCTCGATGTGAAAACATGATAACAACAGGTGGCAGATACGGTAATTTGCGTCGACCATCGAGTTGTTATCATGTTTTCACAGCATGTTTTCGCAACTAATTGATAGATTTTATTTCTTGTTTCCCAAAAGTCATTGTTTTAAAAGCAAATGTTAAAAAAAATATTTATAAAAATGTTACTTATATACTTATATATCTCTACTGCGTCATTAATGTTTATCTCAAAATTGAAATGAACTTTTTGTCAATCGGACAAAACTGCCAAATCTTATTTTGGCTAATGCTATTAAACGATAAAAATAAAAAAGCTAATGTAATTATAAAATAAAAAAGAATAAGTACTGAGCAATTAGCAAGCGAGGTGGTTACTCACCTTAACAGCGGCCAAGAGAGGAGTGATGGAGGGCAAACGAAGCGGGCAGTCGATGAGGCAGCGCCTGCGCGTAGGGCGACTTACAAAGATAATTTACCTTCGTCTAATCGGACAAATTATTGCGTCACTTCTCTTTGAATATTAAAAAGGTAAGTACTTAGATTTATTATGGCTGCGCCTGAATGGTTTAAACCATAATTATGGTACCTGAAAACTGGACTAGCTTTGTCTGACAAAGATCCAAAAAGACATTTTAATGATTACTGAATCTTAGTTCCTTCAACTACCTGTCGGGTTATTTACTAAATCTTGCGATTAGATATTTCATTAAAGGATGATCGAATGATGGAAGATACTTTATATACAAGTAATTTTATAAATAGGCAAGTTTTTTTCGTCATTTAGGATTTAGGGAAAAAAAGACTTACGATATTGATTTATACAATGGCGTGGTTTTTCCCTCACACGGAATGCAAATAAGCGTTTAGAGATTGAGTTCAGACATACTTTTATTATAGACAACATTTACTTTATTTTAAAGTCGTTTACACAGAAATTTCCGGAACCCCTTATAAATACCACCAACTTATATTTAATGGATATTACAAGCTATACCATGATATAGCTTGTAATATCAAGGTAAAAGTGGTATGTTTAACAATTTTTAGATGTGGATAATGAGCAATAGTGATTACAATACTACGAATGAAATAGTACGAGTTCCACTTGTGTTTAGCAAAGTGGGTTTTACAGTTCTCTACTTGACTAAGCACGGAATAAAAAACTATATTGTTAAGATACCTTTGATAAAGTAGCCATCAGTATTAGAGTGGCAATTACTAAATCCACCATCTTCATTCATCAGTGTTAACTCATGTGATAATCAAACAGAATATTTCCAATTATTCTCTGAAGGTTTGAAGTTGTTTTTCTATTTCAATATGAGATAATACATATGTAATGTCTCTCATTATCTGGTAGTACTAACTAGACTTGAAATGTGTTGCCGTAGGGATTTTTAATTTTTCTAAATTGAGTGTAGGTTGTCGCCCGGCATCAGGATTACCAGAGATATCAAAATTCCATCATGGAATCTTTAGAATCAATACTGGACTCTATCAGAAGAGACACTCAACGGTATAAACCCATTAGCAAACTCAAAATTTAATGACAGGACCGTCAAGTTGAATCAGATCTTCGAATTAAACGCAAATAGAACTCTTGCAAAAACCTTAACAAGACTGAGAACTCGACATTTTAGAGGGATTAAAATTCAGAGAAATGGAGCTAGAACTTATTCTATCTGCAGAACCCCTCCCAATACAGAATTGAACCCTGATCATATTTTCTTTTGTCCCGCCGTCCTGGTGTAAATACAGCAAATCAATGTCTCTCCTCGTGAAGACCTATATGAAAATAATTGTCTTAAGATTCCCAAAGCGGTGTGGACCACCCATGGTCTTATATAAACTGTCCATAAACACGACACAACAACAACGTCAGAAGAACCCTCACCTTCAGTAATAATTGAGACAAATCTTGTCTTTTGCTGATTCTACTCATACCCAACAATAAGCACGAGAGACAAATCCACAATATCTCAGATGCCGCCAGCCAGATTAAGATTTAATGTACACAATGACATGTCATTTTTAATAAATTACGCTACTAATTTAATAAGCTACGTTTGATAAGTTCAAAACTGACCAGAAGCGAGAGTGGAGCGTAGCTATTTATAATATGTTTTTCACTGATTACAAGCCATTAACGTAAATAATATTACATTTTTTGTGCGAACCCAGAGCGGTTCGAAAGCGTGAATCGATCGTTAATGTTCCCACTTAACTAACAATCAGAAAAATAGTAATTCCGTTTATTATCGACTTTTTAATTGTGCTTAGTTACTTCTTATGAATCTAATGGGCAAAGTTATTTCTATACGTTGTTTACCGAAATTATGAAAAATATTTTAATGGCGTTAGCTGAATTGTTTAAATCACAGAATTTGGACGTATCCTGAAGGCAATTTATTCAAATAATAACATCCGACTAACCAACAAAATTTACATATTGCGCTATAAAAATATGTTTAATATGGTTTAGAAGTTTGTTTTATTATTAAATCGGACGTAGATCTATGAGAAAGTATAATGTTTTTTTTCTGACTAAAGATTATAAATTCACCTTATCTTACCATTACAAGTCGTTTTACACATTTTAATTCCTCACAGATCACGATATTGTTTTCAGAACTCACTTTTAAGAATTATATTCCAAAAAATAACGAAACAAAGCAGTTCAATAAATATAAAGGAATTGAGTAGCTACATCTGTTATTCTCAGAATAATTAAAAATTTCATATCAGTTTTTTAGTAAGAACAAACGACAATTTCAACTTAGATCGGTGTCTAGAAGTTTCAGAAATTATCTAGAAACTTTCATGAAAGTATATATTTTGAAACCCTTGATCCAAGTGCGAAAAAACACTAAATGTGAAGCAGCGAAACAAGAAAATACAAGAAATTAATGAATGATTTTCTGAAATAGATGTCTCATATCGACTACAATAAAACTCAATAGAGCGAAATTATACAAAACTTTTTACCTTACTTGAATTTTATAGCTGATTATGAGGTTGGGGCTCGTAATTACGTTTCCATCACACAGGGTTTTTTCACAACTATGACAATTACGAAAAAATAGGTATACTCAAGTGAAAAAAACATAGTAAAAAATAAGTGTACGATTTATATTTTTTTCATTTACGTGTATTTTTTACAGGCGAATAAGTATTTTAAAACTGTACTGAAGCTTGTAGAACAGTTTCTTTTTTTCGTCTTAACTTCTGTTGAGCGATTTTCTCTTATGCTCACAATTTCGAGTCATCACGCTTCATTATCCAACAATAGAAATCTATGTTCCCTTTCATTTATTTCTTGATAAAATATTTTCACTTGCTCTTCACCGGTAACTTCTAAATTGTCAGGAGAGTAATTGAAATGAAAGGAAGTGAAGTTAGAGGCTCATAAAGCGGCCTAATCTTTGAAGATTTTGAAGCATGTCATTTATTATAAATATTTCTTCATAATTTGGGCTTATAGGGTTTCCTATAAAGTTGCTAATTACATCCTTTAAGGATATCCATGCTGTCAGTTCCATAGTTTAAAGTTTTCATTTTCCAACAGTTTTCTTACATCGGGGCTAACTTACTAAAGTAAATACCTTTTTACAGTTTATGTTAAAATAATAATGGGAATACTCATTTAAATACTTAAGTCATCGCCTCTTTTTTCATTTAAAGCTTCCACGAATATTATGTGGTTAATTCAAATGAATTCTAGCCGGCCATTCTTATTTCAAATAATTTTGTGCCCTATTCCTGCTATCCCATTCACTTAAAAAACAGAGATATTTTGTGTAGCCACTTTACTGTCAAATAACATAGTCTGCACATGGTTTTGTAATCCTCTCTTAAATGTACAGAATGAACAATCGGTAAAGGAGAGTATTTTTTTATCATTATATAATAAAACTTATTTTAAGCTTCTCTTTTAAGAATCGATGAAAAGTCTCCAACCGTTAACATCAGAAAAGTGTCCAAAATTAGAATCTATGGTTTCCTGATCTTTAAATCTAGAACTTACAACTGATTATCTGGAATGGATTGTATCCAAATATGTTAAAACTGATGTCTTTGCCTTTTGACCAGTTGCGAAGTGCTAAAATGCAACTTGCGTTTTACGCACATTATTTGGTGTCCAAGTTTTATTCGATTTATGTTATGTTGCTTAGACAACGAATATTTACCAAAAATAATGTTACAAAAACTCTCACAGTAGTTAACACATTAATGGGAAGCCATGTCAAAAGTATTTGCGTTACGTCCAATTACAAAAATATATTGACAATAATTTCAGCTTTAGCTTTCCTATAAACGGTAAGAATAAGTTACTTGATTAATAAACTAATTACTAATAAGTAAATAGAAATGTTATTTCAAACATATACTCATTAACTAATCATTATAATACTTCATAATTACTCAATGATCTGAATGAAGTATTAATCTCATTGATCTAATTAATTTTAATTGATCCAATACGACATAATAAATTCAATTTTAGTATGTCTTCAATGTTTTAATTAAGTATGTCTTCAAACTCAATTCCTACAGAAAATACCAAAAAAATCAAAATCAGAATTACCGAAAATTCTGACGAGATGGAATTATTTCACTATTTTTCCCGCAATTAGCACATAAATCCATAAGAATCGTCAGTCGTACTTCAAAAAGGAAATTCACTGTAGAAATAATAATTTTATAAATTGAATGTGGTTGATTCTCACAATTATTTTTTTAATGTGTACATTATGGCAATAGCAAAAATCGCAATGGATATATTGAAGAAAATATGGAGGAATCGAAATATCACCAAAGCCACTAAGGCCACGTTGGTAAGAACACTTGGTTTTTCCGATATTTTTGTATGCTTCCGAAACCTGGACATTGCGAGAAATCGAGAGTAAGAAAACAAATGCTCTCTGAGAGTAATAAAACAGATACTGAAGGAGAATACTTGGAGTGTCATGAACCGAATTCAAGACAAAGTTTCCATACTTCAAGAACTCAGCATGAGAGCGCGGCTATCTACATTTAAAAAACTCGCATCTTCAAGTTCTTTAGACACATATCGAGAAGAGACCATGGCTCCATCTCGCGTCTTGTCTTGTAGGGCAAAGTGGAGGTCATCTGACCACGCGGAAGATGACCCATACGATGGACCGACCAGTTCAATTCAGCGGGCCGTCCCTTGCACGAGTGTACTGGATGGGGGGGGGGGGCAACTAGGAAAGAATGGCAGCAAACCGTGGGGCGCGCGACATCCATCCACGTAACATAACAACCACGATCTCTCTATCAGGAGCGTACCGATCAAGAAGAAATATGTATTGTTCGTATTTGCAAACTTGGTTTTTCAACATCATCCTTACCACTGCCACAGCGCACATATAATTTTCTTTACGTACCTTACTCGCACATGTGCTTATTAAATCACTTATGTACACAATAATTGTGACTCTAAATTTTTTTACCTTCCTCTATTTCATTAATTTATTTCTATTCTATGTCAACAAGTACCTATTTTCCAAAAAAAATATATATTTTACGCTCTAATGAATTTTGATGATCCATTTTTCAATTTACATCTAGTAAAATTGTAATTTTTAGTATAGAATGAAAACAACCTGCAAACAATTATTTTATCCGCAAAATACTTAATTGCATAGTGTTAATTACGTTTTGTCTATTCCTTTAAACTCTCTTTTGTTTTTTGCTAAGCGTGATTGTTCAATTTTCATAATCAGAAATACTGTTGAGTTCTATAAATACTATTGAGTGAGTAGACAAACATTGAAGTAATTAAATCTAGATGAGTACTTTTCTTCGATATTACCGAAATCTTAACATATGGGAAATATCGCGTCAAAAATCAATATTATTCTTTGTAAACTTTTCACCAAATACAACATATTCAAAATGCTCGTTAGGCTCGGTGCGAAAAGTGCGACGCCACAGTGCGCGGATCGCGGGCGGCGCCCACTATTGATCGTATGCGCGCGGTGGAAACGCACGATGCTGGAAATTTCCATCTGTCATTGGCTGCATGGTGATGAATAGCGAATAGTGTAAAGGAACATATAGCAACACGTTAATTGAATCTATACAAAGAAAAGCATATAATAAAAAAGGACGAGTGAAAATTATGAATTGCGCTATTTGGAAAATATTTGTTTGTTTAATGTTCTTGCCAAATCTCGGCTGATAAAACAGGAGATATTATTTGTAACTTGATTGTCTTTACGCCATAGAAACCTTACCTACGTTACCCTCAAAAAATTAGGACGAAATAATTGAATACAATGTGTTGAATAATTGAATGTCCGAAATATATCAGGCGTTTTTTGATTATTCTATAATTTGATATGAAATTGTCGAAAAACTAAGAACTAGACTTGGAATACGATTATTTTTCTATGTACGCCTAATTTTTAATAATATTTTAGTGAAATCGACTACTTACGTAATAACTAATTACTCAAGAAAAAACATAGTATGTGTATATTAAAACAAATAATTTGTAGTTTATTTAAAAAATGTTTATTATAAAAAGGTAGAGATAGGCTTTATTTTTTTTAGTATTATTTGAATTCGATGTTGATTTTCGATTTTAGGAATTCGAGGTTAATATAAAACTTTGAACTAATCTTGAAAGACACTTAGATTTTTTATGTGTACCTAATACTCTCTTTGTTATGTGATTGTTATCGATCAATTGACTGATTATAACGAAGGATTATTAAACGAAAATTCACATACAAAAAACATTGACATTGAAAAGTAATTCAAATTTTCGATTAAAAATCATGATTCTCAAATTGGAAGATAAGAAATAGGATAAGGTCTTAAATTTCTTATGTATTTTAAAGACTTTCAGGCCGGATAAGACTCACATTCATCTATAATTGATGCTAATGGTGCACCAATATATATATATATATATATATATATATATAAGTCTCCAATGGTGCACCAATATATATGTCAGTAATAAACAATAAAATTTGGTCTAAAACCGATGAAATCAATAGAAAAGCGAAATTTTATAATTTCACGCTAAGAAAAAAAAACGAAAAGTTGTATTTAATCCAAGCTCAAAATATCTAAAACCGCCATATATCACAGCAAACATCGCAGGACGGACACTTTCGTCAACTCGTGTGCTATAAACGAAAGTGAATTGCCGACATGAAAGTTCCAAAATCACTACTTCTGTTGAAAATCGTAGAAAAATCATCTATAAACAAATAAATGCATGACGAAACCAATAACTCGTGCAGTTGAAAAAATCTCATTTCCGGTACAACAGGAAAATTGTCTGTTACGGTTTTCACGGATACACCGTTATCCAAAAACGTTCACTACCCAAACTTAATAAAGATAAATGGCTGAAATGTGAGAAGAGCATCGAAATTGTTCAATCGAAGACCGGGTGCTATGGATGGACGACATTTGAATCCAAATTTGAAGTGTTGGAATCAAAACTTCACAATGTTGCTAATTTATGCAATATGTAAGGATTAATTTCCATTAAAATATTTACAAATATTATTGTTCGTTATGACAAAACATTACCCACCACCATAGAAATATGAATTTCTCAAAAACGATTTAATTTAGAATCATGAAAACGATGTAATTTAGAATAAGGTTTCCCGATAAATTTAAAATAACGCTTTTTTCATAATTTCATTATTTTATTTCATCAGAAAAATTAGGTTTAGTATACTCATAACTTGTCCTTCAGTTGATTATTCCAAACGACACATGAAAATTCAAAAAGGGTTTTTTTTAAATTTTACATGTCGCGTCCTGTGAAATTTTTAGGTAAATATTTTTGAGTACTACCTATTGACATATTGAAATATATGGTTAAAAAATGTGTATTTTGAACAATATTTCATAATTACATAAATTTTATACATTAAATTCTGAAAAAAGTATTTATTTTCAAATTCTTCCAACTTGCTCTTTTAATTGATACTGCACACAACACATGAAACCCAAACATATTTATTACCTCATTTGCTCCTTCTAAAATTCATATTTAAATCCTTTTAAGTGTTAACTATTGAAATATATCTGCATTAATATGCTTTAACACTATGCTAAGGTTCTGCGTCAAACAATTTCCAAGAAAAATGGCTTTGACAGACCAACGGACAGGCGACCTCGTGAGTGATAATTTAGAATGCCGTTTTTTTCCTTTAGTGGTATAGAAACATAAAAATTATGCCAAAATATATGATGCCCACGGTTAAAAACGATGACACTTCAGTAACTGTTTGAAGATCTTCTTTTGCTATATGAATCGATGAGATTGGAAAGAGAAGTACAAAGGACGAGATGGAAATAGTATATACTATGGCAGAAAAGCCCTTGATTTTGTCAGAGGAAAGATAATTAGAGAAATAATTTGTAATATAGCAAGACAATGGCCGAAAATATTCTTCAAAGCTGAGTCGAAGATATTTAATGTCAAAAAATAATTCCAAAAATTGTTCTTAAGTATGTTCCGACCACCTCAGTCGACCAACTTCCATATTATTAGAAACATTTGGAATAAATTTGATCACTGAGTGCGAAAACACTCTAAAGTCGGAAAACTCATTTTGGCTATTTTATAGATATTTTATATATTGATACAGTAGAGAGACTCATTAATAGGATGTCGAGGCTTCGTACAAAAGTTATAAGAAAGATATAATTTTTTTAATGAGTAAAACGTTTTTAACCGACTTCAATATGTGTTTTTTTATTTGTATATAGCTTTAACTTGGACAAATATTCATCAATTTTCATTATCTGTTTGAAAGGAAATGGTTTCAGAGGCTCCATAGAAATATAATCAGGACCTGATAATAGACTCTGGAGATATCCTAATTAAATTTTCGGCGGACGAGAGCGTAAAGTCCCTTTGAGAAAATTGATACCCAGTTTGAACTCATTTGACATTTCTTAACAAGCACTTTAGTCACAGATGGTGGTCAGGGCATCTGATGCTGGGACAAGAAAGTGTTGATAGAACTCCTCAAATAAGAAGTAGACATTTCGAGTTTGGGCTAATTTAATTCATCTTGACGAGTTCATTGGTCATGAATAGTAACAAGGGTCTGCCAATACAACGGGAAGGTCGTGATAGGAACTCTTCAATAGCGCGGAATAGATTCAGCCTGTTCGTACTCGTTTCATTTTTCTTGATAAATCTACTAGTCACAAACAGTGACCAGAGTCTGATGATGGAGCCGAAAGTTGAAGACAGCATTTCTCAATGGTAAAAAGTTTCATGGAGTTTAGACTCATTTAACTTATCTTGACGAATCCTATGATCACAAATTATATCCGAGGTCTACTAATGGGATCGGAAAAGGGCGACAAGAACTAATCAATTATGAGGAGTATATTCATTGAGTTTAGATTCATTTGACTTTTCTTGAAGAGTTCATTGATTACAAATGGTAACCAAGTCTCATAACGCAGCCAAAAGTTGGTGACAGAAACTCCTCAATGGCGAGGAGCAGATTTATTATATTTAGCTTGTACGGATTTTCTTGGCAAAGCTTTTGATCACAAATAGTTGTTATAGTTTATAATAATAGAGACAAAATAAGACGACTCTCATTGGTAAAAAGTAGTTTCATCGAGTTTAAGCTCATTTAATTTACTTCGATGAGTCCTTTGATCATAATTAGTAGCCGAGTTCTGATGATGAAGCCGAAAGATGAGGACAGGAACTCCTCAATGGTAAGGAATATATCCATCTTGTTTGGACTAGTGTCGCTTATCTCGATGAGTCCTTTGGCCACGAATAGTAGTCAGGGTCTATTCGGGCTAAAGTCGGCAGGTGGTGACAGGAACTCCTTAATAGCGAAGAGTAACCTACTCTTCGCTATTAAGGAGTTCCTCATCAATTTTGGGCTGATTTGAATTTTTTGACGAGTTCACTGGTCACATGTGTAGATAACAAAGGCATGAAATAATTAGAATCCGTAAATACGCTGTAACGATCAAAGAATTGTAATTCCCTAAAATTAATTTGGTCTTTCCATTTCTGCCAAAGGTTTATTGTCTTGTGACTTCAATAATAATTTTCTTGGTGCTAAATGCGACAAAATAAATCAGATAAGCGCCATCTATCGCTAAATAAAAATACTTGGTCTGATTAATAGTATACTTTTGTCCGACTACTGTGAAGCCAAAAGAGGGTAATGTTACTGATATGTCGGTACGTAAATATTTAGGTATGTATATATGAATATAATTATTTTCATTAAACGTCGCAAATGCCAATTTCGTTTTCAATAAATGTATCAAATTCTTGATAAGTTCCTAACATCTGTGTAACATGAGATGTCTTAAGCACTCCAAAAATCTCTAAGAGTAGCAATATTTTAAAAATTTATTCATGTTGGGAAAAAATATTTTACCACCAAAGTTCCGCCTAAATACTCTGTTTTTTATTAAACCAAAACCAGTAATGGTAGCAGTATTTTGCAATTTTTTCGTCTTCAGAAACGATATTTTACCGCGAAAGTTCCAAATAATGCTGGTGTTTTTATGATTTTATTCTTTTTCGTGCATTTTTTATTCAAGAACTATTTGGTTTCAAATTCTTAATAACATTTTTTAACTAAAAATTTATTGAAGCCATTTCAATTTTTCGTTAACAAAATTATATTAAGTTTGGTTATAAAGTGATTTTATATAATTTTGTTGTATTCTTTTATGTAATTTTGTGAAAAATTTACATTTTTTGATATTTTGCAATATGATTATGATTTACCCTAAGAGATTGAACTGAAATTAGGGAAAAACGTTTTAAGGTACCTTCGTGTATGAAATGGAGTATAGTAGGACACATTATTAAAATGTAACAAATTAATAAATTTTTCATTAAATTTAAAGCTTCCAAGAATATCGACCACATGCTTAAATTTAAAAAATTTTTAAAAAATTTACAAAACCTTTTAATTTAGCAAGACATTCGACAATAAATATTACGATTAGATAAGTTACATTTGTTCATTCATTACGTACAAAAAATTAACCTCCAGTGTCATATATGCTTTACGACAAACAAATTAAAAAAACAATTAATAAATTAATGTGTTTTTATTACTTTTTATGACTTTGATGAATATTTATTTTTCATTTTTTCTTTCTTTATATCAAATAAAGAAAGAAATATCGGTCGAAATTCCAGCATTTTTATTTCACTTTTAGACCTTAAAGTTTTCATTGCTGCGGCTCTAAACTTTTTAGCACTGACGTATCTCAAAGATCATAGATTCCGCCTTCAGGTACAAACACCAAATATTTCACACAAGCTTTTAATCGCTCATGTTTCTTGATTTACTGATTTCTTCCTCATTTTTTTTAAAATATCGTACCTCAAAAAAAATCAAAAGACTTATCGGATCATTCGCGCATCTGGCCGTCTGCTGTCGCAGCCATTTTTCGCAGAAACCTTTTTACGTAGAAAGTTTAAGTTTGTCGTAGTACTAATTCAGTTCCCCATCCCAGAAAAATCTAAAATTAAAATAATAATAATAATGTAAAAATGGCGATATTAAGTTTATCTTAAGTTACGAAACCTCACAATTGCCGAGAAACTCACAATGGTCTGTGAATGGTATACATAATAAAATATATTGTATTTACTAGATCTATAACAATATTAATATATGTCAGTAATTTAATAGAAATACCGCATACCTTTAAATGTTTATATATACCAAAGGTTATACAGAAACCTCGTAGTGGGAGTTCTACGCGTACTTAACAATTTTTTTTTTCTAATTTTCCATTATTTTGTAGGCAAAACTTTAATTAAAGTTATCGCCGATTACACAGAAACTTACAAATATACGAGTACTAATATTTTTATAATCTACATAGTCGTTAGATGAATACAGTATTCGAGCACGAAGAATACGATTATAACAGTTTTAAGTACCTTAATATGAGGGATTTAAAGCAATAACTATTTTTTCACTGCCATTGATAATTTGGTTATAATTCAGATTAAACTAATTATGTTATTTTCACCAAAAAAATGGCTAGCGATGCGATGATTTTTGGTCCGTAGCCAACATTAACAATTTTTTTCAAATTTTTCTGATCGAGGATTTCCTAGATCGTGAGTGAGATAATATTCTCCAAACATTTTTCGAAATTATGCTTTAGAAAAATACGATAAAAAAATTTTAATAAATTGATATTTAAAAACCGATCACCTTCAACAAAATTATTCTCTCACCACTCAAAACTTGTTATACGGATCTAACAAAATAATAGACTAATATGACAAGTAGCTCCTCTGTAGAAATTGTATTATTCCATCTGACTACACTGATTATGACAAGAAGAAATAAAGTTAGTTGGTTACAAAACCACACTGTGTTTTATCAGGTTATGTGCCCAGTCCCACCTTCAATTATTAGCTCAGTTAGAAAACAGTACATATGGGTTTAACATGTCGACAAATTACCTAACTAACTGAACGAAATTGAAAGGCCGTGAGAATCACGACGATTGGTGTTTTGTGTCGGAAAATGTGATTGTGTTGGAGGCGGATGCCATTAAGTAACCATTACCGCGACGGCTACTGCGGTTCAGAAATCAGAAGATTTGAAAGCTAAAACAAAACCAATTTTAATAATCGATGCTTCGCTTTATGTGCGTATTAAACAAACAGTTTCGACGTACGGTTTTTGGTAAACGTCAAAGAACCTGTTCGGCAATTCCAGTTATTCACGAAAAATTAGTTTACTGAGAAACCTCATTAGAATACGGCTTGAATACTGCGAGTCTGTGGCCATCTATGTCAGCCAGCTCATAGAAATGGCACAGAAACAGAAAAGAACTGGTTTTGAGTTAAAGGATCAGTGGATCGGGTCGCTTATGCTAGCAGGACTTCCAGAAAAGTTTGTACCAGTGACAAAGGCCATTTAGTTTTCGGGCATAAACATCAGTGCGAACGCTACATAATTCGTTGTTACAGATGTAAACAGATTGAATATTTTAGATTTCCGTATGCAGAAAAAACGAAAACAAATGCAGTTCAGTTCAGTTACAAAAGGAGTTCAGTCAAACCGACTGAAACATAGATTCCTGCGCCAGCATAAATAAGTGCTAACATGTTGACCAATGAATAATAACATCGAATGATAACATGATAACATGTCCAATCTTTGTAATGAACCCAAAACTAAGGATATTATTATGGCAAATAAAACGATTGTTCAAGTGTTATGCTCAGGAGACCTACAGATTACGACACGTGTCGGTGATAAAGAGTTTGCTATAAATGTTAATAATGTTGTGTGTGTGCCTAACCTCACTTCCAATTTACTATCAGTGAGTAGAATTATTGGGAACGGTAATAGAGTGATATTTAATCAGCTCTCAATTTACAATTCACAGAATACATTCATTCTGTGAATTGTAAATTGAGAGCTATCACCAGAGAAAAAAAATCAATCAGAGAAGCAAACTTAGAAAATGGCGTACACAGTTTAAACATTATGAAGACTGAGCAGCTCTTAGCAGCAGTAGTTAAAACTTCATGTACGACTTAGCACAGGCAGCTATGTCATATAAATGCGAAAGACTTGAATAAATTAAAAAATGGAATAGCTGAAGGGGTTAGCTTTGATAAAAAGATGTGATATCAGGAAGGCTTGCTTGCATTCCTTCACAACATACTGTGTTGGGAAGGAATGCAAGCAAAACTTCCGTTTCCTCAGAGTGCAAGCAGAGATCAGAAGGTCCTAGAACTGGTCCACATAGATTTATGTGAGCCAACGGAAAATCAATCACTTGGCAAAATTAGGCATTCATTGTTATTTGTGGATGACTTCAGCAGCGTGTGCTTTGTATGTTTTTTGCAGTCCAAGAACGAAACCTTCAAGTGTTTCAAACAATATAAAGAACTTGTTGAGAATCAGCAGTGTACGAAGATAAAACCACTAAGATCAGACAATGGCGGAGAGCTCAAAAAACAGCATCAAAAAACAAATTGTAATAGCCCGAAACAAAATGGGCTATGTGAAAGGAACAATAGGTCAATAGAAAGCTCATTGTCTCTGTTTGATGCTATAGTGTTCTCCTACTGCTACTTACATGTGATGTACGTACGCATTAAATTGCGATATATATAAAAAATGCATGTTAAAATATGATATTTAATTTGTAGCACAAATTACATTACAAAAATTTATTTGCGAGGGAGAAATCAGTTCAGTTGCAGTTAGATGGGAGAAGTGGAAGAGTAGCCTTGGCGGCGACGATCGAAGAAGATTTAAAGAAGAAAGCATGTCTTTTACATTTTGGAGGCCGGGATTGTAAGAAATTTTTTATAATATCCTGGAGGCTAGTATAGATGAAGATGATGAGGCTACGTTTGACTTCGTGATTCAAAACCTAGATCAGTACTTTACACCGAAACAAAGTAAAGTCTACGAACGCCATTTATTTCGACCTCTTAAGCAATAGCCTCAAAAAAAATTTGAAAAAACCCTTGTAAGGCTTAGACAGCAAGCAACAAGGTGCGAATTTAATTTCACGGATGAAAACATTTTCTATATTACGGAGAAATGTTCTTCAATGGAATTACGAAAAAAGATTCTTAAGATGGTGATTCGATGACCCTAAATGATATAATTAAAGAAGCGAATGCGCTAGAAGTAATTAACCGACAGTTAGGAAATTTTGAAGAGAAAGCTGTGGATATCCAAACAGTAAACCAAGTATCTGCGATGTCCAGTCTAGATCAAAACAAAAGTCAGAAGTGAGAATTTTGTTGTAGATGTGGAGGCACTTTGCTTAAGACCCGAACTGAAACAAATCTTGTTGAAAATGCAGCATTCTGGGTCACTTCCGGAGACAATGTAGAACTAGAAAAAGGAACGTATATAACAAAAACGAGTCCGACAACAAAGAAAGTGAGGTCAAAAACACAGAAAAGTTGACAATTTCGAGGAAGCGGTGGGACAAGCAACTACAAGTAAAGGACCGGATTACATATTCGATATAAACAATGCAGCTTCTGTCACTTGCACGGTGGCGGGGGTTGACATTAACATGCTGGTTGATCCGGATTGTAATAACAATTCGATAACGAATCAACTTGGGAAGTCACGAAGAAGAATAATGCGATAGTCACTGATCAAGATGCTAATCCAAAAAAAAGAAGTTCATAGTTTATGGAACTGATGCACCCCTAAAGTTATTAAAATCATTCAAAAGCTGACATACAGATTGGTGATCGAAGAGAGAATACTCGATATTACGTGGTCAAGGATGGCACCCGTTACCTATTTAGACGAGTGACTTCAACTATATTGGAAGTTCTGAAAATCAACGTTAAGGTCGACATTAAAGATGCCTTTCATCATACACAGATTCACCTGGATTCGAAGGACATCATCACATTTAATACGGCGAAATCGAGGGACATTGTCATCTTTACTATTATGGACTATGTAGGTACAGAAGTATAATCTTCGGTATAAGTTGCGCGCTGGAAATATTTCAGAAAACCCTTGAACGAGTACTTATCGGGTGTGAAGGAGTAATAAATTTCATTGACGATATTCTCATGTACGGACAGAGCTTACAAGAACATGACGAAAGAATCCGGAAAGTAATGGAAGTTCTAGAGAATAATCAAGTAGAGCTTAGAAAAGATAAGTGTATTTATCGGGTACACAAGATAAATTTTTAGGTCATGAACTTTCAGCAAATGAGGTAAAGTCTCTGGAAAAGTACAGCTTAGCAATCAGAATTTAGATCGCCGACAAATATCGCAGAGTTACAAAGCTTCCTGGATTTAATCAATTACGTAGGCAAATAGATTCCTCATTTAGCAACAACGACAGAAACCTTAAAAATGCTTCTCCGTCAGAAGCTCGCAAGGAAATCAGACATTACAAAGGTTTGGGGTGAGGCTCAATAGTGCTTTCATAAACTAAAGGCTGCATTAATGAATGTCCCACAGTTAGGGTATTATGATCCCCAACATTAAACTGTAGGTTTCTCAAATGCGAGTCCAGTTACGTTAGGGGCTGTACTCGTGCAGATTGATAGTAAAGGTACGCGTATTAAAGCGCTCTGATATAAGACACTTAGCGACTGTGAACGCCGGTACTGCCAGATAGAAAAGGAGGCTCTGGCCCGTCTGGGCAGTGGAACATTTTAATATATATCTTATATATATTTTAATCTATATATATTTTAATCTATACGGAAAGGAGTTCCGACTTATTATCGACCACAAACCCTTAGAGGTAATCTTCGGTCCTAAATCAAAACCTTGCTCACGGATTGAAAGGTGGATTCTACTTTTACAATCTTATAAGTTTAAGGTAAAGTACAGTGCCGGAAAAAACAATATTGCTTATCTCTTGTCCAAACAATATAGATTGGCAGGAACACCATCAGCGTTGTACGAAGATCACGTGCATTGTACAGTTGATCAAATCAGACCATTTGCTATACCATTACAGGATATAATGACACATTCTCGGAATGATGTTAAAATTCAGAGAGGTAAAGAGGGTCTGTATAATAATAAATAGGATGACACTGTAAAGAATTATAAATGTTTTCACAGCGAGTTGTGTTTCCACGAGGATATATTATTACGTGGAGCTCGAATAGTGATTCCTAAAAAAATACGGGGCCAAATACGTAAAATCGAAGGTCACCCTGGGATTGTAGGCATGAAATTGAGATTAAGGACGATGGTTTGGTGGGCAAAGTGTGACCGAGATGCCGAAACCATATGTAACGCATGTAGAAGGTGCGCGCTAATGTCAGTTCCGAATCCGCCAAACCCATTAAAAAGGTGAGAATTGCCTACAGAACCTTGGGTGGATGTGGCAATAGATATAATGGGTCCACTGCCATCTAATGAATATATTTTGGTAATAATAGACTATTATACAAGATATAAGGAAATCAAAATATTTAGTCCATAACAAGTGCAGAGATCATTGGAAATTTAAAGAGCGTTTTCGGCCGGTTGGAATGACATTTGTGGCAGGAAGAATATCTATTACTATTCCCACTAACCCGAACATTAAACAGTGAGGTTGAAAGACAAAACCGCAGCATCTTAAAACGTCTGAAAATCACACAAGTAGAGAAAAAGAACTGGAAAGAGGGTTTGCGAGAATATTCAGTTATGTATAATAGACACTTCATACTGTTACTAGAAAAACAACCGGTGAGCTATTTCGCAGTAAATTCCGTGATAAATATATACATGTAAACATCAAGCAAAATACAAATAATATATATATATTTATATATATATATATATATATATATATATATATAAATGTAAACATCAAGCAAAATACACTACATCCCTCCCTTGTTTTATTCGATTCTTTACCCTTAGGATCTTTAGTTCTGGGGTAAAAAATAACATATATTCTACCAATCATCTAATTTATTTATTTTAGTTTTAATCGTTGTATAGAAAACAAATTCTAATATAGAATTAAGTTTAGATCTACTCAAATATGGAATACTAAATAATAATATATTCTTTTCCTGTCTCATCCATATTAGAGTTACCAATATCTTCCTCGATCACCTGCCGCTAACCCTCTACTTTCTTAAAATGTACCACGTCTCCTCTAATTTTTTGTTCTGTCTCATCATTCCTTAATTGTATATCGCCATCTTTAATAGATTCGACTGTATGTATTGTTGGTTTAAAATCCGGGCTAAATTTATTTGTCTTACTCATATTTTTTATGTAGACTTTATCTCCTACGCCTAGATCGCAATCTCTTACCCGTCTCTTCCTATCAGCATACTCCTTCCCCTTTTCTTTATGTTTCTTATCCTTATCCCTTAACTCCAGATCCGGTTTGTATGTCATGTCTTGAATCATCGGCAATTTACCACGGAATTGACTGCGAAATAGGTCACCGGGTGTTTTTCTAGTAACAGTATGAAGTGTCTATTATACATAACTGAATATTCTCGCAAACCCTCTCTCCAGTTCTTTTTCTCTACTTGTGTGATTTTCAAACGTTTTAAGATGCTACGGTTTTGTCTTTCCACCTCACTGTTTAATGTTCGGGTTAGTGGGAATAGTAATAGATATTCTTCCAGCCACCAATACCATTCCAACCGGCCGAAAACGTCTTTTAAATTTCCAATAATCTGTGCACTTGTTATGGACCTAAATATTTTGACTTCCTTATATCTTGTATAATAGTCTACTATTACCAAAATATAGTCATTAGATGGTAATGGACCCAGTATATCTAATGCCACATCCACCCAAGGTTCTGTAGGCAATTCTCACCTTTTTAATGGGTTTGGCGGATTCAGAACTGACACTAGCGTGCACCTTCTACATGCGTTACACATGGTTTCGGCATCTCGGTCACACTTTGCCCACCAAACTATTGTCCTTAATCTCAATTTCATGCCTACAATCCCAGGGTGACCTTCGATTTTACGTATTTGGCCCCGTAATTTTTTAGGAACCACTGTTCGAGCTCCACGTAATAATATATCCTCGTGGAAACACAACTCGCTATAAAAAATTTATAATTCTTTACATTGTCATCCTATTTATCATTATACAGACCCTCTTTACCTCTCTGAATTTTAATATCATTCCGAGAATGTGTCATTATATCCTGTAATGGTATAGCAAATGGTCTGATTTGATCAATTGTACAATGCACGTGATCTTCGTACAACGCTAATGGTGTTCCTGCCAATCTATATAGTTTGGACAAGAGATAAGCAATATTGTTTTTTCCGGCACTGTACTTTACCTTAAACTTATAAGATTGTAAAAGTAGAATCCACCTTTCAATCCGTGCGCAAGGTTTTGATTTAGGACGGAAGATTACCTCAAAGGGTTTGTGGTCAGTAATAAGTTTGAACTCCATTCCGTATAGTAAAATATTAAAATGTTCCACTGCCCAGACCAGAGCCAGAGCCTCCTTTTCTATCTGGCAGTACCAGCGCTCACAGTCACTAAGTATCTTATATCAGAGCGCTTTAATACGTGTACCTTTACTATCAATCTCCACGAGTACAGCCCCTAACGCAACTGGACTCGTATCTGCGAGACCTACAGTTTTATGTTGGGGATCGTAATACCCTAACTGTGGCACATCTACTAATGCAGCCTTTAATTTATTAAAGCTGTGTGTTGAACCTCACCCCAAACTTTTGTAATGTCTGAATTCCTTCCGAGCTTCTGACGAAGAAGCAATTTTAAGGGTTCTGTTGTTGTCGCCAAATAAGGAATCCATTTGCCTACGTAATTGATTAAACGCAGGAAGCTTTGTGACTCTGCTATATTTGTTGGCGGTCTAAGTTCTCTGATTACTGAGCTATAATTTCCAAAAACTTTACCTCATTTCCTGGAAGTTCATGGCCTAAAAAATTATCTTACCTGTCCGGTAAATTCTCTAGAACTTCCATTATTTTCCGGAGTTTTTTGTCACGTTCTTGTTAGTCCTATCCGTACATGAGAATATCGTCAATGAAATTTATTATCCCATCACATCCGATTAATACTCGTCCAAGGATTTTCTGAAATATTTCAGACACACAACTTGTACCGAACATCATCCTTTTGTACCTAAATATTCCTTTATTGGTGATGAAGGTGATAATGTCCCTCGATTCTGAGAGAATTTATATATGATGAAAGGCATCTTTAATGTCGAGGTTACTAAATATCTTACCATGTCTTATTCGTGATAGAAGCTGGCCCATCGTCGGCAATGAATAATTTTCTCGTCTGATTACCAAGGTCGCCCTTATATCAAAGCCTAACCGGACCTCATCATTATTCTTCAATATGGGTACAATTGGTGATACCCAGCTTGATACCCCTGGCACTTCTTCGATGAGGACTTTTGCGAGTAACACGTCGATTTTTTTATTAACTTTAATCTCTAAAGGGATTAGATTCCTCCTACATGATTGACTTACTGGTTGTACATTATTATCAACAGGAATTTTTACCAGAACGCTCTTGAATTTCGGAAACTCTTCTGATCTATTGAGTTAATGTTAACGTTGATTTTTAAACCTCCTAAAGAAATTGAAGTCACTCACCCAAGTAGGTCCATCCAGTGGGTAAGTAGGGTGCCATCCTTGACCGCGTAAAACCGAGTATTCTCTCTTCGATCACCAATCTGTATGTCAGCTTTGAATGATCCTAATAACTTTAGCGGTCATCACTTCCATACGCTATGAACTTTGTTTGGATTAGCATCTTGATCAGTGACTAACACATTATTCATGACTTCATGACTTCTCAAGTTTATCCGTTATCAAATTGTCATTACAACCCGAATCAACCAGCATGTTAATGTTAACCCCCGCCACCCTGCAAGTGATAGAAGCTGCATTGTTAATATTGAATATGTAATCCAGTCTTTTACTTGTAGTTGTTTGTTCCGCCGCTTCCTTGATATTATCAACTCTTCTGGGTTTCTTGAGCTCACTTTCTTTATTGTTGTGCTCGTTTTTATTGTACGCATATTGTGTGCGTTCCTTTTCCTAGTTCTACATTGTCGCCAGAATTGACCCGTAAAGCCGCATTTTCAACAAGATTTGTTTCTGGCTGAAGAGTTTGGATCTCAAGCAAAGTGTCTTGTGCTTCCGCATCTACCACAAAATTCTCGCTTCCGATTTTTGTTTTGATCTTGACTGGATTTCGGAATTACTCGATTTACTGTTTGGAAATCCGCAGCTTGCTCTTCATAATTTATTAACTCGTTTAATTACTTCTAGTGCATTCACTCCTTTAATTACGTCATTTAGGGTAATCGAATCACAAATGCTTAAGAATCTTTTTCCATATTCCTTTGAAAAACATTCCTCAGTAATTTGGTCCAATTTGGTGTTTTCATCTGTAAGAGTAAAGTGGCACCTTGTTGTTTGCTGTCTAAGCCGTACAAGAAATTTTTAAAATTTTTCTTGAGGTTCTTG
Source organism: Druceiella hillmani (assembly GCA_039881145.1). Lineage (NCBI taxonomy): Eukaryota > Metazoa > Arthropoda > Insecta > Lepidoptera > Hepialidae > Druceiella > Druceiella hillmani. The sequence goes on along the minus strand of JAYKKI010000096.1, from coordinate 4,039,954 downwards.
CTTATGAGGTCGAAATAAATGGCATTCGTAGACTTTACATTGTTTCGGTGCAAAGTACTCATCTAGCTTTTAAATCGCGATGTCAAACGTAGCATCACCATCTTCATCTACACTAGCCTCCAGGATATTATAAAACATTTCTTGTAATTCTGGCCCTCCAAAACGTAAAAGACACGCTTTCTTCTTTAAATCTTCTTCGATCCCTGCCGCTAAGGCTACTCTTCCACTCCTCCCATCTAACTGCAACTGAACTGATTTCTCCCTTGCAAACAAATTTTTCTAATGTAATTTGTGCTATCTCTCAATAACTATATATCATATTTTAACTCGCAATTTAATGTTTAATATGGCATGTTAGCCTGCTAGTCTTAATATGGCAATTTAATGCATCTAATATCGCACTTTAATGCATAGTCCTAATATCGCAATTTAATGCACAGATTTATTAACCAGATAAATTGATACCCACATAACTTAATGCATCGACTTTCTATAAACTCGCATCTTGTGATAGTCGCAAAGTACTTTCAAATTAACGCAGTCATCATAATTAATATTATACATATAGATGTAAACATCAAGCAATATTTATTTACCAGTACACTACACATGTCAAATGTGGAAAACCTCTTTGGGTTTAGCAGAGGCCATAAACCTAGCTGTATATGTAAAAAATCGGTTACCAGCAGCAAATATAGATCAGAACGCTAAACCCTATGAAATATGAACAGGCAGAAAGTCAAATTTGAATCATTTACGAATTTTTGGCAGCCCAATAATGGTTTATATAACGAAATAAAAGCGCAAAAAAGGGATACGAAAGCAAAGGAAATGTACCTAGTTGGATATTCCCTGAATGTTAAGTGCTATCACTTACAGAGATGTTATAATCATGGAGGATATATATATATATATATATATATATATATATATATATATATATATATATAGATATATCAGTTTAGTATAGTATATATCAGTTTAACAAACACTATCATGGTAGAAGAGAAGCAGCGACCTGAATAAGTGGTTTCAGTTAGCAGCTGAGGGAATGGTTCATGTTAGCAAGAGCAGCTTAGACGCAGAAGAAGGAAATAAAAAAGATGAGATATAGTTCCGAGAGAAGGTATTACAGTTTAACAGTCTCTGAGGTCAGTTTAAACAGTGTCTGGGTGTGCATGTGAATGGGACCAAAAGAAATTTGTAGATACTATTCTAAAGAAATTCAATATGTCAGACTGTTTACATTCAGATACACCTATGGAAATTAATTTAAAATTAGAAAAATGTGTAAACAATAAATTTAATAAGAAATATCCTTATCAGCAATTAATTGGAAGTTTGAAGTATTTATCTGTACTTACCCGGTCAGATATTTCTTATAACGTAAGTGTTCTAAGTCAGTATAATAATTGTTTTAATGAAACTCATTGGAAATATTTAAAACGTTTGTTGAGATACTTAGAGACAAATAAAAGTTATGGTTTAATTTACAGGAAGACAGCATGTAATATGCATAGTTTTGTTGATGCTGATTGGGCATCTTGTTCTTTGGATGAAAGGTTATATAGTGTGTTTTGTTTCATCACCTCAGGATCAATAATTTCTTATGAATCAAAATAACAGAAAACAGTAGCACTACCTAGCACGGAAGCGAAGTGTATGTTCTTATCCAAATCCTGTAAAAAAACATTTATTTGAAGAATATATTAAATGAGTTAATTGTATGTATGTTAGTGAGTTTGTTATATTAAATGAAGGTATGTTTAAGTTCTCACAAATTAGCATCTAATTCATTGTTTCATAATAAGCGTACCAAACATATTGATATAAGGCATCGTTTTGTTAGAGAGACTGTAGCAGATAAAAAGGTTAAAATTGAATATGTGTCAACTTCTAAAATGCCAGCAGACATATTAACTAAAAGTTTAAGTACGAATAAACATTATACGTTTTTGAATTTAATGGGCATCTCTGAAGTCTAAACTATAATTGAAGTGTGATGTTTATGGTGTATAAATTATATTATTAGGACAGGATGTTACATAGATGTAAAAAAAAATAATAAACAAATATGACAATTTGCACCCTCTGTATAATTTATATTGTTCTATCTGTCAACACTGATTACAACAACAGGAAATAAAGTCAGTTGATTGCAAAACCACTTCATGTTTTATGAAAACTGTGTTCCAAAATCAAATTCAAACTTGTGAACATGGGTTTATTTTCAATTTTGATACTTAGAATAAAAGCAAGTAAAAAGGATAAGTGTGACGTTCTGCATAGCATGACTGATTTTTTATAGGATTCTGTAATGGAATAAAAAACCTTACAACTTCGATTTTAATAAAATTATGAAACTGTAAATGAAATTTGGCAAATATATGTTACCATTTAATATGTGGCAAAGTATTAAAAACTACAGTTCTAATACTTGTGCCAAATTTTCATATCTTTTTTTATTTGTGTCATTTTCGGATTTTAAACTGGGCAGCAGAAAACATTGTTTCGACGCAAAATGGACTAAGAAATATCTAATGGCACAGCTAATTACAACCTTCTTATTACACCAAAACAAAACTTACTCACTCACAAAATATATATTTTCACCTGCTAATTAATTTTACATTAGTTTATTGAATAATCATCGGCAGTAAACAAGCTCACCTTCATTACCTTTTACGAAAGTGACAACTGTTTATAGGCTATTTCCAGGATAGATGTCTCAATGGCTCGATTTTCAAAAATATCATTTCAAAAACATGCTCAAAATCGAATTATAAACAGGAAACGCTACTCCAAAGAAAAGTCGTAATAAGTGCACGTGTTTCGTCTCTAATAGCAACTTCCGCAGCATAATGCTAAGAATCGTTGCATTTTTTTTTTATTCTTTCAACTGCCGAATTGTCACACATTTGTCTTACTCACACATTCCAAGTTTGTTTTCTTTAGTGGTTTACGTTAAACCATAAAGTTCATGAATTAATAGGATTTATAATAATCTTATTTTTATATTGCTTTTAATGAAGAATATCATCTCCTAGGGGCTAATATCTTTACTGAGTTTTTGTTGGGAGAGAGATTATGACACCAATTGCCACGTGTTTAATTACAGTTCTTTTAAATTTCTTACCGCGTTTTAGAAACGGTGACATATGCCAATTATCACCAATAAGCTTGCCTAATAAAACAAGGCTTTTGAAATGTTTAATTGGTAAGCGGCGCCGCGCCACTACATATGAAATACACAGACATTAGTATCCGGACAAATGGAAAAGAGTTAAATGGAAATCAATGAAAACACCAGAATCGTGAAATACTTTCTCAGATATTACAAAGACGTTTTGCTCAAAGATAGAAGAAACAATTGACTTTAAGTGGATAAACAATGAAACAATGTTCATAATAGTTTTATATTTAATTTAATAGTAAATATCCTCTTCTCGGATTCGAAAATGAGAAGAACCTTGTGACATTACGAAGTTAGGAAGAGCCCTACCAATTATGCATGCCGATTTATCAATGCATTGACAACGAAATTAAACTGGCTGGTTACCGAAAACATTTAAATTTTGCAAAGCAAAATGCTATTTCGTCGATAAAACAAGCTGAAGGTGTATCTGCAGCAAGAGTAACGTATTCTTAACTAAAAGATAATTAATCATTTTCATGATTTTTTTACTAAATTTTTGACGCAGAATTATCTTTTATATAATCGAACAAAATATGTCCAGTGTCAAAATAAACATTAAAACTGGTAAAGTTATTAAGAAAATATAATGACGGTTGTCCTCATAATGTCGGAAATGGGCGAAACAATTATCATCGGCGACAGCTGCGATTGCGTATATTATTTTTTCCTCCAGCACATGTAATGAAAGGCGTCAACAGAAAAGTCAAAGTCGAGGAACTTGTCACTATTTTTTTATGAACAATCGGCTTATAATTATGACAGAACTCTTTTATAAATGACTGAAATATCACTGTGCCACACAAGCCACAAAGCAAGATATTGCTGCTTTTAAACGGACTCGTCGCATTCAACGCCCAGAAGCCGCTAGCAACAATCCCATACTTTAGGTGACAATGACATGTTAGTAGTTTGATCTAGTTTATTTTAAAAGGACTTTTCTTTTCTATTTTTGCATCATTTAATGATAATTTTAACATCGTTTCTAATTAAGCGAAAAAGACTGAAAAAAATTAATAAAATGTAATTGACTCTAAGGCGTTTTTATATCATTCCAAAGCGTTTTCTTATCATTCAAAAAATAGGTTCTTAATTAAACGTGTCTATAAAATGCTTTACCATATTTTGAACAGCATTGGGTTAAACGGTTAATTATACATATGGATATTATGTCATTAAGCGTAAAAATATCGTTATTTGATGTCCCTATAACTTTTATAGTCAATATTAACATTTTGGAAATTCAGATTTACTTGTTTTATTCCATATGGTATCTGCACAAGAAATATTTTTGTGATATGTCTCCTATCCTCTCTAAAGAGCACATATACTACCACAAAAGTTCACTATAAATATTATTTTAATAGAACTGCAGACTTTATGATAACATAAATGCTTATTTTAATAATTATTTTGGAATTTTATTTTGATATTTCCATATAAAAATAAAATTACAAAATTGTAAAATACGTAAGATGCATCGACAAATAATTTATACTTTTCAAGATACGAGACTCATTGAATAAATGGAACAATTACCCTGAAATTACCCTACAACCATGGATGATTTTCGATTTATTTAAATTCAAACATTGCCTTTTCTTTATTGGACTGTCTTCAATTTGCGACCCATATACTATGTAGCAGTCTGTTATCATTGTCTCATTGTGCATAAATATACATCAAAATGCTTTCCCGCGTTATGAAAGTCTTTCAATTACATGTCTATCGTCGACGAGTCTGGAAAAGACATTACTTATTTCAATGTTGCCTTATCCTAATGTTATAATGTCAACATATAATTATAAAATTATAAAAATTCTTAGCACTGTGCCGTGGAAGCTAATTGCTCTTAGAGACAAAACACGTGCATTTATCAGTCTATTTTGTCACATCAGACTTCCCCTAATTATAGTTTTTTTTCAGCTTTTAAAGATATTTTACACTCTCAAAATAATTTTTTAACTTTTTTGTGATTTATGATGTAGAAATTTCATTTCAATTTACGAGATGAAAGTGATTTTTTATAAATTATAATTGCTTTGCATAAACTGTGTTTATATGACTTTTCCATTTTTTATTTTGCCCTCAGATATATAAATAATTCACAACATTGAGTAATAAACTTGACAAAAATTTGATATCCAACTTTCAATAATAAATATTTTTGCAAACTATTGACGAAACTTTTTACAACGTTACATTGGTTTTGTCTCACACAACATACTTTTTTATTTTATTTATCAATTATATAAATGTAACCGGCTAAGTATTCAAATAAATACAAATTTGAAAATATTTATTTAGGGTCATTAACATCACCCTAAACACTCAAATATTTATTTTAAAATTTTCAAAATGTTTATAAAATGTTAAGAAAAGAACTAGGACGTTATTTCATATGACTTGTGTCTTAACCACCCTTCAACGAGACCTGCAGCAGGATTGACTTGGCAGCAACGGCGTTTCGTCTATCTGGAAGCGGGCAATATTCCCCTCCAAAGCAAGCTCCGCCTATCCCGAGCACTTATCTTATTCATCCCTCTTTTCGATCTGAAACCTAGGCATTCGGATCTGAAACCTATAGCATTGGATAAAGTGAGGTTTTTTAAATGCATGACCTTCGACAAACACTCGTTCAACTAACTCAAAGATGGCGGCTATATTGGTTTGGTCAAGTTCTTCGAATAAAACCGGATTGTTTACCACACAAGCTTCTCTGGTAGGAAAGACAGACAGCCTAGAATGTCCTATGTACAACGCCAAGAAAGGCACGGATTATTTATATTTGCGAAGATCTCCAAAACGAAAGTTTGACTCTTGAAAGTATCCAAAACCATTGCCAAATATCGCCAACTATGGAAGAATTTCGTTAACGAAGCTCCGAACCGCGGGGCACACATAGAAACATATTTCCTATCGTCAGCTAGAGATGAAAGAAGAAGTATCTTGATCAGTTCCTCTTTAGTGATGGAGTTTAATTTAAGTTACATTTGTTAGCACGCACATCGTATTTAATTCAAATATTTTTTTTTTATTCTCTTAAACTTTTTGATATTTACAAAAAAAACAAAGCGAATGCACCATACAGACTTTCCAATTTCATCTCAAAAACTTTGAGATTTTGTAAAGAAATACAGACGTGAAAGGAGAATCCAACAAGAGTATTGAGTTTCGTCACGAGCACCGTATTTAAGAGACATGTGGACTGATTAAACATTCCGAAATATATTTTGTCGCTAAACATTGCATTGTAAGTTAAGTAACATTTTATACCCGGCTATATTTTTTTTATATAAGAATTTTAATTGAAACATTCGATTCAAGAATTGTACGGTGAAAATTTTATTATAGTACTTTAACATCGAATCCTTGGATTCAAATAAATATGTTAAGAAATTCTTTAAATCAATGATTATTATACTACACAGAAAATATATTGAGCTTAAACTTTTTGACTCAGTTAAAACTAAAAAAAATATCGTTAACATCCGAAACTCTTATTTCTAATTCGAATTTTCCAGAAAAATCGGAAAATATGACATTCTTCATTCATAATACTCTGAACGTAGCTAACAAACAACTATAAATTCATTTAGTCTAGCCTATATACGAACCTAAAAAAACAAGACCAAGTAAACAAATTTTATCAACTAATCGGGTACATGAAACTTCACGAGATTCACTTTTGAATATAATAATGCGCAGAAGTTATCTCCTTGATAATGTTTATAAAAGTAAACTACTAATTATATAATCGCGCATCCCAGAAAAAAAATTTACAAAAATGGTACGTGCATCTGGAAGTAAAAACTTTCATGGAGGAAATACACATACATAGTAGGTTTCTGCGCATCACAAGTTAGTAACAGGAAACGTAACATTAGGACAGTCACACGCAGTCAATTACTTTATTGTTAGACGGCACAGAGAAATATGAAAGTATTTTGGTATGACTTATTCAATTGTAATACTGTTTATTTGTTAATAAAATACTGTTAATATATTTTCACAAATATTGAATTAACTTATTATTTAGTTTGTGTAAAAGATTTCATCAAGTGACTTGGACGTTTGAACAGGGAAAATGTATCCAAGATCCGATAAGATATTTGACCTTTTCTAAAATCGGAACAACCCAAAAGTGGGAAAGGCATTATATCGTGATTAAATTCAGTAAAAAAAGATCTGAGCGTTATAGGCGTCAATCATTGAAGATCTGTCCCATCTGAAAGAAGCAATTGCCATAAGTTAGCTGAGACATACTTAGCCTGTAATAGGCCGTAAAGCTTTGGGAGAGGTAAAAAGATCTCATAATAAGAAACCTTAAAAATATTGTGCATATTTTCTTTTCGCCATATATCGAAAATGAATCGTTATCTAACAATGAAAAAAAATTATAGTTGGTGAGGGTTCGAAGTGTCCGTAGCAATAGAAGCAATAGATGTCAAACGTCTAGAAAGAGAAAGACGATATCCCAAATATGTGAATTTATTATGGCTATGAAATTTGTTTATACCTAATATATTTATATCTTTACATAACGACAAATAATATTATTTAAATATGCATCGTGTTTATACGCCTGTGAAAGATATAGTAGGCAATATGTTTAGCAATATATTTGGCAATATTTGAAAAATTAATATTTGTAAATATTTTAATGGAAATACTATGCACATTAAGGTTATAAGCGCCTAAACGTATAATATGATTGTAATCAAGACGTCCTGATAACCAAATATTTAAAAAAAATATTTTTAATAAACGGATAAGATAAATGGATAAAAAGAAATTAATGGCTATAAACTAAATTTTGTAAAGCAATAATAAAACATATACGATAATTAATTAAATAAAATACCTTTATGTTATTTTTAATTGGAAACAAATTAACAAAATGAAACGAACTTTCTACTCAAGCAGTAATATCTATATATTTTTATCCAAACTAGTAGCACAACATTTCAAAAAAGTTCAAAACGTTAACTTATAATACTGCTTGTGAGGGCGCAACATATGTTCATTTTGCATTATTTATTTTAAGCAAAAATGTTCTGACACTAATTTCGAAAGCAAGCGATAGCATTTGAATTTTAATTATAATAATACCTTACCTCAACATAATTATCAGTATTTCTTCTTCATCACTTGCTAGTAGCATATAGGTATTCTGCTTTTTTTTAATATACCGAGACCAAATTCAACGGCTCCTTAAATTATTTATAGACAAGCTATAAAAATCGAAGAGTTTTTCTGGATGAGCACATTTTCAACCCGCTCACTGTGGCGCAATTACTGAGCTGAGAAATTTAATCCCAAAAAAATACCCAATATTTATAACAGATTCACCGAAGACGCAATTCATTTTTTCATAACTGAATTCAATAAACTTATATTATGTATATTGCCGCCCTAGAGTGTATAAAAATTGAAATTATGAATGTGAAATGTTCGTACTTAGGCAGTGACATCTATATATTTTCATTCAAACTATTTGTAAACGCATTTCAAAATAAGAAAATATAATAAACTTATGTGTTTTGTCGTCCTACAATGGTAAAAATTCAAATTAAAAAAAATTTAAATAAATTTTGTGCTTACACAGTGACATCTATATATTTTCATTCAAACTACTTATGAACACATTTTAAAACGAACATATTAATGAGCTTATGTATATTGCTATCCTACAGTGAGTAAAAATTCAAATAACAATGTTAAAATAAATGTTGTGTTTACGCAGTGACATCTATATATTTTCATTCAAACTACTTGCAAACATTTGAAAAGGAGCAAATTCAATAAGCTTATTAATATTGCCGTCTTGAATTAGACGTTTTTATAATTTTACACGATAACGGCACGGCATGTTATTTTTTATCGTCGGAACGTAACAGAGAAGTAAAGTGTATGGAATTATAGGGAGACTCTCTCGAATTTCCGTCGACGATAACGTCAAGCCGTTCACGTCCACGGTAAATATGCCGTTGCCATAGCACACCTCGGCTCCCTGTCAAGTCGTCGCGGTAATGTTATGACTGAAGTGTGTATCTATAAAAATATCAAATATGTGTGAATAGGTGCGCCCTCGCGCCTTTTCAGTCCTGCTTTCCCCACCTGTTTTTTTTTCTTTAAGATTTTCTTATGGCTAACATAATGTTTAAATACGACATATTAAATATATGAAAGTTATATTAAGAGACGTATATATAGGAGACGTAGTAGTTGTGTTATAGCAGTTATACTTAAAGTCCGATCTCTGCCATAAAACTATACAAAATGACATTAACTTCCACGATTTGCAAATTATAAAAGCATTCCACGGCACGATACGTCGTAGATGTCCACAATTGTATCGTGTCGTACCGCAAAATTATAAAAGAGCCCATTGTCAAAAATTCAAATTAACAATGTTAAAATAAAGTTTGTTAACTCGCAGTGACATCTATATATTTTCATCTAAATTACTTGCAAACACAGTTCAAAAGGAGGAAAACCTAAAATAATAAGTTGCCTCGTATAGTACAATATGCTGTCAGCGTTTTGTTACACTGCTAGTATTTTTGAATCCCCATGACGTACATATTATAATCAATTAAAATTATTTACAAAATATTTTCATTATATTTTTTTAAATTTGATGTAGTATGTTGTATTAAATAACTCGTAAAGGCAATAGTGTTAAGTTTAAAAAAAATTAAATCCCGTATTTACTCAAAACATACATTCAATGACGTATATTTTTGAAAATAAAAAATCGTGCACCGATATTGACAAAATATGCAACCAAAAATTCTTAGCTATGTTGTTTTCAATCGACCAATATATATCTTGTATAGACCCTAACATCATATTTCAATAATATTATAATAAACTTTGTATAAACAGTGACATCTATACATTTACATCCAAACTAGTGCAAATCCATTTTAAAAAGAGCAAAACAGCAAATAATAATTTTACTTCTAGCGTAAAGATGGCGCTAATTTATATATATATATATATATATATATATATATATATGTATGTGTATGTGTGTGTGTATATATATATATATATATATATATATATATGTATGTGTATGTGTGTGTGTATATATATATATATTTATGTATATATATATGTATATGTATATATATATATATATATATACATACATATATTTTTTATATATATATATATATATATACACTCAAATTTTGTGAAAAGCAATTTTATTATTGTACATACAAATGAAAGAATAATCACTCATGGAAATAATTCGTGGAATGAATTGTTACATATATTAACATCATTATCACGGAAATTATTTCCTTATGAAAACCCTAAAATTGGCGTATGGTAACATAGGTATTATAAATCTAGGAGTAGGCGTTGCCAAACTACTAGAATTACAAATATTATTACACCCTCCTCTCTTCCTGTTTCCCCGATTCTACTCACGTCCAACTCCTGTAACGATAACGACCAAGTGTTAGAAACAAAATTACTCTCCAGCAACTCCGATATTATTTCCTACAATGCGGCTAGAGGGGGTACGCTTCAATAAAAATGTTTGAAGATTCTAAATGGAAGCACGTATGGACGTTACCAACGTTACTAAACGTTATCGTAAACATCGATACACTTAAAGTGAACACAACAAAAAGCGATTATAAATTAAATTAATTCGTTTATGCAATTAATAACGACCAGATTTATCCAAAGTTTTACATAAATTTATTATTAACCGTGATCAAATTTTGCTAATTTGATTACATAATTTAATTAAATAATATAATCGGAAGTTTTTTGAAATATTGACGATAACCGTCGACGGTAACTTGAAGAAAAAATTGTGGTAAGGATTAATAACGATAACATATACTATGTTATCGTATATCGTATAAACATCTAATCTGGAGAATTGCTAACAAAAATTTTCCGTTAAAATTAGGTATTAGGCCAACTAAAGCCGCCGTCGTCAGGCGAATAAATCGTGTAGAATTAATGATTTGCAAATTTCAACGACCCACCGTTGTCATGCTTTAGATGAGTATCGTTTAATAGCGCTTTGATTAATTAATGATTATACCCTCTGGCATCAAATTGAACGCCCACGTATTTATTAGGCCTCAGCTAGGGCTTGTAATTAATATACACTCGAGCCAGTTTCCCGATAATGTTTAACTGGTATTTTCAGATATCTTGGAGAAATTAATTCTTCAAAGATACGGGTCTTCGGAGTTACTGTGTAATTATTTTATCGTTTGATTCTAGGTCGTTTATTTTAAGACAAGTTGCCATGAGCCAAATATATTTTGAAAGCTTGTTAATGATATTGTAAGTACGTTTCAACTTTTAAAAACAATTAGTTAAAAGCTGCTTTGTAAGTCTTTATTTTATTTTTGTAAAGGTAAAGTAAGGGTATTATCGTTTTTTTTAATTATTCGATCAGGGCCGTACTGACCTTCGAGTATCTGTATTTTGCAGCTCAGTAACCATAGCCTCATAAAGAAAACTACATAAAAATGAAAATAAAACCGGTCAAGTGCTAGTCGATGCCACAATACGAGGCTTCCATACGTGCGTTGTTTAAAATAACGTGTAACATAAACTACTAACAGAATATTTTCAATATGGATTAGAAACGCTAGGTATGTTTGATTAGGTTTCGCGAGCCTGCCGTATCGTTTTTTTAAAGAAAAACCATTTTGAAAATATTGAAGAATGTACTCTTTTTTTGTTTGAGAATTAGAGGGCATAGAGCTAAGTGGCTCTGACAGACGGATAACAGAATTTTGTCAGGGTCTTTTATGTTTGGAACCCTAAACATTAACGTACGAACAGAGAGAGAAAAACTCTAAAATCTGTTGTTTTGGTATTTATTGTTGATTTTTCCAACAAATATTCAGTATATCGAAGAAGAGAGCCTCCATTTCTTATTAAACTGTTGCCCGCAGCTACGCTTGCGTGTGGATTTGTTATTAATGATCAACCGAATTTATGAAAGCCTATTGGATATTAAAGGAAAATATTTCATTTCGTAAGCAAAATTTTTAACTTTATTTAAAAAAAACATATTTATTTTAAACGTTATTTAATGTAGAAATTGTGAGAGTTGCCGATGTTGTACTGACAAGTAAATCGTATTACCTCAGTATTTCCTACTAAACAGTAATACTTTTCTACTTTGGTAATACCAAATGAAGATACTGCAACATCGTTATCATTCCGTCATTCTACAATAACATATGAATTGATGATGAAAAAGTGGTTAAATTAAGTTATTGGGTAAAAACATATTGCGATTCGTCAGAAGGGTCACATACATTAACATTGCATATACTGTGTAGGTGTATAATGTTTCAAAGTAAATATTCATAATTAACTAATCGGTTTGAATTATTTTTATCACTAAGTTTAAGGCAAAAATTGGTAAGTTCTCTAAATTGGACTAAATGGAATATATCCAATTGTACCAGTAAAATTAATGGAAACGGAAGATACTTTGAATTGATATCTCGGTAGAAGTTTGTATAATTATTTAAATATTTATTTAATTCAAATATGCTAAAAATGTGATTATATTTTAAATATAGATTCACATAAATACAAACATGTATTATAATAGGACCAAAAAATAATTAGAACGAGTTTTATAAGCCCGTCGAAAGTTTCCAATATGAAAACAAATGATTTTACGGCGATAAATAAATATTAATTCAAACTATATTGCTAAGCAAAAAGGACCATAAGTCTTTTCACATGAGAAATAGTTAGTAAGCCATATTTTATTTCTAGAAAATATGGGACAAAACAGTTAAAGATTTTCCACGGTTAGCTACAAAGTAAACGTGCGGAACGCAATGAAATAAATTTAAAAGGAGAAAATAATTGCTAGGAAAACGCTGGATCTACTAATTTAATGTGCATCATCCAAATTAAAGGCGTGTAGTCAAGATGAGATGAGACACCAGGCTGTATTATCACAACTACTTTAATCCATTTATATTTCTAGAATCGGTGAATACTTTAGTTAAAATTGTTAAATGCACATCAAAAAACAAAGTTTTGTTTCTACTCGATGGATAAACAATTCATTTTAAACATTTTGGGATTAGATACTCTTCATTTAGTAAAAGTCATCAAAATAATAATACCGCACATCGTCTGCAACCAAGCTACATGTATTATTTGCTCGAATCATTAAGTACTTACATATGTGTAATAAAAATATTCGATCGCGTTCGATCTAATATTGGCAGATTCGTAATCAAAAAATTTAAAAAAAGCTACAGAAATCATATTATCTCTTTATAATCAGTCTTTAAAAGGAAGCATAACCGAAAAAAACGAAGAAAAAGGAAAAGGTTTTTTCTGGCCCTAAAAACTATTCTAGAGCCAGAATAAATACTACCAGAATTGGGAATAAATACCGAAATAAAGTGAGCAGAAAACAAAGTAATATAAAAAATATTAATTTCTATATTTCACACCAGATAAAGCTGGTGTGAAATATATTTCTAATGAAACCTTGAAGCAATGTTTATTTAAAAAATTACTTTCCGAAGAAAACACCGTATTTTTCGAAAACAACATCTGAGAAGGAGAAAAGAAATAAACTTCTTTGCAACGCAGAAAAATTAATATTTCTGGTTTAATAGTGAAAAACGAAATGGAGTCATAAACTATTTATTTTTAAATGAAGTATTAAAATGAATTATTCTTAGTATTTTTTTTCGAAACAAAACCTTAGATTAAATAATATTCCTAATAAAAATAAATATTTCTTCAATAATACAATTCCATTTCTCTAGGAATTTCACAAAATATTATAAAAATGGAATTGTTATTACACACTTGATGACAAAATTTTACTTATAAAATAACCCTCTAATGACAGATTTGTCCGTTACCATTATTTAAAGGAGACCGGCAAATATGGGCTCAGATGTTACAGACATAGAACAAAATTTTTATAAAAGCTGGTATTTTTTTCTATATACCAAAAACCAAACAATTCAGTGATTGACAATCAGGAAAGAGGAAAAAATAAAATTGTAATCATAATACAAAACAAAAAAGCTATATTATATTTTTAAAATATAAAGAATTGTTAAGTGGAAATAAAAATAACAAAAAAAATTGAATGGGATACATAATAACTTTTTAGAAACGATTACAAAAAATAATCAATGCCTCTTGCTTTCTTTAATGTGCCGTTGCCTAAATTAATTAAAAATAAACTGTTAACAAACATCGATAATAACTATTATTGTCACAATAAATGGCTTTTCCCCATGGATCTAAGTAATAATCTCAAGATACTGTCTCAAAATACTGTCGAAGGAACAAAAACCAAAACGAATATGACAAAACCAAAATATATGCGCCGTCTATTGCAATTAAACGAAACTACTTCGTCGGTCACATGACTGACTGTATGCGACCGTAGATGATGTGTTGTCGTGGCGTTTTTTATTATATTTTAACGAAATTAAAAAAAGAAATAGTTTTCAATTTGTACGTATGTATATTGATATGACAATGCTTGGAATTTATGTAAAGTAAATGAAAAAAGTTATTTTTATCTAACAAAAGGCAATTATAACAGATAGATATAACGATACTATACTATATAGATATGTCAAGAATGGTTCAGAATTAAAGTGGATACATTATCTCAACCTCAATGTGTGCCAATCAGTTTTAATTATTCCATGTATCGGAAAATTACGTACTTATAGTTGTCGGCGTTGGTAGGACGATTGTACAAAAACCGATTTATACTTCATCAGCGATGAAAAGGTTAAGATTTAAAGAAATAAAATTTGTCTTAAATAAATTATAATCTTATAATACTCTACGTCTATATACGGGTAGATACCTACGGCATGTTTTCTATAATCGTTTACCCTATTCTCGTATTTTATACTATTTTAGTTTAAAATATTTGTTTGTTACTTTAATGCAAAATTGGATGTGCAAGATATATATATATATATATATATATATATATATATATATATATATACATATATATATATATATATATATATATATATATATATATATATATAAATATATATATATATATATACATATATATATATATATATATATAGAAAGATCATATTTAAATTATATATGACCACATAAATAAAGCGAATTTTCAACAGCTCTGTCACAATACAATTCAAAAGTTATACCGAATATTATCAAATTATCTTCAATAACGTTATACTTTCCTGTTTTATTCACGTTTACAAAAAAATCCCTTTCTAATTGCTTTTCCCCGCTTTAAAAATTAATGACACATTTAACACAATAAATTTAAATCGGTTTTAGAGGGAGACATGGTCTATGTGGAGTTATTAGCAAATATTTCAAACTAGCTGTGTCTACGACTTTGTTCGCGTGAAATTCGGAATGAGGAAAGTTATTAGAATTTTTTCTCCCTGTCATATGTTACTCTTGGATATAAACTATTACCATACCAAATTTCATCAAAATCCTTCCTGTAGATTTTGCGTGATTGACACACAAATTAATAGATAGATTGACAAAAACTGGAAAACAACATTTTCTGGTTTCATTCTATACGCTGAATCAATAACTCTTTTTAAAATATTTTTCATGTACAGAACTCACTCCGTTTTAATTTTATTATATGTATAGATAATTATTATTTGGAAGGTTAACTATTTAGACAATTTGTCGATTCTGTTTTCTAACGAAAAGCAGTGGTTTCCAAAATTAGTTATATTAACGCTCTTCGAGCGCTTGCGTAAACACACGCGAACGCAAATTTTCCACTGACAAAATACTGTTCTTTTCTTTAGTCTTCGAAATCCTTTTTGCGCTACTTAACATACTGGAAAATTATTTTAGTAACCTACAATATAGTACATATTTTTCTCAATAATTAAAAACACAAAGTATGTATAACTTCGTATGTATTTCTTGTATAGGCTTTGTCAAAAAGTATATGCGTTGGCTATACTTAATCACTAAAATACTCAAACTTATGAATATTGTATACTTACATTTCCAGTTTTAAGTTTATCGGTTAAGAAGTTTTTAAATTATCGATGTGATTGACAGATGGACAAATACTAATTCTTTTTGCTTCTAAAGTTTCCTATCTTTCCGGCACCGCACTCATCAGTCCATTTTTAAAAATTAAAGGAAAGAAAAATGAATATAAAAAAAAATTATGTGTGAAAACACGTCCTTACAAGGTCACAACGTTGAATTTCGTATAGTTGCTGAACATACGAATCTTTTTTTCAATAAATAACAAAAAATATGTAAGAGAAACGATTATAAATCCAATGTAACATACATCAACCTTTTTTAAAATTCTCGAACTGTAATTTTAACATATTTTTACTACACAATCCGGCATTTTTTTATTGTTATCGGGATAAACGTACTCACGAGAATCGAAATGTCCACTGAAATGACACGTTGCTAATTTCGGCATATAGCATTGGTTCTAGTGGGACATTTTTCGGTTGCTATGCGCTTGTCCTTACGAAGTAATATAAGTCTATCCTTTTTCTCTCTTATCCAGGTTTACGTAACTTTTTTAGACGACCCTGTCGAGCCTGTGAGCATCATGAATTAATAAAGTACACCTGTAGATGGAGGATACAACAAGACACAATCTGTACTTTCTTTTATCTATAGTTCAAAGAATTCCGTAGAAATTACATTTAAAATCTATTAGGAAAAATAACCTAACTTTTAATAAAAAATACAAGATTTCTCTTTTGTTTGATTGACGATTTTTGATAAAACTTTTAAGGAGTTTATTTTTTTAATATTCTCGATATAACTATGTCGTTTTTATTCTTATAACACCTGAGCTCAACACTGTATGGACTTTTGCCGGTCTCCTTTGTTGTACTCTGAGTGAAATTTAAAATCGTAAAAGTCATGTCAATTTAATTTGATTAACTATAAAGTTATATAAGAATAACTTAACAAAATTTAAACTAACTCAAACAACTACTTATCAAAACTGTTAACAAGTTCTTTTTTTGGACAAAGTACAAAAAATTGTAACAGTATTTTATGGGTAATTTATCGTATTCAGTTCAGTGGTTTATGGAGGACAAAAAGAGACCATTTTTTTATTTTAAAGAAAAGGCATTTATTACCTTAGTGGCTAACAAAATATTTAATCCAATATATACATATATATATATATATATATATATATATATATATAT
Organism: Druceiella hillmani; assembly: GCA_039881145.1. Classification (NCBI taxonomy): domain Eukaryota; kingdom Metazoa; phylum Arthropoda; class Insecta; order Lepidoptera; family Hepialidae; genus Druceiella; species Druceiella hillmani. Next base: position 4,022,539 of record JAYKKI010000096.1, on the reverse strand, counting down.
ATATATATATATATATATTTTTATATAGTAACTTGGTTAAGAACGTCTCCACACTACATTGAAAGAGTTAAACTTTTATGCTGTGATTGATTCTTTTCATCTGCGAGCAGTAAAAACGCGGTCAAGTAACCAAAGCGACGCATCTATCACTTTAGGCAGTAATGTTATATTGATAACATAGCTCAAAAAGCAGTCCTCACTGTCTTTTGTCTTTTAATTGATTTGTTTTGATTACAAATATTTTTTACTTAATTAGTTTCTTTGACTGTTTATACTTTATAATTCGCATTAGCCCCACCTAAAACCACATTTTTCTTCGTCAGTATAAGGTGTCTATTTAACAATTACCTTTGGAAGATCTGACGACACCTATAAGCATAGGTAAGGCACTGAAGCTATGTCTTTTTAATTTATTTTTGTCTATTTAATACATTACATTTGGAATTAATTTAAATAGACGTTTCTCTTGTAGTTCCGCTTTAAATCAAGTTATATTTAGTGGAAGGTGACAAAAATTGAATTGAAGTTGGTGCGATAAAATAATAAAAATGCATCTACGTTTAAAGGTACATTCTTAGCTTTGTTTTTATTATTGCTTATTTACAACAAAAAAACGACTTTTCTATATTGCATAAGCCGTACAGCATGTAGTAATGTACACATGGTGTTTAATTGTTGAATAGTAGTTAATAATTTCAATGTAGTCAGAAAAATCACTGGTCTGGGTGTTTTCCTTGATGAATGCGGGCAAAACTATTACAGATACACTAATATTACGTAAGGGAAAATAGTAGGTCTTAAAAAGTTCTGAAGAAAAGTCTGCGACGGCACTTACTATGTTTTATATATAAGCAACGGTAACAGTTTTTATCTAAAAAAGTTGGTAGGACAAAAGTGATGATGTTTAGAAAGATAATATTTAGTTTATTATATTCATGTTTTGGTTTGGGTATTTTAATTAATTTATTGCCATCGGAATTTCTTTGATCGCTGCTGTTAAATTCTGGAGAAAAATTCTTCAATTCTCGAGAATTTGAAATTATTTTTTTTATTAGATACGTGATCATCCGATTCTGGTCTTTTCATTTATCAAGCTAGTAAAACTGCACTGTGGCTATGGCATATATAGGTTCGCGAAAAATGTCATTTTTTTTAAGAATTACCGCTACTTTTTACATTCCGGGACAGACTTATTACATACGTAGACACGGGACAACATCACAAATTCCGAGACAATCCCATAAATCCTGAACATTTGGCAACCCAATTTACTAAGCGCGTCTTTTTTGTTTTAGTAAATTTTAGGCTTATTCAAATCTTTTATGTACCAATAGTCATCAATTATATTTTCAAAGATCGTTAGCACAAAAATAAAATAGAAGCCCTGACGCTGAGTCTAAATTTTCCCTCTCTTCATCAGTCCCATCTTTGGTGTTGTTTGACGTACAAATATTAAATTTTGAACAAATATATGTCATGTCAGAATAATGCATACATAAAATTTTAAAAAAAATTAACGAACTAAAACATTACGTCCCAAAAGTAAAACAAAACAAATAAAATTATTAAGTGAAATACAAACATCGAATAAATACATGTAGTTTTATAAAAAATACATTAATTTTGTAAGAGTCAGTCGGTAAGTTTTTATTTGTGTATTTCTTATCCCTTGTTACTGAACGAAGAATCTATACCTGTTCACATGCACGTGTTTGGTAAAAATAACACAAAAAACAAACTATCTTCTCTTTGGCGATGAAACCGGTGTAGAGAAAAAAATAATTGAAAATAAAAAGGTTATTTATGAATATTATAAAGAAAATGAAACGAAAAGCAGCGAGCGTGCAATTGAACAATCTGTATGCAAATGAAGAGAGGAAATCAGATGGTATCTAGAGACTGAAGTTTCAACTTAATGAAAAGTGAAATAATATCCAATGTACAAGCAGTCGGTGAAATATAATGTTTGTTGATGATTTTAAGCACGTCCTACAAAATGCGTAGCAACATCGTTTTGTGAAGCGATAAAAAGGACATTATATGGGAGCGTGAACAAAAACATGAGATTACTGATTATTAAAAATTACCAAAGATACCACTTTTCCCCGCGACTTTTTTCCTTCACGTAATCATATGTATGATATAATATTCAGCTTCCAAACGAGTAGAAGTTTCATCCATTTTCTATTAAAGATTGTGTCATGAAGGGTGAGAAGCATTAACCAAAATTAATATCAAAATTTGCAGTCTGTGCAAAAATTTTCTTCTAAAAACCCTGTTTCAAAATTTTCCTTTTTATATCTTAGTACAAATAATGAATTTGATTTTCTAGGAGGTACATCAGACAACCAATATATAGACGACATTATCGATATTAAATGCCCGTCAGCTAACTTCACCTTGAACTCGGTACACAATAAAACAAGAAAAAGGGTTTCGGAAATGTGATTGTTGTAAAATAAATTTTAAAAAAATACCCGTGATTTTATAAAATTACAAAGTCAACTTTGTATCATTTACCACGACGTCTGCCTGCTTGCTGAATTTGTTACGAAGAATTATCAATACTAGAAATACAATATGGACTCTCATTTAAAGAGATCATTCGTCACATTCAATTAATGCTATGATTTTGAAAGCGAGAAACTTAAAATGATCAGAATACAGTTTACCATATTAGGGATCCGACATTTTCAAGATTTATAAATTTTTTTACTTGGAATTTATATTTTCAAAATGAAAAAAAAACTACTAATGACTGTTTAGATAAGGAAAATAGTATACGAAAAGTTTACATTATAACACATGAACTGCAAATTTAATTTTAAGTAGAGATTTTCACACTTCACCAGACTGAAAATCTTTCATTAAAATTAAATTTGCAATGTATAGAAACGTTTTTCTAAGTAGTCTTTTAAGGAAAATTGATGCAATTTTAATGCAATTGACGCAATGTGATGATGTGAAAGGAAAAGAGCCGGCTGGAAAAGTTATATTTCTAGTCACTAGTATCTTTCTTGATTTTAATAATTAGCAATGTCATGTTTTTGTTTAAGCATGCACATAATGTTACTTTACACTTTTTAGTTTGCTTCACATATAATCAAGGTTGTTTTTAGAATTAAATTAAAACGAAAACTATTTCCGCTGCGATTTTCCTATTGTTTTATATATTATATTGTTGTTGGCTGAAAACGATCGATCGATACGATATTTTTTTGTAATTTATATATTTGTATGTACATATGAATATATATATATATATATATATATATATATATATATATATATATATATATATATATATATATAAATTGATCGTGTGTGTGTGCCTATATTCCACTCTGCAACCACAACTACATATCACAGACGAATAGTATTTGTGCGTGGTAGTAGCATCATCCCTGGTGGTTGCCCGTCGATAACTATAAGGTTGTAGCAGATATGGGAGTTGAAAGTGGTCGACCACGAAAATATGTGACTTCCAATATGAAAGTTCCAGTTTTTGCTAGAAAGTTCTACAAATTTGAAAAAATTTCTGCAATGTCCTGTAACATTGTCGAATTCTCAAACATTCATTGTCCTCATCCTTTTTCTTCACTCCCGCAACCCACTCCTTCTCAATTCTTTCAACATTAATAATACATACAATTTTAAGAATATATTTGAATAAAATTATTAAATATATATATATATATAGATATACTTATATATATATATATATATATATATATATATATATATATATATATATATATATAGTATATATGTATATTTAAGTTTTATGTTTTTTATACAAAAAAATGTTTGAGATATGGATGACAAAAACAACCAAGTGGGTATTTTCTGCAAGGAATATAGGTAATGTAAAGGATCAAGATTAGGCGCTTGAGTATTATAATTGTTGCACATCAACAAGTGGCGTAGCGAGAACAAAACTAGAATATATTAATTCTCGGGCGGCCGCACTTTGCACGTACGTATTTAAACCGATGCAAGCAATGTGGGCAGACGGGCGAGTATGCAATTGAACAATCTGTTCAAAAATCAAGAGTAAATGAAATGGTGTACCGAGGTTGGAGTTTCAACGATACGTTAGGAAACATAATGAAAAATGAAATAATTTTCAATGGATAAGCAGTCAGTAGAATATAATTCTAATGCCAGATAGGTTAGGCCAATGTACAACGTGGATAATGTTTAAGAATAATAAAAAAAAAACAGTTAACTGCGAGTAGAATACGCGCTACGTTCCATACCCACTTCGGTACATATTCAAATTTAACTTTTAATAGTTTATATCGTTTCTATTAGACTATTTAATTATTAGTATGTATACAATGTTAATTATACAATATTATACAATTGATATTGTTACTACATTGATATAGTTTTCACCGTGTAAATGTATTGTAGTGTAGTACATCTCTCACAGGCGGAAAGAAATTATGGAAATAGTGTTTTATCTACTAAATGACAGGTTGCATCAAAATAAAACTTGTTTGTCATTGTTAAGCTCAATATTTATTAATTATGTAATTATTTTTACAGCTTTTGATTCCATTAATATACTTCAGGAGATACAGGTGGACACCTACTATTATTGAAAAAATCTGTCAAATACGAGTAGAACTGGCACTGCGGGAGTTCCGTACACATTTCGGCTCTTAACAATATTTAGGTATGTACCCATATTTCTACTAAACCATTGACAAATATTAATTTTTCATAGCTACTTAAAATTATGAAAAAAATATTTTTGAGGTCCTTGTTAGTAGCTCTTTCAATCAATATCCCACAACATATTCTTTTAAGTACTTAATTTGTCCCGATTTGTAAAATTCGAACGAATCCTCTATAAAGTCATGAAAACATAATTTTGACAAACCTTGATTTTAATATATCAAAGATAACTAATAAGAAATCGAAGCCGGCTAATACAAAACCGATTTTCACGAAATGAAAATTCTTTACAGGCGGAGGCGTAAATAGAAAATCAAGCCACATGAAACGCATCAAGTTAACCGACTATTGTCCGATTAGTAAAGTAAAGGAATGTCGCGTCGTATGCGGTCGGTCACCGTATAGAAACACTGTTTTTAAAACATTTAGCTTCCAGTTCTTCTACAAACAGAAACAAGCTTGTTTTTTAAGAAGATCAAATTTTGGTTTGTTGGCGGATATCTGACTTAATTTTTAATGTTAATATCTATACACATAATACAATTTTAACATTGAAAATATTAAAAAAGTGATTGATTTAGCGTATAGAATGATAATAGAAGCCGGAAAAACTTTTTCTACAATTTTTGTTTGTCTTCATATTAATTGGAGCAGGTGTCACGCAAAATCTACTGGACGGATTTTTATGAAATTTAGTATAGTAATAGTATATCATCGTGAGCAACATAGGCGCAAACGGTTGATCAAAAATCTGTAAATATAGTCATAAACTATTCTTTCTATTAAATTATAGTTTTTCGCGGTCGAAGTCGTAGGCGCAAACAGTTGATCAAAAATCTGTAAACATAATCATAAACTATTCTTCCTATTAACTTATAGTTTTCCGCGTACGAAGTCGTAGGCGCAAACGATTGATCAAAAATCAGTAAACATAGTCATAAACTATTATTTTTATTAACTTATAGTTTTCCGTGGACGAAGTCATAGGCGCAAACGTTTAATCAAAAATCTGTAAACATAGTCATAAACTATTCTTTCTATTAACTTATAGTTTTCTTCCACAAAAATTTTAACTGTTAAATAAGAAATTATCTAAATTTATGTTTTTAAGAAAATTATTATATAAAACGTATTACTCAAGTTCGTAATTTGACTCAGTAAATTACCGACGCACGAACGATTACTTCGAAGAATACTAATCTTAACTACTATCAAGCCCACCATCTTATAGCGGCACAATTACACGGTGTGTATCCGCTGTTCGGACACTAAGGAATAACTGCTTTTATGACAACGAGTCTATTATCAAAGGATAAACAGGCTTAAACCCAGATTTCAGAGGCCGTTGCATTTCTCACATACATTACGCTTGTTGTGTTTAAAGTGATTTAGATATTAAATTATCTAATCTCTGCTGCCCATATAAATATATTGAATAATTTTATCGAACATAAATTTCAATATTCCGTGAGGTAACTAAGTTGTATTTCGTTTCGCTAGCCCGTGTCATCAGACTCAATCCAGACTATTCACATAATAGTTTTAAAAAATGTTTACGCAAAAAAAGTTACTTCCTGAGCATCCCTTGACGAAATGTATGCTATTTGTACAGGCGTGCATAAAAATCAACAATTTTGAAAATTCTAATCGGAAAGCAATTTTAAAGACAAAAATGTTTTTAATAATACTTAGAATCATAAAGATTAAATGAACAGTCAACAAAACGATTAAACCTAAAGAAACTACCTATTTAACTTAAATTAACCTCAACGCAAACATAAAGAATTATTCAATTTAAATTTTTTTAACATAGAATGATCCTTCTATTAAAAATAACTTTGTAAAGATGCCAATATTTTCAACGGTTTGTAAAATACCCCGCTTATTGTTTAGCTTTCTTGAGGAAAAACATCTCACTCTTCAACTGTAGCTGGTTTTAATTCTTTTTTTTTTGCTCGACCACACTTAATCGGACTGAGGTACTCCTGGAGGGCCATACCATTGTCAATACACTGACCTTCTAAAAGTATTAAGTCATAACGTATTAATACACTGACCTAAAAGAGCGAAACAACAGTTATTGACGAGCGTTATCGTTTAATATAATTATATTTTCTGCAATAAAAGTTGCGAAACATATTATCCTAATTTTTCTTTAACATACCGCTTAGTAACTAAAACTCCATTTTCAATAAATATGAACTCGGTTCCGGTATAATAAGAGGAGCGCGTCCAAAACAAAAAGGAGCCGTCTCCATATACCACATTTTCAGCAATAGTACACCGCACGTATATTTCTCTCTACAAAAATTATGGTTTTCTTAATAGTACAAAATCATCCCATCCTCGTCCGTAATAAACACAGTCTTCCATTGGTCCAATGTCCAGTTAACGTCTTCTCCTGCAAAATGCAACCGGACGACCCTATAAACCTTTGAGTTGAGTCAACTTCTAACCTATAAGGAGTTAAAAAAGCCTCATCATTAATTTAGTAACTTTGATCAAACAAATTTATTTTAGGAGATTTTTTATTTCAACTCGACATATCAACTACGAATTAATGAATAAGCAAGAAATACGATATTTACATATATCTAATATCAATAAAAAATAGTGAATTGCCTCATATTATATTGCTAAAAATTCTTGAAATTTAAATAGGAATAATACCTTAAAAAATGTGGCTGAAACATTTTCTACAGTAATTATAGACAATGTTACAATGTTTATTTTTTTTTAAATTTCTTTTCCAAAATAATTTTGTATCTCTTAATAAATTACGCCATAGAAAAAAAAACTGGCAGGTTTTTAATACGTTTACGAAAACAATTTAATTAAGTTTCTATATTTAAAGTAAAAAATAATATTATAGTAAATAAACGCCTAATTTCCTTATTTTTTATTACCAAGTAACATTTGAAAAAAGGAATTTTATAAATACATATATTTTTATCTACTATACCAACCTAAATATACGGAACTTTTCTAAAATTCTCTATCAATTACAATACATTTTTATGCCATTTACTTAGTGAATAGATCCGAACTCCACACCACGATAACTTCAAAGCCAATATGTATATATATATATATATATATATATATATATATATATATATATATATGTATATATATATATATATATATATATATCTGTATTGATAACCTCATCTCTGCTTTCGATAGATTTACCGTACAACTTTAATTCCCATGTAGAAAAACAGAAGCATCCTCGTATAGCATTCCCCTCATCACGCAAGGCCCCAGTTTCGTGTACGGCTCCACGATGCAATTTAGTCAATCCCTTACACAGTATACTACAAATAATTATTAAAAGATACAATTGAAAACAACAAATTAAGTAACTTAACAACAACAGCGTGCGTCTCCTTTATTCGTATTCATTTAGAAAAAATCTTATTTATTCTAAACATAACCCTAACTAATGCATTCAAGCCAAAACAGCGCAACAACGTGATATAATAATAATATATATGGTATAATTACAATGAATAATTTAGCAGCTCCGCATTTGCTACTACTCAAATTACGAATACCCTAAACGACACAAAGATCGCGCTCCACTATCAACCAAATAACGGTGACTAAACAAAACCACGTCCTAAAAATTTCCATGATTCTACTTTATTACGGTGACGCACGTTCTCTAACAAAACTACGCACTTCGCTATGCTAACCAAAATCAAACAAGATATATACAACGTTTTGCGTCACGAAACCACATACACATACTGGGCTGTCTCGAGGGATAAAACGAAATAAACTTGCGCGTAAACCGCCATGCTCCTTTAGGAATTGCGATGTGTAATAATCTGAGCTGTTCCAGTTCTTGGCTCAGAAAAACACGAAAAAGTTCGCCAGAGAGCACAAACAATCTCACACTCTACATGCCAAATCCATTAACGTATCCAGCACTATAAAGCCGGAAATGCTCCACCGAGCAAGTTTCGTACAATTTAATTAAAGCAATAAGCAGCGTACGCTGCTACCTGTGTATCACACCTTTTACCTGTTGATCCCTAAAGCAGTATGAAACCCAGGCCTGGTGCGCATAGGTTAATGTACTAATATATATTGTTGTATATATCATTTTGGAGGGTTGCAATTTTCACTCTCCAGCCAGTCCTGATGAACCAAGCCAAGGAGTGGAAGACCATCTTAACCCTCTCTCTCTATCGAATGTGCCGTGCTTTCAACTTGTAGCTCACCAAAATCTAAGTGTATTAGCTGCTGTTATGCACTAATTCTAGTGTATACCGACTCATGAATATAACATCGATAAGCGTTTTGAAGCAAACCTCGGTTTTTTAGTGCCTTAGTCAACGGTATCAGGCAAAGCAAAGCTTATAAATTTTTGGTCAATATACATTTTTTCACATTTTTTGTTCTCGAGATAATGACGGAAAAAGCTATTTTCAAGAAATGCTTAGAAATTTGTTCTGGTAATTCATTTAAATTCATTAGGTTGACAACTTTCTTAGTTGCAGTAGTCAACCACTTTTTTTTCGAGTGTTTTCGGGAATGTTGTAGAAATTTCTCGACAACTCTGATGTTCGATCTTCTGTTCAGTTAACAACCGAATTTTATCAATTAAAAAAGAAACAAAATATGGAAATGTTAGGAAGCCAACTTAGAATGTTCTTGCCTCATGAGTTCCTTTTGGAACGAAAAGTGAGCGGAACTGTTATGACATAGGCAACCAAACAAACAGAGATGAAAAGGTGAAAATTCTCTTCAGATGAGCTTCGGGAAACAAGTAAAAATATTCTGCTTGGCCGCCACGTGAGCTAACATCGTTGATCTGAAAAGTGTGTTATTAAATTGTTATTAATTTTTAGTAACTGTATATTTTTTTAAACTCGTATTTTAATAATTTTATTTCTAAATTCTAACGTTGGGTACATTAGGGTTTTGAAAAAAAGTTTTTGTGCATAACTTTTGTGATTCGATCACTTCTTTCTACAACAACGCTAAATAAATATACAGTTTTACTTTTTTCCAATTTTGACAGCGACTACTAAAAATTGAAACATATTATTTGCCTTTCGGCCAAAGAAATTGTGTATGCAGATACTCTGCTCACCGTATGTGACAGTTCTAATAAGGAAACCAGTGGCAGGCAGTGCATCTATGCGTTATTTTCTTCTCTCGTTCACTTCTTCTTTAATCGCTCTCTCATTACAGAGGGTCGTTTGGTGCCAGTTCTGTGATCTTGCGCTAATTTTACAGCTTCTTTCATATTGACATGCAGGGTACTTCAGTTTTCGGTTTAACAAGCCGGCCTTCAGCCACCAGGTCTTGCTTCCCCGAAGGAAGGAAGGATTCCTAGCAGAATGCGTCTTCCAGGTTGGCAAAATTGTTATCGACCACAAGTAGCGCTCTATATTAATTGAGTAACCTGATACAAACGGCTATAACAGCTCGATTTACAATTCGTGCCTATGCTGTGTAAAGAGGGTTTTGCTGTAACCTATAATAACTGTTTATTGAGCTTTATTGCTTTAAAATGAGCTCGAAGCAATTTGTAAAGTAGCTTTTGAAGCTCAAATCCCTTAAACTCGTCCATCAAGACAGCGACGCGCAACTTAAACTTTTGCTTCGTTAATGAAGCAGCGCCTCAGTGCGTGGCGGCGTGGGTGCAAACCGCGAACGTGAACCCATTAACGAGGCGACAATTAATCTAAGTTTGTTTAAAAGTTAGCGCGCTCGATTCCAGGCAGTGCGCTCGGGCCGCATACAAATGTGGCGCGTGTGTGTCCTCACCGGCGCCGCCGCCGCCTCCCCGCCGCACCGGTGACGCGTGCGCTCGACCCGCCTTCCCCGGCCGCCTAGCGCGGATGCTCTCTAGAAACAGTCGTTCCCGTTATTGCAAGTTGAAAAACATTTGTCGCATTTTCGGATCCAAATTCAGATAAAGCTTCGTTACCAACTTGGAAAATATTACAAATGCGACAAAATTGATATACAAAATTATATTGAATTAAACTTTAGAAAAACATAAAATCAAAACAATTATTGTACATAATGTTTCAAAAAACTCAATTTTATACTGATCAATATATATGTTTAAAATATATGTGATAAAAATACAAATATTCAACGTAATTTCATTAATTTCTCAAAATTTCACAGAACTTGACTTTAGCATCGCATAGATACATTTTGTATAGTTCTTGATTCTATTTCGAGATCCAATGAAACGTTAATGATGACACTACAATTTTAAAAAATTCAGAATACAATTTAAACTAAATGTTTAGCTCGTTCGTTTCACCTATGCAAGTTACCATTTAAATGTTTACCTATTATTATCTGCTTAGTATGACCCATCCAGTCGATTATTTACGTGTAAAGGCTATTGAGTCTTATTTATATATGCCAAATACATAAAAACAACATAAATATAACATAAAAATATACTTTGAAGTTAATCAGAAACAAAAACCTATGTTGTTCCGGTGTTACCGTCCAATAAAAAGCAGTTAAATGGGATAATTTTGAATTGCCGTCTATATGTTAATACAAAAATATAGATTTTAGTTTGCATTCTAAACTTTGGAAATAAAAAAGAAAGACGCACAGCAATTTGAAGATGAAAGTTTTTTTGTTTATTTTCAATAATTATAATAACCACTTATTTAAAGTTATTCTTGTTCACAGATATACATTCTAACTCTTGTGATTTGGCTACATCTATTGAACTATGTAGTAAAAACCAATCTGATATAAGTACGGCAGAGCTTCAATAATGGAGATGGATTCGAAACCAGATGAAACCAGATGAATTATTTGATAATTCAGGTTAGAGTAGGAAATATTTCTCTGTTAAATACAAGATTTTATAGATATTTTAAAAAGTTTCTGTTAAATGTTTTCAATAATAATTCAATGACAAAATAAACTCGTGCTGAAATTATTTAACGGGTGACTCGTCGTTTGAAACTTTTTCGCCTATAATTTGAGAAGACGAATTCTATGAGTTCTTTTTTCAAATAATTTGAAAATCAGATTCATAATAGCATAATTCAGGGCGCCATATTTGTAACATTTTATTGCGTTATGTTGGTAATTTATACAGTTTCTCATATCCTACTTTGGCTTTTATTGATGTTGAAAATTTTGGCACATTTGTTGTTCAATACTTCTATTTTTCATACAAACAACTTGAGTGCTCAAGAAATATGTTTTTCGACAGAGAGTTTTACATATGATACAAGTAATTTTCTTTGTTGGGTGAACCTTGTGAAAAGCGCATTTCCACTAAAAGGTTTTGTCAGTATTTTTCTTCCATTTGTGCTACATTTAGCAATTTTTATTGGAACATTTTGTCTCTCTTCCTAATATCGCCAACTATTAACTCCCCCATTTCAAATTACCTGTTACTATTTTAGGACAATTTTTATCTTTATCCATAAGATCTAATATTTAGACTTTTTTTATATATTTATTTATAATGGCATTTTTTCTGGGCGTTATATTGGTAACGAGACTAGGTAAAACATAGTACGAAACGACGGCATTGTAGATAAGCAACAAGTACATAAACACGATTTCTTGTCTCGATTTATTACCCACTAACAGTTAAACAATTCACCGATAATAAAAATCCAACAGTAAAGTTTCTAAGTTAAAGTTAACTTTAACTTTCCCACAAAAATTGCAATAATAAATGCAAATAACTTGCTCATGAAGCATAGAATAAAAATATAATGTCCTCCACATCCCCGAACCTTGTTTATTCTTTAAAAAACACTGTCATGCAAAATATACTCGGGAATCGACTATAAACAGAATATGAAATGAAATACACCAAGCATGCCGAAGTGAACCGCCCACATTCGAGGGAAACCGATCGCCGCATGGACACCCCCCGCCAACACTTGTCGCACGCTCTGACGTCACTGCGCCACGACGCACGTCCTCTCAATGAATGTCGGCTCCCACGCGCTTCGCCCCACCCCCGCCCCTATTACATCTTCATTGCACGATTCGTGGGGCATCTACGTGCCGTCGTACTTACCGGTTATGCCTATTGTGGATCGTCTAATGCGAGTAATCCTGCCATTGAGAAAGCGACCGGCCACGATTCGCGCGTAATAGCCTTTACCCCTTGGGAAGTCTTTGATCTGATTCATAATGGAAAATTATTTTATTCAGTTATTTACTTTTGATATCTATAAAAGTGATGTCTAATCTAACCATTTCTTATTACGATAAGACATTTAAAAACTCGTCAAGTAAGAGTAGAACTCGCAATAGGAGGGCTCCGTACATATTAAAAGCACTTATAAAAATTTAAGTGTAACTATTATTTCTACTAAACTATATACAAATATTAATTGTTCACAATATAAATTTATTGCCATATAGCAGGCACTGGGATACTACATCCTAGCGGGCAGCATAGTGCATATTAAAATAATACTACATCCTAGCGGGCAACATAGTGCATATTAAAATAATACTACATCCTAGCGGGCATCATGGTGTATATTAAAATAATAATACATTCTACATCCTAGCGGGCAGCATAGTGCATATTAAAATAATACTACATCCTAGCGGGCAGCATGGTGTATATTAAAATAATACTACATACTACATCCTAGCGGGCAGCATAGTGCATATTAAAATAATATTATGACAACTAGAGTCATCGCCATAATTTTCTTAAAACCTTTGTATAAGATTCTAAAAACTGTTTTTTTCCAAATTTGAGATTCAGTAGTCTCGGAAATAAGGTGGTTTACATAGTTTTCGCTATGTCTCTGAAGATATAATACTTAAGGTCATGAAAAAATATAATTTAATGACCCTTATAAATTGCCCTTTTACCAAGCGATATCCCATACTAAATGAAAATTAAATATTTTTTTCGAGTACTTAATTTTTCTCCCATTAAATTTCCATGTGAAGATTTTTGAGTATTGAATATTGAAATATATACGTGTTAATATGCTTTATTATTGTTCCAAACTTCAAGTTTCTGCGTTAAGTCGTTTCTAAGAATAATGGGCTGTAACAAACATACATGTGAGTAATCTTATAACAGTTTCATTTATCCTTTTGTGGCACGGAACCCTAAAAATGTAATCCCTACGCAATACGCACCCAATCTTGGTTGTTATTTTTGGTCTTATCGATTCTGCTTGATAATGTTCCAGGAAAAGTTGGTTGTTTGTCCGGAAACTCTATCCTTAAGGTATAATTTTTGTGAAGATCCGTTCGCATCGATTGATCGTAGTGAACTGAGCGGGCACAGTGAATGTTGATTTCAACGTAAAAGTGTTTTTTATCCCGTGCAACCCTTTGCGGCGCTACAAAAAACCGCGTCCTGAATGTGGAATCGGTTTAATAAATAATCTGAAGAGTAGTACATTATAACCAATATATTATTATGTACAACATCTTTCCTTTAGACCTTCATAGCGTATAGGGTGAATTGAAAGGTTATGATGAGTGGGAAATACTTCAACCCTTATATTCACTTGGTTTAGGAGATATTTGAAACAAAGTGGACTAAAAATATTCACATTACTCCGGTCAAATTGGACCCTCATATACACTCTTTTGCATAAAAAACGGGCAGTTTTGATTTTGTCATATTATTAATAAAATATTATTTATTAAGAGGTTGTATTCATTGTAATTGTTACTGGCAGGTATAGTGTATTTTGGCACATAAAAACGAACGTTCGAAATTTATCAATTTATTCTTTTTGAAGGAAAATTCTCTTTCACTGACAAAAACGTATTTTTTGGCGGTAAATGAAATCCAACTCTTATTAAGTTCTTTTTCATTTGTTACGTTTTTTATTTTAACGAATAAATTTTAATTAAATTTCTGCTGTTTTTTGCATTAGTTCATTTCTCTTTGCTGTTCTCAGTATGATTGAAAAAACGATAAGAGCTAGTAAAATTATTGCGCTGCTTAAAGAAGGCTGTAACCATTGTTATGTGTCTCAGCAGTATAATGTGAGCCGTTCCATCGTCCAAAAGACCTGGCAACGATACCAAGAAACGGGTTCCGTTAGTAGAAGGCCCGGTTCTGGAAGAAAACGATGCACCGAGGAACAGGACGACCGCTTCATAGTCAGTCAAGCGCTACGAGAATCGTCAAGTTACGTACGTGGATCTCAAACAGAACCTCGGGGACGTCAGAGGTAAACGAGTAAGCCTATGGACAGTCGGAAGGAGACTTCAGGCCGTCAATATACGTAGGTATCGCCCAGCTCGGGGCCCTACATTGCTCCGTGAGCATAGAGTTGCCAGATTGAGATTCGCTCAAAATTTTTCGTCATGGACTCAACAAGACTGGAATAGTGTTTTATTCTCCGATGAAGCTCGTATATCGTTTAGTGGTGAGGATCGACGTCGGCAAGTCTTACGAAGACATGGTGAACGCTTCGCAGAAGTCTGCTTTGAGGAAATCACCCATTACGGTGGAGGCTCCGTAATGTTTTGGGCTGGTATTAACTCAGATTGAAAATGGCACACTTAATCCATAAAGGTACATAAGAGAGGTTCTTATTCCTCGTGCCCAACCCGCATTAACAGCAATTGGAGGCGAGTCCATTTTTATGGACGACAACGCTCGCGCACGCCGCTCTAGAGACGTTGATGCCTATATGCAGGAGACCGGAATTCGTCGGTTAGACTGGCCAGCTAGAAGTTCCGGCCTCAATCCGATAGAACACATATGGGATAATCTCAAACGACACATCAGAACCGTAAAACCAGCTCCAGAAAGCATTCAGACCCTTAAAAATGTTATCGTCGCTGAATGAGAACGTATTCCTCAGGAAATGTAAAAAACGTCGACGAAAGCATGCTTAGCAGATTAAGCGCATTGATTTTAGCTAGAGAGCCAGAAAGGAGACCATACTCGTTACTAAATTTTCAAATTTTATGTTAAATTAATAAAAAATATTTAAAAATAAACTTTAGCCATTTTTAATGTACCAGTATGAAAACGCTCGTCTGTGGACTGTACATCGTTTTTTTTTATTTATTCGCATTTTTAATGACTGAAGTGGGTAAAAACTATATCTCAATAATAAATAACAATATTCTCATCATATCGCCATATAAAATGCATCAAATAATAATAAAATAACTCTGATATGGTTTAATCCTATTAGTACCCGTTTTTTTTGCAAGAGTTTATATAATAACTCTCTCAAACGGCTTCAAAATTGTCTTCCGCTGCGAACTTAAATACAAATTTGTCAAACTTTGCTTCTGCCTATTCTTTACTATGGGAATGTGTGCTATTCTAATCTAAATGAACATTTATTCAATAAATTAGAACGACTTCAAAACCTGTGTATTCGATATATTTTTGGTCTTAAAAAATTTGACCATATATCCGAATATCTTTCACGTCTTAAATGGTTAAAGATTCGTGATCGACGCAACCTTGATCTTCTATGTTTTGTATATAATATCCTCAATAACCCCGTTACACCTACATACCTTAAATCTAGATTCCTATACCTGTCATGCCACGACCTCGAACTACGATCCAAAAACAAATATACCCTCCTAATCCCTCAACATAGAACGGAATTTTATGGCGAATCCTTCACCATACATTCTACTCGGTTATGGAATGAACTGACTACAAATATACAAAGTGCGTCCTCGTTGTCTGTGTTCAAAAATCGTCTGTAAATACATTATCTATCATAATTTTGAAGATCCTAATCCCTTCCATTATAACCCATCCTTGTCCCTCCCTACTCCTAAAGTGTCGTTTTGCTCTGGTTTTTAAATAATATAATTTTATTACCACATAATATTATATATTTTATTTTTTACGTAGAATTAATTATTGTTTAAAAATCAATTACAGTCTACCACAGCACTTAAGGTTCTCATCAAATTCATTGTGGTTGGCTGTAAGAGATTGCTCTTGTAGCAATAAGTCTGCCACTGTATACTTAGTTTTCTAAGCTTGAGGAAATAAATAAAATAATATCTTGAATTTTTTTATCAGTGGTAAACATTATTATCAGAAGTCTTTTTTAAAATCAGCACCAACTGATGTAACCAATTACAATTTTAAACATAGGAAACCCAATGATAGTTTAGCAGTAACAATTATCAATAATTATCGATATTTAAAATATTATGAATACTGATTATAATCAATGTTCATAATATTTTCTTACAAAATATCGACAAAACAAATTATTTATCACATAAGATAAAATAACGAAGCCAACATTTTCCTTGTCTGTAAAGTTTAATAAAATAATTATATTCGATAAGAAATCCATTACTCTTATTAGTACTCTAAACATTATTTACAAGCATCTTCCCACAGTCATACCGTTGCACCATTTCTTGTGATTACGGATACTCCCAGTCCTATGCCAAATGCGAACGACATGATCACGACAGTGGCGTGAAATTATCGTAAACATAAATTGCAATCCATTATTTTTTATTAATTAATAATACTAAAATCTAGTAAATCTGTATTAAATTTCTTACATATAAAATTTCAAATACATATTGAATACTAAAAATCGCACAGCTGAGTAGTTAAAAGAATCTTAGTAAAGAATCTTAGTGAATTATCATAATTAATTTTGATATGACCATCGTGCAGTTGGGAATCGTAGTTGTTTAATAATTCTTAACGTTATTGGATTGTTTTAATAATGGCTGCCAAAACCTAATGACAGAAAACATTACCAATCTAATCGCCCCATAATTGACAAGAGTATCGCATGATAACATCGATGTTCGATTTCAACGGTCTAGCTTATAACATTACGCACCTCTTGTACATATGTATGAATGGTATCTATTCGATACAGACGTATATAAGACGGCAATAGAGTATAGTATAATATACGACGTGTCCTTAGTTATCCTATAAAATAACTCGCAACGTAATCAACTAATAATAATATAATCGGAGAAAAAAGAACAAATTATACGCAAGCATCCGACAAAAGTCGATTCTAAAATACGTCCTAGATACGTACGATCCTAGATACGTAAAAATGCGCTAACGGAGAAAAAGATAGAACATACTACTTAATGCGCGGAACGGAGAAGGCAGATATTTAGCCTGCACGGGTGGACCGCTCCGGAGCGGCGCGCATCAAACCGACCACCGATCCTATCCCACAAAACTCGGCTACGAACAAAAGTCGGCAGTTATCGGCCGCCGACTCGTTAACTATAAAAACCGTTTGTCTTCGATGCGCATAAAACTGTCCCAATGATTTATTGACGTCACGACGCGCTCGTAAACATATATATGTATAAATATATATATATATATATATATATATATATATATATATATATATATATATATATATATACTCGAGAGGAAAAACGGAACCTTTGTAAGGGCACTAATGTGTCTATCTGTCTGTCCAAGCTGTTGTTTTCAGAAACAACTCGACGTAGGAACTTCAAATTTGGTATAATATATTAATCCGCACATCTGTCAATGGCTTATACTGCAAAATATTTATATAGAGACTTCATGGGGAAAATTAAGGCGTCAATTTTTTTTAAATTCTGTATATTGTGTGGAATATTGTTTGAAAGGGCAAAAATAAGGACCGTAAAAATATTTTATAATTTAAGTATATTGAAATATATGCAGAAAATATGTTTCTCCACTTATTGCCGAAACTATTCAACCTAACATTATGAAAAAAAGTGTTTTTAGAAGGTTACGCAAAGATTTTAGGAAAACCATGGGGAAACTCCTAGATATAACTTTTAAAATGTGCACCAAGTTTTTACACCGGCCTAACAGGCAATACATTTTCCATGTGAAAAATTAATATTTGTTTAAAGTTTAATAGAAGTGCCATGCACCATTAAATATTTATAAATACCCAAATGTGCAAGGAATCCTCGTAGTGCAAATTCTACTCGTATTTGACAGGTTTTGTTATATATTATTAACTTATAAACGGAATTAAAACCCTTTTTTAATTTCTGTAACACATCAACAGGTATTTTAACAAATTAATTGTAATCGTGTCTACAGATTACGTATAAATAGTAAAGTTTCGGTGAAAACTGCTCTTCCTTTGTAATTCTTTATTATACCCAAATAATTTCAATTAGGTTCATTTTTAGGGCAATGGCGGTTATCGAGGAGTCTCGAAACATATACTTTTCATAAAAGCATCAATAATGAATTACTAAAAGCAGTAATAATAATTTTTTTGTAATACCTCTGAGTCGAGTCTCTTTAAATTTGCTTAAAAAAATCTTTAGATCTTTAAATCTTATTCTATTCCCTTGTTATTTGACCATACTTGTATGGTTATTTAATGTGAATCTGTTTTTTTGAAAAATTCCTTATTTTAAAGTGTTCAGCAAATTGTCCGTTACTGTAAGTTAGAACCAGTAATTTCTTTGAGAATTTTAGCTCCATTTCTTCAAGAACGCTTTAGCGGGCGCTCTAAATGACTCAAAGATCGGTCCACACCCGACCAAGTCCTAAAAAATCCTTCGTTCGAAAGATTCGGGTAAAATTAGGATTCAAAAAGTCTACGAAGTCCTTTTTAAATCCGGCACGGGCGATTGGTATTCGTAGTTTTCAACCGTACATAGACCTCATCGGTCTAAGATGAAAGCTCTACCTTCAGAGGAATTTGAATATCGTAGCGCTTCACAAATGTTTTCCTATTATATTGTACGTTGCGCCAGTGACCTAACTGAGTACTTATCGCAACCATCACTATCGAACCACTTAATTACTTTTTTTCATTTAAAATGCTTTTTACTTTAAAAATATTTGATATCTGATTATATACTTTTGAAAATGTTTAATATAAGAGCGTAAAACTTTGGCTTTGATTTGATCTAAATCTATTTTGTTGTAGGTACATCTTTGTTCTTAATTTTTTAATAGAGTTTATGTTATTATCCGCTTAAATGTTGTCAAGGAATAAAATTTTGATATGACATTATCTCGTGTGTATGTATATATATATATATATATATATATATATATATATATATATATATATATATATATATATATTTATATTTCTTTATTCCAATTCCTTCTGAAGTAGGATAGGTTGATAATAATATTGATTCCATAAGGACTCAACTTTTATAACAAACGGAGTACAAATTGCCTTTCCGCTAAGAATAATTTTCATTGTTATAATTTTCATTATTTGAAAACCAAAACAATAATTAAAATAAAAATTTACATCCTATCCATATGAAAAATTTCACTTACCTAACGTTGGCGAAAATTCAGCCATTGCAACCATTTTTTTAAATTGCTTCACGAATTTTTTTCTTCTCGTCATTTTTTTCTAAATAATTTTTATTTAAAAAAAGTGTATGTTGATGATTGAGTATTTTTGTTTTTTAAGGTTACGTACCTCAAAAGAAAAAACGTAACTCGCATCACTTCGTTGACCGTCTGTCAGTTTGTCAAGATCCTTTTTTTTCATGACCGCGTAGAGGTATCGAATTGAAATTAATATCAAATACTTAGGTCTAAAGTCCCTTGAAGCTGTAAAAAAATCAAGCTACTAAGTCAAAACAATCAGAAGGGACCCTAAAAATACGGCTATTAATGCCGCATATTTTGATACTCGTAAATAAATCAAAACTGCAAAGGTTAACTTCCTGTTGACCTAGAATCATGAGATTTGACAAGGAGTAAGATCTAACATTACAAGATAAGAAACAAATCCTTAATTTATAGTTATATCACATAAATTTTTTTTACGTATGCGCCTTTGAAAAATGTTGTTTGCAATATACTTTCGTACAGAAAATAAACATTTTGTAAATAGTTTAATTGGGATATTATGTAGCATTAAATGTTTATAAATGCCTAAATGTCTACAGAATCCTCGTAGCGCGAGTTCCACTCATGCTTGACAGGTTCTTTTAGGCATAATTACAATTCAGCAAAACCTTTTAAACAACGTTTATAAGTGTGTTACTTATATTTATTGTTATCTTAGTGTTCTTGACATATCTGTTGAATTCGCGAGGCGTAAATAAATCGTGTTCGCTGGTTGACTCGCTAATAAAATCTGAGCCCTGTAAATTTGTATTACATGTATATTTACTACATTGAAATAATTGCTATATGGAAGAATTAAATTGAAGGAAGAATTTCTTGATCGCATCCACACGGTGGCCCATCAGTGAAGCGTTTAAAAGAAATATATTTAAATACATTTTGCAATGAATACAATAAGCATGATTCGAAATGGTGAGTAATGAATCGTTTTTCAGGTAAAAAAAATGATTTTTATAAAGATAATATTATATATAGCATATACTGAAACTTTTGTCTTTCTGTAATTTCTGAATAGAATTGTACGAAATCGACAAAAAATAATGTTTATGTTTATTATAACGTCTTAGGTATCATTGAATCTGTAACCCTATCCACACTTGAAGCGAAGTAGCCTTTATTTATTTACTGAGAATTGGATAATGATTCGATATAATAATATTAGAAGACAACAGCAATTTGGCCAATTTTGATTTATCAATCAATTTCGTCAACTTTATATCTCTAATAAAAACATTTTGTTAATTATAATCTATTGTGGTTACTACGTACAATTTAAGGCTTCTTCTTAAAAATTTAAATCCAAAAGAAGTGATATAGGATAGTGGTTGACATACTATTTTTTAATCACATGACCTCCTGCAGACACCATCAAACCTGTGAAAGGTCTAAAGGAAAGATCCTATATAAATTGCGTCAACATCGAGTGAAACTATCGAGCGATAAAAATACGCGCATCTGAAGTGCGCGTGTGGGCAGTGTGCACGTATGGACGATCAGTTAGTATTTAATTATGTTATTATGAGATAATACATTTTAAATTTATTCTATTTTTTCCAAACCTGTTAATTCACTACCAACAATATAAAGAAAGTGCGTATGATCGAAGGTGACAAGGAATGAATTTAAAAATTTATGGGAATATTTTAATTGTCTTCTAGCGCATCTTCGCTGGAACTGTAGTGGAATACGATGCATTAAAAAAGTCATTATTTATCGCAAGAACCCATGATTTTACATTGATACTTAACACAAAATACCGTTAAATATCAGTATCTATCGATATTCTGCTTTAGATAACGTTAAACAACGACATACATCGATCTAAAAAGCAAGATGTGAAACTTCTTTAGTAATACTTCGACGGACACTACCGTAACATAGCGCAAGCCGCAATACATCTCTGTATATTTAACGCAATCCATTGATGACCCGCGTGGTTAAGCGCTATTTACGCTTAGCATCCCATTATTTTTTCGCGATTTATTTCAATATAAATCATCTAATCAATTTATCAATGCTACGCGAAATTAAATTCTTGTGTTGTCTTGTCTTGCATATCTTAGCTGGTGAAAAATGAACCTTAAACAGTCGTATCTTTTTCTGTGAGCCATTTTCTGAGTCATATCGGCAGAAAATAGCTAAAAACAGAGATAAAGGGCAAAATCTCATATATATATATATATATTTATATATATATATATGTATATATATATATATATATATATATATATATAAATAAACATTGATTTTTTTTATCCATAGCCAAATCGGTCAATCCGTTGTATCAAATCAATTGTGCTTAGTTAAAAATGTTAACATCTGTAATACCTATGAGAATGTCTTTAACGCCTCTATTTTGGTCAAACGCTTCGCTGGCCTAAATCGTTTTCAGAAGCACTATGGCGTCCACGCCCAGCTCGCTTCTATGCTTGATTCGGTCTCGGCTTCAATCGCAGATTTTTGGAGCAAAATTCAAATGTTTGATTCCACATTTGTAAAAACTACAGATCCAGAGTACTGCGTTCAAGAGCTGGAGGCAAAGAGAAGATGGAACACCCTGCTAATCCACGGTACGAAGAAAGGCACTGCACTTAACACTGCCAGTCATTGCTCTCGGCGTCATCAACAAGCTGGCTTGCCGTCAATAAGCAATTTCAATTCAGGAAAACCCCTGATGAAATTCAAAAAATTTTAGAGATAATACGTCAATAGTAAAGATTTTATTCTGTATTTTTAAGGTGCAATGAAGTCCTTATAATTTTATTTACCGGTTTGTCCATCTATATGTCACTCATGTCACTATGTCACAATTTTTTAATCGAAACAGTTTCAAAATATAAAATATTTTTCAATTTTTTCTTTATTTTTTGAAGTACCTCAAGCATATCAAACTTGTACACGAGTACATCAGGCTTGGGGGTTAAAATTATCTTTCTCACAAACTCATCGAGTATCCTTGAAAAGATCTTACAGATCCGGCACTTAGTATGTGCACTTAGTATGTGTAAAATTAATTCGATCAACTTCCGTTAATAAATTCAAGGTGAATAGGCGACTAATAAATATTTTTATTGCGCCTGTGAAATATATACTGGACAATATATTCACCTGATTAAAAATAATGTTAATTATTTAGTAGAAATACTGTGCATCCTTAAATGTTTAATTTTACTTCAATTTTTACGAAACGCTCATACTGAGAGTTCTACTCCTTCTTAACAGGTTAATTATTTCCTGGTACAAAATATGTACGGTCTCCATAAAGTAATTAAAAGGAAAACTTACCTACTTTGATTTCAATATTATGAACTACAGACCGAATACTCTAACAGGATAAATGTTAGAGTATTCGGCACAAAAAAATGTGCAAATATTGCTTGACATTCGTTAGAAACACTCTAGTATTAATTGAAAGAATTTGGTGTCAATAACAGATCATATACGTCATAATAAGAAAATGTTTTTGTTGAGAGATAAATGTCAACGTAATATTTTTTTGTATGGCGACACTGGTTCGACCGTTTTCTGTCAACGATTACGTAACGTGATTAACGTCAGCGGGCAATATAAAGGTGGAATTAAATAAATAATATTTTCTTTACAGACACATAATACTGTTGAGATTGAGTGAAACAAACGGAAAGATTACTCTTTGTCGGCGCAGCGTATGCTGCGTTTTGAGGTTAAGCCGGTGGGAAGGAAATCTTATCTTGTTGAGCAAGAATGAAACGAACAGGAAGAACACGACAATGGAAGACAACTTTAAAATACCTGGTTTGCGCATCAGGGTGGAAGGACCATCAAATTGGAATCTATGGAAGTTTCAGTCTGTTATTTTACTAAAAAGTCAAGATTTTCTAGAAGTAGTGGAAAGAAAGAGTGTCAAACCGGAGGCCGGGGCTGATAAAGCTGCAATGGGACAAGAAAAACGCAAAAGCCTAAAGATGGCCAGTAACAAAAACGTCAGGAAACGCAATGATGCATATTATAACTTGGACTACGTCCGCGGAGATGTGGAGGAAACTGGCTAGTGTTTACGAACAAAAATCTGAAACAGGCAAATAGAAGAATTAAAAATCAATAAAACAGATGGGAGAAGAGATTTCTGAAAAAAATCGTCATTACAAAGGTGTCGGTGTCGCTCCCAGACTGTTACAAGTATTTTGTGCCTGCATGGAAGTCGGCAACGGAAAATAAACAAACATACGGCAACCTTATTGCTAGTCTATTGATAAAACAGGAGCGATTGAAAGAAAAAGGAGAAATAGCGCAGCAATCATCGGTTTTTGTTGCAAAGAAAGTGGATAAAAAAATATGAAGTGTTACGAATGTAATAGATTGGGACATTATCAAAGCGAATGTAATAGTAACGCAAAACATCATAATAACAATTCGGTAACAATAAATCTGATATGAAGTGTTTTAATCACAACAAAATAGGACATTTTAAAAACGACTGTTGATTTAGAAAATATAAAGAAAGAGACAATAATATGTTCGTAATTGTGACTTCAAGTGGACATTTACACAGTGATCAGTAGGCACCGGTGCAAGTCATCATATTTGCGTGATCGAGATTTATTCACGACATATTCCCCGAAATCGAATAAATCAATGATAGTAGGTAACGGTAGCGTAATTAGTGCACAGGGTTGTGGACAGGTGACGGTTCAGATGTTTAATGGTCGTGAAACATGGCTAAACACGACCATTGACAATGTATTGTATGTGCTGGATTTAAAAACAAATTTATTCTCTGTAAACTATGCTACAGACAGGTGTTATGATTACAAATAACAGATTTTATAAATTCTTAAAACAAAACAGAGTGTGTGCGCTAGCCAATCGTCACGGAGATATGTACTATATGAACGTACTTTTTAAGTGCGGAATA
This sequence comes from Druceiella hillmani, assembly GCA_039881145.1. Taxonomy (NCBI): domain Eukaryota; kingdom Metazoa; phylum Arthropoda; class Insecta; order Lepidoptera; family Hepialidae; genus Druceiella; species Druceiella hillmani. The sequence continues at coordinate 3,997,619 of JAYKKI010000096.1, read as the reverse complement.
ACAAAAGTGACTCCGGTTAAAAGAGTGGCATGAAAAACTTGCTCACCAAAACCTGTAGTACGTAAAAACTGTACTTAAAAATAATGACATTACAGTGAGAGACGATTGAGATGTAAAGTGCGAGGGCTGTTTGGAGGGTAAACTACATCGTTTGTCCTTCAATACAAGTGAAAGTAAGACAAGTAGGTCGTGTGAACTTATATATTATATGCCGACACATGGGGTCCTGTGGAGGTGCCGTCTGTAGAAGGTTATAAATATTTCGTTATCCTGAAAGATGACTTCAGCAACTACAGATCAGTGTACTTTCTAAAATGGAAAGATGAGGTGAAGAAATGTATTGATAACTTCATTAATAAAACTGAAAGTGTTACCAAGAGTGATCTACTTCAGGATAGATAATGGATTATAGTTTACTAATAAGGAAGTGCAAAATCTGTTTGCGTGGCATGGTATTGTACATCAAACCCGAGTGACGTACACGCCAGTGCAAAACGGCAAAGCAGAGCGAGAAAACAGAACTCTGATTTAGGCAGCGCGTATTAATGTTCGCGCTGCCTAAATCAGAGTTCTGTTTTCTCTAATGTTATATATATATATATATATATATATATATATATATATACATAATGTTATGTATATATATATATATATACATATATATATTTTTAGCACCCCCGTATTTATCCATATCCCAAAGAAGAAAAGAAATGGAACTCTAAAGGTCAGAAAGGAATCATGGTTGAAGAAGGATCTACGGAGAAGAAGTTAAAGGTTACAGTGTATATATCCCAGAGAAAAACAGTGTTGAAATTTAAGATTTCAAGAGTTGTTGTTTTTATAGAGAAACGCGGGGAAAAAAGAAGCCATTGGTTACGCCTAATTATGACATAAATATACCGGAGAGTACATGTGAAGAACAACTGTGAAGTACAGAGAGTAAAGAGTGATCTACAGAAGGCGAAAAACAGTCCAGCGAAGGTGAAGAGCAGTCCAGAGAGCAAGGCGAAAGTCCCAATGTATATACTGACAGTGAAAAGGTTTATCCGTGCCAAACAAGGTTATCCTGGTACAAACCAGTAATGAAGATGATAGGCAGAGGATAGATGAATCACGCATGTCAGGAAACAACTCGTTCTACACCTGCTATCAGGTATATATGGAGGGAAGTGAACCTAAAACCTACCGAAAAGCAATGTGCATAAAAGATTCAAGTAAATGGCAGGAAGCTGTGGATAGAGAGCTAAAAACCCTAAAAGATAACAATACCTGGGAATTTTATGTACAACCTGTAAATAAATAAGCTGTAAGTAGTAAGTGAATGTTTAAAATTCAAAATTCTAAAGACAGTATTCAATACAAAGCTAGATTAGTATCTAGGGGCTCGGATAATTTTCTAATTGTCAAAGATATTGAAGAGAAAGGTAGGAGAATTATAGGTTGTTTGTCTTATGCAGCATTAGGAACGAGACCAGATATTTGTGCTGCCATATCCATTTTAAGCAAATATCAAAATAAAGCAAATAATTTTTTGTTTACGCCTTCAAAGAGTATTGAGTTATGTAAAACACAACATTGATTACTAATTAGTTTATAAATATGATAGTGACATGTTAATTGGATAATGTTGGGGGCGGATTTAATGGAAAGAAAATCCACCACTGGTTATTTTTTTTATTTTTGGAAATTGTTTGATTTATTGTTATCCAAAGAAACAAGCCAGTGTTAGTCTGTCTTTTACAGAGTCAGAATATGTGGCAATCAGTATGGCGTCAAGTGAAGCCTGCTGCCTTGTCAATGTATTACAAGATTTTAATATTGTAAATGTTTGCCCTGTCACTATATTCAGTGACAATAAAAGTGCCATAATGGTTACTAATACTGATTGCGTTAAGCGTTTGAAATATTGATATTAGATATTATTTTATTAAAGAGTTAACAAAGGACGGTAAATTGAATGTGAAATATTTAAAAACAGAATATCAGACCGCAAATATGTTTACTTTGCACGGCTGTTCAAGCGCTCTTACGTCAGTGTGCAATGTAAAGGTTGAGTTGAATAAATAATATTTTCTTTTACTGCAGAATACCTTTGTTTTTTTTTCATTAAAAATCCATCAGTTTCATATGATAGAAAAACCAAAGGAAACATTTAACACAAATATGAAGAACACTTTAATCGCCAACCTCCTGCCAAAAATTTCCGACATTCACAAATTTTTTGTCCTTTTTTTGTCAAAAACAATTTTTTCGCGTAAAGAAAGTTCGTTTTCGATAAAACTCAGAAAAACATGATTTTAAAGTTTGTTCGCACCACCGTGAACCAGGCCTACCACGCAGGCGCGAACAGCCACGACTCCAGCCAATCGAAGCACAGCGCGTTTTTACAGTGTTGAATTTCTTCTTTACCCACAAACTGCACTTTCGGCTCTGGACGAGGCTACATTAGGGCGGACGCGCCTCCACCTTTCAACACTTTCATACTTCGAACTTTGAATTTATACAACCATTTATATTTTACATTTCAAATTATACATTACATTCAACATTCTACATTGAGTTTCTTTATGTTCGCGTAACACCTATTTGGCGCGAACAAAGTCAATTTTTAATCTCGTTAAAATTAACTAATAAACTTTTCTAACATAAAAACTTTTATTCTCGATAAAACTAGTTAATATTATCACCAATAACGCACTATACAATGAAGAAGATAATTGTTAAAAAAAATTCTTCTTCTGAATACGGTTGGCAATTTGCCATGCCCACAGATCGGACAAAAAATTATCTACGTAATTTTTTGTTTATGAATTCGACGTTTCAATGCTAACTGAAAATATATATATTTATATGTAAAACAATTATAATATATATATATATTTATATGTAAAACAATTTTTAATAAAATATATTATTATTTTAATAAAATATATATATGTATATGTAAAACAATTATAATATAATTAATCAGCGTCTCGTTTATATGATAATTGTCAGAATCAACATGATCAATTCGGAAGGAATATGTCAAATGTATAGCAAATATGTCAAATATGTCAAATGTATAAAAATTTAACTAATATTAAGATAATAGGTGTAAATCAAATTCATTTGAAGTGATGAATTATATTTTCATAAAAAAATTATAATTCATCACTGCAAATGAACCAGAAATTTTACGTCTAGTGGGGGTCCCAATCAAGACTAAAATCGGACAATACGGTCAAAAACGAAACGGTTAGCTAATCCAGAAAGGAAATGCAAATCTACATTCATGTATATGTATGCAACCAGCACAGTGGGTTGTGAGTTTTCGAAAATAATTGTATTAACGGCATCAGATACACAACGGTATTGGATACAAAACAGCAGCAGATACAAAGAGGTATCAGATACAAAACTATATCAGATACAGAACGGCATCAGATTAAAAACGATATCAGATACAGAACGGTATCAGATACAGAACGGTGTAAGAGCCGAAATGTTATCAGAGATATCCTATTGGCACGGAGATTCAATATGGTATTCCACATAGCTGCTTTCACAAACTTAGTCGGAAAGGGCGTAAAATTATAGTAGATAAAAAAATTGTTAGAGATAAAAATTGGAAGTGAAAGGTTTACTTAAACTATAGTAACTTTGCCTCTTTTTAACAATATTCCATGTGCAAAGTATTTTAAAGTTTTATTGCATTCTAAAAATAGACATTGTTGCGCAATTGAAAGTCGACGCCGTTAAATAGTGTATCGTTCCTTACTTTAGTACTGCGCACACAGTGTGCGCATGAACCCAAGTCCACAGCACGTCAATCTCAATCTATGGCAAGCTCAAACCAAACAAAACCTGCCAAAGTGGGTCTAGCATTACAGAAATAGAATATATATATTTAAAAATTTGGTATTTTAAAATATAAAAAATCGAAAAAAAATCAACAGAGAAGATCAAAAAATTAAATACAATTTGTAAACAAAATACAAAATAAACAATCTATGGCCATATAGTGTAACATCGGGATTAACAAATAAAAAGAAAAGTAAACATCTAGCGATAATGATTTTTCAAAAACTATTATAAAAGATAATTAATGTCTGTTGCATTTTTAATGAGTATTCACTGCCTAACTTAATTAAATAATTGAGTTGTCAAAACTGGCATTGACATTTAATTCGAGTTGTCAGAATGGATATTTTTCACTATTTACTTAACTTTTTTCGAAAGGTTATCTGTACTTTGTTTGACCTTGCCAATTTAAGGAGATTCGTAGAAATAGCATTTCCTAACCATTATGCAATGTGAAAAATAATGTGACTTTTCATGAAAAGAAGGCAACATTTCTCGATTGTCTAACGATTTAAATAAAATCATTGAGGGGTTTATTTTTGAAGTAAAAACTTCTTTAGGCGCACCTTCGCACTACACTTTAAAGTGAAAACTTATTCTGAGGAGTGAACAAAGCGTTCGCACGAGCTGGTGACGTTCGGGTAAACTCGGTTTTCTTCGGCTTCAGCCAAGAGAGTTCGCTGTCTAATCACAGAGTGCATCCTTTCAAGAATAACGTTCTATTTTTGAATAATATTTTATTTCAGTATAATTTAATATAATACGCGTAAGTTATTTTTCCGCATTAATTCCACATTCGGCCAGTGTAGTTATATTGTCGGCTTTTTCCGACTTAATTTGTTTATAAATTAAACTGTTTTAAAACGTTAAAAGTTAATAAAAGTACACCTGGGTCCAACATTATATGGACTTTTGCAGGTCTCCTTCGACCAAATGTGTGCTTGTAGAATTGCGTAATTATCTGTGAGTACAAGCCAATTTTATCTTCCGAAGTGATTACGATGTTATTTTAGCTTCACATCTAATTCACAAATTACATAAAAAAACCAACCTGGATTATAGTGAGTCCAGTAAAATTGTATTGTTTTGTATGCTTACCCACTTTAAGAAAATGTTTTCGACAATATTGTTTGTTAAGAAGTAATTTATTTCCTGAGTAATTTGGCAAGTTGGCTGATAGGTAATGCTAAAACTGCCATCTTTGTAAATATTTAATGATAAATATTCGTATATCGCGAAACATTGATGATATGACAAAACTAATTAAAATATTTTTTGTAAAGCATTAAGTTTTCTAAAATTTCCTTTATGGAACCATTTCCGTACAACCTTCCCTTTACGAGTTACAGTAAAGTAATATTTACAAAAATTGGCTTTTTTCAAATTATTTCGCAAACTCCTAATCAAACGTTAAAATATCCAATGGCAATCTTGTGAACACTACTTTTTCTATGTCGTTTGCCTTAAACACCATTTTATAACATTAAGAATTTATGGGAAATGAAGTAACAGAGATTGTAATAATCGTTTGTTGTAAAGGATTAATTTTATGGAAGACCTTGGTGATAAAAATGTGAGAAAATGCAATGCTCTACAAAATTTCCGTTTGACATTTTAACATTTGATCAGTTCTATAATTTGAACTAGTTATTGTACAAATTAACGCACTGTTTCCCATAAACAGTAAATTGTACAAAGATAAATTGCTATACAACAAATAATTTAATCACAGTATCAACGGTTCACGAGTTATTCAAAGTTTTCACCAAAATGGCGGATTTAGCATAACCTTTTAGACCGCACCAAATTTGAAAATAGAACTGGAAAAATTAGTCTTGACAATATTTTCAAAATACTGTGTTAAAGAGTTAAGAGCGCAACTAAGTAACGAAACTATATTTTTGTACCATTTTACTGTGCACGGTACAATATTATCTTACGAGATATTGCGAAATACGGGCAATGGTTAAATTTTTATAAAAAGCTAACATTAACCGAGGAAATTTTGGTAAACAAATTAATATCAAGTACGAGTGGAATCTCACACAAAGAATATTCCGTGTCAAAGTACGCAATGAGGAGCAGACTACTCATAAATTTGCAATTTTTAACAAGATTTCGTGAAAATATAGGTTAATTAAAGCAGTAGTGAAAATATTATGTATATTAATTATAAAATAAGAGAATTATGAACTTCTATATTTAATATCACACAGAGATCGAGTGGGGATATATCTCCGTCTCATTCGCTCTCGTATAATATAATGAATATTATTAAATTAACATCACAAGTCAGTATCGCAGTCCTTGTTTTAACATTACATTGAAACCTTTATAATCCGATCGTTTTTTGAAGTACCGATAATGCAATTATGATACCGATAATGAGACAATATTACCGATAATGCACCTACTCAATTTAATAAATGGACCGAACGCACGGCGAATCCTTGAGGACTGATGCACCCTGCATATCAATAACAAATTCAAGAACACAGCGGTCACAAAACTGAAAACGGTAGCAATCTGAAAATAGAAAAATATCTGAAAACATTACGTGTTAAAAATTGCAGATTTATGTTAATGATACAATTTTTTTTCGTTAGGTGCGATGTTTTCACATTTGCATTTCGGGACACCGTATAGCTCCACTATTTTTTAATACTTTAATGTTTTTTTCAACATTTACTCCCCAATATTTATATTATATAGATAGCAATAACAAAAACATGTTATTTGTGTAATAATACTATCAAAAAATAAAACCTGTCAAGTACGAGTAGAACTTACAATACGAAAGTTCCGTACCCATTCAGGCATATATAAATATTTAAGGGTAATGGTATTTTTATTAAATTACATATTTATACATATCAATTTTCACAACGTAAATAAACTGCCTACTCTATCTGCCACAGCCGTAAAAACTTTGGGCATATTTCATAAATTATAACATTTAGAATCATCGCTATAGTTTTCCTACGACCTTTGCGTACGCTTCTGAACACTTTTTTCATAAATTTGGGTTCAATGGTCTCGGAAATGGGGTATAGACATATATATATATATATATATATATATATATATATATATATATATATATATATATTCTTTTTTTTTTTTAATTTTTCAGTATATTTCTGGAGATATATAAAATAATTTTTTGAAACCCTTATAACTGGCCCTTTCAAACGATATATGGAAATTTAAAAAAAATCGGGTGCTTAATATGCCCCACCCCTCCTAAAATTTCCATACGACTGTGTATTAGCTATTAAGATATATGCGGATTAATACATTTTGCTTCTATGCCACTTGCAAGTTTCTATGTCACACAGTTTCTGAGAAAAATGGTTGTGACACAGACACGCGAGTGAAATCTTACAAGTTCGTTTTTTTGGAGGGTTTCGTAACCCTAAAAACTGAGTCTGTCTTCGCGAATAATAAAAATATTTGTTTACTTTATACCAGTAATTCTGCAAAATATGTTCCGAGTTACCCATTTCTAGATCTTCAAATTTTCTTCCTCTGGAATAGACCCAGGAGTTGATTGACATCGACTATAGCGCAGTTGCTAATATGTAAATAGACATTAAATAATTAACATTATTTTTTAAATCATAAACTTTAGTAAATAAAAAATACCTAAAGTAAATACCACCACCTACGGGAGAATTATAAAATTTTATTTATGTTAAAGAAATTACGATAATTACTTGTAAAAGAAACAGATATCGTTGTTAATTAATTTACTTCATTGTTTTTAATAATTGTTTTAAATAATTTATAAGTACATAAAATTTACTTAACAGCTATAAACTAAAATAGAAAATACCATCAGCGTTGTTGATTTTGATACTAATGTCGACAAAACTATTAGAACCTAGCAGATATCGGATATTACAAAGTGAATATCATAAAAAATTATAAATGTAATCACATTTTAATTACAAATTTATTTACAAGTGATAAGAACGGAAGATTTATTGTTCAATCTGTGTCTACAATTTTTTTCCTTTTATTACAGTTTTCCCGAGTCCACGTTATATTATAGCCACATATTCTAGTGTTTTTTTATTATGTCACGAAATCTATAAGCAAATACATGCAATACCTGGATTAGTAAATGCATATCCGTTGTCAGATGATGATAAATTATTTTCAATTTATATTTAATTTCAAGTCAATGTTTATAATTTATTTGACGTTAAAATAAATTTTAATCCAAAACCTAATTTTAAATATATTTATTTCAAAAACACATTTCTCGCGGTCATCCTTTCCTCAGAATGTTAATTTTATTTTTAAGGAACAGAGTTCCTATATAATCTACGGAGGTAAAATTTAATTTCAACGACATTTTTGTCTTCATTCTTTTATGAGAATCATACTAGAGAAAATATCATTGAAAAGCATTATCAATAAAACCTAAATTTTATAAGGAAAAATAACTGCAAACAATCAGACTTTACAGCTATTATCGAATTACTCTTGCACACGTTACTTGATTATGTCCATATTAAATAAATTACCTCCTTAAGCCTTTCTTCATGCTTTAAAATTTTTAAGGTAAAATATTTTGACAAAATCGATAATTTTTGTTTTATTCTTCTAAATAATAGAATATATAGCATATATTTTCATTTTACTAGCAACGTATTGATTCGTAAATTTAAAATATGGAAGGAAGTACAATAAGTCGTTACTACTTAATAGCAATTATTTTTATCATAAATAATGCATGAAGATTTCCAAAATTCCTTATGCCTTTTTAAAATTAATCGCATTCAATCGGATCCAATTCATAGTCATCATTTACTTCACTTTTGACGTCAACCTCGTAGGGATACTGCGGGTTGATGTCGACGTTTTCAGTTTCGTGTTCAGTATCATTTTCGGTAGTCGACGCTTCAGTATCGTTTTCGGTAGTCGACGCTTCAGTATCATTTTCGGTAGTAGGAGTCGAGCGCAGCTTACGGAAGATCTCGGCGCGGTGCGCGACTGCTGCGGCGGCCGCTTTCCTCTCGCGCCGCCTCGCTATATTTTCTCGGCCCCTCTTCAACCTAATTGCTCTTGCTTCTTCGTTCTCCTGCGCTCTCACTAGCGCTACTCTAATTCGATTTGCGGATAGTCTCTTCATGCGCGCTTCTGCAGTCTCCAATCGCCTTGCCCGACGAACTCTTCTGGCTCGGATCGACCTCGCTCCAATGTAATTCTTTTTTCTTGTCGGCATTATTCTCTATTAAATTATTTCCTAATTACCCGTTGTATTACGCCACGAAGTTATAATGTAGTCCTAAAAACAAAACAAAAAATCATCTTAAAAAAACATAATTCAAATAGTTATAATGAATTATTATTCTCTATAAACCAGTATTTTAAAAAATGTAAAAAGTTATCTAATGGTTTCGTTAGTAAAAATTACAATCCAATCGATCAATCGATATTATTCGAAATATCTTTCGAAACTAACGTTGCACCGCTCGCAATGGCGGACCGATTTTGCAACGCACGTTTGCAAGCTGCTAAAAAATAATTCAATTTAACATTTTCTTTCATTACATTTTGCTCGCTGAATACTGGCCGCATATTGTCTAGGGTTATGTGCAGCCGGCTATCCGCTGTCTTATATCTCTATTATACGTATGTAGGATTACACAATTCATACGCCAACGCTGTCAAAAAAGATGAAATGTTTACAATACATGCAAAAATGACGTAGCTGCCACAATAGTGATGCTTTATATCATACCTGCAGTGTTATAATACAATTTGCATTACCAATAAACGTGACAGTTATGAATTCTCACAAGAAAAATATCAACATAGAAAAACGAACGCAACGCATACAATACATGACGGCAAGCGCGTCGGCGCACAACTGGTAGGTACGTCACGTCGGTGGCCGTGCGGCGCGTCGCAAGCCGACCCCTCGCCCCCTCCGTCCCGCGCTTGCGCTCCGAGTCGCTGCTCTCCGGCCATCAGTTATCTGAAGCCCGATTCTAGACAGTGTACGACATTTGTCTCGCGCGCTATATTTAGACTATTACTCGCGCCTAATGGCGCATATTCTGTATAATACGTAGACATTTCTTCGATGTATACTCGATGTCTAATAACGACATTAGGTTTTTGTATTTTAATAGAAGATAGGAACATTGTATATAGCCATTGTGAAATAATAATTTAATCTTTGTTAGGAATGAATAAAAAAATAACATATTGCACACAGGAACAGAAGAGTGCATTGATAGAACTTATGGACAGGAATCCATTGCTGGTTCGTGGTAAATTCAGTCAGGGCTTTGGATTTAAAGACGCACAACAAAAGTGGATGGATATAGCGGAATTGCTAAATGAGATTCCAGGTTCAAAGAAGCACTGGAAGCAATGGAGAAAGGTAAGATTGTTTGTAAATACTTTTTTTAAATTTTAATTATATGTTTGGTACGGGAAATATAATTTTATAAACAATCTATCGTTACCCCAGGATTTAGTAAAAAACTTATTAAACCATTGAATTAAATTATAATAGTACCTAGAAAGAACTAAACGTAATAATATCAATGACTGTATATTATAAAGACACATCATTAATCCTATAAAAGTGGTTCTCAAATGGTGAGGAACCGTTTACGAACCGTTGGTAGGACGACTTCTTTTCTGTGGCTTTCTGTTTGAACTATCGATGTACGAAGATATATCGCGCGTCGTAGTGCTTGGTCCATAATTCTGTTATTTTGATATAGGTATAACTAATATATTGGTTATAACGACATTGAAAGATATTAAGGACATTCTAAGCTATAGACAATTCATTTACCCGTATAATAAAACAAAGATTTCTTTTACGTATATTTATTTTTTTACTTTTCACTCAGTTGTCTTTTTCTTTTCCTTAAATTTTTTTCTAATGACGACACCCATTTTTGAAATTTTCATTTTATTGTACATATTCTCTTTTCAATAAACTATGCTTAAAAACGACTTATCGCACTTTAGAACATGGGAGGCAGTTATTGTAAGAGAATTGAAGAAATATATTATTATTCAATTTGAAGAGGTGCATTATTGTCCATCTAAGATAAGAGACCAATAAATGTGATTAAAAGTTACGAAGAATGTTTTCTTAGGCGTTTTAAATTTAAAGAAATAGTTTCTTTATTATTCGAAATTTAAATACGAGTGACAGAAAAGTCTTTAGTTATCATACTAATTTTAAAAAAGGAACGTATTTCTTCTTTGTTTCTTTTAGGATTTGACATGAAAATGATTAAAAACGAACCATAGAATTATTTTTGAAGTTAAACAAACTTAACCGTTATAGCTACATCGAAATAATGTTTGAATGAATTGTCCACGACAACAGAATCTAAAAAAAATTCCAGGTTGTATATGGCCAATTATAATATTAGAATTTACAATTCTGTACTAAATGAATACGTGTAATAAATAACTAAGCCGTGGAAAGTATAGTTAAAAAATTACCTGTGAATAATCCCGTTTTTTTGCCAGGATAAAAATGGACGGAAAGCTAGTCTCATATAGCATTGGAATATAATAAATGTTTTTCAAGTGATACCTGGTTCGTGAACGTAGTATTTATTTGTATCAAAAAATTATTTAGCTAACTTGCAGAATTCTTTTACTAAAATAAACATAAAAGTTCCAATTGTGGTAAGTTACAAGACTGAAGAGTCCATTTACGAAATAGAATAAATATAAAATATTATTATATTAATGTCGTTAAATACAATAATACAAATTTATTACAAACTGATCCTAATGTACTTAAATATATTATAGATTGGATATTTGGGAATAGTAATATAGTAACTTTTATAAAATGACTGCTTCTTAGCATAGTTATAAACAATACCATGTTGTGAAAGCATACCTCGAGAATAATGCTGCTACCCAACAAACACTAGATGTAGAAAAGTTTTTTGAAAAACTTTGTTTTTTTATTATTTGTTTTCTATTAATACAAAATTTTAAAATATTTCATTATGTTACTTTTAATCATGCTGAATAAACTGTAAACCACGTTATTTTCTCAGGAAGTTACCTAACGCGTTAAACGGGATATTAATTAAATTATTTAAATCAAAGACATAATATTTTAATGATAATAAAAATACTATGTATAAACAAAGAGCCAGAATCTGAAGTAAGAAACAACGTTCGAACATTGGGCGATAGATAAACCATTTACCGACAATGTCAAGACCTATGTCTCCAATTTATCTTATGCAAATCATTTACGTGTGTACCAAGAGCAACTAATGCCAACTGCATTGCATTAGTTGCTCTTGCAAATTTAATATGCATTTATGCTAATTGCCAACTCCATTAGTTGCTCTTGCAAATTTTAATTTGCATTTATAACTTAAGTATCTGTTTCACCACTGGTTAGTAAAGTTACAGATAACAATCTAAAATTCAAAATATCTTTTAGATAGAAGTATGTGATATTTCTTCTCTGTTTCATCGACCAAATTCTGATAAACTATCCGTGAAGAGGTGAAGTGTCTGTTAATTCAATTGCCAGACTTGTCGGAGTGGCACATTTTCGACAGTTCTCTGTATACGGATTATTCGTACGAGTAAAAGTTTTTGCTTTTAAATAATTTTATTTTTCCTATCTAATTGACTTTTTGCTAATAAACACTCAATCTGTAAATAAGAGCGCAAATTGATAAAGATTAAATATAAAATAGGAAACACTAAAACATATAAAAGTGAAATAAGTAAAAAAATGATAGGCAAATAATTGAAAAATGGCAACCCCAGCTGACAACTTTTTTCAATAGTGAAACCGCTTTAAATAATTTTTTTTATAAAAATTATGGTGAGCGGCAATTATATTTTTTAAATACTTATTTTTATGTATATGGATATACAAAACTACTCACATCCCGCTCATACGAAATAGGTTTCGTATCTGCCAGACAAAAAATATTAACTACTTGATCTGGCTATTAAGTTATATAGAACTTTACCTGCCAGATCTTTTTATCAGAAACACAATTTTGCATGCTGTATGTCTAATAAGTTTTGCGTTGAATATCAGCTACTTTATTGGCAAATAGTGAACAGGCCTTAATCCGAGCAAGATAAATAATTCTCTAAAGCCACTATAGGGGCAATTGTATGAAAAGTGACGACTAATCTTAACTTAATTTTTCATCTCTTAGTAACGACAACTAAAATTTGTTTTTACTGTAATTGTTAAATTTATGTAATATTTATTTGTGAACAAGGCCATGAATAAAAGCAGAATCGTACAAACGCGAATAAGCCTCGCACAATAAAGTATTCGTACGGAAAAATATGCGTTACTAAACCTGTGTTATCTTGATGCACAGTAGTGTTATCTGGGTACACAGTAGTGTTATCTGGGTGTACAGTAGTGTTATTTGGGTACACAGTAGTGTTATCTTGGTGTACAGTAGTGTTATCTGTGTACACATCGCCAAATTCAGAGATTGCAATACTTTCCATATTTCAAGTTCGTATCTATAGTAATTCCAGCATATTTTACATAAAAATCGTAGATAACTCACTCATTGATGGATCATCATAACCCAGAAGAGCCGGAACTTGAAATATGGCACCTGTGTACACTACACACACACTTAAGACACCAAGGTAAAGACGAAACTAAAAAATCTAGGTATTATTGGTTAGAAATAAAGATAAAGTTAATTTTAATGTACCTATCAAGTAATAGGTTTGTAGAGTCCTATACACGTATTGTACCGACAGCTATGGATTTTGAAAATATTAAACAAATAAATAAACCATATGTTTACCTGTTCATAATTATAGACTCACTTAGCATTTCTATGGTTATGTAAACTTGCTTATACAACTTAACGGATCAATGAAGTTTTTTAGGGATAATCTAGATCTCAAAATAATTGTTTTAATTACAAGACATAAAAAGTGATTTTTGAACAATGCTGGTGTTAAAAAAACGTGTGACAACCTTGTGGAACTTTATTTCAAAAACATCTACAATTTAGACAGATTCCAAAAATGCATAATTTTCTGGTACTAAGTGATTTCATAACATATTTTTTATTCCTAAACTCATACCATCGAACATTTTTTCGGTCATGGTAAAATAAAACAAGTGTAGTATTTATGATCATACCGCTTTTACTATGTTTTTTTATTACAGTAAGTGCTCAAAATGCCTTCCACTCGCTCTTATACATAACCAGCATCTTCTTACTAAATTTCTTCTTAAACTTCGTAAAACCCTTACATTGTTTTTACCACTTCAGACACATGGTATATTTTTCGTTTTAATTGTTGTTCATTATCGTTAGTAGTATCATAGACCGCCTTCTTAAAATATCCACATAGAAAATAGTCCAATGATTTGACGAACGTGGTGGCCTTGCAATTGTACCGCCAGGTACAATGTGGTATTTCATTCCACAGATTTTCAAGTTCGTCTCTTAAAAAGTGACGTCGTCGTTCGTCTTTTAAAAGCGAAGTTGTTGAGGGAAGGAGTAGAGGGGGGTTGCTTGACGGCTGAGAACAATCAAAAGACCATACGAATGGGAAGACAATTGCGAAACAATTCTGATAAGCGGTTGTTTTAATCGCAAGTATTTCTGCGAATGCAAAGTTATTTCAATAAATCAGGTATTTTTCGAATGTTTCCAGAATTATATTACAGAATGAATTGCAACAATGTTACCTTTTTGGAATCTGTGTGAATTGTAGATGTTTTTGAAATAAAGTGCCACAAGGTTGGCATCCATTTTTTTACACTAGCATTGTTCAAAAATAACTTTTAATGTTTTGTAATTGAGAAAATACATACGTTTCAGCGTTTCATTTTTATGTTGCAAATAATAACGAATGTATGACATTTTCATTAGGAAGACGAATAGTCTCTTAAAAATCTCGGACATAAAAAAGCAGAAATAGTAATAATATCTAATAAACATTCTTTTTTAATGCGCAGTAACAAAAATTTTTAAAAAATTAAAAAATCATATCTCTAAAACTATTAGGCCTAGGATAATACAATTTATTGTTTACTATGTGTATAACTCTCTATCACCGTCATTTCGTTGGTCCACTCCTTACAGGACAGCCTGTGTATATATATTATATAAATATGTATTATATATATATATATATATATATATATATATTAATATAAGTATATGGAACAAAAAATACTTACCTATTACAGGATGTTTTATCGAGGAAAAACAGAGTTATTAGACCTTCGTGATGCTCAGCTATAGTTTAATTCACATGCCAGGCAATGGAACATGTTTATATCGTGCTATTTCTTATCCTGTGTACGAAAGTGCTGAGCACACTTCTAGAGTCGAATCAAATATCGTGCAGCATTTAGTAGACCATTGGAAAGAGGACTATAAATAACGTGGTCAACATTATCGTAATACTAAAGTTTTTACTCGCAACGTGCTCTAGATATATAGTAGTCACGGATCAAAATGTGGATTGTTCATAGGAGTCTGATAATAAGGGGTCGATGTGTCGATGTCTACGTTCTCGGCGAATGATGTTAGCGAGCGCTTGGTAGTGCGTGTTGTTAACGGTATTACAATATTTTGCACCGGCACAAGTCAATTCGCAGGAGAATGTTAAATGGTACCCTGATGTCAATGTAACACTAGAAAAGTGTTCATTAAATTAAAGCAAGGCGTGTTGCGCACTATTAAGACTACAATGTTGTAGGCTTTCTATATCTATTGAACGCAATAATCTATATTTTTTCATATCTTATATGTACGCTAAAACTCTACTTACATAAGAGCCAAGGACTTCTTAACAATGTCCTAGTTGACATCAAGTCCTCTGTTTTTATTAGCGTACGACGTTACTATTTAGCTTACGAAGCATTTTCTAGGGTGCATATGTTTTTTGAGGTTCATTCAATTCATTTCGAACCCCATAACGTTACGACGCGAAAATCGTATACAATCGACCAAGAAGGACCTACAGACACAATTTCCCTTCCATAATATTTAAAAAGTGTTGTATCAAAAAAGTTAAAGACCTTGTGTAGGTAATGCGGCCAACAATTACTAAAATCCAATATTCCGAAGAGTATGAGAGATAGAAAACAATACAACAAAAATAAAAGTTAAAATCTAGATAAAAGATTAGCATTATCGAATCTATTTCAATCGTCAGACCTTAAAGATACTCCCAGTAGAAGTAAAATTCGTCAAAAGCATTACAGCAAATGGGGCCAAGGTGCTCTTCAAAATGTTAACCTCAAAAAGCAGTGAGATAATCATAGCCAAATTCTTGCATAGCTTAACTGGACAAGTATAGAAGAGTAAGTTAAAACTTCGCTTAAAACTGGTTTTAATCTATACGATTAAGTGAATATTATATCTGCCACAATATGGAACTTGACCGCTGTGAATAGTTTTCAGACATTTATTGCTTTACTAATCAGAGTTGTGTCAAGAGAAAATTGCAATTGTTTTATAGATATTGTTATGAGACACAGCAATCGAGAGTTAAAATTTATCGCAAGCAGATCTAATATCGTGACATACATAATATTCATTAAATATGTGAGATCTAAAACCTCTAACCCGCTCACCTAGACTTGTCTAATAAACTTTTTCAAGAACTGGGTTGCTTATCTCAACACTTTTTTCGGCGAAATTTTTAAATAACTTGGTTCTTTTTAAATTGATGTTTTTGAAGGGATCTTTCACAAACCGACTCATGTAACGTAGTTTATTTGGATATCAGGCACGTGTGATGCTTGACTGTTTTTGAACTTAACAGCATCTACTCGTATATATTATGATGCATTAAACATGGTATGTATTTAAAATATTATAAGATTTAGGATAATCGCTATAATTTTCCAGTAATTTTCTTACCAAATTTTACCATATTGGAAAGAAGTTCCTTATCGTGCGTTGTGAAAGGGGGCTAGACGGAAAAAAATTAAGACCAAAAGTTGTAACGACACTTTTTGCTACAGTTGCTAGCGGGCGCGCTGCAAGCCGTGCGGCGTGCACGTGTTTCTCTGTCTGTCTCTCTCTCTCTCATAGAAAGCAAGCCAGTTATTTTCGTTTCGTTTTTCTATTTCGCATTGAACAGTGTGGTGTCGCGACGATTATTTTTGTTGAGTGTATACAGGTTTTTTGTGCATAATAAATAATAAAAAATAATAACAATAATTATTATTATAACTTAAAAGAAATAAAATGTTATTACAATTCCTTCACTAATTAATCGAAAGGAACTTCGTTCCATCCGGGTGTCCCTTGACACCTCTCAAGTTTTTTTTTTCATGATTTTTGATTCAGTAATTTCGAAAATATGGGGATATACTCTATTTTTGTATGTTTTTTTAGAATATCTTTTTAAATATACAATTTAAAATAATGATAAAATATTTTTGTATTCCTCATAACAAACCCTTTCAAATAATAGCCCCCTCTTCCCATTAAATACAAGATTTTAAAAAATGCGTACTTTATTTACCCTCTCTTTAATTCCTATAATATTATCTTTAAAAAGTTAATGAGTGAAAAACATGTGGATTAATAAAATGTCTTATTACGCGAAATTCCAACTTTTACGTGGCATAATTTACTATAAAATCGGTTGTATTAGACGGACTTACAGAGAGACACGTGAGTAATTTGATAATAGTCTTAGCATTGGAAATGGCAACGTTTGAAATAAGAACATTGAAGAAATGGCGTGTAAAACAAAAAGGCTGCCCAGCTTGAAGTAGTTAGCCTGACATTTTTCCGTGGTGTGTCTTTACACACTTATGTTCAAGCTTTCATTCCTATCGGTATGATTTTTTTTAATACAAAAGAAAAAAATTCTAACGTGGGATAATATATTATCCCCTGTTCATCTCCATGATACACATTTTATACATGCAACATTTCTATTACTAACACGTTCTCACTTTCAAATCTAATGGCGGACTAAATTTAATTTGTTTGACACGTTAAAAAAACGCTTAAGAAAGGTGTTGTACCTTATTATTATTACATGTTTAGTTGTAACACTCTTGATATATTTATTAAAACTATTGTTTTTTTTTACTTTCTGTAATAAATATACATAACAATTTCATTGAGATTGGTTGAGCATTTGATGTGTTGAAGCTGGATAAACAAATGAACTCACTTTTAAAGATGATATTATCCACTAGGCATGTAAATATAATTCATGCTTAAGTTTACGCAGTTGTACCTAACAGGTGATTCTTAAATTAACAAAAAGCGTTTATTCTTTTATAAAAAGTTGTGTTTGTCTAAAATCCTATGTTTGTTTCCGTAACACCGACTACGTGTATGCGAACTTTTTTGATATAAAAAACAAACTAGCTTTCACATTTCCTGCGTTAACGGTTGGCTATTATTCATTTTGAAGGTCCTGGTGCTTATAATTTTCTTTCATTATTAAAGCTCCGGTATATACGCAACATTTTTTTAACTTTTATTTTTTGAATGTTTGTTAAATAATTCTTTTTATTTTCACTTTCCTCCTATATAAACGGATTCTACCTAACATCAACGTTCACTTGGTGAGTCACACACCGGTAATGAAATATATATTTTTAGTATTACCCAAACAAGTACAAACAACAATAAGACAGTATCTTTTCATTTGCCAAGGGTTTTTCTGAGATCACACTGTGCAATAATATTATTTCAAGTTTCTGGTTTACACGGTTTAGATTTTAGAAAGCTGTGACAGTCGGGTGGACACCGAAGTGAGATCGTAAGTATTACGATGTAACCTTCGCTGCTGTATATAATAACATTTCTCTCTTTTGTTCATAAATTCAAATAGTATATTTTAATCTTATCATTGCTATTGCCTATAATTTATACTATTATAAAATTGTACCAGGTTGCATCTGTACGTAGAAGATCTATGAATCAGGTAAATGTTTTTTAAAAATTCTTTTCATTATTCCACTATTTTTATTGGTGGTGTTTTAACCGTTTCAAAGATAAAAATCTGGTTTTCAACTGAAATATTATTAATACATAATTAAGATGTCATTTATTACGCTATAACTGGCGGTGAATCAGTAGAAAACTGTTTAAGGTGAATCAGTAGAAATCTGTTTAAAACATTTTGTTTATCATAAACTATTGAATGGGTTATAAAGAAATGTTTATTGCTTATAAATTCAATTTTATGATGAAAAGGGCTGACAGTAACACGTCAATAAAAAAAATTATTGGAATAAATTATTGGAATGGGACGAAATCGCTGCAAAAAAAGTATTTTATACTTATAAATTTAGAATTAGTCGTTTCTTGCGACTTCGTCTTCATGGCATTCCAAAATGCAAGCCAAGTATTTTATTGCGTTTATTTTGTGGTCTTACAACAAACACAAACAATTACTTTAATTTAAATCTCGCGCGACTTGCGCTCCGTCTCTCCGTTGCCTGCCCGCTCCCACGTATTCCTAATTCGCACTCCGCTGATACCATACGTGCGGCGAAGATTTTGTAAAATTTTCTACACAATTAGGTATACGATATGAGCTATGGAACGCGCGCGTGTAGGTACCACAACCTTAACAAATATAAATGTGAGGACATGTTTAACGGAATCGTTAAACAATTTGAGATATCGTCTTTGAACCGTTTGTGATATCATGATGAACCAAAAACATTTGTACATGAAATGATCCTTCATACAGATTTTCCCCTGGGATTTGCTAGGTTACCATTCTTAGCAAAAACATTGATAAAACTTATATTTCGATTTTTAGATGAAAATATTGTGAAAGTTTGCTTACACAGATACATTACCGGC
This sequence comes from Druceiella hillmani, assembly GCA_039881145.1. Lineage (NCBI taxonomy): Eukaryota > Metazoa > Arthropoda > Insecta > Lepidoptera > Hepialidae > Druceiella > Druceiella hillmani. Next base: position 3,977,949 of record JAYKKI010000096.1, on the reverse strand, counting down.
TTCGTACTTTTCCTTTAGTTGCACTTATTGCAAGTCTAAATTAAACAAAGTAAGGATTAGTCGGCTTTTGTGTATAAATGTTAATTTCGTTACTTCTTTATTACTTACCGCTTATAAGTGTACTATTTTCTTATTATAGTTCCATTTTCCGACGGGTAGACATTTTGTGTTATGGAATAAAATGATTTTAATTGCATGGGTGCCTTCGAAATGCATACCTTTGGAAAGTACGTTTAACTTGCAAAATGGCCTTTCTTTGTTCAATACTTTGAAATATTTTACAATTATGAAAAACCAATAAAAAACTAAAATTAATTTTCCCTTTTGTGATTGGTGCCTGATTGGTATCAAAGAATTCAAGGGTCCTTTGTGACTTATAGCTAATTTACATATTAAGCATTATCTGCATGTGGCACGAAACGTTGTATTGAGCGTGTTTTCACAATATTTTACATCAATACACTGCATTTAATTTTCAATTAACACTTCAATTTTGCCTCCAGAATTTAATTCGTTTGTTCGGGATACTGGAATTGAGGTAAATGGAAATAATTTTAAATAAAAATTCTTAGCACTTTAGGAATCTAATATTCAAACCCAGAGTTGTGTCGCTCTGCATTTTTCATTTTTAAAATCATGCTCAAATAAATAGTAATTGCACACATTTTTCTATTTAAAAATTATTTGAATATGTATAATTATAAGTATGTGTGACTTCTATGCTTTCTTTCGAAGTTTTATATTTAAGTTACCGATCGGGGAAAAGTTGGTTAGTTTTATTAGGTGCCAAGTTATTCAGTGCGAGAAATCGAATCGTCGAAATCACGCACCCTGTTTCTATAACTTAACGTAAGTTTTATATATGTATATAAAATTGTACATTTCAATATTCTTATGATTATATTGATATATTTTATTTTTAGGGAAGGCTCTCACTCTCCGTACCTGATACTCGTAACTTTATCGCTTTGTCTCAATCCTTGCACTGCGTCTAAAATCGAGTTGTATTGAAATACACCTAATCTAAGTGCCAGCGGCGCGCAGATTTAAGGTGTTTGAATAAATTGATTCAAGAAAGTATTCTTTGTTGACTCTTTCATGTTTGCCATACATGAGGTAACGTTTCCGTTGTCTGCCGGATTGTTAGAACCTCAGAAAATGTCTTCCATGTCATGTAGGCTTAGAAATTATTATTAACAACATATATAAATTTCAGGTTTGTTAAAATACCTTAAATTGTTTATTTTTTTGGGACTTTCAGTAGTGTCTGCCATGGCCTTAGAAGTACCTAGTTGTCTGCCATTGTTATTTTTCGATAATATTAATGCAAAATTATAAAATATTCAATTAACGGCCTTGTTACTATAACATAAAATCGGTCAATTTTTTATATATTTCAAACCTCAGTTCATATGGAGTCATCCATAGGAACCGTCGCCGAACTTAGTGAGTCCCTACCTCGTGTACGGCAGGTAGGAAAGGGTCAATAAAGTAAATAAAGGGTTTGTTCAAATACTTTAAGTCTCTTTGATTGTCTGCACTGTCAAGGGAAACTGTTTGTGTACTAATGATGTCTAGTCGTTATGTATATTAAATTGACTAATGAACCAGGACCAACAACAATATACGTTCGGTATCTACTTGATTTATAAAAGTAGTAAATTTTCATATTAATTTTTTTTATTGAAACTAACTACAATTATTTGCAAAACGCAATTATAAGTGTAGAGCTTATAGCAAGTGTTATTCATATGTTCAATATTTTAATATCCTAAAGTTTTGACTGTGCCTAATATATCTTTCTAAAGACGTTCGGAACATAAGCTGAGATAAAGTGTCTCATTCTACACACATCTTATCAAATGTCATTCGTTTGTAATGAGTGAGAAAACATTTCTTGATGTAAGTGTTATTTAATTGATTAAGTAATTGTTGTAATTAATCATAAACGTGTCTTGTTTTCGTTAAACATACATAATGTAATTGTTGTACTTTTCAACTATATAAATAAATAAATCTCACCTAATATTTTCTGTTTAATTAAATACAATAATCGTCGCCGTGGTGTGTTGGGTCGATCATGGATTTTGACGGTGAGAAACACCGCGGGGACCTGGGTTTATTTCCTGGCCGTCCGCCGAGCGGGGCTGGACTGGTGTTATGGTCGGTTGTAAGAGATTGCGCCCATAGCAATAAGTCCGTCATATTTACCAATTAGATATATTAAAGTGGGTAAATAAATAAATAAATAATATTGAAAAATTAAACTAATATACATGCAGTAAAATATAATTAAATAAGTCTAATGATGATGATCCGCTCTATGGTTTAAAAAGCAGTCCGCGGCAAAGTACGTTAAATGTTAATTTTTCTTCATATTTAGGGTGGTAAAAGATATTGTACAATAACACGTATAGCTTTGGGGAGAATCACGCTATAAAATAACTAAAAGCCATTAAAAGTAGAAAAGGAACTCTGTCGAATTGATCTCCAGTTACTCGTATAAGAGATAAACAGAGATAGCGATAACCGAAGCGGCGCAGTTAAACTTTTCCAACTACCTATTCACGAATGAAAATTTCGCTCTGCATTACGATGTTCTGCGATTTCGCTCTACAATATTGCGACATAATGCAATAATTAAGTTCACTAACGAACGCGGAATAGAAACAAAAATAAAAATAGTGTGTCCCGTTTCCTTCGTATTGTAAGCACACTACATTTATATTGACAGGATATATGGTTTATTCTTTATATAAATCACTTTTAAAGTTTTTTTCTATATAAATCGCTTTTAAATTTTCGAACTCGCGGTAAAAACGCTATTTCTGTAATGGCGGCTAGTGTGACGTCACACACAATGTAAACATAAACAGTCCTGCCCGCTGAAGGGGATTATTATTTATTCTCATATTAAAATAGTGTATAGATAGTGTGTAGTGCTACAATGTTCAAATAAGTCTATAAAAAGTCCACACAAAGTGTTCGTTTCAGTGCCAACGAATCCTAAAAGACTAAAAAGTGGCTGCAATTAGCCCGGAGAGATCCAAACACCATTATAACTCATTCAAATGTTTTTATGTGTGAATATAATTTTGATGTAAGCAATATTTGTGTGTTAAGTATTATTATCGATATCAATGCCTATAAATCAAAAGAATAAGAACATTAAATTTTGGTATGAATGCGTTTTCCTCGCCTGTGACGTCATCTGACTTTTACCCAATAATAGAATATTGTGATTTCTTTACGTTTTTTTTTTATAAAATATAAACTTATTCTTTCGAAAACGAAAAGAAATACGCTTATTTACGTTATAATCTAACAGGATGACCCCGAATTGTGGTATATTTTCGATGTTGTCAAATAATAGTCAGTGCTCAAAACATATCTACCCTATTCTTAGTTGACCGTATTTTTTTAGGATTCCATACCAAAATGGTAAGAAATGGAAATTTTATGGTGAATATATCTATGTTTCACGGCCTTTTTTTTTCAAAATCTACACTCGACTTCAAAATTGGCATAATTGTATAAGTTGCTTACCCACACTAAATATTGATCTGAAACTCTCGAAAATATTTTCATTTTCTTTTTGGTAATAAATTAGGAGGTCGAAAAATTTCACTTTCTTGAATCAAGTTAAATGGACATCATTCTTAATACATTCTAAAACTATTTTTATTTTAACTTCTGTAGTGTTTCATTTATTAACAGAATTTTACGTAAGAAATATATCGTATTCCCTTATCTCTTAAATTGGTGGTCCAAAAAATATGAAATTGATTACGTAGAAATACAATTTTAAAAATTATAGGAAAAATAAAACGGTGTACCTTAACTTTATAGTTTTGGAAAAATAGAAAAACGGTAGAAAAATCACTATATGTTTCTAGTCATCATAAACAATTATGAATTAGATTCGTTTATTATTGGTGAGCCGCAAAAGTAATTAATTAATGACCCTCGACACGGAATACTCAGTGCGTAAATCCGGTCGAACTTGAACGGGTTTTTGATATTACTTACAATTTAATTCATAAACGTGGTCTTAGACAAAGTTTACCTAAACGTTTCACGAATTCTAATCCAAACAATCAAATGTAAACACCGTTGTCGAATTTTCTACATATTGAGAAGGAATTTTCAACTTATTATATTATCGTCTATGTGCGATTCCTCCGTATTTCTGCTAGTGCTCTTTTAAAGAAACATAACTTGCAGACTCAAATCCTCTACAGGTAACATTTATATAATCATTGCGCCGGTTAACGCAACTAGTGCTAAGTTTGATAGATGGATTTTTAGAAGTAGTCACCAACAGCGAATTATGATTAATGAATGTACTTTACATTTTTATACTCCGATAAAGTCAAAACAAGACTAACTTAAATTATTTTTATTATTTTATTTAGAAATATTAAAACGTTTATGTTTAAAAAAATAGGATCATCAATTATTATAACAAGCTAATATTTTTTTTAAAATAATGTTTATTTGTAATGCAGAAAAATTATTTCAGGAATAATATTTAAAAAAATTACATCTACAAAACTACTGAAGATAATATTATGAAGTGTAATTTGTTTTAAAGATAATGGTGCGTTAAACATCGATGGTCCATAATAACGACATATTCTTTAACGTCAATAATATTCTACAGACTTGTTTTTTAAACAAAAAAACGGGAAATTGGCGAAATAGAAGATTTTCAACAAGCCACCTAGACCTAAAACTAATTGCTTGTAGCACCGTTACTGTGTTTGTGCATGGACTTATTATACTAGATAAACAAACAAAAGTGAGAAAGAGTGCAATGATGTATAGTAGCGGTGTTATGTCTTGGAAAGGTATAGCGAAATAAAAACTGTTAGAACCGTTCTTTGGAGCGCAATTCGCCCTTAGTGCCACGCGGAAAATTGCGTTCATCCCTTATTATATTGTTAAAATAAGTGTGTTTAGAAAAGTAACGACTTGTTCTCTTCTTGATTGTGATAATACAAATCGAAATAATACAGGTAAGTCCACATTTCACAGGTAATTTGTAAAGAATATACTTATTGTATTTATACAATACATATGACAATTTACAGAATAATTTGGCTAATTACACGTAAAATAAAGGTATGCTTTGGAGTATCATGATTTACATGTCGTAAAGATTTTTATTTGACCGTTACGCTAAAGACCTTTACACCTTTTTAAATGCTCTTATCGATAATTTGTCTATAAAATTAACTAGGCTTTTTATTGTTGAATACAATTTTATACGATAGAAATGAAGATATTGCCTTTTTTAGAAGTCCATAGCAAACTAGGAACCTTACAATTTCAACACGTCTGTCTATCCGTCTTCTGTACCTACATATATCATAGTGTCATATTTAAATATTTTTCAGTTATACATAATTTGCAAATTTATGCGTGTAGTGAATTCATGGAAACTGGGTATATATTTTTTTCACCTACCCCATCATATAGGGCATCACTGAATATTCTTGTCTTTCATAATCCAATTACAAATATCACGTAATATTTTTAGTTAAATTCATTATTTTCATTCAGTCGTATATTTTAAATATCCGAATAAAATAATATACATTTACAAATACTGAATATTTTATGGGATAGCTTTTAAAATACAATATAAATTAAATAACTTAATTTAAATTAAATAATATATTTAATATAATTTTCCCTATATATATTCCCTTAAAATTATATATAATAAATAATTAAAAATATAATTTACTCTTAAAAAACTAAATATTTTTAAAAACGATTAAAAGATAATTTGTAATTAATTATTTTTAATAATTATACTACATTGACTAAATTCATTAATTACTCGTTTAAATTTAAGAATATTTGTATTTAAATTTTTTTATTTATTAAACTCTAATATACAAGATATAATAAAAATAAAATAAAATATTATTTAAATCATTTCAAATTTCTTATACAAACTAATTAACTTTAATTTTTTGTTTTGAAGTAATTTTACTTTTCATTTTGCAATTTTTCATATTATATAATAATAAAATAAATTAGTTTATTTTATTATCATATGTAAATGAAATAATTAAAGGAAGGTTTAAAGTGTCTTTGAAACGATTTAACCTTTCTTTAGTTTTTAAATATTTGTTACTCAAATTGAAAATTGTTTTGGTTTAGTTATATTGACAAATTAAACGTTTTAAAAATAGAATCTCTTGAAATGATACAAATGTCCTAATCGATGTTACTGAACTCAGCTAACTTACATTTACGCACACACAATCAGTTCTATTTAGGTTACGCATAATTTTAAATTGAGATAGTCTATGTAATAAGTCTATATAATGGTGGTCTATGGTACGGGTTGTAAAGGTTGCGTTAAAAAAAGATGCGTTTGGAACGCACTAACTACATATAAGCATGCTTAGAAAAATAGGCAGCAAAAAATCTGCAGCACGTCCGCGACATATTGTCAACTTCGAAAGTTGATGTTTTATTTTTTACATCGATGTCTAATATTTTACATAATTTAACATCGATGAGTATCGATCATTGCTAGTAGAAACACGTTCAGTTGAATATTTTATTTTATTCAAAGGCATGTTCTACTAGAATAAAGATCGTGATCTTTATTCTATAAAGTAAAATAAAATAAAATATTGTAAAATTTTCATGCTTATTTTGCAAAGTGTAAATTTTATAAAAAAATGTGTAAATGTGCGATGAAATTTTGTTATATATTTGAAGTGCAATATCAGGTAAATATATTTTTCTTTTTTGAAAACCTACTATTGCAATCAAATTACTGAAATAATAATTTTAAAATGGTTTATTAGTAATATCAATAATATTTCGATAAAAAAATTCTGATAAATGTATTAAAAATTTCAATTTTCATCAGATTTGATTAATTATATAAAATCAGATGCAAGCAGAAGTAGGCGAGTGAGGGGCTTCTTGTAACAGAGTTAAGTAGTAAGTAGTATAGGTTTTTCACCAGGAACTTAAACTTTATTAACATCTTTCTTTGACTCAATCTTACTTTTATAACGCCACATCGTGTCGTCACAGCCAGTGTCCCGCCAGACGGCGCAATCGATGGATGTGTACGCGCTTCGTTTTTGTCAGGTAACGTAATATTATAAGTTCGTAAAATTTAGGTTAGCGTTATTATTATCGACTAATTTGAAACTTTCTGTGTTTAATTTATTACATCAAATACAGATAAATTTGAATAATTTATCTATATTTGATGTAGTGTAAAAGTTTTTAAGATTATTAACTTAATTAAATAGTTATTTTGATAAATGTTAAGAATTATACTATGGGGTAAATACAAAAACTTGGAACTTGTTGTAACATGTTACAACTTGACCCCGAGTTTTATGAATAATTGGTGTTAAGCTGTAATTTAATTTGTTTTCTTCTAGATTGAGAGAGCATAAGAGAAAATCGAAGCGAGCAGCACAAAGCCAAGAGGCGTATGAGTTAGCTGAAGCTGAGGTAGTATTCGGAAAGCGAATCAGAATTTTGGCTTATGTATTTTGGCGTAAAAAGGTTGGTTCTATTAAACCTAGACAAGTATTCACTACAGAAGAAGAAAGTATATATAAGGAAATATCTTTATATATCCTTATGTGCGCCGAAATATATTTTGGATTACTTCCTCCTCCGTGCAACTTACTGCTAAAAATATCCCCTCTTTTTGGCATAAAAATAACGTGACTGGTTCAAAAATGTTATGAGCAGAAATCCTAACTTGTCTTTAAGGACACCAGAAGGAACATCACTAAGTTGAGCAACATCTTTCAATAAGACTAATGTTAATGCTTTCTTTGAAATATCTTTGAAATTTCAACGCCTTCTTCAAAAATACGAATTTAACGCTTCTCGTATATGGAACATTGATAAAACCGGGGCCACAACGGTTCAAAAACCTAAGACAATAGTGGCACCTCGTGGCCAAAAGCAAGTTGGTGCCATCACATCCGCTGAGATAGGAACCCTTGTAACACTGGCTTGTGCCGCTAACGCTGCGTGTAATTTAAATACCGATCTTCCTTTTTCCCAGACTCATTTATTCTGAAATTTTTATTCGTGGTGGGCCTCTAGATTACACTGGAACTGGTAATTCTTCGGGTTGGATGACAGAAAAATAATTTGTAAAAAGAATTGATCATTCTATCAAACATGCAAAACCCACTAAGGAAGAACTAGTTCTGTTGCTTTTCGACAATCATAACTCACATGTGAATATTAAAGTTATCGAAAAATCCAAAGAAAACAATTATGGGAAACGATAATTGTTTTCTTTGGATTTTTAAACTTACTACTCCCATAATTTGCAACCTTTAGACATAGGAGTTTACGGTCCTTTTAAAAACTATGTAAGCAGAGCACAGACAGCATGGATGCAAAAATAATTCCAGAAAAACGAGGACTATATATGACATACCAGGTATATAGCAAAGGGATCATTACCGCTCGCTTTAAACCCTGCGAATATTATGTGTTTAAAGCTTCTGGTATATGGCCTTTAAATGCTGACATTTTCCAAGACAGTGACTTTGCGCCATCTTATGTCACTGACCGTATGAAGAAGCAAAAAACGTTATATTACACTGAAAATTTAACGTTGGGTCTCAAAAACTAGAACCAGAACTATTAGATTCTGCTTCTGAATTTGACATTAGCACCACGGAAATTATACTTCACATTGAAACTGCTAACGAACCAACTGCGAGTTGTTCAGGTGTACAGATAAATTTTTCGCCATCGAAGATTAGACCTTCACCAAAGGCCTTTACCAAGCAAATACAATTAACAGACGCAAAAGAAAATCTACTGTTTTGACAGATACTCCTAAAAAGGAAGCTTTACGAATGGAATATGAACAAAAGATGCAGAAAAAAAAAACAAAAAAAAGTTTATAAAGATCAGAGTAAAGAAAAGATGAAAGGAAAGGGAAGGGGAAAGGCAAAGGTAAATCTGTAAAAAATAAAAACAGGGTGGAAAGAATTAAGAAAAGGGTTTAATGTTCAGATTCAGAATCTGAATCTGAAGAGTGGTATTGTCTAGTTTATAGTAAAGCTGATAGTGATTCAAATAAAGGTGATTGGGTAGAATGTATTGTTTGTAAGATGTGGGCACATGTAGAATATCACAGGAGACACTATTTCTTTTATTTATGTCAACTGTAACTTAGATGAAGACTGAATTTAATCATAAAGAAACTTATCCAAAGCCTGATTATTGTATAAGATACATTGTAAGATGTAAAGTATAAGAAAGAGATAATTACGAAACTTACGACAGGTACATAATTTAATTTGTTGTGATTTTAAAGTGCCGTATTCATTACGAGTATTGTCTGACAAAATAAGATAAATAGTAAAAACTTATTTTTTTGTGTTGATTAGTTAAAAAGTATATTTCAGTTCAAAAATATTTAATAAAAAATATATGTTATAAAAAGATGTTAATTTACAAACTTACAAACAAAAAATAAATTATTAAAGGTGTCATATTTTCGTCTTTCATTATTGTTACTCCTTGCCCCGATATATGTTAACTAAATTATAATATATACAAATTATATTTAAACAAATGATAATTGTGAAATAATTACTTACAGTTTTGAATATTTTTTTGCTTAATTTAATAGAGGAAAAGTTAAAGTACCGATCTCTGTTTTATCTTTGATAATTAAACCGATTGATCTCAAAATATATTCGTTTTTCTGAAAATCGTTACAAGTCCATCGCTCCCCTAATAGCCAAAATGGTATTTGTAATAAAATAAGCGGACAGAATTTGTAAAATTAACAAGATAATTACGAAAAATAATGGGGAAATGACATTTTAAACTTTTATAAATTCAAAGTGAAGATTTATCCTTGAAATAAACATAATGTAAACAAAAAATAAAACACAAAATATACATTTTGAAAATTATGACGTGACATCACATCTCATACCGTAGCACATATGTCAAAAGTATTAAAAATGTTTGTAAAAACTTTACTTGAAAATGAAATAGTTTAGAGTAGAACTTATGAATTTGTAATAAAATTCTACAATGAATTCCTTTACAACCACTGACAATAATTTTCAAAATAAATATTCAGTATCGTATTCCGCGCCTATGCGTACGTCCTGCCGAATAAAGTGTCTATTAACTGTTTTAGCGGTTCCAAATAACCCAGAAATAAAAAAGGCGACAGACATCATAAGGAGGTATCCTCGTTATGGACCATCGTCAAAACCATGTTGTTTCCTACTTACGAATTTTTTTTTGTTTTACTTTATTATTTTACCAAAAGACGGAGACTGTTATCGAAAACTGGTACAAATATGTAAGATACAAAACTTTTATAATAAGATTGTTGTTCTTCATAATTTTGAATGTCAACAAAGAATGAAGCCAGCAAAGTATAGATCTACGGTTTTAAAACCTAAAAGAACGAGAAATCATCAAAACTTTTGTAAATATGGACGATCATTTTTAGTTTATGTGTTTAAAAGTACCTAAGTATACAGCGAAACATCAAAATGTTTTATACTCGTAATTAACAGTACATAATTAATTTATTTATTTTTATAAAGACGTAGGCGTGCTCAGGTTTATCAGGTATTATTATCGGCAGCCAGTAAGTCAACACTTAAATTGTTAGTTGTTACAACTCTAGGGGTCGCGTAATTAATTTTCTCTCATCAACCACATAAATTAAGGGCACGTGCAACAACCTGCTCCGAAAATATCCCACATCCGAGTAAAGTTATTTTTGAAATTACTTTTATTATTATGACCACTATATGAATTGGTAAATATTTTTAGTAGAAGCTCGTCGATCAATATATTAGGCAATAAACAAAAGAAGCAGGAACACAACAGAAAAATATCTTTTAACTATGATTCTCGGATACTATTCTAACAACAAACGTAGTATAAAATAAGATCCGTAGCCTATATGCCTGAGCGCACTGATCTCAGAAACTATTGAACCGATTTTGTTTTGGTTTTCACCAATGAATCGACTCCCTATTCCCGAAGAAGGTGTACGTATATAATTTATGAACTTGTTAAATGACGACCTTTCACGACTTTTGTCAAGGACAACACAAAAAAATAGTAGTTAGGCGTTTTCTTTTCGTACGTTATGCAAACCATTAGATATATATGAAAAACATCTACAGTAATACAGTTTGACTTAAATAGTTCTATATATAAAGAGTCCGTGACAGCATATTTATCTTTTACGTGTAAGGAAATTTAAAGTTTATCAGGATATCAAAAATAACTATTGCATTTCCAGTGCATTTTTGAACAATTTAATATTGACGGAAACTTTCGTCTGTTTAAGTATGTGTATAAATGTTTTGCGTAAATTAATCGACCGATGAAGTCACAAAAAACGAAAAACTAATCGTGGATAGGGTTCAAGGAATACACTACGTAAACAGTTGGAGGTGAGTAAAAGTAATGTGTGGCAAGACTGCTCACCTCAAATAGTTCTATAGAAATGTCAACGACAGTATACGTCTTTATATGAATGTTAACCGATACTATAGAGAAACAGGTCTCATAAAACGAAACGGCTTGACGAAATGTTTGAACTAACTAGAGGCGTTTAGGTAGGAAAAAATAGATTCTTGTAAAATTTAGTATGTTCTTCATTTCATGCATTTAATTTAGATAAAAATTGTCATTTACGTCGAACCATTTGGATGTATATTTTAGAATTTACAAGGTGTTTTTGACCACACGTAACAAACTCACATTGATGTTTGATGTATTTATAGGAACGATTTCACCGACGTACCATTCAATTCAAACGTCGCTAGTTTCACGCCCGTAACACGATGTTTCTCGATAAATATTAGCAAAATACAGGGCCAAATTTTATATCGTATTATATTATTAACCGTTTCTGGTTTAACTTGGCCGCATACCGAAATAAAATTTTATCCGAAAAATTTTCATCAGATATATTTTGGGTTACCCCAGTATTTTGCGAAATATAATACATTTTGTATTACACTGCAGATATTCGCAATAGCGCCAAAGCGTTCGTCCGGTTCCGATCTAAACCGAAATGCGTGTTTACTGGACACCAGAATTTTTCCTGACCAGAACGCTAGAATGTTGTAGCACTCCTTCGGTTTTTTGCTTCAATTAAACCAGTTGTGCACGGACGCCGGTCTGCTGTGCACTCGTTGGTGGATGACCGTCAACAAAAATTATCGAAATTGTATATTTAATTGCCGAGGTTGAAAAATATCTCTATGAGATCATACCAACGAAAATTATTCTATTAAAATCCAGAGAGATGTGGTCTGTGTAGAAATTTGTAAAAGTTTTCACCGACTGTAACTGAAATTATTTAATTGCAGAAGACAAAAGGAAAATATGCAGTACCTAATAATTTACTGTCGTATCTTTATGCTTTGAGAGGATAGACACAATATTGATATTTTACTTTTCTTTTTCAGTAAAAGTAATAGATCGTCGTGAAAGTTGTATCTATTTCATATCGCATCATAGTTACGATTAATCTCGGTTAGAGATCGGAGTCTCCGGAGATCATTTTCTGAAAGTTTGCGCGTTTTTCGGAGATATATTCAGATGTCCATTACAATTGTTGTGGTAAAAATTTCTGACTATGTGAGGCCAGATTTACACCTTAGTGTTCAATGTTCTTTTACATTGAACGCTAAAGTTGCAGAAGATCCGGTCACGAGTAACGTTTAAACATTTTGTTTATTTTAGCACTTGGGGGTGAAACACTTAGCGTGGAATATAAAGATATATTTTAAACACTGTGTCTACACCAAAATACACCCTTGCGAAACCCGGCTGGGTCATTAGACTTTCATAAACAATTCACTACAATCATATTACAATAAGATTCGCAAACAATAATTTCTGCAAAAAATTCGATTTGAATGAGATACAAAGCTCCATAATACTCCTATAATATTGATATAATGTTTTGTAGATAAATTTTAAGAAGTCCTGATTCAGTAATGAACCTCATTTGAAAGTCAACAATCATCTAGTTAACATTTCGCTAGTTTCTAAAAAATATTAATCAATGATAAAAATCGATACATTTTTGAACAACATTCTAATTTTTTTTAACATTTCGCTAACTGATTCCGAAAAAATAACTGAAATTTCAGACATTCTCTAAAACTAGATTATTACTATGCGAAATCAATATAATACCATCGAAACATTTTTAATGAAATCATCCTCGTCGTTTTGCGCCAGTATGTAATAATGTTATTCATGCACTTTCTTTTGAGCTCAGAACTTAACTTGGCGTTTAAATAGGTCATGAGTTGTAGATACCTGGAATTACCAGGTATTTACAAATCATAAATTACCAGTTTTTTACCTAATTACCCTAAAATTTGGAACGAATGAAAATGTACGTAGTAAGAATACATTTATTTCATTGATTCTTCAAATAAGTCGTTGACGCAGTGGTACTGAAGTACTGGAACCGAGTCTTGGAATGAGTCTTTTTTCTTTTTTTACACCACAATAAAATAAAAATCTTTCAATATAAATTTTAATGTTAAATATAGCTAAGAAAAACAAAAAAAAATTTGTTTTCCTCTAAATTGCTCAATAAGAACAGACCGCATAAGTGTTCCACAATTTTTAGATAAATTGAGTTGTTTCGAAGTACAGGTAAATGCTCAAGCCTTATGTTCATAAAAAAAACAATATATTTATTTAAAAAACATTTCTCCTACTGACAAACAGACATTAAATATCAAATTTTAAATGTCTTTTTAGGCATTTTGATTTATTTTTTCGATTGTTCAAAGTATTACGATGTTTTTTACGAAATAAACTATAAACACACCAAGATTTCATATAAGTTTATATTCAATTAAGTAAAGGAAAACAGTGAAAAATTAACTTATGGGAAAACACGCTTGTTAACCCTGTGCATCGATTAAAGCTTTGAGAGTGTTAAATGTATAAGAGCAACGGTAGCGCAAATGCTGGCTACCTTTATGCCATATTCTGTAGATGAGGAGCTTTAAAAAGATAATGCCATTGCATTTCTACACACACGCGTTCGATGCGGTGCGTAGACATTACGAACTATCCCCTATCGTTGAAATTTATGCGGATAGATTATAATTCGACCCTCATCTGATTGACTGGTTTAAAGCCAGATAATATAATTTTCCCAAGAAAACCATGATATTTGTCAAATCAGCAATCTGGGTGCTTTCTTGGCTTACATTGCCGAAACCCTTACTGATAAATGAAAACAATGGGTGGAAACTTTATGTAACTCAAAAAGATCTATAAAAAAGTCTGTGATTTCATATTTTTACATTGCAAGGTCAACCTATAAGGTTACTTTTTATGATACGAGACTCAATAAATTTAAAATGGAAATTAACGATGACTTTTAAAGGTTTATAAGCTAATCTTTATGAAAATAAATAGATTAGCCGTTTTTCATAGTTTGTGTAAGCAATAACTGCTTTATAGACTATAATATTTTCGATGTGTAATTTAACCAAAAAAGAAATCCGACCAATGATTCCCCTCAAAGTTGGATTACCTGAGCGAGACACGAGAGATATCAAAAAAACCCAGTTTTCACGGACGAATATGGCTTTGGCATCAACGTCTACCCTACCGTAAGCACAATCTATCCACAATCGACATTCGGGCCACTTCATCCACCTTCCGCGTGTTTCTGAAGATTTATGAGAGCAGTAAAGACACTCATCGTCATCTTCGTAGGAAGAACTTGCACTTTTCTTATTTTTCGATCTTTTTACGTCAATTTTGTTTTTTACTTTACATTCTTCGACATCTGCGAATCTGACTGCCTTTATGCCTTTTTTGACTTAATTAGTTTTAAGAAATTGCTATGGTTTGGTCTTGCCATAGGGTGATGATGATATAAATATTGTTTTTCTTCGTTAGATGCTAAGTCTTTTATTCTTTTTATTTCTTGGGAATGACATTAAATCTTGAACTGAATGAATCAAAATTGACGGCGATAAAGTGGTCGTTTGGGATTCTTCAACGTCTATCACTGAGGCTGTAGTTGATATTGAAGGTTGAAATTCATTAAAGTTTGGGTTTAGTCCGTCATTAGTTTCTAATGTAGATGACTGAAAATTTTAGATACTTAAATCTGAATCGGAGATCTGGAAATCTGGAGGAAAGATTTCTCTGGCAGCCCTGTGATTTTACATTAGGTAATAATCCAGCCTGAATAAACTATTCACAAGTAAATTTATTTTTCGCCTTTAGTTCCAATTATTTTTGGCATGTTTTTGTTATTCCCGTTATACATATTAACGTTGAAAAACCTGTCCGGATTCAGATGTTAAATTTCTACTGCATGAGTCCTCAAATCAGAAAAATTAATCACTAAAATTGAAACCCGCCACCCTCGCGACTAATATTGGTCTGGTTTGACTTAGGCTTATATCTGGATTACACTTGAGAAAATTTTCTAACCAAATCCTTCCTACCATCTTCTTTCAAGCATCAAAATTACATCTTAAATTATTTTTCTCCGCTTGTATTAACGCCAATATTACGCCAAGGCCAAAATTTAACGCTGTAAATACTAATTTTTTGGTATTCACAGCGTTACCAAAAATACTTTTACTATCACAATTTTCGCAGTATTTTCATTCCTCGAAATTCCATTCGTTTCATTGTTTTATAAATTTTAGTCATCTAAAATGAAAATTATTAATTAAAAATAAATAAATATGCAACCCTATAGCCCAGTACCCCAGCTCTGTTTTGCCACATTAAACGAAAATATTAGGATTAGGAGTCATATCATCGTCATCATAGTTTGTTATTAAATTAACTATAAATCACTTAGCATATGTAAACCACCATAACAATGGCCTTAATAACCACGAAGGCATTATTATACACCAAAGCAAACAGTAGCCAATTGGAAATGGTTAATTTTACATTAAAACACAAAAACAGAATTACCTTGAAAAAATCGTGCACACTTGCGTGACAACGTTCAGTACACTGACCGAAAGAGAGGTATTGTTTGGACTTATCTCGTGATATAACTCACTCGTATAGTAAACCTTGCACCATGTGATGCAAGGTCCACCTTTACAATATCCTAATTACCTAGGTCAATGGACCCTCCGTTTTACCGTCAATTTCTCTATACAAAATACTGGGATTATTTATCTTATCTAGATCTATCTCTTATTCTATTTATTTAGTTTAATAAGTAATACATGATCCCGTATTCCTAAAAGCAATGGAGTACTTTGCAAATCACTAAAAAGTGCATTCACAATGCACTTGTGTGTATTGTTGCTCGTACACTTAGAATTGAGATGTTTATGAATTACTGCTTTAAAGTCTTTTGGATAATTTTTTGACTTTGATTCTCATAAAAACGAAAACACTTTAAAAAATCAACGAATGTCTCGTATATGAGCTCCGAGGATTATCTCTGTTATCCGAACATAATACGAGCTTGAGAATAGAAAAGATAGCTTCGAATCAGTCAGACTCATCCTACGTCATATGTAGACAATTATAAATAAAAAAAAGATATTGAATTTTGAAAGTATTTCACTATTAAATAAATAAAATTAATTTGTGTTTTCAAAAACAAATATTTTCCAGACTTCGTAACAGTTATACACAGTTGCGACATCAGTTTCGCTTTCTTGTATTCTTTGGAAAACGAACCCTAAAAATTATAACTTAAAAATATTTTGACACAATACTATTACCACCCGAACAAAGCCGGTGCAGGATGCTAGTTACGTTTAAATTGAACTATTCAATATTTTACTCCACATTTCGAGAAAAATACACGAAATACACGAACAATTCATAAGTACAAATCAATATAATACGATTTCTTTTAATGGATGTAATAATTATAAAAAAACATACATCAGTAGATGTACCGTTAAGCCAGTAAGTTAAAAATAAAAATTATGCTCTATCGACAGGCCTACTCATTGTCAATACAAAAAAATCTATACATGACAGCGTTTCGCAACTATGACATCCACAATCGTCTACAAATTCACACGTCAATTCGTAACCTTGACCCATTTTTTGTCAAACCCTTAACGTGTAAATATTTCTTCAGTTCGGCCTCGGCGCAACACGAGTCCCAGAGCGCAAGGTGCAGCCTCGCCTCGCAAATTAATAACAAATATTTAATCTCACGTTTCAGACTTGGCAGGATATCAGGGCGAAGGCCAAGGCCCGCAAGACGGCCCTTGCTCGGCAGCTATTTCCCACGGCGCAGGACCAGGGCCGTCCAGAGGGTCAAGGCCGGCCAGAATCTGTTTACCTCACTGAGGTACCCGTTAAAGAAGAGGAACTCGGTGGAGAGGAGGATAGACCGCTCAAAGCGCGAGCCGTGGGTCGCGCCCGAATTAAAGAAGGCCGAACGAGCCCCTCTCGCAAGACTGAGCTCTCTGCCATCAAAGTGCAACTGAAGAAGAGCTATTACGATAAAAAGGTATCTCTTATGGAGAGACGAAACGAGATCTTAGAACGGCAAGCTGAACTGATGGAACGAGGTGTAAGGGCTATTGAGAGCATTGCTATAAGTTTGCAGAAGTAGTATAATATAAATAATTAGACTTTGTCTCTTTTTATTTTCAAACTACGTAAAAAGAGAATAAAATACCGTATTCGCCTAAAAATTAGTACAGATTTTGATTGGAATTACTTCTGAAGCACTAATCGAGCATAAAAACTCGAAACTGTAGAAAAATGTATGTGCCTGTATTTCAATTACGATGTCTACCGCATAAATAAGGAACCGGTTTGGATAAAATGTTGTGTTTGGTAGTTTTTACTAAATATATAGACATTTTTTTCATTTTATTCTTAATGTCAATATTTGGCATATATCTCACGTAAAAAGTAGCAAAAATAGATTTTCTTAAAAATGCCTTTAACAGTTTTTTTCAAACATTATTATTATTTCATAAGCCAAATAATATATATAACTCATTTGCCGAGAAAAATCCGATTCGGATATTTTTGATACAAAACCAAAGTAATTCGTGGTGGTAAGTGGATAGACCAAAAAACGTATGACTTTGACATCACGACACACCGCGGTGACCCTGTTTTAGTTCTAGGCCGATCGTCTGATCAGCGAGCAGCGGATCTGGACTGATATTTTGGTTGGCTGTAAGATCTTGCCCTCGTAGTAAAAATTCCATCATATGTATCATATGTGTATATTAAAGTACGTTAATAAATAAAAGATAAGCACACGTTCGTAGAACAAAGGTAGCCCATTGCGCGGGAGAGAGAGGTTATGCGATACTCTAAGAATTAGTGCTTTATGAGTTCAAAAAAACATTAAATGAAAATGAACCAAAACAATGTAATTTTATAGCAACAATACAAAAAGCACACGTACAAGCTTACGTCTCACAAAAAAGTATTCATACGCAGCATGGTCGTATCGTTTAGATTAATTAAGAATAAATATTTTCACATATCTGAATTTTATCATTAGATTTTAATTTTGTCTTATAAGTTTTGTTTAATTATAATCGACTTTATCGATTTACAAGATTTAAAAAATACTCATGAAATTACCTGATTTCATTAATTTCCTTGTTTCATTAACATCACTTTATATAACTATAACGTAATGTAAGATTATGTCTAATCTTTTTAATCAGAATTGTCCTTAATCGATTTTATAATTCATCCTTCTTAATCTGTATTGATACCGAAAATTGTTATACTATTTATATCGTAAAATGTTTTCTGAGAAACTTCGAAATAGGGAAAGTGTCTTATTTTTTATTTTATGTCTGTTCAAGTATGGCTTTTAATTGCCAGTTTTGAAGACTCTGCTTGTCATTCTGTTGTAATCTTAATGATCACGGTACAAATATTAACATAGAAGTGGCATATTCGTCGAAATGTATGAAAACACATGTTGCCCTTTAATACAAATGAATTTCAAACGGGCCAAGCTTTTCAGCGCACGCCCCTTTCTCCGCCCAAATCATTAAACGTTTTCCCGTTTCCGCACACTTAATACATCTATTTATTTCGCTGACAACAAACATTCCATAAAATTAATATCGTTCGAATATTTTAGTTTTGTTTATACATTTATCGCCCGCTCAACACGAAGTCGAGGTATCAGAGAAGTAAAAATAAACCGATACAACTAAATTTATTTTTTCAAGAAAACTTAAAAAAAATAAATTTAGTTCTCTTCTTCTAAAACAAACTGTAATATTTTCGTACGTACTAAAATATTAATTAATTTATTATCAACATGTGATACAAGAAATTGACTAATGGAAATCAAGAGTCTACTAATAGAGTTTCGTCAGTTTCAGAGCATTTCAATTAAAACTTTTGCTGTTTTATTTAAGAAAATGTTTAATTTTTTTAATGGAAATTACATGACACAACGCGCGAGGGTCCTGGTAAACAATGAGGATCAACAATGAGTTCAGTTTAATGAAATGACAATATTACCCATATCTAATGAATGAATTAAGCAAAAAAGATAAAAATAAAGAAAATAAAAATTTAATAACCTAATTTAATAAAATTGCCAAATGTCTAAAGTAAAAAAAATTATTATAGTTTGAATGTCTAGGGTACATTGAAATATCATCTCGAAAAAAGTGATTGTCTAAAACTTATTTTTTAATGTTGTACAGAATAAATTGTTGACATTTATTATAAATTATAGTTATAGTTCCAAAATTTATTTATATTTTTGTTTATTGAAATATTATACTAATATAATTAATCTTAGATCTTTTCCTAAATTATTGTTATTAATATCCAAAAAAATTCTAATTGCTTTTAAATATTATTTTTTTACAGAATGGCAGCAATTGCCGTTTTATTTAATAGACGAAGAAATACTATTTTAGAATTTTTTTGAGTATTCTAATTTGGTTGCCATCGAAACATTAGCTGCGGAGCCGTCTTAAGTAATGAAAATAATTTTGATTCCCGTTTCATGGATAAGTTCTAAGCATTGTTTCGCTATATTTACTCTTTTCACCATCACCAGCTCCGTCGATTAAAAAGTATCCTATTGGAACCTTCCAGTTTGAGTTAATAACTGTAACTAAAAATACAAGAGCCTTTTTAGCTTCGACCAAATAATCACCACTTAAACCTGTCCATGTCAACGCCATGCCATGAAACCGTTTACCGTCCCACTCAACGCGATGACGTATTGCCATTTCATCCATGACAAGTTTGGCGAAAATTTTATAAGCTTTTTGCCTTTATACTTTAACTCTATAAAGGACTCCTTAGTAAAGCCTAGATTACTGTCCACGACTGAAAAAAATCCGCTAAAAAATAATGGATAGTGAGAATAAAGCTTCTCATTGTCGGTGTATATTTTTGCTTTGTACCTCCTACTGATTTAGCTTCGTTATTTGTCCAACCAAGAGGTCAAGTACCTGCAAATTATAAAACGTAAATGATTTAGTCTACTATGACAATGAATAAGATTTACTAAATCTCTTGAAAATATAGTTGACTTTTAAATATGTATTTCTTAAAATATATAGTTCCTCGTCTCGCATTTGTATTTTAATTAGACAGCCCATTCATTCCAGTCTATGATAGGAAATTCCGGAATGGGTTACATTTTTTCTCACTTTTATTCTTGCATTTAATTATGGCACAAAACGGCATTTTTGCACGCTAATAAGCAATGAGTGACTGAGCTCTACTACTTATTACATTCGATGTACAACTAAGATATACGTGCGGAAGAAAATATATGCCACATAGATCAAAATAGTGGCGCGCGTGGCATGCCTACTTACAATCTCTAGTTATATGCTCTATGTTGATGATATTTGCAATCTACTTAACATAACTGTAGTAAAAGGTGTAAAAGAGTAAGGCCATATTTTACAAAGAATACTTATACAGACCTATTTTCCTTAAACTCTTGTATGTTATTTAACTTTCACTAGCAATAAAATGCGTTTGATGAGGAAACTATCATGAACAATGGCTACAAAACTGTTCATGAAATTAATACGTAACAGAAAATTAGACTAATCGATAGTTACGTAGCATCGATGTCGAGTCACTAAACATCGATGTTTTGACATCGATAGTCTAACACAAGAAACATCAGAATATCTAAGATATATGGAAATATCGACTTTCAGTATTATTGAAAACCTTCTATCGACCTTCAGTATTATTTAAATTTCAAAATAATAATATTTATGAAAACCGTCAGTGTTAACATGCCGTATAATTTCTTAAGGCATTAAAAATATCAAATTCAAAGGAACTACATTTCTTTCATCATTATTTTCTCTTTTATCCGTGGCCAGTGCGACGGGTTTTTAATTTATTGTATATTCATTTGACAAAATTATCTATGTTAGACACGAGTCAGATATATCGAAACGTAAATAGAAACGATTAGGATGCAAATCTTATATCGCATCGATACCAAAATAACAGATAACCAATATCAAAACCGAACCGAACCATTCTTGGCTCCGCAAACTAGATCGACGAATAAAAGGAAACGTACCAAAAAAAAGGCAAAACATAACCTAACCTAACCAATAAACTGCAAAATATGCGCTACCTCACTTTTCAAATATCCATTCTCCTGAGCACGAAAGAGACGAAGCGAAATCAATCGCTCTGTGAACGCGTGTAGATGGAACGATTCGTTCAATTTAATCTACTCTCTTTTTTTCCGAAAACAACTATTCAAACCAACAACTATATAAACCTTCTGTAGGTTAAAATAAGTTAGCATTAAGACTATTCGCATTTAAATTAAAATTTATTTCTATTTTAAATTTTTAATAAATTTTAAATTTATTTACCTTTAGGCATAGTTTGCCATGTATATAGAATCAATGTGTATAAAGAGTCACAAAAATCTTAAAGGGGCATGTTTTTCCATATTGGAGTAACTATAATTTGGTGAAATATAACACTAATATTAAAAATAAATAAAATTATCTCTAATTCAATGTGATCATTAACATTTTTGTATCGTCCTAAACCTAGTTAAACATGAAGGAAAATTGCCCACATCAGTACTCAGTTGGTAGATATAATAAAAACAATATTCATTAGAGATAAGAATTTTCGATGTTCAAAATTTTTGACTGACACCAAACAAACGTGTTCATCGTTAGTCAACTTTAGTATTGATATCAATATTTGAAAACGGTTTTCGATATTGATATAAAAACTAACTATTAGTTATACATCCATTTGCGTTTAAAACCAATTAACGCTAATATCTAAACGATATCCACTATATCGATGTTTTTAATAATAATTGGTTATCGATGTCAACATCGTTGACTTTACCATTGCGCATCTCTATTCGACAATATGGTGTTTAAGTGTTATATTTTACCCATGGCGCATTGTAAAATTTTTTACTTTAAAACATTTAGAGCAATATTCCATTTGAGAAGAAACAAAATTTTTAGCATCCATTCCCACTTTTCCTATGCGTGTAACAACATAATATTTCAGATAAACCTTTATAGGGTGAGATAAGCTCTGTCGTGCACGTAATTTTGATAAGTTTTGAAAACTTTGAAAAACGGGTTTTTAAAAGTACACTACTTGGGCAAAAGGTGTGAAGGCGGGCAGATGTTTACCTGACATTTTCCGAAAAATTGTAGCAATGATTCTAGATCTCTCGAGTTTTTAAAAAATGCACGATAATTTTATATCTATGGAAAATAGGTATGGTAAAATTAAATTAATATTTGTAAACAGTTTAACAGAAAAGTTTAAATATATTCTAATGGTACACAACCATTAGAACATATTAAACTTTAAATGTATCTAAGCATGTGCGGAATACTCGTAGTGCGAGCTCTGGTTGTCTTTAAATATTCCATAAATGTGTGTTATTCAGTAAGTCAAGTTGT